>OZ022506.1:82928258-84422206 GCA_963989385.1 Ctena decussata
CTTGATCTCATAGTGTCAACACCTCCAGTCAGCCAATAAAATCATCAAAACTGTTAATTCTGGTCCACTGATTGATTGACTAAATTTTCACACCTTCACCTGTACAGGTAACATTGCTATGTGCTGGGAACCAGACCCCCCCCCCCCCCCCCCCCCCCCCGGCAGACATGTTCTGTCTTTAAAGTGTATACCCAAATACCTTAATTTTGTACTATCTTATGATTGGCCCACTGGCAAACATTGTTGACCCAGATCAGACTGCTCCAACAGGAGCAGTCTGATCAGGGTCTACATTGTTTTGCTGAGGCACTTTTGTCCTAATACTAAGGGAGCCACAGTAGCTCAGTATGTTAAACCCTGGCCTCCTAATATGGTGGTCCCAGTTTTGAGACACACTGATAGAGGAAATCTTTCCAACCGTAAACAGGGTTCCATAAAGCACACAGCCTTTCCTTATCATCCACCCATTTTCCTGATATGACTGAAATACTTTTAAAAAGGATGTAAACTCATAAGTCATCCATCCCAATACTTAGCGACATTATGGCAGCTTAAAATAATAAAAGTGAGATATTACACTGTTGTAGAACTTTGTATCAGGAATTTCATCAATTATTAAGTCTTATTGGTGATAATATTGCCTGATTAATAAGTGATTATATAATCAATAAGTGATTATGCAATTCATTTTCACAAGCATATCAGAGGGTAGGCCGTTGACCTATTCTATTCTCGATTCTGTTGACTTTCTTTGCAGTCAGAATCTTTCTATTTGTTTGTTGCCTATGGTGGCCTTTGTAGCCAGTGACAGATTTTGAGACAATTGTAGCAGCTAGCAATCATGGTCAGCAGCATATGGGAGCTATATTAGGGATTCGTAGCTGTTTTTTCTTTTGCAGTCTTAGAGTTTGGGCAGCTTTTGTGGGCGAGAGTACAGAGAGACCAATGGAGCAGGCATTTATGTGTGATGTTGTTAAAACAAACTGTATTATGTTTATTAAGATGAAAGACTTTCAAGCCATTCCACCAGAAAAGTTCCTTATCTGCTACAAAGTAGCAGCTTGCACATAGGTTGATATGGAGGTATCATGTTTCAAGTCTGTTGAAATGCAGAAAATTGTGTTTGGAACATTGAAATATCCAAAATGAACCTGCATACCCATGCAAACTGGCAGAGTTAGAAATAAGTAAAATATGCAAAAACAATTATATGCCTAATCATATTATGTTGGTTTGAACTAGCTTTATGACCTCCTACCTGTGAAAGAGCTGTTCATATTTCTGTCTCTTTGTGTTGCCTTGCTTGTCTTGTTACTGCTTTTGGTTTGGTGTCTCAGGTGGGATGTGAAACTTGATTGTATCAGTCCTTGATTATTGCCCTTTTACACCTCTTCAGCATTTGCGCAGTTAGGATTTACAGATTCTTAATCCGAAAACAGGGAAGAATTTGATCAGACTGTGTGGATACATCCACACAGTCTGATCAGAGTCTTCCCTGTTTGCTTGTTCCACAGGGCACTGTTTGTTATAAAGCATTTCAGTTAATTGATTATGATCAATTAAAAAATAAAAGAAGAAAGAAAAGAACAAGAGAGCATCTTAATGGCTTCTATCAGGAACGAACAAGTCTCGAACAAGTCTTTCCGTCAAAAAGGAAGTGAAAAATTAAGAATTTGCGTGCTGTTTTTGTTGTCATATCGCAATTAAAGCTTTAGCACATTATTAACTATTTCACAGCAGCGATAGAATTTTCAATCATGATAATGGCGGTTTTGACATTTAATCTGCTCGGTCGCGTAAAGAGAAAAATGTGCAAATGGAATATGTTCATTTGCATTTTTATGCAATTACTCAGATTACAAATTAAAAGAAATGCCATATTTTCCATAATAAATGCACAGGCTCTATGAGGTATATAGCAGGGGTGTTTTTACCAAGTTATTTTTCAGATCCGATTAGTGCGCAAGCTTGCGAAATTTGCTCGATTCTGTCATTGCAGTTGTGATATGTAACCACAATTTATTTGTGACAAAGGGAAATAGCAAAGGGGTTGCACCTATCAACTGACCAAATGTTGGAATTGAATAAAACACAGTAGAACTTCATTGGCTCGAACAGGCTTGGGACCATGAAAATTAGTTCCAGCCAAGGGTAGTTCAAGCCATCCAGGGTTAGTTTTCATATAAAATGACTTCTTAGGACCAAGAAAAGAGTTCTAGCCAGGCAGGGTGAACTAGCCATCAGGGTTTGAGCCATTGAAGTTCTACTGTATGTGTAACCTGGATTTAAGAATTTTTTTCAAAACATCAGTGTCAGCTAAATCTGAAAATTCGGAACACAGTGTGCTTTCAATATGGTTAATACGGTAGCAGAATAAATGATAAGATGTGAGAGACATTAAATTCTGATGATTTTGTTCTTCATGCTCATGAACTCAGATGCCCCAACCAGTCGTTCACAGTCATCTTTCCCTTTTTCTTCCTTCGAAGGCAAAATATATATTTTTTTAAAAAGAATACTGAAAAATGATTCAGTAAATATATGAAAGTCAACCTTTTAATAATTTTCATCTCAGGAAAAAAAATTACATTTATACCACCCCCCATATAGAATTGCATAGACAGATACAGAGAAAAAAAAAGACAAAAAATATCAAGTGTGAAAATCAAAAGGCGTTTCAATCAAAATTCACATTAAAATGGTTTTCAGACTTGCTTAAGTGATATCATTTCTTCATAACTTTATAGTACTATGTCGTCTTTTAATTAAAATTTTTAAAAGCCATAAGATTTATGGAGAAAATCACATTATCAGCGAGGCAAGGGACAAGTTGAAATGGTACTGATTAGAGACAGACAACTTAATGGGTGTTATGCTTGAATTTAACCCTTAAAGCGGCAAAAACGATGACAAAATTTATGTCTGAAAAATTGAGGATAAAAAATATTTGTCTAAGTTATTGAGAATGCAAAGAAAAGAAGGCAGACAGTGTAGATCCAGATGAGGCAGCTTATGATGATCTGTCTCATCTGGATCTTTCAACAGTTTTCATTAATTTGTGGCTAATACAATAATTTTACTAAATACACTGAAGTTGATCACTACAGGCATTCCACTTTGCTCAGTTTTGGACAAAGTATATTTCTGTATAAGCAGATTTTTTAGCTGTTCGCAAACAGTGCAGACCCTGATCAGAATGTTCCTAAAAGAATGGTCTGATGTGGGTCTACCTTATTTGCTCAGCTATCATTTGGTAAAAGGTCTTAGCAGTAAAATTTTTTGCAATTATTTTACTAAAGGTTGCAGAGACAGTGTATAACTGCAAATCTCTAAAATTCTGCTTTAATATTATTATTTTCTGTATTTATTTATTTTTTTTCTTGACATGCATCAAGCATCTCAACAGATTATTTTTCTTACATGCATGCTTTTCAAGTCTTCAAGCTAATAATGTCTTTCTCTTTTTAGGAGACCACTGGTAGCTCAGTGAGTAAATCCCTGGCCTACTGACTGAGTGGCTTTGGACACGGCTCCTTCTGGAGGCAGAAATCTTTTCAACCATAAACAGGGTTCTATAGCACACAGCCTTTCATTACTATCCTCTCATCATCCTGATATGACTGAAATACTGTTGAAAAGGATGTAAAATCGCAAGTCATACATCAGTCTCTATTTCTTATGCAAAAAGTATCTTATTTCTCTGTAATTGTATTTACTTCATTTTGACAGAGATCCCGAAAATTACCCAGATTATGTAATTGATTTTGCTGTTTTCATACACAGTTTCGGTACACTTGGTTGTATGTTATTAATGCTAAGAAGCATATTTACACAAGGCAGAGAGATAGTTATCAGCTTGTGATGAAGACATCAGTCTTGTCATCTCAGATTTGATATATCTCAGTAGCAGATGAAAGTGTCATATTTCCTCATAAATCACTGGTAATTATGAAAATATAAATATAACCTTAGTGTAGATGATAAAAAGCATACTAGGAAGTATGCAAACTCTGCAATCTCCAAAAGGTCCATGCTCTTTGCCAGTCAATGAGCTCTTTCAATGAAACTTCTGAGCTCACTTAATCCCTCACACAGAATGTTGGTAGAGTATAATTATTCTCATTAAAACAAGTCCAAAATAGCCAGTTGTTTACAAAAGCAAGAATAAAATAGTCAGTTGCTTACAGAACGCAAGTGCAAAATAGTCAGTCGCTTTCAAAATGCATGTGCAAAACAGTAAATTGCTTACATACTGTAATGCAAGTTCAAAATAGTTGCTTCCAAATTTAAAAGTGCAAAACAGTCAACTGCTTACAAAATGCAGAGGTAAAATAGTCATTTTCTTTACCTAGTGCAAATAAAAGACAGTTACTTACAAATTCTTAGTGCAAAATAGTTACTTACTAGATGTAAGTGCAAAACAGTCAGATGGTCACAAAATGCAAAAGCACAGTAGACAGCTGCCTACAAAATGCAAGATCAAAACAGTAAATTGGTTACAAATTCATACTGTACATGGAAACAGTGAGTGCAATCAATATACAAGTGCAAAATATTCATTTAACAAAATGAAAGTGCAAAATAGTTGCTTACAAAATGAAAGTGAAAAAAATAGTTGCTTACAAAATACAAATGTTAAAGGGCATTTTGCATACATTATGCATAAACATAAACAGTCAGCTACTCAAAAAAGCATGTGCAAAGCGGTCAGCTACTTACAAAATACAAGTGTAAATAGCCAATGTGCTTACAAAATGATAGTGCAAAGCTGCTTAGTAGCTTACAAAATGCTAGTGCAGAAGAGCTAGTGCAGAAGTTTACAAAATATGGGTGCAAAGTAGTTTACCAATTGGAAGTGCATCACATTTGCTTACATTAATACCAATGGAATGGTGGTAATGAAAGGCTGTGTAAAACCTGTTCATGATGGACAAGGTTTCCAACTGAATTCGAACAGGGACTGCTAGCTGTGTGGGCAAGTGCTTCACCTGTTGAAATATCAGGTCTCCTCAAATTTTGATGGAACATGCAAAAACAGAAATTCTTTCTGCCATGCAGTTTTAACAGAGTCCAAAAAAATTTGCTGGAACATGCAAAAAGAGAAATTCTTTCTGTTCCTGGAACTTGCAAGCAGAGAAGTTCTTTCTGCCATGCATTTAGCTGTTTTAACTGAGTAAGAAAGGTCTAACATATCCCATTTACACAATTTGTGTTGTTGTAATGTTTCTACAACCCATAATAATGATAGTATAGATAATGTTTGTTGTGACATTGATGGGGTAGTAATTACAGGGACACCACCGAAAGTGATGTGATTTATCCCTCGGCCCCTGTGTAATATACCATTATTTACCTAAATATTCAGACAAAATATGACTGAGCAAACAGTGTAGACCCTGATCAGACTGCTCCTGTAGGAACAGTCTGATCTGGGTCTGCTATGGTTGCCATCCATTATGCCAATACATTACAATTTGTTTACACATAACAATACTGCAAAATCAGCTGATTCCAGTTTTCAGATAATTACAGGAGGTTCTGGGTCAAAATATGGTAAAAGAATTGTTGCAAGGAATATCATTATTTGGTGTTACACAGAAGTTTGGGCGGTTCATGAACTTGTATGTGACTTCTAATGAAGGATCTTGTTTGAAGTTCTTTCAGAGTAACAGCTGTCTGTATCTTGGTGACTGTAACCTCGGATAGGATATGGGGTTTTGCCCAAGACTCTTTCACAGCCTCAGGACACAAAATTGATACAGACATGGCAGTGTAACAGTCTAGGTAGGCTGGCATCAGTCTATTAAAATGATAATTTGATGAAAAATGCAAAAGTTTACTAACAATTTAACAATCATACTAATTTTCATCTTCTGATAGCTGAATTCAGTAGGGATAGAAAAAAATCTGAAAGATTCTTTAACTGGTGTCATTTCTGGAGTCTCTTTTAACTGGCGTAATTACTGGAGTCTGGTGCCAGTCAGCAGCCTCTAAGGTTTTGAGAAGGATAGGTTCAACCATAAAGTTGAATTTTCCTCCTTCCGGCTTGTGCTAATTTTCTCAATCATCTTCCAGGTTAAAAGAAATAAAGAGTTGAACAGTACAGATCCCGATCATAGTTCTTCACAAGTAGCAGTCTGATCAGAGTGCACTTTTTGCAATCTCTATTTTCACTTGCAGTTTTCTGGTCAGGGTCTTGACTGTTTTCTCAACCATGTCTGTCTAAATGTTTGGGGAAATAAGAATGAATTTTTATGAAGTAGATCATTAGAGCTAGGATGGTCTTACATAGTTTCAAGTTTTGCGAAACCAAAACCTCGGTGAGTCAAAGCATTACATTTTTAGCAATTTAATGAAATCGAAACTGAAATCTCATCCAGCATCAGTTTTGCTTTTGAAAATGTAGTGTCCCAGTTATTCTTTTTCTGCAAGAAAGAAAAATGTAAATAAATATTTATTGCTTTTCCATTAGCATTTGTGGCATAAACTATGTCAGGTTTTCAAAACTAATGACACTGTTTCTTATCGAAATGTTAAAACTTGAAACGTACTGTATGCAAAAACACTACCCAGAGCCCTAGTTAAGAGGGGTATTTGATGATAATTAAGGGATAATTTTCCTTATTTCTCATTGAAACCATATGTTGTGACCCCTCATCTGAACCGTCTCGTCGAGACGGTTCAGATGGGGGGTCACAACATATGTTTTTATCCAGAATTAAAAAAATTATCCCTAATTATCACTAAATACTCCCTCTTATCAAGGGCTCTGACTACCTTTATTTGTCGAAAAAATGTGAGGATCATTTTGAGTGCAAAAGCTCCACATTTATTTTCAGAAAAAAGTATTTGCTCACTCGTTTGTATGTGTACCACTGAAGACTAGACAAAATCTTGACTAGCCAGAGCTCTAGATAAGAGGGCGTATTTGGTGATAATTAGGGATAATTTTTGTTAATTCTGCATAAAAACATATGATGTGACCCCTCATCTGAACCGTCTCGATGAGACGGCTCAGATGAGGGGTCACAACATATAGTTTCGATGAGAAATTAAAAAAATTATCATCAGATACTTCCTCTTATGTAGAGCCCTGCTAGCAACTTCATTATACATAATTATACCCCCCGCAAACTATGTTTGAGGGGGGTATACTGTTTTCACATTGTCCTTCCGTCCGTCCGTCATCTCTGTCCGCAACATTCGCTCCGATTTGTTTCAAATTTTGTCCATGGATGCCGCATATAAAAAGAGTTGATACGTATTTTTCCGATTTCCACAGATGAGTTTCAGTGCTGAGTTATGCCCCTTTATATTCTTTGTAAAAAAAGTTTGTTATCGCAACTCCTCCTAGACCGCTTGACCAATTTACTTGAAAATAAGTATGTGAACACATATTGGTATGAAGATGTGCATTAAGGTTTTCTTTTTGAAGTCTAATCCCTCTTCCCTGAGTTATGTCCCTTTTTGACATTTTTTGCCCTAATTTTTTTTTTGGGGTTTATTTCAGTCATTTTTGCTTTATTTTTATTCAAATTTGGTACATAGATGCACCATAAGAAAATAGTTGACACGTGTTTTCCAGTTTTTCTCGGAAACATTTGCCTGCTGAGTTATGCCCCTTTATATTTTTTTGTAAAAAAGGTTTGTTTTCGCAACTCCTCCTAGACCGCTTTACCGATTTTCTTGAAATTAAGTATGTGAACACATATTAGTATGAAGATGTGCATTAAGGTTTCCTTTTTGAAATCTGACCCCTCTTTTCTTGAGTTATGCCCCTTTTTGACATTTATTGCCCTAATTTTTTTGTTTATTTCAGTCATTTTTGCTTTATTTTTATTCAAATTTGGTACATAGATGCACCATAAGAAAATAGTTGACACTTGTTTAGTTGACACTTGTTTTCCAGTTTTTCCTGGAAGCATTTGCCTGCTGAGTTAGGCCCCTTTATATATATTTTTTTGTGTAAAAAAGGTTAGTCATCGCATCTCCTCCTAGACAGCTTGACCGATTTTCTTGAAATTAAGTATGTGAACACATATTGGTATGAAGATGTGCATTAAGGTTTCCTTTTTGAAATCTGACCCCTCTTTTCCTGAGTTATGCCCCTTTTTGACATTTATTGCCAAATTTGTCATAACATGTATACTGTGTAAATGCAAAACTTAGATGACAAAGTTACATAACTAACTGTTAAAGGCGGGGGGTATTTAGTAAGCCATGCTTACTGCCACTTCTAGTGTACTCTGGTTTACAGGTGTAAGTAGTACAAGGTCCTGTTTTTGACAACATGCAGACAGACAAGACATAGTGTCTCATGAAACTTTTATCATATGGTTTAATGACTCAGAATGACTGTCAGTGGCCATGTTTTCCAAAATTTTCAGTATAAACAGAATAAGGCAAACCAATACCAGCTAGGAGAATCTCCTACACCTTGATTACAGTCAAACCTGAGACTAGCTTCAGTCTAATATTAAAATTACACTGTCATAATTGCAAAAGGTTCAAAATTTTCTGATAGCTGAATTCATTAGTGTAGCTAGAGCCTGGTATCAGGCCATGTATTTATACATAGCCTTTATGGTAAGGTACATAACCAGTAAACTGCTATCAGCAAAACATTTTATTACTTGCCCATAACTGAAATACATTAAATCAGAAATTATTCGAACTGTAGTGAAGAGATGATATGCATTTTTATTTTTTATGCATTTTACAATACTGCTCTATTTAATGGACTGATACCAGTCTATCATTAGTGATGCCAATAAGTCTGACAGTGTTTTATTAGAATAGAGAAAGAAAATGAAAGGAGTGACTAGCAGCAGTGTAAATGCATAGCTTTCAGCCTCCCTATGGTGCTCACACCAAAGGCTTAAACATTTACACTGCCTATCCATGATGGGAGGAATGGGAATGGTCTGAATGCCAAGATTTAGGAGTTCATTACAGAATGTATATACACATTATTATAATAGTAACTTGATCTGGCGTACTGTATCACGTCGAGTTGATGAGCTCATACCTTCGGATCACCCGAGACGCTTGCGTCGAGGGTGATCCGATGGTATAAGCTCATCTACGAGACGTGATACAGAACGCCAGATCAAGTTTCTACCATAATAATTTGTTTATTATATACCAACCATTTATACTTTCCAGCGCTAATGCATAGACCCGGATTCGAGCCTGCGCGGCAGAGGTATGTAGCTAGTCGTAAGGCAAACGCTACCGACTTAGCTATCGAGGCGCGCCATTTTTTGTCATGTTGACGTTACGTCACTAGTCCCATTTCTCTGGTTCTCGTTTCTGCAATGCGCTTTAAAAATTGACGCGCCTGAAGCTGGAACTCAGACGTAGCCTCGTTTTAAAGGATAGTGATACGGATTCAGAAAACGTCAGTTTGATACGGCGTTCTGTATCAGATGGTCAGAAAACATGCAGTTCAAAGGGTGTATCATTGATAGGTATATAATAAATAGGTATTATTGCATCATAAATAAGTATGTACAACTTTTTTTTTACTCTTTATTTTCACAAACAATGCCCATAATTTTCTGATCTAGGGGGCTAATGAGACTTTTTCCCCTCATTATATAATTTCCACTATCAAAGACCACTTGAAATAACCGTAGGAGGTAATGAAGCAGTAAAGAAAGAAAACAGTAAGCTAATTGAAGACATTATGATAAGAATAATCACACTCGGAGATAAGCTTGTTACCTCTGTAATTGATAGATCTGATCTACTAGCTACTGGAATCAGAGACACAAGAGAAAACAGTTACCAGTAAAAACAGGTGAAAGTGACCGATTTTGAAAACAAAAAATATGAAATGGACTAAAAATGTTAGTGATTTCGAATAAGTTCAGGCCCATTTAAGCCATCAACCATCATACCCTGATGTTGAAGCTGTTAGGCAGAAGTATAGTTTTTAGAATCCAAAGCTAGAACTGGCTGTTTTTGGGAAAGATAAAGTAAAGAGTTAGAATGGAGAGAGGTGGCCTATCATGTAATGGGAGGTGACTGCTTGTTAAAGATCCATTTGTAAAATAGAGGAAATACATCACAAGCAGAATCAGGGATTTCTGGCAACCAAAGTTTTTTTCAGAAACAAAGCTTATCAGCTAAATGGCTTTGTTGAGTTTTAGACATGCATTATTGATAATTTCTGGCTCCTGGAGGCTGTAGACTGTGAAATACTAGGCTTGTCTGTCACCAGGGATGTCTATCTTTCTGGCACAGATATTTGACTTAGTTTCATTCATAATTTTATGGTTTTACGCACCAAGCTGTTGAGGCTTCCAGCAAAACTTTTGCAAGCTTTGGATAATACTTTTGGATTTGATAACAGTTTCTTTTAATTCCATTCAGTGTAACTTGAAACCAGTATAGAATATAATATTAGCTGTATAAACATGTTCAAAATAATGACTGTCAGTGTCAAAATGGCAAAAACATGAAAAAAAAGTATTTATCATATGACTTCGCATCTGAGAGTGTAATAAAGCCATGCATTAAAAAAGATAATCCACTAGTGGATTAAATATGCAAATTACATCGTAACTTTATGTGTTGACGCCCATGCAAACATCACATTTTCTAGTGTCAAAATCGTGACGTTTTAGTGCAAAATTTGCTCATAAAATGCGATTTTAGTGTCATATGATATAGTATTCCTCAAAATTATTGAGAATTGCATCTTGGCACACAGTTGCTAGCCATACATGTTCAACAATATTCTAAATGAGTAAAATACAATAAAAGAACCTCTTTTTCATGTTTGATATACAAAAACGACAATATAATGCATTTTCTTTCATCAGTGGTAGGTAAGGATGGGCTAGGGTACACCCCTGTAAAAATATGTCCCTTGATTTCGACTATGTTTTGCTATACTACCAGTGCTAGAAATAGACTATCTCAGTTGAAATAGTATATTTTCTCCATTGTTCACCATCACCTACATTATTGATGGTACCCTTAATATTTTGCATGGTTTAATGTTACTGATTCCAGTTTCTGAGTCAGGGACTAGCTGTTATAATATAGGAAGAATATTGAAGGCATCAGAATCAGCAAAAAATCTGATCTGTTAGTGATCTGAACGGAATTTTTTTGGCAAGGTGTAGATAATCATGTCAAAACTCATATCCCTAAAAAGCACGTTCACTAAGCCTTACAAAAAATATGGTTTTGTGTCGTTTCCGTCGAGTTGTATAGAAAAAGAATGAATCAGAGCAACATACCCTCTGTCAAAATTGCAATTTTCCTCAATTTCAGGCACTTTTTCGAAACGAAGTCATGTGTTTGAAAGCCGGCAGCATCTACAGCTGACAAGCTCACATAAAATTCTGTTTTCAGTTCGCCAACACCTTATCACTAGATGAAAAAAACCATTAAAGAATCAACTGATTTGTCATTATCTTTTCCACATATATCAATTTTATTTGGTAAGGGTACATAATTTTCCAGTCGGACAAAAAATCTCTGGGCGGCACAATTCAAGGGGAGAAAACATTTGTGACTCAAACGTATGAGTAATACTGGTATGCTAAAAAGTTCACAGAGGGATGTTGTTAACTAAGTAAACAAAGATATTAAGTATGTACATGATCTGTCAACTACCAGTGCTTAATTTTCACTTTGCAAAAAATTCTCAATAATTTTGAGGAATACTATAAATAGAGTCTTGCATTTGTGCTCCTGTATTATTGAATTTATTAAACTTGTTGGGGAAAACGATAAGATGCTTGGCATAGCCTCGCATCTTATCGTTTTCCCCAACTGGTTTAATAAATTCAATAATACATGAGCTCTCATGTAAGATCCTCTATTTCCAGTTGTTAGCCTTTGCCATATCCAGTGACTGAAATAATAAGGGTAGCCAAGAAGTAGACCTTGTGTGATGAACTCTTTGGGCAGCATACCCTGCACAACAGAACATCTGTTCATGTTAGACAAGGGTGAAAAGCTCTGTAAGTCCCAGAATTATGTCAGAAATTTAGGAGTTTGGCAAGATTCTTGAAAACAGGATTTGTGGGATTTAAAGAATTCAAATTTAATAGGTTTCAGGGGCTAGTAATAAATGCCAAATAATTAACTCTGTTGGAATTGAAATCAACAACTTGAATGCTTAATTCCTAGTTGTGGAGACTTTCCAAATTTAAAGTAAAGGCTTTTTAATGCTTGAACTTACATGAGTATGTTTGGTTTCTGTTGCTGAATGTATTGTGGGCTGGATTTTCAAACTGCTTTCTTAGCTCCCATATTAGTGGGCCTTCTTAGCCTAGTGGTTAACAAAGTGCATTAGGTCTCTCATGGCTGTGTGTGAGCTTTGGCCGGGACACAAGTGAGAAATGACATTCTGCTTGCAGAAGGTCAGGTGCCGTATTTATAAAACGACTTAAGTCGTTGCTATGCTGTTGCTAAGGCTAAATTTCTATGAAGGAGGTTCCCTACAACTATGAAATTTGCTTTGGAGGAACAGTCTTTTCCAGACTGTTCCTCCAGAGCAAATTTCATAGTTGTAGGGAATCTCCTTCAATGAAATTCTGCCTTAGCAACAGCATAGTAACCACTTAAGTCGTTTTATAAATACGGCCCCAGGTGTTTTTGTGTTTTTTTTCCCCTGAGAGTTCTGATTTTTTATATAAATGAATATCATGAAGGGGGCATGAAATAATATGAAAAAAAAAAGAAGAAAAACACAGCTCCCTAAGCTGAGATCTATAAACTTTATTGAGAAACCAACATACCATACTGAGTCTCTTTATTGAAGCATTTTCAGCAAAGCGTAGGACTATTCCATTCGCCCCCTTACCCTCCCTTCGCTTCTCCATAGTTACAAAACCTCTGTTGTTAAAATGTGGAAATCTTGTGTTATGGACAAGATATACCAAGCTTTTCAGAAAGCTACTACTTGTTCAGAAGTGCTGTGGTCAAGTGGTTAGAGTGACTCGTAGAGTGACTCTCTTATGGTGTAGAAGGTTGCGGGTTCGAAAACTGGCCTGGCGGTTATCAAACTTGAGTACATTCTCAAATTAAAGTAAAGCACACTGATTGGCTGCTCTCGAGCACATGCTCAGAAGCAGCCAATCAGTGTGCTTTATTTTGAGTTTAGTTTTATAACCTCTGATCCTAGCTTGGGTCAGCTGGCAACTGGAAAGCTCTGTCAACCCTTCAGTAAATGGGTACCACTTTCAAATCACCGAAGAGCAAGGCAGCGAAAAGAGAAGGATAGCCTCCGCCTTTCATATGCTGTGCCCAAGAGACAATGGCCTCTAATCCTCACTGCTCACTATGGCCACTAGGCTATGGGAGACCTTACCTTTTCCTACTTGTTCAAATGCATGCTCAAAGAAGCAAGTTGGGATAAGAATCAAGTTAGACAAGATCATGTCAGATCTGAAGACTAGAACATTAGAACTGGGAGGTCAATCAGATATTCTGTCAATCTGGGATATAAGGGAGGAAATTTATTTGTTTTTCACAACTACTTTATCAGCACTGCTAATGCAAGTTTGTAGATGAAGCAAGATTATCTGTCAGAAATCAGAAGAATCAAAGCATGCTGTACAAAGTCAAAGAGAGACAGTTCTGTAAAGTGAGGAAATATCCGTGATAGATTTATTTTCATGAAACTTTCTGAGTTGCAAAGTTTCATGAAAATTAAACTTGTGAAAAACTACATGCCTTAATTGGTCAGATGAATTGAGATTAGAATGGTGAAATCAGAACTTGGCATACATTTCTTGTTTAAAGGCCGTATTCTGTAAAACAGGGTTTGAGTTATACCCCAATACAGTTTTGGTATCTTTCCAGCTTCTGTACCTGTATTAAGCTGATCGTTGGTTTTAAACATGTATATATGATGAAACTTTTGGTTAAGGTGAGGAAATTTTGCATTTGTTGATTAGTTATTGCCCCATATTATGCTATCTATTTGTTATGCTATGTCTTTTTATGTACCAGGTATTTCAAACATAGCATAATAGTTATGGGGGAATATACTGAACAACTTGCACATAATCAGATAAGTCCTTGTTTGGACAAAATTCTGATCTCTGCAATGTTTATCCAGCAGCAATTGTACCATGGTCTTATAATGGCTCTTCTGGTTTCCAGAGAAATTGGATTAGTAAAATAACCATCAATTATGTTTACTGTATGTTTAATTTCCAAATGAATCATTTGTTCTGTGGGCATTTTTGATGTATTTCTGGGCGGCATTATGTATTTCATGGACTGGACTTGGACTCTGGACTTTGGACTCTGGACTTTGGACTGTGTAAAACCTGGACTCTGGACTTTGGACTTTGGACTATGTAAAACCTGGACTTTGGACTCTGGACTTTGGACTATGTAAAACCTGGACTTTGGACTCTGGACTTTGGACTATGTAAAACCTGGACTTTGGACTCTGGACTTTGGACTCTACAAAAATCTTAACTCTGGTGCAGTCTGACCATTAAGTTGATACAGCTTATTCAATGTTGATATATTGGCTGTAACAACTGTACCTTATGTCCATTCTTTTGCAGTAAAATATGTTTATATTTATAATATGAGCAGTCAGCCTGCTAAATGGATGTGTGCTCAAAGTGCAAATATGATGAATGGTTCATTTCATGGAATGGATTGGAATGGAATGGAAGAGAAATCTCCTTGTTGTCCCACTTTCAAGACTGAGCCGGAGGACCTTCATTCTTAATGATTTTATCTGATTTATAGGGTGTGGGAGTTCTTTTATGAGAATTGTTTTCTAAACACATATACTGTGTTTACTCTAAACACTCGGACACTTTAACCATTCCTTGCATTCGTCTTCACATTGAGCATTTTGTAAGACTTGGCACAGACCCTTATCAGACTGTTCCAAACAGCAGTCTAATTTGGGTCTACACTCTACAATGGTTGTTCGGGCATATAAACTATTGTTAAAATATTTTGAGTAAATGTGGTATGTCAGACATGGTGTGCCCATGTACCTCTATTTGTTCTTCGTGAATGTGAATTGCAAAGTTGAAGATACACATTTAATAATATGAATAAAACCTTAACTGATTTACATGACTGAATGAAGAAACTGAGCAATGTGGCTATAGGAAGGATTACTATATAGTGCATTGACAGGACCTCATAAAGCCGGCACTTTTGCTCTATTGTCCCCCCCCCACCCCCCCCCCCCCCACCCCCCACAACACACACGCACCAGAAAACTGGGTATTTGAAAATTTATTATATAGAGTAGAATTTCAAATTCTCATACATACACATGCACACACACATTAATTATGGCTTTACATAAGAATACATTCATGCTCACATGAGTATGAAGACAAGGACATTTCATTTCTTTCTCGTTTGGCAATAGCTGCAGAAGAAAGGACCCGAAATCACCTTTGTTTATTCTTTCATCCTTTGACTGCTAAAGACACGCATAAATGCACTCAACCGTTTCCAGGTGATTTCTCGCCATTGCTTTACATGTATACTTAATGCATACATATGCTAGCATACAGGATGATGTACAAACACACAAATGAGCGGGAGTTGTGTTCCATCATGCTAGTTTTAGCAGGGTCACAGTCTCTGGGTACGAAACTATAACAGAAACATTACCCCTGCTTATGTTGTGTCTTTGTGCACATGCACAGTTTTGCTGGTTAATAAGGCTCACACCACCCCCAACGTTCAGTGACACTGCTATCACCGACCACCACTACCCTTACACCTCTTATTCCAATGCAGGGCATCCTTTGCGCACATTTCCTGGTTTATTAGATTGAAAATAATAATCGGACCTGTGTCTACTCTAAAACGGAGATGAGTCCGAAAGGCGAACATACACTAAATCCGCTAGTACAGGTACTTTGCTGTCTGAGACAAGAGGGTCATGAAGCCCTAAATCGCTCACCTGAATGCACTGCTCTGAATTAATGAGAATATATGAGCATGCAGCGATCTTGGGCCAAGACTTTGCTATACCTAATCCATTTTGGTCATGTTATCACAGCCCTTCAGGTACAGTGGCTTCGAAGGAAAAAATTTAAATGATCTTGACCTCTGCTAGAAAATGCAATTTATGTGATAAAAATGATATTGGTGACAAATTTCATTATCTTTTTGTATGTACTCATTTTAATTCAGATAGAAAGCAATTTTTAAAACCATATTTCTATAAAAGCCCCAATATAATTAAATTTAAGGAACTGTTATCTACTGAAAATGTTAAACTTCTCATCAAATTATCCAATTTTGTAGAAATTATAATATAGAAGTTTTCAAGTGCTAATTTTTTTTTTATCTATATATGTCATGCTTGAATATGTCTATTTTTACATGCTATATGTTTGTATACTTGTATGTGCATGCTCTCATGCCACCTGCGAATGGCCTGAGTTTTATATGCAATAAAGTTCTGTTCTGTTCTGTACTGACAATATCTGCCAACTTTTATTCAGTAGACTGCAATCTAATGTTTAAGCATCGTTGCATATAAATGCAAAAGGAAGCAAATTTAACTAAATGTGTCTCCCCGACCCCTCATGCAAAGGGAAGCAAATTTAATTAAATGTGCCCCCCCCTGCCCCCTCCCCCCACCCCACCCCATCCCACCCCTACCCTACCATGGAGCCTTCAGCTCAGATGAGACGAAAAATGAAATTTTTAGCCCCTCTGGGACAACCACAGCAGACAACTTACCGTAAAAATCTGAGTATTGGGACAGGTGTATGTGTGAGCATACAGTGCAAATCCAGATCAGTCTTTTAAGGGTCTACACAGTTTGCCACCTCATCTGCATTTTTGGCTGCAAACTGCATTGTAAACCAAACTGGTCCATTTTAGGACAATAGCAGTAATTATTTTAGGTGTCCCAATTTTACCATTTTTACAGCACTATAAGGTATTACATGTATAAGATGTATCAACATTGTCCTGATTAGACTATTACTAATAATTTATGACCTCCCACACACAGCCCCTTTCATCACTGGTGCCTGAGAACTGTTTTGTTTCAGCACATCTGGACTTAATCACAGCAGACAACTTACTGTAAAATGTTATAAGATATGTCAACAGTGTCCTGATTAGGCTATATATTTATGGCTCATCTGGTTTTCAATCCATTTTATTGCATTTATTCAATGCAACAATTCTAAGACCAAATCTATAGCACACAGTAGCAGTAACTGAGACTATTTTGAAGTGTTGATAAGATAGCCTGGGAATACCAGTATTACACTTAAGATGCCCTGCATAATGAAATGGATTCTTAGCTAATTACGATAACTGATAACTATGAGGGTTGATTCAGAAGAAATGTGAATGAAGCTATGAAATTGAAAGCTACAGAATTTCATATCCAAGTAGCTTAATCTTCCCAATAAAAGCCCCTGCTTCAAGAGACGCCGCCCGCCCCTTTTCCGAAAAAATGCTATTATATTAACTTGCCATTTCTGTTTGTTGTTCTGGATGAGGTAGTTTTTTGACACATGGTCAACACTTAAAGAAAAGTATTTGCTCCTAGAGGAGTAAATTCTTTCCTTTAAGAGTTGACCCCTATGTAGAAGGGAGACAAAAACAGAGTTGCTTCCTCTGAAAGCATACCCATTCGTCTTAATACTGGTTTTAAGAAGTATTTTGGCATTGACTGAATTACTACATTTTATGCCCCCTTTTGTAAAATGCAACGCCCCTGGCGAGGGCGTTCAATAGGATTAATACGGTATTTGAGTTATAGTCTGAAAATGTCATAGAAATATCGTGCAAAGTAATCGAGATATCGAGATAGACAGGAGGCATGGTAACGACAAGTGCCACACGTCAATGACGTTGTTTTGTCATGAGTTTCTCCTCCTTTCCAATCCAATCCATTCTTACCCATAAACTAGAAAATTGTGTCCTCAACACACTAATGATGCCCCCGTGCAGCGCCTGTAACATGACGTGTACATCCATAAAGCACCTACAAAGAATCCATTGAAATCATACCCTACCATGTATAAAATTGCCCAAAATGTCTAAGTTAAAAAGGCTGTAATTGTGTCAAAATTAATTGTAGATCTATCAAAATGCCTCATGCATATCTTCAAATATGTCCACAATATGTAGACAAGGTTTGAGAAAGATCCATTGAAAACTGTGGAGTAAGTTGATAACACAAACTCCATACCCTACTATGCAAAAATTTCCCTAGAATGACTAAGTTCAAAAGGCCGTTATTTTGTCAACATTAAATCTAGGTCCAACAAAAACCCACATGCACATCTTCAATACATTCACAGCATGTATGCAAGGTTTGAAAAAGATCCATTGAAAACTGTGAGAGGAGTTGATTACACAAAACTCTATACCCTACAATGCAAAAATTTGCCAAAAATGACTAAGTTCAAAAGGCCGTAATTATGTCAAAATTAATTCAATTCGAGGTCCAACAAAAACCCACATGCACATCTTCAATATGTCCCAAACATATAAGCAAAGTGTGCAAAAGATCCATTGAAAACTGTGGGAGGAGTTGATTACACTAACTCTATACCCTACAATACAAAAATTTGCCTAAAATGACTAAGTTCAAAAGGCCGTAATTCTGTCAAAATAAATTTTAGCTCCATCAAAAATCCACATGCACATCTTCAATATGTCCACAACATGTATGCAAAGTTAGAAAAACATCCATTGAAAACTGTTGGAGGAGTTGATTACACAAACTCTATACTATAAAGCGTGACGAACAGACAGATGGACGGACAGACTGACAGGGGCAAATCTTAATGTCCCCTGACTATCGTCACGGGTGCATAAAGAAACTATGCCTCATATTTATTAATGTAATTGTTAGAGAGGCGTCGTAGTCAAGAGGTTAGAGTGACTCGGTTATAGTGCAGAAAGTCGCCGGAAGGTCGTGAGTTCGCGGCTCACCGTTGCCATCCGACAACTGGAAAACTCTGTCAACCTAGCAGTAAATGGGTACCTTTTTCGAAGGATAAGGCAGCGAAAGGAAAGAGATGGGCTCTGCCTTTCATCAGCTGTGCTTAAGATACAATGGGTCTCTAACCCCCCACTGCCCCTACGGCTATTAGGTTATGAGAAACCTTTACTTTACCTTTTAGTTACCTCCCCATTAAGCTTTAACTATGGCTACCCTTATAAGCCTTGATCCAAGATCGCTGCATGCTCACATAATCTCAGCCGGGCCGCGTAGCGCAATCAGGAGGGCATCTGACTCATAAGTCAGAGGTCCTCGGTTCGAAACCCGGTCTGGCCACATTCTTTCGTTTCTCCTTCCACTGATTCAAGAAGGGCAGTTGTCAGTTACTGGCGAAAGTATGTGCACTTAGTATTGGTTAACCGCTTAGGAGGTCTAAGCCTGCCCAGGAATAGTGTGGTTAGGTTAACTGACCGTCCCCACATGACCATAGTTGTTTACCGTGGACGTTAAGCAATAAATCAATCAGAAGTGATGGATCATCATATGTATCAAATCAGGTGAACGATTTAGGGCTTTTATCTCACACAGAGCAGCTTTTTATGATCACTTATGTCCAGTAAAACAATGTTGACATTCTGAGTGCCAAGTATATGGCTATCAGCCATTACAATATACTGAAACAAAACTGTCATAATAGCTCCATGCATTTGGGAGATTTTACATCTCAGATTTTAACGAGTTCAAAAGTCCAGAGTCTCTAATCTTCAAAGTCCAGAGTCCAAAGTCCAGGTTTTACATAGTCCAAAGTCCAGAGTCCAAAGTCCAGGTTTTACATAGTCCAAAGTCCAGAGTCCAAAGTCCAGGTTTTACATAGTCCAAAGTCCAAAGTCCAGAGTCCAGGTTTTACACAGTCCAGAGTCCAAAGTCCAGAGTCCAAGTCCAGTCCATGAAATACATAATGCCTTTCTGGGCCCAGTTGTTCAAAGCATCATTAGCTTAACGAGCTCGTTAAGAGGTCAACTCGTTAAGTGTTTTATGACTTTATAACTAAATACACTGATATTTTTTGTTGAAAAAATGTGAGAAGCGTTTGCAATAAAAGCTTCTCACATTTTTTCAACAAATAAATGTTGGCATATTTGAGATAGGAACATTTGAAATCTTAACAAAATGTTAACTAACAACGTCGTTAGTTTTGAACAACCGGGCCCAGACAGTTTATAGAGCCACAATATTGGTAGTTCAAGAACTGTATTTATTGGTAGATCAAGAACTGTATTTGGACCTAATTTGTCTTGAAGTACTTTATGCCTCATAGATGATCCTACAAGGCATAGTGAATGGAAAAGAAGAAGAGGTAGACAGAAGAAGAGGTGGGAATCCCTGACAATATTTGCAATATTGGTAGACTTGTGCACCAAGAAATTCTTTTGTCTTTGTAGCAGTTTTTGTCTTTCACCATTGTGGTAAGAAGGATTCCTGGCGTATTCTGAAGCACCATAAAAATCGGTGTCATGCAGCTGAGAACATCATCTTCTAATCCATATTATTGAAAGAAGTCTATAGTTTTCCTGGTGTGAGTCAGTTATGGCCATATTTCAGTATTTGGCATTAGTTTGTTTCATAAGCTAACTTTGAAAGTCTACACCACTTTGTGTGTGTAACATCATATCAGCTTTTAAATCTCATGCATATTTTAGCTTCATTAGGCACTGTGCCTTTCTGGACTCTACCAAACTCCTGAACAAGATCATAGTGACCTACTTTTGCAGGAAAGGACAGCTGATATAACTTTTTAAGATTTGATAGATATTTCTGCTTCTGCAGATCCCACTGCATGCAAGCATTTCAGCAGTTTCTGTCTAACGAGGTCAGCATGATGTACATTTGTGAAAATGGAAACTATGTTAAGTTCTTTGTTTTGGCTTCACAGCTTAATGCAACATGTGACCTTGACATGCAGAATTTTTTATATAAATTAAGTCATATGACAAAAAAATGCTAAATTGTTGTGTCAGAAACAATATACTGTGGGTGTCATCCTTGTGTCAAAATATAAAAATGTGATGAATTTTTAATCTAGAACAAAACGATGTCTCCATCACAGGCAAGAAAATAAGAATTGAACTGCGACACGACAAAACCAACAAAGTGGCTTGTTTGCCCAGCGAAGACTCAGATCAGCCTGGGCATTTGCCCAGTCTGATCACAGTCTTCGCTGTGCAATTAAGGGTAGCTAAGGGTCTAAGCTACCTCCATGTGGACACTAAGACTGATCAGACTGGGCAGATGCCCAGGCTGTGAACAGACTGGGCAGATGCCCAGGCTGATCTCAGTCTTTGCTGGGCGTACATGCCACTTTGTTGGTTTTGTCATGTTGTGGCTCAGATGTATATTTGTGCTTGATGTTATAATGTACATGAGAACAATTGCATGCTAGTTAGTCATAAGTCATCGCATTATAATCATGTCTGTCACATATTGCCGCATTTAGTTACACGAAAAATTCTTAAACAGGTAAAATGTAGATCGTACATTAAATAATAACATATGATATTCGCTATCAGCTACGTGAAGGAAAGGATTAGATACCTGCGTACATGCCGTTTAAGTATTATTTTATAGTGACATCTTGTTGAGTCACTGTTTAGTTAATTTGAGTCAAAATTGAGCAACTCAATGCATATTTTTTTGAGTCACATCTGCTCATTAAAATTTCATGATTTAATATGCAGTTTGTTATTAAAACACACAATTTAACAAGGCTGGGTATTGGCTCTGTTTGATTAAAAAGAGATTAGATTGATACATGGGTTGTGTAAGAGGAAAAAGGGCCTACCGGCAAAAGCTAAGACTCAGATCAGACTGTGCTTATGCAGCAGCGGCCTTCTAGTAACCTTAGGAATCTACATAGCGGCAAGCTTGAATACCTTTGAACAGATTAGGGTACAGCATTTCTTACCATTTGTACATGCTGTTACTGTTTGTTTTCTTGTAATTTGGCTCATAGCAATAATTTATGAGATAAAAAAATTAATTCACCTGCAGGGATGCTAAAAAATTTCTAAGAAATTGACAACATCAAAGAAAATGAACATGACATTAAAGGTAGAATTTCAAAGACATGTACACTGAGTTTCAAAACTGTTTTTTAGTGTCTGTCAATATCAAATTTCAAACTAATGATGAGAAAGTGTTAATGAAATTAAAACCAACTCATATTTCCTGTTATATTATCCCACAATGATTAGTAATCCTTTGTGTCTTTGGCAGACTTCAGCAAATTGCATCTGTACAGCCCTCTGTGGATTCCTCACTTCGGGCCTGCTGATTCCTTTGAGTCCACAATTTTACTCATCCATTTGTTGCAGGTTCTAGCTGGTCAGGTATTCACACAGGTAGGCGGCAATCAAAAAAAACTTGGGCAATCAACGAACGTGGATCAAAAACTGTTAGAAACAGCATTGTCGATTGCAAATTACGGAATAGCGTTTTCAGTTGCAAATTGGCAACAATTTGCAATCAAAAACGCTGTTTCTAAGGGCTTTTGATCCGCGTCAGTCAGTTGTTAAGAGCGTTTTTGATTGCCGCCTATCCGGTGTGGTATTGGGTCTTTTATCTCTAGGCTCTGGATTATTTCATTCTGATCATCTCACCCATATATCTGTTGGCCTAGCTGAAATTGAAACGAAAAAAAACAGTTATGCCTTCATGCAGAAAGCTCTGAAGTAGATCTACCAGGCAATTTCTTAACTCTTTAAACAACAAATAGCAGACAACAAAATTTATGTCTGCAAAAATTAAAAAAAAAGAGCCTTGTCCAAGACATTTCATATTGAGAATTCAAAGACTAAAGAGAGCAAATGGTGTAGATCTAGATGAGGGCGCACATATTGAGTCGCCTCATCTAGCTCCACGCCGTTTGCAGATTTTGCTTATTTATCACTGGTGCATAAAGAGTTAAGTGTCTTCTAGCATTTTGGACTCTGTTGGGTGGTCTTTATTTTAGATGTGACTGATTTTCATGGTTATCTAATTTCAAAAATTTAAATATGGAACTGATGTGTAAAGATTTGGATTTGATTTTCACTTAGTAATGACTGACAACTTGTAAACATAACATTGATCCAAGCGCAAGCCTGTCTTTGTCAAGAGCCAAATTTTGGATGTGGGAGTTGGGGAAGAAGGGTGGAAAAGGGCCTGTGTGTGTATCGAGGTGGGGATAATTTTTCCATATTCACATAGTTGAAAAAAAAAGACAATAAAACATGATTTGCCTTAATGATCGAGGGAACCAGAAAAATGTGTGTTTTTATGACGGTTATAAAAAGTTAAACCAATTTTTCACAAAATATATAAGGTTTCCCTTTCGGAATGTACGTGTACATAGATATAGGGATCTGTCAGGGTATTTGAAATTAGAAACTGAAAAGGTGTCCTAAGTTCAGATTCTCTAAATGTGGCCATAATTATCTGAAATATTGAGGAAATGTGTGTGAGCAAACAGTGTAGACTCAGGTCAGGCTGCTTGGAGCAAGATTTGGGTCAGCACTGTTTGGCTGTTCTGAGAACCATTCTTTTACACATGGCTGTTTAGTAAAATAAGGTTCAAATTTTATAATAATTGCCTTAGTTGGTAAAGGTGTTCTAATATTTAGAGTAATTTAGAAAGTATCATTGATGAGTATTTTTTCTTCAAATTATTATTGTCTTTTTCAGTCTAAGCTAAGTGAGTGCTAGGAGAGCACACATAACTGCAGAAATTAAGCAGACCACTGACTCGCAAGGTGTGATTTTCTGAAGTGTATGTTACAAATGAAAAACTTTTAAAGGTAAGTTTGTCTTCTCTTATCACATTAATTTGTAATTAATCCTTTCAGTGCCATAAAGCAGACAACAAAATTTATGTCTGCAAAATTTAAAAAATGTTGTTTGTGGGCTATATCCATTAATAGATATCCTTTGCCTTTAACACTTTAAGCACCACTGACGAAAATAGCATAATTGGCAGACAGTGTAGATTCTGATGAGGCGGCTCATAATGAGCCGCCTCATCTAGATCTACTCTGTTTGCCCTCTAGCCATGAATTCTCAATTTGAAACGTCTTGGACAAGGCAATTTTTTTAATTTTTGCAGACGTAAATTTTGTTGTCTGCTTTTTGGTGCTTAAAGAGTTAAAGCATCGACAAGCAGACAACAAACGCAAAATTTCAAAAACTTTTTGTCCAAGCTCTAGTATATTGAGAAGAATGGAGGGAGGACAAACAGTGTAGATCGAGAGGAGGCAATATTGAGCTGTCTTATCAGGGCCCAATTGTTTAGAACTAATGACATAGTTATAGTTAACAAGATGTTAAATTTTCAAATGTATGGCATGCAGAAACACTACCTTTTATATTAAAAAATGTGAGAAACTTATGCTTTTACTCAGCTTTTGCTCTGCACATTTTTTTCAGCAAAAAATTTTAGTACGCTGGATTTTATGCCTTCTTAGAAGACAACACAAATCCTTGTATAATGACTTGGTTAAGCTAACAATGCTTTGAACAACTGGGCCCTGATCTAGCTCTTTGCTGATTGTAATTTATGGTGCTTTTAGTGTTGTTTCAAATAGTGGATTTTCATAGTTCCATATGAATATAATCAATTTCATTTCATTTCTAAATGCACCCTGGGTTAACCTGAAGGCACTATTTTTAAATGAAAAAGAACATCTTTTTTTGGCAGGTTAAAGTGACAAACAGAGGCTAATTTTTTTGTCCAAATAACGCCTTGAAGTGAAGTGGGTTTTTCATCCCCTAGCTTATAGCGAGATGTCACTACTTAAGAATTAATACCCCTTAAGAAGGGGCTTCATATTGACCTTCAATAATTGAGAGGATTTGTCATATTCTTCTCGATTAGCGGAATTAAAATGAAAAAATCTTGTTATGGCATTTATCCTGAATGTCTTGACACCATATACAGTTTCTGTACAGTTTCAAATGACCCTTCTATTCGGTCTTCAAAATGTGCCCGATGTGTTTGTTCTTACAAGGGATATCAGCAAACAGTGCAGACCCTGATCAGACTGCTCCTTAGGAGCAGTCTGATCTGGGTCTACACAGTTGGCTGAAATAGATGTCCAAACATTAGGAAAATCTTGTTACATTTCCTATTGAGAAAAAAGATAATAAAACAGATGAATAGATTTGTTTGTTCTTAAAAAGATCAAGTGCAGCTATAAGGCCTGAGTGTTTGCTCTTGGTATAATTTGTTTGGCTGAGTGGAACAAGTATTCAAATTGCTATATTCAAGTAGTATTTGATGAAAATTAGCTACCCACTAATGATAGCTTATGTATTATAACTGTTATTAAGCTTTTGAGTTTCATATTGGCACTTTTATATACTGTAAATCATTTTTCGTGTCCAGAAGAAGAAAAAAATCTTTAGAATGAGAAACTGGGTAATGTGGGCGAATATGTTGGGTTTAAAGTCCCTTTCAACAAGTTTTCAGGCATATCTTTATGCTGCTCTCACACCTAGGAGACTATCCTTGTGAATATAAACTTCATTTTCATGAGAATGCATTGAGAATAAGTGCGGATGGCAAACCAAGAAGGCGAATTGGGTGAGAAAAATAAGAATAAATTCAAATGTCTAACGATCACTACACAATAAGAATGGCTTACGATTGCTACGAATAAGTTGCAAAACATGCTTTCCTTGCTAACTTTAGGAGCATGTTTCTAATCTTCACAACAGCCTGAGAATGCTAGCGAATGCTTAATAGACTTACGAATGTCTCACGAGCATTGCGAATTGGCAGCGTATTACATTCATAAGCCTATTCCCAACCATATTCGCATAGGTGTGAGAGCAGCATTAGGAAAAAAAATCCAGATGGGCACCTTACTAGGCTTCAAGGCCATCTGTTTTCAGCCATGTCACAACAGTCTCTGAGCATGATATTTCTTTAGGTTGCCTGTACCAATGAAGGAGCTTGCTTAGCATAGTGTTGAATCGTTTTTCAAGTTTTTAATTAGAATCTTAAAGAGTTCCTTCACGAGCAGAGAACACACCCAGAAGAAGGAACATGGGCCAGACAAAGCAGTCCCAGCCAATAAAGCCCCATCAGTGACCCTGACATTTATCTGGTGGTGAAACCAGAGAAAAAGCATACAGCAATTTCTTAATTTTAATTGGGCAGTCGATTCAAAGACTGATTAGTATAAAAAAAGGGTCCAAATGATATACAAGACAGTGATCTAGAATAAGAGCCTAAACCAATGTAAAATTTCAGATTTCTCCGAATATATCATTGATCTCAAAGGACAAAAATAAAATATAATCTGCACTATGGAGGACATACGGGGAGACGTTTTACAGCCGCCAGGGGCAGTTCTGGGTATGTTCTAAGTACTGTTGTCAGATCATGAAAAACATGAACAGTTTTTCATAAGGTAAACGTTTCCTGTAACATAGTGGCCACGGGGACAGGGGGTTAGAGGCCCACACTGTGGAAATAGCATATAAAAGGCAGAGCCCTGATCCGTCTTCTTCCACTACCATATCCTTCTCTGATTTGAAAAAGGTACCCATTTACTGCATGATGGACAGAGAGAGTTTTCCAGTCCCTAGTTGACCTAAGGCGGGATTCAAACCCACAGCCTTCTCCATAACCCTATTGCTGTAATCACTTGACTGTTGTGCCTCTCATTTCAAACCTATTTGACCGTGGCAGCCTTATTGGAAAAATGAAAGAAGTTTAAATGTAACTTCAAGAGCTGTGTTCCAACTGACAGCAATGCCTGGAACAAATGAGCCGCGACATGACAAAACCAACAAAGTGGTTGTGAGCCAAGTGCAGACTCAGATCAGCCTGGGCATCCGCCCAGTCTGATCAGACTCTTCACTAAGCACTGAAAGGGTAGCTAAGGGTCTAAGCTACCTCCATGCAGACAGTGAAGACTTTGAATAGGCTGTGCGCATGCCCAGGCTGATTTGAGTCTTCGCTGGATGCACAACCACTTTGTTGTTTTTTTCGTGTCACGGCTCAAATGTCTCTATCCAAGACCCACATCCGTGAAAGGTCCCTAATATCTTGGTGTGCTATTTGGTCTTGGAAAGTAAAAAAGATTGCACTGAAGAACAAAGGGTGACAAATAATTTCATCTTTCTATCAATTAATTTTCTTCTTCTTATTCAATTTATTTTTCATTCAGCTGAATCTAATGACCAAAAAAAATTCTCAGTTTCAAACAGGGAACTTTCAGTGCAAAAACAAATTTTATTACCCAGCTTTAAGTCTGTAATTGAGTCTAACCTGTATAAATTAATTTGATCCTACCCTTTAATTTAGAAACTGAGTAACTATGCAAATATAGCTATGATTGAGTCTTAGGTCTGAACTTAGGAAAGCAAAAGTGGTGATTCATTTCTGTGTGGTTTATGAAGAAAAGTTTGAAAAAAAAAATAAAGGTGTTCATTTTGGATCACAGATTAGAACTGATGTATATCCACAAACAGGCATCAAATAATAGGACATATGAGACGGGACAAGAGAAAACCAACAAAGTGGTCGTGCGCCGAGCACAGACTCAGATCAGCCTGGTCATCCGCCCAGTCTGATCAGAGTCTTAGCTATCCCCATGGAGGTAGTTCAGACCCTTAGCTACCCTTTAAGCCCTTAGGGAAGAGTCTGATCGGACTGGGCGGAAGCCCAGGCAGATCTGAGTTTGCGCTGAGCACACCACCACTTTGTTGGTTTTCTTGTGTCGTCTCTCTCTCATATCTGTGGTTTGATGGTTGTGTGTGGGGGGGGGGGGGGGGAGGATTTCTGACCATATGGCAGATCTGAGCCACTTGCACAATTTGTCTTGAGGCAGATAAAAGGGGTTTTCCTGGTTTCATTTCAGATATAAGCTACACATGCGAACATTTTCCTGTGGCAGATATAAACTTAATATAAGAGTACTTTTCTCTGCAACAAATATAAGCTACAAGTATTTTACTGAGATAAAAGCCACAAATACTATACCATTTATAAGTATCTTTACAGTATGCTGCAGCAAACATAAGCTACAAGTTCAAAACTTTACTGGGATAGGTACTTACTACAAGTGTCTTTTCAGTATGCTGCAGCAAACATAAGCTACAAGTTCAATACTTTACTGGGATATAAGCCACAACAAAGGTACTTACTACAAGTATCTTTACAGTATGCTGCAGCAAACATAAGCTACAAGTTCAATACTTTACTGGGATATAAGCCACAACAAAGGTACTTACTACAAGTATCTTTACAGTATGCTGCAGCAAACATAAGCTACAAGTTCAAAACTTTACTGGGGTATAAGCCACAACAAAGGTACTTACTACAAGTGTCTTTTCAGTATGCTGCAGCAAACATAAGCTACAAGTTCAATACTTTACTGGGATATAAGCCACAACAAAGGTACTTACTACAAGTATCTTTACAGTATGCTGCAGCAAACATAAGCTACAAGTTCAAAACTTTACTGGGGTATAAGCCACAACAAAGGTACTTACTACAAGTGTCTTTTCAGTATGCTGCAGCAAACATAAGCTACAAGTTCAATACTTTACTGGGATATAAGCCACAACAAAGGTACTTACTACAAGTATCTTTACAGTATGCTGCAGCAAACATAAGCTACAAGTTCAATGCTTTACTGGGATATAAGCCACAACAAAGGTACTTACTACAAGTATCTTTACAGTATGCTGCAGCAAACATAAGCTACAAGTTCAATACTTTACTGGGATATAAGCCACAACAAAGGTACTTACTACAAGTATCTTTACAGTATGCTGCAGCAAGTGTAAGCTACAAGTTCAATACTTTACTGGGATATAAGCCACAACAAAGGTACTTACTACAAGTATCTTTACAGTATGCTGCAGCAAGTGTAAGCTACAAGTTCATTACTTTTACTGGGATGTAAGCCACAACTAAGGTACTAACTACAAGTATCATTACAGAATGCTGCAGCAAAGTAAGTTACAAGTATAATACATTTACTGAGATACAAGCCACAAGTACCATACTAATTACAAATATCTTGACAGTACTCTGCAGCAAACATAAGCTACACGAACAATACTTTACAGTAATACTGCAATATAAGCTACAAGTATCATACTAACTACAAGTATTTGTACAGTATGCTTTCTATGGCCTAAGCATAAGCTGCATACATGCTGATTTTGAATATATGATTTGCAAATCTCAGTTTCGGAAGTAATTACACCCAGGAGACTGCTGTAGATTGGCATGTCAGCCTCTTTGCGTACCATTTTGTATCATGATATAATGACTTTTTACTACTTTCTTGTTGCATGACAACAGACCATAATCAATTTTCTCTGTGGATTTTTCAATATAAGTCATGAAATTGACATTTATTGCCATATTTTTTTCTGTCTGCAGATTGGATTGCATCTGAAATTGACTCAAGTCTTAATATATGGGCAAACCTAGCTTTTTCTGTTCTGGATACCTCTCTCTTTAGATTTCAGACAGGTGTGTCAGACCTATAATGAGATTTTTTTTTTCAAAATATGGCAAACAGTGCTGACTCTGATCAAACTGCTCCTGAAGAGCAGTCTGATCAGGGTCTGCAAAGTTTGCTCAGAAAGACTGCTGAATATGAAAGTGAAATACGGTAATTCAGATTTTAATGATTTTCAGCTTCTTGTTTCTTTAATACAGGTAGATATTAAAATTATGCAATCACAACTGATGCCTGTCATTTTCCTATTTCCTGGTGCACAATTTCACTCCAAAAAAGGCAAAAACACTTTTATTTTGCATTGGCACGCATGAGTCTTTCAGTAGCTTGAGTAACATTACTCCATTCAGATTCAGAGCAAATCTTCCTAACTCTAATGTAATACCCAGTATACATGACCTGTCTCGGGTAGACAGTTTAAGCATAGGATAATGACACGTAGGTATCAGATTCAACCGTGTTGCCTAAGCAGCTCAAAGATTAGACTGTATTAAAGCTTTCCCTTGACACAGATTGAATGGAGAGGATGTTGAAAAGTGACATATAATAGCGGTAATTGTATTTTAATGTTCGGAAATAGAGTTTTAATTTTGTGTAGAGAGCCTCGCTGGCATCGGGTAGTGATAAGGATAGATAAAATCGCTGAAAATTTTCAGGTGATGAAAATTTGTTTTAGTGTTATAGTTTATATTTATCTTGGATTTATACTTTTATTCATTAAAAAGTATTGCATCTTTTTTTCTATATTAGTAGGTTAGTAATTAATTGAAAATTTTACCTTTTTTTAGTGGGTTTGGCCTTGCTTCGGTGCTTATCTTGGGCTGATGTTTTGGTTTAAATATATTTTATTCATTATGAAATTGTCGCATACATACATAATATAGTATACAATACAAGCTTGGGATTTGAATGAAAATCAAGCTTCTCCCTAACATAGAACATTGTACAAATATATACAGTATGGCAATGTTTGTGTAAAATACAAAACCTAAAATCTAGATCCATCTTACAAAATGGATCTAGATTTTTAGCTCACCTGAGCCGAAGGCTCACAGGTGAGCTTATAGTATAGGCAGGCATCCGTCGTCCGTCGTCCGTGGTACGTCGTCCGTCGTCCGTCAACATTTTCAAACGACATCTCCTCTGAAACTACAAGGCCCATTGTAACCAAATTTCATATATAGCATCTATAGGCAGGGGGAACCAATAATACTGTTTTTTATCCAAATTGCTGCAGAACTTTGGTTGCTATGGCAACTTAAAGTTTCCATTGACTTGTATGGGAAAAATTGAAAATTTGCATTTATTGCTATGTCACTGCAGATATTTTGACAAAACTTTTACAGAAATGTTCCTTGAGTAGTCCTCTATCAATCACATGATATTAATATCAATTGCACAATTTGGCTGGTTGCCATGACAACCGAATGATTAAAAATAGAAAAAATATTCAAAAATCATCTCCTCAGAAACTATGCAACCAATAAAGCTCAGACTTCACAGAAAGGATCTTAGCACTGGCTTCTATAAAAGTACTGTTCTTCTTGGCAATTGCACTTATAGTTTGGTTGCTATGGCAACTTAAAATTGCCATTGACTTATAATGGCAAAATGGAAAATTTGCATTTATTGCTATGTCACTGCAGATATTTTGACAAAACTTTTACAGAAATGTTCCTTGAGTAGTCCTCTATCAACCACATGAAATTAATATCAATTGCACAATTTGGCTGGTTGCCATGACAACCGAATGATTAAAAATAGAAAAAATATTCAAAAATCATCTCCTCAGAAACTATGCAACCAATAAAGCTCAGACTTCACAGAAAGGATCTTAGCACTGGCTTCTATAAAAGTACTGTTTTTCTTGGCAATTGCTCTAGTAGTTTGGTTGCTATGGCAACTTAAAATTGCCATTGACTTATAATGGCAAAATGGAAAATTTGCATTTATTGCTATGTCACTGCAGATATTTTGACAAAACTTTTACAGAAATGTTCCTTGAGTAGTCCTCTATCAACCACATGAAATTAATATCAATTGCACAATTTGGCTGGTTGCCATGACAACCGAATGATTAAAAATAGAAAAAATATTCAAAAATCATCTCCTCAGAAACTATGCAACCAATAAAGCTCAGACTTCACAGAAAGGATCTTAGCACTGGCTTCTATAAAAGTACTGTTTTTCTTGGCAATTGCTCTAGTAGTTTGGTTGCTATGGCAACTTAAAATCGCCATTGACTTATAATGGCAAAATGGAAAATTTGCATTTATTGTTATGTCACTTTAGGTATTTTGACAAAACTTTCTTAGAAATGTACCTTGAGTAGTCTTCAACCAGCCTTTTTAATTTATGCAAATTGTGCAATTCGGCTGGTTGCCATTGCAACCGAATAGTTAAAAATAGAAAAATATTAAAAAATCATCTTCGCAGAAACTGTGTGGCCAATAAAGCTCAAACTTTTCAGAAACAACCTTAGTACTAGCCTCTATAGAATTACTGTTTTTCATGGCAATTGCTCCAGCAGTTTGGTTGCTATGGCAACTAAGAGTTTCCGTTGACTTATAATGGGGAAAATGGAAATTGGCAATTTTTGCTGTCTAACTGCAGTTATTTAGATTTTTTTTCTACAGATCTGTTTTTTGAGTAGTCCTCTAGGATTCATCTGAATTTATTTCAAATAGCTGAATTCGATTGGTTGCCATGGCAACATATAGGGTAAATTTTCGAAAAAAAAAATAAATAAATAAAATAATCTTCTGCTCAGAAGCCATATAGGGGATGAAGCTAATATTGTGCAAACTTGTTGATGACAGTAGCCTCTACATAAATTTTGTTCTTCCAATCCCATAAGAACTTTGGTTGCTATGGCAACTTATAGTTTCCATTGACTTATAATGGGAAAAGTGAAGCCATGAGGGGGATGAAGCTGATACTTCGCATACATATTAATAACATTAGCCTCTACCTAAAGTATGTTTTATATTATCATTGCCCATGTGAATTCATTGCTATGGCAACTTAAAGTTTCCATAGACTTTATATAATGGGGAAAGTGGACATTTGCTATTTATTTCTGTGTTACTGCAGATATTTTGACAAAACTTTACAGAAATGTTCCTGGAGTAGTCAGCCATATGAATTTTTCCCAAATACCTGATTTTGATTGGTTGCCATTGAAGCTGAAAGGCCAAATTTTCAACAAAAAAAAAATTGTGAAAGATCTTCTGAGAAGCCATTAAGGGGGGGATAAAGCTTATTTTTTTGCTTAAATGTTTGTGATATTATCCTCTACATAAATGGTGTTTGCTGTTGTGCATGGTGTTTTGTTGCTGTAACCTCAGTGCTCAGGTGAGCGATATAGGGCCATTGGCCCTCTGGTTGAGGTTGTTTTGAAAGGATAAACCCATCTATAAGACTGATATAGATATTTGGGGTCATTCTAGAGTGAAAAAAAAAAAAAAAATGAGCCACAACACAAAAAAAAACAACAAAGTGGTTTGCGCCCAGCGCAGACTCAGATCAGCCTGGGTGTCTGCCCAGTCTGATCAGAGTCTTCGCTGTCTGCATGGAGGTAGCTGACAGTCCCTTAGCTACCCTTTAAGCACTTAGTGAAGAGTCTGACCAGACTGGGTGGATGCCCAGGCTGATCTGAGTCTGCGCTGGGCCCAAAACCACATTGTTGGTTTTCTCGTGTCGTGGCTCAGATGTTTTCCAGCTTAATAAATAGGGTGACGTTAAGTTTACCAGTTTCCATAAATTATTTCCATCCTGTCCAGTCTTGTTTGGGAAGTATGATATGAAATAAAATATGAAAATGATTTTAATATGGAAATGAGTTCCCAGGCATCTTATATGATATTGTTGTTAAAAGATCTCTGTTTACTATGCTAATTAATAAAGGTCTGGTTAGTAGTATACCCACAGAGAGTATATGATAGCAGTGTGTGTTGGCTAGTCTGGCTTCAGACCCTATGTTCAATATATTCTCTGGAAAGGAACAATCACCAGAGTAACATACAGAGTCGACTGGAGCCAGGCAATGTTGGCCTAAACCATGAATATTGAAGTTGTTCTAAGGAGAAATCTTGGAGTAAAATGAAATCATTCCAAGGTAAACTTGATTTTATGTTGTATCTGATATGTATCAATATAATATGTGACATGTAACTGGAGGTAGACAAAAATGGAGACTACCAAGCTGTTCCCGTACACAGGGTTCATGTGAGTTGTTCCTGTACACAAGGTTCATGTTAGCTGTTCCTGTACACAGGGTTCATGTGAGCTGTTCCTATACACAGGGTTTATGTGAGCTGTTCCTGTACACAGGGTTCATGTGAGCTGGTCCTTCACACAGGACTCATGTGGGTTGTTCCTGCATACAAGGTTCATGTGAGCTGTTCGTGTACACAGGGTTCATGTGAGCTGGTCCTGCACACAGGGCTCATGTGAGCTGTTCCTGTACACAGGGTTCATGTGAGCTGGTCCCGCACACAGGGCTCACTTGAGCTGCTCTTTTACACAGGATTCATGTGAGCTGTTCTTGCACACAGGGTTCATGTGAGCTGTTCCTGTACACAGGGTTCATGTGAGCTGTTCCCATTCACTGGGTTCATGTGAGCTGTTCCCATACACAGGATTCGTGTGAGCTGTTCCTGTACATAGTGTTCATGTCAGCTGTTCCATCACACAGGGCTCATGTGAGCTGTTCCTGCATACAAGTTTCATGTGAGCTGTTCCTGTACACAGGGTTCATGTGAGCTGTTCCTTCACACAGGGCTCACTTGAGCTGTTCCTGTACACAGTGTTCATGTGAGCTGTTCCTGTACACAGGGTTCATGTGAGCTGATCCTGTTCATAGGGCTCATATGACCTGTTCCTGTACACAGGGTTCATGTGAGCTGTTTCTGCACACAGGGTTCATATGAGTTGTTACTGTACACAGGGTTCATGTGAGCTATTCCTGTACACAGGATTTATTTGAGCTGTTCCTGTACACAGGGTTCATGTGAGCAGTTCCTGTACGGAGGGTTCATGTGAGCTGATCCTGTACATAGGGCTCATATGACCTGTTCCTGTACACAGGGTTCATGTGAGCTGTTCCTGCACACAGGGTTCATATGAGTTGTTACTGTACACAGGGTTCATGTGAGCTATTCCTGTACACATGATTTATTTGAGCTGTTCCTGTACACAGGGTTCATGTGAGCTGTTCCTGTACAAAGGGTTCATGTGAGCTGTTCCTGCACACAGGGTTCACTTGAGCCCTTTCTGCACACAGGGTTCATATGAGCTGTTCCTGTACACAGGGTTCATTTGAGCTGTTTCTGTACACTGGATTCATGTGAGCTGTTCCTGTACACAGAGTTCATTTGAGCTGTACCTGTATCCAGGGCTCATCTGAGCTGTTCCTGTACAAAGGGTAGACTGGCTCCAGACTCCAGTAATAACTATAAGAAAGAACATCAGAAAATGTAAAATTGGTATGATTATTAAATTGTTTGTAAGATTTTGCAATTTTTTGTCACATTATCATTTAATAGACTGATGCCCATCTATACAAAGGGCTCATGTGAGCTGTTCCTGCATACAAGGTTCATATCAGCTGTTCCTGCATACAAGGTTCATATCAGCTGTTCCTGTACACAGGGTTCATGTGAGCTGGTCCTGCACACAGGACTCATGTGAGCTGTTCCTGCACACAGGGCTCACTTGAGCTGTTCTTGTACACAGGATTCATGTGAGCTGTTCCTGTACACAGGGTTCATGTGACCTGTTCCTGTGCACAGGGTTCATGTGAGCTGTTCCTGTACACAGGGTTCATGTGAGCTGTTCCTGTACACACAGTTCATGTGACCTGTTCCTGCACACAGGGCTCATGTGAGCTTCTCCCTTCCCCATTCAAAACAAAAGAAAACAACTCTGGTAAGAAAAGTGTAATTGTAGAAGTTAAAGTGAAAATTTATGAATGGATAATCTGGGAAAGATCTCTGGGATGCTACAAATCTTATATTATTCCAAGATATACTTTCTCAGGCATTTCTAATAATCTGATAGCATCTCAAAATCACAGCAGGAATTTGTTAGTAGCTAGCTGGAATCTCTGTTATAAGCCCAGTAAATCAGCAGATATGCAGATACAGATCAACAAACATTAATAAATACTGAAGATGATGGATTCTCACTTAGCAGGGGGATCAAACTCATGCCATATATCTAGGGCAGCCCACATTATTTAGTCGAGATAACACCGTTAGGTAAAGAAAGGGTCATAACTCCTAAAAGAATTGGCATGAAGTATCTGCTGTCAAATGAATTGTAAAAGCCAAAATAAATATTCCATCTAAATTATCAATTGCAAACCAAACCAGTGACTTAACAAAATCTTACATACTTTCAAGTAAAGCAAGGGTTATAACTCTGGTTGGAAATGAAAAATAGTCTACACTCTTGGATTTTGCTTCTGTCATCTTACTTAAGCTATATTCTCTACAACTAAAACTATTGAATAGAAAAAATTATTTGATAATATCCTAAGTATAACAAGGACAGTAGTTCAATCAAGCTGCACTATAGAACTTGACATAATATGCTTTGTAAGTGTACTGCCACAGCCTACATTTACCCCTTTCTGGTGTTAACTGAAGTTGATATAGGAATGAATTTTATATTTGTGGATTTTATCGATGTGTAAATGCCGGCGAATCACTCACCAACTGAATAAAGCTCTTTTTATGTTAAGTTTGTGAGTGATTCGCTGGCGTTTACACATCCATAAAATCCACAAAAATATAATTCTAACTCGGTCATTTTTGTCTTAAAAATGTCAGGTAAACCAAGTATTTCAGAAACTGCCGCAAAGAAAGTAGTCCAAGTAGTTCTCGTAAATTTCCGGTCCAAGGGATTTATCGAAGTATAAACACCATTTTCTGTACGTTCTTGACCAATCAAATTGCGCTAAATTAGCAGTAGAAAATGGAGTTGGAATTATGAAGGATTGAAATAGGGACAGAAAGTGAAAACTGACTACTCCTACAGTAGTTGAATTTTAGAATATGCACAAAAAAAAGTTAAATTGTGTTGCCTTGATAGATAAAAGTAATCCAAAATCTGAGTTGAAATTAGAGACCCAGTAAAGTAAAACCAGTTGAACAAGATTGATGCTTTTCTGACTACTAGGAAGATACAAATTGTTTGAGGTTGGGAACTGTAATCTATAATCACAGGAGACTTATCGGACAAATATTCTCAGCAGCTCTGTATGTAAACATTGCTACTAATCTGACGAATTTGATGTAAGAATTAATGGGGGGTTATCAGGTCTTGATAGATAGATGGCTACCCATTAGCTACCTCTGGCTGCTGGGGCTTGCGGTAAGTGAAAAATTTTGGGATTGAAAATTTGATTTTTAGCTCACCTGAGCCGAAGGCTCACAGGTGAGCTTATAGTATAGGCAGGCATCCGCCGTCCGTCGTCCGTCTGTCAATGTTTTCAAACGACATCTCTGAAACTACAAGGCCCATTGTTACCAAATTTCATATACAGCATCTATAGGCAGGGGGAACCAATATTACTGTTTTTTATCCAAATCGCTTCAGCAGTTTGGTTGCTATGGCAACTTAAAGTTGCCATTGACTTGTATGGGAAAAATTGAAAATTTGCATTTATTGCTATGTGTCTGCAGATATTTTGACAAAACTTTTACAGAAATGTTCCTTGAGTAGTCCTCTATCAACCACATGAAATTTATGTAAATTGTACAATTAGGCTGGTTGCCATGGCAACCAAAAGGTTAAAAATAGAAAAGATATTCAAAAATCATCTCCTCAGAAACTATACAACCAATAAAGCTCAAACTTCACAGAAAGGATCTAGGTACTACCGTCTATAAAAATACTGTTTTTCTTGGAAATTGCTCCAGCAGTTTGGTTGCTATGGCAACTTAAAGTTGTCATTGACTTATAATGGGAAAATTGAAAAGTTGAATTTATTGCTATGTGACTGCAGATATTTTGACAAAACTTTTACAGAAATGTTCCTTGAGTAGTCCTCTATCAACCACATGAAATTTATGTAAATTGCACAATATGGCTGATTGCCATTGCAACCGAATGGTTAAAAATAGAAAAAAAATATTAAAATATCATTTTTGCAGAAACTATGTGGCTGATAAAGCTCAAACTTTACAGAACAGATCTTTGTACAAGCTTCTATATAATTACAGTTTTTTTTTATGGCAATTGCTTCAGCGGTTAGGTTGGTATGGCAACTTATAGTTTCCATTGAAATATAATGGGAAAAATGGAAAGCTGCAGTTTTTGCTATCTCCCTGCAGTTATTTTTGGATTTTTTATCTACAGAAATGTTGCTTGAGTAGTCCTCTATGATTCCTATTAATTTTGTCCAAATTGCAGAATTTGATTTGTTTACCATGGCAATATTAAGGAAATATTTTTGAAAAAAATATTTAAAAATCATTTCCTCAAAAACCATATAGGGGGATGAAGCTGATTCTTTGCATACATGTTCATGACATTAGCCGCTACGTAAATATTGTTTTTTATTATTGTTGCCCACATGGTTTCATTACTATGGCATTTTAAAGTTTCCATAGACTTGTATTGGGAAAAGTGCAAATTGGCATTTATTTCTGTATTACTGCAATATTTAGGCAAAAAGTTTTACAAATATGTTGTTTTTTTTTATTGTAACTTCATCAAACTTGCTAATATTTACTAGGACAAGCATAACAACTCAGTCAAAGTTGAAATTAGGCGGAATTGTACAACTTACTTCAGTGTTTCTTACTCTTGAGTGCTAAGGATAAATGGACTCAGGTGAGCTACAGGACCAATGGTCCTCTGGTTTCCCCTTCTTAGGCATGAAGTGTATGTTTCATACTGGTACAAGATGACTAATGTTTAACCAAAAAAATTACCACAATCGGCTTTTATGGGCTTGAACCATATTTTCCTGACCAAAACATGGACTGTGCACTAGCATCCACCCACACAATGTATCTATGGCCCTCAATAGTCCTGAAATTTGGCTTTTTGGGTGGTCAAGCAGAATGTTATTTCATTCATGTAGGGGTGATATATGTTGGGTCACACGCAGGTGACATATGATATTTGTATAATGTATGTAAAAAGCAAAAGAAAAAATGAGAAAAGGAAAGGAAAGGAAGAACACAATCATACTTCTCATGGTGTGGAGTCTCATTAGAATCATCTCACCTTGTGGAGTTTCATTAGGATCATCTCACCATGGTGAGGTGATTCTAAGGGACTCCACAATATGTGTCAGAGTAGGAAGAAGAAAAAACTTCAAATTTTGTCATATCTGGGGCCTCACCACTAAAACCTATTATAACAGTGAAATTTAGTATTTTTCCTAATGATTCTTGCTTTATGGAGAAAAGTTTGAAAGTTTGATGCTGCCATTTGGCTAGGAATAAGATCTAATTATTGTTTTTTATTGAAGAGAAATAAAAATAATGTAATTATTCTTGAGATTTATGATCAATTTCAGGAACCAATAGTTCTTGTTCTTAGGAGCTCACTCGATATTCTCTGATAGTGAAATTGATCAATTCATTTGAAATAAAAATGTTTTAACTGTCAAAAATTGCTAGTCATCCATCCATGTCTACAGTCCAAGCCACATCATGTGGAGAATTCAATGAATAATGGGCAAACACTGTAGACCCAGGTGAGGTGGCTGATTATGAGCCACCTCAGCTGGATCTACACTGTTTGCAAATGCAACTGTTTTCAGCTTTTACAGTGGTTTTGGTGCTTTAAGTTTTCACTGGTGACATTGGCGGCTCCTTCTCGTTTGCTCTCTTGTAACATTTGCATATGACATGTCCATATACCGTATCACAATATTTTGTTATAAAAATCAGCAAAACAACGAACAGACCTTCATCAAATCAGTGCAGCCTATTCTGGACTGCACGCTTCGCAAAAAAAAAAAAATTGTTCCCATCAACAGGATCAAGGATGTAAATGGAACTTTTTCTTCCTCCATCGCTAAGGCTAGTCAAAAAAATAATGACACATTTTGAAAATTTGTTAGCAAATTATTTCCATGAGGATTAGATGTTGACATTGTTTCAGCCTTTAACATGATATATTAATACAGAGAGGCGCCTTGGTCAAGTGGTTAGAAATGCTTAGTTATGGTGCAGAGAGTCGCCGGAAGGTCGTGAGTGTCGCCATGCGATGACTGGAAAACTCTGTCAACCCAGCAGTAGATGGGTATATTTTTCAAATCGGGGAAGAATAAAGCAGCGAAAGGAGAGGGATGGGCTCCACCTTTCATCTGCAGTGGGTCTCTAACCCTTACTACCCCTACGGCTATTAGGCTATGGGAAACCTTTACTCTTTTTTTTTTACCTTTTAATACTGTGTGCTTACTTGGTTTATTATACATGGGGTTTCTTTTTTTGAATGAATAGTATATAACAATATTAAACCTCAACATGGCCAAGAAACTTTAAGAAAGAAGATAATGACCCTTTATAGTATCACTTTCCTTTATTCCCTCCAAACCTTTTTTGTTGTCTCCTTAAATGATCCTTTTTAATTCTGTTCACACCGCCCTTGAGATTTTATCTACGCATAGCAATCGACTTGATCGATTTTTATCGAGACATCATTGTTATTGAAGACCTTTTAGTAAAAGAACTCAAAATTTCACACTCTAAATAGACCAGCTGGGACTAGACAATGTGCGCATAGACAAATTAATGTGAACATTTTTGGCAATTCCGCAGAATTAAGGCACAGAAGATAATTAAGAATTTGATTTCTTTACGTCATCGTCATCGTAGTTTTGTAGTCAATTTGGCAGGTAATCTTTTAGTCTAAATTAAACATAAGTTTTGAGGGGTCTACTTTTGAAGTAAAAACAGTCAACTCTCAATATCTCAGTGTGGAGGAAGTTCAACCCAAACTACTGATATCTTAAAGTAAATTTTCTGGTCACAGAAAATTTACTTTGAGATACCAGTAGTTTGAGATAACAGGTGTTGAAATGTAAGGAAAAATAGATGATTAGTCAAAACTAAATTCTTTGATATAAAGAGGCTATTTTGAGATATCAGTGTTTGTGATATCGAGAGTTGACTGTTCTACATTCAGTAAAGTTATCATAGGATATGCTTGGAAAAGACCAAATAGTACATATACACCTTGATGAGCAGTATTATTAAATTAATTATTTATACATTGTTGACCTTGTTGAAATTGACTGTCCCTGAGCTTTAAATTTAGCAAGTTCCATAATTTATGAAAGGGATGCAATAAATGGCAACAATTTAGATTTTTTAATTTCATTTGTAGATATCCACATTTCCATGTTTGAATATCACAAACCCAAACTTCATAGACAACAAATTCTCCCACCTTTGCATATATAAGATAGGCTCTCAGCTCATAAGAAAATTCTATCTTACACCTGGCAACATCTTTCTTATATTAGCAACCAGACTTTTTCAATTTTTGACTAATATTTTAATTTTAAATGAACAAAATGGACGTTTGATAGCAGATCATAGATTTATGACGTCACTCGATTTTTAATAACGTCACTAAAACCGGTTAAAAATGTCGCTAGCAAACTTGGCGCGTGTGACGTGAGAGGCTAAGTTGCATTTTGTTTTTGCCCTCTGGAAGATAAAATAGTCCACATATCGTGTTTTCCGTCTATTTTTGAGGTGCAAACTGTGTTTGCACGCATATAAGGACCCAATAAACACACTGGGCTGCTCCAAATTTACTTCAAACCACTGGTTAAAAAGTTAAAATTTTCCTGTTCTGAAGCCTAATCCGACTGGAGGTTGAAAATCCGCTAACAGTGGGAGAAAAATAATCCATCATGAGCCAGTCCATGTAGGATAGGTAAATCTCACCCTCGGGGGCGGAATTTCAACCAGGGACTTGGCAAGCCTCGTCCCTGGTTGAAATTCCGACCCCTCCGGTGAGATTTCCCTATCCTACATGGACACTCATGATGGATTGTTATACTCTTCAACATGATGGGTATCAAATGGAATACCATAAAGATGACAAAAGCTTAGAGCCAGAATATTTAAACTTTTCAACATGATGAGTATTAAACAGATTACCATAAAGATAATGAAAGCTTAGAGCTGGAATATTTAAATTTTAGGATCATCTTACGCAAAATGCGCCATAATTCAAAAAATGGGTGACAAAAATCCAATGCGGAAATTGAGTAACTGAGTAGACAACGATAAAACTGACAATTTTTCCATAACAAAAGGTTCCCGCTTTTAATTCTGATTTACATCATCAGATACCGTTTCAATATTAAAATCTACGCCTATTGAATCATTTGAATTGCTGCTTATCGAAATTTGAAACGCGCTTCGATTTTAAATCAGGATGACAGTGTAATCATTAATCAAGAAAGAACTGAGCCGCAACGTGACGAAGGATGCATTTTTGCATGTGTAGACAGTGACAACTCTGATCAGTCTGCACATTCTGTGCAGACTGATCAGAGTTTTCACTGTCTATGTGAAGAGTGTAGGCCCCTTGATGAATCTGTATGATGATAACAAATCAGACTGTGCCAATGAGCAGGCTGATCTGAGTCTATGCTGTTGGTGCATGCTGTAATGCACATATTCATATGTCAGAGCGCCAATGTTTTGTTGTAGTGACGGAACTCTTGAGTATTTGCCTGAACTTGCTGTGTGCCATGCGACAATGTTCTTTTGTTGTTTTATCTAGTCTATGAATCTCAAAGTTTCAAAGAGCTATTACAGAATATTGCAAAGTAGCCTCAATTCATTGTCTGATCCAGGATACTGTGTATAGTAGACTACTCCAAAAAAGGAAAACCTTCAACACCGATCTTAAATGTAACAGTCAAGAAAAGCTCTCCTGTTTAGGTTAAGCAGGTATGACTGACCAGGTGCAAAAAAATAGGACAAACATGTTGCCGTTTTAAAGAAAAAGTCAGTATGTAAATGGCAAAAAAGTCCTAGGGCTTGATTTTCACTATCATTATTATGTTTGCTGGAAATGACCTACCTACAGTTGAAAGAGGAGGCTGGTATTAAGTTCATGTAGAATATAGACAAACTCCTCCAGCTTCCTGTAACAAACAATTTTATCTCTTCCATGCTAAAAGCATATTTAGAATTTTATTTCACACCTGTATAATTCACACCTCTAACAAGCTCCACAGTATCATGTTTTGCCAACAGAAGCAAGCAATGCAGGTTTCTATTTAGGCAGTATAAATAAACAAATCCTACAGGTTTCTTGGAGTTTGTTTGAAGAACCTGATCATTTCTCTAATTAAGAACAGGTGTGGCAAATTCCAGAGAGAACTCAATTAAGCGGACAAAACTAAATTTAAAACAATAAGTATGACTATTTTTCAAGGATGTTTCATCACCAAAAAGAGCTGTTAAGAAACGAAAAAGAGTCACAGTTACCAAACAACCTGGTCATACGAAAAGAATCACAGTTACCAAACAACCTGGTCGTACGAAAAGAGTCACAGTTACCAAACGACCTGGTCATCAGGTCGTTTGGTAACTCTGACTCCTTTTCGTTTTGTAACAGCTCACAGCCCTTGTATATAAATAGTTAACCAGGGGTGAGAATGCTGAAGGAGCAGTGGGTTGTGAAGGACTGTGAACTGGACTCAGCATACGAAAGGTGGGTCCATTCTGCTCCTTTTGCTTGCTTTAACTCTTTAAGCCCCAGTGACGCAATTAGCAAAATTTGCAAACAGCGTAGATCCTGATGAGGCGGCTCATAATGAGCCGCCTCATCTAGATCTACACTGTTTGCCCTCTAGTCTTTGAATTCTCAATATAAAAAGTCTTGGACAAGACATTTTTTTAATTTTTGCAGACGTAAATTTTGTCGTCTGCTTTTTGGTAATGAAAGAGTTAATGTCTGATTTGAATGAGCTACACTGATAGTTTTTGCTTGTTATAAAACCATTCCATATTTTCTCAGAATCGTCAATTTGATAATAATGCCACAATATGCTGTCAGCAAATTGTACGACTTGAAACCATTCTGATAAACTATTGTGCTACATCACAGAACAATGTAACAGATTAAATCTTTTGCGATTCCTGCTGCACATGTAATGGTGCGGAACTTTATTGATATTGAAACATGATACTCAATACAATTATTTCTGCATCTGCTTGCGTCATTTAATGTAAGTTTCATGTAACTGTTGTTGGCATTAGGCATCAGCAAAATCAGCTGAACTTGTAAAAGATTTGAATTGTTATGATTTTGCCAGAATCTTAAAATCTTAAAATTGTTCTTTTTTCTAGATTGGATGCTTAATTGTCCAGAAGGGATTCATTTAGCTGATTACAAATGGTTTGCTGTATACCATTTTTGCCCTAACTTTTGGACAAACGGAGAGAAATGCCTGAATGAACATTGTAGACTAGACCAGATTGCTGCTTAATGTAGCTGCCTGACCAGGATGATCTAAACTGTTTGCAACAATTAGTGTTGTGTGTTGGAGATATTCGGGGAGGGGGAGGGGGGTCCTTTACAGAAATGATTGCTATATGTCCAAAATGTTATGGGTAAATACCATAAGTTGTGCTGTTGTACTTATTCAGTTGTAAAACAGGGTCCCCCCACCCATCTCCTCACCCTTTCTGGAATGGCCCCAGATTTGTGTAATTCTCCTGTAATATAGCATTTTCACTTCCAAAACAGCTAAATAAATCTAGATCTAATTTATTAGATGGATCTGGATTGTTGGGTTGTTTTTGTTGGGAAAAAATAGTCTTGTAACTGAATAATTGGTTGCTTGGATGGTTGTTTCGGGTTTAACCCTTTTTTGACCAGTGGACTTGTCCATTCTTATCATTCAGATAACCCCATTACTAGTTTTAGGGGTTTCTGGTGAATATTTTCACTTTTATTGTACTTTGCATAGAAATTCCTGTAAGCAAACAATGTAGACCCTGATCAGACGCCGCGTTTTGCGGCGTCTGAACTGGGTCTGCACTGTTTGCATAATGTCCCCAAAACGGGTATCCGGTCTAAAAAGGGTTAACAGCTCTTTGAGACAGTATTTCAGAATAAAAGATATGAAAAGCGAGATCAAAACATCCCCCACTGGCATCTACAGAAAGCACAGTAGGTCCTTGCCCTGCTATTTTCCAAACTAGTAGGACTCCCTGGCACTGAAAGTTACCCAGCATGATGGCTCAGCTTGACCGTCCCATTCCATACCATGTTTACTGAAAGAAGCTATAGAATGATAGAAACAAACACATGTTTGTTGAAAAAAAATGACTTTTCAACTAAATTAAATTTTAACAGCAGAAGACATGAAAGAGAACTGATGCTGTAACACACAATAATAATCAATCATGCCAACACCTGTATTGGTTTTTTGCCAATCAAGAATCAGTAAATCAGCAACTCTGTGAGTTGATTGGCTAATTCTCTAGGAGGTGTGGCTGTTGTGTATTGGAATACACTACTGGAGTAGTAATTAATGGCAATTATCAGCTGCTGATGCTGTTCTTGTGTTTCACTGGATTTTGGTGTTGCTTTAGGCAAAGCATGGTGCTGTAATGCATTTGGGAGGTTAACATGACCTATACCTATATCTACTGGAATATCAATGTTAATGACACTTTTCATGTGGAATATAACTTTTGAATGGTATTTTTCACTTTTTATCCCCCGACCGAAAGGTTCGGGGGATATAGCGATGAGCCTGGCGTCCGTCCGTCCGTCCGTCCGTCCGTCTGTCCGTCCGTCCGTCCTTAAACACTTTCTTGTCCGCTCTATATCTTGAATACCCTTTGGAATATTTTCATGATACTTCACAGTTATGTAGAACAGGTCATGGCGATGTGTCGCGTACAAGAATGGTAACTCTTGCTATTGCACTTTTTGAATTATCTCCCCTTTGGTGATTTTTTGGCAGATTCGTGTCCGCTCTGTAACTTGAATACCCTTTGGAATATTTTCATGATACTTCACAGAAATGTAGAACAGGTCATGACGATGTGTCGCGAACAAGAATGACAACTCTTGCTTTCTTACTTTTTGAGTTATTTCCCCTTGATAGTTTTAGGTGTGATTTTTTGACACATTCGTGTCCGCTCTATAACTTGAATACCCTTTGGAATATTCTCATGATACTTCACAGATATGTAGAACAGGTCATGAGGGTGTGTCGCGAACAAGAATGATAACTCTTGCTTTCTTACTTTTAGGGTTATTTCCCCTTGATCATTTTAGGTATGATTTCGTGTCCGCTCTATAACTTGAATACCTTTTGGAATATTTTCATGATACTTCACAGATATGTAGAACAGTTCATGATGATCTGTCTCGAACAAGTATGACAACTCCTGCTTTCTTACTTTTTATCCCCCGACCGAAAGGTTCGGGGGATATAGCGATGAGCCTGGCGTCCGTCCGTCTGTCCGTCCGTCCGTCCGTCCGTCCGTCTGTCCGTAAACATTTTCTTGTCCGCTCTATATCTTGAATACCCTTTGGAATATTTTCATGATACTTCACAGTTATGTAGAACTGGTCATGGCAATGTGTCGCGTACAAGAATGGTAACTCTTGCAATTGTACTTTTTGAATTATCTTCCCTTTGGTATTTTTTTTGCAGATTCGTGTCCACTCTGTAACTTGAATACCCTTTGGAATATTTTCATGATACTTCACAGAAATGTAGAACAGGTCATGACGATGTGTCGCGAACAAGAATGACAACTCTTGCTCTCTTACTTTTGGAGTTATTTCCCCTTGATAGTTTTAGTTGTGATTTTTTTGGCAGATCCGTGTCCGCTCTATAACTTGAATACCCTTTGGAATATTCTCATGATACTTCACAGATATGTAGAACAGGTCATGACGGTGTGTCGCGAACAAGAATGACAACTCTTGCTTTCATACTTTTTGAGTTATTTCCCCTTGATCACTTTAGGTATGATTTCGTGTCCGCTCTATAACTTGAATACCTTTTGGAATATTTTCATGATACTTCACAGATATGTAGAACAGGTCATGACGATGTGTCGCGAACAAGAATGACAACTCTTGCTTTCTTTTTGAGTTATTTCCCCTTGATGGTTTTAGGTGTGATTTCGTGTCCGCTCTATAACTTGAATACCTTTTGGAATATTTTCATGATTTTTCACAGATATGTAGAACAGTTCATGATGATGTGTGGCGAACAAGAATGACAACTCTTGCTTGTTTACTTTTGGTGTTAATTCCCTTTGATGATTTTAGGTGTCCGCTCCATAGCTTGAATACCTTTTGAAATATTTTCATGATACTTCACAGATATGCAGAACGGGTCATGACAATTTGTCTCATACTATACATGTATGATAACTCTTGCTTTTATACTTTGTAAGTTATGTCCCTTTGGTAGTTTGAGCTGCTGTTTGAGTCTCTGCTCCATAACTGTGTAACCCTGGCAGCTCCAGAATTTGAATAACCGTGTACCTTTTAGAATATTGATGATCATGCTGTGATATCTTATCAGTGTTCCTAACTCTCTCTGACCCCTCCACATTCCGGTGCCGTAACCCCCCCCCCCCCCCCCAAAAAAAAAAAAAAAATATTTTTTTTTCCAGATTTGGATTCTTTGTCCAAATTCATTTACTAGAGAGCTCAAAATTAGGTTTGTAGGACTTGTACTTTAGAAGTTATTTACACATTTTGAAAGTTGAATGTATCGTATGCTATACATTTGTGTTTATGGTGGCTGTTTGAGATATTACCTCTTTTTAGCAGTCAAGCATACTGTTTTAGTCTGAATGTTAGATAATCATGCATCTGTTAACAGTTAATGTCAATCAGAAGCATAAAAGAACGACAATATATTACTAATATGTGTTTTGAAGTGCACCCTTTTTATCAAGGCCCATGGGGGTCTTCGGTCGGGGGATTTGCCATCTCCTCTGATGGCTATTTTTATTCTATTTTATTTAAAAGGAAATCGTTGGATTCCATGATCAACCACAAGATATTGAGATACTGTAACCAATTACTACAAATGTCTTGAAAGTTAGAAAAAAAAAATATTCTCTGATCATAATTGAGCCGTGACAAGAGAAAACCAACAAAGTGTTGTGCGCCCAGCACAGACCCAGATCAGCCTGGGCATCCGCCCAGTCTGATCAGAGTCTTCGCTGTCGGCATGGAGGTAGCTCAGACCCTAAGCTATCCTTTAAGCACTTAACGAAGAGTCTGATCGGACTGGGTTGATGCCTAGGCTGATCTGAGTCTGCGCTGGATGCACAACCACTTTGTTGGTTTTCTTATGTCGCGGCTCATTGATTTATACTGACTGATTATATGTCAGAAATTTGCTGAATGGGAAACAGTGTAGATCCTGATTAGTCTGATTTGTGTCTACTACTTATTTGGGCTCACAAATGCACATTCTATTATTTTGCCCTCTTCATTCTGAATTATTTTTGAACTACAATTTCTTAGTTGAGCCATTGAAAATATACTTCCGTTCACAGTTTTCACCGACTTAGCAGGCATTTGATGCTACATATAAATATCAAATAAGTTGGATAATGCATTTACATAGATTTACATTTGAGGTATTTTCAGACATGACAACTTTAAAATATATAAAACAATAGGATCCATACATAGCTGAGCATTAAAATGATAGGCAAAATCAAATAAATAACACAGCTGAGTATAAAAATGGGGTAGGGTAGAGAGATCAGAAGAATGATATGGTGTGTTGATCAGAAGAGTAACAGAGCAAAGAGTCCAAGGATCAGAGGAGTAACACAGCTGAACATTTAAATGATAGGGTCCATAAATCAGAATAGTAAATAGCACAGCTGAGCATTAAATGATAGAGTCCATAAATTGGAAGACTAACAGTCTGCTGAACATTAAATTGATAGGGTCCATAGACAGCTGAACATTTAAAATGATAGGGTCCATAAGTACAGAGAGTAGCACAGCTGAATATTAAATTGATAAGGTCCATGGAGCAGAAGAGCAGCACAGTTGACCATTTAATTGATGGAGTCCATAGATTGGAAGAGTAGCACAGCTTAATATAAGCTGGGCGCATCCATAGATCAGATGAGTAACACAGCTGAACATTAAAATGATAGGGTCCATTGATCAGAAGAGTAGCACAGCTGAACTGATGGAGTCCATAGGTCAGAAAAGTAACAGTCAGCTGAACATTCAATTGATAGGGTTCAGATCAGAAAAGTAATACAGCTGACCATTTAAATGATAAGGTCAACAGATCAGAAGAGTAGCACAGCTGAACAGTAAATTGATAGGGTCAGAAGAGTAGCACCGTTGACCATAGAATTGATAGAGTCCATAGATCAGAAGAGTAGCACAGCTTACTATTAAAGTGATAGGGTCCATAGATAGGGGAGCGAAACAGCTGAAGATTAAACTGATAGGGTCCATAGATCAGGAGAGTAGCACAGCTGAGCATTTAATTGATAGGGTCCACAGATGAGAAGAGTAGCAAAGCTGAAAATTAATTGATAGAGTCCATGGAACAGAAGAATAGCACAGCTAGACGATAGATCAGAAGCTGGCACAGCTGAACAGTAAAATGATAGAGTCCATAGATCAGAAAAGTAGCACAGCTAGAAGATAGATCAGAAGAGTAGCAAAGCTGAACAGTTCATTGATAGGGACCATAGATCAGAAAAGTTGACAGTTGACCTTTAAAGTGATAGAGTCCATAAATCAGAAGCATACCTCAGTTGAACATTAAATTGACAGGGTCTGTGGATCAGGAGAGTAGATGGGGTTCATAGATAAGAAGAGTAGCACAGCTGAACATTAAATTGATAGAGTCCATAGATTAGAAGAGTAGCACAGCTGAACATTAAATGGATATAGTCCATAGATTAGAACAGTAGCACAGCTGAACATTAAATTGATAGAGTCCATAGATTAGAACAGTGGCACAGCTGAACATTAGAAGAGTAGCACAGCTGAACATTTAATTGATAGAGTCCATAGATTAGAAGAGTAATACAGCTTAACATTAAATTGATAGAGTCCATAGATTAGAAGAGTAGCACAGCTGAACATTAAATTGATAGAGTCCATAGATTAGAAGAGTAGCACAGCTGAAATTTATATAGTCCATAGATTAGAAGAGTAGCATGGCTGAACATTAGATTGATATAGTCCATAGATTAGAAGAGTAACACAGCTGAACATTAAACTAAAGATGACAGTAGATCAGAGGAGTATCATAGCATAACATTAAAACTATAGGGTCCATAAATTGGAAAAGTCACACAGCTGAGCTTTTAAATGATAGGGCCAATAGATCAGAAGAATATCACAGCTGAATTTTAAAATTGGGTCCAAAGATCAGAAGAGTACCAGCCCGGGATCCAGGGGGTGGGCTTTGGGGCTTAAGCCCTGCCACCAGGGGCTTTGTGTCCAAATTAATGTAGGAAAATGTAGGTGAAAAGGAGCGCCTGTTGAAGATTTTAGATGATATTCACAAGATGAGGTGGAAATATATGTTTTGACATTTCATTGGAATCGCCTCAAAGAGGCGATTCCAATGAAATGTCATAGCATGTATTTAAAGGTAAGCATGATATTATCTTGATTTTTCATGGACTGCTCTATATTATTTGGAGCCCTGATTATGGCCTCTTTCTTAGGGCCCTAAGCCCCACCACTCGCCCAGAGAGAGCCCCGCCAGCTGGTTGTGATCTGGATCCGGGCCTGAGTACTGAATCTGATTACTATGAAAGGGTACAGTAACAGAGCTGAGAATAAAAATGATATGTCCAGAAATCAGAAGAATATCACAGCTGAGTATTAAAACGGGCATATTTGGCCATAGATTGAAAGAGTAACAGAGCAGAGCATTAAAATGATATGGTCGACAGATCAGAAGACAGCTGGGTATTAAAATGATAGGGCCCATAGATCACAAGGTGGCCACAGTAGAGCATTAAAATAAGGAAGGGTAGTCAAATTGAACATTAAAAGAGGATCTTCTTGTCCATCAGTAAAATGGTATCACAGCTAGGCATAATAATGATAGGGTCCACAGATCAGTTCATTATCACCGTTAAATTCTAATGATGAGGTCTGTCAATAAGTACAATAACACATCTAACAATTATAAAGGTGGGGTCTATGGACCAGTACAGTATCACAGCTGAGCATTTCAGATGATGGGGGTCAGTGGCTGAGTGCAGTATCACAGCTGAACATTGTTATGATAGGGTCTAAGGATTATTTAAAAAGGAAGCTGAGATTGGGATGGTTGGACCTGCAGATCAGTAAAGTTTAGTAGCTGAGTATTGTGATGATAGTATATATGGATCAATTCAGTGCAACAGCTAAGCATTGTGATGGTGGGGTCTGTGGAACAGTCCATTATCATAGCTGACCATTGTAATGATGGGGTCTGTAGATCAGTACAGTATCACTGTTGACTACTGTAGTGTTGGAGTCTGTTGATCAGTACAATATCACAGCTTAACAGTGTAAGGATGAGGTCAGTGGATCTGTAAATGCCACAGCTAAGCATTGGGATGATGGGGTCTGTAGAGCAGTACAATACCACTGCTGAGCAGTGTAATGATGGGGTCAGTGGATGTGTACAATATAACTGCTAAGCATTGTAATGATTGGGTCATTGGATCTGTACAGTGTCACAGCCGAGCATTGTGTTAACTGGGTCTATGTTTCTGTACAAATTACAGCTGCATATTCTAATTATGGTGTGTGTATCAATATTGTAATTATTGAGTGTATGCGTCAGTCTGTTCTCACAGTTGAGCATTTTGATGATGTGATGTGTAGGTCAGTAAGTTATCGCTGTTTATCATGACATTATCACAGCTGGGCATTTTGATGATTGGTTCTGTAGATCAGTACAATTTCACAGTTGGTCAGAGTGATGATGGGGTCTTTAGATCAGTGCGTTATCACAGCTTAGCCCTTTGATCCCTACAATGTTACAGCTAAGCGCTGCCAGGATGGGGTCTGTACATAACTGCATATAAGTAATGTATCATTCCCTGTGCACTGGGATGATGGGGTCTGTAGATCAAAACAGTATCACTGCTGAGCTTTCTAATGATAGAGTCTGTAGATCAGTACAGTATCACAGCTGAGATTTATGATGATAGGACTGTTGATCAATACAATGTCACAGCTGAGCATTGTGATGATGGGGTCTGACAATCAGTACAATATCCATTTGAGCATTGTAATGATTGGGTCTGTAGATCAGTACAGTATCACACCTGAGCCTTTTGATGATTGGGTCTGTAGATCACTACAATGATACAGCTGAGCATTGTGATAAGGTGATCTGTTGATCAGTACAGTAGCACTCCCTGAGCACTTTGATGATGGGGTCTGTAGATCATTACAGTATCACAGCTGAACATTCTAAAAATTGGATTTGTAGATAAGTATATAGTATCATACCTGAGCCTTTTGATTATCGGTTCTGTAGATAACAACAGTATTACAGCTGAGCATTGCTGTGGTCTTTAGATCACTACAGTATCAATCACTTAGCACTGTTACTGGCGAAAGTATGTGCACTTAGTACTGGTTATCCGCTTAGGAGGTCTAAGCCTGTCCAGGAATAGTGTGGTTAGGTTAACTGACCGTCCTGACATGACCAAAACTGTTTACCGTAGACGTTAAGCAACAAATCAATCAATCAATGTGATGACGGGGTATGTAGATCAGTACAGTAGCACAGCTGAGCATTATGATGATGGGACTGTAGATCAGTATAATGTCACAACTGAGCATTGTGATGATGGGACTGGAGGTCAGTACAGTATCACAGCTGGGCATTATGATGATGGATCACAGCTGGGCATTATGATAATGGGACTGTAGATTGGTACAATATCACATCTGAACATTGTTATGATGGGATTTATATATCAGTACAATATCGAAGTGGAGCATTATGATGATGGGACTGTAGATCGGTACAATATCACAGCTGAGCATTATGATGATGGGTCTGTAGATCAGTGCAATATCACAGCTGAGCATTATAGTGATGGGACTGTAGATCAGTGCAATATCAAAGCAGAGCATTGTAGTGATGGGACTGTAGATCAGTGCAATATCACAGCTGAGCATTATAGTGATGGGACTGTAGATCAGTACAATATCACAGCTGAGCATTGTAATGATGGGACTGTAGATCAGTGCAATATCACAGCTGAGCATTATAATGATGGGTCTGAAGATCAGTGCAATATCACAGCTAAGCATTATAATGATGGGACTGTAGATCAGTGCAATATCACAGCTGAGCATTATGATATAGCTGAGCATTAGAATGATGGGACTGTAGATCAGTGCAATATCACAGCTGAGCATTATAATGATGGGGCTGTAGATCAGTACAATATCACAGCTGAGCATTGTGATGATGGGGTCTGAAGATCAGTACAGTATCAGAGCTGAGCATTGTGATGATGGGGTCTGAAGATCAGTGCAATATCAGAGCTGAGCATTCTAAAGATAGAGTCTGTAGATCAGTACAGTATCACAACTTCAAGCCTTGAGTTGATTGGACTTTAGATGGGACTTTAGATCAGTAAAATTTTACCGCTGAACATTTTGGTGATTTTTTTTTGTTGTTGCTGTGTTATTGCTTGTCATCCACAGTAAACAGCTATGGTCAGTTCAGGATGGTCAGTTAACTTAATCACTCTATTCCTGGGTAGACTTAGACCTCCTATCCAGTCGACAAGTACTAAGTGCACATACTTGGCCAGTAACTGACAACTACCCTTCTTGAATTAGCAGAAGGGAAAAGGAAAGTAAGTGGCAGGACCAAGTATTGAACCCAGGACCTCTGGTTCTTGAGTCAGACATGCTACCAACTGTGCTACTCGGTCGGGCTTTTGATGATGGGGTCTGTAGGTCAGTACAATATCACAGCTGAGAATTGTTATACTGGGCTTTATAAATCAGTATGGTATCACTGCTCTGCATTGTGATGATGGTGTCTGTAGATCAGTACAGTATAACAACTGAGCATTTTAATGATTGGGAGAGTGAGTGAGTGAACTCGGGTTTAACGTCCCACCAACAACGAGGTCATATGGAGACGGGACCTCGGTTTAAAGTCTCATCCAAAAGACCGGAGAAGCTGGGGATCGAACTTGCGACCCCTGGGTTGGTAGTCCGGAGTGTTATCCACTACGCTATAGCCGCTCCTTTAATGATTGGTACAGTATCCTGCTGAGCACTGTGATGATGAGGTTTGTAGATCAGTACAGTATCTCAGCTGAGCTTTGTGATGATGAGGTTTGTAGATCACAGCAGTGTCCTACTGAGCTTTGTAATGATGGATTCTGTAACTCAGCTGAGCATTGTGATGATGTGTTAAGTAGATCAAAACATTGTCACAGCTGAATAGTGTAACAATGTTGTCTGTAGATCAGTACAATATTGCAGCTAAGCATTATAATTGTATGGTACAGCATTTCAGCTGAGCATTATAATGATTGGGTTTGTAGATCAGTACAGTTTCACAGCTGAGCATTGTAATGTTAGGGTCTGTAGATCAGTTTAGTATCACTACTGAGCATTGTAATGATGGGGTCTGTTGATCAGTACAGTATCACACTGAACATTGTAATGATAGGATACAGAATTTCAGCTGAACATCATAATGATGGGATTTGTAGATCAGTACAGTATCACTGCTGAGCATTGTAATGAAGAGATCTGAGATCAGTTCAATATCACTACTGAGCATTATAATGATGGGGTCAGTAGATCAGTACAGTATCAATATTGAGCAATGTGATGAAAGGGACAATAGTTCAGAATGTTATCTCAGAGCATTACATTTATGGGATCTGTAGATCAGTACCAAAGCTGACCTCTGAAATAATGTATGCATTTACATGATGGGTTAAAGTTTTAGCGGAGCAATACAGTATCAGAACAGAGTATTGAGGAAACGATGCATCAAGCAGGACATATTCTTAACTGGGTATTAAAGAGATTGGATGGAACAGTTTAACTGCTGAGTATTAAAATCATATTATACATATAGAAGTTACAAGCCACAGCAAAGATTACTGAAATGATCAGGTGTTTAGAGAAGTACAGTATGATTTCTTCAATGTATGACAAGACATTATGGGTAATGATTATTGAGCTTTTAAGGAAGACATTACCACTAATGGTCATATAGCAGTAAGTAGATTTTTATGTTGTATAGATAGAAAAAGGTTTCATTTGATGATATTTTATATGGACTTTGCGTGTGAGTCCCACTGAATTAAAACTGTGATTGGAAATGATATGTTTTGTTGTTGTGTTTTGGTGAATGAGCCACTTTGCAAGAAAAGGTACAAATGGCGTAATATGCAAACAGCAGGCCACCCTACCGTATTTTTTGCAGTCACAAGGTGTTTTTTCCCCTCCAAAACAACCCCCCAAATTAATTATAAGACAAATCTAGAGTTTTGAAATTGTTATAAGACTGGTTTTGGGTCATTCTGGGTGTGTGTGGAGAGGAGAGGGATGGGGGACCCTCTCCTATAGCCAGATTTGTTTTTATGCTCCCGAAGGGACTTCGGGTGGCATATTAAAATCGCACCGTCAGTCCGTCCGTCTGTCCGTAACAAATTGTGTCTCAGCCATAACTTAAAAACTACTGAAGCAAATTTGATGAAACTTCACAGAAAGATAGAGCACATTGAGAAGGTGTGTCGCGCACAAGAATTTGGTTCCTACGCCCAAGGTCAAGGTCACAATTGGGTCAAAGGTCAAATCATGTCTTAAATCGTGTCTCAGCTATAACTTATAAACTACTGAAGCAAATTTGATGAAACTTCACAGATAGATAGAGCACAATGAGAAGGTGTGTCATGCAGTTTGGTTCCCACACCCAAGGTCAAGGTCACTGTCGGGGGTTAGAGGTCAAATAGTGTCTCTGCGATTAACTTAAAACTACTTAACTGAATTTCATCAACTCTCACAGAAATGGAAAGAGTAATGAGAAGATTTGTCACATATAATATCCATATTCCCAAACCCAAGGTCAAGGTCACTGTTGGGGCTTAGAGGTCAAATAGTGTCTCTGCGATTACTTTAAAACTACATAACTGAATTTTATCAAATTTCACGGAAATACAAAGCATAATGAGAAGGTTTGTCACACATAATATTTATATTCCCAAACCCTAGGTCAAGGTCACAATCTGGGGTCATATGTCAAATCATGTCTCAACAATTGCTCATAAATGTACTAAAGCAATTTTCCTTAAACATCACAGAAAGATGAAGCTTAATGAGAAGGTAAGACACACACAAGAGATAGGCTTTCACACCCAAGTTCAAGGTCACAGTCTGAGGTCAAAGGTCGTTTCTCCCCAATTACTAAAAAGACTTCTTAAGCAAACTGTATTAAACTTCCTGAAATGGTAATACATAATGAGATGGTATGTCACAAACAAAATTTAGGTTCCTGTTCCAAAGGTCAGGGTCATAATCAGGGCACATAGGTCAGATTATATCTCCAAACTGACTGGAGACTGCTGAAGTGAATTTCATCAAACTTCACAGAAAGGTAAAGCATGATAAAAAGGCATCTCGCTTGCAAGATTTGGACTGCCTTGCCCAAGTTCAAGGTCACAATCAGGGTCAAAGGTCAGTTTAAGGGGCCTTTGGGGGCATCTGTTACATACTGTAACATTTCTTGTTCTTATTGTTGATGCAAACAGGGAAGTCTTAGAAAACTTTAACTGATTTGTGGTTGAAATGAGTTATTAATTTTTCACACATATGCCATAATGATACGTATAGGGTTTTGAGTTCCACTAATGTTTGTGAAGTCTGCAAAAGTTTCTTCAATAATATTTTTGTTTTACATTTTAATTATTAACTTTGTACACCATGTTGCTGCAGCAGTCTGATCAGTGTCTATACTATTTACAGTAGTTTATTCATATAAAATGTCCTTTTGAATGAAGAACGGCTTTGTCCATATTCAAAGGCTGAAGAGTCCATTTCGGAAATTGAGGCTGGCAGTAGAGTGGTTGGTTTAAATAGCAAAGATCAGATATATTGTGTATGAATATCAAATTAAGACCATGTGTTGTCACCGGATCATTATTCTTGCTGGTGTCTCCTGGTAACAGTTCTCTGGGTAACAGTTGGTCTTTAATGGTGATGTTGACAGGGTGAAATGAGGTCATGTAGATCTGGGACCCTATAGTTCAAAACTTAAGTGACAATGTATTTTGGTTTCTTATTTAATCAGAAAATTATTTCAGTGACAATTCGCTAATCACTTTTTTCATTGTTCTACAAAATCTCATCATCCTCAAACCAATTAAGTGTTTGACCTTGTAAGGCTTTCTGGTGTTGGACAGGGATAAGTCCTTCAGCCACTATTATTGCAAACAGAAACTGTGTTTAACTAATCAACTGGAAATTAGAGGTTCAATTAGGAATTGCATTCTCTATCCAATATTGCTTTTAAGGCAGCTCTATCTAAGCCAATTAGGAATGAAAGTGAGCACAACAAAGCACTTTGCTGCTGGTTTTGTGGAAGAATAAGGAACTTCTTGGGTCAGAGGCTGCACTGTCCATCTGTCACTTTAATGTTTGCTCTATTGTTGTTCTGCAAGCAGTTGTAAGACATTGCATATAATGCTGACCAGCTAACCCTTAAAGTGCTAAAAAAGCAGATGAAAAATTTACATTGGCAAAATAACAAAAAAATATTTCATCTGTAGAGAATTCACAGACTGGCGGGCAAACAGTGTAGATCCAGCTGAGGCAGCTCATTTATATATGAGCCCCTTCATTGGGGTTTACCCTGTTTGCAAATTCAACTATTTGCACTTATGACAATCAAGCATATAAATTTGGAAAAGTTTGCTTTCATAATAGTGGATTAATGACAGAGATGACTTTTCCTAGCAAAGCATAAACATTATAGCAAATGCATAAACACAGTCTGTCCAGAGTCGTCCCTCATTGTATTAGCAAGCTATTTTATTATGATGCCATTTTTCTTCGGCCTTTGGGGTTGAGGTGTCTTGATGGAGAGTCTGCACTCACAAGTTAATATGTCTACCCATCTTCTACTGATGTCTGCAGCATGTCTCAGGAAGGTAACGGTATATGTGCATTGCTCACTATTCTTCTGTCAAACTTTTTGGGTTTAGGGACACTGAAGAAGTAAAATACAGAAATGTGAATCTGCATGTAATACTAAATTTGGCAAAGTGAGGTATCTTTTTAGTGAAGTATTGCCATGATGAAAGCTTGGCTTTTTGCACATGACTCTTTGGTTCTTTTAGTCAGTGAGCAGCTTATTTCAGTACTCTAGGACAAAATAAGCCATGACCAGGGGCCGTATTCATGAAACGACTTAAGTGGTTGCTATGCTGTTGCTAAGGCTAAATTTCTTTGAAGGAGATTCCCTAAAACTATGAAATTTTCTCTGGAGGAACAGTGTTCCTCCAGACCAAAGTTCATACTTGTAGGCAATCTCCTTTATAGATATTTAGCCTTAGCAACTGCATAGCAACGACTTAAGAGGTTTTATGAATACGGCCCCAGAGCTCAGTTATGGACCTGTTACACTCCCTCCAGCTGAATTTTACTGTCATTTACATGTTAAATTATCCTAAAGGACCTTTCAAGTTTATGTCTAATTTCTGATTTGATCTCCAACACAGTGTTTGTTTTTATTAGATTTTCCTTCAAGGTTTTCAGGTCACCACTAACCCCCCTCCAGCCTTTAAAGTCAGTAGTTCTTAATTTTGTTTATGTTTGTAAGCTCCCCTTCCCCCTGTAGCTATTGTAGCTGACAAAAGTTAGATAAACATCAGTGGACAGACAGACATCTACATTAATTCTCTTTTGGGGAAATAATAGAAAACATTATTTGTTTATATTATTTACAGACTTTTGGGCCCATTGTTGACTTTATAAATCAAAAGGTCTTATGAAAAATAGGTGTTAAGCTGATAGATAAATAATGACATAATTGAGAAACAAACAGAAATTAATTATAACAGTAAAGCATTCTAAAACTAAACCCCAGGGATAGAGAGGGGCTGCTTGCCATGGACCCATAGCTGTATTTGCATCCATATGCATACATGTGATGTCTCCCGGATCATCCGGGAGTCTCCCGGAAATGGAGCCAATCTCCCGCGCTCCCGGAAAGTATTCAGAATCTCCCGGATGCTGGAATTTCCTGTCATAATTTTTTCTGAACCGTCCATTTTGCGGTAATTACTTACCCGGCGGCTGTCTAAAGGATTAACTGTCCGTGACCTAATTACCTAACAGGGTGCAATATAGGACGTGTCATTCCGAGGGGTATTCGCTGATCAGACGCAGCGAAGTGTTAAATTGGCTAGCGCACCAATAAAGGTACCTGTTCTAACTGTAATAGCAGGTAACTTTTACCGAGAGCAAATGACTCATTGCGTCACGGCTTTATGCATCGTTCATTGTTTATGTCATTAATTTGCACGAATGCAATAGATGCAAGTGCCGCCAATCGACATTTATTCGATATCTGTTTTATCGATTTTTTTTCAGTAAACATGTCAGATACGTAAGGTACAGTCATTATAAATATCGATCATGCAAAATTTGCGCAGGCTGATCAGATCATACTTTCATGAAATCATCACGGGTGCCAGCAATTTTAAGTCGGTTCGTTCACTTTAAGAATAGTTTCCCGCATTTTTCTATCCAGTTCCCGCCTATTCAGATGCATCGTATGTGAAATGAGAACCAGTGTGAATTTATAAATAAAATATGGGAAATCCGCGATCTTCAGCATCTGAGTGAGACAGAAATATGCCATTCTACAAGTTTACTGACCCAAATATGCAGCTATATTTGTTTTTAATCTAATATTCAATGAAAATAGACAGCTCTAATAACAGGTATGTTCATTAAAGTGTAGAATATAACTCGGTTTTGAGATAAACATATTTTGAGATTTTAACAAGTATCAGCTTTCATCAAAATAACTGGAGCAAATCGGACCCATCATCCAAGATGTAATTTTGGATGTTTATATTGAAGGTTAGGGAAAAGTGGGGAGGGGTGATGGTTTGAGAATGCCAGATAATCAGACTGTTTACTTTTCCTCTCTTTTTTTGCAATTTAGCAACAAAATGGTCAGCACTAACACTATGAACAGTACTGTTGAATTACACTGTAAATTAAACTTAGGATGGTAGTGTTACTGCACTGAAATGGCATACTTTTGAGGTTATATTTGAAGTATTGGGTAATTCAAAAGTAAAGAAGTTAAACAAACTATACAACTGTACTTTAGTTCATGTTGTTTTATTTTAAAACAAGAACCCCCCCCCCCCCAACCCACCCACCACCAAAAAAAAAACAGTGAAGTAGTGAAGTACTCGAAACAACGCGTCAAAGTTACCGTCAAAAAGTCTCCCTGATGGGGAACTCAATCTCCCTGAAATGAAATCCAGATCTCCCACATGGTCCTCAAGAGTTCATCACATGTATGCATATGTAAGTCCATGCATATGCTGTTGTTGTTTTTTTATCACAGAATGTGAGTTTTAGTGCAGAAAAGGCATAAGAAAATCACTTTCAAAATCAAAACTCATATTTTGTCAGTTAAGCTTGCACCAATTGGTATGGGAAAATTACTTGAAAAGTGCTTCTAAACACAAAATGAATCAGAAAAAAAAAGCCTGCGGCTATAGTCAAAAAAACATCGCATGCCAACAACTCAGCCTTGCTGTCTGGGGAAAAATGATAGTGTACAAGCACATGCTAAATGCATTGTGAAAGCAGGTGAAATAGGTAAGGTTAAATTGGGTGAATAGAAAACAGATTTAGCAACTGATCCAAAACTGACTGTAAAGACTGGTGCTGACAGCTCATTACATGCAATGTTAGATTTTTTGTTTCAGTGGGACAGACTGATTAGAAAAACAGTTTTGCGGTCATGTTGTGAGGCAGGATCTTAGGTTCAATCCCCTTTAGGTGTCTCCTGATTGTAAGTGTCTTATTAAAGAATGACTAGAGTCACAGCTTAGGAAAAGGTGATTTGAAGTGTGATACAACAAAACCAACAAATTTTCATGTGCTTCCAGCAAAGACTTAGATCAGCCTGGGCTTCCAAGTTATTGCTGATAAAGGTCTAAGCTAGCTCCATGTGGACAGCAAAACTCTGATAAGGCATACAGGCATCAGGCTATCCTAAATCATACTTAAAATGTCAAAAACTAAGAATGACAAAAACAGTAAACTACAACAGTAGCAACCTGAGCTGATGGCATGGGTATAGGTTCTTCGCTGGATCCATTAATTGTTTTTACTAACAGGGAAAGGTTTTCGCTAATAGGGAAGACCTTGTGCTATTCGGGTACCGGTACATTCTAAGACTGAATTGAGTCCATACACACAAGAAGGCACCTTTTTGCTGACACACATGACATAGTGATGATGGCACTGTCAGGCTCTGGATTAATTTTTAAGAGGCTTATGTTGTCAAATGAAGTAGACCATCAAAAATATTAACTTTGTTCCTAGAAAGCAGGAAATACTGTGTTTTGTATGCCAGTCTGGTCGACAATCGCAGAAATCTGATTTTTGTCAGCATAATGGAAAGCATAGAATCTGATTAGTATAGTGTTGAATGCTATTTCATGTATTTAACGTACTAAAAAGAAAACTGTACTAAAAAAACAAGAATTGTAACAAACAAAACAAAACTAAAATTTTCTGTTTCTACAGCTTACTGTTTGTTCACGCTTTTCCTCTATACTCATATATTTGTCTTCAGAAGTGTGGAACGAATTATAGACATGCTCTATTAGTGTCTGCAGAGGTGTGAAATGGTTTAAAGAACTTCCCTCAGTTGGTATAATTAAAGGTCTAATTGCTGTGTTTAATTGTCCCTAATTACATACCACACTGAGGAAGGCAAGCCAATGAGAGACACACTTATGCTCTGGCTGATTAAACTCCTTTAATTGAACTGCATTGAGGTAAAATGTACCTTTTGGTTCTTTTACTGTCATCATAAGCAGAATTTGAGCAGCATGATGCACACATTATTTGCACAATATTTTTTGCAGAATTTCCTTTTAAATGGAAGGTCCCCTGTTTGGAGCCAAATTACAATTTGATTATGAATAGGGTTTAATGTTATTGTCTGAGACTGACATGCTGAGGCAATCCTATGCACTATGTTGTGTCTGTCATCATTGATGTATGGCCTTGCAGGCTTGCGGTTACTAAATAAGGGCACATAGATTCCAGTATTCTTCTGAAATATAAGTGAAATGTGTAGAAACTTTAAAAACTTCTTGCCAAGCAAACATGTGTAGCTATACTCAGTTCATCAGAAACATCAGATAATTTTGTTGGGCAAACTTTAAAAGATGTGTTGTTAAAAACTTTTGATATGACTCACAGAACAGGGGTTTAGAAAGAAGTTCCCTTAATATGACTAACAGAACAGGGGTTTAGAAAGAAGTTCCCTTAATATGACTCACAGAACAGGGGTTTAGAAAGAAGTTCCCTTAATATGACTCACAGAACAGGGGTTAGAAAGAAGTTCCCTTAATATGACTCACAGAACAGGGGTTTAGAAAGAAGTTCCCTTAATATGACTAACAGAACAGGGGTTTAGAAAGAAGTTCCCTTAATATGACTAACAGAACAGGGGTTTAGAAAGAAGTTCCCTTTTTAGACTCACAGAACAGGGGTTTAGAAAGAAGTTTCCCTATGATAGGCCAGAAAAATCGGAAACATTTACACAGTTTAGCAGTCAATTTAGGTCATATCTTAATAAATGGTTGAAAATGGCGAAAATAGAGGATAATTCTGCAGCAATTAAAACCTTGGTGTCAGCATCCCTGCTCAGTGGTTCAAACATCTAGCCCTCTTTAAACCAAGGCTGGATTTTGCTGATAGTTGGCACAAGAAATTGAAACTTTATATTTGGCGGAAGGCTCCTGAAGGTTAAATATTTTTCTGCTTTCAGTTACAGAAATGGATTGAATAGAGGTCAAGGTCACAGTACAGTTTCTGTATTGCCTGTGACTAGCAGAAGCAAGACCTATTACTGAAATTTGCACTGACAATACCAGTGTACTCAGCATGAAAATATACTACTTTTAAGCAGTACATTTGCAGTTACACTGGTATTGTTAGTGTAAACTACTGACAATACCAGTGTCACTGAAAATGTACTACTTAAGTGGTACATTTTCGGTTACACAAGTATTGTCAGTGTAAATTTTAGTTGTATTCTGGTTTAGGAGAGCAGTTTTCCAGATATTTACTTCTTCAGATGATAAAAAAAGGATCAGTAGATTTCTGAAGGAATTGAAATTTCTTGAGGAACTGAAATTTGAGTACAGTAAGTCTGAAAGGATGTCTGGCCATGTCTCAGTGGGCAGTCTGGTGAAGATTTTATATCAAAGTTGATTACTAATAAATTAGTTTGTCTGGAGATCTTAAAGAGATTAAAAATATTTTAACCAAGAATGGTAGATTCAAGAAAGTGTTTCCTTTTATTCACTGATCAGACATATAAATCCTTAAAATACATAAAAAGTAGACAGCAGAATTGACACCACCAAAATTTCATTATTTTGTCCAAAGCTACATCATACTGAGTATTTAAAACTTTAGGGCAAACATTGTAGATCCTTATGAGATGGCTCATTATGAGCCATCTCATCTGGATCTACATTGTTTCTAAATTCAGCTTTTTTCATTATTTTTTTTTTTCATTTTTTTTTTTTTTGCACGTTAAGGGTTTGTTCTGTTCTGTTAACTGATCTAATATCCCACCCCACAATCCCATCTGTCATCAGCAGAAGCTTTTCTTCTATTTTATTTTTTATTTATTTTTTTTTTTTTTTTTTGAAACAATATTTAGGGCTCCTTTAAATAATTGCTGTTCTGGAATTGTAGAAAAGTCAATCAGTTAAATCTTGTCTAGTAAAGTTCTTGTTTCCTGATCAAATTAAACTAGCCTGATTATCTCAGTCAGGTCTGAAAACCACTCTAATCATCAGATTATCTGTATCTAGTCTAACAAGAATTAGATGGGACTCTATTTCTTTCCTCAGAAAATGGAGTGGGTCATATTTTAGTTTAGATACTAAATGGGACTTTTATGTGGTATCCCTGTGAGTGCACATTGTCGAGGTGTGTGGGCAACATCGTACCAACGTCATGATGTCACTTCGCAGTTGATGCGACGTTGTGTCGATGCAGTGTGCTTGTTGGGATGCGTTCCATTGAATATAGCCTTGGCCAGATAGAACTTTTAGGGTTTTTAAAGTTTTATCTACCTGTATGTTTGTATATATTTTATAGTCTCTCATAACTCGTTTAGAGTGGTTTTGTACTGTGATGTGGTATAACTTTTATCGTCTGGCCTGCGAAGCAGAGGCGAGACTTATGTATTGCTTTTCCGGTGTCGGCGGCGGCAGCGTAAACTTTGTCGATTTTTCTCGTTTAGGTCATAAGCGCTGACAGGCGAGACACCGCATTCAGCGGAATTCTTGTTCATGTTTTTACTATGTACAAAAGTGAGACTTTAATAAACCAATATATCAGTGAAACTACTGTGTTGCTTAACATGATGTGTACATCCTCTTAGAGAAAAATAACCTAAAATTTATGCCTAACTGATAATCAGACCAGATGTTTTCGCTGTCCCCTAATTATCTGGACGCTGCAGGTATCAGCTAAAATGCTCTATGAACTACTTTTACCATTAACCCTGGTTTCCGGTTAATAATACAGGTAATTCAAGCATATAGTATTTTTATCAGCGGTGCTACTGAAACCTGATTCATGGTATTAGTGCGCCGATTAAAGAACTCTCTCATAAAATACTCTAGAAAATCGCATATCCAATGACAAGTTTTGTCTACTTTTATTCTAAATACATTCAGTGTGTTTGAAGACATATTTTTGAAGTACAACCCGAAAATAAGTTTGCAATACAACTGGAACTATTTTTTCATAAACATGTAAAAGAGGGAATACTGTTTCGCTGGTTCCCGTGCCATTACAAAATTGTTATATTATTCTAACGTAGAAATCCGTTCAAAACGCCGTAACAACATAACTTTTAACGAGGATTTCGATTTTCTAGTTTATATCAAGATTAGGATGCGGGATATTTATGCTTTACTTTTAACTAGAGAAAATCGGTTAACAGCTTTATCTTCACCACCTGGGGCACTGGCGCGAAGTTGCATAATTCTGTATCATTTATTGGTATACTGGAGGATTATAGGACCGGTTTCATTAGAAACACATGTGAAATCGATACCCCGAGTAACCTGAGTTTATATAGCAGTAAGTCGGGTCGGTCGGGGTCAATTCTCTAAGAGCATGTACACGGCATGAAGAGCACTCATATTCATATGGCAGGCTTCATTATCACTGGAATCTTTAAAACTTCAGAATGATTTCTGCAAAGCCTAATAATCTGGTCAGGATCTTCCCTGCTTTCTATTAAAGTTGGATGCCCTTGTCAGATCATTTGGAATTGTGGTTAATGTGGGAGTAAGTGGACAGGAAAGTTGGCAAAGTGACGCAAGAGGCTAAAGAAATGGCTCTTGATCAGATTCTTAAATAAATTGAAAAGCCTCATAGTGATACCGTAGTAACCATTGTATATTGTAAAACCCATTTTGGGGACATAATGCAAACAGTGCAGACTCAGTTCTATGGCATCCAAACAAAGTCGTCTTTGTTTGCTTACAGAAATTTCTAGATAAAATACAATATATAAGCATTCACCAGAAGGCAGAACCCTTAAAATTAGAATTGGGCTGATTCAAATAATATGGATAGACAAGCCCCACTGGTTGAAAAAGGGTCAATACTACATTTTTTCACTGATAATGCACCACCAGATGAGCCGCAACACGAGAAAACCAACAATGTGGTTGTGCACCCAGCGCAGACTCAGATCAGCCTAGGTGTCCGTCCAGTCTGATCAGATTCCTCGCTTAGGGCTTGAAGGGTAGCTAAGGGTCTAAGCTACCTCCATGCGGACAGCGAAGACTCTGATCAGACTGGGCGGATGCCCAGGCTGATCTGAGTCTGCACTGGCCGCACTACCACATTGTTGGTTTTGTCGTGTCGTGTCGCGGCTCAGATAAATTATATTAGTTAATTAGTAAATTAATTATGCAACAAGTTAAGTGACAACTACAGGGCTTCTAAGGGTAAATGTCCATAAAATCGTGAACAGCTAATTGACAGTGTGATGAATTAAGTGTACTAATTTTGATGTGAAGTTGAAATTTTAATTTATAGTTTTAAGGAAATCATATTAATTTAGCTTAGATAATGTCAGTGTGAATGCAAAAGATGTCTACAAAATGATTTTAAGTGATATAGCTAAAACTCTGGACCCTTTAGTTTAGAGCATGATTAGCTCAACAGTCATTAGTCAAGGGTTCTTGAGGCCTTCTTGTATATATAGAATCAATGGTGCAAATATTTTTTGCTGAAAAAGTATACATGTAAGGAGCTTTTGCATAGAGAATTTCAATAGAGGCACAAACATTTGTATCAATGAAAGTATCCAAAAATTGTCAAATCTTTTAACTTTAGTCCAAATGAAAATAAATACTTTCACAGTATATGGAATTTGGAAGCTGTCACTTTGAGAAAAACAGTATGCAAGTGTTTGCAAAACAACAAGCCAGTGATTGTTCTTACACTGAAGCTGAAATGAGGAATGTTCTTCAGAATGTAGTAAAAATTCTAACACTTTTCTTGAATTATCAAAGAATAACTGAATTTTAGCCTTCAGAGGTCAGTGACAATTCTAACACTGGTGCTGAATTGAAGAACAACTGTGAAATGTTTGTTGAAATTGACAGCTAAGCTGTTGATTTTGTTATACAAGTGTACAATAAAGACAAACAAGATGGTAATAAGGCCACTGTTGAAATGCACTTGTAGTGTAAAGTGGTTGAAAAGAATGAATTAATCTTGAAAATCCCCAAAACCAATGTTTTTTGTTTATTTTGTGATCAGTATAGGGTAATTCTTGCTGTAAAAACTTGCAATATTTGGACGGGTATACCGAAGCAAACAGTGTAGACCGTGATCAGACTGCTCCTATGTCACACTGTTTGTTAATAGTTGTATTTATTCCCCTGAAGTTTTTGGACTCACAGACTTGGCCTTATATGGAGATATAAGATATATAGAGCACAGAAATAGCGAGTGTGCTCCAGCATTTAGGGAAAATATGGTATTTGTTTACTTTGACAGATTTGGAAGACCTCAAGAATCTTGCTGTTTTGATTGATAGTGTAAAAGTAATGTAACAGTTTTTCTTTCTTTTTTACAGGGTAAGGAAAGCATGAAGAATTCAGGTGATTGGTGTGGGCATCACAAACATGTCTGTAATATTCGATCATAGATTGGAATTTTTTCAAAGAGGTAAGAAATCCTTTTGTTTAAATATAACTTCTGTTTTGCCCAGTATGGACAAGCCAGTGGTTAATTAAACTGGCATAAAGTTGTTCGTTTCCTAGGGCAGGCATCATTATTCGTATTATTGCTTTACCTCCACTATGGTCATGTCGGGACGGTCAGTTAACCTAACCACACTATTTCTGGGCAGGCTTGGACCTAAGTGGTTAAACGGTACTAAGTGTGCATACTTTAGCTAGTATCTGACAACTGCCCTTCTTAAATCAGGGGAAAGGGAAATGAAAGTAAGTGGTCGAGGCAGATATCAGACCAGGACCTCTTGCTCTTAAGTCAGATGCACGACCAACTGCACTACACAGCCCGACAACTTGCATAAAGTACAGTGTTCTAAATAAGCAGAAAATGATGAGGAAATTGAAGTTTATTTTTTTTAAGGAGTGGTGGTGGACTAGTGCAGGTGCTGCATGTTTGCACTTCACTGGTTTAAAGATCTACTGAAATGGCAGTTATACTTCTTCAGTTGTGATTAGCATTTGCAGTGCAGAATTAGAGACCAGTCTAATCAGGGTCTGCACTGTTCTCATCAGATTAATTTGTCCAGACTAAAGTTGTCTCACCTGCAACCAGCTGAAAGTGAGATGTACATGTAGTTATTACTGTAGTGACAAATGTTGCTGCTACCACCAGAAAAGTACACTGTACTTTTCTGGTGGCAGCAGCAAGATTTGTCAAAAAGTACACTGTCATTTTCTGGTGGCAGCAGCAAGATTTGTCAAAAAGTACACTGTACTTTTCTGGTGGCAGCAGCAAGATTTGTCAAAAAGTACACTGTGCTTTTCTGGTGGCAGCAGCAAGATTTGTCAAGTTTTCTGGTTAAGCTTTGTCTCATGGCAATGCGCAGACAGAGAAGACACAGTGCTTCATGTATTTCTTGTTGGTTATTTAGGAGTATTTAGGGTAATATATAAAGTAAAATATACAAAAAAATTATATATCACAATAAAATGCATATGAATTATATTACCATGATTATAATAAATAGATGAATCAGTGCCATGCATAACATCTAGACATGATGTCTCCAATAATCAAGCATAATCAAGAATTTTTAAGACACAAGCACCATGCAGTTTTTGTCACATTCTTATCCAATCAAATTGCAATTAACCACTTCCACAATATGAAACTTGATGCAAATTTGACACATTATGAAGGGGGGATGACTTTATCATAACTTTTTGCAATACAAGGATGGCAAAAAAATTCACTACACGACAACTCACCGACAGACAACTGACCGAAAATCAACTCGCAGACAAAAACTGACAGACAAAAAAATATTCACCGACACGACAACTGATCGACAAAGACAAGTCGCCGACACGACAACTCGCAGACAAAACCCTATTATATTTCTTTACAAAAGTGAATACAGCTTCAATAATCCCTAAAGCTCATGTATAACGGATATTTTTTTTTCTTATATTTCGACTTTTGGTTAAGAATGGCGACCGGGTTTTCGTACATCCGATCTTAAAGGGGAAAAAACAAATTGGTTTTCGATGGTTACACATATAAAAGGATCGTGAGCGTCTGAAAGATGCAGCGATAACTGGTCAAACCAAAACATCTGCTATTGTCAACCAAAAGGTAGCGTCTAAAGTGCCTGCAGCTGCACAAGGGACCATTCCAAAAGAACCATCTATGCGCCTTGTCGTTCAGCGGGAACGAAGGAAACACATGCCAAAAGCTCCTTCAAGCATCAGCGGTATCGATTTATCTGGACAACGGTCACTTACAAATACTGGTGAAAGTTGGATCATATATGACAGCAATAATGACAATGGGAAAATAGTAATATTTGCAACAAATGAAAATCTGTCAAATCTTTTATCACGTAAAACCTGGTATGCAGATGGCACCTTTAAAGTTGCTCCACCTTTTTCATCCTTCTAGGAAAGATTCTGTCGATGGGTGTCGGTGAGTGTCGGCGAACGTCAGTGAGTTTTTTAAAAAATTGTCTGTGACTTGTCCTGTCGGCCAGTGGTCGTGTCGGTGAGTTGGTTGTCGGTGAAAAAGTATGTCTGTGACTTGTCGTGTCGGCCAGTTGTCTGTCGGTGAGTTGTCATAGACTCAAAAAATTACCATAAAGATTCTAAAAAATGGGACATTTAAATAAAGTTTTCATGAAGTCCTGAAATTGGAACAATTTTAGTTATTTGTAATTATTGTAAATTATTATATATATCACAATAGAATATATGTAATTTATGTATACCCCATACTATCTAATAAAAATAAATAAATCAGTGACATGCACAATGTCCAGACGCTGTGTCTCCCTTGATCAAGTATATTTAAGACACAAGCACACTGCAATTTTTGTCACATTTTTATTCCATCAAATTGCAATTTACTACATTCAGTTTTAATTATTGACACAATATGAAGAGCCAGTGACTGTATTGTTAACTTTAAAAAATGAATTATTATAATACAAAGGATGGCAAAAAAAGATTAAGCTGTCAAATGAGAAAGTGTCAACAAAAAAAGATCTTATTCACATTTTTTTTATTGTTATAAACAAGAGGGTGACATCTGGGAAAATGAGAGAATAAAAAATGTCTTCTTTTATTTTTTCCAGATAATTTGATATTGATTGTATATGTGATTAATTCAGGTTTTCTGACCTTCGGAATTGATTTTGTGCTATAAAAATGAGCTTTGTCCAGTATCAACTACCCAGAGACATTAATCTTGTTTTCCTATTTATGTTTTACTGATTAATGTTTCAAGCAAATATTGATAATAAATAGATAATGTACTATACTGAAGCATTAAATATAACTTTTTTTTTTCATGGAATTATTTTCTAAAATATTCTGAAACATATAGACATATAATAACTGATAATTACTATGCAAAACAAAAATTAAAAAAATAGAGAGAAAAAAAATATGTATACACAGCTTTGAACAAAAGAGTTTTTAGTATGATAATTCCATACATTTTCTCCCATTTCTCTATGTAAACATGTTGTGGCTCCTCATTTGAACTGCCTCACTGAGGCAGTTCAAAAGAGGGGTCACAACATCAAAGAAGAAATTATCTGTGACTGTCACTATCCATAGCACTATATGAACTGTTTTATTTAATTAAAACAAAAATCTACCATTTGTAAACTTTGTAATAAATAAATATACAAAATACTTTCATTTAGATCATATTGATGATCTTTTTAATATTAAAGAGACAAAGAGGATCTTTTTCAGACATTTTAAGATTCTACAGATTTCAAGACACACTTAAACTGCCCAAGACAGATACTAAAGATTTTAAAGACCCTTCATTATATAATAAAGGAACATCTGTAGACTTAAAAGAAAGATCAGCGAAAGATTACAAGAGAAAATAAAATTAATTACAATACTTAGATGCACAGATAACAGATAATGATCTTGAAATAATGTTTAAAATGTTATTCAACTCTGCTCAATTTCATTTTGATAATATGCCATGTTGATTTCTGTGCTTCAGGGTGTTAAAAGTCTGCCTGGCCATCAAAGTCACATCCCCAAGGTTAAACGGAAAATTGTGCAGTACTGTTATAACCAGTCAAGCGGTGAAGACAGTTGGAGTGAAATCGTTCAAGCTAAGAGAGATGATTTGAGTGGTATTGCTGTACCGTAGCTCACTAGGGTGCTATCATTGAAAAATCATAAGTAATCATACCGACTGTGAAATTTCCTGTAGCGGTAATTATCTCATGGAGCAATGAAGCGAATCTAGTAAATACTCTGGGATAAATACTGTATAAAGCATTAGCAATCGCTATTCACCAGCTGGATTGAGTATATATTACTCTCTATTAAAAAATGTTTAATGGAAGATTTAATACTGTTACTTGATATTTATTTTAAAAAATTGAAAGAAAATATTGTGTGTTCAGTAAAAAGGATTTAAAGTATTAGAGCAGACCAACAACGTTGAAACGAGGGAGAAAAAATTGATGATAATGTAAAATATAAAAGGTGGAATGGATTTATTTAATATTCATGAAAAGTGGATTGACCTGGATATAGAACTAATTCACAGTTGATAGGCATGAACAGTATTATATCAAATAGTTAGATAAAAAGAAGACTTTCATTGCATATTGAAAATGGAGTATGCATGGAGAACTTGGAGTGTAGTGATTTTTATTACCATTTCATTGTTGGATCTTGCAAAATCTCAGGATATTGTATACCATATTTTAGAAGAAAAACCAAATTCCACAGAAATAGGTAATGTTGCAACTGACTCCAATTTGTTTTCTGTTATTGCTGAATCAGACTTCTCTTCCCTTCAGTTCAGCTTGCTTGACACAAACTCTCAATATTTTAGAATTGACAATAAAACTGGTATTTTATACACAAATGGGACTCTTGATAGAGAAACAATTTGTAAATATCTAGAAACTTGTCTGAAAGAAATTGAAGTTGTCGCAAAATCAAAATTAGGTAGCTTCTTTAGAACTTTAAAAATTAATGTATTTATTGATGACATAAATGACCATTCACCCCAGTTTGAAGAACAATCTGTGACTTTAGAAATTTCTGAAGCAGTGCTTGTTGGTACATCCTATCAGATAGGGGGTGCAGCAGATGAAGATACTAGTCAAAATTATTCTCTCCAGTATTATGAGCTAGAATCAAATGATATGCCTGTCAATGAGGACTACCCATTTTCCATTCAGTATGTTAAGCATTTTGATGGTAGGTCAAAAATCCGTCTGTCTGTGAGGCTGCCATTGAACAGAGACATTCGTGATACATACAGTATGGTAATAGTTGCTAAAGATGGTGATAATCCACCAAGAACTGGAAGACTGCCCATTACTGTGACTGTCTTGGATGTAAATAATAACCCACCAGTATTTCCGCAAGATTCATATGTTGTAACTGTCAATGAAAGTTTAGGCATAGGATTCAGAATTATAACTGTAACTGCAACTGACAAGGATGCAAATGAAAATGCTCAGATCAAATACAGACTCAGCCCACATCAGTCAGCTGACATCTTCCAAACTTTCAATATCAATGAAAACTCAGGGGCAATAACTCTTAAGAAGAGACTTGTTTATTCACCAGGAAAGGTCTATAAAATTATAGTAGAAGCTTATGATAATCCGTTAGAGGGCCAGTCATTAACAGATCAGACTTTTGTGATTGTGACAGTTCAAAACTCAGGAAACAACCCTCCAGAAATTATAATCAACTTACTACCACAAGAGAACAATACCGCTGTAGTTTCAGAACGTGCAAATATCGGGGCTGTTGTGGCGTATGTGACAGTTGTGGATCATGATGTCGGGCAACAAGGAGAAGTGGCTTGTATTGTTCAGAGTGGATCATTTGCTCTGGAGAGACATGAAAATTACGTAAACAAATACAAAGTGGTTACTGCTGATTTGCTAGATTATGAGACGAGTCAACAAGAAAATGTTACGATAATCTGTCAAGATGGTGGATCACCTGCTTTGCAGTCTAAAGCTTGGTTTGTAGTGCAAATAAGAGATGAAAATGATGAGCCTCCTCTTTTTGAAGAAGATTTCTATCAGGTGACAATTCCAGAAAATATTCGTGTTGGTGAAGCAATTTTAAGTGTGTCAGCAACAGACATTGATCGTGGTGTAAATTCTCAGTTTCATTTTGTTGTATCAGAACCATACCAGAATGAATTTAAATTTGATGCACCATCCAAGCCAGACAGCAAGATGGGATACCTACGAGTGATCAAGGAATTAGATCGTGAAACAAAGCCAAGGTATGTCTTTGAAATCTATGTTGTGGATCATGGGAAAATAGCTAAAACTGGAACAGCTACCGTATCTATTCATCTTGATGATGTTAATGATAAAAAACCAGAGTTTACACAATCTCCTTTCAACTTCACTATACTGGAAAACTTGGAACCTGGATCACCTGTGGGCAGAGTTACTGCATTGGATAATGATACAGGCATTTCAGCTCAGATCAGTTTCAGAATAGACCCAACTTACGAAGGAAAAGTTCCTTTCATTGTAGCAGCAAATGGATCTATAACAACAAATGAGTTGTTGGACAGAGAAAGAAAAGATAGGTATGAATTTAAGGTTATTGCAATGGATAAAGGTGTTCCACCATTACATGATTCTGTGAATGTAATAGTTAGTGTATCTGATGATAACGACCATGACCCAGAAATCTTGTTTCCTAAACTTGGGGACAACATGGCTTTTGTTCCATATTCAACGCCACAGTGGAAGAGCATCACACAGATAGTGGCAAAAGACAATGATGAGATAGGCACAAGAAACAGTAAACTCAAGTATGCCATTCATTACAGAAATGACTCAAACTTATTTCAAATTAATCCAAACTCTGGTCAGATTCAGTTAACAAAGATTCTCTCTGAAGAAGACATGGGGAAAAAATTTCGCCTGGATATATTTGTGTCGGATCATGGACCCGTAGCAAGAAGTTCTATTTCCCCAATATACATATTAATAATTGCTAGTAATGATACAGCTGGGCCTGGCGAAGAAAGCGGGCTCAGTAATCAAAATTTACTTATTGCCATAATTGTCAGTGTGATAACTGTAGTGATATCTGTGGGTATCGTAGCAACTATTTGTATTATTAGAAAAATTGATCTCCAGAAGAAGCAGCAAAATAATATGCCTATAAATAATGACCCAAATAATGAATTGAAAGAAAGATTTGATGGGAGTATAACAGTGTTCTCGCTACCATCGGAGGATAGTTTACTTGGGGAGAAGAAGAAGAAGGAAGTTAGTTTTTCTCTGGAGGAAGATGTGTTCTCTGACGACGATCTCATACAGAAAAATGGTCTAGAAAATCACAGACACTATAAGGTGAGTTCAAAATACCTCAGGCTTCTCCCTCATGAATCAGAAGGGATTTATTTAGAAAGTAGATTGATCTGATTTGAAATGCAGAGCTATAGATAAGATAATACAGGATTAATTCTGTAGACTGTTCTAACCCACTGGGCACACAAGGTTGAATCAACCTTGATTCAGTATCACACAAGGTTGAATCAACCTTGATTCAATGTCACACAAGATAGAATCAACCTTTATTCAACATCACAACATTGAATCAAGGTTGATTCAACCTTGTGTGACTGCTGGGAAGTGAGGTAGTTCTTATAAGGGGCAGCGTCAGTGCTTTTACAGTAAAATGAAAATCATCATAGAACATCTCATAATACATAGCTCTGCTAAAACAGTCAATTTAGTCAAGTCTTTGTATGATCTTTGATAAGTTTGATGTCCATTGACTTTTAAAATGTCCATTATTAATGTAAATTGGTACACCTCCATGTTTGTCCACCATTTTTGCAAAGGGGAACGACTTAAGTTTCTGTTTGCTTCTCTGGACAATGAAGCCTTTCCAAAAAAAGGTCTTACTCTGAAAGGAAAATCTTTGCTTCTATGGGAGCAAATTCTTTCCTTTAAGAGTTGACTCTCCATCGAGAAGTGTGGCTAAAACAAAATTGCCTGAAAGTTTAATTGTGAATTCCTGTTTGCTTCCCTGGATGACAGATCTCTTCCAAAAGGAGCGAATTCCTTCCTTTTAGAGGTGTCCCCACTGAGAAGGGAAATAAAAAGGAAAGTGGTAGAGTTACTTGCCTTGAAAGTGTACCTATTCCTTTGTTTAGGTCAGTTACAGACTCAGCTGACTGGGGTAGGAAGGATATCAGTTTGAAATGAAATTGAGTTTCCTTGTTAGAAAACCAGTTTTGGAGAATATGCAAACATGCGTAGTCTGATCAAGGCATTTCTTTTTTGAAAAGTGCCTTGAAATACGCATGTCTAAGCATGCAACGTTTACATATGGCTGAAGACAGGTTTTGCTATGGTACATCTTATAAATAAAACAATGACGAAAACATGGGTAAAGCCAATGCATTCCTTTGCACCATTCTCTATGAGCCCGAAATACTTTTAAAGGGCTGTAAAACTTCCCTCACTCTCAATGACCAGAAAGCCATCATAGGCTAAGAAACCTGTGTCATAATGTTTTGTTGTAATACAGTTATGCCTGTGCATGTTTATTGGATAATGCGTAGTAAGATATCTGTTTTATGGAAACTTTATTGTATCTCTTGATATATTTTCTTAAGGCTTCAAAGTATTATTGATTCGCTATAATTTTCTATGAATAATGCATGCATGTTTTATATTGGCAGGTAACATGATGCTCGCTCATCCTATTTCAGCAAGGTTTAATAAATGTTTTCTTTCATGTCCGCTATATACCCAGTATACTTGATATCACCGATTACAATATGTGCAATATGCAATATAGATATAATCTGACAAACTTGCTCTTTGCAAAAAGTGTAGACCCAGATCAGACTGCTGAGCAGTCTGATCTGGATCTTCACTTACTGCAAACAGTTCATAAAACTTCCCTTGATAAGATACAGCCAAATATGAAAAGGATTGGTGCCATTATACAAATGATTGCATGTCTGAATGTTTATTGAAAATATGGTATTAAAATATCAATATCAAAAGTACAACTTATCTAGGATACATGTTCATCATTGGTATAATGTATCATTCTTGAAATTTGTGACTTTTCCTTTTAGAAAAAAATGAAATGAAGAAAAAACATGGTGGAGAAGATGGCAAAAATAAAACTTTAGCATTTTTATTTGATTACTTTCTGTGTCAGTTGGACTATTTCTGTAATTGTTCCTTTTAATGAAATTAGGAATGAGACTGATTATATGTTCAGTTGCTGGTAGTATTGATCTGCAGTCCTTGGAAACCCATATCTTCTCCAGTGCTCTAGATAAGAAGGGGTAACAGAGATAATTTTAGGATAATTATCCATATTTCTCCTCAAAAACGTATTTTGTGACCCATCATTAGAACCGTCTCGTCGAGACGGTTCTAATGAGGGGTCACAACATATGTTTTCATTGAGAAATAAGAAAAATTATCTTTGAATTATCCTCAATACCCCCTCTTATCTGGAGCTCTGCTTCTCCATTTATTCAGTCTCACAAACAACTCAAAAATACATCTGTAAGGTTCAAAATGCAGGAATCCATCCAGTCTTTTTCAAAAAGTTATATTGAAGTGTAGCAAAACAAGCTTTTATATGTATCCAAAGTAATGGAAGTTTGTTTGCGTTCATAAAAATTCTGTTAGACAAGTTTGATTGTTGATGAATTCTGGTTTCATTTGGTTTTCCATAAAACATTCTTATTGCCTATCAACATCATGGTTTCCTTCCTGAAATTTTCGGTCAAATGTTTCATTCATTTTTAGCTCACCTGGCCCGAAGGGCCATAGTGAGCTATTGTCATACCAATGCGTCTGGCGTGCGTCGTGCGTCGTCACGGAATTTGTCCGTCAACACCTGAAAACAAATATTCAAACATCTTCTTCTGTAAAACTACTGGTCCCATGGTTCTCAAATTTCACATGGGGCATGACCTGACTCCAGGGTCTCAGAATTGTAAAATTGGGTCAGGTTGAAAATCCAAGATGGCCACCGTTACTAAAAATAGCAAAAACAACAAAATAAACTTCTTCTCCAGAACTACTGGGTATATTTGTCTGAATTTTGGCATGGAACATCAGTGAAACCTTGGTATTCAAAATTGTAAAAATGAAAAAAATCTGTAGCGGAGTTTTGTCACAGTGACCTACTTTCTGTTTACGTGTGTAATTTTGCTCAAATGCCAATGTCAAAAAATGACCTATTTAAACAACTTCAAACAACTTCTTCTCTAAAACTACTGGTCCCATGGTTCTCAAATTTCACATGGAGCATGACCTGACTCCAGGGTCTCAGAATTGTAAAATTGTGTCAGGTTGAAAATCCAAGATGGCCGCCATTACTAAAAATAGCAAAAACAACAAAATCAACTTCTTCTCCAGAACCATTTGGTATATTTGGTTGAAAGTTTGCATGGAACATAAGTAGGACCTTGGTATTAAAAATTGTAAAAATAAAAAAAATCTATAGCGGAATTAGGTCACAGTGACCTACTTAGAGTTTAGAAGGCCGATTTTGCTCAAATGTCAATATCTAAAGAAAATGCAACCAATTCTGACCAGATTTGGTCAGAAATGGTTCTTGAATGGAATTATTTCAATTTTGTGCCAGTTGACTATCCAAGATGGCCACCATGGGGGCCGTTACTAAAAATAGCACAAACATAAAAATGACAATTACTCAAGAACCCTTGAATGGAATTGGACCAATTTTGTGTCAGAATGTTCCTTGCAGGAAGTCATTTCGATTAATTGCAATTTGGCATTCCAAGATGGCCGCCATCTGGTGTTACTAAAAATAGCACAAACATAAAAATAACAATTACTCAAGAACCCTTTAATGGAATTGGACCAATTTTGTGTCAGAATGTTCCTTGCAGGAAGTCATTTTGATTAATTGCAATTTGGCATTCCAAGATGGCCGCCATCTGCCGTTACTAAAAATAGCACAAAACATGAAAATGACAATATCTCAGTAACCGCTGAATGGATTTTGACGAAATTTGTGTCAAAATGATTCTTGCATTGAGATGTTTCAAAAATATCTAACTGTAGACCCTTCATATTGGCCTCTGTTACTAAAAATAGAAAAATGTGAAAATTAGAAAATCTCAATGGAGTTGGATTAATTTTGTGTCAGAATGGTCCTTTAATTAAGCTTTTTCGATTTTTTGCATTTTGGCATTCCAAGATGGCCACCATTTGCCGTTACTAAAAATAGCACAAAACATGAAAATGACAATATCTCAGTAACCGCTGAATGGATTTTGACGAAAATTGTGTCAAAATGATTCTTGCATTGAGATGTTTCAAAAATATCTAACTGTAGACCAGTCATATTGGCCTCTGTTACTAAAAATAGAAAAATGTGAAAATCAGAAATTCTCAGTGGAATTGGACCAATTTTGTATCAGAATGGTCCCGTTGCACAATAGCCAGGTGAGCGATATCAGGCCCATTTGGGCCTCTTGTTCTGTCAGAAGTTCCTTTCAGTCTTCTGAATCTTATGTCAGATGTTGTGGTTGCTGCTGAATATTTTCCCATGTACATGTATTCAGTTTTCTATCATGAGATTTGACTGCTGATGAGCATGCTTGCATTTAAAGTGTGCTCAGTTTCATGACAAAAAAATGACTGACCACAAAAGTTCTGTCAATTTCATTCAGATTTCCATCAAACAGTTTAATTGCTGATGAAAGTTCTTTCGGTTTCAGATTGACCTGTTCATTTTACAGACAGAGACAGAGTTACACCAGAATACAATTACGACATTTGTACAAGGCTTTAAAAATTACTTACAGACAGAAAAGTTTCATGATAATAACCAAGAAACAGAAAGATAACACAGATTGATAGACAGTTATTGCCCTTGTGAAACATTGAAAGTTAGTGCCCTTATTTAAGAATTTTTTGTAAAGTTTAGTTGATCATACTGTGATAACTTGTGCAAAGAGCTTAGAAGTTTTGGGCAACAGAGTGAAAGAGGCAGCTTCACCTTTAAATTATAAACTGAGTATTGAATTTGGACTAGTGAAGTAATTAGGATGGAAGTATATGACAAAAAATGGCAAAAAGTGACCCCCCCCCTCCCCCAAAAAATGTCAGCAGTGTAAACCCTGTTACAAATCAGTGAAGATCCAGATGAGATGGGTCAGTATGAGCCATCTCGTCTGGTTTTTTGCTGATTTGCAATGAGTTTGGGTTGAAAGTATTGATACACAATTTGAAAATTACGAGTGGACTCAAAATTTCAATAGGATGAGTAAATTTGCAGTTTCAACTCTGTGGCTGCTAGAACATTGACCTCTTCATTTGTTTGAAAAGTAGTAGTAATGATTACATTTTGATGATAATGATATACTAGACAGAACAAAATCTCAAAATCCTTCCAGATTTGGATCAGATCATCAGAGACTAATTGATGTTGTAGCCATTGCTATCTCTGTTTGAAGATAGTTTGAAATGATTACTTCACCTTGTTTGACAGAATGTCAGAGTTGTTTGATATTGTGTTTCCTGTTTTCTGTAAACATCTTTGTAGCCAAAGCTTCATTTAGACATGAACATGACACTTTCGGCAACAAAATTTCAACAAGACTTTCCCAATTACTTACTGTTGTTAGATCTCAGTAACAATGGGGTGTAAAGACAACTCTAAGGGTAGATATTTATTATGAAGGTTTATTCAAAATTATGGAATTTTCAAAACATACGTTGTGGCTCCATCATTGGAACAGCCTTTCTTGGCGTGGCATTTCTGATTATGTGCCACATAGTTTTGGTGCGGTGGCTCTGTTAATCGGCTGCACAGTAAGATTCTCAGACTATCATCAAACCCAGCTCCCACCATGTAAAAGGAACTCTGCTGCAGATTTTATCGTTTCAGTAGCAGCAATCTCATTACTTACTGAATGTTCCATGTTTTCTGATTTATTGACTGCAGTATGATAAAGATTCTTTATTACTTCATTAATTTCACTGATTGAGTTGATGAATTAATCTGATATTTTACAGATCGTAATGGCCATATTTCATTTACAATTAGTTTAACAAGCACTTGCCAAGCTTTAATTAATTTCGCATGTGAGATACAGGCAGTATCATCAGTATTCATTAATGGATTATCTATGTGCTTCTTTGGGGTGTTCATGATCCAGTTTTGATTTGTATAGTTTTGTTTTCTATGTGCTCAGTTATATTTGATTCTTGTAAAATATGTAAAATATTTGTAAATAATGAGGTCTCCTCAATAAATACAAACACCTTATCCAATTTCTTTGATTTCTTATTGTGGAAATATTTGACTTGTTCAGACTTTGGTGTCCCTAGCTTTGGCTGAGAGGAATTTGAACTGATTTAAGCTGCCCCGTGAGAAAAAGTGTCCTAGGGATTGTGGTGACAGACAAATGAGGATAATCTGGGATAAGTTCCTATAATTCTCCATAACATATATTGTGGTACTTCGTTAGAAGACATATATAAGGAGATGCCATGCAGAATACCATATTAATTTGGCTATAGTTTGTTTACATCCCCAAAAATCTAGATTTGACGAACCTTGATTTTTGGGATTGTTTTGAAAGGATAAAATCATCTTATAAAACACCCATGATTTATAATCAAATAAATATGATACAGAGATGGTTTGATGAGGGGCTACACAATGCATGTATGGAGAAATAATGCAATATCGGCTTTACCTCAGAATCATGATAAACTTTCTTTCTTTCTTTCTTCCATTTACGCCTTAACCCCCGAAGGGGACACAGACGGTGTACTTTTGTACACTCCGCTGTTGCAGGATGAAAGCCTAGGTATAGACATGTAGCTATAGTAGGGATCTTTAACCTGCACAGGGGATGACTCTCCCTGCACAGAGGGCCTCCAGTTAACATCCCAAGCCGTAGGAGGGCACACTTGTTAGCATCATCCCTGCAAATGATGCTAGAAAAACACATTCGGACATAGGAAGATTTCGTCTCGGGCGGGATTCGAACCCACGACCTCCGGCTTTAGAGTCAAGTGCACTAACCACTGAGCCATCGCACTTCTTTTCCCCTCCCCCAAGCAGAATCTTTGTATGATGCATGTATTATCACAGATCCACAGCTTGGTTTGAATCCCATGAATTGGCTTTTTGCACGGATATGTTTCATACACCAGAAAATAAGAAGGAACAAAAAATAAGAATAAATCAGGCAGAATATTGCACCTGTGGTAGCGGTCCTGTCATCTTCCCATTCATACATCAAATACCTAGCTGTAATATCCATTTCATTCCACATAGAACCAAACATGCCAGGCAGTTCTGTTGTAATGAGCTATGTTAGTAGGTAATTATTGTCATGTCTTTCAGTCATTTCTGTCGTAACGACCCTCAGTAGTTAGATCTGACTACCTGAACAAACAGTGTAGACCCAGATCAGACTGCCCCTCGAGGAGCAGTCTGTTCAGGGTCTGCACTATGTGCCGTTTTGCCAGCCATATTTGACTCATGGCTGGATAGGAAACTAAGAATCAGCTCTTTCAGATTTCGGGAAATTGGTAAGGGTGTTCCTATGTTTAGGTTAATTAGGTTACCTCTTACAGAAGTAATTACCAATTACCTAATCTTGTAAATTATGCCATGTTCAGGTATGATATTTTCTCCAGAAGGTGCTTCCAGACTGTCTTGGTGTTCTGTTATTGGGTGACTGTGTTCGATTATTGGATGTTTGTCAGATAACTCTGTTTTGATAACAGGATGTCTTTTATTTGCATGATTTGTTGTATTGATTTTCTGATCAGCAGCAATTCCGGCACTAATGTCTTTGATTATCTTGTTGAGAAATGGACAGGTGCTACAGAAAAAAGGATGTCTATAGCTTTCTAGTAAGTTGAGGCTATCACATCTGATTTATATTTTTCTATGGGGACAGATAATGAAGCATCCAGTAGTGCACTTTGATGAGGGACTGTATTTGTGTGTGAGTAGAGGTTTTTGAAGGCAGGATTGTTATACTAGCACTGTATTATATGAAAATACCAAAAACTCTTAAAATTCCAAATTCTTCACATTTAATGTTCAGAATTTTCAAAATTAGTAGTCCAGTTAAGCTTCCTTTCCTTGAACTTGATAAATCCTGGTCTACATCAGCTTTAGATAAGAGGAGTATTTGATGATAATTGAGGGATAATTTTCTTTATTTCTCAATGAAACCATATGTTGTCACCCCTCATCTGAACCGTCTCAACGAGACGGTTCAGATGAGGGGTCACAACATATGTTTTTATGCAGAATTAACAAAAATTATCCCTAATTCTCACCAAATACTCCCTCTTATCTAGGACACTGCTACATTGTTTAGGAACTGGAAAACAGTATTGACACATTGAGTCCAAAGTTCTTGTTAATACTAAATTCAAAGTCATTCTTTTTCCAAGAATCTGCATTTCTGACTTGGTGTGATTTGCACTTTATTTAGGGTTAAATTTAGGCTCTTAAATTACCAAATTCTTCTCATTTATGTCAGGATTTTTTTTTAAGCCCAGTTCTTTTGAAGTTGTAGTAAAACAATCTGTTAGAAGAATTTCAAACTGTTCATGATCAAACAAAGTTAGAACAAAGGAGAAACTAGAGGAATTTGACCTGCCCAGGCCCCTAAATCTGTTCTTAGCTGTATAAACAAATTCAGAGACAGAATTTTCCCAGAATTTGGAATATTCTGTGATACTAATGAAGTGATGATGGAGGGATTACTAAAACATGATCTACAACAGATGGTCCATGTTATTTTGACGACTGGGGAAATAAATACTTGCTGAGAGATAGAATAAATTATTTATAAGATACTGCCAAAGAATTGTGCCTTCTTCTTTAGGAAGGCATATACCATGTTTACCCCTGTGCATGTGGACTTAAGGACAATTCAACTATACTTAGTAAAACAATTGAAGGATATATAAATTCTATCATTATTTTTGCTTAAAACAAAATCTTTACAAATTTCAATATGCATGCATTCAATAGTATCGGGTATCTACAATTAAAAGCCTGTCCAGTTAAAGTCATGCTTAAGTGGTTACGTTACAGTACCGCTCCAAATGGAATAACCCCCTACATCATGAATTCACAAACATGCATACTTATCGCTATATTGTTGTTAATACCGGTTTTAAGGAGTTGAATGGTTTACCATAAGGAGGCCAGTATTTCCATAAAACGTTAGTTACACAATAAAAGCATTTGACACATTCGCAAATCTGAAGAATCAAGACTACTCCTACTCACTGCCCTGAATATTCTTTAGTTTAGCCTCGATCAGCAGCAGAATAGTCAGTATCAGAATATTGTAAGAGTCGCTTAAATGATCAGGCAAGCTGCCTATGTGATTTACATGCGAAAAAGCAGATTTGAACTCAATTTTAATTGTTTGTGATTTTTTACATTAGGGGGTCAGTACATTTGGAATGATACCGTCCACTAACCACTGTAGCGTGACGTTAATTAATCCTGCGCATCAACTGCATATGCCCGGTACAAGTACATAAATGCACATTTAGTTTGATATATATTCCATTAAAAGCCACATATAGGATTCAAATTTAATATCCTTCAATTGTTTTACTAATTATATTTCTATATAGCCCATATTGTAAGCCCTAACACAACTTATTGCAAAATTTATTTCAGCAAAATTGCAAAAAAATATTTCGACCAAGCTACGTTGTATTGAGAATTCAAAGGCCTATAGTGTAGATCCAGATGAGGTGGCCCATGACACTGTCGGCAATGCAGCTTATTTTTGCAACTTCCTAGATCAGTCTTCAAGGATCTTTACTCAGGGTTATTACACCAAAATCTTTACTGTTATGTATGCAGCTGATTTGTAAAATGATGCAGTTTTACACAAGTTATTACTGACTGGTTATTGCTGACAGCTGATTTGCTTGAACTTTCATCCCCTAAAAAATATACACTATACATGATTTTTTAACAGAAATCAACAAAATAGCAATTTTTATTTTATAAATCCAAAGTTGTCAAACTGCAAATGATTGCATTCTGGAAACGTATGATAATGACTCGCAAATTTTTGCGTGTTTCAATGATCTGGTTTTGTTTACCCTGACGCTGCCTAAATGGGATTCTAAGAACCATGGGAACAAACCATTAGGGGGATATGGCACAAGTGAAAGTGGGCTTAAAAACAAATAGTCCAAATGAGAAGGTAGGGATCAAGGGATAGAAAACAGTTGGATGGCTTAATAATACATTGTACACCTGTCAGCTGCTTCATTATAAGCCTTATGTTCTGAAAAGAACCAGCTTGAAATGACGAAAAAAAGGTTGTAGAAAAGGGCCATAAACCTAAAGAGGGGGTTATCATCTACAGTCAGCCAGATGAAGAAGCATTGATGTTAAACCTTGTCATTTCTGGCACCTGCTGATGAAATCAGAAATCCCTAGTCCATTTCTGAGCACTTTTAGAAAGGCATATACTAAAACCTGGAGTGGCGTTAACCTTTAGAGTGGAGTCTTGGAGTGGAGTGGTTTTTTGGGTGTTTTTGGAGTGGAGATTTGGTGTGAACTTAATCTGACTCTGCAAGGAAAATGCCTGGAAAAGTAAACATGCCTACCCTTTCACCGGCAATGACCGGTTGCAAAGGGGCATGTTGTGATTCCTGAGCTGGCCTGACCCGATTATGTGAAATGACATAACAGCTTGCTTGATGGCATACTACTATGGACCAAGCAAGGCCAGGCCAATTATACTTTGGGGAACCAATAATTAAACATAATGGCCATACTGCATATAAACTATCAGCAGCATACAGTCTTGGCAGTTTGAAATAGCCCCCTTGGGATATGATAATGAGTCATGTTAAATTCTAACAAAATTAAATTGTACATTCTGACTGTTGGAAAAGATGTATACATGTACTTACTTACTTACTTACTTACTTACTTACTAGCTGGCTGGCTTGGTGGTCCACTTATATACTTACTTGATTGATGGGTCTGTATTTTCATTGAAATGGCCATCTTATTTTTATACTGACAATGGACTCCGGAGCAGTAGATCTGGTTTTAATTCCTATAGTCTCTGAGTCAAGGAGAGGTCATCTTCTGACCTTATATGACTTATTACCTGACTCCAAAAACCACTCCAAAAAACCATTCCACTCAAAAAGTTAACTCCACTCTATGTTTTAGTACATGCCTTTTAGAAATCCCTAGCCTATTTATTAGCACTTTCAGAAATCCCTAAGGGATTTCTGAAAGTGCTAAGAAATGAGCTACAAATGCCACAAATAACAAGGTTACTATGGCAACAGCCACAACTGCACCAAATAAACTTGTTTATGTAGAACCAGGGGAGACATGGATCATACTGCAAAAAAATGGCTGTATAAAGGGGGAAAGTGAATAGAACAAGTATAGCAAGAGTTGTTAGAAAATTGCACAGCTAGGCTGACATGTTGATTGATACCCAGTCTTTTCTTCAACAGTCTTTTGATACATACTAAAAAGAAAGAATGGCAAGTTTTAAATGACTGGGTGGGACATACTTATAAAAATGACACCCTTCTATATTTCAAATATACCTATACCCCATAGTGTTGTATTACAATTTAAAAGTTCAGCGTTGAATATGATCACCACCTAACAATTGATAGTTGAATGCACATCACCCAGCAGTTCATCTTCATGAGCTTTTAATCTGACTAAAATTGTTAGGTCCTTTTGCTTGAAAGCAATAACATAGATACAAGTGGTTTCTTGTTACATTTTAAATATGGAGTATAGATACTGCATAAAAAGATAGCAGATTTCCGAAAGGCTGCATTTTTGTTACGCCGTAACAACGCGACAATTGTAACAGGTGCCTTCTTCAGCTTTGAGCACAACTGGTGATATAAATAAATTTTGAACATCTAATTTTTGCTTGATGATGCAACTAAGGATAGTGTAAAAGATAGTGTAACAAGTGTGACTATAAAAAATGGCCCATTTCTGTTCTGAAACAACTGTGACATTTGTAAACAGTGTATTTTACCTTAGAAAAAGAGTTTCGTTGTGAAACAAACTGAAACAAACTGTGACTAAAACAATTTACGGCTAAAATATTTCTTGGTGATAAAGCCAAAAAAAAGCGTGACGAGTGTAACAAGCTTGACAGTGAAAAAAAATGGCCCATCCCTAATCAGCGACAACTGTGACATTTGTAAACAGTGCATTTTACCTGAGAAAAAGAGTTTCATTGTGAAACAAACTGGGACAAACCGTGACTAAAACATTTATGCTGAAAATCTTTTTTGGTGAGACAGCCAAAAAAAAGCGCGACAAGTGTAACAACTGTGACAATGAAAAAAATTGGCCCATCCCTGGTCTGAAACAACTGTGACATTTGTAGACAATGTATTTTAAATGAGAAGAAGAGTTTCATTGTGAAATAAACTGAGACAGACTGTGACTTAAACAGTTTATGGCTTAAATCTTTTTTAATGAGACAGCCAAAAAAAGCGCGACAAGTGTAACAACTGTGACAATGAAAAAAAAATGGCCCATCCCTGGTCAGCAACAGCTGTGACATTTGTAGACAATGTATTTTAAATGAGAAAAAGAGTTTCATTGTGAAACAAACTGAAACAAACTGTGACTTAAACAATTTATGGTTAAACTATTTCTTGGTGATACAGCCAAAATAAGCGCGACAAGTGTAACAACTGTGACAATGAAAAAAATTGGCCCATCCTTGGTCTGCAACAACTGTGACATTTGTAGACAGTGTATTTTAAATGGGAAGAAGAGTTTCATTGTGAAACAAACTGAGACAAACTGTGACTGAAACAATTTATGGCTAAAATATTTCTTGGTGATACAGCCAAAAAAAGCGCGACAAGTGTAACAACTGTGAAATGAAAAAAATTGGCCCATCTTTGGTCTGAAACAACTGTGACATTTGTAGACAATGTATTTTAAATGAGAAAAAGAGTTTCATTGTGAAACAAACTGAGACAAACTGTGACTGAAACAATGTATGGCTAAAATATTTCTTGGTGATACAGCCAAAAAAAAGCGCGACAAGTGTAACAACTGTGACAATGAAAAAATTGGCCCATCCTTGGTCTGCAACAACTGTGACATTTGTAGACAGTGTATTTTAAATGAGAAAAAGACTTTCATTGTGAAATAAACTGAGACAAACTGTGACTAAAACAATTTATGGCTTAAATCTTTTTTAATGAGACAGCCCAAAAAAAGCGCGACAAGTGTAACAACTGTGACAATGAAAAAAATTGGCCCATCCCTGGTCTGCAACAACTGTGACATTTGTAGACAATGTATTTTAAATGAGAAAAAGAGTTTCATTGTGAAACAAACTGAGACAAACTGTGACTGAAACAATTTATGGCTTAAATCTTTTTTAATGAGACAGCCCAAAAAAAGCGCGACAAGTGTAACAACTGTGACAATGAAAAAAATTGGCCCATCCCTGGTCTGAAACAACTGTGACATTTGTAGACAATGTATTTTAAATGAGAAAAAGACTTTCATTGTGAAATAAACTGAGACAAACTGTGACTTAACAGTTTATGGCTTAAATCTTTTTTAATGAGACAGCCAAAAAAAGCGCGACATTTGTAACAAGTGTGACAATGAAAAAAAAAATGGCCCATCCCTGGTCTGCAACAACTGTGACATTTGTAGACAATGTATTTTAAATGAGAAAAAGAGTTTCATTGTGAAACAAACTGAGACAAACTGTGACTGAAACAATTTATGGCTAAAATATTTCTTGGTGATACAGCCAAAAAAAGCGCGACAAGTGTAACAACTGTGACAACGAAAAAAATTGGCCCATCCCTGGTCTGCAACAACTGTGACATTTGTAGACAATGTATTTTAAATGAGAAAAAGAGTTTCATTATGAAACAAACTGAGACAAACTGCGACTTAAGCATTTATGCTGAAAATCTTTTTTTTAATGAGACAGCCCAAAAAAGCGCGACAAGTGTAACAAGTGGGACAATGAAAAAATTGCCCATCCCTGGTCTGCAACAACTGTGACATTTGTAGACAATGTACTTTAAATGAGAAAAAGAGTTTCATTGTGAAACAAACTGAGACAAACTGTGACTTAAACAATTTATGGCTTAAATCTTTTTTAATGAGACAGCCCAAAAAGAGCGTGACAACTGTAACAAGTGTGACACTGAAAAAAATTGGCCATCCCTGGTCTGCAACAACTGTGACATTTGTAGACAATGTATTTTAAATGAGAAAAAGAGTGTCATTGTGAAACAAACTGAGACAAACCGTGACTTAAACAATTTATGCTGAAAATCTTTTTTGATGAGACAGCCCTAAAAAGCGCGACAAGTGTAACAAGTGTGACAATGAAAAAAATTGGCCCATCCTTGGTCTGCAACAACTGTGACATTTGTAGACAGTGCATTTTAAATGAGAAAAAGAGTGTCATTGTGAAACAAACTGAGACAAACCGTGACTAAAACAATTTATGCTGAAAATCTTTTTTGATGAGACAGTCCTAAAAAGCGCGACAACTGTAACAAGTGTGACACTGAAAAAAATGGCCCATCCCTGGTCTGCAACAACTGTGCCATTTGTAGACAGTGTATTTTAAATGAGAAAAAGAGTTTCATTGTGAAACAAGCTGAGACAAACTGTGACTTAAACAGTTTTATGGCTAAAATATTTCTTGGTTATACAGCCCAAAAAAGCGCGACAACTGTAACAAGTGTGACAATGTAAAAAATTGGCCCATCCCTGGGTAGAAACAACTGTGACATTTGTAGACAGTGTATTTTACCTTAGAAAAAGAGTTTCATTGTGAAACAAACTGAGACAAACTGTGACTTAAATAATTTATGCTGAAATTCTTTTTTGATGAGACAGCCAAAAAAAAGCGCAACAAGTGTAACAACTGTGACAATGAAAAAAATTGCCCATCCCTGGTCTGCAACAACTGTGACATTTGTATACAATGTATTTTAAATGAGAAAAAGAGTGTCATTTTGAAACAAACTGAGACAAACCGTGACTAAAACAATTTATGCTCAAAATCTTTTTTGATGAGACAGCCCAAAAAAAGCGTGACAACTGTAACAAGTGTGACACTGAAAAAAATTGGGCCATCCCTGGTCTGCAACAACTGTGACATTTGTAGACAGTGTATTTTAAATGAGAAAAAGAGTTTCATTGTGAAACAAACTGAGACAAACTGTGACTTAAACAGTTTTATGGCTAAAATATTTCTTGGTTATACAGCCAAAAAAAGCGCGACAAGTGTAACAAGTGTGACAATGAAAAAATTTGGCCCATCCCTGGGTAGAAACAACTGTGACATTTGTAGTCAGTGTATTTTACCTAAGAAAAAGAGTTTCATTATGAAACAAACTGAGACAAACTGTGACTTAAACAATTTATGGTTAAAATCTTTTTTGATGAGACAGCCAAAAAAAAGCGTGACAAGTGTAACAAGTGAGACAATGAAAAAAATTGGCCCATCCCTGGTCTGCAACAACTGTGACATTTGTAAACAGTGTATTTTACCTAAGAAAAAGAGTTTAATTGTGAAACAAACTGAGACAAAGTGTGACTTAAACAGTTAGATAGTGCACAAAAGGAGAGCAGATTTCCGGAAGGGCGCATTTTGTCACACCGAAACGGTGTAGACACACAAGGTCGCCATTTGTGGAACAAACGTGAAAATTTGCGCTCAAGAAGAATCCAAAAATATCCATCTTGTGAAAGAGTTTATTGACTTGAAATTTTGTGAACATATAAATGAATAGCCCTAGTCCAGACTGTATTGTTGATTTTTTGTGAATAATTGGCCTGAACAATGGGAAAACCCGATAGAAATAGAGCAGCTGCAGGTGGCAGCGCGCCCGCCAGTGGGTGCCAAAATGTTGACTTTGATTCCCTTCAGCAGCAGCTCGTTGATTTATCAGAGCAGGATGATGGTGTTACAGCTATGCTTAACCTTATCAATGAAACCAAGAAGGCCAAACTTTCTTCAGAAGATAGAACTATCATTAACATTGCGGGGCTCATCACCCCTTTCATGATGATCAACAAGGAAACAGATGCCAATGTGAAAAAGCTGAAAGTCAAGGTTGACAAGAACTCTGTCAATGTCAGACAATTGGCATTTCATAATGAAAGACTGGAGCAGTACACTAGGAGAGAAAATCTCCGGCTATTCAATTTCCCACTTTGTGACGATGACAACCGTCGTGACAAATTTATTGAGTTGGCTGGCGAATTGGGTGTAACAGTCCAAGGCCATGATATAAACATTATCCATAAACTCACATCCAATGCCAGGTCCCAGTCGGTTATCGTAAGAATGAACAATCGTAAACTGAGAAACGACATACTCTATGCTAAGAAGGGGCCTCTCAACAGTGACGAGTCCAATTTTAAGGGGGTCTTTATCCAAGAAGACCTCACAACGCAGCGGTCCAAGCTCATGAGATATCTCAAGGGGAACGATAACGTCGAAAGGGTGCAGACGAGGGAAGGTCGCTTACGGGTTACGTTAAAAGAAGATCGGGGTGCGGGAAAACGTGTGGTGATTGACAATCCAGATGATCTGTTTAAGCTCGGGATCGATGACGCTGATGTCACACAGTTTGGATTCATTGATGTATAGAGTCGAGATGAAAGTTTAACTGCGAACCAGGATAGCTCGATCCCATCTGACTCATCTCGAGATGAAAATTCACCTGGCAGTACTCAGAGTCTGCCAGGTGAGTTTTCATCTCGCGTTCGGTCTGACCAACCGTTTCATATTTTATCAATAAATGTTGGCGGTCTCCGTAACAAGCTTTATGGACCTGATTTTGAGGATTTTATCCAACATTATTCTGTAATTTGCATTCAGGAAACACATTTTGACTGTTTTGATGACATTGTCATTCCGGGGTTTCAACCCCTTCCATTTATGAATAGGGATAGGGCAAGGATCAGATCAGGTGGGATTGCGGTCCTGGTTAAGGATGATGTGTTTGACAAAGTTAAAGTTTTAAAATCCAGTGGTGAAAACTTTTATTGGTTTACGTTACTGAATTGTTTTAGTGTTGACTTATTATTTTGTTCAGTATATATTCCACCAGAAGGAAGCACCTATGGTGCTATTGACATTTTTGATTCACTTGAATCAGACTTGATAGAACTGAATCCACAGAATGAGTACCTAATATGTTTACTCCGAGTTTTTAACGCCCACACTAACAATGATAATGACTTTATTTCCATAGATGATACCATTGAGCAAACTTTGCATATTGATAATTTCGTAAATGATATTGATAGAGTTTCAATTCAGGATTTTGGCTTTCCATTAGAAAGGTTTAACTCTGACCATTCACGAATAGACAATTATGGTAGTAGATTATTAGATATTTGCAAATCTTTCAATTTATACATAGCAAATGGTAGGTTGGGCGATGACAGATTTCTTGGCACACAGACCTGTATGGGTAGCACTGTGGTTGATTACGCCATTTTATCACCTTCCATATTTAGTATGGTTAACGATTTTCGTATTTTACCATTTGACCCGTTGCTTAGCGATGTTCATTGTGGCATACATATCTCTCTATGCTGTCAACCCGAAAACATTCTGGCTCAAGAAATTAATACTAATGAATCAGACACTACTACAAGGGCCTCATGGAATGCTAATGCGCAAGATTTATTTTTGCAGAATTTAAATGATGATAATATCAATCAGCTTATTGATCATATGGATTCTCTAAATGAAATTGTTTCAAAAGAAACAGTTCAACATCTTACTACTCAATGTTCTTCTTTACTGTATAATGCGGCTGATGCTGCTGGTATGATTAAGCAAATTAACCCTCGCCCCAACTTAGCACGTAAAAAGCCCAAACCCACACGACCCTGGTTTAATGCTGAATGCAGAAGTCTACAAAAAAAATTTCGGAGGGCTAAGAATATGAGAAGAAGAGTGAGCAACCGTGATAATATGGAAGCTTTAACTGAAGCTAGTAAAGCCTATAAGAAATGTGTAAACAAACACTTTAAATCCTACCAAAAAGAATTTATTAAGAAGCTACGTAACCTCAAATCTGCAGACCCAAAGTCATATTGGGGATTATTGAATAAAACTGAATCCTCTAGGACTCCAACAATGCAAAAGTTATCTCTTGAAACCTTTGCTGAGCATTTTAAAAAGTTAAATACTGTATCCTCTGACGATTTGGAACAATTGTATTTAATTGATCCGTCAAAAGTATCCCAGCATAATCTAGAGTTGAATATCCCTATTACAGAACAAGAAGTCCTTAAAAGTATAAATGGCCTTAAGATGAATAAAGCCTGTGCCTCTGACTTGATCCTAAATGAATTTTTAAAATCTTCTAAAAGTAAGATGTTAACTGCATTTACAAGTTATTTAACATTGTTTTTAATTCTGGACATGTACCAGATGACTGGTCCCAGGGAATTATCTCCCCTATATACAAGAACAAAGGTGATAGAGCAAGTCCAGATAATTATAGGGGTATTACCATATTAAGTTGTTTCGGCAAATTGTTTACAGCGGTTCTCAATAATAGACTTAATAAATACTTAGAAGGCATGAATATACTGACTGAAGAGCAGGCTGGATTTCGCAAGGGGTATGGCACCACAGATCATATTTTTAATCTTAAATGTTTAATAGATCTTTACTTATTTCGAGGTAGAAAGTTATTCTGTGCCTTCATTGATTATAAGAAGGCTTTCGATTCAGTAAATCGCACTTACCTTTGGCAAAAGCTTCTTAGTAATAACATTGATGGTAAAATGTTTAAAATTATCCATAGTTTGTATGCCAATGCCAAATCCGCTGTAAGGATAGGAAATTTAAAATCTGGATCTTTTTCCAGTAACATCGGAGTCAGGCAAGGCGAAAATTTGTCCCCTGTACTCTTCTCGTTGTTCTTAAATGATCTGTCAGAGTTTATTTCTCATGCTTATAATGGTCTTAATAATGTCTCTGACATGGCCCATATTCTTCTCAGTAATGATGAGATTGAAGTTTACTTCAAGTTATATATTCTGCTTTATGCCGATGATACAGTTATTTTTGCAGAGTCCGCTGAAGAGCTTCAGGCAGCTTTAAATGCAATGTTTTTGTATTGTAAATCCTGGGATCTAGAGGTCAACCCAACCAAAACAAAAATCACTATTTTCTGTAACCGGAAATCTGAACATGTTCCAAAATTTTTGTATAACGGACTGGAATTATCTGTTGATGATAGTTTTGTTTATCTTGGTACTATGTTTTCATACAATGGACATTTCACTAGAAATAATCAGCGTCTTTTCGAACAAGCTCGAAAAGCTATGTTTTCTGTTCTGAAAAAGTCGAGAAAGTTACAATTACCTGTTGACATTCAATTACAAATGTTTGACACTATGGTGTTGCCCATTTTATTGTATGGTTCAGAAGTTACTGGTTTTGAGAACCACAATATGCTTGAGAGGTTATGTTTACAGTTTTATAAGATCATATTAAATGTTAAAAAAACCACTCCAAATTTAATTTTGTATGGGGAACTAGGAAGGCATCTGGTTTCAATTGATATTAAGACCAGAATGATTGGATTTTGGCAGCGCCTAGTAAATGGCAAAACTGACAAAATTTCTAGTAAATTATATAGTATTCTGTTGGCCATGCATAATAGGGATCTTTTCCATTCTAAATGGTTAATGTATATTAAAAATACTTTGAATGATAGTGGTCTTGAACATTATTGGCTAAATCAGACTAATGTGCCCCTTCATATATCAAAGTCAGTTAAACTCAAATTATCAGAATTACACAGTCTTTCTTGGAAAGAAGAAGTTTTTGAAAGTCCAAAGTGTCTCAACTATAGAATTTTTAAACAAGATTTTGGATATGAAAATTACTTTAATATTTTGCCCCATGATCTGTCTAAATCTTTTTGCCACTTTAGGTCACTTAACCATAAAATGCCAATTGAATGGGGGAGATTTTTAGGGACTCAAAGGGATGACAGAATATGTGAGCTGTGTAGACTGCATAAAATTGGCGACGAGTTTCATTACATGCTTGAATGTACCTATTTTGAAGATGCCAGAAAGGTCTATTTGCCAAGAGGACTTACATCTAGACCCAATGTTAATGTCTTTCATGCTATTATGAACTCCAGGGATACTCAAACCATTTTTAAAGTGGCTAAATTCAGTAAAACAATTCTGAAGACATTTCAAGAGATTTTCAGAAACATTTAACTATCTGTGGTTGTGACAATTACAAAGCATAGACTCAAGTTGAATTTCTCCTGTGGTTCCAGAGCTGCAGATGCTCAAAATGTTCCAAAATTTCAGTAAAGGGGTCCCTTCCCCATGGAGAATTTTGCGATGCTGATGGAATATCAGGCAGGGTAGGTCCTGGTCAGGTTGCCCCTTTGTGGGCAGCTTGATCTGGACCTACAATGTCTGTTACAGTAATTACCCGTCTGGGAGCCTGGAATCATGGAGGAATTTAGTGTGTCGGTGTAAATGGATGGACTTAAAAGTGAAAGTTTAAAGCTAGTCGTGTGGACTCCTAGTCATAGAAACTCTCATATGCGCACTCATTTAATTGTGTATATTTGAAACTTTCCTCATGTTTGTTTCATGTTTATTTTGTTTGTATGTTTTTGACTTGTACTCCGGTTAGGGGTTTGGTCAATCAATAAAAACTCTCAAAAACTCTCAAAAAACAAATGTAGAAAATGAACTCCAGCCTTGCAAGCACATGTATCTAGTAATATAATACAAGATAATGTGTATTGAAAAAAAATACTGCTTGCCTCCCCAAAAAGCGTTACAAACGTAAACAATAAAAAGATATAGGAAAAAACCATCCTCTGCTTGTAAGCTTGTAACAGATGTAGACAAGTGTATACAATGATAATATTACTGAAAAAAAAAATAGCACATCTTTTCTACAACTGTAACAAATGTATACAAAAGTATATGATAGGGAAACTGCCAAAGGAGGTGTAACGGATGTAGACAAGTGTATACAAATGTGATCTAATTCTAAAAATAAAAACTGATACACCATTCAGAAAGTGTAACAAATGTATACAATAAATACCTATCTAGAAACTATCCCAGCAGGTGAAACGGATGTATACAAGGTCTGTGCGTTTTAAAAAAATCAGCATGTCTTTTCCAAGAAGTGTAACGAATGCATACAATGAAAATATATTGGAACTAGAAATGTTTTTCAGAGAAAAACTGATGTCCCCCCACCAGCCCGTTTCCAATCCACCCTTATGAATAAAAAACCTGTGCAATTAAAATACTATGCAAGTTTGAAGAAAATCAATCCACTGGTTCTAAAGATATCCTACATAGATGACTATGTCCTTGCAAATGAGGTCAAGGTCACCAAAATCTAATCAGCTCTTAAAGTTGACCCAATGATGTATCCATACAAGTTTGGTGAAATTCCATCCACTGGTTCAGGAGATACAGTGAGTACAAGAAATTGTCATCTAAGTCCTTCAGTGACCTTGAAAATGAGGTCAAGGTCACCAAAATCTAATAGGCTCTTAAATGTGTCCCAATGATGTATCCATGCAAGTTTGGTGAAATCCTATCCATTGGTTCAAGAGATATCATGGGTACAAGAAACTGTCATCTAAGTCATACAGTGACCTTAAAAATGAAGTCAAGGTCACCAAAATCTAATCAGCACTTAAGCTTGTCCCAATAATATATCTATGCAAGTTTGGTGAAATTCCATCCATTGGTTCAGGAGATATAGTGGTTACAAGAAATTGTCATCTAAGTCCTTCAGTGACCTTGAAAATGAGGTCAAGGTCACCAAAATCTTCTCAACTCTTAAACTTGTCCCAATGATATATCCATGCAAGTTTGGTGAAATTCCACCCATTGGTTCAGGAGATATTGCGCATACCAGAAATTTCCACGCCATTTAAGTCCTCCTGTGACCTTGAAAATGAGGTCAAGGTCACCAAAATCTAATCAGCTCTTAAGCTTGTCCCAGTGATGTATCTATGCAAGTTTGGTGAAATTCCATCAATTGGTTCAGAAGATATAGTGGTTACAAGAAATTGTCATCTAAGTCCTACAGTGACCTTAAAAATGAAGTCAAGGTCACCAAAATCTAATCAGCACTTAAGCTTGTCCCAATGATGTATCTATGCAAGTTTGGTGAAATTTCATCCATTGGTTCAGGAGATATAGTAACTGACAAATGCCCTTCTTGAATCAGCGGAAGGAGAAACGAAAGTATGTGGCCGGATATGGTATTGAACCCAGGACCTCTGACTTATAAGTCAGGGGCGGATCCAGAAATTTTTGAAAGGGGGTTCAAATTAGCTGAGTGGGTGGGGGGGGGGGGGGGTGCAGGGTTCTATTTGTGCAGTTTGACCAATTTTTCCTGAAATTCCCCATGAAAATGAAATAATTAAGGCTGGAGAAGGGGTTCATTTGAATCCCCCTCGAACCCCCTGTGGATCCGCCACTGCTGGTGCCCTACCGATTGCGCTACGCAGCCCTGCTTTTTTTTTCAACATAAACACACATCTCAGAATACATACAAAAAAATATTTTTCACTAGGAAAAGTTTTAGGTTTCAGACCAGTAGACTGACACAAAGGGGGACAATAAGATGAATGTAGGACATTTCGGCCACGGACGTTTCGGCCTAGGACATTTCGGCCTAGGACAGTTCGGCCATGGACATTTCATCCACGGCCATGGACGTTTCGGCCAAATCTGAAAAAAATGGGGACATGAAAGTATGCTACTGTAAACCATTTAAAATGACATATATACGGTTCACAAAAAGTAGGGGATATTCAGGTTTGAAAAATTGTAGCATATACAACAAATGTGATATCCATATGAAACGCATAGTATCGATAAGATAAACATCCGTTAAGACACTTTTCATGAAAGTTTATACGATATTTCCTGTTACGTGATCTGCATACAGTTAGTTTCAGACAGGGGGTCAGGACAAAAATGTGGTAAATTCGAACAAAAATTTATTCAAATTTTTCAACTAGGCTAACTTTTCAATGCACTTTTAAGTTTTGTATGCTAAAAGATTTTTTTTCTTCTTCAAAACGGTCATTTTGGGAAGAAAACCAGAAAACAAAAATCGTACAGGTACATCGAGTCACCGAAAAATTAACACGTTTATGGCTTGCACTCTTTATTTTTATGAAACAGCGCGTAAAAGCAATTTTCAGCTTGATAAATGAATCAAGACGAGTGTTTTTGTGTAAATTTTGTAATCTGAAAAGGATCTGTTTTTGTAGCAGATTCGTGTGAAAATTGGGTGTCGACCCCCTGTCTAAAACGAATTACACGCAGATCACATGACAGGATATATCATCAAAATTGTAATGCAAAATGTTTAATCGAATATTTTTCTGATTGACACTTGCCGTTTCAGATGGATTTGATATGTTTTCTAATTTGTACAATTTTTAATATCTTAATATCCCCTACTTTTTGTGAACCGTATATATGGTTTTCTGCACACATGACACAAAAATGTGTGACTGGGCTCAAAATAACTCCAACCTTATCTCATAAAGCCAAAAAATGGGTGTACCACAGATTCATCAGCCAGTATGTTTCTTATTAAGATATTATAGACTTCACATGAATAATAAAGGCCACACTGGCCTGTGGGTGGGGGTGGCAAATGTGTCAGATTATGCTCAAAATGACTTTAAAAGTGTTTAAGGGCTATGAACCTATCAAAACTCTTAAGCAAATATCATATAAGGCCCTAGTTCAAGTAGTTGAAATAATTATTCACCGTGTTTTTCACCTTGAAATGCTCACAATGACCTTAAACATGTTAAAGGTCCATAAAACATGAAGACAACAACAACAAATCATTGGCATTCATTAAGACTTAGCTTTAAGTTACTCATATGACTCCTTAATTTAATTATAAAAAGTAATTTTGGATAATGGCCGAAATGTCCACCCTTGGCAATTTCTGTGGCCGAAATGTCCATGGCCGAACTGTCCTAGGCCGAAACGTCCTAGGCCGAAATGTCCGTGGCCGAAATGTCCGAGCACCCAATAAGATATGCTGGAATAACAGTAGTTTGTTTGTGTCCAAATATTTAGGGAGATTTTGGTATAAAAATAGGAAAGAGAGAGAGAGAGAGAGAGAGAAAAGAAACAGAAAAAATCTATTAATAAGTGTTTTGAAAAATGTTATACAATAAGGTTCACACTTGCATTTTTTCTGCATTTTAACATGTGCATGTTTTAATACCGTCACGTTTTCCCCAAAATACATAAAAACCTGAATAAAATGTTTTTCTAGAGCAGAATAAACAGAAATATAATCAGGTTGATCTGTGCAGACCTGTCCTTAGTGCTTTAAACTTTGTTTCCAAGTCATACCTTGATTTATTTTTTTATATATTCTCCAAGTATCATAATTAAGCATACTGGCAGACAGATAAAGGGTGGTTGGTGATGATAATTATAAGATCAATTCTGTTCATATGCTCAATAACAACCCATGTTGTGGCCCCTCATTAGAACTGCCTCATCAAGGCTTCTCTTATAACAGTAGCCTATAATTATGGTTTGGAATCCCATCTTCTCTGCACCTCAGTAAAAGTTATATCAGCAACAAACATGACAATGAAATTCCTGTAAAGTATGAACAGTTCAAGCATGATGCAGAAATAATGGCCATCATGCATGGAGAATATCTTAAAAATATTTTGATGAAAAAAAATGGACTTTATTTACAAATTGCATTATCTGTCTCCAAAACAATTTATGACTTTTTTTATTTAGTTACAATCTCAGATTATTTTGCTTCTGTGTGGAATATTCAACAAACACTAAAAGTACTGTTGCAGAACATAAAATGTGATGTAACACTTATTTTGAGATAATATTTATGAACAAATATTTATGAACAAATATATTTTATCATTGATTTTTTAAGGAAAAAAGGAGAGAAGGAAACATAACTAAAACTCTAATATATACACACTAGAATTTTTTTTACTATATATATGGTAATGTGCTGTGATTTCATAAATTGACACCCCCAACTGTTTATTGGAGTTGTTAATTCTGACATACTCTAGCAGCTGCTACTGTTAGAAAATTGCAATATACAGTCCTAACAGGTAGCTTGTCACATACATATACTGCCTGAATCCAGCACTGTAGAACAGCAGATACCATATTAATCCTATTAAATACCCAGGAAGCATTTCATTTTATTAAAAGGAGGTGTTATTTCAGAGCCTAAAGTGTAGTAAATCAGTCATTGCCCTAAAAACTCTAAGTAGCAATATAAGGTGATGGGTATACTTTCAGAAGAAGCAATATTATCTCTACTATTTTGCCCCCTTTCACTTAATCTGCATCATACCAAATTAAACAAATAATAATAATAATAATAATTCTTGCTGCTGTATATGCCACTAAATAGTGGTTATGTAAGCCTGAATCTGCATATGCCATAATTTGAATCCGGATTTTTTTGATTTTTTTTTGGCAACACATGAGAAATTTTTGCCCTGTGCAGTCAAAGAGGTGTTTAATACTGAGTGAGATCAGCAAAGAATCAGATCAGCCTATGCATCTGGGGAGTTTGATTAATTATAGCATTTTCTCTGCCAGTATCAACAATCTATTGATCCCAGCATATTGAACAGAGAAAAGGCTTATCAGTTTAACAAGGTGCACAGGATGATCTGAGTCTTTGCTTTTTGTACATGCGATAAGGTGCTGTTTTTCATTGCTTTTTTTTTTTTAGAATCAGATAATGAACCAGAGATGTGCTAAAGAAAATAAACTAGGACAACCTAGTGAACCATTTAAATGAAGGACACCCTGACTAAATCTGTCTAAACTTCTGAAGGCATGCACAGACTGTGAGCGCACAGACAAGCCTAACTGCAGATATTCATGGCATGGTCTGAGTATTAAATGCGCTACCACTGGCAGTCAGCCCAGAAAAAGCCAAGATAAAGCTTGACCATACAGTTATCATCAGTATGATCAGCAAATTCCCACATAAGAAACCATACATTAGCAAACGTTGGACAGTCTGAAAATCTCTAAGATTTACTGATAGTTTGCAAATTCATCATGATTCAGAAAAAAATAGGTTATGTCTTGCATAGGTACTTCCCCTGATAACCCATCCACCTAAATCCACTAGTGTGATTGTGCTTCATGTGTATAAAACTTGTAAAATGGATGAAATGGAAGTTAGAAATGATTTATTTTACCAAATGTTTGAAATGTTCCAGAAGTCGCAGGGTAAAAGTTTGACCTTGAGTATATAATCATTTTCCCATATAAAAGCACCAAAAAGCAAATTTGACCTTGCCAAAAAATTATCAAAGTCCCTAAGCTCCTCTAGACTCTCCATGAAATTAGGTTATAATTTGCCTAGTGGCTTTTGAGATGTTTGAAACTATCAAAATAGGAGAGTCCTGTGTCATAGAATCACCTTGATTTCTAGTACTCACTAATCCTCATGTATTCATTAAAAACTATATATACCAGATTTTAGGCCTAAATCTTTAAAATGTCCCAAGAAATCTTGTGTTATAGCAATTTTCTATTTTTGACTATGCGGTTGAAAAGGCCAGGGTCAACCCAAGGCCATCATTTAAACAGTCTTGATATTACTCTAGTTCCCAATGCTAAATACCAAGTTTTGAAGCCATCTGTCAATTCCTTCTGGAGAAGATTTTTTTTTACCATATATGGGCGTTGTGGCCATGTTGATCATGTGACCCAGACCATCTGAAGAATGTTTTGTTCCCTCAACCTCTGAAGGCTCTGTGTAAAGGCTAGAGGCTATGATGAGAAATCTTCGCAATTAAGAACCTGAAGCAAGCGTAGCGAGCAGAAATTCTTAATTGCAAAGATTTCTCTTCGTAGCCTCATACTGGCTTAGTGTTTGCCGATATAATAAACTGATCCTGGTCTGCCCTGTTTTCCAACATCTTTCAAGTAATCTTTGTTCGAGAGAAATTTTATTCGACAAAAAAATAATAATAAAATAAAAAAATGATAAATAAAAATAAATGAATAATAATGATAAATAAAGAAAAATCGCAAAATCAAACAATGTACTATGCTTTCTTTGACTATTGTAATGATGCAACATCAGAACGAGACACAATGTCATGACAGTTCCAAAATTGCTTGGAGAGGAGGAGCTTAATTAGAAAACTGTTTCTAAGGATTTTGTCATGCTGTCCTTTAGCTTGGAGAGGAGGAGCTTAATTAGAATACTGCTTCTAGAGTGATTACCATGGTGTGTTCAAATGACATTCCCATTCATTTAGTTTTTGGAGCTCAGACATGGCAGGTCAGTTTGATTTCGCTTTGTTGAATGCTGATTATTTTCAAGTGCTAATTAAGTTTTTTGTTTTTTTGTTTTTTGTTTTTTCTTTTTCCCTCTTCCTTTCTATCTATATATGTCATGCTTGAATATGTCTATTTTTACATGCTATATGTTTGTATACTTGTATGTGCATGCTCTTATGCCACCTGCGAGTGGCCTGAATTTTATATGCAATAAAGTTCTGTTCTGTTCTGTTCTGTTCAAATAGAGAGATAATAATTTAGTCTAGTAAAAACTGATCCAGATCGGATGTAGTTTTACTACACCTTACGAATTTGATCTCTTGGTTTGTGTAATGAGATGCAATTTATTACAGAAGAACACAGAAGAGGAGTATTTAGTGATAATTTTATTTTTCCATGACAAGCATATGTTGTGGATATTCATTATAACTGCCTTTTCGAGGCAATTCGAACAAATACCAACAACATCCTTTAAAAGAATAGCTCTTCCTGAACTTTCATTATAACTGCCTTTTCGAGGCAATTCGAACAAATACCAACAACATCCTTTAAAAGAATAGCTCTTCCTGAACTTTCATTCAGGCGAGCTAACAATGCTGTGGGTACCCATAGAAATGCTACGTCAAGGTGATTGTAATAGTATCCACGTTTTCACAATATTATGTAGTATACTTTAAAATTTCACAATATTATGTTATATATTTTAAAATTAATGTTATGGATAGTCATAGAACTGCCTCGTCGAAGTGGTTCTAATGAGTAACCATAAAAGAATACTGCCAAATACTCCAGCTATTCCTCTGTAATTTACTGTCTGCAATGAGAAAACACACTCATTTGAGAAATCTACATTGATTTCTAACTCAAATTGACCTGTCATGTTGCAGCTGTTTTTAAACATAACACAGAGGACTTTACATTTCTAATCACTTGAATTTTCAAGTCTTCAGTAGATTTAATGGTGAAGACACTCTTCATGGCTAGATGATGAGTCTTCACCAATAAATCTATTGAAAATTAAAAAGTTGAGTGGTCTGACTGGTTTATTATCTGGGGCAACCACTAAGTAATAATTGATTATAATTGTCGTTGGTTTTTGAAGAGAAGTTTGAAAGTTTCAATTGTTGAAATATGAGAAATCAGTGTCAAAGGTGAATGAATGACCTTCACCTCTTGTACACATAACTCTTCATACACTCATTAAGATGACTGTAAATACAATTTTTTAGGTCTAGAATGATCAACAAATATCCAGGATTTATGCCTACTGGTTACAAACATGTTGCTTTACAGATTTCATGAGGAATTGGATTAGTACCGCTCTGTTAGGTCACTTCACGTGAGCTTAGAATTATGAAAATCTGTGAAAAGTTAGGTAAAATTGGAGCTTGGTCATTTTAACAGATGGAAAAATGAAGAAGTAACATTCTTCATGAAAGTTAGTAAAGACTTACATTTGAAAGTACATGCAGTAAGCAAAGAAGACTGCATTTTAAATTATTTTGAATGGCCAGCTTTGCTCCACTTTTACCAAAAGTTGTTCAGTTTTGTTATCAATATTTGTACATTGTTTTATTGAACAGATTTTGCACTAGCTGTGTGTACATTGAGCCAATACAGAACTGTAACTGCAAAATTACCAAGTATACATGGGTTGTATTTGATAAGGATACTCTAAAACAACATTAAGGGGTCAAACTTTTACCCTGCAATTCTGGAACATTTGAAACATTTGGTACAAAAAATCATTTCTACCTTCCATTTAATTCCTTTTGCAAGTTTAATACACATGACATTTGAACCTATAACCTTGACCAAGTCCAGGCTTTAAGTCAAACAACCCCTAAAATGAAAGTGGTTTGAATTCCCATAGAGAATTGATAGTGTGTCATTTTGATTGTGCATAACTTCAAAAATTGCAAGGAGTTTTTTAACTTGTTACAGCTTGCTGACCTTAAAAATGATTGTACTTTATGACTATTGAGCAATTTTGCACACAAAAAATCATGGATTGGCAAAATCAAAAATTTTGGTGAATTTTTTCCTAATGGACTCCTAACCACTTTGATTTTGAGGGTAGTGTGAACTGAAGTCTGGACTTGGTCATGATAAAGGCAATAAAGACTTCATGAGTACAAAAATTAGAAAATGAATGACATGGAAGGTAGAAATGATTTATTTGAACAAATATTTGAAATCTTCCAGAAATTGCAAGGTAAAAATTTGACCCTTAATATTTTTTTCGAGTATATTTATGATACTTGATATTATGAGTTTATGGTCTAACAATTCTGGCAATAAAATTGAGGAGGAAGTTTTATTTGCTCAATGTATGGTATGTGTATACTTGAAATCATCATTAAAAGCATTGAAACAGACCTGATTTACTTGTTATTTTCTGACCATGCCTACTAGTCACTCTCATGCAAAACCACAACCAAAACAAAATTTTGTGATTTTTTTTCTCTGAAACATAGTTATATACGTAGATAATGCCAATTTGTAGCACATACATTGCTTCTGCTGTTCTTGAAAGGGTTAGACAGATAGGCTTATACTTTACAAGAAATTCAGTTCCTGCTAAGAACTTATAGTCAAAATGAAACAAATTAAATAAAAGGGAAAGTACTTGAACAATCTTTTAATACTTACATATGGGAAAGAAGCTATCAACATGTGAAAAAACAGAATTCTTAAATTTTACTGAAAAACTTTTGTGAGAATATTGTTCATTAAATTCTAAAGAAGGTGGGCATTCTTGGCTTCTCTTCTACGCAAACATATCCTCTCATTGTTTTTGAATGGACATTTTGTATTGATCGCGGTTTTGTCTGAGAGTGACTAGCTGGCGTGCATACACAGGGACTGCATAACGGATTGAAATTCAAAAGTCTCATAAAAACACTTACTAAAGCAGTTTCCTATATGTGAGACTTTGGAAACAATTGACTTGCTATAAATTAGGTTAAGGTCAACCCAGGGTCATCATTTGAACAACTTAGGTAGACCTTATGTCCCTTATGCTGCTTACCAAGTTTTAAGAAATTGGCCCAAAATTTCCTGAAAAGGAGATTTTTTAAACCATTTTTTAGCTCACCTGACCACGAAATGCTCAAGGTGAGCTATTGTGATCGATATTTGTCTGTCATACGCCATCCGTCCGTCTGTCCATTGTCAACATTCCTTCAAACAACATCACCTCCTAGACCAGTAAGCCAATGTCAAAATAAGGTCACACAAATTGTTCTGGTATAGCCCTGAACCAAAATTGCTAAAATAGTTTCGCTCCGCTGAAGTGAAAATTGTTGCCAGAGCTAAAATTAGAAAAACCCTTTAAATGACATCTGCTCTGAAACCAATGGCTCGATTTCAAAGTAATTTCACAGAAATGTTTGATTCATGGCCCTGAACCAAAATTGCTAAAACCGTTTCACTCTGCTGAACTAAATGGACACCAGAGCAAAAAAAAGAAATAACTCTTAGAAAGACACAGAGTGCACAGTTTTGATCCAATCATTATGAAACTTTGTCAGAATGTTGATCTTAATAAAATCTAAACCAAATTTGAAACTGGGTTATGTTGGGTCAAAAACTAGGTCACTAGGTGAAATCTTAAAACCAGAGGGCCAATGGCCCTATATCGCTCACCTGAGCACTGAGGTTATGTTGGAAAAACTAAGTTGCCACAGCAACATGCACAACAGCAATAAAACACACCATTTATGTAGAGGATAATATCACAAACATTTATGCAAAAAATAAGCTTTATCCCCCCTTAATGGCTTCTGAGAAGAAAAAAAAATAAAAAAAATTGAAAATTTGGCCCTTCAATTGCAACGGCAACCAATCAAAATCAGGTCTTAGGGCAAAATTCTTATAGCTGATAGAGGACTACTCTAGGAACATTTCTGTAAAGCTTTTGTCAAAATATCTGCCGTAACACAGAAATAAATACCAAATGTCCACTTTCCCCATTGTAAGTCTATGGAAACTTTAAGCTGCCATAGCAACCAGTTCACATGGGCCATGATAATATGAAATATACTTTAGGTAGAGGCTAATGTTATTAATATGTATGCAAAGTATCAGCTTCATCCTCCTCATGGCTTCACTTTCCCCATTATAAGTCAATGTAAACTATAAGTTGACATAGCAACCAAAGTTCTTATTGGGTTGGAAGAAAAAACAAAATTCATGTAGAGGCTTCTGTCATCAACATGTTTGAACAATATCAGCTTCATCCCCCATATGGCTTCTGAGCAGAAGATTTTTCTTTTTTTTTTTTTCTCGAAAATTTACCCTATATTTTGCCATGGCAACCAATCAAATTCAGCGATTTGGAGAAAATTCATATGAAATATAGAGGACTATTCAAGAAACATTTCTGTAGAAAGAAAATCTAAATAAAAGCCGTGAGACAGCAAAAATTGCCAATTTCCATTTGCCCCATTATAAGTCAATGGAAACTCTTTGTTGCCATAGCAACCAAACTGCTGGAGTAATTGCCATGAAAAACAGTGATTCTATAGAGGCTAGTACTAAGATTCTTTCTGTAAAGTTTGAGCTTTATTGGCCACAAAGTTTATGCAGAGATGACTTTTTAATATTTTGCCATTTTTAACTATTCGGTTGCAATGGCAACCAGAAAAATTGCCCAATTTGTATAAATTTAACAAGGCTGGTTAAAGACTACTCCAGGTACATTTCTATAAAAGTTTTGTCAAAATATCTGCAGTGGCATAGCAATAAATGCAAATTTTCTATTTTGCCATTATAAGTCAATGGCAACTTTCAAGTTAACTTTTAAGTTCCCATAGCAACCAAACTGCTAGAGCAATTGCCAAGAAAAACAGTACTTTTATAGAGGGCAGTGCCAAGATCCTTTCTATGAAGTTTGAGCTTTATTGGTTGCATAGTTTCTGAGGAGATGATTTTTGAATATTTTTTCTACTTTTAACCATTCGGCTGCCATGGCAACCAGCCAAATTGTGCAATTGACAAAAATTTCATGTGGTTGATGGAGGACTACTCAAGGAACATTTCTGTAAAAGTTTTGTCAAAATATCTGCAGTGACATAGCAATAAATGCAAATTTTCAATTTTTCCCATACAAGTCAATGGAAACTTTAAGTTGCCATAGCAACCAAAGTTCCAAAGCAATTTGGATAAAAAACAGTATTATTGGTTCCCCTTGCCTATAGATGCTATATATGAAATTTAGTTACAATGGGCCTTGTAGTTTCAGAGGAGATGTCGTTTGAAAATGTTGACGGACGACGGATGCCTGCCTATACTATAAGCTCAGGTGAGCTAAAAACCTTGTGTGCACTCTTGAGGGCACAGTTATGATTCAATCTTCATTAAACTTTATCAGAATTTTTATCCTTATACAATCTAGCCCAAGATTGAAACTGAGTCATGTGGGGTCAAAACTAGGTCACTAGGTCAAATCTCAGAAAAACCTTGTGCACACTATAGAGGGCACAGTTATGATCCAGTCTTCATGAAACTTTGTCAGATTGCTTATCTTCATGGAATCTAGACCAAATTTCAAACTGGGCCATGTAAGGTCAAAAACTAGGTCACTAGGTCAGATCTTAGAAAAAGCATGTGAATATATGTCATGTTGGATCAAAAACTAAGTCACTAGGTCAAACCTTAGAAAAACTTTGTGTTAGAGGGCACAGTTTTGGTTCAATGTTCAAGAAATTTTGTCAGAATGATTATCTTAATGAAATCTATGGCCAAGTTTGTCACTGGGTCTTGTCGGGTCAAAATCTAAGTCACTAGGTAAAATCATACAAAAACCTTTTGTACACAATTGTGGCTTTATTTTGCTTTGAATCATCATGAAACTTTGTCAGAATGAAATGTAGGACAAGTTTGAAACTGAATAATTTCTGTTCAAAAACTAGATCACCAGGTCAGATCTTAGAAAAAAACATCGTGTTCACTCTAGAGGGCACAGTTTTGAGCCAATCTTCAAGAAACTTTGTCAGAATAATAGATTAGTAAGTGCAAAACTGCTCCAACTGAACCATCATCAGATAGATGAACTTCCATGTTATTTCATCATAACTAAGGTGAGCGATTTAGGTCCATCATGGACCTCTTGTTACCATATATGGGCATGGTTCCCATCTCGGTCATATACCCAAACTCATATTGGCAAACTTTGGTTTCCCAACCCACAGAGGTGGTGCCAAATGAAAATCTGACATTATTTGGGCCATCAGCTTCTGAGGAAAAGCAGTTTCAAAGTTTGACTCAAAGTCACCTTAGACAAAGGTCTAACAGTGACCATGACCCTCAATGTAATTGTGTTTTTTTACACAATTTGATTGATTTTAATGTAATAAAGTAAAAAATCTCATAAAATTACTTGTGTAAGCATTTTCCCATATATAAGCCTAAGCAAGCTAATTTGTACTTGTCGTAAAATAGGTCAAGATCAACCGTAGGTCATCATTTGAACATCTTTGGTAGACCTTGTGTCCACCTTGCTGCATACCAAGTTGCAAAAGAATTTTTAGAGATGAGATAAAGCACTTACAAACAGTGTAATATCTTGGTATTTCTTTATGTGCTGGGAAATCTGTTTTTGGCATTTATCATGAAAATAGACTTTATATTGTGACCTTGAAAATAGGTAGCAGATAAAGGCCACCAAATTAAGGACATAACATTTTAACTATCACATTGATAAGATGTATTTAGTTTTGCTAAAATTCATCCTTTGATTCAAGAGAAGAGTAGCAAATAATTTTGGTTATCACCGTTATAACATTTAATATTCAAAATGCTGGTTAGGACCTTTAATACCAGGGTCCTTCAGAAAGTGTCAGCCCAAGATACTTAGAAAATCTGTGCATGCATGCTTGGCATGAATTTATTTAGTAGTCTAACACTAGCTTTCTGTGGCAGTTAAAAAAATTCTTGAAAACAGTTTCTTTTTATGCAGCACCTTAATTACAAGAAGGGTGGCCTATTTTAAGAAATACATTCAGAATCTATTTGTCTTTCATTACTTTGAAATATCATTCCTCACTTTATTCAGAGGTTGAATGGTTCTTGTAATGTATGACAAAACTAGGTCCCTGTGACGTACTTTCACTAATTATTACATATTTAGTAGTTGAGGTCAGCCCCATATCTCTCTTTTCATATGCCCCAGAACATTGAAATTCCATCAGTGCATGCACCTTACCGCTCCAGTCATGAAGTTAAATGAAGTTTGCTTCTGCAGTTTTTACCCACCGGAGCCGAAGGCTCCGGGGGAGCTTATAGGATAGGCAGTTGTCCATCATCATCATCTGTCGTCGAATGTCATCAGTCGTATGCTGTCTGTCATCTGTCGTCCATCAACATTTTCAAACAACATCTCCTCTGAAGCCACTAGGCCAATTGGGTCATCTGTAGCATCCTTGGTCTGGGGGACTGAAAGTTTGTGTTTTTTATGAAAATCAGCTCTTTAGTTTGGTTGCTATGGCAGCTAAGAGTTCCCATAGACTTATAATGGGTAAAATTGAAAAATGGCATTTACTGCCAAGCCATTGCAGATATTTTGACAACTTTTAAAGAAATGTTCCTTGAGAAGTCTTCTCCGCCTGTCAGACGGCCCGTTGTATCAGTTGAGTCCTCGTCTTTGCTTCTTCATGGTGTTGAAATTTGATTTATGTGTTTACCGTGATGATTCATTGACGAGTTAGAGGGTTATCATGCGAACCGAACAACCAACTAAATGTTTTGTACCACTTCAGAAACTGAGGGTGAGGTTGGGCCTGTAAAATCGATTTAAGCCCCCCAGTAATTCATTACTGACCGTTCCAAGGCGGTAGTTCTGATGTGGTTCTCTGTTGCCTGTTTTTGGTGTCAGAGTTTCTGTGATGTTTTACCTTATGTATGTTCTTATTATTTTTGGTTCGGTTTGGGTTGCTGAGTGGCCACCTTTTGGGAACAAGCTGCTCACTCGGTTGGCCATATGTTCTCTGTATCTTGATTATTTGTAATCTTAGTTGTTTCCAACTATGGTTTGAGGGCTGGATTTGGATTTTGATTGTTTCAGTTCCTGGTCTTTGCATACTTTTTACTTCTATCAGCTATATGTTTTTTTGGCCCATTGCTCGTTGTATTGGTTGCCATTGAAACTAAAATGTAAAATATTAACAAAAATAATTCTTAAAAATTATCTCCTGAAGCCACTAGGCCGACTGGGCGCATATTTAATCTGTAGCATCCTTGGACTGGGGGATTGAAAATTTGGATTTTTTATGAAAATCGGTTCTTTAGTTTGGTTGCTATGGCATCTAAGAGTTCCCATAGACTTATAATGGTGAAAACTGAAAAATGACATTTATTGCCAAGCCATTGCAGATATTTTGACAAAACTTAGAAATGTTCCTTGAAAATTCTTCTATCAGCTATATGATTTTTGGCCCACTGCTCATTTTATTGGTTGTCATGGAAACCAACATGAAAAAAAAAAAAAAAAAAAGAAAAAAAATTATATTATATTCTCAGAAACCATATGTTCTATGAGGCATAGACTTCATAGACTTACTAATCATATTAGCCTTTACAGATTTTATGTTCTCGATTTTCATTGATCAAAGGACACGTTTGGTATGGAATTTTTATAATGGAAACAAATGGGCTTCATTGCTCAGCCAATGCAGCTATTCTGAGTTACATTTTCAGAAATATTCCTTGAGTGATCTTCTATCAGCTCTATACTATTTTTCTTTACCCTGCTCACTTTTATTCGGTGGCCACTGCTAACAAAATGAAAAATATAGCAAAAATCCTTTGAAAATTATCCTTTTTGGTTTCCAAGGCAATCAAATGTGGAAACTAGATATGTAATTTGTTGTCAACCCAACGGACTGTCAGACTTAGACTTTGTAGTTGTATACTTTGTATTAGCCTGTATAATTGCAAGCCTATACAAACGTGAAAGCAATTTTGAGCTAGAGATTTGGTGAGGTTTGTGGTTCGTGGGACTCTTGTTAGGTACTTGAGCATAAATGACTCCACCTTTGACCTCTGGCTATGACCTTGACCTTGGATGTGGGAACCTATGTCTTGTGCACGGCAAATCTTCTCATAAGGCTTTATCTTTCTGTAAAATTTGCTTCGGCACTTTTCTGAATAATTGCCTAGTCGTGATTGGACCTCTGACCTCAGATTGTGACCTTGACCTTGGATTTGGGATCATAAATATTGTGTTTAACATACCGTCTCATTGTGGTTTACCTTTCTGAGTTTCATGACATTGGCTTCAGTATCACAGAGATGAGATTTGACCTACGGCCCCTAATTGTGACGTTGACCTTGAACTTGGCACCCAAATCTTATGTGTAATACACCTTCTCATTATGCTTTATCTTTTAAATTTGCTTCAGTAGTTTATATATAATCGCTGATACCCAATTTTGAGACACAATTTGACTTTGACCCAACTGTGGTCTTGACCTTGGGTGTAGGGACCTTAGTCTTGTGCGTGACACACTTTTCATTATACTTATCTATCTGTGAAGTTTCATCAACTTTGCTTCTGTAGTTTTAAAATTATTGGTGAGACACAATTTTGAGACACAATTAGACCTTTGACCCAATTGTGGCTTTGACCTTGGGCTTAGGAACCTAAGTGTTGCGTACAACACACCTTCTCATTATGCTTTATCAGGGTTCACAAAAACTTACTGTAAAGTTTCATCAAATTTTCTTCAGTAGTTTTAAAGTTATCACTGAGACACCATTTGCAATGGATGGACTGTCAACGGACGGTGCAATTTTAATATGCCACCCAATGTTCCTTTGGAGGCCTAAAAAAACAACACATATTAGTTTTCAAGGTCAGCCCAATACCTACCTTTTCATTGGCTCAAGGCTTTTGAAACTCTGTCAGTGCATGCACTTTACCATTCAAAGTCACCCCGAACAAAACTAGGTCACTGTGACCTAATTTCATGAAAAAGTACCACATATTTAATTTTTTAGGTCAGCCCCATATCTCCGTTTAAACAGGCCCCATATCATTAAAACTTAATCAGTGCATGCATCTTACCACTCCAGGTCACCCCCCAAAAAACTAGGTCACTGTGACCTTTTTTCACGAAAACGTACCAAAAAAGTCTTCGAAATCAGCCCCATATCTCCCTTTTCACAGGCCTTAGAACATTGAAACCCTTTCAGTGCATGCATCTTACCACTCCAGGTCATCCCCAAACAAAACTAAGTCATGGTGACCTAATTATAATAACAAGACGCCCAAACGGGCCTGATATCGCCCACCTGGCTTTTGTGCAACGGGACCATTCTGATACAAAATTGGTCCATTTCCAATGAGATTTTCTCATTTTCACATTTTGCTACTTTTACTAACAGAGGCCAACTTGTCTGGTCTTTATATAGTTACTTTTGAAGTTTGTCGCAGTCTGATTTGCAGTGGAAGTCTTTTCCTGCTTTAAAGAACACTGTTTACAAATGTCACAGTTGTTGCAGACCAAGGATGGACCAATTTTTTTCATTGTCACACTTGTTACAAATGTCGCGCTTTTTTTGGCTGTCTCATTTAAAAAGATTTTAGCCATGAACTGTTTAAGTCACAGTTTGTCTCAGTTTGTTTCACAATGAAACTCTTCTTCTCATTTAAAATACACTGTTTACAAATGTCACAGTTGTTGCAGACCTGGGATGGGCCAATTTTTTCAGTGTCACACTTGTTACAGTTGTCGCGCTTTTTTTTGGCTGTCTCATCAAAAAAGATTTAAGCCAGAAATTGTTTAAGTCACAGTTTGTCTCAGTTTGTTTCACAATGAAACTCTTTTTCTCACTTAAAATACATTATCTACAAATGTCACAGTTGTTGCAGACCAGGGATGGGCCATTTTTTTCATTGTCACAGTTGTTACACTTGTTGCGCTTTTTTTTTGGCTGTCTCATCAAAAAAGATTTTCAGCATAAATTGTTTTAGTCACAGTTTGTCTCAGTTTGTTTCACAATGAAAGTCTTTTTCTCATTTAAAATACATTGTTTACAAATGTCACAGTTGTTGCAGACCAAGGATGGGCCAATTTTTTCAGTGTCACAGTTGTTACAGTTGTCGCGCTTTTTTTGGCTGTCTCATTTAAAAAGATTTAAGCCATGAACTGTTTAAGTCACAATTTGTCTCAGTTTGTTTCACAATGAAACTCTTTTTCTCATTTAAAATACATTGTCTACAAATGTCACAGTTGTTGCAGACCAGGGATGGGCAATTTTTTTCATTGTCACAGTTGTTACACTTGTCACGCTTTTTTTTGGCTGTCTCATCAAAAAAGAATTTCAGCATAAATTGTTTTAGTCGCAGTTTGTCTCAGTTTGTTTCACAATGGGACTCTTTTTCTCATTTAAAATACATTGTCTACAAATGTCACAGTTGTTTCAGACCAGGGATGGGCAATTTTTTTCATTGTCACCCTTGTTACACTTGTCGCGCTTTTTATTGGCTGTCTCATTAAAAAAGATTTTAAGCCATAAACTGTTTAAGTCACAATTTGTCTCAGTTTGTTTCACAATGGGACTCTTTTTCTCATTTAAAATACATTGTCTACAAATGTCACAGTTGTTGCAGACCAGGGATGGGCCAATTATTTTCAATGTCACACTTGTTACACTTGTCGCGCTTTTTTCCAGTTTCATTTAGAAATATTGGTAAGATATATATCTGGCTGCACTAAGACAGAGAATTTGTTTTTCTATTTTGAGCCGCTCTCTATAATATATTGTGCTGATATTAGCAAAGAAAACAAAGTATTTGTTACAGTTGTCACGTTGTTACAGCGCAACGAGACGTGCCCCCTCGGAAATGCGCTATCTTTTTGTGCAATATATGATGGAGTACATAAAGCAGTTAGGATATATGAAAGTTTAAGCAAATTTGTCAAACTTGTGGTACTTTCAGGGACATTACACCCTATATTGAGTTAAAACCAAAAATGAAGACCTTCCTGCTCCATTTCACCCTATTGCCATGCCAGCAAACAAGGTTGACAACTCTACTCTTACTGCATCAGCCCTTATTTGGGTCACACGCAGGTATGCGTTAGTGCCATGTTTCAGAATAATTTGCATTTCACAGTCTGAGCCCCGGTAGCTCAGTGGGTTAAGCGCTGGCCTACTGATGTAGCGGACCGGGTTCGAATCCCACTTGAGGCGAGATTCTTTCCTACCGTAAATGGGGTTCCATTGCACACAGCCTTTCATTGTCATCCTCACATCATCCTGATATAACTGAAATACTGTTGAAAAGGACGTAAAATCGCAAGTCATTTCACAGTCATCTTTTCAGGAATGTCTCTTTTTTAGTCACAGCCCTCCCAGCGGGCACATAACGTCGAAATGATGTCATACTGAAGTTGATGCGATGTCATTACATCGCATCAACGTCAGTACGACGTCATGTGCCTGCTGGGCTGGGTGATTGGCAGTCCGCTGATAGTTGCTTTATGGAGATCACAGGGTATAAGCTAGTTCGCCAATTTTCACTTCCTGCAGAGACTTTCAGTCATATTTGGCTTCTGCCGAGACTGTCCGCACTCTCTTGTTTCCTGCAGGGACTACTGTCCTTGAAAAATGGCGTTCTGCTGAGACTGTCCATGTGACTCTTCTTCCTGCCGAGAGCCTTGGTAGGAAGCAGAATCACGCGGTCAGTCTCTGCAGGAAGCCATTTATCATGTACAGAAGTCTCAGCAGGAAGCAAGAGATCACGGACAGTCTCAGCAGAAGCCAAATATGACAGATAGTCTCTGCTGGAAGCGAAACTTGGCAGACTGGCTTATACCCTGTGGAGATGTTCCTTATGACCACATTCCCTCCTGACCTGATGATGGAAATTTGACTCACCAGTAGGTGTCTGATTCAGTTATTGCTCTATCGGTGCCACCCTCTCGATTGTCCATAACCTCTCGTTTTACACCAAAATGTCATTAGCAAAAATAAACAGTCAAATTGTTCGTTGAGATTATGACCAAACCTGGTAATACTCATTAATTTCAGGGAAAAAGAAAAATCGAAATTTATAATTTGGTTCTTTTATTGGCCTTTAATACTAATTTAAGCTTCTGAACTGTTTTGGCCATAATTAGAGGTTACGTATTTTAATTCAAGCTTTTAATTTCCATGTAAATGCCCAAATTTCGGAGCAAGCTGAGGTCATGAAAATTATACTTGTATTCATAAAATAATGAGTCAATTCACAAAATATTTACTGTACGTTAATAACCTCCGATCCCTTGATTCTTATGAATAGGCATCATTCACCATGCAGCAGTAAAAAGACTGTTCTAGATTCAAAACTGAATTAAATTTGTACCCATGTTGAATTAGGAAGGGTCTATGAGTACCTGTAACACTATTTACATTCAGAAAAGTCAACTTATTTCTGTACTGAGGTTTTTGAACTTCAGAATTGTCAAATTGGCATGTGCTTGCATGGGATAAAGTGTTGACCTTGATCAGACTGAGGAGCAGTCTAGTCTAGGTCTACATTGTTTTCTCTAGTAGCTGTTTTTAGTTTTACGGGAAATACTATGTAGATGTATGATTATAAGTTTGTGTATTTTATGTCAGTTAACAGAATCAGCAAGTCAAATTAACGCTTAGATTAAAGATACGACAAGGTGTGAAATTACGATAATCATATCCTACCCTCGCGTCAATAGCCGAGTTTCATGCACTATGAAAGACGCAAAAGATATAGTGTATGAATATCAATATTTAAACCTCGTAGGGATAATTAAACAAAGAACGATCATAGAATCTTTTTACTGCAGCCATTAAATATTAAAACCAGGTGAATTTATAATGTCGACGCTGTGGTCTTTTGAAGATGTTATTTCAGGTATAAGGGCTCAAATTATATTTTATACTGAAGGTGTCATCTTGACGATATAAAAACTGACTATAAACTAAATTATGTTATTATATCTTTATAGCTGAACTGATGGCCTTTTGCTGTCGTTGTTGAGTTGTATTGTTATCGGCCTGATGTATTTTAAACAAGATTTAGAAAAGTCATCAAATTATATCAAGCAATATCAGACGTGTAATTTCTTTCAATATTTCTTTAGATTTAAAAAATAACCGATAAACTTTATAGAAAAACCGATAATGGGTAGAAGTAGAAAAAGCATTGTCCAGTATAAATAATATGAACCTTGAGAAGCGATAGTTTTTTAGTCTGTCAGCTGTCAATTGTAATTGTATCTTGAAATTTGAAGCTTGCATTTCAGTTTTTAGGTGCAATTTCTCTTATCTTAACGGTGATTTTTTTTTGTTTGATAAGTGCATGTACAATAACTGTTTTAAAGTACAGTACTTTTATGACAACTTGTGCCTCCAGCCTTCTACTGTCTGTATTTTTGTCTTTAAGACATTCTATACCATTACTCACAGGGTATGTACCAGTCCGCCAAGTTTCGCTTCCTGCAGAGACTGTCCATCATATTTGGCTTCTGCTGAGACTGTCTGCTATCTCTTGCTTCCTGCAGGGACTACCATCCTCGAAAAACGGCTTCCTGCCAAGACTGTCTGCATGACTATGCTTCCTGCAGAGAGCAGTCATATTTGCCTTCCGCTGACTGTCCGCGATCTCTTGCTTCCTGCTGAGACTTCTGTACCTGGTAAATGGCTTCCTGCCAAGACTGTCCGCGTGACTCTGCTTCCTGCCGAGGCTCTCGGCAGGAAGCAGTCACACGGACAGTCTCGGCAGGAAGCCATTTTTCGAGGACAGTGGTCCATGCAGGAAGCAAGAGATTGCGGACAGCTTTGGCAGAAGCCAAATATGACAGACAGTCTCTGCAGGAAGCGAAAAGTGGCAGACTGGTTTATACCCTGTGTTACTTGTTATGGTTGCATCTGAAGTGTTTATGTATACACTGAGCCACTTTAATTACGCACCACTTTTCCGGAGCCCACATTTTACACCAAAAATGCGATAATCAAATATTTTTTAAAGACTGTTGTTTATTGGCATTTTATCTATTTGATGACAGTGGACGAAATTTAGAATCACTCATGCGAAACCTTCCAGTTCCTAACAAGCACATTTTGACAAAACTGCACGTGCAACGTAAGCGTTTACGCTTTTGAAATGCATTATGCAATAGGCATTACCCTCAGTAATCGTTGTGATAGAAAAACACCAGAAACGAATACTTTTTTGAAGTCAAACCCTCTTTTACTGCGATTTAATTGAGATACAAAGTGACGTTTTGAAGAAATGCTCAGTTTGACGTCATGTTAACGTTAGTTCCAATAACTAAATTAGATTTTCTTTGCAAATCGTTTTGTTACAAGTCACTTGTGTGCACAGAAATATCAAAACACTAACTATTCTATCATTTGCACATCCAAGACCCTTAGGAGTAGTGACCTCATCGCTTACGTCAACGGGATAGCGTTAATATATCCAAAAAAGTTTGTATGCAAATTAACGACGGATACAACGTTGTTTACTATGAAATTATTAAAGAAGGGTTTTAACAATTGGTTTGCTCAGAAACATTCAAAATTTCTATAATTTTAAAAAAAGTGTGAATAAAAGGAACTTTTTCAAACTTTTGGCATTTGACAACCAAATATAGTCGGCTGCTGAAAACATGGTAAAGTTTACAAACATGTTCCAGTCTTCTATATCGCCAAAAATGAATCGGCTCTAAACAATGAAATAGCAAAAATTCGACACTGATAATAGTGCAGTGTGGTCTGAGTGCAATGCAAAATAATGCAATGTGAGTTTGTATTTTGCGGGTACTGCCCATTCGGATCGGTTTTCTTGTTTGTTTCTGGCTCGATCACAACACATTTTCTACGGATTGTGCAGACATAAATGCGCGTTCCCTTGAAAGCGAGAAATCTTACATATTATAAGTGGTGCGGAACTAAAGTGGCTCAGTGTATAACAAACATATGCAACCATCAGAAATTTGCAAGTTTTGTTGGTATATTTTTGGTGAAAATTGTATATGATAGAAAGTTATTTTGAGAGCTAGGTCATACTGCTACCCTATTCCCACAGATAAGGAGTTATAAGAGGGGTCAGGGAGAGGACAGCAGGGTAGATGGTGAGAAGATTGGACTAATTAAGTTTTGATATCCTTATTTACCTACTAGGTATAAAACTCTTGATCATAATCCTCCTGTTCTTTCAGGTCACTGATCTTAATCCATTGCATTCTGGGTATTTGCCGTTTGCTGAAATTGTCATCTGCATCAAAAATCGAGAATATTTTGACAATATTGGTCTAATTAACTCTTGTAGAAATGACATTTGTGGGGCCTTATCTGGATCCAGACTGTTTCATGATGTGTACATCCTCTTAGAGAAAAATAACCTAAAATTTATGCCTAACTGATAATCAGACCAGATGTTTTCGCCATCCCCTAATTATCTGGACACTGCAGGTATCAGCTAAACAAGCGCTGTGAACTACTTTTGCCATTATCTCTGGTTCCCGGTTATTAATACAGGTAATTCAAGCATATAGTATTTTTATCAGCGGTGCTTCTGAAACCTGATTCACGGTATTAGTGCGCCGATTAAAGAACACTCTCATAAAATACTCTAGAAAATCGCATTTTAAATGATAAAGTTTTGTCTACTATTATTCTAAATACAGTCAGTGTGTTTGAAGACATATTTTTGAATAATCACACGAAAATAAGTTTGCAATACAACTGGAACTATTTGTTTACAAAGGCTGTAAAAGAGGGAATACTGTTTCGCTGGTTCCCGTGCCATTACAAAGTTGTTATATTACAAAACGCTTAAAATTTAACGTAGAAATCTGTTCAAAACGCCTAAACAACCTAACTTTTAACGAGGATTTCAATTTTCTAGTTAATATCAGGATTAGGATGCGGGATAGTCATGTTTTACTTTTAACTGGAGAAAATCGGTTAACAGCGTTATCTTCACCACCTGGGGCACTGCTGCGAAGTTGCATAATTCTGTATCATTTATTGGTATACCGGAGGATTATACAACCAGTTCCATTGGAAACACATGTGAAATCGATACCCCGAGTAACCCGAGTTTATATAGCAGTAAGTCGGGTCGGTCGGGGTCAATTCTCTAAGAGCATGTACACGGCATGGCCCAGATACCCCTAAAGGGGTATCCCAAATGGAATGGGTTTATAAACTGTAAATTGGGAGTAAACCATAATTTTAAAGAAATCAGAAATGCTACTTTTTTAAACCGTTTCAAGACTTGAAACCCATTTTGGGGGACACACCCTGTGACTTTCTCCTCCTCCATATTGAATTCATCCTTGAGTTCTCAAGAGTACAAGAATTACTTGAAATGAGACTTAGGAGTTCCAATGCACATATGTGGGTTATTTAAGTTGGGTGCCATTTGTCACAGACTTAAAAAATTGCCGTTGCTCCAGCCTGGATACAAATGTAGGTCTCCTTCCTGTTTCCTAAGTGTTTCTGGTGACCTCTTTTCTTTTTATTGTATTTTGCATAGAAATTCCTATAAGCAAACAGTGTAGACCCTGTTCAAATGTTACATTCTGCGGTGTCTGAACTGGGTATGCACTGTTTGCATTATGTTGCCATAATGGGGTCCCCAAAATTGGTTTTCAGTCTAAAAAGGGCTACTAAGCATCTTAGATAAGTAATATCAAGTAAGGGTAAGGGGTGTGATAATCTTTAAGAGGGTGTGACAGTTTGAATAGTTCGGTCTCACTGGTATATGTGGGGTTTAGCTGAAACTGGACACCCTACGTAACTGAGCCTTCTAATTAGTGTTTGGTTTTGTGTAAAGAAATATTCATAGGTGTTACAAGTAGCCACAAGCAGGAAATGTTACATATGATTGTCACGGAAGCTGTTGCAGCTTTTCCAGCTCACTGAATGCCAACAAAGAGAGTTGAAAGATTGAAGTCTCTAAAAGAACATCATCCTAAAATATTTTCACTTACACTTTCAGTGAGTTACCATATTTCTTGGTTATAGGATGGGTATTTCTCACTTCCAAAACTGTGAATCTCAGCTGACTTAAAAATGTAATACAAGAGCAATAGTTTCCATGCCATGCAGAATTCATACTGGTGATGCCAAATTTTATGCAGATCTGCTTAAATTAATTAATGATCAATTCTTTTGTCACACTTTTCCAGTCACTTAGGGGCTGGAATTGCTGTAAACCGGTAATGAAAATTCTGTGCTAGGGTGGTCGCATCATCATAAAGTGAAGAAACTGAGGTATCTTCTAGAGGATTTTATTGCTGCACTTGCTGTTTTTACAGCGTCTTGGTCACATGATCCCTCTGTAGACTGGTTATCTTTCTTGCTACTGTTTGTTAGCTCACCTGAGCCGAAGGCTCACAGGTGAGCTTATAGTATAGGCAGGCATCCGTCGTCCGTCGTCCGTCCGTCGTCCGTCAATATTTTCAAAAGACATCTCCTCTGAAACTACAAGGCCCATTGTTACCAAATTTCATATATAGCATCTATAGGCAGGGGGAACCAATAATACTGTTTTTTATCCAAATCGCTTCAGAACTTTGGTTGCTATGGCAACTTAAAGTTTCCATTGACTTGTATGGGAAAAATTGAAAATTTGCATTTATTGCTATGTCACTGCAGATATTTTGACAAAACTTTTACAGAAATGTTCCTTGAGTAGTCCTCTATCAACCACATGAAATTTCTGTAAATTGCACTATTATGCTGGTTGCCATGGCAACGGAAAGGTTAAAAATAGAAAAGATATTCAAAAATCATCTCCTCAGAAACTATACAACCAATAACGCTCAAACTTCACAGAAAGGATCTAGGTACTACCGTCTATCAAAATACTGTTTTTCTTGGCAATTGCTCCAGCAGTTTGGTTGCTATGGCAACTTAAAGTTGCCATTGACTTATAATGGGAAAATTGAAAATTTGCATTTATTGCTATGTGACTGCAGATATTTTGACAAAACTTTTACAGAAATGTTCCTTGAGTAGTCCTCTATCAACCACATGAAATTTCTGTAAATTGCACGATTAGGCTGGTTGCCATGGCAACCGAAAGGTTAAAAATAGAAAAGATATTCAAAAATCATCTCCTCAGAAACTATAAAACCAATAAAGCTCAAACTTCACAGAAAGGATCTAGGTACTACCATCTATAAAAATACTGTTTTTCTTGGCAATTGCTCCAGCAGTTTGGTTGCTATGGCAACTTAAAGTTGCCATTGACTTATAATGGGAAAATTGAAAATTTGCATTTATTGCTATGTGACTGCAGATATTTTGACAAAACTTTTACAGAAATGTTCCTTGAGTAGTCCTCTATCAACCACATGAAATTTATGTAAATTGCACAATTAGGCTGGTTGCCATGGCAACCGAATGGTTAAAAATAGAAAAGATATTAAAAAATCATCTCCTCAGAAACTATACAACCAATAAAGCTCAAACTTCACAGAAAGGATCTAGGTACTTCCGTCTATGAAAAGACTGTTTTTCTTGGCAATTGCTCCGGCAGTTTGGTTGCTATGGCAACATAAAGTTCCCATTGACTTATAATGCTATGTGACTGCAGATATTTTGACAAAACTTTTACAGAAATGTTCCTTGAGTAGTCCTCTATCAACCACATGAAATTTATGTAAATTGCACAATTTGGCTGATTGCCAATGCAACCGAATGGTTAAAAATAGAAAAAATATTAAAATATCATTTTTGCAGAAACTATGTGGCCGATAAAGCTCAAACTTTACAGAACGGATCTTTGTACAAGCTTCTATATAATTACAGTTTTTTTTATGGCAATTGCTTCAGCGGTTAGGTTGGTATGGCAACTTATAGTTTCCATTGAAATATAATGAGAAAAATGGAAAGCTGCAGTTTTTGCTATCTCCCTGCAGTTATTTTTGGATTTTTTATCTACAGAAATGTTGCTTGAGTAGTCCTCTATGATTCCTATTAATTTTGTCCTAATTGCAGAATTCAATTTGTTGCCATGGCAATATTAAGGAAATATTTTTGAAAAAAATATTTAAAAATCTTTTCCTCAAAAACCATATAGGAGGATGAAGCTGATTCTTTGCATACATGTTCATGACATTAGCCGCTACGTAAATATTGTTTTTTATTATTGTTGCCCACATGGTTTCATTACTATGGCATTTTAAAGTTTCCATAGACTTGTATTGGGAAAAGTGCAAATTGGCATTTATTTCTGTGTTACTGCAATATTTAGGCAAAAAGTTTTACAATTATTGTAACTTCATCAAACTTGCTAATATTTACTAGGACAAGCATAACAACTCAGTCAAAGTTGAAATTAGGCCGAATTGTACAACTTACTTCAGTGTTTCGTACTCTTGAGTGCTAAGGATGAATGGACTCAGGTGAGCTACAGGACCAATGGTCCTCTGGTTTTTACTGCCAAACAATTATCAGGAGTAGTGTAGCTGTCAGTTGGTGTTTGTTTATAGTCATGAAACAAGTCTAAAAGAACTTTGATATTTGATGAAACTGCCAGCATATGTTGGATTCTTTGTTTCAGCCAGGTAGGATTAATTTTGATCAAGGGGAGAATAAAACATAAATCTTGTAAATAAAGACTTCAAAAGAGACACAGACCTGCCCATAAATAGCTGCTACCATTTGGTAGGGCGCACCCTTGGACGGACACACGGCGCCAGGTGTGTGCAACTATGGTTACATACCGTTGAGCCACTTGGGTAACGTCGATACGAGAATTGAACAGAACAGAACAGTAGGGCGCACCCTGGGATACAGATAACTGTCTTACCCCTAAGAACACTGCAATTGCTCCAGATTTTGCTCTTTATGCCTCAGATTGTAAAACAGTGTAGTGCCATGGAACCACTGAGAGACACAACCATTCATATTAAAATGACCTGAAGTTGTAATCTCTTATTTCCATGCTGGTAAAGTTGCACAAACTGTCAGTAATTCTAACCATCTGTCCCTTCAGCAGAACTCATCCAAACTTCATTTGGTCATCCTTGGTTTAATATGTGATAGGTGAGAGCAGGCTCATTTGGATTCCCTTTGTTCCAACTGCACTCTTCATCACATAAGGCTTCCCTTTTGTTCTGTCAGTACAAAGGCTAAGAGCATATGGCTTTCTCACTTCTTTCCTCTGTTTGTTTCTTTGGTAACTGCTCCCACCCTTGAGAATATTCTTCTTGACCCACAGAGCTCTTAGTTGGCATTAATTTTATGAGAGAAAATTCAGTATTTTGTTTATTTTTAAAACACAAAGCTGTTGGATATCATTAGAATTGCCTCTCTGAGGCAGTCCTTATTATATTCAACAGCCATGTTTTTTACAGAATAAGTAAAACAAACAAAAATTTTTAGCCCAAAATATTTTTCTGTTGTTGCGCTCTGGGCTTTGCTCAAGAAACTGACCAGAATTTTATTAGATTACCAGCTTGCACTGCAATCATCATTATCACTTGGATCTTGATCTTTACTCCTTTTACCAATTACTGCAATTGCTTTCTTGTCATAGACTGGTATCTCCAGTTTATCATGCTGTTAAATCTATTGAATTCTTGGTGGATTCCTTTATTTCATCAATTTAAGTAACCAGTCTGCACTTAATTTGATATCTAAAGCTTCCTCTCAGACAAATTTTTCAGATATTGTGTGACTTTTATAGATTAAAATAGAAAATTGTTGTGTTTATATGTAATAAATGTGACAGGTGACATTTCCGTGACAAGGGAACACCCTTTCTTTAATATCCTGATCAGGTGCTTCAAACTGGAATTGTTGGTAATTATAGGCAGCGGCCATCTTGAAATGGCCTCCACTGGACATTAAATGACCATAAAAGTTGCTGAAGCTCAAAATGATTTGAGGGTAATGACCACAATAAGCAGCTATATAACCTTGATCAGAGACTGGTCCCATGTTTGATGCTCTTTTTATTGAAAAACAATAAGTACAGTTTTAGAAATTGGAGGTCACACAGTCAAGCTTCTGAACAAAAAGAGCTTTCATTAATGCAGCATAAATTTATTCAAAAACCCTAAAAAGATTATTTTTGAAAGTACAGTATTGCAGTTAAATCAAGAGTGTTTGAACTATACCTTTCCAAACATGTAAAATAGTCATATGACCCTTCTTCTCTTGAAAATTATTTACATAATTTGGCCAAAAGAAGTAAGGTGGATGAGAGCAAAGAGTTTTATTATGACTGAATATACATGTAAGTACATGTATATATTCAGCATGTAAGTATATATTCAGCAGAAGGAGGGAGACCATTATGCATCTGTCTCTTCATTAAAATTGTGAAATAGCATCAGCTAGAAAGTTGCCGTTTCCTGCTATATGGCATTGTTTTACCTTGTTTGTATCATGCAATTTACAGACAAAGTCGGTCTTTAAATTGGGCTAATTCTTTAAGAATTTTGTTTGTTGACAGGGACTTTGATGTTAAACAGAGGTCAAATGTTAAAACATAAAAATTCATATAAATCATTAAAGAAAATTAGCTTTTGAATTTTTAGAATTCATTGTTTGCCAAGGTGGGCATTCTCATTGTGGCTTGAAATTTATTGGGCTTAAAGTCTATTAAACCCTGGTGATATGCGACGCCCTGTTGACTTTAGGATTGTAAAATTAAATGTACCACAAGGAAATACCTTTTTGACAAAACTGAACAGGGAATACTCTGATCAGACTGTGCATTTGCACAGTCTGGTCAGAGTTTTCCCTTTTCACAGCATTAAAACAGCATCTATAAAACAGGGATTTAAGAAAATGGCAAAGATTGTAATGTTTAAACTTATCAGAGCCTTTGCTACTCTCATGTTGGTTTTCGTGATGCAGCTCAGTGGAGAATATTGAAAAGATATATTGTTCATTGTATCGTTATAAATTAGCATCATCTCATTGTCAAGATGTCATCTCACCTGTGGGCGTCCTGTTGCATTGTGGGTAGAATACTTTTCTGTTGACCCTCGTTAGTGTCCAGGTCCATTTTCCGACTTGGTTTATTATTTTTATGGGCTCCGGAATGGCTTTTCAAAAATACGCCCATCTTCAAACTCATACAAGTTCTAATTGTTTCGACTTTCAAATCATTACCCTGTGATACTGAACATGTTTACAGATCAATGGGACAATAGTAATAATAGTCGATTGTGGTTCACTAATGTTCACCTTTGCTATTTTGAATAGATAAATCTGGTTTTCGATTGAGACAACCCTTAATTGGGACTCATGGTTATGTCACCGAAGAGTTCTTTATTGTTGAAGGTAGAAAAGCGACACTGAAGTGATCATTTAATCCCAGGGCTGATTTCCTTGAACACCTATTATTAGAACATATTCATCATTTAAATGGGTAATTGATGTTGAAGTTGGCTAGTTTCACCTGTTTGTTCCCTTTCTTAAAAACTTGTATCCTTCTGAAATGTACCATGTGCAGCTGTTTCATGAAATATTATTGTTCAGTCCATGCATCAGTCCCAGCATCAAAAAGATGAGACAGTAAGGCAAGAACTGGAAGAAATCTCAATACATATATGAGCCGCGACACAAGAAAACCAACAAAGTGGTTGTGCGCCCTCCGCGGACTCAGATAAGCCTGGGCATCTGCCTAACCCAATCAGACTCTTTGCTAAGCGCTAAAAGGGTAGCTAAGGGTCTAAGCTACCTCCATGCGGATAGCGAAGACTCTGATCAGACTGGGCGGATGCCCAGGTTGATCTCAGTCTGCGCTGGGCGCACAACCACTTTGTTGGTTTTCTCGTGTCGCAGCTTATATTTGCCCTTCACCCACACTGTGTTGCACATTCTTACTGTCTGAACATGCAGAGTCTATCCTATTTGCATGAGGATCCTTAGAAAATGGAGTCTGATCAGATTATTCTTGCTTCTAATCTGATTTTCAAATCATAGTCCATCATCTCATTCTAGGCTGTAATTTTCTCTGCTGTAGTTGTCTTTCTCATGATTACCAGAAAAGAGATAAGTATTAAAATTTTGTGTGTGTGTGTGTGTGTGTGTACCAGGAATTAAATTTGAATGAATCAAATTTGAACAAGGTTTAGTCGTAATAAGATTAAATTCATGCTGGCTTGTTTTTTGTTCATGAATTAATTAGAAGATTCTGGCTGTGTAATTTGTGAAAAAGACAGTCTATCTCATTTTAATTCTCAGTGAAATTACCATTTCCTTTTCTTCCAAAGGAAAATAATTAAATTGTAAACTCTTTTAATGACTTGTGGGACGAAGTATTTCCTGCAGTTGTTTTAAAGCTATTTTTCTCATTCTGTGCACACAGTCTCAGTGAGAATATTTAATCAGCATTATTCTAGAAATACAATGTCTGGTTATAAGTGTTAAAGAGCCATAAATATTAAAGGAGATATTTATTAATAGGGATTAAAATCTCCAAATGATTTCTGTATATGAACTCAAGCTGAAAATGAGCATTTCATGTTTTTTCATGAATTTTGAATATTAAATTGTTCATAAAACAGCTTTTGTGGCTGATTTAGTTTTCTGATTGAACACCATTTGATAAAGTGGTGTTTTGTCTGTTTTGATAAAATGGCCTGCTATAGTGAAATATATAAAGAGACTGTTTAATTTGCGTAAGGCAGGTTTGTAGCAACGCAACTTACAAGTGCGCCAGCAAATGCAACATACAGTCTTCTAGCTTATAGGTGAAGTTGTCATATCAAATAATCTGCCAAAATACAGGTTTCATTCATTATACCCCCCGGCTTACAAAGTATGTAGTGGGGTATATAGTTTTCACTTTTCCATCCGTTCGGCAGTCTGTCCATCCATCTGTCTGTCTGTTAGTAAACATTTGCGTTAAGTTAGATCTTTTGCTCTGTTTTTTTGAGAGTCTTTATTGGAACTAGTTCAGGTGTGCTTAGTGTTGCTAGAGGATGGATACTGATCAGTTTGCATCGCTTGGATGCTGCTGCTGGCCTAAGGTCAAGGTCACAGACTTAGAAATTTGTACAGCAGTTGTTGTTGTTACTGTATTTTTCAGGCTAGCTTACAGCACCACCTGATATTGTCATTGTATTTTTCAGGCTAGTTTACAGCACCACCTAATATTATTATTGTATTTTTCAGCCTAGCTTACAGTGACACCTAATATTGTTATAACATTTTTCAGCCTAGCTTACAGTACCACCTAATATTGCTATATTCTTCAGGCTTGCTTTCTGTACCACCTAATATTATTATTGTATTTTTCAGGCCGGCTTGCAGCATGGCTTACAGTACCACTTACCTCCAAAGAGGGTTGAGGACAATCATAGCGAGACGTCAGGGGACACCGGGACTAGTGATAGTGGGAGGGGAGGGAGTGATGAAGAAATACACAATAGTTTCTCATACAACCACAGAGAAAGACCACCAGGTATGAAGATGAACAACGATAAGATTTTCCTACCCTATGCTCCCAAAGGTTGGTGTGGATCCCACAGGTGTCAGTGAATAGCCTGCCAGTTTCTCATTGGCACCATATTTCTTGAACCAGTTGATGCATTTCCAGTTTCCACCAGACTTGTATGGAAACATAACTGGCCCAAGTCAAAGATCTGGTTTGGTTGGGGTTGCAGGGGGTGGATGGGGGGAGGGGTGTAGAATTAGGTGACCTTGATCACATTATAGTTTTCTGTCTGTCTGCGAGCTATAAGATGACTGTCGCATTCTCATGGTCAAGAAATTGGTGGAGTCTCGGTCACTTAAACGGGGATAAGACTCAATAGGGTTTTGAAACACTTTAACTGAAGTGAAGAAAAAGTATTAATCTGTAGTTTTGTAGGGGAGACATATTGTATTTATATCCCACCACACCAGGGCTACAGAAATCCGAATATTTGTCGGTTCAGACCGAATTTGAGTTCGAAAAACCGATTTAGTTGGCATAAGGCACATTTTTATCGGTCCGAAAATATGAATTTGCGGATGCATTATGACACGATTACCTGGATTTTAAGCCAAGTGTCATAGCATCTATTGTCCATAATTATCAAATATTCGTGCACTGCTGTCAAAAGTTATCAAACAAAGCGTCGATTGTCTTGCCAAGGTGTGAAAACTGATCACGTTTTTACAAATCTTCGATAATTAGCACGTGTCCAAATTTGGCCAGCGGCGACCTCGTATATACGCATACACATGCCGACTCACGGAAGAAAGCTTTGCAAAGTAAAGTCACTGTTTACTTTCAAAGAAAGCATCAGGAAAGAATTTAACTAGCAAAAAGATAATAATAATTAAACCTGACTTGATTATGCGCAGGCTGGTTAGGTTTTTTAGCTCACCTGAGCCGAAGGCTCACAGGTGAGCTTATAGTATAAGCAGGCATCCGTCGTACGTCGTCCGTCGTCCGTCCGTCCGTCCGTCAACATTTTCAAACGACATCTCCTCTGAAACTACAAGGCCCATTGTAACCAAATTTCATATATAGCATCTGTAGGCAGGGGGAACCAATGATACTGTTTTTTATCCAAATCGCTTCGGAACTTTGGTTGCTATGGCAACTTAAAGTTTCCATTGACTTGTATGGGAAAAATTGAAAATTTGCATTTATTGCTATGTCACTGCAGATATTTTGACAAAACTTTTACAGAAATGTTCCTTGAGTAGTCCTCCATCAACCACATGAAATTTATGTCAATTGCACAATTTGGCTGGTTGCCATGGCAATCGAATGGTTAAAAATAGAAATAATATTCAAAAATCATCTTAAAAACAATGCAACCAATAAAGCTCAAACTTCACAGAAAGGATCTTGGTGCTGTCCTCTATAAAAGTACTGTTTTTCTTGGCAATTGCTCTAGCAGTTTGGTTGCTATGGGAACTTAAAGTTGCCATTGACTTATAATGGCAAAATAGAAAATTTGCATTTATTGCTATGCCACTGCAGATATTTTGACAAAACTTTCATAGAAATGTATCTTGAGTAGTCTTTAACCAGCCTTGTTAAATTTATGCAAATTACCCAGTTTGGCTGGTTGCCGCCATTGCAACCGCATAGATAAAAATAGAAAAATATTAAAAAATCATTTCCGCAGAAATTGTGTGGCCAATAAAGCTCAAACTTTACAGAAAGAACCTTAGTACTAGCCTCTATAGAATTACTGTTTTTCATGGCAATTACTCCAGCAGTTTGGTTGCTATGGCAACTAAGAGTTTCCATTGACTTATAATGGGGAAAATGGAAATTGGCAATTTTTGCTTGTCTCACTGCATTTATTTAGATTTTCTTTCTACAGAAATGTTTCTTGAATAGTCCTCTATGTTTCTTATGAATTTTCTCCAAATCCCTGAATTTGATTGGTTGCCATGGCAAAATATAGGGTAAATTTTCGGACAAAAAAAAAGAAGAAGAAAAAATGAAAAAATCTTCTGCTCAGAAGCCATATGCGGGGATGAGCTGATATTGTGCAAACATGTTGATGACAGAAGCCTCTACATGAATTTTGTTTTTTCTTCCAACCCCATAAGAACTTTGGTTGCTATGCAACTTACAGTTTCCATTGACTTATAATGGGAAAAGTGAAGCCATGAGGAGGATGAAGTTGATACTTTGCATACATATTAATACCATTAGCCTCTACCTAAAGTATGTTTTATATTATCATTGCCCATGTGAACTGGTTTTGCTATGGCAACTTAAAGTTTCCATAGACTTACAATGGGGAAAGTGGACATTGGTATTTATTTCTGTGTTACTGCAGATATTTTGACAAAAGCTTTACAGAAATGTTCCTAGAGTAGTCCTCTATCAGCTATATGAATTTTGCCCAAGGAGCTGATTTTGATTGGTTGCCATTGTAACTGAAAGGCCAAAACCTTTTTTTTATTTTTTTTTGCGCCAAAGATCTTCTTCTCAGAAGCCATTAAGGGAGGATAAAGCTTATTTTTTGCATAAATGTTTGTGATATTATCCTCTATATAAATGGTGTGTTTAATTGCTGTTGTGCATGTTGTTTTGTTGCTGTGGCAACTTATTTTTTAAACATAACCTCAGTGCTCAGGTGAGCGATATAGGGCCATTGGCCCTCTGGTTTTTTATTTTAGCCGACGCCATCGCTAGCGCAAAAATGTATTTTTTTATTTGTCGCAGGTACTTTCTTGCACGTATATACAAATTTCAAGGGAATTAACTCAAATAGAAAAAGCCTGGTTACCGGCTCAATAATATTGGCCCAATTGTACTTTCACTTTCGTCTCAGCGCATTTTTCACAATAGGTAAGAATATGGGGACAATCTGGCTACTTCAGCGATGATTTTCTTTGTTTCAGGCAAGCAGAATATATGTTTATCTACCTAGTTTTTGCTTAATAAGCGCTACGGACATGTAAACATGTGTTTTTATCATTAGTGGGTGGGGGATTCATTGGTTTTCGTTGATTGTGGAACACGTTCGTATGACGTCATCGGCCGTCGGACCGATTTGGATTTCAAAATTTCTGTAGCCCTGCACCACACATTAGGGGCAGGGTATTTTAAAAGTTTTCACATTGGCCATCCCTGTGTCTGTCTGTCCATCTGTCATATGTATGTTCATCTGTCTGTCCACAATTCCTTTCCATTCAGAAATTTAAGTAATTATTAACGGATTTGGTTCAATCGCATAAGTCTTTGTACCAAGAATGTTTGGCTTGGGATTGTTAATGTGCAAATTTCCATAATATCTGACAGAGTTATGGCACTTGTCACTGTACAGAAAATAGGTTTTGGCCTCTAGTTCCTTAACTATTTGGTATATTATAATGAAACTTCACAAAAATGATTGAAACAACAACAGCTATGTGTTACCATAGAAATTTTGTCCTCAGGGGTTATCTGCCCCTGCTGTGGAGCTGTATACATGTATAAAATCATGAAAAAATCTTTAAAAGCCTTTTGTGATGCTCAAAATTTACCCCATGCAGGTTATCTGCCCCGGCTCCTGGGCAGTATAGATGCATAAAATGATGAAAATATCTATATAAAATTAAAATTTACATAGATTTGTCAGAAACTTGCAACTGTTTTAGTATTAATAGAAGTAATGAAAGCCTTTTGAGATGAGCATAATTATACCCCAACAGGGTTATCTGCCTCTCCCCAATGGCCACATACACGTATATGTATAAGACAATTAAAACAGCGGCAAAAATTTTGATGATTTTTCACATTTAGCTCTTGTTTTGTGACAATGTGCTGTAAGGCGAGAGGCGGCATTATGCGGAATTTTGGTATATTTAAGTTCATATAATTATATTTTCCTTTTCAGATATCACAAGACATACACCTCCAGTACCTCCTCGGCAGGAAATAATTCCATTTTCATTTAAGAAGGGCATGTCATTACCTCAACACAGTGACCTTGACCGGGAAAGGTCAAGAAACAAGGCCAACTTACTACAGACAGACTCTGGTATCCATAGTGACACAAACTCCAATGAAGGTGATCCTCATATGCATATATCCAGAGATTTTGTTGTTTGAAATATTTTATAATGACTTAAAGATAGATTCAGTATTGAGGGTGAAATCTTGAAGGATGTGTGATAAGTTTGATAACAAGAATTTAAGTGCTTCCAAGGAGACTGCAAAAATGGCAGGGGACACAACTCTAGTTTGACTAGTATTGTGTTTGTAATGTATGAAAGAAACTATGTACATACAGTACTGTATGAACTTGTGTGCAATATTTTATGGAAAAAAGTGAGCTTTTTATTTTGGATGACAATAATTTTGAAGGAACTAAAAGTTGACAGGAAACTAATCTTGTAACATTAACTGAATAATGGTGAACGAGATGGTGTCAACCAGAAAACCGCATGGACAATGGAAAATCAGCATCAGCCGTAAGGGTGCAGAACTCAGCCAAACTGGAAAGGGAAAGACGTCAGCTATGTCTGCAATGGAACAAGTTCTGGTTTGACATTGAGAAATGAACTGTTACTGGTTCTGATGTGGCCAAGAGTGAAGACTCAACAGGTATGATGGTGTTCAGATTGTGTAGCATTGGCCTCAAAAAAGTAATTATTTGAGACTTTTTGAAATAATTGTCTTTATTTTCTGTCAAAACATGTTGTGACCCTCATTAGAACTGTCTCAATGAGACAGTTCTAATGTGAGGTCACAACATATGTTTTAAAGGAGAAGTAACAGAAATTATTATAGAGTTATCTTCAAATACTCATCTTTATCATGGCCTGTCCTGTAATTGCCACATTTCCTTTTCTTTGAATTGATAATATAGGTTTTGCAGTATGAACTACCTATGCCCTGATCACAAAACTTGCCCATAGTCAGGTCAGTACATGTACAGTTTACACACCGGGGCTGCCCTTCCAAAATAATCTCATATATTATGTAAATTAGGCACATATCTAGATTTTGGTGTTTTTTAGGAAGGAAAAAAGCCCTGTCTTGTCACCAAAGAAATATTGTAGAACAGGGCCCAGTAGTTCAAAGCATCGTTAGCCTAACAAGCTCGTTAAGAGGTCAACTTGTTAAGTGTTTTAAGACTTTATAACCAAATACACTGATATTTTTTGTTGAAAAAATGTAAGCACTGCAAAAGCTTCTCACATTTTTTCAACAAAAAATATTGGCATATTTGCAGTATTAATGTTTGAAATTTAAACATCTCGTTAACTAACGATGTCGTTAGTTTTGAACATTTACTGGGCCCTGGAAATCAAGAAACAAATCTGTGTAAAGAAACAGTGTAGGGAGGATCAGTGATGAGAGCAGTTTTGAGTTCGGTTGAACAGAGAACAAATTACTGTAAGCATTGTATGGGTCAATGAATAAAAAGAATCAGATTTAAACCAAACTGAATTTACATGTTTTCTTGTAGATAATGTAATAGAATCTGACCTAAACCAAGTGGAATTCACATGTTTTCTTGTAGATAATGTAATTTGCAAGCCTCATTTGATTTTGATTGTTGCATTAAAGGCATCATTGTTTTGGCAGTAGTTGAACAAACACTCCCACTGCGTATGTTTCATACATATGCAAACAGTATATGAGCCGCGACACGAGAAAACCAACAAAGTGGTTGTGCGCCCAGCGCAAACTGAGATCAGCCTGGGCATCTGCCCAGTCTGATCTTTACCAAGTGCTTTCAGGGTAGCTAATGGTCTAAGCTACCTCCACGCGGACAGTGAAGACTCTGATCAGACTGGGCGGATGCCCAGGCTGATCTGAGTCTGCGCTGAGCGCACAACCACATTGTTGGTTTTGTCGTGTGGAGGCTCATATGTCCCCGGTATCATGCCACTGTATCAAAACTCAACATGTCCAATTACTGCTAACAGCAAGGAACAATTGCAGAAAAGTCAGAAAATTTTAAAGTGGAGGATCAATGACAACCCTGCCTGCAGTCATTGGTTTGGGACATGGCTAGTTTTTTGGCATTGGTTATGAAGATGTTCCTGTCTTTTCTTTTCAGCTGTTAAATGCAGTTCAGTATACATGTAGTCAACCTGATCTTCCCATGCTAGTTTGAGGAAGGTCTATCATTTGACTGTAAGGCTGTCTTTGTGATCAAGGTGGCTCACAGAAGTTTGAGAAGAGAAGAGTCTTTTGGCTTTGGTAAGCTCTTGTTGCAGTAACATTAGTTTATGTATATTTTATAAACATAAACACTGTATTTCTTTAATTATTGCCCAGTGGACAGGAATTCCATTACAATTAATTTTTCACAAAAAATGACCATTGGTGTGCAAAGTCTGATTATGATGGACTTCAGGCCACTTTTTCACAGGCCTTTATTAGAGAGGGTGTATCTATTTGAATAATTATGGTAACTTTTATTATAAATTGTTGGCATCTTGTAGTCAGTGGTAGAATTTCAGGTGGGTGACAATGAAATAACTTCTGTTCTTCATGCATTTATAGAGTATAGTCCTTCATTAGAATGGTCTTAGTGGTATAGCAGCTAGAAAGTTCCTACTAAGTTTTGCATGTAATTATAAATATATTTGAAGAGTTGTTGCCCATTAAATGGTCAGATTAGTGATTCTAAAAGGAGTATCTATTCTGTAGGTTTTCATGCACATATTTTTCTTGTATTTTCAAAATTTCTTACCTAGCCATTTCTAGTCCAATTTTAATTTTAGAGTTAAATGGAAACTATAAATTTAGACGATCATTTACCTCTTGAAGAGATCTGTCTTCAAAGTTGTTTTAAAGTGAAAACAGTGCAGACCTAGATCAGATGGCACTGAAAGTGCCATCTGATCTAGGTTGACACTGTTTGCAAATACGTTTTCGATGAAATTTTAGTAATTTAGTTGTCTTTTCTTATTTCAAGCAGGCTGATGTTACAGAGGAGCTGATGTAGAATCCACTATCGCAATACTGATGGAGGCTGACAGTTTATATGGAGTGATCTTCTAAGATGTATGAAAAGTCAAGAATGGAATACAGAATAGATCTGTAGATTTTCATAAATTGTTTTGTATATGTTCTCCCAAATGTGCCAAATACCTCTGTTTTGTATGCTTCATAAATATGTAGTCAAACTAGTCCAAAAATCTGAGGCTGAACTATGGATATTTTTTCATAATATTGCAAAAAAAAAAAACAAAAAAAAACTAGACACTATTGAACCTTAGTAGAATCGCCCATTAATGAGGCAGTTCTGTTAAGCTTTCAGTATGTCTGTTGTTGTTTTTTTTAGACAAAGTATGAATATGCTTACTTTCATTTCTGGTATTATGTCTCCCCCCTTCAGGGTCTGTCTGTCACAAATCGTGTCCGTTCTATAACTTGAAAACTGCTCAAGCTATATTCGGGAACTTCATATAAATATCAATCAACATGAGACGACGTGCAGAGTGCAAGAATGGTAACTCTGGCTTTTATACTTTTTGAGTTATTTCCCTTGGAACTTAGTCCATCACAAAATTGTGTTTCAATCGTGTCCGTTCTATAACTTGAAAACCGCTCAAGCTATATTCGCGAAACTTCATATAAATATCAGTCAACATGAGACAACATGCAGAGTGCAAGAATGGTAACTCTGGCATTTATACTTTTTGAGTTATTTTCCATGGAACTTAGTCCATCACAAAATTGTGTTTCAATTGTGTCGGCTCTGTAACTTGAAAACTGCTCAAGCTTTATTCACGAAACTTCATACAAATATCAATCAACATGAGGCAATGTGCAGAGTGCACAAATGGTAACTCTGGCATTTATACTTTTTGAGTTATTTCCCTTGGAACTTTGTCCATCACAAAATTGCGTCTCAGTCGAGTCCGTCTATGACTTTAAAACCATTCAAGCTATATTCATGGAAGTTCATACAAATATCAGTCAACATCAGACGACGTGCAGAATGCACTCTGGCGTTTATACTTTTTGAGTTATTTCCCTTGGAACTTTGTCCATCACAAAATTGCGTCTCAGTCGAGTCTGTCTATAACTTTAAAACCATTCAAGCTATATTGATGAAAGTTCATACAAATATCAATCAACATCAGACAACGTGCAGAATGCAAGAACCATAACTTTAGCATTTATACTATTTGAGTTATTTACCTTAGAACTTTGTTAGTCATAAAATCGTGTCTCAGTTGTGTCTGCTCCATAACTTGAAAACCATTCAAGCTATATTCACAAAACTTCATACAAATATCAATCAACATTAGAAGAATTGCATAGTGCAAGAACCATAACTCTTGCATTTATACTTCTTGAGTTATTTCCCTTCTTGAGTTATTTCCCTTGGACCTTTGTCAGTCACAAAATCGTGTCTCAATCGCTTTATTACTTGAAAACCGGACAAGCTATATTCACGAAACTTCATACAAATGTCAGTCAACACTAGACAACCTGTAGAGCACAGCATTTATACTATACTTGAAGCCAGTAAATATGCAAGTTTCTGGTTTACGACCACGTACCAATTTATGACACTAACGCTACTTTGTAAAGGAAACCAGGGTATTTAGCACACTAGTTTTTAATGGCAGTACTGTCGGGATGCTGACAACGTTTCAATTAATGAGGACTGCATTTATATATAAAGGGACGTAACTCCGACTGTTATTGAGGCTAAAGCGAAATTGACGTTTAATGAATGTTTTCGTTTAACGTTTATACGAGCTCGTTTCGGCTAAATTTCTCGATTATTTCGATAAATGTTCAAAGGCTGTGCATACAAGTCGTTTTCTTAAAAATGCCAAGACTACCGCCTGCGTAAATGCAGCCGAAAGTTTGTGCCTTCAAGCCGGAAGTGCTTGTAAAGGATGCGATTTTTTTTGGACAAAGACTGATACCAATGAAAAGTTTTTGGCAAGATTCGTGTGTCTTTTTCTCAAAAGCCTTTTATTTGGACCTTAGATGAAATTTTGCAAGCTTCTCAAAATGTGTGATTTTTCACGGAAAAAGGGTGTAATGTTAAAGTCTCTAAAACCGTACCCGCAGGTATAACTTAAGTTTTTACGTTGTTTTTCAATTTCAAGCATCATACTGAGGATCGTTTCAATAAAATTAGACTGAATCTAAATTTCCTGAATGCTTGAAATTGAAATTTGTTGATTTTTACATTTTTCTTAAACTTTTTTCTCAGACAAATCGTCCTAAGCCAAACTGATACTAAAAACTTGCCGGACGATAGGCAAATTGCATGCAATGTATTATAATCTTGTGTCATTACTTTTAATCTGAATATATAAGATGTAAAAAGTTGCATTTTTAATGGTTTCAAGTATATTTGAGTTATTTCCCTTGGAACTTTGTCATTCACAAAATCGTGTCTCAATCGTCTAAGCTCTATAACTTGAAAACCGTTTAAGCTATATTCATGAAACTTCATACAAATATCAGTCAACATATGAATAGACGACGTGCAGAGCACTGTAACTCTTGCATTTCTATTTTTTGACAAAAACTAAATATGAATATCAGTCAACATTACATGACATGCAGAGCATAACAACTATAACTCTTGCATTTATACTTTTTACTTATTATGAATCACTGCTTCAGGGTAGGGAAACATATTGTTTTTCCCTTGGCGTCTTAATGACTGATCCTTTTGACATCAAAAAGGGGGGAGACATCTGTTTTTTTCGTAGGAAAACAATTCTAGTTTTGGGCTATCTTAGTTTGACATTTCAGCCCGCAAAGCAAGTTACCAGATAGAAAAAAAAAATAATGCTCTTAGGTTTGACTTGTTGGACTAGGATTTTCAGAAGTTCTGTATAATTGTATTTGTTTATTGAACACTTTTCATATTATGTCTTTGTTTATGAGCAATAAACACTAAAAATCCCTCTTTATATGTATGGTGTCTGAGAATTAAGTAAATTATCATATTTACGCAAAACATTTTGGCAAAAATACATGAGCAGACAATGTAGACCCTGATCAGACTGCTCCTAAGGAGCAGTCTGATCAGGGCTACATTGTTTGCAAAGAGTGTAAGGAAGGGTTCCCATATAGTGCAAATGGACTAGTCCATATTGGAAGATAGAAGTCTGTTATTGAAATGGGGAAGAGTGTCACAATATTTTGGGTAATTATGGTAGCTTTCTGTCTGAAATAAAACATGTCAAATGACTGTTTTTAACTCACACAGCACATAAAATTGGGTCTATTTCCATACTTTATTGCATAAAAAATGCAAAGCTGGTTCATGATCAATTTTTATGGACATTGTAGTTACAGGTTTAGAAGGCAAATTAAACATCCTTTTTCTTTAGTCAGACAAATTCAGACAGATGTCTAACATAGAGACACATGCATCTTAATTTAGACAAAATCTTGGGGAAAAAATGGTCTCCATTTAAGTGCTGTCATAAAGCTAATTTTGTTAATCATTAGAAAAGTTTCAGATTTACCCATTATTGGAAACAAACTGGAATTTCAGCCATTTGGATTGTTTTAGATTGATTTATTTTAGGGGGAAACTTGACTGTTAATAATAATAATAATAATAATAATAATAAATGACGTAATTTGTATACGTATCAAGCTGTAACATGGAGGGGCATATAGCAAGTTATTTCCCTTGACAGACCAAGATAATTGAGATACCTCTCAACAAAGGGAGATAATTCCTGTTTCAAACCGTATACTGATCAAGGGGGGCATTCTCTTTGGAGCCATAAAAATGCAGTCAAATTTATCCCCTTGAACAAGGATACAGTAAAGCAACATGTTTATATATAACAGTAAAGTTTTCTCAAGGGAGGAAGCAAAGAACAATCCAAAGTAATGCATTAATCCTAAAGCGCCCAAAATCAGAGGACAAAATTTATGTCCTCAAAATTTCCTAGCTATATCATATTGAGAATACAATGATTGGAAGGCTAATCAATTTTGAAAATTGTGGGAAGGAAAGTTGGTTATATTCAAATTCAAAATTCTGAAATTGATGAAAAAGGATAAAAGTGATTTAAGTCATGGCAAATTTTGAAATTGAGAAAAATGTCATTTATACATGTAAAAACCTATAAATATGATTATGATTTGAACTTGATGTTAAGGAAGTGTATAAACTGCCAGCACGAAGGTAGTTAACTTGACTGATTGATAGCTCTATAAATTAAGCAAAGTTTGTAAAATTGTCCAGGTGAAATGAGAATTTAAAAAAAAAAAAAAAAGTTTGGTAACTTTCCGATAAATGCTAAAATGTCCCACGATTTACTGAAAAAAATTCTGGTTATTGTGACAGATAGATCTGAGCCATCATTGCACACCCAGATCAGACTGCTCCCGAGCAGTCTTATCAGGATCTGCACTGATTGCTATTGTATAAGCAGCTTTTGAAGAGGTTTAAATGGTATTTGCATACAGCGAGACTAAGATTAGTTTGCGCCGCTGCACAGTTTGGTCATACATTATCACGGAGGTAATTCCAATTTTGGCTACCTGTGCTTTCGACCGAGTCAGTCAGTTACCATACATGCAAAAGTGGCTATCGACCGAGATAATCGACAGCAGTATCAGCTCGGTCAACAGCCATCAACAATAGCACCATTTACCATTATTGGAAATGCTTACGATCGTATTCTTGGTCGAAAGCCACTTTGTATAGTACAGACTTGTTCGAAAGCACAGGTAGCCACATTAGTATTACCCCGGTGATTATATGACACATTACTAGATGGCATCAGCAATCAGTGGTGGCTCAGTACAGCCTTCATTTTGCATACGTAGATTCCTGGGGATCCATACATATTGTAAGTGAATTGCAAAGACTCTGGCCAGACTGCATGGATCAGGGCTCTAGATAAGAGGGAGTAGTTGGTGATAATTAAGGTTGATTTTTTTGCTTCTCATTGAAACCATATGTTGACTGTAAATGCAGAAAGGCGCAGGTGTGGCACAGGCTAATCTTAGTCTTCACTGTATTCACATTTCAGCCATGACACAACAAAACAAGCAAAGTGGCATGTGTGCCCGACGAAGACTCAAATCAGCTTGGGCAGTCGCCCAGTCTGATCAGAGTATTTGCTTGCACTGAAAGGTAAGCTAAGGGTCTAAACTGGCTCTATATACACTGCAAAGACTCTGATGCCACTTTGTTGGTTTTGTCTTGTCATGGCTCATTTGTGGTTTTTGTGCTACTTTTTACAATGGGAAAGTTTTTGTGACTTTCCTTTTTGTATCCATGGACAATGAAACCCTTTCAAAATGGAATCAACTCTTAAAGGAAAGGATTTGCTCCACTAAGAGTCAACTCTTAAAGGAAAGTATTTGCTACTAAAGGAGCAAATTCTTTCCTTCAAGAGGTGACTCCATGGAAAAAGGAGTCAAAAATGAAATAAGAGAGTTGTTTCTGAATATTTATTCAACCATCTTATTGATGAGAAACTGAAGTAATTGAAAATTTTCAATCTGAGTTATGAACCAAATTTTATAAAAGGTAAAAATTGCCAAAAAAATATATAAATAAAAAAATATGTTTAATTTCTAGTCTGAAAACCGTTAATTTACTAATGTCTTGATGACATGATACACAATTATAGGTGAAAATTTGGGGGATGAAATTGGTGCACCACTTAGCCTTGCCAAACTGATTCTGTTGGGATCCATAATGAGATATAAGACCCAAAAAGTTCTTTCATTATCTGAAGGTTCAAACTAAAAATATTGCTTGTTCTTTTCTCTGTAGATCAAATGTTTTAACAAGATTGCTTAGACAGGTTTCAAATGTACAACTGGAATCTATTTTCATAGCCATTATTACATTGGTTGTTCCTTTGATCTTGCATATAAACATGAATGAATGTTCAATGTGTTTTTTAAATGTCTCTATATGTATATGAACAATGTTTAATGAGAAATTTTAATGTGACAGATGGCTGAGCTAAAGTCATAAAGAAAGGCAAAATTATCGAGTAAAAATTATTTTTCACTTCCTTGCAAAACAAAAAATGAAAGTTTGTAGGACTGTAACTGAACTAGAAGTCAATTTTGGAAATGTCCAGCATAACATTGTAAGTTTTGCAGAGAAGTGAGATAAGTAATTCTTACTTTCGTAAGCTCTTCAAGGTACTGTTATTGTACAAATGTTAGCGGTGTACTAATGGTCGCGACTTTTAAGATCAACATAAATGTGTGACCTGAAGATTTTACAAATAAATAGTTGGGAAGCACGACAATTTGGGAACCTGAATACCCATGAATGTGTCTTAAATTGCAAAACCGCGAACTTTTGTTCGAGCGAACATAAATACAATTACAGTATATGGGTATACATACAGCATTGTTTCCCTTTTGCCATTTTAATGAAAGGGAAAAAAAAATGTGACTTCCTGATTGCTTCACTGGATGGCGTAGTGTATAGTTTCTAGTCTGGGTTTTACTCCTGAAGGAAAGAATTTGCTAATTGTGGAACAAATTTGATACATGTACATGCTTTTTTCTTTACAAAAATAATCCCAAAAGTCTACAGCAATCTTATAAATTTCCCTCCCAAAACATTGTAAAAATCTAGATTCAGCTTATAAGGTTGACCTTGATTTTTTGGACTGTTTTGGAAGAAGAATCCAGATTTTTGGGATTATTTTGGAAGAGAAAAAACCATCACAAAGCAGGATTTCCTATGACTATTTTAGATATTTAGGGTCGTTTGAGAGATGGAAAAAATACCGTTTTATAGGTGAATAAAAACAGTAATACAAAATACAAGAGCTCAGATCAGACTCTGGTTGTTTGCTTACTGATCTGAGTTAAAGCTGTTTATGCTTGCCTTGTTAAGATGTATGGATACACATCCATATTTTACTGCTATTTTTTACAAAGGGAAACAACTTTAGTGACTTTCTGTTTGCTTCCCAAGACAAACCTTTCCAAAAGGGGTCTACTCTTAAAGGAAAGAATTTGCTCCCAAAGGAGCAAATTCATTCCTTTAAGAGTTCAACCTCATTGAGAAAGGAGGTAAAAAAGAAAATGAGAGTTGTTTCCCCTGTAAGTGTACTTATTTGACTATACTTAAAGTACTTTTCTTTATGATTCACTCAGATATAAATGTTTCCTTTTTATGTCTGAATGTACATGTTTGTAAAGTTAATGAGAATTGTAATGTACATTTTGAATTTGTTTACCATGAATCATGTCAATACATGTCAATTGTTATTGTTGTAAATTTCATTTGAAAAGCACAAATGTGATATAGAAGTATTGCTCTACGCAAGAAAATAAAGACTAACAAAGTAGTATAGTGTTGGTCATCATTCTAAATCCAGTAAAAACATTTCTTGAGGAAAAATGATTTTGTGACATCAAATTTTTAGAATTGTCTGTGTAAGATAATTCAAATGAGATGCACTAGTAAACACACTGGTCTGGCATTCAACACAGGCAACGAAGGCAACGTACTATAAAACTTGATTGTTTTCGTATATCTCTTAGATTAATTTCAAACTATTATTCTTACAGACCCGGCAGTTCATTAAACCTCTTATTCAGACCAGATTTTTGAAGAAATTCCGTCTAGTATAAATGCAGTGCTTGAATAAGTTTCTTTACCGATTTGTTGCATAGACGTTGTAGTCCAAAGATTGTTTTCAAGCATTTCTTGAATATGCATATGAATTCAGTAAAACTTTTGATTCCTATTTCAAGAGCTGGGGATCGGGTGGTCCATGAGACTATACTTCTGAAACAAACTTATCTTGATGAGCGGAACAAGCAAGATTCCTGTACGATGTCTTCGTAGCCTGTGTTGAATGCCAGACCAGTGTGGTAAAGTTTGCTAATGAAAAACAGGGGAAAAAATACCATCTATTATTACTGTCTCAGTCAAGCAGCGTTTGTCTCTTTGACCACAGTATCAAACTGAGGGGAACAATAGCAGTATCGGGACACTTTGTTTAAAAGGTAATTTATCCATTGAAAAGGCAATTTATCCATTGGAAAGAAAAAATGCATTGTTGCAGGATAAACATCAATAATACTTCCATGCATACTTTTTACCTTATTTTTTTCAATCAAAAAGGTAAAGTTTCAGGTTTCCCATAGCCTAATAGCCATAGGGGCAGTGGGGGTTAGAGGCCCACTGTGTCTTGGGTACAGCATATGAAAGGTGGAGCCCATCCCTCTCCTTTCACTGCCTTATCTTTCATTGATTCAAAGCAGATACCCATGTACTGCTGGGTTGACAGTTTTCCAGTCAGATGGCGAAACCCCGGCGCAATCTCATGACCTGGCAACGATCTGCAGCATCACCGAGCATCTCTCACCACTTGACCATGGCATCTCTCTCTCAATCAAACCAGTTTAAAAAAGCCAGATATCAGATGCCACTTTTATATTCTGCACTGTATAGTCTTTAAACTATAGATTTAATCAAAGTAGGGAAAAAGATGAACATGATGCCATATTCACAATCATAGAGCCATCTTTGGAACTTCACCAGTTTCACTGCTTTTTTTCTTATAAAAGGTTCAGTTTTATATAAAGCTAAATAGTGCACGAGCTGTCATAAAGTTTTCATAATTTTTAACAACACTAAACTTGTTACTGAGCAACTTGTAGTTCTCATGTTTACTTTGACATTAGGGACCGACCATTTGATATTCTGGGGGGGGCCTGGTATATTTATCAAAAAAAATTCCTGTCTTTGGATATGCAAGAAAAAAATAACCTGGCTCATAGGGGGGTTCAAAAAAATAATCTGGCTTCAAAAGTAAGAGAAAAAAATAACCTGTCTCCACCCAAAATTTCAAAAAAAAAAAATATAGTCTGCAGATAATTCCATTGGAATTGAGTTTTTATAATCTCTCTGGCTTCTGGGGGCTGCGCCCCCAAAACCCCCATATTTATAGTTATATTTTAATATTATCTGCAATTGGTTTACACTAGCAAGCCCGCATGTGCATACATTTACAAAAAAATCCTATACAACATTCACATACATGTATCATTGATCTGCCACATTTCTAAGTAAATGTTTCCACTAAAACTGAATTGCAAAAGAGTCACTAGCTTATGGGAGACAAAACCATTATGGCAAAATAAACACTCTAAAAGGCAAAAGTCTGAATATTAAAACCCTTATTTTTACCATCATTCCTAGTTTTTCTCTTGTTTCCAGTCTTAAAATTGCCATTGAAATTGGGAAATTGCTTTAGCTTCTGGGGGGCGTTGCCCCCCAGACCCCCCTTTCTTAACTTCTTAGCACATAACTTTCAGCCATTTTATTAATTGCCATTCATGTATAATGTGACTCTATCGGTAAGTATTTATCAAACTTTCTAAAGGACGAATAAAGCATGTTTGGCCATATATTGGGATAGAAAAAAAAAACTTAAATTCCTAATGTTAGCACTAAAACTTTGCCAAAATAGCCCTAAATTTTGGCCTAAATACCCCTAATTTAAGGCCTAATTTTTGCCAAACTCATACAGGGATGTTTGTATCTGTACCTTAGATGAAAAGAGTAACATGCTCCAGGCACTGGTTTGCAAAAGCAAGCTAAGCCATGCCCTTCGCCTGGTTAAAGACAGCACCATGTTCTTTTTGTGAGAAAAAAAGGTGTAAAAAATACTGATGTGGGTAAAATAAGATCAAGTAAACAAGGATCTGATAGTTCAGCTATAAAATAAAAAAAAAAATAACCTGTTTGAGTTAGTTTGTAAAAAAAATAAATTAGCTTCCACAAGGTGAAAAAAAAAGAAATTGTTTCCAGAGGCCAGTGAAATAAAATGTTGTGTCTCCATCAAGAATACCAGGCCCCCCCCCAGAATATCAAATGGTCGGTCCCTTAGTTATGAAAGATCACACTTCAGGACTACTGTCACTTGCTTAATTATCCCCTCGCACCACGAAGTGGCGAGGGGATATAGGTTTTGTCCCCTACGTAAGTAAGTACGTACATACCTATGTAAGTACGTACGTATGTTCACCTTTTGTCATCGCTCTAGCGCCTACATTTCTCAACCGATTTTAAAATAACTTCACACAAATGTTAGGCATGACAATATCTCGAGCAAGTTTGACTTTCAGGATGCTGCGCCCAAGGTCTAGGTCACTGTGGCTATTTTTAGAAAAACGTCAGCCCTCTAGCACCTACATTTCTCAACGGATCTTAAAATAATTTCACACAAATGTAGGGCATGACAATATCTCGAGCAAGTTCGCTTTCAGGGTGCTGCACCTAAGGTCAAGGTCACTGTGGCTATTTTTAGAAAAACTTTGTCAGCGCTCTAGAGCCTACATTTCTCAACGGATTTTGAAATAACTTCACACAAATGTAGGGCATGACAATATCTCGAGCAAGTTCGACTTTCAGGGTGCTGCTCCCAAGGTCAAGGTCACTGCGGCTATTTTTAGAAAAACGTCAGCCCTCTAGCGCCTACATTTCTCAAGTGATTTTGAAATAACTTCTCATAAATGTAGGGCATGACAATATCTACAGCAAGTTTGACTTTGAGGGTGCTGCGCACAAGGTCAAGGTCACTGTGGCTATTTTTAGAAAAACTTGTCATCGCTCTAGCCCCTACCTTTCTCAACGGATTTTGAAATAACTTCACACAAATGTAGAGCATGACAATATTTCGAGCAAGTTTGACTTTCAGGGTGCTGTGCCCAAGGTCAAGGTCACTAACTATTTTTAGAAAAACTTTGTCAGCGCTCTAGCGCCTACATTTCTCATTGGATTTTGAAATAACTTCACAGAAATATAGGGTATGAGAATATCTCGAGCAAGTTCGACCTTCAGGATGCTGGGCTCAAAGTCAAGGTCACTGTGGCTATTTTTAGAAAAACTTTGTCATCACCCTATCGTCTACATTTCTCCATGGATTTTAAAATAACTTCACACAAATGTAGGGCATGACAATATCTAGAGCAAGTTCGACTTTCAGGGTGCTGGGCTCAAAGTCAAGGTCACTATGGTCTTGTACGAGGGGATTTGTATTGCCTGCGATGCTTTGTTGTGTTTTGCAATTGTTGCAATGGCAAGTAGGAACAGCAAAAATGTTGCACTAACAGCTTATGCGCAACAAATTTCTCACGGTACTATTACATACACATAGAAATCAATATTCTTACCTTCAAAATGGACTAAAAAAATTCAAAAAGGGCCATGACAAAAATTAGCCAGATGACATCACTCTATCACTTTTCCCCGCATTGTTATAGTATATTTGGACTTGAGGCCTAACTGTTGCAGTGGAAAGATCAAGGTCACCAAAAGCCAGTCAGTTCTACTTCTCATAATATGGAATACAAATTAAGAACATTGTGGAATCATTGATACATCTACATTTTCTTGAGAGGCCAGGATTCATGCCCCAAACATCAGAATGAGTGATAAATTCAGTGCTTACAGAGTGATGCCCCTTATAAACGTAAGCCCTTCTGACTTATAGTTTTCTTCAACAAAGTTTACTCCCAGTACAATGATTTTTTGGTTGGTTGATTTGATGCTTAACGTCCACGGTAAACAACTAAGGTCATGCTGGGACGGTCAGTTAACCTAACCACACTATTCCTGGGCAGGCTTAGACCTCCTAAGCGGTTAACCAGTACTAAGTGCACATACTTTCGCCAGTAACTGACAACTGCCCTTCTTGAATCAGGGGAAGGAGAAATGAAAGTATGTGGCCAGACCGGGATTCGAACCCAGGACCTCTGACTTACGAGTCAGGTGCCCTACCGATTGCGCTACCCGGCCCGGCAGTACAATGAAGTTGCAAGGTACTGTGAGATGTTGATTGACTATAAACACAGCTGACTCTGGTTATCTCAAACGCTGCTATATATAAAAGTACAAGCTAATATCAACAAAAAAGTTTGGATGCATCTCCTGTATACGTAGCTTGACATTTACGCTAAGACATCTCAAACTTCTGTAAAATTTACTTTGAGATATCAGAAGTGTGAGATTAACTTTGACTCCATTATCTAGTTCTAACTGACTACGGTACTTGATTGAAGCTCACACTTTTTTGTGATGCATGATACTACATAAGTTTGATGATATCTCGATATTAACACTCTTGATTATTTTTGTGATATGTCTGTAAAATTTGTATATTTTAAGTTGCATTAAACTAAATTTGATCACAAATTATGAGAATTATAATCAAACAGCATCTCATAAAATGCAAGTTCATTGATAAATCAGGTCAAATGTATTAACAATACAGCATAATACACAAAAATCCATGTAAGATGATCTGAACTTGTCTTTACATTGTTAAGAACTTTCTAAATTGCCAGATTTCTTTCAAGTTTGGAAAGACTTTCTGTCACTGTGCCTAGACAGAATTATTCCCCTTGCATCATGTCATGATCTGCCCTAGTCTGTTCATTGTCAAGAACTTTGCCAGAGTTCAAGCCTCCTTGCTATTGAGTCTAAACAGAATTATTTCCCTTCTTCCATGACATTGTATAACTTGGGGAAAAAAACATATATACACCCTAAATAAAGCTTTATGTTGTTACAAAGTAAAGACTAAGCAGAGTGAATGAATGAACAGGCTGGTCTGAGTCTTCACTGGTCTGACATGGCCTAACTCCTTTTGTCACCACACTTCACATATAATTCGACAAAGTAGACCATAGAAGAGTGATCTACATTCCACTGGACATGCAATTCGCTCCCAGAACCTGGTATGGTACTTTTACAGGACACAATTTGCTCCTTCAGAGGGAGCAAATTCTTTACTGTAAAAGAACCATCCTAATTCAGTGGAACAAAGCAAACCCAGCGGGCACATGACGTCAAAATGACGTCGTTCTGATGCTAATGCGACATCATCATGTGACGTCAGTGTGACGTCATGTGCCTGCTGGGAAGATTATCGATGCAAGTCTTTTCTATTCCATTCAGAGGCTTATAACTACTCACTACTGAGTAGGTATAAGCCTCTGATCGATTCCACTCCATTCCATGATTTGAACTGCGCCTTGCAATGTGTTGAGAGATTGGTATGAAGGCGGAGTCTGAACTTAAAAAATTGAAACACCAGACACATTATTCAAGAAACTCTTCATCACTTTTAATGAGCTGCTAATTTCTCTGTTTTAGAGTGCTAGACAGATTAAATGAATCATTTATATTTTCTTGATGAAAGATTTGAAAGCTTTGATTTGCCGATATTTCCTCTGAAAATGATACAGATGGATACAAAAGTTATGTTAATTTCAAATCCTGTAAAGAAAACAACTTTGGTGTTCAGTTGCATGTCATTTTCATTTATTCTGTCATTCCTCTCTCTCTCTCTCTCTCCCTCTCTCTCTCTCTCTCTCTCTCTCTCTCTCATTGAGATAAGCTTCTGATACAGCTGTAATGCAGCATGGTAGCAGAGAGTAACCCTACCATAATGACCCTAAAATTTCGGACACTCGAAAATCAGACAATTATTGTTTGAAAATTCTTAGAAAGTTGATTTTACACACATTTATATATCCAAATGATGCTTAGTGAACGGCAAATGTTGTAGACCCTTATTAAACTGCTAGTTTGATCTGGATCTACAATGTTTGCTCAGACCTGTCTGTCCAAATATTCAAGGTCATTCCGATACCCAGTGACAGTAAGCATTGCAGTAATATCCCTTTAAGTGTCGTCCCTCAACAGTCGGCATCCAACCTCCCCACTGGGCACACAGTGTTGAATCAATACTACAAGTTGTGTGCCTGCTGGGGATCTGTTCCATAAAATTATTCGGCATGCATCAGCTTGCATCACATGCCACCCAAAGTCGATATTTTCAATATATGGGGAGGCTTGATTTTTATCATTATTATCACTAATACTGTCATCTTTTATATACAAATTTCAATTTTACATGCAAACAGTGAAGGCCCTAATTCTGTGACATCTATTCTGGCTCTACATTGTTTGCAACGGTCTCTTTTATGGGATGTAAGGCATGTTTACAGTAACAAATACAAACCTGTTCTAAGGTGACAGAAAAACTTGCTGTTTACGGCAGGTGATCTCTTAATACAAGTTCATTTGCTCTATGTGTTTGTTCAAGGGACCCCAAAAACAGTTGCTTCTAAGATAACCCCATAAATGAGTTATTCCATAAGGCAGGTGAATCTTAATAGGGTTAAATGTAAGTTCGATGCCAAACTGGCTGGAAAGTTGTATATATAAATATACTAAAAACTAATTACCTGTTTATATATTCAATGGCTTTAAAGTCGTTTACAAGACCTTTATGGCCACTTTATATACTTTAAAATATTTATTTAAACATCTGGCAATACTTTCAAGTCTATTTCTAATGAAGGTCTAAAATCAAACATTCTACAAATTATGTTTTCTACAAAGAACCCCATCTTATAATTAAGACTTCCAAAAAGTTTAAAGGAGCCGCCACAATAAAAAGGTACTTCATGACATGTACAAAAAAGGAAGCTCAGTTTAACCAGAGACACAGTATGTCCAGAGTCCTCGCTGTTTGCATAAAAAAGTCTAAGATTTCCGCAAAACGCGGAGACTCTGATCAGACTGAGCGGATGCACAGTCTGATCAGAGTCTGCGCTTTTTGCACATGCCCAAAGCATCCCTTTTCCTAAAACATTCGAGGCACAGTTTGAGAATTCTTGGGTGATTTATGAACTGAAGGGGTGGGCTTATTTAGTGATAAATGCTCGAAATATAAACAGTGAAATGTGTTTCCTGCTAGCAGCCTAATCCACCCTCATTAGTGAGGCTCCATAAATAGCCTAAACTGCCGTGAAATGCAACATGCAGATTTTGCCAGGCAATAGAGTGGATAAATGGAGAAAAGAACAAACAATGTATGAAATATCGCTCTCTTCTGCATTTTGAAGTCCGCAGACTCCAGAATTTGGACTGAGAACGAGTTGCCTGTGTGCAATGGCTGAGGTTAGTTTGGCATAATGTACTTTGTTCAGTTGAGGGGTAAAACATTTTGCTTGAAAGTTTTGTATTATTGGAGGTGTTGATTTGTATGCAAAGAATGAGTAAAACATTATACGCTTACTGAGCGTGGAATGCTGCGTGTTCATGCTCCGTAGACGAGAAAATGCTGCGTTTGACTGTCTGCCATTCCAATCTTTATCATTTTCTCTTATAGCTAGAAAAAAATTTGACGCCAGTTACCCTGGCCATGCAACAAGTTATTTTCCTTGCCCTGCAAGTCTGCATGGCCCTTGTTGGGTCCGTTTCTTATCGGCATATATGAACTCAAAATAAAGGGTGAACCTTCCCACCGTCCCATACCTCCAGAATTCGGAACGAGTTTATAGGAGAAAACGCGGTGACGTCATCGATAAGGATTACCAAGGTATTCCCCACACACTGGGTGGTTGCTTAGTCCCGGTGAGCGATGATTTTTTCTGACAATCGTCAACGATTTTTTCTGACAATTAGTGTCTCATAAGCGTGACGAAGCAAAAGGGTAAGTGAACAAACTTATTTTCAATATTTTCTCCTGATCTTTTGCAAACAGGCTGTTTTCCGAAGCATTTTATGAGCGCATTTAGTCGTTTGTCACATTTTTTTCTGTGAAATAACCCCTGCAAACCACGGAGGAAAATTACAGCAAATGTCAAGGATTTGCTCCTACAACGAATTTAATGTCCCGGATTTTTTCCTACAGTGTCCCGGATTTTTTCCTACCACATATATTGCATTTCAGAGGCCCAAAACTCGGATTATAGACTCAGCAATTAGATTTTTTTAGTGTGTGATCTAATTTTATTTCGCCGATTGAACATCAGAAGCATTGCTGACATGTATGCCGTGGTATGCTTCAAGGAAAACTATCACTGCAGGTGTTCATGAGTGAAAAAATTCAATACACGACAGAAAGAGAGGATTTTTGTTATCTTTTATGCTTAATAATTACAGTGCCTTATAATTACAGTGATCTGATTTTTCCAAGTTGATATTGCTGGCGTCAGAGAATTAACCTTCTCTCTGCCATTTCGCTTCAGTGTGGTGTTGCTAAGCGTTAATGGATGGATGACTCCTGTTCAAAAGTATTTCAGTCAGATAAAGACGACGGTAGGGGGATAATGAAAAGCTATGTGCAGTGGAATCCCGTTTACGATGTATAGACTTCCGCCTTTAGCAGGTATCGAACCAGGGACCGCTAGATCAGCAGGCCAGCGCTTAACCTACTGAGTTACCTGAACTGCTGTTGCTCAGCGTGTTTAGTGGTATGATATCGGGTGTTAACGCTGTTTGCCCCTAGAGGATGGTGTGGAAGTGTCTAACAAAAGCAAAACCAAAGAGTGCCAATAATATCATAAAAAGTTTGGAGTGGAGGCCCTATTAGCAAATTCATTGATTAAGTAGGCCCTACATCCTTAAATACGGCCATTATATAACCTTATTGCTGTTTGAATAAACTACATGGACTGGAATGCCAGCATTAGATAGTCTGACTTCACTGTGACCTTGGACGTCACGAGATCTCTGATGTGACGTCATAAACTACGCAAAATCAAAGTCAGGAGATCTACTCCCACCCACGTGTTTCCACCATCTTGTTCGATTTGCAGGTAATTTCCAGGTAAAATTTTGTTTGCGCACATTTATACAGTTGATTACTTTTCGAGCATACACGGGGGTAATACCAATTTGCTTACCTGTGCTGTCGACCGAACCGTACAAAGACGCCATTTGAAGAGCCAAAGGAAGTGGCTCGCGACAGAGAAGGAGGTAGTAAGCAGTACCAGTTATGGTAGATGACACATGTATACTATAATGAGGTGGTTGTCGACCGAATGATACATCTGTCGACTGTCTCGGTCGACAACCACTTTAGCATGTATAGAAACTGACTGGCTCTGTTGACAGCACAGGCGTGGGAAATTGGTGTTAGCCCCGTATTGTGGGTAAATATAAAAGGCAGCAAAAAGGGAAATCAGAAATCACTGCTTCACTACATGTATGTATTTCATTGTCGTGCTCAGTGAATAATTGTTTATGAACAGATTTTGTAGGTGTGTTAATTCTTCGAATTTTTTGGACAGGACTTTGTGTGATTGTTCTTGTGAGTATTGACACCTTGTTTGCAAACTGAATATTTTGTATGTCACATTTTAACGAACTGCCTAACACATCAAATACTCTTGGTATATATTTTATTAGGTTCCCTTCTGCATTACGAAGCGGCCACAGAAGACAAAGTTTTTCGTTTGGATGTTTTTCAACACAATGTCGAAGGGTCGTAGTGGCATCAGGAAATGACTTGAGACAGTATTTGCATTTACTGTTTTTGCCTTTATCCTGCAAATGATGAAAAAATCGGAACTATGAACCCTTCAGAAGCAAGGAATACGTAAAAGACATTACAAAAGAAGTCATTTTTTTCATACTTGAATCTTCTCTTCAAGTGCAGATTACACCGAGTCTGCTATTTTCTTTTTTTTTTTCGAAGTATTCCATTTTTCTAAACAAATCTAACATTTCAAATCTTATTTAACTTCACATGAAGCTGGAGGTGCCGTGCGACTATTAAAAGTTCCCCCGTACTCCATCATAGTGCAATACAAGATACAAGCTCTTTATTACGAATTTTCGGCCCTGCTAGGAGCACACATTTTGGTACAGAATGAGCAACCAAACAAATCAAGGAAATAATTCCAAATGACAGAATATGAGCAAAGTAAAAGAAACAAAATAATAAAGCATATCTCCTAACAGATGATACAAGTACCATATACATGATACAATTAGGATAAACACATACTAGCCCTAAAGTAGTCTCAGTGATATGATATATAACTCCATTAGCAATTGCCCAAGATGAAGATCGTTCACTGCCTAGACAAGTCAGTGCAGTGGTATCATCATAGAGACCCATAGCAGGTAGACTGGTGCATGCCCCATTTATGTAGTGCCCACCAAACACAAAGAAATGAAGCAATCCAGGGCATACTGCAAGTACCCCCTAGAGTCACCCCACCCAATGTGCCAAGTGCACACCACCTCAAAATAGTAGGCCGCAGCCACCGATAGACTGACACCATCTTGCTCACAGTTTCTGTTTACAACTTGGCGCCAAACCACCGAGCACCCTGCCAGCCTTCATAATTTCACATGTACCCCACAGCCCCATCCGAAGATGAGGCTGCCATGCATACCACTTCTATATTGGCACCTATCAGAACCACCATAGCTATGGAATCCAACATATGTCACATTAGGTTGTTATAAGCAGAGGCGTAGCTAGAATGAGGCCTGGAGGGACAGGCTTCAACATCTTTCCCTCTTTAAGTAAAAGATATACTTTCGAGCAAAGCACCTCTGAGTTTTGCCTCCCAATTCTATGAGGGACTATTCCCAAAAGAGAGAATCTGCTCCTCCAGGAGCAAATTCTTCCCTATGAGAACAGACCCTCCATAAAAAAAGGACTTCTGTCCAAGGAAAACTCAAAGGGACAACTCACAAAGGAAAGAATTTGCTGCTCTAGAAAAAAACTCCTTCGTTTAAGAGCAGATCCTTCTAAAAATGGATTCCCATCCAGGGAAAACTTGATGAGAAAGTCACAAAAGTTGTTTTCTTTTGTAAAAATGGTGGTAGGAGGCACATGGCTAAATGGGTATACTTTTGAGAGAAGCACCTCTGCATTTTCGCCTCCCTTTTAAATGAGAGACAACTCTCAAAGAAAAGAATTTGCTCCTCTAGAAGCAAATTCCTCTGTCTGAGCTGAGCCATCTAAGAAAGGACTCCCATCCAGAGACAAATTGAAGAGACAACTCCTCAAGGAAAGAAATCGCTCCTGTAGGAGCAAATTCTCTCGTTCATGAGCAGACCCCTCCAAGAAAGGAGTCCCATCCTGGGAACAGTTGAAGAGGAAGTCACAGAAGCTGTTCCACTTTGTAAAAATGGTGGAAGGGGGCACATTTTCAATAGAAGAGGGATCTCTTATGGAGGTGCATGTATACTTCTTTTAGCCTAGTATTAGGTCTGGCTACGCTCCTGATAAATATTCATCACAGAAACTGTAGTTGTATGAGTCAGCTTACTGCTGCATGGCAATAAGTGCTGTGTGGCGGCCGAAAAACGTCTCGCCAAAACTTCACCATAGGGCAGATTATATAATTTCTGGTCATTCTGGAAACATTTATTTCATTTTGAGTCATTCTGAAAATAGAGTGGCCGAGCCGCTGCTAGGGACATGGCTGGTGTTGCACATTACATGTATAACACGGAACTGAATACCGGTAACTTGAGAATAATTATTTCTCTGAGAAAATCTGAAGTCTGTTGAAATAATTTCAGTATGCAATGTCATTGAAAAATTGATGGAACATGGCAAACAGTTTATAACAATAACGTCATATATCTGTAACCATAGTTACTAGGAGTTCAAAATCTTGCCAGAGTGACGTCATCTAAATGTCATTCTGCCAAGAGGTTGTAATTCCACAATAGCTAGTATCATTTGTATGGGAGTATGGCAAACAGTGTTTACTACGCTCCATCAATTTTTCAGTGGCATTACATACTGAAATTCTTAAAACAAAAACTTCAGATTTTCTCAAATAAAATAGAAACGTTACTGAAACAGGCGTTAGAAGGCGTGTAACGGCCGTTAAATGTCTCACCGTGCCCGGTCATTGTGCAGATTATATAATTTCTGGTCCTTTGGAATCATTGATGTCATTTCGACAAATTTTAAAAGAGATTAGCTCCTGCTAGGGACATGGCTGCAATTGACTTGATTGATTGATTGTTTGATTGATTTGATGCTTAAAGTCCACGGTAAACAGCTATGGTCATGTCGGGACGGTCAGTTAACCTAACCACACTATTCCTGGGCAGGCTTAGACCTCCTAAGCGGTTAACAAGTACCAAGTGCACATACTTTCGCCAGTAACTGACAACTGCCCTTCTTGAATCAGCGGAAGGAGAAACGAAAGTATGTGGCCAGACCGGGTTTCGAACCCAGGACTTCTGACTTATGAGTCAGGTGCCCTACCGATTGCTCTACGCGGCCCGGCGGCTGCAATTGAACCGAATATGTTATTTTCATTTATTCCTTTTATGTATCCCTTGCTTTCAAAGGATTGACTTCTCAGAACATTTTGGTTTAAACATTTCTGTTCTGGTGTTGATGTGTGGTATGTAAAAATATTCAGTCCCTCAAGCGTAGAACCGGCTGGACCTGTGCATTGTCAAGCCTCACATACACTATGCTATGGTGAGGATTGTAAGGAACAGGCAAGCACTGTACACCAAAGATAGTACAAAAGGAAATATTGATGCTTTGGAATCACACACATACACACGTACACACGCATGCATGCACGCACAATTCTGGAGAAACAATGTAAAGGAGGGGTGTCTATAAGGCTGTTTTCATGGCCACTACCGATTTTCTTTAAACTTTGTACACTCAGAATACAATGTGTTTGCTGTAATGTCATGCAATATTAAATCATTTGGTGAAGGTTTCTTTGGTGTGTGCAAGATGAAAGTGGGTGGGGTAATTCTGACCCGAAGAGGGTTCTGTTACAAAAATGCTAATATTTTTATTGCTACTCAGAACTGGGAGTCTACCATTTCATGACTCCTTATGCAATGCCAGATATAACAAATGATTATAATACTTTTGTGAAAGTTCTGCATGCAGTGCGTTTATACTCACTTGTATGACATACCTAAATTTTAGCCTTTTTTATTCTCCAACTTTACGCAAAACCACAACAGCTTTTTACACTCTAAGCTATTCCAACGATATTTCGCAGTTATACAGTATATTAGATTGTTGTTCCAAAATTATGCCGAAAATTTTCTACAAGTTGGAGAATAAAAAAGGCTAAAATTTAGGTATGTCACCCAAGTGAGTATAAACGCACTGCATGCAGAAATTTCACAAAAGTATTATAATCATTTGTTATATCTGGCATTGCACAAGGAGTCATGAAATGGTAGACTTCCAGTTCTAAGTATCTATAAAAATATTAGCATTTTCGTAACAGAACCCTCTTCGGGTCAGAATTACCCCACCCACTTTCATCTTGTACACACCAAAGAAACCTTCACCAAATGATTAAATATTGCATGACATTACAGCCAACACATAGTAGTCGGAGTTTACAAAGTTTAAAGAAAATCGGTAGTGGCCATGAAAACAGCCTTATAGACACCCCTCCTTTACTATGCCTCATAAGAGAAAAATAGCCTGACCGTGGCGGCACTCAAATTTACAACCAAATTTGAAGCAGCAGAATGGGCTACATAGTGCATACAATGGAAAGGCTGGTCTTTTATTGACCGACAAATATTTTGTCTTCCATTTAAACACCAAAATTAAGTTTGAAGCATTTTTTATCTTGCTGTTCAATATATGCGCAATAACGTATCATAATAACTACTCATTTTGTGGTTTGCGTTGTCAGAAAAAATCAGGCGCTTTAAATCTATTGTAGGAGAAAATCCGGGACTTGTAGGAAAAAATCCGGGACCTATGAAAAATGAAAATGGGCTTACAGACCTATTTATATTATTGTAAAGTGTCAAAAAATAATGAGACATTTTCCCAACACCGATTTATGATTAAAACTAACGTTACCCTATGGTGAACTTCGCAGACATAGACATAGAGGACAGTTCTTCAACATGTACCCTAAACGAAAATCTCCAGGTTTCTTTTATCTGTTGACCACGTTAAACATGTGTATTTTATCTAATTTGCCTAATCTCTACCAAGAATAAGCATAGGATTTGTAAATAAATGTTTTAATAGACTAAACTCACCATTTTGTCGCACCAGTTTTCTGCTATGACGTCACGGAGAAAAAATCATTGACGATTTGGAAAAAATCCGGGACCGTTGTCAGAAAAAATCGTTGACGATTGTCAGAAAAAATCATCGCCCACCGGGACTAAGCAACCACCCAGTGCCACACTGGTTGGCAAAAAGTCGATAATCAATCACGGTATATTGAACGTTTATTGGGTGATGTTAAACTATGTAATTAATCGTGCCGTGTATTTTGCGCATTATGATGCATATTTTTTATATAAATGATAACGCTGAGAAATGTAGGTATTTTAGTGTGAAATATTGTTCTATTCTCTCTCCTAATTTGGTTTCACATGAAGTGCTTTTAGATGTACGTTTTAGCATGGATACTCTAAAAATGTGTCTGTATCTGGTGTAGACTCCAATAGACAGAGGCATGAAAATCGGTATTCAAGTTATAAAAAAATAGAGTATTTAGTATTCACGCTTAGGTAGACCACAAACAAACTGTCTAATACGCATTATTTATAGAGGAGAGGGATGACACCCTCCTAATACTCTAGCAATTCTTCTCGTTTCTGTCGTTTCGAATTATACCTTGCTAATAGAGGTTTTCAAAAATAAATAAATTATGCAACTATCTGGCCATTTATACTAAGACGTCAGACACTTCATCAAACGAAACAGAACTCCACCAAGCTACGATTGTCTGAGCGTAACGCAGTTACCTCTCTTAGCACCATTAAACTTCTTACCGTATTTATCATAACTATTCAAACATCGTTTCAGTGCCACTTGAGAAATTGGACATGTTCCATTTATCATTGTAAACTACTGTTGTGATCAGACTGCTCTCGATCTACATTGTTTGCACAAGCATGTCTGTGCGAACTACGGATGAAACATGCATATAACTGAGCCGCGACAGGACAAACCCAGCAAAATGGCATGTGCGCTCAGCGTGGACCCAGCTCAGCCTGAGCATCTGCACAGTCTGATAAGAGTCTTTGCTATGCGATTTAAGGGTAGCTAAGGGTATAAGCTAGCTTCGTGCGGACAGCAAAGACTCGGATCAGACTGGGTGGATGCCCAGGCTGAGCTGGGTCCACGCTGAGCGCACATGCCATTTTGTTGGGTTTGTTGTATCGCGGATCTCGGAAAACTTTCAGGGGAGGCAAATCTTACTACCATTTTATTTATTTATTTATCTATTGTTGTTGTTTTAAATCTTTGCCCCGCCCATTCCTTTTCTGTGGGTCAACTCTTGTTGCTCCCTTGAGAATAAATTTCTTCCTGAAGGGTAGACCCCTGTTTGAAAGAGTTTTCATCCAGGGAAACAGTTATGGTTAGGTGACAATAGTTGTTCCCTAAGTTTATAAATGTGGTAAAAAATGAAGGTGTCCTCATTCACCTTAAGCGTGCGTGCTTGCGTGTGTACGTCCGTGCGTGTGTGTGGTGGGAAGACGAGCACTGTCATTTGTTCAAATATTATATGAAAGAAACTGAACAAGAACTGACCGATCTATGCTAATACTGCATAAGAACGGACTGATCTATGCTAAGTGTGGCCTCAGGTTTTACCTGCACAGCATATGATTTTAGACCAAGTGACACTTAATTTCTTTAGGGAATTAGTAAACCTAGATATTCATGAACACTATAAACACATTTAACACCAGAATAACTTTCCTTCCCTGGGGAAAACAATAATGTAACCAAAACAAAGATTCCAACATAGATAATGGCTTCAATGTGATTTGTTTCATATTAGCACAATTTGGCAGTTTTACTCCAAGAAAGTGACAATAAACGGTCATATTTTGATAATGATAATGTCAGTGGTGGCCTTTTTATTATTTTAATAAAATTATTTTTAGTTTTATTAGGATGGTGTTCATGACTTGGCATTTCTTTAATGTTTTCCTTAAACTTGTCAGCAAAAATCTAATGTTTTAAAGAAAATCTGCCTACGCATGTCGAAATTCCGGTTGGCCACTTTTGCAAATATATTATGTGAGAAAGTGAAAAACGATTCTGATGGGTGTTGCTTGACCATGACTTCTGATTTTTCTACAATGTTCCAATTCAAAATGCAAAAAGAAATTGAGGAAGTAAGCAAGGAGAGAGAGAGAGAGAGGGAGAGAGAGAGAGAGAGAGAGGAAGTTGTTTGCCTAGAAAAGGAAAACTTTCTGTAGAAAATGTACCAAAATATCAAAGTTCTGATTGAATTGAAAGCATTATTATTATTATTATTATTTATGCATCATCTATTTTGAACACAATGCATGTATATGACAATTACATTCTGTATATGAACTTCAACAAACTCTGAAACATGCAAAGTTGACGTAATATCAAGCGGTGAGAAACGAAAATATGACATTAAAAAGAAAACATATTCTTCTGAAACGAAAAATTTCGGTGGATGCAGGGGTGACTTGCAGTCAAAGGCTATTTAAGAAGAGTATCAGTGATAAATAGCCGAATGGAAGGGTGAAAATGATAGGCTCTCGAGCCCATGGAAGGTTGAAAATGAAAGGCTGTGTGCAATGTAGCCGTGTTTTGCGGCTGAAAACAATTTCGCCTGAACCCTGTCTTCCAACTTAGCAGACCAGCGCTTTAAAAATAGTCTGAACTACTGGGGGTTCTCCAGACGAGTTGAAATGACATACGCAGCAAATGACACTGGACTAGGGTAGAGTCGGGCAATTTCGGACAGCGTGTAAATTCGGACATTCCACTGCAAACAGTGAAAATCATCATGAGCTGTTTCATTAGGATTTTCACTGTTTGCCCAGTTGATTTGTTTTAATTCCAAAGAACTGACATATAAAAGAAACAATGTGACTGTCCTAATTTATCCGCTGTCCGAATTTACCCGACTTTACCCTACCAAATAGTTCAATGACACTGGACTAATATGTCTTGTGTAGTAGAAATGTTTAGCTCCTTTTCAGCTCCATTGCGACTTGATTAGGGTCTGTTAGCCTTTCTGACAAGTTGATTAGGGCACTGGGCCTTGCGACGGGAAAGTGCACTTACGAGCAACCAGAAATACTCAAGACTTATGATTTTAGCAGGTTATGCTTTTTTTTCATGGCTGATCAATGTCTTTGCATGTCACACAAAAGCTTAAGTCTTTTATCTGGCAGCCAGACCAAATTATCGTAAAAAGGGTACTTTTTGGGACACCGTCATTCTTCCCATATTATTTATGAAATGTGAACTTTTTATCCCTTGTGTTATCCCTTGTGGTCTAGCTTAACTACTGTCTGAACATCAAACAGTGTAGTCCTTGATCAGGCTGCTCGAAGGAGCAGCCTGATCAATGTATGCACTGTTTGCCCAAGTACATATAACTACGGTAGCTCAATAAAGTCATCTGCGTGTCCGAAGACTACCAATTATTCCAATTTACTGACCATTCTCCTTAGTTTGCGCTGCTTTCTCTCAGACACGCCCCTTTTATGGGCTGAGCACACAAAATGATCATACATGTCGACAAAGGCAGCTGGCCAGAGCTTTCATCTGTCCCTCCCCCATTGTAATTAATTCTTTATTTGAACAATTTACTGCCTAATTACACTCAATAATGTTCTTTACACATTCCTAAAAGCTCCCATGCCATTGCATGCAGCCCAACATTGTGGACAAAATTATACGTTCAGAAGATTTAATGTCCGTGAAATTATAGTTGCAGGCGATTGCGAGGGTTACCATGGTGTCACGTAAGGGTCAGTGCTTGGCCCCTAAAGATTACGGGATTGTAAATAAAAATTGGCGGCCGCATATGACAGAAAAGAAGTAATTTCGTTTAATATCGGTGTGACCAGATTGGATTAAGTCAATGTTTAAGTCGCTGTCCGTCTAAAGATGTGCTTAATCGTTGTCGTGGATAGTATGAGCATGCGCCTTGACACTCGGTCGCCGGAACTCGGGGTTGTCAAAGCGCCCTGACCGCCAGAGATTGGGAGAATAACTGTCATCTTTGGCATTGTTGAAAATGATTAATGGAAATTTTAATGTTAAAATTGGCTAAATGTTTAAATGATTGAGCCGGACTTGTATCAGCTGCCAGTCTTCGGGTTCTGCAAACCAATTGACAAAGTGAATGGAGCAGCCCAGTCTTGAGCTTTGTCGACTTTTTCCAGCGGACTGATATTCTCGTATTTAGCTATACTTTTCTGATCTCTTTGGATCCTAGCAGTAGAATATGCTAAAAACTTGGAAAAGTAAGATATGCTTTAAGAAGAAGCAGGTAGCTAATGAACTGGGGCTAGCAAATTGAGAGATAGTTTCTACCAGAGCAAGGATTCTGATTGGTTAAGATTTTCTGTTAAGATAACTGATACCTCTGTAATAAGATAAACAGGCCTGGGGAGGAACCTAAGGTCAAATTGCCGCTTGCAGAAAAATTGTCTTCCAATAAAGAATTTGCGTGCATACAAAGGGAAAAGGTGTAAGCCTGCAGTAATGTTTGAATGCCATTTGAAACTTGCACATCTTATAAGGCAAACCCTAAAACCTTAATGCATTGCCCATGGTTGATAGACAGGGTTAGATATACAGCGAGACTGGTCGAGCCTTAATTTCCATAATTGAAATGCCAAACTCGCCTTTTCTCGAGACAGGGTCTTAATTGTTTAGTTAAGGGGCAGTATAAACCCATTAAGGTGCCAGTTTAGCATTTCTGACATTAATAATGGTTTCAGCATTGGAATTTCACAGATACTAATCACCAATGATATAGCAGAAAATAGCCTCTACTGGTAGAAGCATGTCCCTACAGGCCAAAGTGCAACTTGCTAGCCCCTGTTCATTAGCTACCTGGAAGAAGACATCATATATGTCTATGCTTCCATCTTTGGACCTTGTCAAGATTACCGTTTTCTGCTTGAGACTTTGAAACATTGCCGATTGGCCGAACTTAAATATACTTAAGGACTAAAGTTCTGCACGGATGTTCATTGAACATCCGTGTAGAACTTTTGTCCTTAAGTATATATGTCAATAGTACATGGAATTCTTACTCTGATGACCCATTTTTGTTCAAAGCCAAAACGTTTATAACTGTACAATGTCACTAACTGCAAATTTCACTTTCACGAATTACTATATATACTGAAAGGATTTAAAAACTTCCACCCATTAATTTTGAATATCTCAATAATGAATGAAGCTACGCCCACCAAATTTTTACAACATATATATTCTCTTATACCTGATTATATCAATATACCGAATTTGAAATCGTTCAACCGAATCGGTCAGGAAAAAGCACGTGCTCCTCGTGTTCTTAGTACCGATTACATAAGGATGAATAGCTTAATGTATACAATATTCTGATGAAACATTTCTCTTACAATATCAAATTGAATTTTATAAGTTTGAACTCGGTCTGTGGCTTAATTTAGCCTACCGCGCCGAGATATCGCAAACAGGCGCAGAGTTTTGGGCCAGATAAATGCTGAAATTTCAAAAAGTGACGTCGCGTGACAATTTTATGTGTTAATTACGGCAATTCAAAATCTCAGACAACGTGCACTGTTTACAGGAAGCTCAAAAGACCGTCAGAAAAGCACCTAACCGAGATTAAAAACCAGAGGTCACGACGTTAACTAACGTCGACGCCGTCTCCGTTATAGACTTTACGCGACAGCATCATCTGCAATGATACTTGCAAATCAACGTGGATGACGTCAGTCACGTCACTATATTAAGACAGTTAGAAATGGTCGAAAACAGTGTTGCATAAGATAACGCCGGCATCGCTTTATGAATTTCAGTGACGTAACGCTCCTTTACTGACGTCATTTAAGTAAATGATACGAATTAACTGCGTAATCTTTAAATTTGAAATTTGATCAGTTTCAAGCATTTTGTTTTAAATATTCAACACTGTCATGAGTGAACAGATCAGCAGCCAGCAATAAAAAGGGGAAGTTTTTAAATCCTTTCAGTATATATGTATCTGTTCCCTCCCGGGTTCCGTACTCGTCTGAATAGGAAATTGGGGAGGCCTGTTGTTGAAAATCATTGTTAATGAACGTGCTTCGTTACCCGAACGAGAGAGGGAGGGAAGACGCGATTTTACCGTCCTTTTCACAGTATTTTAGGTAGGACGATTTGGGGTGGGCTGTTGATAATGAAAAGCTGTGTTCAGTGGAGCTCCTGGTTTCCGCTTCGAGCCGGAGCCGAACTACCGACTTACCCATATAGCTATCTCGAAAGAGTTCAAATGAAAATGAGGGTCCTTTCAAGGCCGTCAATGTCCAGCTTCTAATAATTAAGCCTCGATCCTGTGTAGATTGAAACTGGATTTAATGCATTTGTTAATTTGGCCATCAAAGATTTTATTATGAAGTCTTTCTTCGTTTAATAAAAAGAGAGTTTATACAAACAGGAGCTCAAATGCCTTGATGGGCTAATCCCTTATCAAAATATTCCCACTCAACTTCTCGCCCTCAAATTAGCTTCCATACCAATTTTCCCAGAGATTTTTAGAAATTATTAAATTAGGTTGAGCCATGACAAAAGTTGCCCCATGCCATGTGCGAACAGCGACGATCAGATCAGCCTGCGGATTCGCGCAGTCCGATCAGAGTCTTCAGTCCCTGTTCGCAATAACAGCATTCGGTATTCGTGAGATTGTTCTTCAGTCAGTCCTTATGCCCTATAAGGCTCTTTTTCTTGTGGCTTACCAGTACAGTAACGCGCCATATTTCTGAATACTTGGCGAATGGTTGGTTGATTGTTGGTTGTGAACGCAGCGCTTCAAGTATTAATGCAGATCGAAGAATTTGATTTTTTTTGTTAAGCAGGCACAAATAAATGATAAACACTGCGGATGCGCTATGAATATTTCGTATTTTGCGGATATAGCGGTCAAGTTTGATTGAAATGGATACCAAAAGAATGAAAACCGGATAAAAATCCGAGTAAATTCATGGCATAGCAGTTACTACGACTACTGATGTATTGTTCAAAGAATGCGACTTTTTTGGCTTATTTTATGCACACTTTGGAATTCTATTTCAATAAACATAAAACTGTTTAAAGTTTTTGACTAAATTTTCCTTTCTTATTGCCTTTTTGTCATCTTTTTTTCTTATATTCATATTCTGATGTCTACGAGATATTGGTAAGTTGCTAGACGTGTAAATTAGTGTTAATTATAATCTGTTTGCGTCTGCTTTTTCCACACGCAAAAATAATATTACATGATTTCCCTATAACTTCTACTTTTTAGAAAATTGATTCCATATGTACATTGCGCTAATTAGTAAAGGCGGTGGTTTTGATCTGATGCACCAATTAGACATGCGCAGTTGTAAACAAGACTAATGTCTGGAAAAATTATCTCGACACCCCTGAGACGTCGGAATTTGGCGGTAACGTCATTATCGAACACCTTTCGTCCCTTGCTACCTCTTAATGTATTTACAATTACCCTAAGACATGTGCTTATGTCGTTTACTTACAATCTGATACGCTTTTTCTTTGTTTAATGACAATGTTACGTTTCTTGTTTTATGGGTCGTTACAGATAACTAGAACCTCGTGCAGAAAATATGCCCGGGTTTCGCAGAATATGCAACTTTTATTGCGTTGTCCAGCAGACTGATTATAAAGACAGCTATCTTCAAAGTTTGGATAAATTCCCGCCGAAATTTATTTTCCCTTTCCTTCGTTTTATTACTGTTGTCTAAAAAGAAAATATTTTCGTTGATTTGGTCTGAAATTAAAATCTTAAAAAGTTCCTTCAAGAGCAGAGAATACATACAGAAGTTGGAACATGGGCCAGACTATGTAGTTTCGGCTAATGAAGCCTCGTCAGTGACCCTGACAATATCTGGTGACAAAACCAGGGAAAAACATACTGTAATTTCTTAATTTCAGTTGGGCAGTCGATTCAAAGACTGATGATTAATTTCATAAGGATCCAAATAATATAAAAGACGATGATCTGGAATAATAGGCTAGATCGATCTCAAATTTTAGATTTCTCAGAATCTATCCCCTGAAACTCGAGTGAAAAAAAATCTTTTTGGCAGCGAAGTCGTATCTGCGTCTATGCAACGTTGACGCACCTCGTCGTCCCTTAAATGTTTAATGCTGGATCTCTTCTCAATGCAGAGAATTTCATAAGAAGCATCTGTTCATTGTATGCTAATAAAACGCATGAAACGGTTGGAAAAGAGGTAAAAAAGAGTGACATGGAAGACAGACGAAATTCAGTAGCATACAGGAGCATTTTAATTAGACTATGAAATCATTGTCGACGTGATAATTGGTATCTGGTATGTTGTGGTAGATAAGAATTGTCAGTTGACATGAAAGTTTACCATTCTTTCTTTCTTATCTCCTAAATATACGCCCTTTCTGTTTCAGATATACCCCGCTAATTTCTTCTGTCAGTCTGTACTTACATTTACCTCGATGAAAACAATATGGCCCCTTCGACTGATTGGCAACGTCAAACAAGATTTTCATGAAGGTACTAGTAAGTTAGCATATGTCGAAATTATGGTGGCTGGTTTGTGCCATTTCGTCTTTTCGTCTTTTCGCCGCGAAAAGACGCCACGCGAAAAGACGAAAAGACGCCACGCGAAAAGACGAAAAAACGCCAGGCGAAAAGACGAAAAGACGAAATAACGCCAGGCGAAAAGACGAAAAGACGAAACCCGCCACGCGAAAAGACGAAATTGCAGCGCGAAAAGACGAAAAAACGCCATGCGAAAAGACGCCATTTGAAACTCTTAAATTGTCGTCTTTTCGCGTGGCGTTTTTTCGTCTTTTCGCCTGGCGTCTTTTCGTCTTTTCGCATGGCGTTATTTCGTCTTTTCGTCTTTTCGCGTGGCGTCTTTTCGTCTTTTCGCGTGGCGTTATTTCGTCTTTTCGTCTTTTCGCATGGCGTCTTTTCGCATCACGTGTTTTGCATTAAGATATATCAATATATCCTATTCTAAATGCAGTTAATACTCTGAATACTTAGACAGGTGTTTCTTTTTCAAACTGTGTAGACCCTGATCAGAATGCAATCTGTAAAGAAGTGTACTAATCACGGTTTGCAGCTTTTGCCGCTAAACTGTTCTTTTAAAAACATTACCAAAAATATGAGGAAAGAAGTCATTATGGTATTTCTACTGAACGGACAGAAAAGAAAATGAGCCGTCCTAATGTTTTGGAGTAAAACACTCCAAACAAATTTCATCCTATCTTAATTTTGATCTTAAACACCACTTGTTGACCATGTAATCTCTCTCAAACTATGGAATACAAACATTGAAACATTGTTGTACTTCGCTGTATGAAAAAATAATGATACGGTATTTTCCCTAATTTGACATACATTTAACTGCAGCTAACCCAAAATTTGGACAAGTTTATAGTTTTCTAAAGACGTGCCAATCGCAGACAGAGCCGAGCCTGATTAGACTTCTCTTTGGCTTATGTGTCCCAATATTTAAGAATATTATGGTATCATTTAGCTGCAGCTCAAGCTATAACACTTTCTTATAGGAAGTATTTTTAATCTGAATGCACCTCTGTGAGAGATCCATTTTAAATTGAAAATGTGCCTCCTTCCGCCTTTTTTACAAAGGGGCACAACTACTGTTACTTCCTCTTCAAGTCTTCTTTAAACGGCAAGGATGGATTTTGCTAGCTCAAATACGGCAGCTGAAGACAGGACTAGGTGGAAAAGGAGTGTTTTAGAGTCATCTGTGGTGCCCCAACGACCGCACAAGATTATGGGATAGGCTAGACTAGACTAGCGGTTGCAGTCAGTTCGACCGCCCCCCCCCCCGCCCCACCCCTCCACACACACACACACCCTCGCCTCAGTGGTCCTTCAGATGTGACTCTAAACCGCGTGGTCCTGTCTTCGTATGACCTTAGCATTGGTGGGACGCTTTGCCCAATTCTCTCGATCTCTCAGTTTGAACAATAATATTGTAACACAGTTTACTAAAAAAATACATTACAAGCAAATAGTAGATTAGGTGCTAGCATTAAGTAATAAATTTGGACCATGTTACCATTATGATCCTAAATCCTAGGACATATGTGTCCTGGGAAAAGAGTGGTCTGGTCAGGCTCTGCATTGGTAACCATTCTGCGTATGTTATGATACAGCTCGAGATATGAAAATCTACTTGTTCAAACTTAATAAAAAAAACAACAAAAAAAAAAAAAAAAAAAAACGGTTATTTTTACGTAGGATGCATGGAGACACAGGTTTCAACATATTTGCATCTGTGCTTAAGGTGAACGGGACCACTGTCAGGGGAAGCAATTTTGCATTTTTGCATCCTTTCTTAAGGAGGGTCAGCTGTTGAAAGTAGAATTTGGTCCTCTAGGAGCAAATTCTTTCCTTTAAAAGTAGACCTATTTAAGAATTTATTTTTTCTGTTTGCTTCACTTCCCTATCTTGGAAAGCAAATAGAATGTCACAAAAGTTGACCCCCTTTGTAAATATGACAGAAGGGGACAGAATGTTCAGTATTAGAGAGATCTTTCTTGGAGGTGTATACATTCAGCTATACAGTCAAACCTGCTTATGTGGTCACCTCTATTAAGGGATCACCTGTCTTGAGCAGCCACCTTGGTCCTTTGAACCAAAATACAGTGTAAATGAAATGTATTATGGGGTCATCTGTCTTAAGAAGCCACTTTTTGTCCTTCCCTTGGGTGACCCCTTAAGACAGGTTTGACTGTATTTCTCAAAAATGCTTGCTACAACAACGTAATAGGTCTGCCTACGCTCCTGAATGAGTAAATTTGCGTCTGCTAATTTTTAAGTCAACATGGCCCAGATTATTTAAATCAATAACTGTAATTATTGCCGACCCCATACTAATACTTTTAGCTATCCTTTTCACTTTTAACAACTTTTATTTTTCTGTCGGATAAAATAAATCCATCTTAATTTTCATAAGACTGCTGCTAGATACTGATTATCTTGATTAAATCTGTGTTTGATCTCAGTCAACAAGGCACAAATTTGTTATTCAATCTAAACGGTACCATAGTGACCCAAAATGTTGCCGACCCCACGTTAATTTTATAGTCTATCCTTACAATTTTTAGCTGTCAAAAAGATATATAAAAAAAGCATTTCAGTGGCAAATTCTGTGATCAGACTGCTTCTGTAGCTGCGTTTGCAGTAGTCTGATATGAGTCTATATTGTTTACTCAGACAAATCTGTCTTAGTATTAGGAATCAATACAGTTATCAATGAAAGTGTATTTGTGTGTCGTTATTTCGTCTTTTCGCCTGGCGTCTTTTCGTCTTTTCGTCTTTTCGCATGGCGTTATTTCGTCTTTTCGCGTGGCGTTATTTCGTCTTTTCGTCTTTTCGCATGGCGTCTTTTCGTCTTTTCGGCGCGAAAAGACGAAAAGACGCCATGCGAAAAGACGAAAAGACGAAATAACGCCACGCGAAAAGACGAAAAGACGAAATAACGCCACGCGAAAAGACGAAAAGACGAAATAACGCCACGCGAAAAGACGAAATAACGCCATGCGAAAAGACGAAAAGACGCCAGGCGAAAAGGCGAAAAGACGAAAAGACGCCACGCGAAAAGACGACAATTTAAGAGTTTCAAATGGCGTCTTTCGCATGGCGTTTTTTCGTCTTTTCGCGCTGCAATTTCGTCTTTTCGCGTGGCGGATTTCGTCTTTTCGTCTTTTCGCCTGGCGTTATTTCGTGTTTTCGTCTTTTCGCCTGGCTTTTTTTTCGTCTTTTCGTCTTTTCGCGTGGCGTCTTTTCGTCTTTTCGCGTGGCGTCTTTTCGCGGCGAAAAGACGAAAAGACGAAATGGCACAAACCAGCCACCATACGAAATGACCATCTCTTTGACCTTGCCTGATTTCATTTTCATGGACTGTATTATCCCACTGGCTACACAATGTAGCATCAACATTTATTCAACCTTGATTCATTGTCATGACTGTAAACCCACTGGTCACATAACCTTGAATCACCACTGAATCAACGTTCAACGTCATGATTCAATGATGACCCCTTGATTCAACGTGTGCCTGCTGGAAATCTCCGTTCTATTCTATCCTCCAAATTATTAGATCTGTGATATAAACAAGTGCATGTAAAGTTAGAGGCAAACGGATTGCTATTTTTCATACGTCACAAATCAGACACATTGGCATGACACTGCAACACCGTCATATTGGCATAACACTGCAACACATATACACTGGAAAAACACTGCAACTCAGAAGCATTTACATGCCACTGCAACTCTGACACACTGACATACCACTGCAACTCAGACACAATGGCATGACACTGCAACACCGACGAACTGTCAAAACACTGCAACTCAGATGACAAGGCAACTTCGAAATATTAGCTAAACACTGCAGTTCAGACGCATTGGCATGGCACTGCAACTCCGATATATTATAAAAAAAACAGTGTAACTCAGACACACTGGCATGACACTACAACACCGATTCACTGACAACACACCGCAACTCAAACAAATTGGCTTGACACTGCAACTCAGTCACATTGGCATGATACTGCAACTCCGACACACTGGCAGGACACCGCGACTCCAAAGTACAAACAGAACACTGCAACTCAGTCACATTGGCATGATCCTGCAACTCAGACGCATTGGCATGACACTACACTTCCGAAATACTGAAAGAACAAAGCACTGATAGAACATTGCAACTTAGACACATTGTCTTGGTACTGCATTTCCGACATGTGGGAAGAACACTGCAACTCAGGCACATTGGCATGACACTGCAACACTGACCTGGGACACCGATATATTGGCAGAACATCAGCATGACACTGCAACTCTAACATACTGACAGACCACTGCAAGTTAGACGTATTTGAGACGTTCTCAGTTAAGCTGGGCCATTCGCGGACAAAAATGGCCATATATCCAACCATGCCAGAATTCAAGAAAAAATCACGACCATAATGCTCATTATATCTGCTTCAAAGCTTTGAAATATTTTCAGATAATAGTTTCAGATTATGGAATACCAACCATGTTTAGAGGCACACCCTAACAATTAGAAATGGTGTGTTTTATGACGTTATTTAGATACGTTGAAGGACGATGTCGCATACGATTTCTTTGACATGCGTAGCATTGCACATTTGCTAATATACTGACATTTGATTATTTTGGCTTGTTTCAATTTCAAATGGTTTTCTTTGCTTTTTTGGAAGAAAGGGGTTTTCTATGAAGCGCTGCTTAATCAAATGACGTCAGCGCTTTCAAAACGTGGTCTTAGTGCCGTTGTGACGTAGGTTACAGTACACACTTTTTGACGTTTTTATACCATTTACTGTTTCAGTGCATGAAATCTAAGCACACCACCTTGTAGCTGTTACTAGGCAGGATTTTGCACATGATTTTCATAGCGATTGCTTTGCTCAGTTTTAAATAAAGCCCGTGACGTAAGGTCACATTCTTACAGAAAAATGCGGGGGTAATGTATTTTGAAGTCGAGTAAATTATACAAAATGGAGCAAATTTGCACAAACGATATAAAACATTGAAGAACGCATATTTCTTCGTGTGATCTTGTAAGTTTTATGAAGCCGGGCCATTTTAGCTAACACATGTATCATGAGTTTACCGCTGTGACGTAGGTTACATAAAATTTGCGACATTAGTTCCCAGTCTCATTTCGTAGCATAAACTACCCTTTAGATATTGTTTAAGCGGGGAAATATGTAAGAAATCACCTGAATTTGATAACGGAACTCGATTTTAAGCAGTGGGTTATCTTTTTTACCCGTGCGGCGTTCATATCTATGCAACGGCAATATTGCGACATTCAAAAACGTCGCCTTTTTAGCCAGGGTATCATTATTCGAACCAGTGTTAAAAAATGGCTAACAAACCGCATTTATGTCTTGGTACTTTTAACTACTTCTTAAGACAGAGGGCAACTTGTCAGAGGGTAATCAGAACCATTATTCTGTAATTTAAAGAAAGGTAATAGGAAAGACAAAATTAATAGCTAATGGCCCAGCTTAACTGAGAACGTCTCATTTGCATGAGATTGCAGTTCTGATATATTGTCAAACACTGCAAGTCAGTCGCACTGCCATGACACTGTAACTCCGACATACTAACAGTACACTGCAACTCAAGCACATCGGCATGACACTGCATCAAAGACATACGGGCAGTACACGGCAACCTCGACGCATGCGCATGACACTGCAGCTCTGACGAATTGTCAAACACTGCAAGTCAGACGCAAGCCACGGCACTGTAACTCCAACATACTGACAAAACACTGCAACTCAAACACATTTGTATGACACTGCAACGTAGACATACGGGCAGGACACAATGCAACTTAGACGCATAAGCATGATACTAAAACTCCGACATATTGGCAAAACACTGCAACTCCGACATTTTGGCGTGACACGGTAACTACGATATATTGGCAAAACACTGCGACTCAGACGCACTGGCATGACACTGCAAATCAAACATTTTGGCAAGCCACTGCAACTCAGACGCATTGGCATTACACGGCATCTCCGACATATTGATAAGATCCTGCAAATCAGACACATTGGCATGACACTGCAACCCTAGCTTATATGCTAAAACACTGCATTTCAGAGACATTGGCATAACAGCACAACTCTGATATATTGCTTTAACATTGTAACTCAGAACAATGGCATGGCGGTGCACATCTGACACTTTAGCATGATTCTGCATCTCAAACACGTTAACATGTGGCTGCATCTTAGACACATTAGCAAGACATGGAAACTAAGAGACATTGGCATGACTAAGGAACCCAGTCACATTTGCAAGAATTTACATTTCAGACAGTGGCAAGACACAACAACTCCGAAACACTGACACGACACTGTAACTCCGAAATATTGGCAAGACACTGCATTTCAGACACATTGACTTTTCTATTTTACCTAGAAACACTCTAGCATGACACTGCAAACTGCGACACAATGGCAAGACACTGCAACTCAGATACATTGAAAAGAATCTCTATCATTGGCGAGACACTGCAGCTTCGATGTATTGGCAACTATATTGTTTATAACTTAAATGCATCTCAGGCGCATAGACATGACACTACAACTCTGACATTTTTTTAAAAACACTGCAACTCGGATATACTGACATGACACTGCAACTTTGACGGTTTGTATGTCACTGCAACTCCAACATATGGACAAAACACTGCAGCTCATATATATTGGCATGACGCTGCAACTCCAACACACATGCATTGCACTACAACTTAGACACATTTGTATGACACTGCAACTAGGACACATTGAAAAAAGACTGCAACTCATTCATATTGGCATGTCACTTCAACTCGTTCGTTTTGCATTGCACCGCAACACTGACATATTCGCAAGACATCGCAACTCAGACAAATGTGGATGATATTGAAACCCAGACACATTGACATGACACTGCAACTCAGACACATTAGCATGACACTACAACTCCCGACATATTCGCAAAGCATTGCAACTCAGACGCATTGCCATTATAATGCAACTCCGACATATTGCTAAAACACTGCATCTCAGAACATTGGCATGACACTGCAGTTTAGATGCACTGGCAAGACACAACTCAGACACATCAGCAATACACTTATACCCAGAAACACAGGAATAACATAGCAAAACAGTCACATATGCAAGACACTTCAACTCAAAGACATTGGCAGAAAACTTGTACTCAGACGTAGTGTAAAGATACTACAACTAAGACTTATTGCGTAACATTGCAACTCAGACACATTGGCAAGACACGGCAACTCAGAGACATTAGCAGACCAAAGTAACTCAGAGACATTTGCAAGACATTTTAATCCAGCTACATTGGCAAAACCCTGCGACTCAAAAACAGTAACAGGACACTGCTACTGAGACACATTTGCAATACACTACAACTCAGTCACATTGCGTGATACTGCAACTCAGACACATTGGCAAGACATGGCAACTCAGTCACTTTGACAAGACAATGCAACTCAGAGACAGAGCCAGGGCACTGCAACTCAGACATTTTGGTAAGACACTGAAACGCAATTACACTGGAAAGACCCTGCAGCCACCAGCCATTTGCAAGACATTGCAGCTAAGTAACATTCGCATGACACTGCTGGCCAGATATATTAGCTTGCTACTGCAAGTCAGAGACATTGACAAGGCACTGCAACGCATAGACATTGACTGCACACTGGCCAGTTATATTAGCATGCTACTGCAACTCAGTCACATTGGCAAGACAATGCAACTCAGGCGTATTGTCAAGACACAGCAACTCAGAGACATTGGCAGGATACTGCAATTTAGACATAATGTCAACACACTGCAACACAGAGACAGAGACATTGGCAGATCACTGCAACTCTAAAACATTGGCAGGTCACAGCAATTCAGTCGCATTGGCAAGACGCTGCAACTCAGAGACATTGACTGCACACTGCAACTCAGACACATTGACAAGGCACTGCAACTCAGACACATTAGCAAGACACTGCAACTCATTTCCATTGACAAGACAGTGCAACTCAGAGACTGTGCCGTGACACTGCAACTCAGACACATTGACAAGGCATTGAAACTCAGTTTCATTGGCAAGACTCTGCAACTCAGAAACACTGGTATGACATTGCAACTCTGCCACATTGGCAAATCACTACAACTGAGTCACGTTGGCAAGACACTGCAACTCATTCACAATGACAAGACACTGCAACTCAGAGACATTGCCGGAACTCTGCTGGTCAGACATATTGGCATGACACTACAAGTCAGACACATTGGCAGGCCATTATAGCTCAGACATATTGGCATGCCACAGTAAATCACACACACACAGTTAAGACACTGTAACTTAGGCAAACCTGCAAAGCTGACACATTGGCTTGGCACGGAAACTCAGACTTGTTCACATGACACTGCTACTCAAACACATTGACAAGACACTGAAAATAAGTTACATTGGCACCATACTGCAACACAGAAACATTGGCAAGATGCTGTAACTCCGACATACCGGCAAGACCTTGCTAGTCACACACCATGGCATTGGACTATATCATAACGCTTCAACACAAACCCATTAGCAAGACACTGCACTTTAGACACATTGACCAGACACTGCTACTCAGTTACACTGGCAAATCACTGCAACTCAGTCACGTTGGCAAGACACTGCAACTCAGTCACATTGACAAGACACTGCAACTCAGAGACATTGGCGGTCAGACATATAGGCATAACACTGCAATTCAAGCACATTGGCAGGCCACCTCAGCTCTTATCCATTGGCATGCCACTGTTAATCAGACACACAGGCAAGACACTGTAACTTAGGAACACATGCAAAGCTGACACATTGGCATGACGCGCCGAATGAGACACATTAGCATGACACTGCAATTAGATACAGTAGCATGACACTGCAACTCAGATAGATTGGCAAAACGCTGAAACTCAGAATTGTTCGCATGACACTGCTACTCAAAACACATTGGCAAGACGTTGTAACTCCGACACACTGGCAAGACCTTGCAAGTCACACACCATGGCATTGGACTGCCACTCAAACAATATTTCATGTACACATATCATAACGCATTAGCAAGACACCGCAACTCAGACAAATTGGCATTTTGCTGAATCTCATCAGCATTATCATCAAATCACAAAGTACCATTTTGGCATGACTGGATTCCAGGACAATACTAGTTCCGGATCCATATATTTAGATATATGGTCTGGTAATGCTATGGCGGAGATAATTTTAACGTAAGGTGGGCGGACAAGCACCAGTGTCTGGGAGAAATTTTTAATTATGAAAAATGCCACTAGTGCCTGGTTGTTTAAGAAGAGATATCCAAGTGACACATGTACAATCTTAAACAGTCATGTATTTTATATAATGAGGAAAACGAACTCCCTAAAACTGACTGATAAAGTTATGTTGTACATCAGTTAACCACGTTTCATTAAAACATAAGTTATACCCTGACAACAGAATATAACAGAATAACAGTAATTTGTAGTAGTTGGTGGAAGTCAAGTTGAGATAAAATGTACATGCGTGTCATATGAGAACAGCGAAGACTCTGCCGGCGCATCCACCTTCGGGTTTTAACATTGAAGTGAATAACCATGTAAAATCTGAGTGAACAATCATGTAAAATCTGAGTGAATAAGCATGTTACATCTGAGTGAATAACCATTTAACACCTGTGTGAATAATCATGTAAAATTTGAGTGAATAACTATGTACTGAGTGAAAAGTATGCAACATCTAAGTGAATAACCATGCAAAAAGTGAGAGAATAACCATATTAAGTCTGACTGAATAATCATGTGAACTCACGGTGAATAACCATGTAACTCGGGTGAATAAAGACGTTGATAAAGCTTTACAAAAAAGCACGAACTTCCACACGATCAATTAGAAAAGTCTTACTTTAAGAGCTTTTAAAAAATAAAAGATTTGATCTTAGATCAGAGTGATTCATTCCTGCCTTAATTCATTTGGTAGTTACAATTTTAGATTGGCTAGACTCTTTTAAAATTGTGTAACGTATCATTACTTGAATTCAGTACCAAAGACTGAACAAACTTGATTTAATATTTGTATTTTCCACTCTAAAACTGACATAATAACCATTTAACCCCTTTATTATGATATTTCGTTTTCTTTTATAATGAAGGGGCTACTTAAAGCGAATTACTACTTGTCATAATAACACTGTAGAGCTATCTAACGATTTAGCTCCGGATAATGATATTTTCACAATATTTTCTTAAAAGCTAAATAAGTCTTTAGTACGTGATTACTTATCTTCAATAAGTATTATTTCAGTTAAGTATACTTTCTTATTCAAATCTTTATTTGCACGAGACCTCTCAATCTTTGCCCCTCGGGAACTTTTTGAAATAAATACCTTAAAAGGAAGAGACACTGTGTATCAGAGAAGATTTGGTGGTTTACCAGAAAATGGCCAGTTTTGATGTTAATTCTGCCCCTCTGCTTGTACTCAGATGTGACATTTTCTTAGAGCCGTCACGTCGACGTGGTTCCAGTGATGTTCAACGCTATATTGCTTAACATAGAAATACACAAATTATCCCAGAAATACCATACCTTGTCTGGAGCCTGCATTTTGTCTGCGTGCCGTACACGGTATATGATATAATGTAGTGTAAAACTAGATATAAAAACTGACATCTTGCATCCAGTTTGCGCATTAAACTATCACATTATCATTTTTCAGAACCTTGTACAACGTGTCTTTGTATATTTTTTGTTTTTCAAAACAAAGTCAGTTCCCTTTAAAATGACGGAACCATGAAGCAAAGCGAAAAGTTATAGCTCTGTTACTGTCATTTACGTTACTTCAGCTGTACAAGGGTTTCGACGATGATGATGCTGAGTGGTTGAATCGAGAGTGAAGAAAAGAAAGAAAATCGAGAGTGGAGAAAAGAAAGAAGGAACGAACAAAAAAAAAAGAAAGAAAGTACAAACGAAAAAAAGAAGGAAAGGAAACGGCTACAAACAATGGATTGTAATCTTGGGTCTTCAGTTTGTAGCCTAATTCCATTTTGGACTACGGAAGATTCAGACCAACCTGTTCTGATCACAGCATTCCATTACGTCGCACTGGCGTCAGTACGACGTCATGTACCCGCTAGATACGCTTTAGTAGACACTGTCTAACGTAAACAGTGAGCAAGATCGCTAAAATGGTTGGTTGGTTGTTTTGGGTTTAACGGCCCTTTGAGACAGTATTTCAGTCTATATCGGGCTGTCTCCTAGAGAGAGGGAGAAAGAAGGTGAGAGATAAAATATCCAAACAACCCCTGTCCGCACCTACTGCAAGCACAGTAGGCCCTTACCCTACTTTAATCCAAAGAAGTAGGACGCCCCGACACTGGAAGTTATAACCAGAACCATCGCCCGACCACCACGCCCTCGCTAACATGGCAAGGACTGGTTAGGAACTTCGCAAATCAGAAAGAGACCATGATTCTTCTCTCAAACTGACAGAAACCAGCTTCATAAAGACAAACACCATAAAAGTGCAGTTAATGAAAAGGATCTAGACGTAAGTCATGAAAGAATTTGATTGTGTTAGCCCCAATTTCCCTGTCATAATTGGCTATTTAAAGACGTTCCGTGCTATTGTCCCTATGGACGTTTCCTCTCATTCAATATTAAAGACATTATTATCCTCACAAAGCTTCTTCTCTCTGGTGATTGTTTAGCCAGTTGGTAACATATAATCTCATTGATTCTTGAACTAAAGACACGATATACGGGCGCCTTGGTGCTGGTGGCCACTAAGAGTTTTGTTTTTTAGAAAAAAGAGGAAAACGAAAGGTCTTGGAAAAATAAGGAGGCTGAAGTTGTACGAAACTAGGAAATTTAAAACTTTAAAACTTGAATACCCGAGTTACTCAACTTTGAAAGTTTCAATGTTGGTCATTGAAAACGCCATTTTGAGAAAAATAAACGTAACGTGTCATTCCAATTTAAAAGCAAAAAATGAAAAGTTCAGTGTTGCTGTGAAGATACAGATTTTAGTTGAATTAAGAATATGTTTTAGGAAAATATCATGTTTTAGTTTAATGACATCATGTAATAGGGCCGCTTCATGGCGTCAAAATTTAGCTGTAAACTAGAGCAGCTTCTTTAGTTTTTGTCTTGATTTCCTGAAATGTTCATCAACAGTCATCTTTATTTATTTAATTTTCATTATTGTTTTTTTTTTTTTTTTTGTCTTCTTTTTTAAAAAACTTTTGAATTAGATATATCCGTTACCAACGTTGCACTGATCTTTAAAATGTGTAAATGTTACTGTTATCATTTGAAAACATTATAATCAGTATAGCTTCACGAGGTTCTTATATAGTTATGATAGACCATCATAGCACTCAAGATGAAAATGATGGACTTCCAAAATACTAAAGGCGAGTCGGAGGACTGGTGAAGGGAATGCATGTACATTACGTTACCAGTGCAGTGTAAAACATGAATATACATGAACAGTTGTTGTAATTGTCAGAGAAGAAACTGCGGTACACCTTGTTACAAAATATTACAATTTTCTTTTCATTATCATCGTTATTATTATAATAATCATCATTATGATTATTAGTATAATGAACTCTATGTGCCCGTTCGATTTTCCGTCAATCGAATAAAACTAAAAAAGGGCTTATCGCGGAAAAGCTTGCTACGAAAACGCCCTATGGCTTCCGAGATATCATTTAGTAAGAAATGATGCGCGGTTATCCTTAAATACATGGGACACTTCAGATCTCTGTAGGTAACATTAATTAACATTTGATTTACATTCTTCATAAATCAACATGGATCATGTATAATAAGTTTTATTAAAATTTTTAAGTTACTTCAAGCAAAGGACTTCAATGAAACGTTGCTTTATTGGGAAGCTAATGACCCTTATAACCATTTAAGATAATTCAAAATCCACAGGATTAAGTCATTAAAATATCAAAATTTCTTTCGAAGCTAGAGGACGTTTCTCGGTTACCAGGTATGTGACTGTTTCCACGGAGAACTTGAACAAAAATACTCGCCCCAAATGAGCATAAAAATCATTTTATAAGCTTTCCCGATTGGCGACTTAAGTGCAAACTATTTTACTCCTATGTGTAGTTTTCGTCATCACATTTTCCCTATTAAAGATAAACAAAATCGCCAAATGGATAAATGCATTGACATATGGATGACGCTGATATTTTTCAAGAAACTCCTTCTGAGAGATATGGGTTTTAATAAATAAAGCTATCACTGCGCTAATAGTGTCCCTATCATAGGTATCATTGTCGAATCAAGGTGTATTAAGATATTGTCCGCCACTATTGTCCGATACCTTTATAAAGAAATGCCTTTGAAGTTGCCGCGTACCTGTGATAGAATAATTAAAATTTAAATGCGGAATTTGGAGAAGGTGTAAAAATGTAGAGATTTGGCTAAGATATAATGATTACATTTCCGATTAATGTGATATTTTCGCACACACACAAAAAGTAATTTATTTTGCGTTTTTTTAACTTTTTTTGTTTCGGCTCGGGGTATTCTGATAAACAAGATGAAAAAACAAGATTCAAACATAAAACATTAGAAAGTGTGCGCGCGCACAGTAGATCTGTATCATGATAGTTCGTATTGTGTTTTATATTGCTCAAGGGCCAGTTGGTCTATGCTTATGAAAATTTCTTTGCGCTTATTATACTTGTACTTGCGCTTATTACACATATTTGTGTAGGTAACAATGCGCTTATTACACATATTTGTGTAGGTAACAATATGTCTGATGGCATTTCAAAACTGTGCACGTGAGTCTTAGCAATTGTTCAGTGCGTTCAGGGCTCGCGCAGTCCGTTTTTCGAAATCTTCAAAGTCAAGATTTATAGGCTGAACGAGCTGCGCGTGATCTGACCGACTGCGCATGTGGCGCAGGCGGGTCTGATCACGTTAAGTTCGCATAATCTCTCAAGACAAATTTTCTCACGAAGAACCATTTTTTGTCGATAAAACGCATCAGAATAGCTGCCTTGTAATAATTTTGGAGGAAAAGTGAAACTTCTAATTAAATGCTCGTATGGGTTTTGGCGAGTCTGATTATAAAACAGTCCGCTGGGAAATGTCTTGTACCTATTGTAGCTGATTGGGGGAAATGATATGTATGAAAAAGTTGTAAAAGATTTTCTTTTTTCGTTTTCCCCGATGAGTAGGACCACTTGAATACCTCAGTAAAATACAGAAAAGTATAGATCAACACCATTTTATACTACGCCTAGTCTGTTGGGACTTTCTCCAGCTCCCTCGCACAAAGCTGGAAAGCGCGCACTTCCATTCCAACCTGGAAACTACTGTATATAGTTCGCCACAATACAAAGCTGTTCCACCCATTTGTATGTAAATAATAATATATGTGCATAACTTTTGCTTTGAAGTATATGAATAGATGGAGTTCTCACAAAAACTCCTGTAAGTGGCCAAACCGACATGTCGGTTTGGCCACTTTCAAGAGTTTTGTGAGAACACAACCGATTTACATGCATCTCTTGTACAAAACTGAAAATTTCGTTAAATAATTACGAGTCGAATTTCGTTGAAAAGCTTGAAATTTTATTTTTTATTTATTATTTTTTTAAATATGAAAAGGTGCTTCATCAGTCATTCACGAACTTTATATTTTTTTCTTTTTGAATATGAAAAGGTGCATTCACGAACAGCGAACATTCAGGTCAGCGTTCGCATCCGCAGACTGATCAGTATCTCTGATCAATGGAGTTGTATGCAAACAGTTAAGCCTCTTGTGCATTTGCGCAGACTGATATACACAGAGGCTTAGAGGGCACCTTTTCTCCCCATTTCCATTTTTGTAAGATTGTAATAAAGATGATAATATACCCTACACGTCTGTCAAAAGATATAAACAGCTGTGAATGAGCAAGAAAATCGGAAGGCGGAGTTTGTGTTTTGTAAACAGCCCGTAAGCGCATTGTTCGAAAGTCGTTTCAAAACTATGGTAACTCGCCAAAGTTAGCTACCGGATAGATTACAAATTTTCATCCGGTTGAGTGTAAGAAGTAATTTCTTGTTTTGGTAATTTTGGTATTATAAGTTGACTATAAAGGAATGTTTACATCTGCGATTTGTTCCTGTAAGAAATACACAATTGCATGAGAAACGGTCTTTCGCATTGTGACTTGCGTTAAAGAGATTTGGCTTATCGTAGAAGTCAATATTTGCTCAAACTTTTTCTTAACAAGATATTAAAGTAATGATCTTGCCTTTATGACAGTTCATCACGAACCATTAAAGCAATTGTTAAAAGTAAAGTATCATGAACTATTTGTGTACAATTTTTGCCTATTGAGAGACTAACAGGATTAAGATCAGTGTTGATTTCAGTTTTTCTTTTTACTTAGTCTAGTACTTGTTTCAGTAGCAGAAATGAAGGCTTTAATACGTGATCGGGCATATGATTTGTTTAATCAGTGGTAAGATATGTGATAAAGCGGTAATTATGACTTTACTAAGATCTTATTGACATTACTTAAGTGGTGTTTGAGGAGATTTAAGCCAGATGTCCACTGTGCAACAGAGGAATTTAATAATTTAAATAGAGACTTTCAAAGTGACCACATGAACCTAATATTAGCTTTCTCAGCAGAACATTTACTACAGACCAAATTAGGGGCTGGAAAAAAAGACTGATGCTAAAATTAATTTTCTTTGCACGAAGCATGTGATGTCTCAGATAATGCTGGAGTCTAATTAATCAGAAAGTCTGGACATAACCACAGAAGATATTAAGCTCTTGTTCCGCGAAATTACTATTTTGTACCGAGCAAGGCGACTTGTCCAGCGGCTAACGACTTTTACATCGCTTCTGGGATAAAACAAAGCGAACAAATCGGAAAAGATCGGGCTGATATGCTTCAGTGTTCAATGGTCTTGTCACTGAGCTGAAGGTCTTTAGGCAAAAAGTGAGAAAGTCAGTTGACATTATCAAAACAAATTTGTCATAAAACGAGGAGACATTGTATTTGACAGTATTTTAACGGAGGGAAGTGAACTAGTACTGTTTTATAGGGTGTAACAATAGTAGTGTCAAAATACAGTGAATAGTCGAAAAACACACACTGCAACAAAAAGGCTGTTAATTTCACTTGTAGGTGGAAAATAAACTCCCCAGGAACGTGTCATCGGGTTAGCAAAGCTACGCCAGGAAATGGACAATTGTTTAGCGGCGCAACCATGCGTTACCTGTGAAAACGATAATTACATTGCAAAAAAACTCTTGGAATGCGGTAACGGCGTTCTTATTGAATTTCATGAAGATATTATCGACAAATTTAATAGTGCTTTAAATTAGCAGGGTAAAGGTGTATTCTACCTGGAGAAGGGCTTCAGTGAATGTCTCACAGAGAGAGTTTAGAGATTAGCAGCATCGGGGGTAGATATACCGCAGGTATAATCTACCGTCTAACAGTTGATTACACATCTTGGAAGTGGTAACTGGTATTTTGTGCCGGAAAAATTTAGATATAAACTCTAAGCAGGCATCATTGGAACTCTGTGAGGTGTTAATTGTTAGTTTATGTGCTACAGAGAGGCCCAATTAGTAGCGGTAACTGGTATCTATCTCAAGATTGTATAATTCATGTGGAGAGGTTTTTATGAATGACTGACAGTTGATGGGCTGAAGTGATGTAAGAAATTGTTCAGGTGTATAACTACAGGTGGAAAATTAAGCAAACATTGTCCGAGGATCAGAGGGAGGTTGTTTCTTTAGTGGATACTTGTACGCCTGACCAGACAGCGCTTCCAGAAGAATTAAGTGAACTTATTGTAAAGTGTAAAGACTGGCGCTGAAGCGGAACACAGGATCAAGTGGTTGATACTATCGCTCTTTACACCTAGTCGAGTGGCTAGGTACCTTCAACGAGGATGATACTGTCAGATTGTGAATCACTTTGTCATAGCAAGTGAGAAATCAGGATGTTGCATATACAAACTATATTCCATGGAGAAAAATATTACAACATTGGTGATGGAATCCTAATTGCACAGATGACCAAGCAGAACACAGTTTGTTATGGAAACTGATATTTTATTTTTGTAAACAAACATACTCGGTTACAGAACCATATGCTTAATTGTAAAGCTTCGGTGAAAGCAGACTATTCAGACCAGATAAAGATTAAGTCCGCAGTAATCGGCAGTTAGTGCAGTGGACAGTTTATCTCTGATGCTTGGTGAATATTTTCTTTCGTTTTCGGAGTTACTTTAATTTCAATGCAAAATGGATCTCACATTTTTGATAGTTTGCGCGGTATTTTCATTTGTTATTTGTCAAGGTGCTTCTCTTGATTTTCGAATACCTGAAGAAAAAGAAGTGGGATATTTAATTGGAAACGTTTTAGAAAGCTCTTCAATCACAAGGACGGATATAAAGTTTGTTCTCATGAAACAAGGTAATATTTATGAAGATTATTTCTCATTAGACGAAACAGCTGGTAATTTAACAATTGTAAAAGTGATCGACAGAGAAGAACTATGTGAATTTGATGAAACTTGTCAGTTTCCCCTGGAAGTGGCTGCTCAGTCCATAAATGATGATGGGTACTTTGATGTTTTAGGGGTTAACGTTATTGTTGAGGACATAAATGACAATGCTCCTATCTTCCCTCAGCTCCCAGACAGTGTATATCTTCCTATATCAGAGGCAAGTCTTATAGGCACACCAATAATATTAAAGGGGGCTAGAGACAAAGACAGAAGTTCTCAGTTTTCGCTGAAGACATTAGAAATAATGCCATTGAATCCTAATGATTTTTTACCTTTTACTGTTAACTTTACAACTAAATTAGACGGCAGTTCAACAGTCACGTTAAAAGTTTCCCAAAAGCTTAATAGAGAAGACAAAGATTCATATGCCTTTCTTCTTGTCGCAAAAGATGGCGGTAACCCACCACTAAATGGAACATTACCTGTTAATATAAGTATATTGGATGTTAATGATAATTATCCAGTGTTTGATCAACCCTCGTATAACGTCACTGTGAGAGAGGACGTTACAATAAATAAGGTTATTTTGACGTTGAAGGCAACTGATATTGACGCAGGACAAAACGGAGACGTCAGATACAACCTAAGCCCAATTCAGGCCCAGGAAAATCTAGACAAATTTTCTCTTGATGAAACAAGTGGGGAATTAAGTGTTATAGGGAAACTTCAGTACAAAGAAAATGGCTACAGAATAATTGTGGAAGCAGTTGATCAAAGTGACTCACCACTGACAACACAAACAATAGTAACTGTCAAAGTTCTTGATATCCAAAACGACCCACCTCAGATTTATGTGAATTTGTTGACAGGTTCAAACTTTGCAGCCGCTTCAGAATATGCTAACATAGGTGCCGTCGTTGCTCACGTCACCGTAACGGATCCTGATACAGAACGTAACGGCGACGTCATTTGCAGCGTGATAAGTGATTGGTTTAGTCTTCAACGTTATGACGACAACGAATACAAAGTTATTGTTTCGTCAAGTCTGGATAGGGAACGCCATCCTGCACACAACGTAACGGTGCAATGCAACGATAAAGGAAACCCACCTCTTGGAAACTACACGACGTTCCTCGTAAAGATTCTTGATGAAAATGATAACGAACCAAGATTCATGCAACAACGTTACTATGCAACACTTTTCGAAAATAATGAAATTGGAGATCTTGTAGCGTCAGTATCAGCTTTCGATTTTGATGCTGGCGACAACGGCAAAATAACATATAAAATGTCAGCAGAAAGTAGTAAGTACGCATTTGTGAATTCTGGGACAGGTGACGTTATGGCCAATTGGATTTTCGATAGGGAAAATATAACTGAAGTGAATCTGACGGTGCATGCCAGTGACAATGGTTCACCAAAGTTAAGAGGAACTACGGTGATTAATCTTGTGATTAAAGACAAAAATGACAATAGGCCGATATTCACTGAAACGTCATTTAGACGATGGATTAAAGAAAACCTGCCGTCTGACTCGGTCGTGGGACACGTTACGGCAAAGGATAACGATGAAGGGGATAACGGCGCCATAGTTTTCAAACTCAAACCGTCAAATATTACAGTCCCATTCGTTGTGTTTGATGATGGACTTATTAAAACGGACAGAGAATTAAACAGAGAGAAGCAATCAGAATATACATTCGAGGTTATAGCTACTGATAAAGGGGCTCAGCCTCTTTCTAGTTCAGCCTTGGTTACCGTGTATGTCGAAGACGCCAATGACAATGCACCAATGATAGAATATCCAGCCCCAGGAAACAATACGGTGAAGGTACCATACCTCACGTCACCAATGACGGTCATTTACAGCGTCATAGCTACCGACGCTGATGAGCCAGGGAACGTTAACGCCAGACTTACGTATACAATGTTAACGCTGAACACGACAAATTTCTTTTCGATTGATTCCTCAAATGGGGACATAATTTTAGTAGCACCGTTGGCAAATGCAGACTTAATAGATAAAGTTTACGTTCTTAATATAACTGTAAAAGACGTCAGTGACCACCCAAAAGCGGCGTCTGAAATTTTACGGGTTCTGATTACTGCTGATAATGGGACACGTGTGCCTATGCCAGAGGAAACAAGCTCAAATTTTGTGATAGCAATAGCTGTTTTGTCTATAACAATTGTAATAGCAGCTGGAATAATTGTAACAATATGTATTCTACGTCGTATTGACAATCAACGTCGGCAAAAAGACGCACGAGGAAAAGTGTTGTCCGAAAATATGTACAGTAAAAATATCCGGGACAGTGACCTAGTTGACGGTGGGTTCCAGTTACCGATGGATAATGGGTACCAATCAATGGACAACGGTTATCAAGAAAAGAAAAAGAAAGAAGTGAGTTTCTCTCTAGAGGAGGGAAGGATGGCGGCCTCTACACCTGTACCAAGTGAAAATCTCTCCCATCACACGGATGATCTCGACCGCATAATTTTAAAGGTAGGAATAGACATTTTATATATTTGTAAAAAACACTTCTAAGGGTATAATGATTGGTTATAATAGCCCATTATGCTGGCAATAAAAAGATACTCATCAGGGTATACAAATAAGTAAATAAGGTTCTTCATACTAGTCTGTAGATTTAACTTTTAGGCTAAAAGAGCGAAAGAACTTACATAGCGTCGTGAGAAAACCAGTCATCATGATTTCAAGTGCCAAGTGCGCATGTCCAGATTAGCCATCGCACATGCGCAGTTTGCTTTTCAGCTGTGCAAGGTCAAGTCTATGCAAACTCATTGGTCAGACCAGCCTGCGAGTTTGCAGGCTGGTCTGAACACGTGCAGTTTGCAAGTGTTCTCACAGCGCGGCTGGTTTCTTAAGGCCTTATTTTCCCAACAAGCGGTTTGTTTTATCATATCGGATCTTTCAGAAAATCAAAAATTTCAAATCCTTGTTTGTACTTATTCAATGGGTATGATGTCTGATTAAATGGAGGTGTTACGATGAAATTGACATGAATACTTGTTCATTTGTTAGGGATTTTACTAGAGATATCTTACATTTATATCAATAAGAAAGGAGAGATAGGGTCCTAAAATGCTATAATTTGCATACCTTTTCTTTAAATATACTCTGGATGATTGACAAGATTGTCAGATTAAAACAGGGCATGATAGAGACCTATATTTACAAGTGAATTGAAATCAGGTCAAAACAACTGCCAAAATACTTAATTGTCATTATAAAGTGGCGGGTTCAGGGCCAGTAGGCACACAATTAACGTTTGAGCAACAATCGTCATGCCGTTGAATTAGGGGATAACTGTATTCAAAATTGTCATTTGGGGAGGTTAATCGTCGGTTTTATGGTCGGAAATTCCGTTTTACGGCGACGCGCCAGCGGAGCCGTAAAACGGAATTTGCGACCATAAAACCGAAGATTTAGCGGAGCCGTAAAACGGAATTTGCGACCATAAAACCGACGATTTACCTCCCCAAATGACAAGTTTCAATATAGTTATCCCCATTCTAATGCACTTTTCCACATTTTCACCTTTCAAAGTGTACTTCTTTGCACCTATTGCAAGCGCTTTCAGCAGCGTCAAAACAAACGTCAGCCAATGAGAAGCGACGTTACTTAATGACGTCGAGTTTGCGACAGTATATCGCAGAATATACAGTACTGTCGCAAATTTTTGACGTTATCCAATCAAACGTCGCGTTATATTTGTAAGTGCTTAGAATCAACATTGATTCATTTTTGGTTAAACGTTATGTGCTCAGTGGGGTTTTCAGTAATGAATGTTGCATTATAAGGATGCATATGGTGTTTCGGGGTGATAGAGGAAAGGGGGTGGGGGTGGGGGTGGGGGTGGCATGGCTCTTTTAAGGAGATATTACCTGAAAATACAAGCTTCTGCTAATGGAAAATGCAGGAATACAACAACGATATCCCACTCCTGAATCTCTTGTATGTAAAAAATATTTGTTCATGAATCTTGCCCTAAAGTAAAAGGCGTGGTTTGGTCACTAAAATTCCGACAGTTTATCTTTTACAAAGCTGCACTTCTGTATTAACTCTTTAAGCACCATAAAGCAAACGACAAAATTTACGTCTGCGAAAATTGAAAAAAAAATGCCTTGTCCAAGACATTTTATGTTGAGAATTCAAAGACTAGAGGGCAAACAGTGTAGATCTAGATGAGGCGCACCATTATGAGCCGCCTCATCAGGATCTACGCTGTTTGCAAATTTTGCTAATTTCGTCACTGGGGCTTAAAGAGTTAACATGCTTTGCATATATTGGCTATTTTTCTGCAGAAAGTTGATTTTTTTTATATCAAAGTGTAAATGGTAGGGCGCATAACCAGACTTATTGTTGGACAGTTTAATCATAATTACTTCTGTAACTCCACTGGATAGATAGATAGATAGATAGATAGATAGATAGATCTGCCTGTTCATTTGGTATATTTTCAAATCTTTTTGTTAGTGATCTCTTTATCTCTCTCTTTTCATTTGGGTTCGAGTAAGCTCATTTTCCCTTAAACCATCCACTCCCATAATACTGTTTCGACTTACGCCAGTTCTGCACCGATTGCTTTTACTCAGGGTTTTCTGCCAACAGCAACTTGAACATAAACATACAGAGCTGCATCTTGTGGTATTAACAGAGCTCTGTCTTGGTCTGTGCCCCGGGGCCTGTTCAAGACTAGCTTGCACACATGACAGTCTGGGTTTTGCAAGTCTGAGCTAGGCGGGGACTATGTATGTAGTTACGACTAAAGACAAGTTTTCTTCTGACGCGACAAATTTTATATTGGCCTGTTTCAATTAATACGTAGCTAAATGGGCAACATAGATTTTTCCATTCAATCTAACTTCTGTCAATATAAGATCTTTTGATTATTTCTCCCAGTGCCATGTTATATTGTTTTTTATTCTGTAGAACCATTGTATCGGTGAATGTTCACTTCGTTTTATTGAGGTCTGGCCAAGAGAGCGGAGAAAAGAGCTAAAAGCCGGCACTCAGTCAACTAACTGGAACTAAATGCATGATTCAGAAAATTAAACACAGCAGAATATTATTAGAAAACGAAATAAAAGTGATGAAGTTACGAACTTATTGAATGGGGCAATTTCCTAGTTCATTTCCGTAAAAATTCAAAGTATTTAGACAGATATGTAGCAAATAGTGCAGACCCAGATCAGACTGCTCCAGAAGGAGCAGTCTGGTCAGGGTCTGCAATGTTTGTCATTCCCTCTACATCTTTTAGAGCATAACTGCATAGCAAAAAAATAAATAAAAATCTATTCAATTTTAGTACATTTACAGTTTTTATTTTGGATGTCTCAATATTTAGAAATTTTACCGTATTATTTTCGGGGCGTTCGCGTGCCGGTGTGAAATATTTGCCTTGTATGAAAAGATGACGCCTTTAGTTTAAGGTTCGATCAGGACTCGAGTGTTTGTTTGTGTGAAAAGTAGCGGAAAACATAGACTGTTTGTATCTGGCACTGGCAGTAAGTCGCCAGCCAACAGCCATGTGACAGTTTTACTAAAGAAGTTTTCCCATTTAAAATTGATTTTCATATATACATGATATAAATTAAAAACAGTACTACAATCTATAAATCAAACTAAGTAAAACTTAAAACCAAACACTGCCTTTTCAATTCAGTAAAAGTAAACTTGAAAGAAACAAACATGTAAAGCCTTTATGTATGATAGTCAGACTTATGTCAGCAGTCCGATCATTGTCTATCATTTTGCCACTGATTTTATTCAGTTCAGTTCAGTTCAATGCTCCTAACGACGTTCCCCAAGTGGCTCAACGGTACGTAACCATAGTTGCACACGAGTCATTCTACAAAAATGAAGGAATTACGGCTTTTTTTTTTTTTGCGAAAAAATAAAACACAACTAATTTTGATTTTTTTATTTTAATATCAACTCTGAACATTTACCAACAATAAACCATTCATTTAGACAGGAGAATCTGCATAATAATACATGCTGGCTTATTTTATTGGCTGCGCTGGTTTAAAATGTCATTCCTGTTACCACAATAAGAAACCTTATTTCCTATATACAATTATCGTACTTATTTTCTTGTCCCATAATAATAAGCTCCTTTCTAGACCTCCAAGTTTGCAAACTTGTTATGAGTAAAAAATATTTGTTACTAATAATATAATTAATAATTTGTTATTTTACTGAAACAAAATATTTTCAGACATGTGCTATCAAATCTAGTTTGGAAAACTGTAGGATGAGTATCTTCATTTTCTGTAATAGGTAGCTGCAGGCATCAACTTTCGAACTGGTAAATAAATGCAACAGCAGAACATTGGATTTGTTTTTATATTGAACAAAATTTGGCTGGTAACAGGAATGACATTTAGTAACAGGAATGACAACAATAGAGGATCTTACTCAAGTGGTAATTTCATATGAAATTTATGAAACGAGCATTGGACAAGTTTCTTGAACTTCATATGAACTGACCACGAGTGTAAGATTCTGTTAATCATATGACCTCTTAAATTGGGACTTTACCCTGCAGTCACAAAATGTTGAATCAACATTGATCCAACGTTGAGTCAACGTCATGACGTTGAATCAACGTTGAATCAATGTCTGATCAAAGTTGTGTGCCTGATGCGTAACGCCTACAAACTGAACATTATTTCAATAAGAAAATGCACTGTCGACATGGACATTGTTTACAGTTCTAAAGCAATTTGTCCAAAACTATAGGCAGTCAATCCTCCGTCCCAACAATGCTGCACATAAAACTTGATCAGATTTTGCTGGTCGGTGTAGGAGATATTTGTGTTTACAAGTATGAGCGAAAGATGAACGACGACGGACGACAGACCAAGCCTATACTATAAGCTCACCTTGTTAGTCTTCGGCTCAGGTGAGCTAAAAATGAAGGAGCTATCAATTCGACTACAATTTCCCCATTATAAGTCAATGGGAGCTTTAGGTTGCCATAGAAACCAGAGTTTTCGCCCGATCTGCCCCAAAACCTATCTGAAGCCAGTTGGTCAATGTTGATAAAACTTTTTATCACATGACGTCGCATCTGAGAGTGTAATAAAGCCATGCATTAAAAACGATAATCCAGTAGTGGATTAAATATGCAAATTACGTCGTAACGTTGTGCGTTGAAGTCCATAAAACGTCGCGTTTTCTAATGGCAAAATCGAGACGTTTTAGTGCAAAATTTGCTAATAAAACGTGATTTTGGTGTCATATAATAAACAGAATCTTGCATTCGTGCTCCTGTATTATTGAATTTATTAAACTCGTTGGTTAAAACGATAAGATGCTCGGCAGAGCCTCGCATCTTATGTTTTTCACAACTCGTTTAATAAATTCAATAATACACGAGCACTCATGTAAGATCATCTATATATGAAGCTTCACTAGGGTGGGGCAACTTCGAAAGCGTGGACGACGACGACGACGAATTGACGACCGACCATTGCTATACTATAAACTCACTTTGTGAACCGTTGGTCGGGTGAGTTAAAAGGGATTTCCCTTTTTAACGAGTATTGGTTGCAAATCCACTACTGGGCATCGTAATTTATGTAACTTATTTTTCAGATATATAATAGCTAAATGGCCACAGAACAGTCTTGTGAGATTTCTAACGATGTGGGGCATTCTGACCGGTGTAGATTTAGATCAGGCTAAAATGCATTTCTTTGAGCTGAGATACTCCGCCAATTTTATAAAAAACATATATTATTTTACACAAAGTTTGCTTAGCGGTAAATATGAAACAATCATCATAAGTAAGAAGTGTAAATATATGTGTAGCCTAAACACTTTCATAAGCATTTACTACAGTATACAATTTTTGTTTCGGTGAACCGTTAATGTTCTTGCAAACGAAAAATGTGATTCAACATGAAAGAGGGGTGCGGTGAACAGGTCATCCCTGTTACTTCTGTGTCATTCCTATTACCATGGCCAACAACAGACTATAATATGCCGCTTAAACTGTTCGGGAATAGACACGGTATTTTCAAATTAGGCTATTTGAAAGAATTATAAATAGTCAAACACAACCACCTTTCATACTTACTGTAACTTACTGTAACCTTTACACCAATCAAGCATCATCTGCTTCTGTAGGTGATTCTCGATACATCGATTGTCTGTGTCCGCTGTTATGCGCAATGTAGCAGGTGGCGTTGAATTTGGATGGGTGACTATGCCAGTGGTTATTAAGGCGGCTCTTGAATGAGTTCAGAGAGGGTGCCCTAACTACAGTTTCTGGTAGAGAATTCCATGTGTCAATCACTCTAATGCTGAAACTATGACGCCTAACGTTTAACCGAGCTCTGGGTTTAAACAATTTGAGAGAATGGCCCCTGGTCGCTCCATGTAGTGCAAATGTAAATAACTTATTTATATCGACTTTATCAGTTTGATTCATTATTTTATACACTTGTACCATGTCAGCTCTTTCTCGCCGATATTCCAGCGTAGGTAAACCAAGATGCTTCAGTCTCTCTTCATAAGACATGTGGCTGATACTTTTCACTAGTCGCGTAGCCCTTCGCTGAACATTTTCAATGGTTATTTTATCCTTTTTGTATAAAGGTGACCAAATTTGAGTAGCATATTCTAAATGAGGGCGTACCATAGTTTTGTATAAATTTAGAAACATTTCTTTGTCAAGGTAAGTAAAGGTCCTAAAAATTATTCCAACATTTCTGTTTGCTATATTTACTTTTGATGTTACATGTTCTCTGAATTTTAAATCTCCATCTATTATCACTCCCAAGTCTTTCTCATATTCTACTTTTTCAATTTCAACAGGTTCTGGATCTCCATTCATTTTGTATGCTGTTATAATGTCACGTTTTCCGACATGCAAATGGTGACACTTTGTTTTGTTGAAAAACATTTTCCATGTTTCAGCCCAATTTTCTGCTGTTGTTATGTTTTCTTGTAAACTGATTCTCTTGTCTTCTGTTTTAACCCCACTAAAAAGTTTCCCATCGTCAGCAAAAAGCTTCATACACACACTGATTGCGTCTGGGAGGTCATTGATAAAGATCAAAAACAAAATTGGTCCAAGGACACTCCCCTGTGGTATTCCACTTGATATGTTTCTCCACACTGACTTTGAGCCGTTGATTGTAACTCTCTGTTTTCTATCAGACAAAAACTCCTTAACCCAGTCAAATATTTTCCCAGTTATTCCATAATTGTACAATTTCTTCAGAAGTCTACCATGGGGAACTTTATCAAACGCTTTACAGAAGTCTAAGTAGATAACATCAATATCTTCTCCATTGTCTAATGACTCTGTTAACTCTTCCATAAACTCAAGCAGCTGTGTAACACATGATCTTCCGGCAACAAACCCGTGTTGTGCTGGTGAAAACAGCTCATTAGTGGTCATATGATCGACAATTGCGTCTCTTATAATTCTTTCTAGTAATTTCCCTGGAACTGATGTCAAACTTATGGGCCTATAATTTTCAGCACTTTTCTTATTTCCTTTCTTAAAAATGGGTGTTACATTGGCTTCTTTCCACACTTCTGGTAATATGCTCTCATCAACTGATTTTTGGAATATGATTTTCAAGGGTTTTTTGACAGCTGACTGAGTTTCTTTTAAAAATTTAGGATGGATATTATCTGGCCCCTGAGATTTTGACTGTTTTAACATGTTAACTGCTTTTTCAATTTGTTCTTCCGTTATAGAGATATTGTCTAATTCATGTTCGTATTGGCGTTTATCAAAGTCTGGTAAAGGTCCGTCTCCCTCTATCTCAAACACACTGGCAAAAAAGTCATTAAGAATGTCAGCAGTCTCCTGGTCAGTCTTAGACAGTTCACCTGATGAGTTTGTTAGATTAGAAACTGCTGATTTAGTCTTCGTCTTTGACCTAACATAACTCCAGAAGAGTTTATTATCTGTTTTTATTTTTGCAGTGAGATCTTTCTCATACATATATTTGGCCTTTCTGAGCTCTGATGTAACTTTATTTCTGGAAATTTTGTAATTATTGTAATTTTCCTGTGACATACAATACTTATATTTCAACCATTTTCTGTTTTTATTTCTTATAGCATCAAGACAGCTTCTGTTCACATATGGGTTGTTCTTGCATCCTTCACCCCTTACCTTGCTCACCGGTATGAATTTTTCTATTAATTGGATAACTATTTCAGCAAAGTAAGACCATGAATGAGTCAAATCCAATCCTTGTAATTCTTTGTTCCAATCTAGTTGCTGGAGGGCTGTGATGATGGACTGGTAGTCACCTTTGAAGAAGTTGAATTTCTTAAACATACATGTTTTCTTGTGCTCTGTATAGCAGTTAAAAGCAAATAAAAGTCCTAAGTGATCACTCTTACCCAGACCAGGATTATATTCTATGCTGCCTATCATATTCTCCTCATTTGTTATAATGAGATCTAATAACGACGGTTCATTGTTCTCTCTGATTCTAGTTGGTTCCTTCACATGTTGGGTTAGGAAACAGTCACGAATACATTCTAGGAATATGGTAGCTATATGCTCTTCCCCTACTGTAGTTGTATGATTTTTCCAGTCAATTTCTCTAAGGTTAAAATCTCCCATTAATAATAGGTGAGAATATCTCAAGGTGCTCACTTTCCTAAACAGTTCAACTAGACTGTTAAAATTTTCTCTTAAGCTATTAGGACTTCTGTACACACATCCTATTAACAGTTCATCGTTATCCTTCAAAGTCATCTTACAGAACTTAACTTCTTGAAAGTTACTTTCAATTGTTAATGATGATGCTGAGTATTTCTTCTTAATATAAAGTGCAACTCCTCTGCCTTCCTTTATAGAACTCAAAAACAAATCATAGTCATCAAATAAGAATAATGTTTCATCTAAGTCAAGGAGATGCCTTTTCGGAAGAACTTCTGTAATACCAATTATATCTGGTGATTCTTGATTTATCAATATTTCCAGTTCAGTTCTTTTGGTCTGGGTAAAGCAATCAATGTTTGTATAAAAACACTTCAGTTCATTCTGAATAAAAACTTCACTAAAACTGCTGTCACTATGGACAACATTATTTACATCATTAAAACATGCATCCTAAAAGTTGTGATTTAACTGAGGCTGGCTGTCAGTCTCAGTTATGACGTTTCCAACAAGATGCCCTCCTATGATAGTGTTGTCTCCCAGTATGGTACTATCCTCATATGGTTGTGATAGTCCGGGCTCAAGCTGCGAGTCATCGATTGGGTTTATCTGCGACAAAACGCCGTCCCTAACCATTACGGGGCTTGGTGCAGAGAAACCAAATTCCATTGCAACGGGCGACTGGCTATTCCTTCTAGTCCTAGGATTCTGATTATGTCCATCTTGTTGATCTGACTGTTGGTTAGTTCTCCGTCTGTTACCTTTTTGTTCTGTAATTCTTTTTCTTCTCTCCTCCCTTTGTGCTGGCGTTAAGTCCTTGCCAATAATAACTCTTCTAAACTCTGGCGCTGCCTTCGCAGATATGTGCTTAGCATTATTTAAGATAGTTTTTCTTTGTGCTTTGTTGCTTAGAATAATTTTGATAGGTCTGGTCTTATTTTCCATTTTTTTCCCTAGTCTGTAGAAAGTAACTATCTCTAAGTTGTCAACCCCTATACTACTGCAAATTTTTCGTATATCATCTTCATCCTGTGCTTTGTTCTCATGGCCTGTCTGATTGCTATGCTCCTCTAAATTGAAGACGGTAATGTTGAGCTCTCTGCGCTTGCGATCTTCTAACTCCCTGTTTCTCTTGTCCACTATACTGTCTATGTCTACCCTCAAACTGTCTAATATGTCTGTCTTCATGTCAAAAACATTACTCCTAATCTCATCTTTGGTTGTTGATTCTAGCTTCTCCATACGGTCTTCTAACGTTTTCATTCTCTGGTCATGTTTGTTTTGAATATCATGTACAGCTCCTGCAATATTTTCCAACGTTGGAAACATTGACTTGCAACAGTCGCATGTCCAATGGAAATTAGCTAACTCTCCATTTATTATACACGTATATAGTGCTTCACTAATCCCTGCACAATTCAGACAGTAATATAGTTTACATCCAGTGCAATCTATCTTATCCTGTACTTCGCTGTTACATTTTTGACATGAATAAGAGGTACAGTCTTCCTCATTAGACCCTTGTCTGGGCCGTTTATTAAGGCCTTTGGCGTTAATTGCACTTGCCATCTTAGTATTCCTAATTGATCAACTACTGTTATAAATTACCCTTGGTATATGGCGATGCAATCATCTGCACATGTACCATGTATAATTTTTGGGATGTTTTTCCAAATCTTTAAAGCACAGCTTTTGTTATAGTATCTGTTTAAATTTTGCTACACAATTGGAATGTCTCTTAGCACTCTCATTTAGTATGCAAATTATCTATTCCTAGTCGCGCAATATTCGAATGTACATGTACTTTATAAATGTTCACGTTGCTAACCTCTGCTCATACTAAAACTGATTAATATCTATCACCATTAAAACTTATATTCTTCAGCCAGGGCAATGTTAATCTCAATATCACAAATAAATAAGACAGTGATGGCACTTTAGAGTTTGATATGTGGCGATGCTATCATCTGCACACAATTAGTTTATTTTAGTGTCCATTTACACTTATATTATTTGTTTAAGAATTGCGGCTGAGTTCTTCTTGAGTTGCTAGGTCCCCATATAATGTTGGAACAAAAAGTCTAATCTAATCTATTCTATTATGGTCGCTAATTGTTTGATATGAGGTAGTACTCCTATATACATACAGTGAATTCTATTTAGTGTTTATTTCCACATAACGTTGAAATATTGCATACGACACATGTCCTCTCACCAAAAATCTAATCTAATCTATTCTAACACAATCACTGGTAGATTGGTATGTGTCAACACTCACAATTATTTTATATCTACCGGTATTTGCATTCGGATTGTATTCTCCTGTGACGAAGGAATTTCCTCTGGAATTTCCTGTTTCTTGGATATGGCAAGAAAATCTAATCTAATCCTCAACCTTGATATGTCACCACAATGATTTAAGGGTTTGATAAGTGGCGATACTGTTATCAGCACACATATGTTTTTATAGTGTCTATTTGCACTTAGCCTATATGATCCTTGTATAACGAGCTTACTCAAATTAATCAAATGATTTTATAGTGTCTATTTGCACTTGGCCTATATGTTCCTTGTATAGCAGAGCTTACTCAAATTAACAGATTCTCACCAAAAACTAATCTGTTCTAGCACAATCACTGGTAGATTGGTATGTGTCAACACTCATACCGATTTGATTAGTGTCTTTTTGCACTTAGTTTGTATCCTCCTGTAACAACAAAATTCTTCTCAATTTTCCAGATTCTTGGATATGGCAAAAATCAAATCTAACCTGTTTAAGAGTTGTATGGGTGGCGATGCTATCATCAGCACACATTGACTTTTTTAGTGTCTATTTTCACTTAGCCTGTATGTTCCTTGTATAACTGAGCTTACTCAAATTAGCAGTTTTTGTTCAAAAATCTAATCTAATCTATTCTAGCACAATCTGAATTTTCCAGATTCTTGGATATAGCAAAAAATCTGATCTAATCTGTTCAACCTTGGTATGTCACCACAGTAATTTAAGAGTTTGATAAGTGGAGATGCTATCATCAGCACACGTAAGATTTTTTTAGTGTCTATTTGCACTTAGCCTATATGATCCTTGTATAACAGAGCTTGACTTTTTTAGTGTCTATTTTCACTTAGCCTGTATGTTCCTTGTATGTCAGAGCTTACTCAAATTAGCAGTTTTTGTTCAGAAATCTAATCTAATCTATTCTAGCACAATCTGAATTTTCCAGATTCTTGGATATAGCAAAAAATCTAATCTAATCTGTTCAACCTTGGTATATCACCACAGTAATTTAAGAGTTTGATAAGTGGCGATGCTATCATCAGCACACGTAAGATTTTTTAGTGTCTATTTGCACTTAGCCTATATGATCATTGTATAACAGAGCTTACTCAGAATTAATCAATGATTTTATAGTGTCTATTTGCACTTGGCCTATATGTTCCTTGTATAACAGAGCTTACTCAAATTAACCGATTCTCACCAAATCTCTTGTCTAATCTATTCTTGCACACTCACTGGTAGATTGGTATGTGTCAACACTCATATCGATTTGATTAGTGTCTAATTGCACTTAGTTTGTATTCTCAATTTTCCATATTCTTGGATATGGCAAAACTAATCTAATCTGTTTAAGAGTTTGATGAGTGGCGATGCTATCATCAGCACACATTGTTTTTTAGTGTCTATTTGCACTTAGCCTATATGTTCCTTTATAACAGGGCTTACTCAAATTAGCAATTTTTCATCAAAAATCTAATCTAATCTATTCTAGCACAATCACAGGTAGATTGGTATGTATCTACACCCATACCGAGTAAATTTGTGTCTATTTACACCTAGTTTGTATTCTCCTGTAATGATAACACTTCTTCTTAATTCTCCAGATTCCTGAATATTACCAAAAATCTAATCTAATCTGTTCAACTTTGATATATGTCTCCAAAGAGAAAAAAAAAAAGCTGTTTTGTTATGCACTATTGTTTTATTGTATTACATGTATTGTGTTTGTTGTATGGCGATGCTACCATCAGCACATACTAAGTCTATTATTAGTAACAATCTCGTCGTACACATTCTGCAATTTTTCTCATCCAGTATTTTGCTAAAATTGGTTTTGGATGAATTCCATCCGTATAAACATTAAAGTTGTTGTAGTAACTGATTTTACTGCCTGTGCTACCTTTGCGACTTCGACTTCTTATAAGGTCTACACAAAATTTGGGAGATTTCGCCCCACTCAGCTCATTTAGTCTATGTATTTCACTATTAAGGTTACTGATTGCAGACTGCAGCTGCTTATCCTGTTCATCAAAGCTTTCAGGGTTTTTATGTCCAAGAAATCTATTATACTCTCTGATGGAAAAATATGGTATTTCTAAGAAAACAAACTTTACATTTCTGAGTCTTGCGTTATCTTTTAGGCTCTGATATCTTTCTATTGTTTTTGCACTGTCCACAATATAACTACTCTTCAGGGTTACATATTTACCTTTAATAGTCAAATCACATGTACCAAGCCATATGTAGATACATAATTTGCCATATTTTTCAAGCTGTTTATCAATATTTGCATTTAACCAGTTACAGCCGGCCTCAGTTGTCTGGCCCTTAATGCACCACCAAATTATATCTTGTTCAACCCTGTTTGTTACATATCGCCTGATATAGTTACCCTTACTGTCACTAAGTACAATAGCAGCCCTTTTACGAGGCGGAAGGTCTCTATCCAAGCTATCTGCTTTGTGAAGATATCTGCTGAAATGGGCCAATGACATTATACGTTATGTACACAGCAAAGTGCAATGTATTGATCCTCAAAACTCATGTTCATCACAGATCAACCTTAAACTCGTAGTTAAACATTATCTATAAACACACGTCTAATCCACACTGTCATAATTGCTCAATTTTTCAAGTCACGAATTGGCACCCTCTCATTTTGCCGCCATTTCTACGTGCTACATATGTTCGGCAACCGCCTTCACTCCATTTTTTCTGCCATAACGACTGCCCCGGCTAAAACTGATTATTCGGTTCCAATCTCCAGTAGATAAAGTCAAATAACACTTATAAAATAGATCTCAACTGCTTCTCCGGCATTTTAAATAACTTGATTTTGGATATTTTTCTTTTCTCCTCTGGAAAACATGTCCGCTCGCCTCTGCGCATGTTTTACATATTTAGCTATATTTACAGTGTCATCCCTGTTACTTTTAGGTGGGTAACAGGGATGACAGTAACAGGGATGACAAAAAGTATGCAAACTTACACTTACTTTGCATTCTGAAAGAAAAAAACTTGAAAAAGTTTACACAATAATATTGATGTCCATCACACTTTTTCGATGTTTGTATTTTTTTTCTTTGCAGCATACTATTGTTATAGAAAGACTGGTAACAGGGATGACAATTTACCTGTCTTACTCACTACTTACTTATGATGATTGTTTCATATTTACCGCTAAGCAAACTTTGTGTAAAATAATATATGTTTTTTATAAAATTGGCGCTTCTTACCTCACAAAAGTCCAGCTGAAGGTCAATTTCATGGGTAGTAACTCTGTCTAAACTACAACTGCAACTGCGGTAACAGGGATGACACGAACAGCGGGACATACCAAAACAAACCTGACACGGCTTCATATCAAAACCAACGAGTATACGATGCTTCTGTCATTTGTAGGTTTCTATCATAGACTAACATCATGTCTCTATTTGTTTCGTTTATACTCGCACTTTTTGTTAAACTGAAGTTCAACCTTCACTTTTTTGCAGTGGGACAAGCAAAAACAAGGGGGGTAACTCTAAATTTCTTTAAAAAAGAAATATGAGCAACTGCATAAGTAGCCCAGTCACTGTCGTAAATGTTAGATAATCGGTTACTTTAATTAAAACATACTACCAAAGGCAAGGTACTGGAACTAGAAAAAAGATATACATGTATTTAGGTGAGGGACAGGAATTCCTCAACTTTTGTAGAATGACTCACACACATGGCGCCGTGTGTCCGTCCAACACTGATTTTGACACATTGCTAGGCATTACAATAATCAAGATTTATGAATACACCTACAAGGGGAGCAACTCTATACTATTTTCATTTCGTCTCCCCAACTCTTACAGGAGAGATTTTGCTCCATTCTAAACAAATTCTCTCACTTAGGCGTAGAGCCCGTTGTGGAAAGGATTCTTCTACAAGAGAAGCAAACAAGACGTCTAAAAAGTTGTCCCCTTTTTAAAAATGAGGAAAAGACATGGAGGTTTGCCCATACACCTGAGCCCAGTTGTTCAAAACTAACGACGTCGTTAGTTAACGTGACGTTAAATTTTCAAACATTAATATCACAAATATGCCAATATTTTTTGTTGCAAAAATGTGAGAAGCTTTTCACATATTTTCAACATAAAATATAAGTGTATTTGGCTATAAAGTCACAAAACACTTAACGAGTTGACCTCTTAACGAGCTCGTTAGGGTAACGATGCTTTGAACAACTGGGCCCTGGTGTCCAAAATTTTGAACATTTTTAGTACATACCATGACTCACTACAAGGAGAACGAACATTTTTAGAAGGTTTTATATTTGTAACAGATCAAACTATTTCAGAAATCTTTATTTTCTTTTAACGAAAGCTCCATGCTTAATTTATTAGTAAGTCTGTTTCTAATTTACTATTTGTTGAAACTCAGTGGTGCACACATGTTTATTGATATAAGTAATGGGCAAGATATTTGAAACGCGTGTGCCTGCAAGAAATCCTTTTAGAGGAACATGCATATAAAAACACAAGGCTTGTTTTGCAGAATGGGCTGATAGATTAAAGGAGATACAGGCTAAATTAGCCATCTTCCTTATTCCATCAGGTCAGGGAAGGAGCTTTGCATGCCAAAGTAACGCAGGATAAAATGGCCTGGTAACGTCAGTCTGTCGCAATTTTTACACAATAATACTGAGTAGTTTGATGTGCATTTATTGATAGAAGTTTGTTTTTATCATTGCCTGTCCTTTTACTTTTAGCCAGTTCAACATGATAAAAAAAAATTATTCTCCTTCTTAGCTCTACTGCATGTATGAGGCATTTTTACCAGTTTTGGTAAGAGTTTGAGGATAATTCTGAGTTGTTTTTTTTTTTCAATAAAAAGTATGTTGGGAACCCTCATTAGAACAGTCTCGGTCAGACGGTTCTATTAAGGGGTCACAACATTGGACTTATAGAAAAATAAGGCCGGAAACTCATCACTGAGTTATCCCTGTTACTCCATCTTATCTGGAGCACTTACTTGCATTAAAAGTTTCAGATGTGCTCGTGATACTTAGGGGTAGGGTGTCCTGATTAAACGGCAAAAATTTGCTCTTCTGCAAAAGTAATCCATAGATTCAGTTATCAAATGCAGTTGGTTTACCCTGTCAGTTTTGCAGTGACCCTGTTAGAACACATTTATATGTGCTTCAGATCAAATGCCATGAAACTACATGGGTCATTTTGACCCTATCAAAATTAATGATTTTTACAAATGTGGAATGAATTATTTCCATACTGTAAACACGATAAACATGGTTAAAACTGCGCCTGAACTTTACTACATTTCCATATGTCTTTCTTGTTCATCTAAAACTCAATGCTTGGGGCGTAGATGCGAAAACACAATTGCTTGCGATTGGCAGTCTCACCTTGTCGGGCGTGCGGGGGTAGTTGTGGTCGAGCGATGTTACTGGGTCACTTTCAGTGCTGGGCGTCCTACTTATTTAGACAAAAGTAGGGAGAGGGCCTACTGTGTTTGCAGTAGGTGCGGGCGGGGGTTGTTTGGACATTTTTCTCTCGCCTTTCATCTCTCTTTTCTGTCTCCCTCTCGCTGGGAGACGGCTCGATATAGACTGAAATACTGTCTCGAAGAGCCGTTTAACCCAAGACACCAACCAACCAAATATCGTGCTTTTGTTCAAAGACAAACCGTCAAATATGGGATCTCATTTGTAGCTTTTATGAAAGATTAAAATTTTGTTGCGTAATTGTGTTTTGAAGACCCAACCGCACACACTCAGGTGCCGTGTGTAAAACCCACTCAAGTGTAAGGGGATGATTTTGTATCTTATAATTATGTAACTGAGAAAGAAATAACATCTTTCAGTATATACCGGTATCAAACAGATCCTCCTTCAATAGATCAGCCTTGACGTGAGAAAACTTGCCACCCGTGAACCTATTGATGCTCTATTGATGACGAATGAATTCGTCTACATGACGCTATGGACAGGTCCATTTCCTATGTAAGGGATGTCAAGTTTATTTTATTTTTACTAATTTGTCTAAAAAGCCAATACTTAAGACAAACAATGTAGACCCTGATGAGACACCACACTTGTGGCGTCTGAAATGGGGCTAGACCGTTTGCCACTGTCTCTTTTTATGGGTCTCTAGAGTCTAGTCATGAATGAGTAAATTACGAATTGCACGTATCCAGGCCCCGAGATTATAAAACTTTTTTCGTGCTCAACTCAACTGAGCATGGAATTTTCTCTGCTGATAAATATGAAAATGCCAATTAATGTTGGCATTTTCATATTCATAAGCAGAGAAAAATTCATGCTCAGCTAAATTGAGCAAGAAAACAACTGTACTTATCACTAATTTGCTATTTATTAGCAGGTAAAATTTCATGCTCAGCTGAGTTGAGCATGAAAAAAGTTTTATAACCTCGGGGCCTGATTGGTCAGGACATGCTCAGTTCGCTGTCCAAGTTGTACAAGGGTCAGTTGTTGTCTTAGCGGCGACGTGCATGTACTCTGACCAGACTGCGCGTTTGCGCAGACTGGTATTAGAATCTGCAAGGCGCATTTGATGTCAGAGGATTTCCGTACGACGATTGTTATTCTTAAACATCTTTCGATTAAAATTGCCTTGTTGGGGCGTCGTACAATAATGACTACATTTTTTTTCTTCAGAGTCTATAATTTTACTTATTTGCATCTTTCGTCTAATTATTACTTTATATGCATGAAAAGCTAAGTCATCTTGGCAACCTGATATTTTATGTTAAAACCGTTGAAAATTTTAAAATAAACACAAAGACTTGCGTGAAGGAAGTCTGTTATTTCAAAGATACTGTTGTATACGAGACCCTTAATGTTATATACAAGATTCGATTTTCTTTAACCCGGGATTTGGTTGTAGCAAGCCTATCTGGTTTTAATTTTCAGATTAATATCTCTTTGATGAATAGAGCCTGCGTTCTTTTCTAAAATGTTTGAATCCTGTCACCAATTTTTTTGAAAAGTGTTCTATTTCACCTATGAAGTACAATAGAGGATTTCTAAGGTGCCTGAACCCGGGTTTAAACTTCAAGTTTATATAGAAACAGAGTTTTATATACTTTTAATCACCGAAATTCAAAACTTTTATCACTGTTTGCTCTTCCCATTGTCATAATTGTGGCAGGGAAATTCCCCAAACTCATTGGCACGTTGCTGTGTTACTGTTGGTGCATGTTTGTTTCTCCGTACTGCAGCGTATGAGAAGTGCCTCTGTGTGTGTGTGTGTGTGTGTGTGTGTGTGTGTGTGTGTGTGTGTGTGTACACACGTGTGTGTGTGGAGGGGCGTTTTTCACTGTTGGGTTTCATTAACATAAGTTCGTCTGATAAACTGCGTTACAAGCTAGAAATGGCATATTGCTCTAGCTACCATATTGCTCTAGCTACCATATTGATACTAGGTTGCATGCGTAATGGGTTCGACAGGGTGACATAATGTCACCCTGCAGAACCCGTTACGCGAGCAACCTGGTGATACGCCCTCATCTCACTAGCATTGCTACCGAAACTTCTGAAACTCAATTTTTTGTACTGACACTTGTTTATGGTTATTGTTTTAAAGGGTGGTCTCCGCTGTGTCCTGTTTTAACCAGGTTTTATATAGATGGAATGACATTTAAACACGAAAACTTCGACATCTTTAAATAAACTACTTTTTAACCAATCTTATAAGATACCCAGGGCATCTAGATAAACGGGTTAATGATACCCGAACAATTTCATTTTATCAGCAAATTGTCAGAAGGGCCCCAGCAACCTCAGATCAACGAGGTTAACATGGTCATTTGTTTGATAATGGAACCCTAATGAAACTCATTTAGATAGTTGGGACAAGGAATACATGTAGTGTAAATAAGTCCCTGTAAGGTAACGGTATCTCGTGTTTTGGGTCAGATCAACTGAACAAAGCACCTTAGTTCAGTCTGCGTATATATATATATATATATATATATACGCACTCTGGCATGTCTAGGCAGAGTATGCCCTGTTCGTGTGGTCAGAGTACGCCTTGTTCGTGTGGTCAGTCTGCGTCCTAAAATGAAAAGTAATAGAGCATGGTCTGTCCGCCAGTATGGAAGACAGTTTACGGGCGCCCATTATCGGTTGTCGAATGCTGCTTTATCGATCATAAAGGCGGAACATTACCAAGAACCTTGCCCAACATTGCCTAAACAGACCTTGCACACTACATTTGTACAATCGCTACCAAGGTAGAGCTAGATAGAGTTTCCAGGCTACATTTATACATCAATTACCATGGGGTCTGTATCGTCGTTACTAAAGTAGAGCTTGCACACTACATTTATACAACCGTTACTATGGTAGAACGTGCACACTGCAGTTAAGCTGCATTCATACGGTTTATATAGACCGTGATAACGAAGGTAGCACTTGCACACTAATCTGTAACATTGCCAAGGTAGAGCTTGCACAGTACAACCCAGGCAGAGCTCGCACACTTTTAACTTGGAGAAAGTACTGACAAAAGACATTTTTATAGTGTGCGAGCTTGGATAACTTGGTCAGAGATGTAGTGATTAGATGCGTTAACTGATTTGAGACATAGCATAAAGGCCCTTCTAACGACATTCACCGGTGTTGATTTTTTTCTCAGTAAAGTCAGTTTATGGGAAAAGGAAAAAAATCTGTTTCTTCTTCAGTCACTCTTTACCCAAATCATCAAATATTGAAAATTAGCTATTGTTAGTCATCTTTCACTCGTCAGTACTTTTCTGTCGTTTAAAATTGTTATCCCTACGAAGATTCCGTCACCTCATTTAAAATGTAAGGTTATTCTATTCGAGATTTTAAGATTGGCTTTAATGTGAGTTCAAGAAACCAGAAATGATTAAAAATTATGAATCATTTAAAGTTGGAATAACTAGGCTACTATGAGGCAGAATCGGTTTTGATAATTTCTAGTTTTAGTTCTAAATTAAATAAACATGCCGTTAGATTTTAAACATGTTAAATAAATTTCTCTTTTAAATTCAAAGTACGGCGATCATATTCACCTGTGTGGTACCAACTATAACTGGAAACTTTCTTGTTGCTACAACTGTCGGAATCCAGACATGTTTGCCTGAGCAGCTGTCAGAATGAGCATATCTTTGTGTCAAGATAACTCTTCCTAATGCAGGGAGATTGATACAAATTGAGATGATGAGGGATGAGTAGTGCCATATCTGCACCTATCAATGAAATTTGGTAGAATGGAAGTAAGCATGTACTGTACTATAGGGTGGAGGGTTGTCCCTTCCAAAAAATACCAAAAATCTAGAGCCGTCTTGTAATCAATCCCAAAAATCTAGATCCGTCTTGTAATCAGTCCAAAAATCTGGAGGCGTCTTGTAATCAACCCCAAAAAACAAGATCCGTCTTGTGAACAATCTCAAAAATCTAGATCCGTCTTACAAGACGGATCTAGATTTTTGTGATTGTTTAAGAAGAGAAAGCCCTATCAAATAGCCAAATTACACAAGACTTATTTACATACTCAGCGGGTCATTTTGGGGAGTAAAAGCCCGTCTTATAACAGAACATATACGGTATGTCTGTTGTTATGCCAGTAGTATGGCAAGCCAAATGTACAACAAATCTTCAAAACATGTTTGAGTGTTTCAGCTCTTTCACTCCTAGGTTACAGATTTGCAGTCCCACGTTTTAATTGTTATAAAACGAAACACTGATTTCTTAAAACAAAATTTTAGTTTTCAAACCTATGTTTTGAAAATAACCATTCCTTGACGCGCTTAAACATCGGATTGAACCGTGGTTTAAAATTTTCAAGGAATGTTTTTTTTTAAACGTGGGTTTTAAAGTTTAAAACATGGATTAAGAAAGTATTTTTCGAAACGAGATAATGTTTCTAAAAGTTAAAACCTAGGATTAAAAATCAGAAACATAGTTTTGAAGCTCAAACCTAGCCAGTGTTCGAAGACTTGTTATGCGTATGTCTTTTTATACCAGTAGTGCCATGGACCGGTCAGCAAGCAACATAGCAAGACCTGATAACGTTTTTTCAACGATGAATCAACGTTTTCTTTTCTTTTTTTTTGTGCAGTTGATTGCACGCTGAATATATTTTGCAATTTGGAAAGATGTTAAATGGCAGAAAAGGGAGAAACTTTCCGATGTATTATTAACATTTCAGTTTCCCTTTGATTGCGTGACTATCAAAAGTTAATTGTCGGTGTAAAGACTGAAGTCTGACAATAGGCGTCTTCTTATCTTAAATTTAAGAACTTTATACCAGAGATTCATTTCGTTTCTTTTGAAAATTTGGAGTGTCAGAAAACATATAAACAGAATGTGCACGTAAAACTTGTAAAAAAAATGAAATAAAAAATCCTTCGACTAATTTCTGTCACTTTCAGTATGACTTGTTGCAGTTTAAAGTGAAGTATTGCCCATGAAATGCGAAGTATGAACTACTTTGAAGTGTGATTTATTAATTATGGACTGTGAAGTGTGAAGTAAGAACTTTGAGGTATGAAATGTGAAGTGTGAAAAATGAAATGAGAGGTTGTGGACTACAAAGTGTGAAATGTGAAGCATGAAGTACGAACTATAAATTACGAAGTCTTTACTATGAGGTGTCAAGTATGAACTATGAAGTGTGAATCATGAACAGTAAACAATGATTCGTGATGTGCATTCGTGGTTTACGGTCATAATTCACACTTGGCAGTTCATAATTCACGTTTTATACTTCATTCTTCATATTTCATTGTTTATTTTCATTAGTCAAGCTTCAAACGTCATATTTCTTATGTTACCGTTATGTATTTTACTTCACATTTCAAACAGTTATATACTTCACATGTCATAATTCACACTTCTCAGTTCATACATTTTTGCTTTTCAGTTCATATTCACTTTCCATTCTTCATATTTCATATATACGTAGTTCACACTTCATAGTTCACACTTCACATTTTGTAATTCATTAATCACACTTCAAAGTTTAACCTTTCACTTCATAGTTCAAACTATACATTTCATATTCTACATTTTCTTCTATGAAACAGTCAATATTGCATCTGTATTAGAGCGAAAGCACCGATTAGTCTGACAAGTAATAGTTATACCATGGTTTGTCCGCCTGTACGAGGAGATACCCACGAGCTTTAGCGAGTGGATTATCTCTCGCACAAGCGGACAAACCATGGTATAACTATTTTATACCACCATTACCTGTGTGGACCTTCCTCATTGCGAAATATTTCGTATTAAATGTGGCATTTTCTGGTGAGGGTGATATAAGTAACAAAACCTGCAAACGTTGCAAACAAGCCACTTGATATTGCTTGCAATTTCTTTCACCTTATATTCAAATATTTGATAAAACAATCTAAAACAGACACAAGGACTGCAGACAATCTACCTGAAATCAGCAGAAACAGTGGGAAAAGTGAATATCACCGAAACTAAGGGATTAAGGGCTCTGTTTGATATGCTTAAATTTGGGCCCACAAACATACAGGGGATCAAGTGGGATTCTTGTGGATTAGGTTTACATTTTCTTTTCTCTAGGAATTAATACCACTTGTCTGAAGTGTTCTTGTAAGAATAAGTTACGTAGATTAGAAAATTATGTTATAGGCGTTAACATCTTCAAGAAAATAGATCTAATTTTTGGAAATTAGAGCTTATGTTTAGTTAATATGAAAACAGGTTTGAAGAAAAACAGTCAAAAATAGTGTTTTCGATTATGTTTTTAATTGAAATCCGGATTTCCATTTGTTTTATTTAGCTGTTGTTAACTCGAGATACCTCATGACACCACCTGACCAAATATCAAAACTGAGCCTGCGCCCTGCTCAGTTTGGTTTGGGCATGCGCAGTTATTTGCAAAGTATATATGACACTGCAGTTTTGTTGCCAGTATGCTTGTAACTGCAGTTCTGTGGTCATTATTATTCGTCGACATTATCACAGAGAACATGCCCTGTTGATTCACCATTGAACTAACGTTGTCACGTGGTCGTGACATTGAATCAACGTTGGTTCAATGTTGTTAGCTTATTGGCTCATGATGCGGCGACTTTTACATAGTGTCAGATTTTGTTTTTTCCCCTTTTTGATTCAACGTTGTTTCCTGCTGAGCTTATGTTGCACAGATTTTTACATCGTGGCATATTTCGGTCTCCCTTTTTGTTCGCTCGCTGTGAAGGTAACAACAAAAGCATACGATGTTGGGGTGAAAGTTAAACTTGACCTTCCATTTATACCAACTCCGGAAACGTAAAAACGTTCAACTCTTGATTTTCCGCTCTCTAATTTTGGAACAGTTTTATTACCCGTGTTAAATATATAGTAAAACTAGTTATAACTCACGAACTTTCATTCCTAATTAGATGTTGTATTCATATTTTCTGACTGATGTTGGTCATTAAACTAACTGCCGGTAACTTCTTTTGTGACCCTCAATAATCAACCTGTATCTGAGCAAGTGGGCATTTTCAAGTAAGTGATGGCTGTAAATCAGTGGAACTAAACATGGCATTTCTGAGGAATATTGTTTTATTATGTTTTAATTTATGGCAAGAAGAAACAAAGATGAATTATGATTTTATTGGTTCATCTAATTAAGAATATCTTTATTTCTCTTTGATGTGACATAACTCATCATAAATCAGTAAATCATACGTATATGAAATTATTTGACCACTCCAAAAAGGATCAAAAGCTTACCAAAATATTTGTCTAGTAATTTAAGAGAGGGTAGGGCGCTAAGGTGGGTAGGGTGAGGTACCGGTATATTTTGAACAAATGGACGGACAGACCATCAGACATGCAAATAGCAATTTTACATATACATGCAGGGGCATTGCAGCATATACGCAAAAAGGCAGGTGCGTATTGAAATTTGTCAGTAGACTTTCGAAAAGATTTCAATGCAAAGACGCACAGACAAAACATTGCGAAACACCTTGGGCCGGGTTAGGCGAGGTATGTGGGGGTAGGGGAGGGGATATGATAAAGCCCCTAGGTTTCCCCTCTAGGAGTATAAAGCACGATTTGTGCGTACCATGATATTGCCCCCAGAGATCTATGCTAATGACATGTAAAGAAAAAGATGCAAGATTATACTTGATATTTTTGCTACTTTTGAAAAGCTAATACTTGTTTTTTATGTTGCTGGTAAGCAGTACACCAAGATCCTTGATATTTTATTTATCCATTCTTTATATGAGCTGCGACACGACAAAACCAACAATGTGGTTGTGCGCCCAGCGCAGACTCAGATCAGCCTGGGCATCCGCCCAGTCTGATCAGAATCTTCGCTGTCCGCATGGAGGTAGCTTTGACCCTTAGCTACCATTTGAGCACTTAGCGAAGAGTCTGGTCAAACTTGGCAGATCTCCAGGCTGATCTGAGTCTGCACTGGGCGCACAACCACATTGTTGGTTTTGTCGTGTCGCGGCTCATATTTTCTTACATTCAATTAAGACTGTCATGTCAGATACAAGTGTGAGGTTCGGTATGTCGGCAATCATATTTCAACTGTCGTGTTTGTATTATTAAATTTGACAAGCGTAATATTCTGTTATGATCCATGGTCTATGATTCTCCTTGAATGATGAAAAGGCAAGATAAATCTTCCGTTCATTTCAACTGATTACCATCCTTGATATATTTAGCTTGACGTTTCGTGTCTATTTATTTTAGCTGTTTTGCTGTACTTCTTGGGTAGTTGCACTTAATATCAGTTCACTAACGGACGGGCACACGGACCCGGTCAGATAGATAGCTAGATAGATAGATAGATAGGTAGATAGGTAGATAGATAATGTCCCCTCCCAATCTCCTCTAACATGAAAACAAGGACTGGCTTCTGACTTTTGAAAGCAGAGATGGGGTGTAGTACGAAATTATTGGTGTCATATCTTTTTTACCAGTTTTCAGTGTGAGTACTTTTGAACTTGCCGCCGCGCAGTGCTCCAGATAAGAAGGGGTAACAGAGTTAATTTAGGAATAATTTTCCTTATCTTTACTTGTTAAAACGTACATTGTGACCCCCTCATCAGAACCGTCTCGCAGAGACGCTTCTAATGAGGCGTCACAATGTACTTTTTCGTTAAGAAATAAGAAAAAATATCTCTGAATTATCTCTGTTACCCCTTCTTATCTGGAGCTCTGATTTGCGTTGTTCATATACCCAGCAACAATTGGTATGTGATTGTTTTTCGAATTACTTGTATCATACAAGCAGCACTGAAAACTTAAGCTTAAGGGTCCAGCATTTTGGGAAAGCTGATACTTGTTCATAAGCATTTTCCCCAGCATATCATTGCACTAATTAGCAATTGTTTGATTTCGGCTATCTTTGAAACTATTAAATATCGTGTAATACTAATGATGAAAATAAATCGAGGATGTGCATCGTTTATTTGAAGTGCATTAGCTTATTGACTGATTTGATTCTTTAAACCAGATTTAAATCTTTTTCAGTCGGTGTATTTCATAAAGCTTATGTTAAAATTACATATTTTTGAATTTAATGTTTACTTTGGGAATTTCTTAAATTAGCAGTTTCATTTACAACTTTTTATAGCCTATATTTAACATTCTTTTTACCAACCCGAGCCTCGAGGCTTCTGTTTTATGTTCTGTACCTAGACCACATTGAAAAGGTCATAAAATGGTCCCACCCTTGAACAAGTATTTGCTTTAGACAAAACATCCCAGTAGGATTGGGTTTGAAATGGTCCCTACTTAGAACTGCCTCGCAGAGGCAGTTCTAAGTAGGGACCATAACATATGTTTATGAAGTAAGAAAAGAAGTTACCATAGAGTTATCGCCAGATACCACCACCACCTCCAGCCCCCTCCCCTTATTTTTGCTTGTTCATGGTGTTAACATGTGACCACAAAGTACCATAGAAATTACAAGCTGTAATTGACCCAATCTCTTGTACTTTACGACATTTTGATCACCTTTGTTGCTGCGGTGATGTTCGAAAATCTACATTCTTAATTATTCACCTGTTAACATAAAAGCCACCGCCAATTAAGAGAACATTAAAAGTGTATTAACAGTTACGGTCCTACCTTACCCCCAATAATGGTCACTTCGACAGCCCTTTAGAAGGGAATTGTAACCTTACGTGAATCGATGAAACGAATTCCCCATCAAATAAGTGGTTTTGCATAGAAATTGGTCAATAACAGAGCAAGGGGTAATATGAAATAATGACTAGTTCTCAATTATGTAAATAGAATAAGCTAGCTATAATTATATAGCCATATTTTGCCTTTAAAGCATCGTTTCTGAACTGAACAATATGTCTTTTATCCTCAAAGGGGAAAAAAGAAGAATGTAATTACAGTTTCAGCGTGATCTCATCCGCCAAAAATTATTTCCGTACCATGGTAGATTTAAATGTATCCCAAGTAAAGTAAATTCCATTGGCAATAAACTGTGAGTTGGGAACTCAAAGTTAAACTTAACCCACGTAAAGAGGCTGTAGTACGACGTGTCTTGGTCTGGAAAAAAACTGCCAAGTTCAGACTAAATTTAGGAGCCCCGGTAGCTCAGTGAGTTAAGCGCTGGCTTTCTTATCTAGAGGTCTCGGGTTCGGTTCCCGTTGTAGGCGGAAATCTTTTCGAATGTAAACGGGGTTCCATTGCACATCTTTCATTATAACCTCTCATCGTCCTGAAATGATTGAAATTTTATACTGTTAAATAGCAAGTCATCCATGCAGACATAATTTTTTATGTTATACGTTTCTTCCTTTGTTTTTTTTTGTATGTTTGTGTGGGGGAGGGGGGGGGGGGGGGGGGATTTCACGAAAAATCTTTAGAAGTAGAGGCAGACCCATATAATTGACTCCAAAGTCACGTAAATATATATGAAGTTCCTAGTAACGATTTGAACTACTATGTCATGTTCTTTCCTAGAAAATTGATTTTCTACCTTTTTTTTGAATTATATAATGGACACGAGCGTCAGCTGTCGCACAAAAAGTCGTCATATTTCAAGAGCACGGTGACAGAGGCTGCTGAAAAATAAATTTTTTGAGCCGCGACATGACAAAACCAACGAAGTGTCATGTGCGCCGAGCGCAGACTCAGATCAGCCTGGCCATCCAGCCAGTCTGGTCAGAATCTTCGCTGTCCGCACAGAGGTAGCTTAGACCTTTAGCTACCATTTAAGCGCTTAGCGAAGAGTCTGATCAGACTGGACGGATGCCCAGGCTGATCTGAGTCTGCGCTGCGCACACATGCCACTTTGTTGGTATGTCGTATCGCGGCTCAAATAAAGACTTTATCACGTTTTGATATTTGATCTTTATTGTCTTTTGCAACTTTTGTGTCTATTTTTAATACATATTGATAATCTGAATCTAGGTTGAATCTAGAAAATTATTCAATCAATTGAATGGTTTTATCCCCCGCTGAAGGCGGAGGGATATAGTTTTGTCCATGTCCGTCCTTCCTTCCGTCAGCTAAATTTTATCAAACTGAAAATAAGCCATAAACAATCAGCCAATTCGTCGGGGGATATAAATTCAATGAATTTGCTTGTTGGATTGAAAACACATGATACTGTCGCAGAGAGTTAAAGATCTTCTGAACAAACGCACTAGTTTCGAACATACAAATCTAAGCTCTTTTGAATCTAAGCTTTTTTTTTTTTTTTTTTTTTTTTTTTTTTGGGGGGGGGGGGGGGGGGGGGGGAGGGTTCGTCAGCTTGACAAGTCAAAGCTCGTAGCATGCTAACCGCGAGATAAAATTCCCATGAACACTGAGCAGGGATTTGTTTTACTTGATTTGGGGCTTGGCTTGGGACTGTATGCAGAGGCACGTATATTTAATTGATTCTCCATAGAAACAGATGTTAAGGCCCTTCATCAGAAACGGTTCTAATGAGGAGTCGCAACATTGGTTGTTATGGTGGTTTTGTGTCTAAATGAGAAAGACTATCCCAGTATTTTCTTCAAATACATGTACTCACTTTATTTGGGCCTGTGTGGATACGTTCCGCCGAGCCTACTGGAGAACCTAGAACAACAGCTTCTGTAGGAATATCATGATATGAGCCGCGACACGACAAAACCAGCAATGTGGTTGTGCGCCCAGCGCAGACTCAGATCAGCCTGGGCATCCGCCCAGTCTGATCAGAGTCTTCGCTGTCCGCATGGAGGTAGCTTAGACCCTTAGCTACCCTATGGGACTTTAACAAAGAGTCTGAGCAAAATGGGTGGATGCCCAGACTGATCTGAGTCTGCTCTGGGCGCACAACCACATTGTTGGTTTTGTCGTGTCGCGGCTCATATGAGCATATTACTCTTTCCAGGATGCGTCTCAGTATACTTTTGGAGCCCCATCATAAATCCGTAGCATTTTGAACTGTAGTTCTTGAAAAGCGAACTGATCAAGCAATGACGAGACTGTAAATGGCATATATTCTTTATATGGGAGAGCTGTAGTGTTTAGCCCCTATTAGTTATTGTTGTTTTCAGTTGATTTGAAATCATGTTGAACTTGTAACAATTTAGTCTGCAAATACGCACCCGCTTATTTGCGAATACGCAGTTAGGTACGCCCTTTGGCCGAGACATATTTGTTTGTTTTCAACCCGCTACTCATTTGGCAAAGGCCCGACCTCTGAATGTTTCACACAGCATCATCTAGAACTTCACTGGTTTCTACTTTCAGCCTCCACAGGAGTACCTTGGGGACCACGACCAGTACAATCAACTCCACATTCCGAAAAGACTCGATGACGCCCATAGCGACATGTCGGGAGATTCCGCCGGCGATAGCGGGAAAGGCGGCAGTGACGACGACCTTCACAGTCCTGTCGGGATGGGTCATGATGGTAGGTTAACTTCCAAAAGTTTTTGTCCGACGGTCATGCATATAGAACGGGGAATCAAGGGCTTTTTTGGTGTGTGTGTGGGGGGGGGGGTGTTGATATGCTCTACGGAAAGTAGCGATGCTGTGAGTGAATCTTGTCAACGATAGCTCTTTCAGATATTTCACCCTCGTTGAGTTATGCACCACTTTCCTGTTCTCATCTTTTATATCCTAACGATACTTTGATGGAACCAGAAAGTTTGGACAAGCAAGGGCGTAGCTACCTATACGCAAATACGCAGGTGCGTATTGAAATTTTGTCAAATTGACAAAATTTCAACACACACCTGCGTATTTTAATGTTGAAATGTTTTTTATTAGGCGTAATTTAATACTAACTGCCAATAGACACAAAAATTTGAAAAATCTGAATGGCTTAACCCCCAAATATTGCCCTTAATTGGTATAAAACATAATTGTGCGTACTCTGTATTTATCCCTAGCTACGTCCCTGTGGACAAGGACTCTGTTACAAAGTTTGAACTGATGTCCTTGCATATTATTCCGCCATTTTTGTTTCGATATTTCCTGATAAAAATTTGTGACAGAGTCCTTTAACTAAGTGTGAGTCTTTTCGGTTCCATTCGCCAGGCTTCCAGGCTAAATGGCTATACATGAGTGTATTTAAATGGTTCTTTTTGTTCTGAAGGCCAACCGTTTACCTCTGGTCATAACCAAGAGTAAAACATTGGGACTGGAGCCAGTCTACGGTTCTTTCAAAATGCCATTAGAATTGGGAGGATGTGGACTGGAAAGTGAGGCATAAAGTATTGAAGGAAAAATATCAAGCCTCACATTTTCCATGCAACGCATCAAACGAACCCCACGCGATTCCCCGTCGTGATGCAGTAACCTATGTACGCAAAAACGTTTAGTAATTTCTTGCACTTAGAACTTTCCTACTGGGTGGGCACTGGGCATTGACATCAGTTTGGATGAAAGAAATGGCTTAAGTTCACTTATTTTGTCTGGTTGAGATGTTCATTGGTACAATTGATGATGGTTTAGAATTCTAAATGCCTACTGTATTTAAATCACACTTTAAGAAATCAAACTGTGAATTTTGTTATGAACGTACGTGTGTGACTCCGCTGAATCACCAAAATATTAAATCTAATTTAGGCAAAAAGCCCGCTGTGGAGAACACCAGACTCATTCATCATTTGATACTCATCTTGTTCTGCCTGAAATTGGACATGAATACGAGGCTAAGTGAACATCATCACGCTATCAGATGGCTGTACCAGTACCAACTCAACCATCTTCGCTAAAATACTTGTATAACATCGATCAGTATTTTGGGAAAACCCGACTTAAAGCGGAAACGAGTTGCGCATGTCCTTATCTCAGGTTGCACATGCGTAGTCTGGACTTGGCATGCGCAGTTCACCTTTTAAATCTACAGTTTGGATTTCTTTATTGAGCGAACTGCATTTGCGTTTGCCTGTCTGGGTATGTGCACTCGCATTGTGAAGAAAACCGGTTTTTACATGAACAAGCTACATTACTGGCTGTAATTAAATTTAAAAATATGCTGGATTATTTATTATGTGATTTAATCTTAGCGTAAAATTTTATGACAATAATGGAGGGAAACATAAACCATAACACCACAAGAGAGCAATGTTCCATCCCGCACGCTTTATCAGGTTTAAAATTAAGAGCAGAACTTGATCAATTTAAATACAAAATGTACGTGGCACATGCGAATACCACCAAGGACTCTGAATCCCACGTGGCATGTTTTATATGAGCACCATTGTGGGCACCAGGCGGCTCCACTCACACCGAATTGTCAAATTTCTTGCGGAAAACCCAGGAAAATTCGTTCGGATCAATGGGCAGCTGACCTTAATTCCTTTGCCCTCCATATTTATCCTCAAGTAGATAACTACCCATGACTCCTTACTCGTTCAAAACGAGCTGTCTGAATGGACCGAGCCACCGAGCTAGATACTAGCAGAAACCAAGCTGTTGAAGCAGCCCCGTTTTTTTCGTCGTACGTTTGTCGAACCTCGACGATGTTTCAGGTTTAGTTCCCGCTGGATATGAAAATTTCCCATGGCCCATTTGTTTCACACACAGATAACCCACGTAGCACAAAATGGTGGATCAACATTGAACAAACGCCATGACTTGAATCAACTTTGGTTCAGTTTTGTGTGCCCGCTGAAAAGAAGGTTATAAAAAGATTGACTATTGAACGCAATATTCTCATGTATACATGAAAATATGCAGCATGCCTTGAAACCCCGTCACTGACCGTCTATACACTGTATTTCGAAGACTTTCTTGTAATTATAAAACAGTTGTGTTTAGTTCTACTGTATAGTGGCATTAGACGTGTACCAATATCTGTATTGATATTCATTCTTTTTTCTTTCAGACATATCTAGAGCCAAGGCATGGGACCAGAGACGAAGTAAATCGCCCGCTGTTCTTCAACTACAGTCATTACCTACTAGATACCCACAACAACATACCATTCCCAACCAGAAAATTATCCCATTTTCTTTCAAGAACAATCCGCCATACAACGGTAGCTCAGGAAGTTTGTCTCAAAATGCACGTACTCCATCAGCACCTACATCATCATCTACGTCATCATATAGTGTTCCTTTATATTATGACGATGAAAGCCGTTCATCCGGCTTCCAAAGTGTAGACAGTATTTCAAATTTGAATTTAGGCGGGAAAACTAGAAATGACGGTGTATATACTTTCAGTAGCTTCCGGGGAAACAAACCGCCGGATTGTGTTGTGTGATCTCCAAAGAATTCGAACAAAATTGAAATCTGACTGTGATATTGGGATGATGCAATGTTACGTTTGCCAAATACGCAATATATTGACGTTTTATTAATCAAGAGTTTCGTTCAAGTACATTTATGACAACGAAATAATTTCTGTAGTCTTTACTAAGTAGCTAATTGCAAGCCTTAAAATATGGTTGTGAAAGTTGGGGATTTAGTACAGTCTTTTTCATTTTTGAACGCGTTTGAAGGAATAGACAGTGATTGGATAATGGTAGCATAACATTTGCAACGGATATACTCCAGACGTGAATGGTTATAAGTTGAAAACAGTACGGAGTATATGAGAAAGTTTCCCTTTACTAGAGAAATAGCGGACAAAACAATACCCTGATGAAAAGTCGGCGGACGGATGAAACAACACAAGTGTGACTAAGTCGCGTTTGTCATAGGTTAGTATATAAAATATTATACTAGAATATCGTTATATTTTGATGACTCTTAATGCGATTGTATCTTAGGGTAGAATAAATTTTGAAATTAATCTTGCCCTTAGACAATCAAACTGACTGTATCTTGTCAATCTGACTGTATATTTGTCCTGATATTTACAGCTTTAAAGATATGTATCTGAGCTTTAGGGGGTTGTTTGTAACTTTTGAAGCATGTGATTATGGCTCTGGGGCAGATTTGTGGGGTCTGGATTTGGGAGTGTAATAATGTGTGAAACAAATAATGACGAGGTCAGTACAGCTAGTGATAGCTATCGTCAGAAATGCTAAAGGAGGGATAGTTTTAGTATGATGAGTAACCTATGCATCGACGTTTATAATCAGCTTTCTTCGTTCAAATTGCACTTTTGGCTAAGTATTAGTATTCATTAGTAATGACATTATGTTAAACTAGTACTAGACCGCCAATGTTTAGAGTGCATAGTCTCTCCGCAGAACTTTACTACTTCTGTATACAGCAATATCCCATGTGAGTGTGTTTTTATGTGTCTGTTCAAATCATGATGTGAGAACTGCTTATAAAATGAATCTCTTAATCTGCATTTGGTAATGATACTTTGTATTAACAAAACTTTTAAACAAGACTCACAAAAGTATATCTCTGTTTGACTTTACTAGAAGTATGGTTCTTAACCGTGAGAGATTCACATAATGATTAATAAACACTGTTAATAATAATATGTTGCAAATAAAGCTTTTTTATACAGCAAGTTGCATAAAATAATTTCATTTTCTAATACTGTATTTTCTTTGAAGTTGAGCTTTCATGCAGTTACTATTAAGAATGTATTTGAAACAGTAAGACCTTGGCAATCATGAAAACTGTTCGCCATATTTATTGTAAATCCCTTGGTATTACTTGCAAGATGTGAGGCATTAGCGAATAATAATCATAATTCCACAACATACATGTACAAGCATAAAACAAGAAGAAAAATAACCAGTTTAGTTTTTGTTCTTATGCATAAATTAAAATAAATGTATAGTCGCAAGATGTTATTACATGCAGGTGCTTCCTTGGTAATTTTCAAAAAGACAAAAAAAGGAAGGAAAACAAGTCACAAGAAATGATAATTATACTTGATTCTGTCAACAATTCATTATGTTAGGTATCTGTATTATAAGGGGAAATAGACTGCGACATTAGAAGGTAGACTACCTTATGAGCAAATAGTGAAAAAACTCAGATCAGCCTGTGCATTCGCACAGTCTGATCAGAATCTTTGTTGTTTGCAACATCAGCCTGCCCAACAGGTCCATAGCAGAATCAATGTTGTTTCAATGCTATGTGGCTGCTGGATATGGAGCTTGAGTAAGTTATGTAAAACAAGAAGCGAAAACTTGCCAGTCTGTCCAGATGCTAAGCTGACCCTGCGTCTAAGATACAATGGGCTCTAGCCCCCACTGCCCCTATGGCCCACTAGGCTATGGGAAATCTGTACCATTTTTACCTCCTCACCAGGGATGCACTTGTAACGGTCAGAAAGTAAGTTTAAGATGAATAAAACTACAGTCAACTCTCGATATCTCAAAGTTGAAGTTCATCCAAAACTACTGATATCTGAAAGTAAATTTTCTGGTACCAGAAAATTTACTTTGAGATATCATTAGTTTGAGGTAATAAGAGTTGAAATGTAAAGAAAAATAGGAAATGTGCCCAAACTATATTTGTTGATATAAAATGGCACTTTGAGATATCGAAGTTCGAGATATCGAGAGCTGACTCTATTCTTAAATATACAATAAACTTTCTTTCCAGTAAAAGGTTTCTACATTTTCTAATTTCAGGTGACACAGCGTCTCCGGTCTGTATTGGTGCCCGTGGGTGTTTGGCATAGCCTTTGATCTTTCAGAGTTGCTTTCTTCTATGAAGCTTGCTACAACAAGCGTTTATTACAACACCATTTGGATCTCTGTGAAGCTTGCTACAAGAAGTGTATGCTACAACAGATTACAGTAAATATTTGGATCTCTTGTACAATAAACAACTGGATCTCAGTGAAGCTTGTTATCATGAGCACATGTTTTCTTCAATGAACTTACAGCAGTCCTTTGCATTTACCTCTTTGTGGTGATTTTGAGTCACCATTTAAGGCTAATTGCATTACGAAATAGCAGAAACTTTAAACTCATTATAAAATGGTAGAAATCCATGTGTTAACTTCTGAGGAAAACGGCACCAGTTGCCACCTGGCTCAGTATGGGGTACTCATATCCGTAAATGGAATGATGCATATCCATAATTTGCTGTGAATAATTGATATCTATAATTCCATTATGGATATGCATAATTCTATTATTGGATATTATAAAATAGGAAAAGGGCACCCCGTATCGAATTATGAATATTCAATATTCTTGAGGCGTTTCCGGATATTGTTTGACCATGCACAGGCTAGTGTGTTCTTAGTTAGTCTGAAATTAGCGATACACACATTTTGGATTTGGGTGTGTATAATTGTTAGTGGTGGTAAGATGCTATACCCGGGGACCATTTGGTCGAAAGTAGAGCACTCTACCACGTGTATGATATATCTAACCTATACCTTGTGACACGTCTATACAAGAGCTGTTACCAAACGTATATATACAAGAGCTGTTCCCAAACGAAAGAGGGATGTTACCAAACGTAAAAGAGTTATAGTCCCAAAACGACCTGGTTATCGTGGCTTAACAAACTTGTTTAGCCACAATGACCAAATAGTTTTGGGGCTATGACTTTAACGTTTCGTAACAGCCTTGGAAACCACATAGTTAATCAGGTGTGATACCTATGCTGTAGGAACTGAAGTGTATAGGTTTCTCTATAATTACGACTTCTAATGGTTATTATCCCACATGAATATAATTTTAGCATGCATTTTCAATGGATTATTATAAGGGGAAATAATCTGTCTCACACTACATTTTATCCAAAAATTACTGGACAACTAACCAGTTCACAACTCATCTTTCCCCATTAAAAGGAAGGCTGTACATTTCCGTTCCTACACAGTGGTACCCGCCGGAACAACAGATATATACCCGGTAGGCACGCACCATCGAAACGTCAATATAATGGGATTATGCAGCAAGGTTGATACGACGCTGTTGGAAAAGGCCAGTGCAGCGTTCTTCCAATGTAAACATTATAATGGTTTTGGTTTTTTTTAACCAAACTTCTGTTTTTTACCGGAATTACAATTCTCTTAGCAGTCGCGGCAACTTGTCTATTCCACCAATATATGAAAAATGTTTTTAATGTCGCTGGTGGGTTTTGAACCCTCACGGATGCGCCATCGGCGTCGGCGCATGCGTGAGGATTCGATACCCACCTGCGACTGTATGACGTTGCTTTTACTTTGACGTTGATACAATGTTGACTGACCTATGGAAAAATACCCCCCTCAACTCTCCCTATCTGGAAGTCGAAGGTTATCTCAGACTGCTGATAGCTAAAAGTAAATTTTCTGGTTCCAGAAAACTTACTTTGAGATACCAGTAGTTTCAGACATCCGGAGCTGAAATGAAAAGAAAATAGGAAATGCGTCCAAATGATATTCTTCGATATAAGAGGGTACTTTGAAATATTTGTAGTGTTTGAGGTAACGAGAATCAGCTATCTAGAGGTTAGTTAAAACCATTTGTGTTCATAGTGAAATATGTGTGTTGTCTGTTTAATTATCGATAAAAATTTGTATAAATTGTTGAACATTTTAAGAGATATGAAGAAGAAATATATATGAAAAGAAAACATACATGGTGTTTTGTTTTTAGTCTATGCGGCAGCTCCATATGAGGAAAATATTGAGATTTTTTTCATTGCTTGATAAAGATGTGTTGTGACTTCTCAGATACTTTTCTGAAAAAGCAACGAAAAATAAGAAGAAACCCTATCAATTTTGGAGTTGGGAGCTTGAAGCCTGTCGCTGTTGTATTTGTTAATGAATTCTATGTCCGTTTGCGTGCCTGGCCCCGAGGTTATAAAACTTTTTTTCGTGCTCAACTCAGCTGAGCATGAAATTTTCTCTGCTGATAAATATGAAAATGCCAACTAATGTTGGCATTTTCATATTGATAAGCAGAGAAAATTTCATACTCAGCTAAACTGAGCATGAAGACAACTGTACTTATTTGTAATTTGCTATTTATTAGCAGGTAAAATTTCATGCTCAGCTGAGTTGAGCATGAAAAGAGTTTTATAACCTCGGGGCCTGGTATACGCACAATGCCAGTTTCATCTCACCAGGAAATTTTTTAAAAAAAATCAAGTTTCTGCAAATAGTTAGCCTAAAATCAAGAAAATATTATAACAATCCTATTCGAGGAATCTCCAGTTGGGAATGAATGTGCATTTACCAGCCATGGTTAAACTCTGAGAATTCTACAAAGAAAGCTCCAAATACGATTTTCAAATGCCTCAGATGTCCGTTCTTTGGAATTATTTTTCTAATTTCTCTAGATGGTTGCACTGAGATGAAACAAACTGCCTTTGTGGAGAAAAGTATCCAGGAATTTTGGACGGACAAATCTACAATTTGAAGTTTGGGTTAGTCCATTTTATACGACGAACAAAGACGCAAAGGAAAAAGATTACAGCCTTGCCTGCATGTCTTCATGAAGTTGTGATGGTGTGTTGGTTGGGGTTTGAAACAGTATTTCAGTCTATATCGAGCCGTCTCTCAAAGAGAGGGGGATAGACGAAAAGTAAAAGAAAAACAAGCACCTTCTGTATGCACAGCCGGCCCTTACAGACGGCTATTGTCCGAACAAGATGAACGTCCCGGCACTGAAAGTTACCCAGCACCATTTCCCGTTCCGACCACCGCCATGAAGTTGTCATAGGTAAAGATAAATGTTTCCCATAGCCTAATAGCCGTAGGGGCAGTGGGGGTCAGAGACCCACTGTATCTTGCGCACAGCAGATGAAAGGCGGGGCCCATCCCTTTCGCTGCCTTATCCTTCCCTGATTCGAAAAAGGTAACCATTTACTGCTGTTGACAGAGTTTTCCAGTCATCTGATGGCGACGGTGAGCCGCGAACTCACGACTTTCCGGGGACTTTCTGCACCATAACCGAGTCACTCTAACCACTCGACCAGGGCGCCTGTCATACCAAATGGGCGTTTCTGTCTTCTGTATATGGCAACTTTTTACCAAATTCTGATGTTTGGCTGTTCAAAAATGCTTGGGATGTACCCATAATTCACGATTTGACATCTTTAATCGAAATATGCTTACTCTTAATTAGAGGATAAATGGTAAAACGGCACAGTTCTTTCAGAAATCTGTCAACGTACTCTCTCGGCTATTCTAAAGATTACAGTGGTTGCCTTCGCAATAAACATTCATTGCTGGCTGGGTATAAAATTTATTTGACTTCTGGGCCACGGTCAAGAAAGGAAAAGAAACCAAAAAGTCGTATATAATGCTCTTAACATAGCAGAACAGAGCTTTATAGCTTTATTGTACCCCGCCTTTTCGAAGACATAGTTTTCGGCATTCCGCCCTTCCCGTATTTCCGCCCCCTAAAGTAGTAGGTACCTTGTGTGCGCAACTCCTCCTACAGTTTTATGCCGATTCTTTCGAAACTTTACAGCTGTTTTTATCATGGTCTGAAGATATGCATGTGGTTTGGATAAAATCTTGAGATTATTTTTTGTCACTTTTTCCACAAGTTGAACTTAGTCATTTTTTTGGCTTTTTACTATCAAAGTGACTAGATTGTGGGTACCTTGTGTGCGCAACTCCTCCCACAGTTTTATGCCGATGCCTTTGAAACTTCACAGGTGTTTTTGGTCGTGATCTGAAGATATGCATGTGGTTTGGATATAATCCTCACGTTATTTTTGTCACTTTTTCCATAAGTTGAACTTAGTCATGTTTTAGGCGTTTTTACTATCATAGTGACTAGATAGTGGGTACCTTGTGTGCGCAACTCCTCCCACAGTTTTATGCCGATTCCTTTGAAACTTAGGTATTTTGGTCATGGTCTGAAGATATGCATGTGGTTCGGATATAATCCTCACATTATTTTTATCACTTTTTTTCGCAAATTGAACTTAGCCATTTTTCATACATTTTACTATCAAAGTGAATAGATGGTGGGTACATTGTGTGTGCAACTCCTCCTACAGTTTTATGCCGATTCCTTTGAAACTTCACAGGTGTTTTGATCATGGTCTGAAGATATGCATGTGGTTTGGATATAATCCTCACATTATTTTTTATTATTATTACTTTTTTCTCATTTTTAACTTAGCCGCTTTTCCAGCTCAAACACTAAGTGTATATACAGTGGAGACCTAGTTTCCAAGGCGGGGGACATAAATTCGTCGAATTTGCTTGTTTCACTAACAATATTCCTGGCCATGGGAACAGAACCCAGCAGGCACATGACGTTGAAATGACGTCGTACTGACGTCGATGCGACGTCATGACGTTGCATCGACGTCAGTACGACGTCATTTTGACGTCATGTGTCTGCTGGGAAGAGGCTACAAAAGAAAGCAATGCCCCATAGAGAAATTCAGTATTTTCCAGTAAGATACTGGTAAGATCGCAGCAGCCCAGCGGGCACTTGACGTCGTAATGATGTCTCATTGGCGTCATTTCGACACCATGTGACTGCTGGGAGAATTTTGCAATGTGACCAGTATGACAGCAGAAGCAAGATGCAATCATACTGCAAAACAATCCTTTGGCGAGCATACTGGTAGCAGCATAAGGTAATGCTAATTCAATAACAATGCTTTTGTCATGATCATGCTGGAATCATATTGCATAGTGCTGTATTGCAGTATGTGACTCCTGATTTCTCAGTAGGACAAAAGATGCTTTTCGACAACACATTTGCGTTGATTCAACGTCATTGAAACAGACTGATTTTGGTAAATACTATAGCAAATAAAGATTATAATACATGTAAATATGTATTATAATCTTCAAATATATAGTACTTACCCAATTCAATATACATTATACACTCTTTCTTCTTTTACCCAAATCAATCTGATTCAAGCCCTATGGTTGAATCAACCTAAGATAAATGGGTACTTATGCTTCCAGTATTCTGCCACTTTTACAAAGGGGAACAACTTTTGTGACTTCCTGTTTGCTTCCCTGGATGGCAAAGCCCTTTTAAAATAGGATCTATTCTTAAAGGTAAGAATCTGATATTGGAGAGCAAATTCTGTCCTTTAATAGCGACTCCACCGAGAAGGGAAGCGAAACTGGCAGACTTGGTAAAATGTACCCAGCTGGCACACAACGTTGACTCAACACTGAATCAACCTTGATTCAACGTCATGGAATTCCATAATGGACTTCTTCAGTGTACGGCATGCTATCTGAATAATGTTTACCGTCCAGTTGTACTGTTTACTTTCAGCCGCCCGCCCTGTTTCCTATGGCCTGCTTACTGTTTACTGCACACTGTGACATTATTTTGTGCACGTGCGAGAGCATGCACATAGATCTAGCAATTGCTTGTGTTTTTTGTTTTTGTTGTTCACATGCACAAAGTCAGCAAACAGAAAACAGGACACAGTAGACAGTAAACGGGACACAGAAGACGAAATGGTGGATGGCTTGCTATTTAAGGTTTTTTAACAGTATAGTTCAGTCATATCAGGACGGTGGAGGAGAGAGAGAGAGAGAGAGAGAGAGGAATAATTAATCGAAAAGTACACGACAAACAGTTAACATGACACAGTAGAGAGAATACAATCAGTTTATGGGTATGCTTGTGGACATGCGCAAACGTCAATGTAGCCTTTCGACTTATGAATTAAAGATCCTTGCAAACGAGCCCTGGGAAAGCAATTGTAATTTTGGGAACGTAATAAAACCAGGTCAAGCTTGAAGTCCGGTCTACCGGTCACTGTTAAAACAATATAACCTGAAGATTACTCATTAATAAATGTGTCTGGAACATCAATTAAGTCAGGTAAACACATCTTCTGGCGGTTTCAATTAACTTTTCCTTTGATGTGCCGACAGACAGTGACCATGTCGAATTTTCTTATTGTAGTATGGTCTGTTTAAGTAATTAATTATTGTAAAAATAAATAATAAGACTGTCAGTTACTTTTATCCACTTTGAATAAGTGCAAGTACTTTAGCCCGGTCAGCTCCGTACTATATTATCTGCAAAGTCCTAAAAGTCCCGAATAAAGACGGCAAGTTATGAGGTCAATATTGCCAGAGAGAGAGAGAGAGAGAGAGAGAGAGAGAAAGAGAGAGAGGGAGAGAGAGAATTTCTTTATTTTGAATAAAGTTAAAAAAAGCTAGACCAAAATTGTTTTATTCGTTCCAAAGAGAGACACTATGTGCAAAGCAAAACACGGGAAACAATTAACATCTCTGCAAAACTGCATATAGGGATTGACTTTTCATGCTCATCTGAGTGGAGCATGAAAAAAAGTTTTATAATCTCAAGGCCATGCAGGCGTATGTAAGGTTCAGCTTGCCCTCATAATAGTGGGTCAATGCATGACTGCAGTCCATGCTGACTCCCATGCTTACGTGTCTCGGCCTTCCCTATGCCATGGGGCTATGTTAGAGCAACGAAATTGCACTCCGGGTATTGTTTTTTCTTCTTTTCATTTTGTCTTTTTCTGAAATACCCGCAACGGAGACCAGTCAAAAAATAAAATCGGAGTTACGTCAAGTTATTAGACTAGGGGCTAGGGGAGAGTCGGGTAACTTCGGACAGGCGGGTAAATTCGGACATACAATTGCAAACAGTGAAAATCCTGATGAGACGGCTCATAATGAGCCGTCTCATCAGGATTTTCACTGTTTGGCCAGTTTTTTTTTGTTTTAGTTCAAAACAACTGACATATAAAGGAAAAAATGTCACTGTCCGAATTTCCCCACTGTCCGAAGTTATCCGACTCTCCCCTATGTGTAACGGCGGCCTAGCAACGCATTGTGCAACGCAGCTAAAATCGATTTACCGGAATTGCGCAGCATGGTTACCGGACGGATCTCTAAAATGCATGTCATCATGCATTACAAACAATAATGTAATGGGAAAAAGACAAATTTCCCATCGGGCACACCAAGTTGTCTTTTTTCTATTCTGTTCAACCCCATAACCTTACAAGCCCGATGGAGGCACCACAGATGACTTCGAAACGACCCCTTTCCACCTTGTCCTGTTTTCAGCTGCCCTAGTCGAGATTGCAAAGGCCATTCCTGTCCACTCTTTAATATTGTCTTCCCACCTCTTCTTTTGTCTACCTCTTCTTCTTTATCTTTTCACTGTGCCCTGTAGAATCGTCTTTGCTAAACCAGAAGACCTTGTGACATGACCAAACCACCAAATTGAATCAACATTAAATCAACGTAGATTCATTGAAAGAAAGTTAGTCTAGCGGGTTTATTATTATTATTATTATTATTATTATTATTAGACTTCCCAATTTGCGTTTCCACTTCAAAGCAGTATTCAGCCTTAATTCCGCTCTCATCAAGTCACAACTTTAACGGTCCTGACCCTTCCATTTTTGCAAATTTTTAGCCACTTTCCCACTTCTTTTGGTATGAATCGAAGGTATGTTGCTAATTTACACCTATTGGCGGGGCTATAATTATTGCAAGAAACCTAATTTAAGAATATTGACACTTATAATGGCTAATTATTGAAGATCAAATACAGAAAACAGTAGGATGATTGTATAGGAAAATAGGATTTTTAACCCATGTAGCTCAAGCATCGATAATCTAAGATAAAATAAACATCTTAAGCCGGAAAGTCTAGCACGTCTTGAAGCAAGGGAAAAGATATCATACTACTCGTGCGAACAGTGAACACTCCGATCATTCACTTTTCATACGGCAGATTGTTGTTGGTGCAGCAAGGACTGACTCTGATCAAACTAGGCGCACATGCCATCTGTCACATTTTCTAATATCACAACTGTAATGGAATCTGCGGAAGAGTGACGACGCATTTCCAACTAAGACATAATTTTGATTCAACACTGAATCAAAGATAATTGAATGTCATGACGTTGATTCAGTGTTGAGTCAACGTTTTTTGAATGTTCATTGTATCGACACGAGCTTTTTCTCTTTTGTCTTACATTCATTTCTGTTCGCAGACACTTTCTTTGTCAAGTCAACAATGATTCAGATTGGTTAACATATAACCCATTGTCTTTCCCTGCCACGTACACGTATTCTGATAATTGTTTTAACACCATTTTGCAAAATAAATAAAAAAAACAAAAAAAAAACAAAAAATATCGAATCTGGATGAGGCAGGCTTTCCACAAAGGTTTGCATGGAACCAAATACACACAACTATAGACACCAAATGAGGCTTGTAAAAAGCACCCAGAGGGCACACTACTCATGAATCAACATTGAACCAACATTGATTCAACGCCATGACGAATCAATGTTGATTCAACTTTGATTCAACGTTGTGTGTCTGCGTCTAGGCACACTTGAGGGAAATGTAGGACATTTCGGCCACGGACGTTTCGGCCTAGGACATTTCGGCCTAGGACAGTTCGGCCATGGACATTTCATCCACGGACATTTCGGCCATTGACGTTCCGGCCAAATCTGATAAAAATGGGGACATGAGAACATGCTACTGTAAACCTTTAAAATGACATTTATATTTTTTTCTGCACACATGACACCAAAATATGTGACTGAGCTCAAAAAAGCTCCACCCATATCTCTTAAAGCCAAAAAATGGGTGCACCACAGATTCATCAGCCAAATGTTTGCTTATTAAGATATGATAGGCATCACATGAATGATAAGGGCCACACTGGCGCGTGGATGGGGATGGCAAATGTGCCAGATTATGCTCAAAATGACTTTAAAAGTGTTTAAGGACTATAACCTATCGAAACTCTTAAGCAAATATATAAGGCCCTAATTAAAGTAGTTGAAATAGTTGTTCACCGTGTTTTTCACCTTTAGATGCTCACAATAACCTTAAAGATGTTGAAGGGCTATAAAACATCAAGACAACAACAACATCTCTTTGGCATTTATTAAGACTTAGCTTTAAGTTACTCATATAACTCCTTAATTTAATTATAAAAGTTATTTTTGGATAAAGGCCGAAATGTCCACCCTTGACAATTTCTGTGGCCGAAATGTCCGTGGCCGAACTGTCCTAGGCCGAAACGTCCTAGGCCGAAATGTCCGTGGCCGAAATGTCCGAGCACCACTTGAGGGTCCAACGGTTCACTGTAAGACGTTCTTTTGCTCCAGCGTTTCATGGTCTTGCTTTTGGATGGATGACTTGCGAGTTTACGTTCTTTTCAACCGGTGAGTATGTCAGTCGTATATATCAGGACTACGGGATAATAAAAGGCTGTGTGCAACGGAACCTATTTTACACAGCATTTCATTAAGACCCTCCCATCGTCCTGATATGACTGAAATCTGTGCTAATCTTGTTTTATCTCAGCCAGTGGCCGAAAATGTTTCCTCATTTTCTAAAATACCATTGCTTTTCATGCATTTTTCCGTGTGCACTGAAAATTAATTAATTCTGCTTTTGTGTATGCATTTTAAAATAAAAATATACTGGTAGAAAGTGAGGTTACTTGAGCTATTTACAAAATGCTGACATCGAAGTTGTAGCTTTCCGAAACCTAGTGGTGTTACTTTTTGATTATATTTGGGCGACATCGCCATTGACGTCAATGTAAAATTTACGTTTTTCGAAAATTTTGATACTTTTAGACATCTTTTAGGAAATTGATTTTGTTTTAATTCGTCACGGTATCTTCATTTCTTAACCCACAAAAATAATAACAGTAAATAAATAATAAAAAAAAATAATAAACTTGGAAAAATACACGTACATCTAAGTCAATGGAACTCGGAATTTGATGAAACATTTATGGCCATGTGAGTATTCGTTAAAATGGTTCTAACGAGCGCTCACAATCTGTTTTTCGAGAATAACTAAAAACATAAAACAAACAAATATATAATAATAACAATAATAATATCTGGAAAGTCAACAAATGGCTTTTTAAGTTTCCTTGGTCTGGGTACGAAATACCCAGATGACACATGACGTCGGAATGACGTCATACTGACGTCGATGCGACGTGAAAAAGTCGCATTGACATTCGCACAATGTCATCACGGCGCCATTTGCCTGCTGGGTAGTTAGGTTTGTTCTGAGCGTAACTAGCATCAGTGTAACGTACCGATCGTACAAGGTGCAAAAAGCATTCGGCATTTTTCGCACAATTGCAAAGGTAGCGCGGGAGATGACGACAACGGGCATTGAACAGTAAAACGAAAGTTGCTGAGCCTCAGCAAATAGTCTATAAAGGTTTGGCTACATGTACTTTGTTTGGTGAAATAATAAATTTGTTTCAGCATGATGCCATCACTACTTTGACGAATATACCAAAACTGGACGGAATCGTGAACAATCGTGTTAATAATCCGTATTCGTGAACAATTATGTTAATAATCCTTATTCGTGAACAGTCATGTTAATAATCGTAACAACTTGTGAACAGTATTGTGTAAATAATTGAAGCAAGTTCGTGACATCTAGTTTTGCAATTAAAGGTGGAAAGCAGGGAAAGCAACTCTATGTTTTTTGGCATCCCTTCTCAATTAGGAGTATTGAGTCTGATTCTGATTCTGAGGGGGCAGGGGACGGGAGTATTAAGGTGCATGGGTATATACCTGCATTTTCTACCATTTCCTTTTTTAGGAAGGGAAACATTTTTTGTGACCATATATTTGCTTCCTTGGATGACATAGCACTTCATAATACAGGGTGTACTTTAAACAAATTTGCTCTTAGAGAAACACGTTCTTCCTTTTTAGCTCGTCTGAACGAAGTTCAGGAAGAGCTATTGCGCTACCCCCGGCGTCGGTGTTGGCGTCGGCGTTGGTGGCGTTGGCTTCGGCGTTAGCAAAATGTTAAAGTTTTATGTTAAAGTTTTTTATGTGATGGGCAAGGTGCTGTCAGGCGAGCTATCCTGGCCCTGTGACAGGTCTTGTTGGGTTAATGCCCCCCCTCCAGTTTGCATTGTTTAAATTAAAAATTTTCAGGTGTTTTTTATGACCTACAGGCTTAGGCTTATTGGAACACATCTTTAGGACAGATAATCCATAGAAAGACAAAATGTCTATAGTATCACAACCAGAAGTGACAAATATAATGCTTTAGGAATAGGAGGCTGCAACTTTTGTTTGCCAGAAATATTTTATTATATGAGCTGCAACATGACAAAACATGACAAAACCCACAAAGTGGCATGTGCGCCCAGCCAAGACAGATCAGCCTGGGCAGCCGCCCAGTATGACTAGGGTCTTTGCTTTCGACATGGAAGTACCTTAGACTTTAAAGTGCTCAGCAAAGACTCTGATCAGACAGGCAAATGCCCAGGCTGATCTGAGTCTTGGCTGGGCGTACATGTCACTTTGTGGGTTATATCGTGTCAGGGCTCATATAATAAAGTGGTTCTGGCAAACAAAAGATTCAGCCTCCTGCAGAGCAGCTACATAGGTTGACTTTATGCTTGATCTGATCAAACCGTTTTCCATAGACCTTGATTTTTAATAAATGCTTTTTAAGGCAAAATGATGTTAGTTTTTGTGTTGTTTTTTTTTTGCTCTACATGTTACATTTTTCCAAATTTTCATATTAGTTTAATTTTTATTTAATAAGATTTATCATGTTTTCATTATTTCAGAGCATTGCCTTTGAGGATAATGGTTTTTGACTCCTCTAAAACCAGAAAAGACTGTGGTAGGTGAAACAGTAGAGACAGCACAGAATTATGGAGTTTGCTTCCTCAGAACTTATAAATGCAGTGCTTGAATGTTTAAATGTGTTTTCACTTTTTTGCTCATATTACAGCACTTCCATTCAAGAGACTGTTAGAAATGCTGGCAGATGCAATATGATATGAGCGGTGACACGACAAAACCAACAAAGTGGCATGTGTGCCCAGCAGACTCAGATCAACCTGGGCATCCAGTCTGATCAGACTCTTCACTAAGCGCTTAAAGGGTAGCTTAGGGTCTAAGCTACCTCCATGCGGGCAGCGAAGACTGTGAGTCTGTGCTGTGCGCACATCCACATTGTTGGTTTTGTCGTGTAGCGGCTCAAATATGTTTTCACTTTTTTGCTCATATTACAGTACTACCATTCAAGAGACTGTTGGAAATGCTGGCGGATGGGATATTGCTTTCATTGATAATAAAACGTGAAAGTGTGAGTAATTATCAGATTAATGGTTGGTTAAGATTTCAATCGCAATATGACTGCTGTGAAGATCACAATTACTGATTCATATACAATTGAATCTAAATGCATCTGAGTGTTAAGTCAAGGAAAAGACAAGTTTTGATGTTAGTTTTGCATGTAGTCATAAAATGGGCATATTATTTTACTTCTTCATTAAAAGCAAGAGGTTATACTCTGTAATGGGTATCACTTTAACTTTGATTGTGTCCCCATGGTAATTATAGTGTTGTTTTACATATATTTACCTGTAGTGGTTGCCAATTTTACCCTAGAGATGTCTCCAGTATCTTTAACTAATCGAAACAGCTGATGACAGGTATTTTTATCATATGTATCAGTGAACCAGATTGTTTTGAATGCTGAAAGATTTTTAACCACTTAACAACTCAAAAATAATAATAAATTGCTTATTCTTGCTTCAGAAGCAATCAATTTTAGAAGTACTTTTGGGAGCCTTATATGCCTGTATAATGCAGATGTAGATTATAAGATTTACAGGAAGAGACATCTACCCAAATGAACTCCCTTCGAAAAAGTGAAACCAAATCAAAGCCTCAGAATGAAAATCCTGGCTTCGAAACCCGATCCGGCCACTTTCATTTCTCCTTCATCTGATTCAAGAAGGGCAGTTGTCAGTTACTGGTGAAAGTAAGTGCACTTAGTACTGGTTAACCGCTTAGGAGGTCTAAGCCTGCCCAGGAATAGTGTGGTTAGGTTAACTGACAGTCTCGACATAGGTTAACTGACAGTCTCGACATGACTATAGCTGTTTACCGTGGACGTGGACGTTAAACAATAACACAACAAGAAAAAAATCGGAGTTGGTGTTTTAAGTTCATCGTATACAGCAATGTAGTTTGCAAGGCTGAATATAAGTCTTAAGGGCTGGCTTAACATTTTAAGTGCCAGAGATAAAAGTAGCTGAGTTTGCAAACAGTGTAGATCCTGATGAGCTACCTCATCTGGATCTACACTGTTTGTACTATGGTCTTTGAATTCTCAAAATGATACAGCTTTGTTAAAGCAATTTTCAAAATTTTGCAGATATAAATTTTGTCATCTGCTTTTGGCACTCAAAGGATTATGCTATACTTGATTTTCAAGGTTACCATCATGGGCTCAGTGAACCCAAAGAAAAGCATATGGGATGGTTGACAATAATGCATTTGATAGCATGAATTGAAAATGATTATGTATGCCTATGTCAAAGTGCAGGCAATTTATGCTGATGATGGAGTGATTTGAAATTTTTATTGCCCAGCATATCATCTGTTGCCATTTCTTATGGTATATTGTCCTCTACAGAACCAGACTTCAAAATGTTAGTGGTTTCGTAACTTTCATATGTTCACAAAGAGATAATGATTGAAAAAAGGCATTAAAGATATTTTCATGGTGACAAATAATTTATCAGCAAAAATTATATTTATGAAAATACATTAATTTCAATTTTTTCCATTACACACTTCTTCCGGATGATTTTATGATTAAATTTACTATAGCGATTTTTGCTAATGGACATTAATAAATTCCTCATCCTGGTAATTTATAACCATTTTTATGCGAAAAATTTGGATACCCTGATTAAGCAAACATTGTAGACCCTGATCAAACTGCTCCTAGGAGCAGTTTGATCAGGGCCTGCACTGTTTTCCAAAAGATTAATAAACCTCAAGACCTACACAAAGGCTTATACAAATTTGAATATGGAAAAGTGTATCACAGAAATCTAGCGTGATGTCAGAATAGTAACAGAAATATGGTAAGTATAAAAAAGTTATGATAATAATAATAATGGATTTGAATGGCTTCTTTGAAGTTTATAACATAGTTATCCAGTAATATGATATAGGGAACTGAAGGTCATTTCAGAATTTGAAAAAATCCACTGATTGAATCAAGTTAGATTGAGGAACTCCCAAATCAGACAGGTTCTCTTGTAAATTTGGGATACACATATAAACTTCCATATCTTCTAAAGCAAATCAGACTCTATAGGTTTTCTGAAAAGAAATCTCAGGATCAACTCCAGTATGGTCTAAGAAAGAGCCTATAAATTGCTTGTTCATCCCAAACTTGAATTAATGCAGTGCAGTTTGGGACCCAAAATGCGTAAACTTTATTGGGGATGGTGACAGGACAGCCCATCAGCTAGTAGAGATGGTCCAGAGAAGGGTTACAAGGTGGGTTACAAACAGATACCACAACACTTCAAGTGTCACAGATATGCTGCACAGCCTGGAATGGAGAACACTGGAACAAAGACGGGCTGTTTCGAGGTTGTGCATGCTGTACAAGTTCGGTAACCATCTTGTTGTCACAGATGAAGAGATTTACCTGCAGAGAGGCACAGGAAGATGCCGTTACCAATTTAGCAAGTTAAAGGCAGACTGGGACTATACACTTTTTGCTTTAGTCCCCATGACAGTCATACAATGGAATCAGCTCCCCATTGGGACTTGCCTGGCAGAGTCGCTGGAGGTCTTCAAGACTCAGGTCTCGAAGATCCAGCACTCTGGGCTCATGTAATTTGTAAGACACGTCTTCTGTCTCTTTTGTCTTTCTCTTACTTCTATCTCACCTAACTCTTTCTGCTCAGACTCATCTTTTTCCATTTCTCTTAAATTTTCCCTCTCGCAATCCTCAAAGCTGAGGGCATATCAGTATACTGGTAAAACTAAACCTAAAAAATAAATTTGAGTCAGGGCTAAATGTAGCTAGAAACAAGCAACTTGAAAGTGCTATATAAAGCACATCTTCTGTTTTTTTTTTTTTTTTGTCTTTTTTTGCATCAAGGGAATAATTTCTGAATTACAGGTACTTTGAGAATTTCAAAATCACCATTAGTAAAGAGCTTTCCACTTTAAGTATCAATGACATTATAAAGATGCAATAAAATGGGCCAAGCAACAGAAACGATGTCTTCCTCAAAGGTACACAACATTGAATCAACATTGATTCTGTGTTGATACAATGTTGTTTGCCCAATGGGTTATGACAGTGAAGACTTGGATCTGTCTCTTACAATAAAATTTCAAAATATTGGGAAAGACAAGTCTGAGCAAACAGTGCAGACCTAGATCAAACTGCTCCTAAAAGAGTAGTTTGATCTGGGTCTGCGCTGTGCATTGTTTGGATGTATTGTAAAACCAAACTGTGTTTCATTTTTAGGATAATTATTATGGTGCCCCAATTTTAAGCGGTTAAACAGTACATTGGATCTGTGAGCAGTTGCATGAACTACATACAGGGATGATTTAAAGTAAAAGGAGACAGCACATGGTGCTTTGTTTTTGCTACTTGTCCTTCTTTGTTGCTTGTCTCAAATGATCTAGAAAAACATATAATCATATAAATATTGGGAAAAAAGTGGATAAGCAGACACAGTCTGATCTGCATCAGGACTCATTGGCAGAATAAGAAAATCTAGGATAATGGGCTGAGGTGTCCCAAAATTTAAGGAAATTACTGATATTACCCATGAGATAGAAGTTCTTTTTATGATCATATCACAGTATTTAACATAAAATTGACAGAATTAGAGATTTGAACTGTTTATTTGTTCAAGTGTAAAATTATATACTGTTTTAACCTCGGGTATGAATATTTTTACAGACAATTTATGATGACTCACATTGTCTCACAGCCAAGAAAACTGGATTGAGATGATCATGAAGATGTTTTTGGCAGGTAAATATACAAGGAAAAAAATACAAACAACAGTTTTCCAGTTCTGTAAAAAAACCAAAGTCTATACATTTTTTTTGTTAAATACTATAGTGCTAGAAGTCACAAGTGTCCAACGCACTGGCTGCCGTTTATGAAACAGCTTTTAACGGAACTAATAGACATCTGCACATTTCAAGACTGAAAGAGTTTCAATGAACATACCGGTAAACCCTCTGTAATAATATACAGGGAACTTAGACACGGATGCTATAAACACACCCAAAAAATAAATATATGAACAAATAAATAAAATGAAAAAATAATAATAAATAAAAAAGAACAAGCAAATTGAGTGAATTTATATCCCCAGCCGAAGTGGCTTTGATTTGTTTATGGTTTAAGTTTCAAAAAATTTTGTTCACTGTTTTCTTGGTTATGGCTGGAGTTGTGGATTGTAAATCAAATCAAGGGCAATAACTCTAGCATAAGTGAGGCATAAGCTGAAGCCGTCCTTAACACTTGTCTCAGCATCACTGCACTGTGATGATTTAAGAGATTTTGTTCACAGGTACCTCAGTGAGCTAATTTTTGGATTTTAAATCAATTCATGGGCATTAAATCATGTACTACAGATGCGATTATGACAAAACTTAATGTGCACTGCTATGTCATAACAATACATAATTATTTTAAATTTCATGAAATTACATTAATTAGTTACTTAGTTATGACTCAGTTTGTTGATTTTAAACCAAATTCAAGGGCAATAACTCTTTGCTTACCAAAGCAGTTCCACCAAAATGTAAGAGGCACCAATGTATTATGGTGATACATAAGTATAAGTTTCATAGAATTCTATTCATTGATTACTTATAGTTATGGCTGAAATTTGTCAATCTTTAACTGATTCAAGGGCAATAACTCTTGCATTTCTGATGCCATTCTGATGAAATTTAATGGGCATAACTGTGTAATGGTGATGCATATTTAGTTTAAGTTTCATAAAGTTTTGTTAATTGTTTACTTAGTTACGGTTTGTTTTATTGATTTAAAGTCAATTCAAGGGTGATAACTCATGCACTACTGAAGCCAGTCTGATGAAACTTCACATGCATTAGAGAGTTATAGTGATATATATTTATTATAAGTTTCATGAAATTCTGTATAGTGGTTACTTAGTTATGGCTCCGGATGGACAGACACACAGATGGATGGACGGATGGATGGATGGACATGGAGAAAATTATATCCCTCCACATTCGGTGGGGGATAATAAAGACAGTGCCAAATAAGATGAAAGGACCCAAAGAAGTGAGCCCTGGCCAGACCCATCAGGGTAACCTCCTTTTGAAATGAAATGAAATAGAAATTAAGATACCGGGAGAGGCCCCAATAACAATCACCCAAGATACCAAAAAGAAAGGAGAAACTTCAGCCCTAGTTTGTCCCCATTTATGACCAGATAATTGCATACGATTGTTCAGTTTGGCCATATTTTTAGTCTGTTTTGACTGTCACCAGTTCATAAATTTTGTGCATAATATGAAATGGAGAATCTATTACATGCTTTTGGCTTTGAAGAAGTATCTGAAAAAGGAGACAGTTATTAAATTCTATTATAAATGATGAAGTTCTGTTTAAATTATGATCGTGGGTGAGAATGTTTATTGAGTTTATCTTAGGGTCATCTTATTTCAGATATATGTGAGAATTGACCCTTATATTGTGTGAAACTTTACAAAAAGAGATCTTGAAGATGCACAGCATTATTTATGTTAATGAGTAAAATCATAGCCTTAATATATTGATATTGAAAATAACTTATTGTCATTAATATACCTGTTGGGACAGAAGTGTTTGAGCAAACACTGTGGACCCAGATCAGATTGCTCCGAAGGAGCAGTCTGATCTGGGTCTGCATTGTTTGCTACTCTGAGAGAACATTTTAAATACATTAGTTAATCAATTTTAGGATAATTATGGTACCATAAAATGATAAGTATTGGGACAGATGGTCTTGAACAAACAATGCAAGCCCAGATCAGAACACTCTCAAAGGAGCAGTTTCATCAGGGTTTACACTGTATGCCATTCCCTTTGCATCTTTTGGACACCTTACTGCATTGTAAACCCAATTAGCTGTTCCACTTTTAGGACAGTTTTGCTTATTATTTTATGTGTCCCAGTTTTTAGGATAATTACAGTAAGTTGGAAGTATAGGCCAATATTTTGAGAAATTTTGATATTTGTTTATCTTTCCAGGTGAGCTGCAGAAATGATGAGTCCAGCACAGGTTATACATTTTTCCTTTACTTTTTCTGGATCATTAAATTCTTTTCCTTGTATTGGGGCTCCATCACCATCAACCTCCTTTTCTAGCTGGTCTGCATTAGAAGGCCTGGAATAAACTTTTAGTTGATTGACTTGTGTAGATCTCCAATTTCGAAAGTCTGCTCTGGTTCCATACTGTTTGATCAGGCATGTCTTCCTTCTTAAGGAGAATGGATACACCCTCAGTGGAAGCAATACTGGCAGTTTCATATTTGCCTCCCTTAGTTCTCAGTAGATGTCAACTCTTAAAAAGAATTTGCTCCCTTCTCCTTTCTTTCAAAACTAGATCCCATTATGATATGTCTTTATCACCGAAATAAAGCAAACAAGAAGTTACAAAAGGTGTTTCCCCTTGCAAAAATGGCATAAAAACAGGGAGATGTACCCATTTGCACTGTAGCTTTAACTCCTTAAGCCCCAGTGACAAAATTAGCAAAATTTGCAAACAGCGTAGATTCTGATGAGGCGGCTCATGATGAGCCACCTCATCTAGATCTACACTGTTTGCCCTCTAGTCTTTGAATTCTCAATATGAAATGTCCTGGACAAGGCATTTTTTTAAGTTTTGCAGAGGTAAATTTTGTCCTCTGCTTTTTGGTTAATACAGGTGAAAGTGTAATCCGATATTTTCTCTTATTTGGGGCACTGAAGCTGAAATTCTGTGAAAGAGTTTGTTTAATACCACCCCAGCTCTAAAATTGTTTATTTAGTATAAAAAGCATTTTTCATGCTGGTGTGCTTTTTTCATGCCAGTATGCCTCAGAGACTGAAGCTCATCATATTTCCATTACATCTTGATGAGGCATAGGATTCTATTGACATGTAAATAAAGACATCAGACAAGTTTAAGCCAAACCAGCTGAGAAAATAGTAATGCTAGAAATACACATGTTTTCATGCTTGTTTCTTGTCAATTTTGTATATATTTATAGTTTATGGTTGTTTATTTATACACTTCATTTAGAAATGGTAGTCAGGACATAAAAGCTGTTTAAGATGCTTTAAAGTAATATCAGTAATAACATTAATAAACGAATTCTTTGTTTCCTTATTACTCTTACTGGTATATTGTGGTATACCAAGTCTTGATATTTAATTTTTAAAAAATTTACAGGGTAATTTTTTTAAAAATTTGAATATCAAGACTTTGCATATGCAGTGAAGACCCGGGGAGGGAGCAGTCTGACCAGGATGTACATTGTTTGCAGGTCTACCACATATTTTCACATATATTCAAGAAAAAAATCTGAAATTCTTGTTTTAATTTTTGTTTTTCTTCTCAGGTATTGAGAACAGCACATAGCTTACTATACCCAGAAGAAATGGAAGATGCCACCTGTCTTGGTTCAGTATAAGAACACCTCCTCCCGCCACTCCCCTAAAGTCAGATACAGGCTGATCTGAGCATGGCTGTTCACACAATGTTACCTGATGTTTTTTCTTCCTTAGAGAGGTCATCAGCCTGTTTTGTATATGGATGCTTTGTAGAATATAACAAAACAAATGATTACATGTACTAAGTAAATACAGATTACAAGAGATTACAAGAGATTACAAGAACATGTTTCAAACTTAGGAAGCAATTGATCACAGTTTGGGGATAACTGTACTCAAAATCGTCATTTGGGGAGGTAAATCGTTGATTTTGTGGTCGGAAATTTCATTTTACGGAGACGCACTAGCGGAGGAGCCGTAAAACACATAAAACTGACGATTTACCTCCCAAAGTGACAATTTTCAATACAGTTATCCCCATTCTAATGCACTTTTCACATTTTCACATTTAAAAATGTGCTGCTTTGCACCCACAGCAAACACTGTCAGCGACGTAAAACCAGACGTCAGCCAATAAGAAGCGACGTTACGTAATGACATCGGGTTTCCGACAGTATATCGCAGGATATACTGTCGCAAATTTTTGACGTTATCAAATCAGACCTGGCGTTACATATGTAAGTGCATTAGACTTAGTATTGATTGCCATTATCTGATTTCCAGTAATTTCCAAGGTGGATTTTTAGCTCACCAGAGCCGAAGTCTCCGGGGGAGCTTATAGGATAGGCAGTTGTCCGTCGTCGTCGTCGTATGTCGTCTGTCGTATGTCGTATGTCGTCGTCGTCGTCCGTCAACACTTTTAAACAACATCTCCTCTGAAGCCACTGGGCCAATTTGGCCCAAATTTTATCTGTAGCATCCTTGGGCTGGGGGATTGAAAGTTTGTGTTTTTTATGAAAATCTGCCTTTTAGTTTGGTTGCTATGGCAACTTAGAGTTCCCATAGACTTATAATGGGGAAAATTGAAAAATTGCATTTTCTGCCAAGCAATTGCAGATATGTTGACAAAACTTTAATAGAAATGTTCCTTGAGAAGTCTTCTATCAGCTGTATGCATTTTGGCCCACTGCCCCTTTTATTGGTTGCCATGGAAACCAAAATGCAATCAAAAAGTAAAAAAAAATACTTAAAAATTATCTCCTCTGAAACCACTGGGCCGATAAGGCCCAGATTTCATCTGTAGTATCCTTAGGCTGGTGAATTGAAAGTTTGTGTTTTTTATGAAAATCTGCCCTTTAGTTTGGTTGCTATGGCAACTTAGAGTTCCCATAGACTTATAATGGGGAAAATTGAAAAATAGCATTTTATCATTAGTATCCTTGGGCTGGGGAAGTGAAAATTTGTGTTTTTCTTTTATGAAAATCAGCTCTTCCGTTTGGTTTCTACGACAAATTAGAGTTGCATTGACTTATGATGGGGAAAATTAAAAATATGGCATTTACTGCAATCAAAATATGGAAAATAGTCATATATTTTGTTATCAACTCAACAGACTGTCAGACTGAGACTTTGTAGTAGTATATTTTGTATTAGCCTGTAAAATATGACAGCAGTTTTGAAAGTAATTTTGAGCTAGAGATCTGGTGAGCTTTGTGGCCCGTGGGCCTCTTGTATTAATTCGTAAGCCCCAAGAGTGTTAAGGTCATAGCAGGGAGGGGAATGGGGTGGAGATGGGATGGTGGAGTGGTATGATAACCTAAGGTTAATTTTCATATTCATAGATTGTGTGGGCTGTAGCCCTCCCTGAGATACTCTAATGATAAGGAAGGGAACAATTTTTCATGGAGAAAAATCCAAAATTTCAATTTTGCTTTTAAAGTCTCTGCCTAGCCTGTCCCTTCACCCCCACTCCCACTCCCTACCAACCTTTGTATAGAATATTGCAGCAATATATTATTTCCTTATAGTTCAATGTGATATTATGCCCTAATATAGTGTATAGCCATTTTAGCATCGTCATTTTCCTGGAGTCTTTACTGTAATACATAAGTTGGAAATGGTAAGCAGCTGAGAATTCATAGAAGAGACTTAGAGAGAGCAGTGAAAGTTTAAACTTAGCAGTCAAGCATATTCATATGAGAGAAAGCAGTGACAGGTTAGACTTAGAAGTTGAGAAATCATGTGAGAGAAAGAAATGAAAGTTTAAACTTACCAGTTGAGAATTCATACAAGAGCAGTGAAAAGTTAAACTTTAAGCGGTCAAGAATTCATATGAGAGCAGTGAAAGTTTAAACTTAGTAGCTAAGAATTCATATGAAAGAGACTGAAAGTTTGATTGTAGCAGTCTAGAATTTACAATAAAACAGTGGAAGTTTAAACTTAGCAGTTGAAAATTCATATGAAAGAAAGCAGTGAAAGTTTAAAATAGCAGTCTAGAATTTGAGATAAAAACAATGAAAGTTTAGACTTAGCAGTCCAGAATTCATATGAGAGAAAGCAGAGAAAGTTTAAACACAGCAGTCTAGAATATGAGATAAAACAATGAAAGTTTAAACTTAGTAGTTGAAATTCATATGAGAGAAAGCAGTGAAAGTTTAAACTTTCACTGCTTTCTCTCATATGAATTCTCAACTGATGTAAATATGAGAGATGCAAATACCCCTAAATCTGTTCTCTTTATATTTTCATTTCAAATTTCTCATTATCAAGGTAAAGCAATTACAGCATTTTCTATTCTGTATTGTGGAATGCTAGAGATATCTTTCCCAGATTTTGTAGAATTATTTTTCTTGTATTCTCACTCAGGTGATTATTGCCAATGATGAGGTGAATGAATCCAAAATGATAATTATAGGGATCAAACCCTAACAGAGACCTTAATGACAGTACCAGAACAGGTCTTGGGTCCTTGCCAAGATTTGCAAGATCACTTTATAGTAAGTATTTTATACAACAAAACTGGTTTGAAGGTAGCGAAACAATAAACAGAATTAATGATTGTAGGGTACAGGCCAGGGGTGCTGATTTACCCTAATGCTTTGAAGTTATTAGCTGGTGCCTTAAGGTTCTTGTGTGGTGTATATGAAGGATTTGACAAGAGTCAGTCTTTTCTAAGACTTTAGGTTTTCAATTAGTCTGGCTACAGACCCTATGTTCAATATATCTCCTGCAAAGGAACATAGGAATCTGACCACCAGAGTATTATACAGATTCGACTGGAGCCAGGCTAGTTTTCAATAAGTGTGGCCAATTTGATACACACACAGTGATAGCATGCATTGCTTTTGGTGTTGCATGTTTCAGTGAATATAATTGCATGCAGAAACACATAGTACATATATGTAGTTAGAAAATATCATAAAATATAAAGGTGACATGATGACACTGCATGGTGAATACTACCTGCTGAAAGCCACTTACTATGTGCTTAAATTTTGGGACACTTAAAATGAATAATTTTCCACATACATTTAAGTTGAGAAAAAAAAAATATCTCAGGATTATCCTCAAAACTCCATTTCATCTTTTAAATGTTGTTTTGTACATATGTGTTACTTGGTAATTTTTTTCAAATTCTGTGTTATTGACAGATGCATCATTGGACCACGTCCCGATGTCATGAGAAAAATTCAAAAGACGTTTTTTCAACCACTGCCAAACCACTGGTAAGAACCATTAAAATATTTTACAGAATTCTTAAAAGGCATAATTTAAAACATGGAATGGGATGGACTGGCATTGGCAGTTTGTGCCACTTCATTTCAGTGATTTGGGATGGCACTCTTACAGGAAAGAATTTGCTCCCTCTGAGGAGCAAATTCTTTCCTGTTACAGTACCATCCCAAGATACTATACTCTAGGAGGTAGGGGTAGGGGGGTGTAGGGGTGCAAATTGTAGCCAGTAGTATGTAATTTCTTGCAGACATTCCATTCTGTTCCAACTATTCCATTCCATTTCACATTTAAACTATGCCATCTTGAAGCACTTGCTCTGGAGCATAACAAGAGAACTCCTTGAACTATTTTTATGCTCAATTTGAGAAGATGAGAAAAACATACAGGAGCTATCATTATACACCTCGCTGATGAGTATTTTATTGATACAATGATAGATATACAACTTCACATACTCACTCAGAGCAGTGGGGAATGTGCTTTTCTTAAAAGATAAAGTTTTCTTTTGTTTCTGGAACATTTGGTTTCTTGCTGATACATTGGAGTTGTTGATGGACATGTTTGGTTCCTTCATTAGGTTGTAACTTGCAAGCCTCACCCTCATATCAAATATAGTTTGGAAATGTTATGAGAAAGTTTTGCACATAATGAACAATTTTTTTGTGTATAATTGTTTTAAAATATAATTGATTTAAAAGGTTTACAACTGGGGCCCCATTTTAACCACCTCTCCCTGGCCCATTATTCCCAAAGGCTGTAGTTCGGGTAGCTTACAGGATAGGTGAACTCTTTGTTATCATCTATCAAAATTTTCAAACAATTTTCCCCCTGAAATCACTGGGTAGATTTGAACCTGATTTCAAATGGAGCCTCAGAGGGTTTTGGGGAACGGAAAAAAAAAAGGACTGATGGCCTTGAAACTTGACATATAGTGCTGGGTACTAAGGTGCTACTACAACTGAAAAAAGTTATCTTGAAAAGGCTGTGAAAATTTTGGTGACATATTTGGTGACTTTCAGCAGAGTTTTCACTGGGAAGTCATGATAGGTTGTGAAAATAAATCCATTACATCTATAATAAAGTTATAGGTGAAAACACAATTTAGAGGTGCCACCTGAAAACGCAATGAAAATGTCGTGAATTTATGTTCGTGAAACATAGTGAAAGGTTGTCATGAAAACCCTGTAAATATTTCCATGAAAAGACTGTTTATTTTAAGGTTGAAATTCGTCGTGAAAATACAGTTGAAAACACCATTAAGAGGTGCCACCTGAAAATGCGGTGAAAAAAATCTGTAAAAAGACCGTATATAATAGGCATGAAAATATCATTTTCTATGGTCTTCTAGTTAAAAAAATTGTCATGCTTTTCCATGAAAACATCATATACTAGATCTACTGGCCTAAACTATGATTGAAAGACCATGAAACTCTGTTGTGACATATCAGATGTAAATGCTGCAACAAGTTTTGCCAGCATAAACCAGAGGACTGGTGGTCCTGTAGCTCACCTTACATTATTTGTTCCGAGCAACCTTGTGGAAGCTGTTTATAGGCGAGGCAGCCATCTTGGTCATGTGACCACTTTTTTATTTCACGGATTGTTTAAGTTTTCATGGCATTTATTTGATTTCATGGGTTGATTTTCATGGCTACATAATTGCATGTTTTTTTCATGGTGTTGTGAATTTCAAGGTCTTTTGTCACAACATTAACTATTTTCACGACCTATCAAAATTGTAATTCGAACAAATTTCATGACATTTTTTCACGGCATTTTTACTAATTCCTGAAATTTCATAATATCTTCACAATGTTTTAACAACCCTTTGTAACAGTAGTGTACATGCATTAAATTTATACAAATGAAAAATTCTGGGTTGACCTCCTTTTTTATGACAAGGTCAAATTTGCTTCCTTGTGCTTTTAGGGCCTTGCTGTAAAAACTATATGCTAATCAGTGTGGATGCATACAGCAGTCAGAATTTTGCTGTCTCTGTGCGTCAAACAATCCGTTTTTTTGTGGCTTTACTGATATAATATATGGCTATCAATTTTGACGCAGAAAGACAATACTAATTATTTTGGGTGCTGACTATAGATGCAGAAAAAAGTACCTAAGCAACCTGTAATTTAAGCAATTTCCTGATAGATACTGTTTCTTACCACCTGAAACTTCATTGAATTTCACTCACTTTCTCTCACAAACCTTTGAATATACATAACGTTGACAGTTCTGATGATTATCTACCGAAATTGAACCCTGTATCATCTACTGGAGTAGACCTGGTTTAGTGTTGATTTCAGAGAGTCTGTAAACTTATATAGTAAAATACTGCAAATTAGGTTAATACTACATTGCTTCTGATTGTCTTTGTTGAGAGTTAATGTGATATATCCTGTTTATAATTTCTCCAGTCTGCTGGATTGATAGGACCTTTTACTTTTTGGTGGTTAGGGACATCTTCAGATTGCCCTTTCTCCTTGCCCTTTACCGGGCCCTCTAGGATAATTTACAGCTCATGCTTTGACAGTGTCCTCCAATCTAAGCCTGTGTGAATGTGTATATTCTTGATCTGTTAACAGTTTCAATCTTGGCCGGGACTTTAAAAGTAAAAAAAAACAACCAACCTTCATATTGTGACAGAAAAGCATCATTAAACTGTGCAGATTGGCATGGCAGGTCAGTCTACAAATGCATTCTTAATCTCTGTCTCCATCATACAGCGCTTGTTAAAAATTTTGTGGCTCACAGAATTCTCCTTAGTTTATGCGGCTGAGAGGTATTGTAGCTTTGCTGCATAATTAAAATGGCCCTAAGCCTAAGTAAAAAGAACATCAAACTTCTAGCTGGGCTTTTCTGTAAATGACTTACTAACATGATGCATCCAGTCAGACTTACCTTACGAACACACATACCATATACAAAAAAAAAAAAAAAAAAAAATTAGATTGATTACAATCCCAATCAGCTAAAATTTGTTAAATTGCAATTTTCAAAAACTCCCACAGTTGCCAATAAAATGCTTAATATGTTCTGTAATTCCGTAGGATTAATGTCATCATTAATTTCTTTCACCTTGGCAAAATGTTATATCTGTATTATAACATCTGGCTTATCGAATATTTTAAAATTTTCTAAGTCAATGATGATATCATTAAAATAAACACACTATAGACTGTATGAAGAGAAACCTGGTAGAATTCTCATGGAAAATCTAAAAAAATGAACTTTTTGCAGATTCTTTGGGTGCAGCACTGATCCATTAATCTTAGGATATCAGACTCTCGCATAATATTGGGACACCCAAAAACCGTTAATTTTCCATTTGGAACAAATGGAAAATTAATGGTTTTAGGTGTCCCAATACTTAAACACATTAGTGTAGGTTCTTTAGTCCCTGAATTGGGACTAGTTAGTAGTCTTTACAGAGATTTTTCTTTAAAAAGCCTAATGACAACTAGAGCAGACTCTGATCAGACATTCCCTGAGGATTTGTACTGTATTTGGAAAGGTCATGCCTGTTTCCCTTCATCAGAGCAATTTTAGAACAAACTATACTCTGCAAAAGATTATAAGCCAAACATGGGAATTTTTGCTGAACATGGGTGAAAGGCCAATATGTTTTTTAACCTTTAAACTAGGTCAAGGTTATTAATCCAAGACTTCAGTATAATGGTCAGTTGAAGACTTAAAGCACCATCCCCCCTCCCCCACACTCTATCTCATTAACTGAGTGATGATTTCTGGCCAAATCTCCTGTTATAAGCCCAGGATGAGTAAAATAGTAAAATAGAATTTTGTGACCTTGACCTTTGTCGCCTGTTGCCCCTTGAAACTTTGAAAGTTTTTATCTACAGTGATCTGGTTGGAGAACATATATTTTTCTCAAAAATATGTCCATGAATTTTACTGGTTTGCTGTTACTGATATACAGTATCCTAAAGCCACAGCATAGATTGTTATGCCTAGGCTTATATAATAAGTTTCTTCTTTGGCCAGAAATGACCACATAACCTTCTTATCTAAAGTGCAAGAAGATAGCTTGTTTCTTTAGCCATCTACTGTCAGTCAGTAAGCAGGAATCAATGGCACAAATTTCCAGAAGTGTGGTCAAATTAGATGATGTAACTGATGTATAAAAAGTTAATTTTCTCCACAAAAACTCGGCAGTTTCTTCAATTCTGTTTGCGAATCAATCACTTGCCTGAAAGAAACTGTAAGGGTGTTATCAACATCAGTCTGTCATTCCACACAGAAGTCTTAATTAAAGGGTAAGCTTGATCAATGGCATTGAAGAGAAAGAAAAAACAAGCAAGAAATCAGTTAGTGGACGATTTATTGTTACATTTAAAACTTGGTAATTTCCTGTTAATGTGGCAAGGTTAGCTTATACGGAAATTATGGCAGTCTTTGGCCCGATTTCACGTCTCCTTAAACACTGACTAACTTTTAGTTATTGAATATTTTACCTTAACCGTAATGCAACACTAGTCATTGATTAGTACTTAAAACATGTTTTAACCCTATTGCACTCAGAACGGCCAAAACTCTATGGAGTTTTGGCCGTTCTGAGTGCAATAGGGTTTAATGCGACATAAAATCAGGGCCTTAGACTCTGCCCATCATAAGAAGGCATAGCATACAGATTTTATTGAAGTGAATAGAAAAAAATCCAGCACAGTCTTTTGTCTCCCATTTCATATGGGGCTACTTTTAACCCTATTGCACTCAGAGCAGCCAAAACTCTATAGAGTTTTGGCTGTTCTGAGTGCAATTGGGTTAAAGGAAAAAAATTGCTCTTTCAGGGAGAAGCTTCCAGTTGACTTCCGTTAAGAAAAAGAGCTAAAGGAGCAAATTCTTTCCCTTAAAAGAAGCCCCTACTTTGGAAGAGTTTCATTGGTATCATTTGGAGGGTTCTGTTAAGGAAAAGAATTTGCACTGGGAAGGAGCAAAGTCTTTCCTTTAAATGACCTCCCATGGGATTTTGTCAAGAAAAAGAAGAATTTTTAGCTCACCTGTACAAAAGTACAGAGAGCTATTGTTTTCACTTGGATGTCGGCGTCAGCATTGGCGTGGGGGTCACACTTTAAAATTTAAAGTTTTTTTATGTGATGGGCAAGGCACTGCAAGCGAGCTATCCTGTACGCCGACAGGTCTTGTTTTTCTTGAGATAGTCCCCTCTTTGGAAGGGCTTAATCAACCAGGGAATCAGTAGGAAGTGGTCAGAGTTGTTTCCATTTGTGAAAATGGCGGGCAAAAAGGTAGATGTACTCATTTACCTTAACTAAAGGGTAAGCTTGATCAGTGGCCCTGAAGAGGAAGAAAAAAACAAGCAACAGTTAGGTAGTGGATCATCTTGGTCTGCACTGTTGGCAAAGACTCCTTTAATATATGAGCCACAACATGACAAAACCAACAAAGTGGCATGTGCACCCAGCAAAGCCTCAGATCAGCCTGGGCATCCGCCCAGTCTGATCAGAGTGTTTGCTGATCACTTACAGCGTAGCTAAGGGTCTTAGTCAGCTCCATGCAGAAAGCGAAGACTCTGATCAGACTAGGCGGATGCCCAGGCTGATCTGAGTCTTCGCTGGGCACATATGCCACTTTGTTGGTTTTGTCGTGTCTCGGCTCATATGGGATGACAAGCAACACAAGGTCTATATGTCTGAGCTGATAATATGCGTGCATTACTTAGATAGACATAGTTATCATCCTATAATCCACAACCAAATGGTATTTAAGAAAGTGACGATGTTAATGAAGGATAAACTAAAAAGTATAACTGCAGCAGTGTAGCTTAAAAGAATTGGAGACAACCGCGTTATACCGATTTCGGCAGTATATCGGTCCGTGGTATAACGGGGCTCCAGTGTAATTTACATTACTCATATAATAGTGGGAAAAAGGGTCACTTGAGTTGATTTTAAAATCTAATTTCAGATAACGGACCAAAATATTCAAATCATGTAACAGGAGCATCTGTGACAAAGAATAACTTAAGTAATGCAAAGATGACAAAAAAGTTTATTTCACAGTATTTAAATGCAAATGCATAGCGTAGCAACCATTACTTAAACTGTTATATGGACCATAAGATGAAACTGATACAAAATGTCTTAAAATTTTAATTATAAATTTAAGCTAAGTCATTCCTAATAATGCTGCACATCTTCAAAAATGCTTATATTACACTTACCTATATTCAGTTCTATAAGTACCCACTTATTTTCCCGCCTGAGTATGAATTTATGTAATTAATTTCTTTTTGAATTATTTGAGATATATGCCAGAGAAAAGGGTCTCTGTGAACAGCTAAGACTATATTTATTCAGTATTAAGATGGGTAGGGATGGGGTGGGTGGAGGGGGGGAGTGTCTTTTACCTTCAAAAACAATCTCAAAATCCAGATTGGTCTTATGAGATGGATCTGTGATTTGAGGATTGTTTTTTAAGAGAAAAGCTCATTTTAAAGCTGAATTACACAAGACCACAGGGTATAATCAATTCCGCTAATTTTCGCTTCCTGCAGAGACTGTACATCATAGTTGGCTTCCGCCGAGACTGTCCGCAAACTCTTGCTTCCTGCCGAGACTTCTGTACATGATAAATGGCTTCCTGCAGAGACTGTCCACGTGATGCTGCTTCCTGCCGAGGCTCTCGGCAGGAAGCAGAATCACGCGGACAGTCTCGGCAGGAAGCCATTTTTCGAGGACAGTAGTATCTGCAGGAAGCAAGAGTTCGCGGACAGTCTCGGCAGAAGCCAACTATGATGTACAGTCTCTGCAGGAAGCGAATATTAGCGGAATCCATTATACCCTGTGAAGACCGATTTACATATTGGGGGTGATTCTGGGTGGAAAGGTCCTCGATCTTACAACCAGATAAATAAGGCCAGTATGAATAGGGAAGACTGTTATCAGAATGAGCATCTGTTCAGGATATTCTGAATTATAGTTAACCAGATTTCCAGGGCATCTTTTTTTGTGGTGTGGCATTGCATATATCATTTTATCAAAAGATAGCATCATAATTTGCATCTTAAAGCTATTAGCATATAACTGTATCATGTTTATAAAGATTCTTCAGATTTTTCAATTATACCCCTTAAAATTTTGCCCTGTTTGTGAAAAAGTCATTCTGATGATGTCAGAGTGACATAATTTGTTTAAAAGGTATAGAATGCTATTTTGGATATAATGCTACTTCATTCATGGCTTGCAATGGGACTAAAGTACAAAAGACATTATTAATCCATTAATCCTTTTAAAGGCGCTGTGTGTGTGGGTGTGTGGGTGTGTGTGTGTGTGGGGGGGGGGGGGGGGGGGGGGGGGTGTGGGTGTGTGTGTGTGTGTGGGGGGGGGGCACTGCATTTTGTGAAAGGGGAGCGTCATTTATAGCCTAGATTGTAGTAAATCAGCTACTGCCAAAACCCCTCTAATAAGCAATATAAAGGTGATGGGTCACTTTAAAGGAAGTAATTCTACTATTTTTTTGCCTCCCTTTTTTGTATGGGTCAACTCCTCTAGGAGCAAATTCTATCTTTTAAGAGCAGACCCCAATATGTCAAAGAGCTACCTTATCCAGGGAAACAAACTGGAGTTCGTGCAGCCTAATATAACATTATCGTCGGAAAAGAGGCAGGGGGCGTTTATTAGAGCAGGGGTGTTTATTAGGATTAATAGGGTAAGGCAGATGAGCTTTTTATGCTCATATGCCTCATTATCCCCCGCCGAAGGCGGAGGGATATAGGTTTCTCCATGTCCATCCGTCAGTCTGTCTGTCCGTCCGTCCGTCCTTCTGTCTGTCCGTCCGTCCTTCCGTCTGTCCGTCCGGAGCCATAACTAAGTAACCACTGGACGGAATTTCATGAAACTTAAAATAAATATATATCACTGTAATGCGCTGCGGCACATGAAGTTTCATCAGACTGGCTTCAGTAATGCATGAGTTATTGCCCCTTTATTTCTTGAAACTTAAAATAAGTATATATCACTATAACGCGCTGCTGCACATGAAGTTTCATCAGACTGGCTTCAGTAATGCATGAGTTATTGCCCTTTAATTAACTAAGTAACCACTCAACAGAATTTCATGAAACTTATGATAAATATATATCACTATGATGTGCTGATGCACATGAAGTTTCCTCAGACTGGATTCAGTAATGCATGAGTTATTGCCCTTTAATTGACCCGCCCATCCTTCTGTCTGTCCATCCAGAGCCATAACTAAGTAACCACTGGACGGAATTTCATGAAACTTAAAATAAATATATATCACTATAACACGGTTCGGCACATGAAGTTTCATTAGACTGGCTGCAGTAATGCATGAGTTATTGCCCCTTTATTGGCTTAAAATCAATGAAATGAGCCATAACTAAGTAACTACGGAGCGGAATTTCTTGAAACGTAAAATAAGTATATATCACTATAACGCGCTGCTGCACATGAAGTTTCATCAGACTAGTTTCAGTAATGCATGAGTTATTGCCCTTTAATTAGCTTGAAATCAATGAAATGAGCTGTAACTAAGTAACCACTGGGCAGAATTTCATGAAACTTAAAATAAATATATATCACTATAATGTGCTGATGCACATGAAGTTTCCTCAGACTGGATTCAGTAATGCATGAGTTATTGCCCTTTAATTGACTTAAAATGAGTGAAATGAGGCATACACAAGTAACCAATACTTCATGAAATTTAAACTGAATAATTATGCATCACCATAAAGTGGATATGAACATAAAGTTTCATCAGAATGGCATCAAATGGGCATGAATTATTGCCCTTGGATCAATGTGAGATTGCCATTTCCAGCCATAACTAACTTATCAATGAATAGAATTCTATGAAACTTAAACAAAATATGTATCACCATAATTTACAGTTTGTCAGAATTGCTTCAGTAAGCAATGAGTTATTGCCCTTGAATTGGCTTAAAATCAACAAATTGAGTCATAACTAAGTAACCAATAAATGGAATTTCATGACACTTATAATAATTATATATTGTCATGACAAGGCATTGCACATTAAGTTTTGTCATAATCTCTTCAGTAGTGCATGATTTCCTTGAATTGATTTAAAATTCACAAATTAGCCATTAGTAGGGTGCTGACAAACAAAATTTCTTGTAACTGAATTTAAAATGTATCATTATAGTGCAGTGATGCTGAAGCAAGTGTTTAAGAAGAACAGCTCCAGCTTTTGCCTTACATTGCCCTTGATTTTATGTACAATCCACAAGTTCAGCCTCCTGAGTAACCAGTGAAAATTTTTTTATGAAACTTAAAAAAACAACCATAAACAAATCAAGGCCACTTCGGCGGGGGATATAAATTCACTGAATTTGCTTGTATTCTTTTGTAGTTAAATAGTAGCTTCAATATGATGCTATACACTTAAAATTCTACTTTTTATGGATCCTGAACATAGCATAATAAAGGGACTGTACTCTGTCAACAGGTCCAGTGGAAGCTGCACCGAAGAAAAAAAATTTATATGCACAGTGATTCTTTCAGTATTCAAAACTGTAGATATAACTGTCAGTAGTTATAATGAAAAGGTAAACAGAACAAAAATATTTTCAAATATAAATGGGTATATTAAAGAAAACTTTGATCTAATCTCAGCTATTAACAATTAAAGTGTGCAATTTTATGGCCATTATTTGAAATAGGGTTGCTGTATTGCAGCTGAAAATGTACTAACCTAGACTGATACTGTCTCATATTCAGTAATATACCTCAGCTTTGACCCAGCAGGCACAAGACGTTGAAACGACGTTGTACTGACGTTGAGGCGACGTCATGACGTCGCATCGACATCAGTACGACGTCATTTCGACGTCATGTGCCTGCTGGGGATCCTGTTTTAAGGGCAGCTGAATAAGAGACTCCCAGCGAACTTCCAGCAAATCTATATAGCTGGAGCTTGAGAAAGATGGCAAATATTCAGAAAAGTGAAATATGCTTTAAGTAGGAGACTTATATTTAAGTCTAGTACTAACCCAACCCTTCCGCATGCTCAGTGTTATACAGCTTACTGATAAACCAATTCTGTGAATTTCATTTCAGAACACCTCAACCTTGTGTTTTCCATGTTGTTTTGATGCATGTGTCTGGCGATAGCAACAACACCTTCTTCAAGAGAAGACACTTTCCTGGCTTATCCTATAATCTGTCTATGAGGTAAATGGTTGATAATGTGATTTAAAACACTTGTTTATGATAACATAGGATAGAAACAGCAAACTTGTTCAAAACATTCAGCCCAAAGTTGATACCTTCTTTGTGACTTAAATGTCTAAACAAGTCATTGAACTTAAACCCTACAATCTGGCAGCTTTAAAATGATAACATTTTGAATACTTTTTCTTCCCATTAATGTAGAAGTTGGTGATTACTGGTATAGATTTTGTGCTGAGATATTACACAACCTCTTTCTTTTTCATCTAATAGTTAGCTGACAGAAAAAAAATATATATATGCTGTATACATTTTGAATTTGTATTAAGCTTCTTCATATTAGAAACATAAAGGCCTCGGGTCGATAAGCATCAATTTCGGCCTCAAAATTTCATAGAAAGTAAAATTTGAATATTGGCCTTAAAATTCTTCTATATGAATATGTTATGGTACGTTATTTTCAAATCAAATGTCTATTTTTAAGTTCTGTTCATGACGTTGCCATGGTAACGCTCCAAAAATGCTACATTTTCGCTTTTTTGCACTTTTTAGCCAATTTTAATGTATTCAGACAAAAATTCTAATGCCTCCACATTCGACAAACAACTTCATACTTTAGCAAACGATTTTGTTACCAAAAAGGAACTTTGACAAAAAATTTCTTGTTGTTTGTTGCATGTGGAGGTGTTTTTAAAAATAAAATATGTCCTCCAGCCACGTGCGCCTTGCAACCTGGATAATGTATCTAAGGCTGGCAAAAGCCGTTTTGAGCTTGACATAACTCAGAGAGTTCGATGAAGTAAGACAGTATGTAATTATATTTATGTGAGTCACTCCTATAATAAAGTTGGTTTCCATTGTAACAGTAACTGTGCCGTTGTCATGGTAACCATGATCATTCCACGTGTGTTTAGACAATCAGTTTAATTTACATGTAAAACATTCGAAAACGGCCTTTTTGAATGTTTGAATTTGTTTCTTGTTGTTGGAGAACTGAGGATTGAAAAATCAATTAGCAAAGCGTATTCCTCTTGCACTAATGTCGTTGTCATGGAAACCAAGGACAAATCCTCGTTCTTGGTCAGCCAAAATTAATGAAACACCTTTGAGTACGGCTACTTATCAAGGTTTTATGTCGTTTCTTCTTGCTCCTGAATTGAAACAAATAAAATGGATCCACTTCTATTGCTTTTATGCTGTTGCCATGGTAACCAAGAGGAATTTATCGCTTTTTTGACCAATATTGTCAGTTATAAACCTTTCAATGTATATTTTTAGCTTTCATGTTCTTTCTTCTTGCTCGAGACTTGAGGGTTAATATCATCATCTGTCTTCTTTTGCATACATTTTCTCACTGGTAAAAGTATTATTTCGTCGGGGCTCCACCATAATTTAATAAATCGACTATTTACATAAAAGTGTACATATTTCACTTAAAAGAATGAGCAGAGAGAGGCTTATGATGCTTAATTGTCAACATGAACCATTTTCTTACCTCTCGTGTATGATGTAAACATTTGATCTTTCTGTCGTAACCGTGCATGTATTTTGTACACGTTGAGAGAGAGAGAGAGAATTAATGAATGACCTGTTTGCATTTACGTCCTTTTCAATAGCATTTCAGTCACCGTCATACCAGGACTATGGGAGCGTGATAATGAAAAGCAGTGGTGTGCAATGGATTCCCGTTTGCAGTTTAAAAGATTGCCGCTTCCAGCCTCCATCGGGAGTAGAACCCGGGACAGGTAGATCAGCAAGCTAGCGCTTAACCCAATGAGCTATCGACCAGGGAGAGAGAGAGAGAGAGAGAGAGAGAGAGAGAGATGAACACATTTTCGCTTATACGTACTGCAGCAATTTCAGTGCTAATCGTTTCAAATGATTATTCTGTACCCAAACTTTATTCTTCCGCTAGTATCGTAAGAAAAACTCTTTTTCTAGAGCCAAGTATTATTAAGGTGGTGGTAATCACTGATCCGTGGTGAGAATCTTCCAGCGATACCTCGCGATAAAATATTTTATGTATTTATACCACTGATAGAGCAGTGGAACTTTAAGCCAATACCTGTAGAATGTCCCAAAACCGAACGTTTCGTGGCATCCTAGCGTATCCAACCACCACCAACTGAACTTTAACGCATGTCTTCTTCAGAACTGGTTGTCATTGCAACGCTAATGTTGTATTATGATGGCATTATTCATATTATTCTTATCTTTACTCACGAATTTTTTAAATGATTTTGTTAACCCCTCCCGGGCCTGACGTTAAAGTGTAAGTTCGCTAGTATTCTATTTCTGCCAGCTTTCATTACCCTTCCGTCATTATGGTTGGTTGGCTGTTTTGGGTTTAACGGCCCTTTGAAACAGTATTTCAGTCTATGCCGTCTCCCAAAGAGAGGGAGAAAGAAGAGAGAAATGATAGACGAGAGAAAAATGTCCAAACAACCCCCACCCGCACTCACTGCAAGCACAGTATGCCCTTGCCCTACTATTATCCAAATGAGTAGGACGCCCGGGCACTGGAAGTTATACCCAGCACCACTGCACCACCAAACCACCCCTTCGTCATTATGGATGAAGCTTTAACACAAAATAGAAACTATGCCTGATAAAAAGTGTTAAAAAAGTATTACCTGAATATTTTCTGTTCGAAAACTCATGCCCAATTATTATAAACTTTAATATATAGTATAAATACAATGTACAGGACGAGGATCTCGCTCCTTGTTTCACTTTTGTTTATATTTTAGTATTCGATGGAGAACCAGACGAAAATCGTTTTTTTGAGGACATATTTGTCAGGTTTCAAACATTCTGACCACCTCCCCTTACACCCCCCATTCAAGAACCAGAACAAAATCGTTTTTTGAGGACAGATTTTCCAGGTTTCAAACATTTTGACCACCTGCCCTCCTCCTTCCCCCCCCTCCCCCACCACACCCCATTCACACACATATACACCACACCCAAGCGTGTTTTATTGTATATATATTAGCCAATATACAGGCTTTGCAAAGAAAAGTACCATGCTTTTCGTCGTTTTCACGGGATTTACACCAGTTGTGGTGGATCGTTTTTTGACTAGTTTTGCAGTTTATATTTGACTTTAACGTGCGCTAGCCTTATACGAGGGGCGTTCGAAAAGTTTTGCAAATGACGTAATTTCTCGGTAGCCACCATACAGACAGAACTTCTGATTGCAGAAACACATAAAATTATGATATGCGTTGAGAAGTCTGAAAACACGGTGCATTTTTTAAAAAAGGACGCATTTTTAACTTATTTGAAAAGACAATGCCCAGACAATGCTGTCCTGTAAATATCGCGGAAATTATTTTTAATATAGGTTCCCTAGTGGCCCGGAAATACGGATTATCCGTACTTTATGTTGTGGCAATTTCACCTTTTCTACCAAAATTTAATGATTTTGTAAAGACAACAAGTGTATTAGCATTCAAAATTTTGTCAGCAAGAGCATTTACATAGGTCAACAAAAACCTGTCAATAAATTCAAATTAATGCCAAAAACGAAGCGTCTGCAAGTTTTCAAAAATGACGTTAACGTAAATCTCACTAACGTCATTAGAACAGCGCATTGCTTTGCAGGGAATAAATCGATAACAGTTGCAACGCTTCTAACTTCTGTATGGATATTGTAGAAAACGATGGACAAGAAAATAACAAAAATTAATTTTGTATTTACAAGGATATTCGACTTGAATGCGTAACACTGAAAAGATTTTATTAATAGAATTAGCCTAGTGGTATGACTGGGACCTATTAAAATGAGTCGCAACTCAATAAGGAAAAGTGTCTTTCTATAGTGTTTCGTATCATCTTAAAGACAAATGCAGTGCTTTTAGTAAATGCATAGCAGATGTACCCAGCGTGTCCCTAAACAAAGTCATGAGGCCATTTGCAAATCTTTTCGAACGCCCCTCATATACTGAGGGCAACTGATGAATGTCGTATTTGTTTCTTTGAGGATGCAAATACAGGATGAATAGTTGGTGTTTCATTTAAAAAGTAAAAGTAAAAGCAATAAAAATGATTCAAAAGAGTCATTTGAATAATATATTTAATAGATTGTTCGCAAACTAGTATGAACCAGCTAGTGTAATTTTCTCTCTGTGATATGGGCGGTTGTGTGACAGATTTGGTCAGACAAGCTCGATCCGAGATTCATGCAAAGCTAAGCTTCTATGAGAACATCCTTACGCATTGTCTTTTTCCTTTGGCGTCGATGACGTCAGAAATCAACCTTGTTCGCCTACATGACGTCACAGAGATTTTTATTCACAAACAACGTATTAAAAGGACAAACTTTTGAAATAAAATAAGGATTTGTTTATGTCAGCTGAACAGTGACGGTATTATATTTGCAATTATTTCTATTTTTTTCCAAATCTAAACAAACATAAGGGTAAAAGGATAGAAAAGGGTAAAAACCCAACTAAACCAACTTTTCAGATCGTTGCTAAGGATGTCCACGTGTTACTAAGGAGCGATAGTTACCGTTCGCCACTTTATAATGTCGATTAACCATAATACAGTGATATGCAACTGAAATCACTTCAAGCAAATCAAAAGAGGGTTTCATGTAATTACAACGGTAGACAACAGTATAAAAATGAAGGAAATAGCCTATGCTCTTGTAAAACTCGTTGCCATGGCAACATGCGTTAGATAACAAAACAATGTCCGTAATAGTAATCTCAAATGACTATACAATAACTTTACAGCGTAAAACTTATTTTGGACATGGGGCCAAAAACACCCCTTATCGACCCTAGGCCTTTCTAAAGCACTTTAATTTTTACATGTTTATTTATTGTAAAACTTCACAAAACAGAAGCTTGACATCAGATACTTAGCAGCAGTAGTTTATCTTTTTATATCCCACTGGCAGGGTGCAGGGATGATAGAAACTTGACCTTTTGTTTAACTCCTGTTAAGATTAAAACAGCAAACTTCATAAAATATTTAACCTCATAAAAATTTTATCAAGAAATCAGTTGACTTCTGTCTGTTGAACACTGCATGTGGTAGGTATATTACGGTAATTGTCCTATAAAATGGGACAAAAAAATGCCTGCACTAGAGGTAAAGACTCTGATTGCTGTACATTTCTTCTGTAAAATCCCGAAGATTTGGATGGACTCTATAGACCAGATTGCTATTATTATTTGTTTCAAAAAATAGGCAAATGCTTTTAATGTCGATGAAAGTGGCTGAAATTTTTTCAGAAATTGCAGTGTGGTGTTTTTAACTGATTCAGGGACAGTACAATGAAATTAAGGTTAATAAAATTATAACAGTAATAATAATTTGAAAGGAAGAAATTTTCTTTTTTTTTTCTTTTTTTGTGTGCAAAGACCTAAACATACACTTTCTTGTATCTAAGTGCATTAAAATAGAAGTTGATATAATGATCATCATTGAGAATTATTTTCCTTTCCGCCAGACAGTCTCTGACTCTAAAAGGAATGATACACAATTTAAAGAGGTTATATCCATAAACAGTTTGAAACCTGTAATAATGTACTCTTTATCAATGTTTAGTAATTCCATTATAGTGTCTAAATATTGGGACAGAAAGCCCTGAGCAAATAGAGTAGACCCTGATCAGACTGCTCCTAAGGAGCAGTCTGATCTGAGTCTGCACTGTTTGCCACTCCAGCATACTGTTGTCTAACATGTCACTTAAACGTACATGTAAAATCAGCTTCCTCAAGTCTGGAAAACTACAGTAATTTGTGTCCCAATACTAAATGAAATTTACGCTACATTTTTTCAGACAAATGTATGATGTTCGTTTCTGGAGATGGGAGTTTCGGAAAACAGGATTTATGAAGATTAAGACATTGTTCAGCTGATTTAGAAGGTAGGGGTGAATTAAAAATGGTAATCTACCGATGTTTATCATTGATGAATGAGTCTGTCCCCTAACACCACCAATTATAGAAAATACTTTCAGTTTATAACATTGGTGTCATATGTCTTTGAGGAAAATATCAAAACATCTAAATGTTGATGCCTTCAGAGCTTGAGAAAATGCATATTTAACATATCTTAGAATAATTCCATTCAGGTATACTTTCCAGCTTTGGAAACTCTTGTAGAGCCCATTTGATGGACAGATGACTTTTATGTCCATTTTAAAAGTATTTTGGTCATATCAGGATGATGGGAGGGTGTTAATGAAAGATAGTGTGCAGTGGAACCCTGTTTACTGTTGGAAAGATTTCTGCCTCCAGCAGGTCTTGAACCCGGACCCATTAGATCAGCAGGCCAGCACTTATCCTATTGAGCCACCATTTAGGCTCCATACACTAGTAACTTAGAGAAAACTTAGTGTATAAATCATTTTTTAGCAGAACAGAACAAAACTTTATTGTATACAAAACTCAGACCACATGCAGAGCATGCACATACATTGCTCCTTTGTAAACTGTGTAACGTTAAAAAATGGTTGCTTTTCACACAGAAGCACTATTGCTTAGTGGTAAAAAAATGACAATGTTACGGAAAACATCTTCATTTCCATTTATTATCAGAAACCAATTCCCAAACTCACTGAACATCTTAATTGATATTTACTCCCAAGTATTCTTTAAAAAGCAAATCTCCATTTTTATGTGTCAGTATGCGGCCATAATTTCCTCTGTCAACCATAGATTGGGGTGATAATCACCGATAGAGCTGTAGCTTGATACCTTAATCTTAACCTGCCCAGATAAACGTGAAATATGGAGGGAATATTAGCATCTTTAGTCCAGAGGTCAAGTGATAAAATAGATCTATTGACAGCCATCAATTCATCTCTGAATTCTTTCGGTGTTAGTGGTTGCCAGGATGAGAAAATTTACTGTTTTAAATTGGATTTTTGCCCACATTGTTCTTGAAATTTCTATTTCTCCATTGGATATTTGGTTACTGTTCTTTAAAAATGTTGAAGATGTCCTGTCCTATTGCTAAATTCATTAATTATATGGGATTTGAACAATATTTATTTGACACACCTGAAACCAGATTACCATAGCATATGTTGGGATGTCTACAGGTGACTGGGTGCACTTTCAGGGGAAGCAAGTCTGCCATTTTCTTTATTGTTCCCCTCTGCAGTTAGGGAAGACTTATTTATCTTCATTGCAGCTGGTGTTGTGCCATGTGGTGGCGGTAAAATGTCTCCCTGTACATCATGATAGTGCAGATTATATTTTCTGGTCTTTTGGGATCATTGAGTTCATTTAGAATCATTTTGAAAATCGATTTTTGTTTAAGCCTGTGCTAGTGGGTGCGACCAGTGTTGCTTATTTCATTACTGGTCATGAACAGTCTCAATTTAACCAAGTCTGCTATTTTCGTTTCTTTGGTGTAGGAAGAGGGATCCATTATGATAAATTGCAAGAAGAAGATGTCTTCCTTCAAGCTTGTAACTTTGAGACAAAGGGACATAACTGCATTGGCGGTATTATCAGTCTTTTGGCTGTTCAGTATTTTGAAGCCCATTGCACAAAGATCGTAATAGCCAGATCAGATTATATAGCCCAGAACTTGAAGCCAAAATTTTTGCAGTCAACTTGCTGTACTGCCACTGCAAACAAGCATACAGGAGTCAGCAGAAAAGTTTAACAAATAAAACACTTTTTTCTTACAATGTATGTATTTTGCATAAGAAAAACTGATATGCAGCACACTTACTAAGGCGAAATTGTGACAGAGTCATTGGAACGTGATTTTCTATCATAGAAACATTTACTGTCAAAAGATCATCCTTTTGTTATATGGACCTATCATTGTTGTGGGGAAATTAAAACCACTTATCTGTCTTCCCCGGCACAAAGATTATCTCCCATTATTTTGTTATAAAATGTAATTTTAATCTACTATAGCAGTATTTAATGTACAATGAAAAAGCTGTTTCAAAAGCTAGAAAGTCTCATTTTCATTTTAACTACATGGTTTTCCCCAACAAATAAAGTTTATATCAACCTTTGGAGACAATTAGGCTAAGGTCATCCCATAGAAAAGTTTGTTTTCTGATCTGATACTCTGAGGCAGGCCTTGTCGTGGATGCAACATCAATTTTTACCATATTTTATCAGTTATGAGATGATGATTTTTCCCTTCCAAAACAATCCAAAAATCTAGATCCATAATAGGGATCTAAAGGGATTTAAATTTTGGGTTATTGTAGAAAAAAAACAACATATTGTGGCTATATTACTGGATTTGTTTTTGTATATGCACATGCTCAAATAAACGCCCCCTGCTTTTTTTTTCGAAAATAATGTTATATTAACTTGCATGAATTTCTGTTTGCTCCTCTGAATGAGGTATTGTTTAATATGGGGTCTACTATTAAAGGAAAGAATTTGCTCATAGAGGAGCAAATTCTTTCCTTTGTTAGTGGACCCCAACCTGTTCACCTTATTAATACTGTTTATAAGAGGTATTTTGGCAGTGGCTGATTTACTTCACTTGAGGCCCCTAATATAAAACCCCTCATTTAGTAAAATGCAACACTCCTGGGGGGGGGGGGGGGAGTTTAATAGGAGTAATATTGTACATATTTGGGGTAGGATTAATATGGTACATACTATGGGTAACAGTGGGAGGGGAACTCATCTTATGGCAGAAAAAATATGATGTATCATGATGTTTCAATGCTGTGTATCCAATGGGCTTAATTGTTTGATTGGGGTTGAGAAAAAACATCTCGAACAAATAACTTTTAAGGTTGGCCTTATAGAGATCAAGATGGATGGAGGACTTGCAATTTTACCTCAACAGTATTTCAGTCATATCAAACAATGGGTGGGTGATACTGAAATGCTGTGTGCTGTGGAACCTGATTTACGATTCAAAAGATTCCTGCCTACAGAGGGGCTTGAACCAGGGACTGTCAGATCAGCAGGCCAGTTATCAACCTACTGAGCTACCAGCGCTCCTATACATGTATATAGATATAGAAAAGTTCTTGTTTATTGTTGTTTTTTGTAAGAGACACTGAAGATGTTATTTTTGAGGGGAGTGTTTAATATGATTAATATGGTACTGAAAAAAAATCTACACTAAGCCACGACACAAGAATACCAACAAAGTGGTTGTGTGCCCAGGGCAGACTCAGATCAGCCTGGGCATCGGCCATGTCTGATCAGACTCTCTGCTAAGTGCTTAAAAAGTAGCTATGGGTCTAAGCTACCTGAAAAACGGGACGTATATTGTTATGGCGTTGGTGTCCATCCGTCCGTCCGGCGTAAACTTTTCGTTTCTGGATAACTCCTCCTACAGTTTACATCCGATCAAGCTGAAACTTGGTATATAGTAAGAATTAGAGGTGGACCAGCGCATATCGTTTCGAGGTTACGCTCCAAAGACTTTTAGCGGAGTTACAGCCCTTTACTTAGAATTTTTGGGGTGTTCGTTTCCGGATAAGTCCTCCTACAGTTTTCATTCAGTTAAGCTGAAACTTTGTAAATAGTTAGACTACAATGTGGAGTAGCCCATATTATATGGAAATTTTGCTCCGATGATTTTTAGCGGAGTTACAGCCCTTTGAAAAAACTTGTCTATGGCAGTTTGTATGGCAATTCTTTAGCATTCCATAACTTGGTTACTCTTTGGAATATCATAATGAAACTTTATAACAATGTATATGAGGTTAAGACAACGTGTCTCATACAAGAATGGTTACTCCCCTTTACTCAGTTTTTTAGTTACCTCCCTTTGATTATTTTGTTAGACTATATTTGTACACCTCATATCTAACTAACCCTTATTAGTAATGTATATTAGGTTGACACAATATGCCACATATAAGAAAGATTGCCTCCCCTCACTTATTTTTTTTGAGTAACCTCCCTTTGAATATTTTCTGAGGCTATTCTTGTACAAGCTGTAAGTAGGCAACCATACAGAATATCTTGATTGAAATTTATAGCAATGTGTATTAGGTTGAGGCTGTGTGTCTTATATAAGAATCATTGCTCCCCCTTCCTTATTTATGGAGTTACATCCGTTCGATTAATTTCTATGACTATTCTTGGGCAAGTCATGACTAGGTAACCGTATGGAATATCTTGACGAAACTTTATAGCAATGTGTAATAGGTTGAGACAGTCTGTCTAAATAATTGCTTCCCCTTCCTTTTTTTCTTTTTTTAGTTACATCCCTTTGATTACTCTTTGAGAACTGTAATGTTTGGAATATCTTGATAAACTTAATAGCAATGTAGACAAGGATGAAACGGTGCAAACAATCATTAACAGGCGTATATTGCCCCGCTTGCGGAGCTCTTGTTTTGTTTTCTCGTGTCGCGGCTCGTATGTCTCCTGTTGCAATGGGCACATCTGAAGTGGAATTACAGATACCTTGGCAATTCTGTATCAAGGATGGGTGTACAGAAAAAAAAGACAGCCAGCCAGTGGCAGACAGGATTCAACTTCACAATTGATGTGTTGAATAGTTACCAGTGGACCGGACAGAGGAGGTCCAGTAGTTAAGCTACAGAGTCCGCTTTTTCCAGGGTATGAATTGTAAGCAATCATTAAGTCCATTATATACTTTTCAGATATAAGTAGATCACATTGTTGGAACAGAACTTGGTATTTCTAGTGCCAAAATTTAATTTCCAGTAAACGTAAAAACACATTAAAGTCTTTAATGGAATTATAATCATGTGTTGCGACACGAATAAATGGTACGACTACCTTAACATGCGAAGCCTGATAAGACTGTTTGCTGCTCACACACATCATGTACTTGTATGAATACAAATGAGTCTTTGGACCTCAGATTCAGAGTGGTTGTAGTTTTCTGTTTGCTAGTTATACATTAAGCACCTTTATTACCTGATGCAGATTTTTTTATTAGATATCCATATAGAACTGAAAAACATACAGTTGTATCAATTTCCAAAAGTTCTGATAAGATACCAAGATGTTGACATTGTCACATCATATTTCATGCTCCGAAAAATATGTTTTCGTGATTAGACTCATTACTCTTTCTTATGACTCTCTCAAGATTAAAATCTTTTTCACCTGTCTCCAATTTAATTTTATGGTGATTGGATACACTTTCAGGGAAAGTAACTCTGCCTTGTTTATTTTTGTCTTACTTTCTCACGGGGTTGGGGTGAACTCATAAAGGAAAGGATTTGTTCAGGTGGGAGCAAATATTTCCCATTAAAAGAATAAATCCAGGGACCGTATTTATAAAACAACTTAAGTGGTTGCTATGCTGTTGCTAGGAATGAATTTTCATCAAGGAGATTCCCTACAACTATGAAATTTGCCCTGGAGGAACAGTCTTTTTAGACTGTTCCTCCAGGGCAAATTTCATAGTTGTAGGGAATCTCCTTCATAGACATTTTGCCTTAGCAACAGTATAGCAACGACTTAAGTCATTTTATAAATACTGCCCCAGATCTCTTATTATAGAGAAGCCAAACCTCAAAAACTTGTCTCCCTTTGAAAAAAAAAAAAGGAAAAACATGGCAGTATATCCATCCACCTTGATTGATTAAGTTTAAAGAACAGGCACTTTCAATCAGAAGTGTCTTAAAGGCCACCCGCATACAGGAAGGGCAAAAATTGACCCCAAAAGACAGTGGCCCATTTGTAGAAGCTGTTTTGCACTATATGTCAAACAATTACAAGAAATACCATAATTCACCTGCATTGTCACAGCTGAGGGATAGAGCTAGAGATCTGAATGAAGAAGTTTTTTTTATCTATTGGAGAAGTTTCTTCCTACTTTTCATCCTTGCCTATATGTGCTGTACATTGAAACTTCTCCTTCAGCTCAGAACAGGTAGAAATTTGATCCAGCAAGGAGACTATTTCTCCCTAGTCTCCCTCTAGCTTGATCCTTGATAGTTTAGGATGAGCCCAACCTAGCAGGACCTGGGGCCGTATTCATAAAACGACTTAAGTGGTTGCAATGCTGTTGCTAAGGCTAAATTTCTTTGAAGGAGATTCCCTACAACTATCAAATTTGGTCTGGAGGAACAGTCTTTGTAAGACTGTTCCTCCAAACCAAATTTCATAGTTGTAGGGAATCTCCTTTATAAATATTTAGCCTTAGCAACCGCATAGCAACGCCTTAAGTGGCTTTATGAATACGGCCCCTGAGTGTCATTTATCTCGGGTTGGTAAAAGTCCTACAGATTCAGAGGCAACTTCTAGACATGACGAATACTGTTGACTGGGATGTTATGTAAACCTCTACTCAACTCAACTGACTGAAAGTTTGACAAACCATGAAGCAAGGAAAGAGGTTTAAGAAGTACATGCACATGTCAGAGGGCACAGTGCAACAGTACTTTGGACACTTTTCTGTTATTTTAAGCAAAATTGTTTTTTTTTTCATTCTTTGCAAGACCTGTTAAAGTTGGTTGAAAGTGCATGAGGCAAATGATACTTATGTGAAGAAGACATACAAGATGTTCCGACCATGTGACCCTGAAAGGTCAGTTTTCATATTGATGAATGATGAACTTCGATTTGAATTTCGATGCTTTAAAAAGTCCATAGAGTGTTACAAGAACTGTGCTGTTGTCCCAGAGTGAGACGGTTGATCCAGCCAGTTGGTTCAATCTAAATTGGATCAATCTTCGTGAAATCTTTTATCTGAAGCTTTGCAATAAGCTCCATATGCTGTGTTTGCAAACAGCATAGTTTCTCACCAGCCTGTGCAAATGCACAGGCTGGTCTGAAACTTTGTTGTTTGTGCATGGGCTAAGAACCCTTTATATGTTGATGAAAAAAAAAATGCTCATACGGTTATCAGGTATCTTTTAATAGTCTCTATTTACCAAAGTATATAGTAATTTGGGGTAATTTTCTCTACCATAAACTATCAATAGTTCATTCTACGCTAATGATATGCATAGATACATAGATGAATATCACAGGAGTCTCCACCACAATAACTTTTATGAGAGTTTAATTTTGACAGAAATCATCAAATTTCACTTTTCGTTTTTGGTCCCAGATGATGCTGGTTGACACTGTAGATAACGAGTGAAACAAGAGCCTGAATCCTTTGTGCTTGTAAAGATTCATATTTACTTTTCATGAATGTATGAAAACCTGTTATAATGTTTTGAATAGAGAAATAAGATAACCATTAACAAGATAACTCCTCATGTCTCGGTTTGTCTTTTTCTTCATGTATGTCTCGCCTTTCAAAATACCTGGGAACACTTTATTATAGGAACAAAGTTAAATGAAGAAGAAGAAAAAACATTGGGCGATTAAAAGAGTGAAAATGTGCAAAAGAAAAATTGAAAATTGCTTGAACAAGTGTAGAAATGGTAAATTGTCTAATAAACAGAATATAACATAATGTTTTATCCGTGGGTAAAAGAAATCACTGAAATGAAATGAAAGTGGGCATAATAATTAAGGCAGTACTGGATAGTATATATAGGAGAATTGACCAAAGACATTCTAAGAAAGCAGTCAGAAAAGAAAGTGGTAAAGGATTGCTAAAATTGGGCAAGAGAGCAATAGAAAATCAGAAAAGAGAATGTGCTAGAGTATTGTAGAAAATGTGAGAGAAAATGGTAAACACAAGGTCAAAAGTGGAAAGGAGAAGAATTAGGAAGAAAGTTAGCAAGAGAATAACAGTGAAATTCTGCAAGAAAAACAAGAAGATTGTTGGTAAAAGTGAAATTAAAGTGGGCAAGAGTTTGGCAAAAATGCAAACTAGAAAGAAGGCTACAAAACAACAGAATATCATAGGAAGAAAGTGGGTAAAAGATTAATAGAAAGTTACCTGATACAGAGTGTGTAAGAAAGATACAGAAAATGGCACATAAATGTCACAAAAAATGATGGCCAATTAGAAATAATGTGAGAAAAACAAAAACAGTAATAGGAAGTTGCAAGACCAAGCAAGCACAAGCAATTTTTGAAATTAGAAAAACTATAAGAAAGTGAGTATCCAAGAGTACAACAGGAAATAAGGAAGAGACGGCAAAAGTAAATTGCAAAAGAGATAGAGAGTTACTTGGGTGATTAAAGATGAGAACATTGCAGCAGACAGAAGAAAATTGCAAAAGAGTGTGTGCAAAACAACAGGCATTTGCAACAGAAGCAGTGGGATCAAGCACAGAAAATTGAAATTAAGAGAGTAGACAGGTTAATGAAATATTGAAAAATGATTGAATGGGCTATAGAATAATAGCAAATTTGCAAAAGAAAGTAGGAGCAGAAAAAGCGGACAAGAGAACAACAGGGCAGAGAAGAACACTTTACAAGGGTATGGTAAAATAACAAACAAAAGAAATATAAGAAGCTGCAAGAAATTAAATGAGCAAATGAACAATCATGCTCAGAAATGGAGTACAGATTTACCTGGCTATCGTATAGGTATACCGATAGGTATAGCGCTCAAAATATAATGGCCTGAGATAGAACATGTTATCTCATACTCCTTTTACATCATTTAATGTTTAAATAAATAAATCATCCTTGATCATTCCTAAATCTACATTACATCCTCTTTAAGATGATATTTTTTTCAAAAAATTTACTCGAAAAAAATCGAGGTCTTTTGAAGTTACAAATTTCATACCCTTGTTTCTATTAAATGATAGAGGAAATCACAAAAAGAAGCACCCCCTGATGAAATGAATGCCTGGGAAATCATTATATTTTCTTTTAATTACAACATCCTTGATGGATCCTATTAGCCGATTTAATTATCTTTCTAAAGATATATTTTACAGGCATCTACTAGAAATTTAAGTTAGGTCAAACTAGAATAATTCCTATAGGACAGAACTATCTTTTTTTATTTTTTCGCTTTTAATCGGGCCCGTAAAATACAGGTAGTATATATCGATTTCAGTGAAAACGGATAACGGCCATATTCGCGGATGATACGCAACCAGATGCTTAATAATAATAAGCATAAATGATGATAATAGCATTCATTTCTTTCTTTCTTTTCTTTCTTTCTTGTCGGATATTGACCGACATTAAAGGCAGTCGCATAAGATAGACCGTTAAAAATTGATTGCAATTATATATTTAACCGATTTACAGTGCGCGGCCCATTCTAATATTCAAAAATTGAGATGACCATCAAACTTATCGGTATCAATTATTTATAATTGTAATCCAAACATATTCATTGTGTCCTCCTAATAGGTCTGAAAATCGCCAGGGTATCTGATTTTTCGCACATAGGGTAGTCCTATTGTTTAAATTTATTGAAACGTGGTGAAACAATATTACTCAAGCTGCAACCTTAATTGACACAAAGTCTATTAGCATTCTGTCACCAGCCATGGCTAATCTAAGACAAAGAAAGGAAGGTGAACTATAGAGAACTCAACGAAGGAGAAAAGATCTCAGCCCGACGTGTTCCAATTCAAATACGAGCAGTTTTGCTAGAGACATATGATGGAGAACTTGACATAGTTGGCGCATACTTATCATCAAATGCCCTTGTTCATATAATACCTGCTTATCTGAATGGGAGCTAATTGCGCTATAAGTCTATTTGATTATTTACTTATTGACTTGTTTACGTATTGATGTGTGCTCGCTTTATTTGTCCTTTTTTATTTATTCATGTAGTTTTCGCATATGCAAAAAGCTGGGTTTCTCATGATGCGGCTAACATTCCAACTCCTAATAATACAATAATAATCCGTTGCAAGTTTTATTATGCTTATTATACCATAGCGCATTAGATCACTTCAGATTATATGCAAATATTGGACAAGGGACCGTATTGCAACGATAAGAACATAATCAAAATTTACTTTAACTAAAAAGATAGGTTTTAGGACGAAATAACACGAGTTTAGAAACTTTATAAGATCCTTATAGCTAATAATACACTGATCTGTGCATTTTATGCTCGAAGAAACATTAAAAATCAGTTATGATAATTTACGATATGTATTTTACAGTAACACAACTAACCAGACTGTGCGGATTCGAAGGCTGACAACTTATTATTTTATCGATACGGTAAAAGAATTGCCGCAAATATGCCTTGAAGCATATTTTGACAATATACAACGGTGTCTCAAAATGCCATGTCAAGAGATCATCAATATAACCTTCAAGTTTGACTCCTAAATTATAGACAGGTGGAAGAACTTATGATTTTACGTACTTTTCAACAATATTTCAATCATACCAAAGGGGGTGGTGATAATAAACAGCTATTTGCAATGCGAGCCCAAAAATCAGTCCAAACAAGACATGTCCGGCTAATAATAATAAAGGCTCAAATCAAGCCCGCGCAGTCTGGTCACATGCTCCCCTGGGCACTCTTTTGAGCCAACGCTTCTTCGGCCGGAAAGAGACTACTCTGATTAGAAACATGTGAAATAACAGGTTGATTTGAGTCCTGTCCACTTATGGACGGGACAGCAAAATAGTGCCTTAAGACAAATGCGGCTAATGTAGACACAGCCACTAGGTCCAGATTTTCGCATACACCCTCGATTCTATAGTAAGCATACTTTCTAAGCTCAAGACTAGGAACCTAATCAGCCTGCTATTATGTCTTTAGCGCAGGCTGGTCTGCGTCATTAAAAAGAATTAGGGACATAACGGACCACGGACAAAACGGACCACGGACTAACCACGGACATAACGGACCACGCTTGGGACAAAACGGACCACGTTCAGGACAGAACGGACCACGTTCAGGACAAAACGGACCACGTTTAAGGCCAAAACGGACCACGTTTAGATCTTCCGTTAACCTTGAGAAAGCATGTTTTATTTTAGTTGCAACACTAATAAAGAAATTTACATGCTTAAAAGATAAAAATCTTACCATCAAATTAATTAGATAGTTGCGACAACCAAAGATAGTTGAGATCATGAACAGTAGTCAAATAATTGTGACCATTTAACATTGTCTTTGATAATTATATACTCCTTAATCTTTTAATTGGCACCAATTAATGGTCTGGCTTGTCTTCTAGCGTGGTCCGTCTGGTCCTGAAACGTGGTCCGTTTTGTCCTGAAGCGTGGTCCGTTTTGTCCTAACCGTGGTCCGTTTTGTCTGGTCCGTTTTGTCCATGGTCCGTTTTGTCCGAGTACCTCTAAAATCACCTGATAGCGTGAGCCACAGATTAATTACAGCCTTCTTTCTGTATTTTGACAGAATACAGAGACTAATATGATGAATACTAAACTAAATGCCACATGACTAACAAGTACTATTATTTCAATACAGCCCCGTTGATTAGGCTGTGCATCTGTTCCAGTTTTCATACTTATACTATTATATGTACATGTATATATTTTTTAAATAGCCAGAAAATCTCTTTAATATGGCCGGATTTTATCCATCCTTAATTTCTTAAGTAACATTGTGTTAGAAAGTTTCAGAAAACTGAATTTATAGAAAAAATATTGTGGAAAAAAATAAATAAAAATAATAATGATAATAATAAACAACCACAAACAAACTCAAATTTTATACAGAAAGTCGGAAATACATTACATGGTAAATTACCCAAAAGCACATTTTCGCTATCATCTTATTACTATTTCTTTTATTTCTTTATTTTATTTTATTTTGCTTTTTCTGAAAATAAGAATCAACAGTTTATGTCTCAATCATATATGTACTAGTCAAATACAGGTTAGGTGCTGGGCCAATATTGTCCCGCGAGAGCTTATCGTGAAACAATGGGACAATATTACCTAGGCGTGTCATCGAACATTGATATCGAACCGTCTAACAGGTAACCAAGCGTGCTAACTCTACAGGGTAATCGGAAATCAACAGATTAAGGGAATAAGTGGTTTTCTCTCCCCTGATATCGATTTCTGCTCATGATAATAGAGATGAAAACTGCTAGCTGTACATGAAAACTGCAGAATAAGTGTATGATTGTTTAGTCAGAGATCTTCATCACGGGACAGATGGACTTTGCAGGCCATCCTGACAGCTTAAAAGGAGCATTAACTATTTGAGACACTTTGCCAGCTAATTTTCAGAATCATCAAGAATTTAGTTCTGATGCTGTCACTCCTGGCAATCATTGTCTCTGAGCACTCAAATGCTCTCAAATGCCGTTTTTTTTTGCAAGACAGACTGATTGTCTGAAAAAACTTTGTTTACAATGGATTGACATTGTCTGAATAATGTTGTCAGTGCTCCTTCAGAAGTATCTGCCAGCTTTAGATCTTCCTTCCAATATCTTCTTTTCTGTTCATAAATGAGTCACAACACAACCTAATGAGCAAAGTGGCATGTGCACCCAGCGACGTCTCAGATCAGCCTGGGCATGCCCCAAGTCTGATCAGAGTTTTTGCTATGCATTTAAAGGGTAGCTGAGGGTCTAAGCTAGCTCCATGCGAACTGTGAAGACTCTGATCAGACTGGGCGGATGCCCAGGCTGATCTGAGGGTTCACTGGGCACACATGCCATTTTGTTGGTTTTGTCATATTGTTTGACATAAGACAATTCTGCACTGTATTGTTTTCTGTTGTTTTTATTGAAATGTAGCAATTGTTTTGTGTATGTTATGCCAAAGTTTACATAGTGGTAAAGTAATTACCATGGATTTCAGATAGATTTCTGTAGACATAACAGATTTCCTGGATAAACTTACAAGAAGAATGTTTTTGTTGAATGGTTTGTGGGCTGCTAGATGGAGTAGAAACCTCTTTTATCTTGTTGGGGAAAAATGAAACCATCTTACAATTAGGAAAGCTTCTGATATGTCAAAAAAGGGCAATTTCTTCCATATGTTTTGTGCTTCTAAAAATAAGAACAAAACAAACAAAAATACCCTTCCCCTACAGGAAATCACAGTTTTATGTCTGTAAACATTCTCTTGAACTTGCTCTTGAAGTATTAACTGAACTTGCACACAATTCTTTCAGCAGTATTTGGATGGTATAGACTATGACTAGAGTGCTGGATAAACCATACTATTGAGCTTAACAGGGGGATACATTCTTATAAAACAAATCTTGTGGATCCTCATTAGAAATGGTACAGTGGACCCTCTTACATCGACGGCATTTGTTCCCAAAAGTTTTGACGTTAAACTGAATTTGCTGTTGTAAAGAATGCATATTTAGAACAATTTAGTCATTCTGTGCAAATCAAAAAGATGTTATAAAGAATTTTGCTGTTGTAATGAGTGCTGTTGTAAAGAGGGTTGACTGTATAGTGATTCTGATGAGGTCACACAACATATGATTTATGGAGGAATGAAAAAAAAGTGGGCAAGTGAGTTTCACTTGTATCGAGCTCTGTGGAAGCTGGTTAAGTAGCCTTTTGCTTGATACAACTTGTAGAAAAACTGCTTTATCTTTTAGGTAGAAAGAAAAGAAACATTTTGTTTGACAGATATAAACATTAGTGTTCACATTGTTGCCTAATGATCATCATTATTTTGTTATGTTATAGCATTACATTGTGCTCTAATGATACAAACTCAAATTCTTGTCGATTTCTTATGTGTTTATTTATTTATTTTTTTTTTGCTTTTTTTTTTCAAGAATGATATGGCACTATAAACATGGAATGGAGTGGAATGGAATGGATTGGAACCACAATCTCCCCCCAACCCCACCCACTTTATTTCACTGACTTGGGACGGCACTGTTACAGGAAAACATTTGCTCCCTTGTGGGAGCAAATTCTTTCCTGTAACAGTTTCATCCCACGCTCTTTGAGCAAGTTGTAGCACACAGAATTTAGATTATCAGTCAATTCCATGATCATGATCCTGGCATCAGGGGTTCTCCAGATATTTTGTTCACAAGGTTCCATAGGCAAATAATGCACTAAGTCGAAAAAGGGGCATAACTCGATCAAAAATTCACAATTTTTTTTCAAAAGTTAATCAGGTCATCTACACTACAGGCAGTATCTTCCTGCAAAAAAATCATGCTTCTGGCATCAGGGGTTCTTGAGATATTTTGTTCACAAGGTTCCACAGGCTAAGTCGAAAAAGGGGCATAACTCTGAAAATATGTGACCCATGGAAAAAAGAAAAAAACACGTGTTCGCTTATTTTTCATACTGATCATGTGTTTAAAGTTTCAAGTTCCTAGCTCTTACGGTTCTTGACTGTATGTAAAGGTACCTTTGTAGGATAGGCTTCAATGCATTAAGACGAAAAAGGGGCATAACTCGATAAAAAATTTATGATTTTTTTTTCAAAAGTTAATCAGGTCATCTACACCTTAGGGATTATCTTCCTGCAAAATATCATGATCCTAGCATCAGGGGTTCTTGAGATATTTTGTTCACAAGGCTCCATAAGGTTACAATGCACTAAGTCAAAACAGGGGCATAACTCGATCAAAAATTCATGATTTTTTTTTTCAAAAGTTAATCAGGTCATCTACACCACAAGCAGTATCTTCCTGCAAAAAATCATGCTCCTAGCATCAGGGGTTCTCCAGATAATTTGTTCACAAGGTTCCATAGACTTACAATGCACTAAGTTGAAAAAGGGGCATAACTCGGTCAAAATTGCACTAATTTATTTCAAAAGTATATCAGGTCATCTACACCTTGGGCATTCTCATCCTGCAAAACCTCATGATCCTAGCATCAGGGGTTCTTAACATATTTTATTCACAAGGTTCCACAGGCTAAGTCGAAAAAGGGGCATAACTCTTGAAATATGTGACCCGCGGAAAAAAGAAAAGACACGTTCGCTTATTTTTCATACTGATCATGTGTATAATGTTTGAAGCTCCTAGCTCTTACGGTTCTTGACATATAGATAGCAGACAGACGGACGGACAGACGGACAGACAGACAGACAGACGGTCAGGCCCAAACCAATATGCCCCCACAATTTTTCCGAAATTGGGGGCATAACAAGAAGCTTTTAAGAAAAGAAAAAAATCTGAATTCACCAAAAAAAGAAAAAAAAGTTGAAGTTGCAAACAGTTTAGGAACAGCCAGAAGTTGGTTTTCTAGTCCTCAAACTCTGAATATGATATATCTTTGACAAAACATTTTTTTGAAAGTTTGTTTGCAAAATGACACATTGAAATGGGGAACAAATGCTTATGTGAGTAAGCTCCTCTGACTGCATATCCATTCATCCTAAAGTGCGCTTCCATAGACTGGCTCCCAGTCTCTTTGTTTTATTTTTTGGTTTTGACCAAAGGTTGGCCATCAGAATAAAACGAGCCACTTTCAGACTTATACCATTTGAATACATATTACCGTTTAGCCTGGAAGCCAGGCTAGTGCTTCCACTAACTGGCTAAAATCAAAGAAGAAAGGCATGTATGGCTAACTCATTCTTGACCCATTCATACCTGGAGACCCATAAAGGGGATATTGGCTAGGGTAACTAACAGTGTAGACTTGTTCAGATGCCACAACTGATCAGGTTCTCCACTTTTTACAGTAAAATTATAGTTTTCTTATGATAACTATTAGAGAAGAAGAAGAAGAAGAAGAGGAATAAAGAAGAAAACCTGACACCTTCTTATTTGAAATTGTTCTGTCCGAACATCTGATAACAGGTTAATACAGGTAACTTGTCACCTGTCACAGGTAAAAATTCATAGGAGTATGTTCCCTTGGACAAGGTTACCCGAGACTGTCGGCCTGTTTATTACCCAACTGAGCAGGTAAGTTTCATCTCAGCCCATGCACTTGTACAGTCTGATCATGATCTTAGCTGTTCAGTGTATAAAAGTCTACAAGTAAAAGGACTACTAGATAATTGTAGGAAGACTGAAATTACTATCAACCCATTTATCAGGATACCCATAAAAGTGACATTAGCAAACAGTGTAGAGGCAGATCAGATGCCACAAATGTGGCATCTGATCAGGATCTACACTGTTTTGTCTTAAATATTGGATTTTTCTAAAAAGAAGAAAATCAGTAAAAAAATAAAGTAACCTGACACCCCTCAAACTGGGAAATGGACCAGTCCAAAGAACCAGGTAGAAGAGTCCACTCATCATCAGTGGGGTAACAGGCTTCATATCTATAGTGCAGATTATATTTTCCTTTTGGTCCTTTGAGATCATGGAATATATTCTGAGAAGTCAGAAATGATCATACGTTTAGATTCATTTTCTAAACAAATTTGAAATATTTTGGTATTTTTCGACTTATATCAGTCTTTGAGACGACTGCCATGTTAAACCTGCAAATTTACTGTTTTTTTCCTCTGGCTCCTTGTGCCAGATTTAAAGGGTCACTGATGAGGCTTGAATAGCCGAAACCGCGGTATGGCCCAACTTCTTACTTATGAATGTTTTCTTTGCTCTTAAAGGATCTAAACTTTTATCATTATTTACTATCACTGCAGCTGGATGTTGTGCCGTGTGGCAGCCGTAAAAAGTCTCCCCGCACTCATCTATAGTGCAGATTATATTTTCCTTTTGGTCCTTTGAGATCATGGAATATATTCTGAGAAGTCAGAAATGATCATACGTTTAGATTCATTTTCTAAACAAATTTGAAATATTTTGGTATTTTTCGACTTATATCAGTCTTTGAGACGACTGCCATGTTAAACCTGCAAATTTACTGTTTTTTTTCCTCTGGCTCCTTGTGCCAGATTTAAAGGGTCACTGATGAGGCTTGAATAGCCGAAACCGCGGTATTGCCCAACTTCTTACTTATGAATGTTTTCTTTGCTCTTAAAGGATCTAAACTTTTATCATTATTCAGATGAAGACAGGTAACTTGTCATCCATCAAGATCTCATAGGTGATAAATTGTAAGAGTTACTTCTCTTGGATAAAGAAGTCCTACAAATTACAGAACAGAACAGAACAGAACAGAAACTTAATTCAATTAAAACTCAGGCAACTTACTAGTAAAAATAACCCAAACTTTAGGACAGATACATCTGAGCAGTCAGTGTAGACCCAGACCAGTCTACAGGGGCGCACTAGCTAGACCTAATACCTTTTCGAAGCAAACATTTTCAATTTTGAGATAATTTCTGAATGCATATACCTCCTACGGAGATCACTCAGATATTGAGAACCTGCCCCTTCACATCAGGCCATAGGAGCCAACAAAATGAATTTGCTCATTTTCATTAAAAAGAAAAACTTTTCTGAAAGAGTAGCCCTCATGGCCACCTTCACTCCTTAATGTATGAATTTACCCACTATCTACCCAACAATGGGTAGGCTTGAGGGTACAGTTCCATGCACCTCCGCCATATAAAGGGGGACAGCTTTTGTGATTTCATTTTTCCTTCCCTGAATAAAAGAGCATTTCTTAAATAAGGTCTACTCTTAAAGGAAAGAATTTGTTCCTACAGGAACAAATTCTTTCCTTTAAGGTATGACCCTCACTGATAAGGGAGACAACAATGCAGACTGGCTTCTCTGGAAACTGTAACATTCACCTTAAAAAACACAGATGGAAATATGTTGAAGCCTGTGCTTCCAGGCCTCCTTCTAGCTACGCCCCTGCCAGACTTTGGTCAAGCAAGATGAATGGGTACACTTTCAGGGAAGCAACTTTGCCATTTTAGCTCATCCAAAAAAAAAAGTTGTAATGCTAGGAGATCTAAATCGGGAGAGTTCCAGGTAAGGTTGGGTTTTAAGGAGAATCCACGGATAATTTTTCGTACTCCATTTCTGCTAAAAAATATGCCCCTCCCCCCTCCCCCTCCCTGATAAATGCCCCACTCAGATTTTTTTATTTGAAAAAGTGGCCAAGTTCTATCAAATTGTTATTTCTGCTTCTTGAGTGTTGTCTCTGTGTGTCACAGATTATCTTATATAGACTAGTATCTACCAGTTCTGGTGAGCTATACTGAGTTTGTACAGTTCTTGTTTAGTGGTAAATATTCACACCTCAGAGCTAAACAGGATAAATTAAAAACTATAATTCAGTTTGGATGAAATTAAACACTGTCCATCAAGTGAATCGGCTTCAATTAAAGCTCCCCTGTTCAATTCTGGCCTAAAAATATCAAATATCTCAGTCTTTGAAAGGCACAGATATTGAATAAACATAATTAAGGATGTTTAATACTTTCTTAGACAAGATACAAAGGGGCTTTCAAGGGTTCAAAAAGGGTCATCAGTCAGAGAAAGGAACTCATCTATCAAGATTTGCACTAATTTGACAGGGCTGATAGAACCATGAGCAGAGGACAATTTTCCACTACACTGTCAGAAATGCCCCACCCACTTAATATGCATGAGAAAATGACAGTTGATATTTGGGAAGAATAGGATGTGTCCAGATTATATTTGTGGTATGTTTATGTACTAAAAATGTGAAGAAAAAAAAATGAACCTTATTAAATTTTAGTTGGTTATTAAACAAGGATTTCCTATCTCTAGAATGATTCCAAATATCCGAGTAAAATCAGTCTTCTGAAATCCTGTTACAAGATGAGATTTCCCTCCAAAACATTTCCAAACATCTAGATCCATACAAATAGTTTGGAAGGGAAAGACGGTTCTAGATCCATCTTGTAAGATGGATCTAGTTTTTGGGATTGTTTTTTAAGGGAATAAAATCTGATTACTTAAGAAACACAATAGCTTATTGTCCAGTTATGCCCCTATTCCACACAGACCATGAATCCCACGAATCCCCGCCGGGCCGGGTAGCGCAATCGGTAGGGCACCTGATTCATAAGTCAGAGGTCCTGGGTTCGAATCCCGGTCTGGCCACATACTTTCGTTTCTCCTTCCGCTGATTCAAGAAGGGCAGTTGTCAGTTACTGGCGAAAGTATGTGCACTTAGTACTGGTTAACCGCTTAGGAGGTCTAAGCCTGCCCAGGAATAGTGTGGTTAGGTTAACTGACCGTCCCAACATGACCTTAGTTGTTTACCGTGGACGTTAAGCATCAAATCAACCAACCAACCCACGAATCCCCACGAACTGATAAATTTTAGGATTCGTAGCCGAATCGTGATCAGTTTGTGAAGTTCTCAACTGAATCGAACAAATTCGTAGTCAGTTCTTGCAATTCTTGAGCAATCGTGAATTCATGGCAAAAGTTTTGAGCTGTTCAAAATTTTGGCCACAAACTCCTGATTTAAAAAGATCGTTGTTAATTCGTAACAAATTCCTAGTGCATTCTTAGGCATCGCAACTGAATCCTAATCAATTCTGAAGCATTCTGAGGCATTTGTATGTATTCTTAACTCATTCTGGGATTCGTGAATTGGTGCTTTGGCGCATTTGCACACAGTAAAGACTCCAACCGGTCTCTGGACGCATACATCTCTTATCTCTTTAGCTGGCATATGACGTCAAAATGACACAGTACTGATGTCGATGAGAAGTCATGTGCCTGGAGGGAAGAGACTTCATTTTGAGGTCATACATTTCATATGGTTCGTATTTAATACGTGCATACAGCAAACGCTGTGATCTTGGGGTCTTTTTATACCTATCTTGAGAGAAAATCCCTTGGATTGTCAAGAATAGTCACAAATTCATTTTATTCGCACTGGATTCATACATGCATTCGGCGTAATCTTACCTTGTTCGTAACTGATTCTTAACGTTCGTGCAGTATTTCCCAACAGATTCTTGTAAATATTCTTGCGATTCTTGCCAATATTCCTGCGATTCCAGCCGAATCAAGTCAAATCCCACGAATATTTGTAACACTATCGTACCCGTATCGTAACTGATTGGTAGAGCATCATGAATTGGACCAGAAAAATTACATTTCCAGGAATCCTAAAATTTATCAGTTCGTGGCGATTCGTGAGATTCGAGGTCTGTCTAAAATCACAAAATCAAAAAGAAAGAAAGAAAAAAAAATCAAGCAAACATAAATAGAATAAAAAAGATTTCAATAGTTACGTGTATAGTGAAACAAAATAGCTGAATTTAACAAGAATTCCGCGGAATGCGGTGTCTCGCCTGCTCTTTGTCACAAAACAGAGCTAAATCAGCAAAGATGTATGCATGAACCAAGTTTCTTGGCTCTAGCCCTTATAGTTTCTGAGAAACAGACCTAAATGCGAAAACTTGACCAAATATTGCAAAGTCAGTCAACCGTAAAATGTTGGTAAAGACTCATATTGATGATGACTTTGGGCTCTTCTCTTTCAGATGAATATATGACCCAAGTTTCATGGCTCTAGCCCTTATAGTTTCTGAGAAAATGACCTGAACACAAAAAGTCGACAAAAAATTGCAATGTCAGTCAACCGTAAAATGTAGGTCAAGACTCAATTTTGATGATGGCTTTGAGATCTACTCTTCCAGATGTATGCATGAAGCAAGTTTCATGGCTCTATCTCTTACAGTTTCTGAGAAAATGACCTAAACGTGAAGACTCAACAAAAAAATGCGAAGTCAGTCAACTGTATAATGTAAGTCAAGACTCAATATTGAAGATAGCTTTGAGATTTACTCCTTCAGATGTATGCATGAACCAAGTTTCATGGCTTTAGCCCTTATAGTTTCTGAGAAACAGACCTAAATGCGAAAACTTGACCAAATATTGCAAAGTCAGTCAACCGTAAAATGTTGGTAAAGACTCATATTGATGATGACTTTGAGATTTACTCTTCTAGATGTATGCATTAACCAAGTTTCATGGCTCTAGCCCATATAGTTTCTGAGAAAATGACCTAAACGCAAAAACTGGACAAAAAATTGTGAAGTCAGTCAACCGTTAAATGTAAGTCTAGACTCAATATTGATGATGGCTTTGAGATCTACTCTTACAGATGTATGCATGAACCAAGTTTCATGGCTCTAGCCCTTATAGTTTTTGAGAAAATGACCTAAATGCAAAAACTCGACAAAAGTTTACGCCGCCGACACCGGAAAAGCAATATATATGTCTCGCCTCTGCTTCGCAGGCGAGACAAGAACTGATTAGATCGAAATGAAGTGGCTCATTATGAGCCACATCATCTGGATCTAGGCTGTTTGCTCTCCAGTCTTTGAATTCTTAGTATGATAGCATTACAGCGTGTATGGTTGGAGTATTTGGGTGCATCTGCTAGGTGGGACTAGGATGGATGGATGACTTGCCATTTTATGCCCTTTTCAACAGTATTTCAATCATATCAGAATGATGCGAGGGTGATAATGAAAGGCATGTGCAATAGAGCCCCCTTATTTCCACCTCCAGTGGGAATCAAACAAAGACCGCTAGATCAGCAATGCAGCACTTAACCTAGCTCAGTCAAATCTGAGCTTATAGATTTCACCTTAGCAGCAACCCAAATGTAGGGAATAACCACATTTTAGCCTCTGAAAAGAAACCACCTCACTTTCAGAAAAACGACACTTTTTTGTATTCTTTTAGGTGCATGCTTGTATTAGAAGTACCATAATGTGCTTAAGTATTAGGACACCTAAAACTATTTGTACCAAATGGCAAATTCATTATTTTTAGTTATCCCAAAATTTATGCACGTTTCAGGCACAACCCCAATATGTCTGAATTGTGTCCCATATTTTCTTTCAATCTATTTCACATCAAAGGTCACCGGCCCGCTCACCTCTGTCTTTCTACAAACCTATCACTCGGTGACCACTTGAGCTTGGGTTGGCCTTAACTCTTTAAATCATCATTTATATCAATAGACAGTCAGATGAACAGACAAATGGCTGTGAAATACAGAGATTAGAGCCTCACTTCAAACTTTAATGGTCAAGAGTTTGCCCGATTGTTTTCGCATTTCCACTGTTTGTCAAAGATTAGGAATCATGTTTTGACTTTGTTAAAGACTAATTTAGTGGATTTATCAAATTTTCTAAGAGTGCCATATTTGGCGTAAATATTTAAATATTTGGACTCCTTAATCAGTTCTATAACACACATTTCCATTTTAAAATTTGGGCTGATCCAGTTGTCATAAATTAAGCTGTCAGCTAATTGGCAAACATTGCAGACCCTGATCTGACTGCTCTTTGAGAGCAGTCAGATCAGAGTCTGCAATGTTTGTGTCAAAGTATATGTCCCAGTACTTATATTGAATTTTTCAAAAGGCAGGTGTATTTGCATGAATTGCTTGATTTGTTGGAAAACTTGTAAGTTACTGTGGAAAGCTTGATAAAACTTGTGTTTGATTTTGTTGATAAATAGATTCAGTAAAGAGTGTTGAAGGCCTCATAATTTGTGTTGGGTGGCTTTGAATATTTATTGTTTTTCTTTGTTCTCTTACACTTCTTTGGGCTCACACTAGAGGTCACATGTTCCAGTCAGACCCACAGCATGATTATCTCATCCTCATGCCCCAATATGACTTAAATGCTGTTGAAAGGGCTGTAAAACCCATATTGATCTATCCATTCATTTAATTTTGTCCGGAAACAGCTGACTCACTTGGACTCAAGTCTGATGTAGGTAGTATAAGAGCCCTTGGAGTGCTCAAAGTGCACAATACACATATGCTACAAAGTCTGAAAAATCAGAAAGGGTTCAGAACATATCTACAGGCATCTTTAAATTCAAAACTCTCTTCAAGGGGCTGCCTAACCCAGCTTATATCATGGGGTAACCACCTCTAGTGCTCTCCATCTTTTGTGCTATGGTTGAGTAGTTAGATGCTCACTTATGGCGCAGAAGGTCACCAGTTTGAATCTGGGCTTGACCTGCTGCGACTGGAAAACGCTGTCTGTCAACCCAGCAGTAAATGGGTACTTTTTTCAAATGGAGACTGGATAAGACAGCAAAAGGAGAGGGATGGGCTCCACCTTTGATACCGGAAACCTTTACCTACCTTTGCAGTGCATAATAATTTAAGCTGCGACATGAGAAAACCAACAAACTGGTTGGGAGCCCAGCAAAGACTCAGATCAGCCTGGGCACCTGCCCAGTCTGATCAGAGTCTTTGCTGTCCACATGGAGCTAGCTCAGACCCTTACCCTTAGCTACCTTTTAAGCCCACAATGAAGACTGATCAGACTCGGTGGATGTCCATGCTGATCAGAGTCTTCCCTTGGAGCCCATGCCACTTTGTTGGTTTTGTTGTGTCACAGCTCATTTTATTTTTCTGGTTCCCCCCAGCTGTGGGTTGTTGCTGACACATGCTGTAATATTTACGATGGTTTCTGCATGTTTAATAGATATTAATCCGGATTCCCCTTGCAAGAAGCATCACAAACAACCCCCTTTGCCCCCGTTTTGGCTATAAAATGGTGTTTTTCCATCACTTGAAAGAAGCCAAATAACTAAATCAGTCTTATGAGATTCTGTTATGAGAGGGGTGTTTCCCTTCTAAAACAATTCCAAAAGTCTAGATCCATCTTATAAGATTGGGAAGGGGAAAACTCTGTCTTATAACCGAAGAAATACAATGTCTCTGAAGGTTTTTACATGGCTGATATTTATTAAATCCAGATTCCCCTAACAAGATAGCAAAAGAAACATCCCTTGCTCCCATGTCATGTACAAGGTGTACAAGCAGCACACAAGTCCTGTGATAGATTGGATCTGATAAGGGGTGCTGAAAAGGTCAACTATGACTTTTTCCTTAAGCTTGAAGATGACAGTTTGATCCATGGTGTGCTGTTTTGTGGCACAAGTACCCATCAAACTAGTCAATCCTATGGTGGCACACAATGCAACAATTACCTGGACAAGAACAAAATTTGGCTGCTTAAAACACACAATTGACCTCTTTCCGCAGGTTCATTATGTCCCCCCACCAAAGGTGAGGGGGGACATATTGTTTTCAGTGCGGATCCCGGGCGTTGGCGTCGGCGTCAGCGTCGGCGTGACAGATTTCTTGCGTGCGCGATATCTCTTGAACCAATGGATGGAATTTCACCACACTATCACAGATACATCATTGGGACAAGTTCAAGAGCTGATTAGATTTTGGTGACCTTGACCTCATTTTCAAGGTCACTGGAGGACTTAGATGACAATTTCTTGTACCCACTATATCTCCTGAACCAATGGATGGAATTTCACTAAACTGGCATGGATACATCATTGGAACAAGTTTAAGAGGTGATTAGGTTTTGGTGACCTTGACCTCATTTTCAAGGTCACTGGAGGACTAAGATGACAATTTCTTGTACTAGTGATATATATTGAACCAATGGATGGAATTTCACCAAACTTGCAGGGATACATCATTGGGACAAGTTTAAGAGCTGATTAGATTTTGGTGACCTTGACCTCATTTTCAAGGTCACTGGATGACTTCTATGTCAATTTCTTGTTCCCACTATATCTCCTGAACCAATGGATGGAATTTCACCAAACTTGCATGGATGCGTTATTGGGACAAGTTTAATGGCTGATTAGGTTTTCGTGACCTTGACCTCATTTTCAAGGTCACTGGAGGACTTACATGACATTTTCTTGTACCGTTATATCTCCTGAACGAATTGATGGAATTTCACCAAACTTGCATGGATACATCATTGTGACAAGTTTCAAAAGCTGATTGGATTTTGGTGACCTTGACTTCATTTTCAAGGTCACTGGAAGCTTACATGACAATATCTTGTACCCACTGTATCTCCTGAACCTATGAATGGAATTTGTCCAAACTTGCGTGGATACATTGTTGCAACAAGTTTAAGAGAGCTGGTCAGATTTGAGTGACCTTGACCCTATTTTCAAGGTCACTGGAGGACATAGATTACAATTTCTTGTACCAGTGATATCTCCTGAACAAATGGATGGAATTTCACCAATCTTGCATGGATTCATAATTGGGACAAGTTTAAGAGCCGATTAGATTTTTGTGACCTTGACTTCATTTTCAAGGTCACTGGAGGACTTAGATGACAATTTCTTGTACCAGTGATATCTCTTGAACCAATGGATGGAATTTCACCAAACTTGCATTAATACATCATTCTGACAAGTTTTAGAGATGATTTGATTTTGGTGACCTTGAACTCATTTTCAAGGTTATAGTCATCTATGTAGGGTATCTTTAGAACCAGTGGATGGAATTTCTCCAAACTTGCCTAGATATTTTACTTGTTCAGGCTTTTTATTCATTGGAGGGGATGGGAAATGGGATGGTGGGGGGACATCAGTTTTTCTCTGAAAAACATTTCTAGTTTAGATTGTACTCTGTTTTCAGGATGACCATGGGCATTTGCGGATTACTGTCCTCTTGAAGCAGTTGTTGCATGCAAGTACAGTTTTGATGTTTGGACAGAATTCAATGACTACAGTCCTTTATTGAAAAGTAGGTTAACTATTCAGTTTTGCCAGTAATTTAAAATTGCACTTTGCTGAATGCAGTGTTCTCTGTCATTATTGGTGGTCTGTTCTGTTTCCTAAAACTGATGTTCCAGATCTCGATCCAGACAATGCTGAGTCAAAGGCCACATGGGACTTCACAGTATAGAGTTTAGGTACAGTATAGGCAGTGAAACAACGTTCAGTATCTGTCCAACCATCCATCTTAACAATAAGTTAACACCAGCTCCAAACCTATAACGGCCATTTGTAACCAAATTCATTTGTAGCAGTTATATGATGAGGCAGCAGTAGGTACTTGCTCCAGTACTAAGGATGCTATGGCAACTCAATGGAACAGTTGAAAAAATGGGCTCTTTCTGCTATAATGATAAATCTTAAATAAAGATATTTCTATTATAATACATACATGTATTATGGGTTCTGTGCCATTTTACTGGCCTGGCTGTCATGCCAACTGAAAATGGCAGACTCTTCAATAAATAATCAACTGCTCAGAAGCCATAAGGCTAGAGAAGTTTAAACTGTGTAGATTGTTTCATCAGCTTCTACAAACATACTGCTTTTTGTGCCAGTAAGTTGACTTTGGTTGCTATGGAACTTAGTTGTCATTTACTTTCAATGAGAAATTTGACAGTTGGCTTTTAACACCATAGCAGTGCAGATGTAATGACCAGAGTTTTACAGAAATGTTCCTCAGGTGGTTTTCTTTTGGACCACTGGTTTATGGTAAGTCATTTAGGAAAAATTAGAAAGTAATGACTGGTGACTCAGCCCTGGGTCCTCGTCGTGATGCTTATGTGCACTCATAAGGCTTTGCAACGTTTCTGACTAGTTTCGTCAGATTATTCTGACTCCTCAGAGATTTTCGTGTTTGAAATAGCCTGTTGCTGGCTTGTTTATATTGTCCCGCGCGCCGCTCACGTGATCCGCGCCGAAAACGGCGCTCCCTGTCACGTGAGCGGCCCAGGGCCGCTCTAAACGGCTCCGATAGCACGTGAGTGGTGCTCACTTGGTCACGTGAGCGGCCCCATTGTTGTGTGAGCGGCCATAAGCCTCCCACGTGAGCGGCGCTGGACCGACCACGTGAGAGGTACCGCCAATAACGGGAGCAGTGCCGAATTGGCACCGCTCACGTGATCGGCGACGTTGATCACGTGAGCGGCGCCAAACCGGCACCGCTCACGAGAGCGTGACCGCTCACACAACATGGATTTACTGTTCTGTAGACAAACAATTCTTCGTAGCAATGTCATCTTTTTTGACGTTTTTTTTGCGGTTGCAACAGGAGGTAATATTACAATATTGTCTCTCCTGATGCATATAAGCTATAAGAGTGTTTACTTATGTCTTATTATAGTATATGGCGACATCTTTTTTGATTGTTTTACGGGGAAAGAATAAACTAAAGAATGCTGGGTAACAGTTTACTATTTAACATTGATGTGGCAGCTTTGTGTCTATATAGGCTTCTTGAGCGTATGTTCGCTTGCATCAACCTCCCTGTGTTGTAGGTGCCATTTTTGTATGTTGCTAAGAGACGTTTAGCTATTACGTTAATGACGTTATGAAGCCAATAGACGTTAAGCTGTAGCCTTGTTAAGCTAACAATTGGTCCTTATGCTCAGTGGTGAAGCAGGAGCACTTGGGGTATAATAGAATTCGGAGTGACTGGAAAACTCCGGCTTTACCCTTGAACATTGATCCTATTCGGACATTCGTAGTTTGTGGAGCTGATAGACCCAGTGGAGCTCCTTTCTCCGACGGACGGCAGTGCTTTTTTCACTGTCAGGGTCTGATGCTAAAATTTCAACAATCTGAAATTTCATATGTTGTAGGGAGTAGTTGTTAGGTTAAAATGACTAGCGACCGGTGTGTCCCTTTTATTGCGGGTGTCACGTTGGTGCTCTATCATTCTGACCTTTGTCTTTCTATTAGTTTCGCCGACGTCTTGTTGTTTGCAAAGTTTGCATGTTATTAAATAGGCAACATTTCTTGTTGTGCAGTGTCCTCTCAGAGGGAATTTATAATTGTACTATTTGCACGTATTAGTGAACACTTTAGATTTGTTTCTATCATGTGCAGTATTTACAATTTATCGTAGTATCGTATCGATTGTACTACGATAAATTGTAAATACTGCACATGATAGAAACAAATCTAAAGTGTTCACTAATACGTGCAAATAGTACAATTATAAATTCCCTCTGAGAGGACACTGCACAACAAGAAATGTTGCCTATTTAATAACATGCAAACTTTGCAAACAACAAGACGTCGGCGAAACTAATAGAAAGACAAAGGTCAGAATGATAGAGCACCAACGTGACACCCGCAATAAAAGGGACACACCGGTCGCTAGTCATTTTAACCTAACAACTACTCCCTACAACATATGAAATTTCAGATTGTTGAAATTTTAGCATCAGACCCTGACAGTGAAAAAAGCACTGCCGTCCGTCGGAGAAAGGAGCTCCACTGGGTCTATCAGCTCCACAAACTACGAATGTCCGAATAGGATCAATGTTCAAGGGTAAAGCCGGAGTTTTCCAGTCACTCCGAATTCAATTTCATTTAGGAAAAATGTTTCGTAGAAAGTCCCTTATTAGACTTGTGATTTTTGTGCCAACTTCTTTATTGGTGTGGTTGCCATAGCAGCTCAATGCTGAAATTGGTAGAATATTAAAAAACTAAATCCAAAACAGCTTTAAGGCTTGTGAAGCTGAAACTTTGCAGAAATGTTTGAACTAGCCCTCTACAGATAGACTGCTTTCTGTGGCTATTGTTTCGGTACCTTTCTTGCAATGGCAACTTTGAGTTGCCAGTGACTGTCAGTGGAAAACATTATTGTTGTACCTGTTTGTGGGGGGAATTGGATGGCAGGCTGTGCTTACTGACACTTTTGTTGTCCTGACCAGGTGAATGTTGAAAAGCTTCTTTCAATTGCTGTGTTTTTCTTGTAAAGTTCAGGGTAGATATCAACAGGTGAGTCAGATAGGTAACTTGACCCGGTTATTTTAATGTCATCTCGGGTAAACGCATGTACATCACTAGGGTGGTATCATCCATCTTAAAAGGGTGCTATTGTCAGCAACAATACTTGCAACAATAGTTGCGGACACAGAGAAGGGATAAAATACTTATCTGATTTACCGTAAAAATTCTAAGTTTTCAGACACAAATCTGTAGCAAGCAGTGTATACCCAGATCAAACTGCTCCTCAAGGAGCAGTGTGAACAGGGTCTGCGCAGTTTGCTATTTAGACAAAAGTTTTGTAGAGCATCCCTTGACAGGCTAAATTTGTCCAAAGTTGAACTGAGAGGAGTCCATGAAAATAAATACCCTGAATGGGGTATGAATTATGGTGTCTCAATATACACCCTTTATACGGTAATTTAATAGACTGTCGTTGTCACATCGCTTCTTGTCAAGATGGCAATTATGGGTAAATCCAGTATGCTTTCAGTATAAAAAGAGGTTGAAAATAGTTATTTAAATCCATTACTGGTAAACAAATCCAACTTAAAATGAATTTGAACCTTGTGTAAAATGCTTAATTGAAAGTTAATTGAAGAGCATCCCTAAGAATAACCGCCAAAATTTTATTGGGTCTTTAGCACGTAATGTTACGTAATTATCTTTAAGAGAAGCATTCCATTGTAATTTTATTGAGTTGCGTTATTGTGTGGTGAAAAATTACATTATCTTAGTTGAAAATTTTAGCGCCACCATTTTTATGGAAATCGTCAGTGCTTGAGTCATACCAAAAATGAGTTATTCTGTTTTCAGAACATTTTGTAGCCATATTAGGGATGCAAGACAAGAAAAGGGGGATCTTTTTGGTAGGTATGAACTGTGAAGATTCTGACTGGCCTGATATGCATTTTTGCAGAAAATAGTCTTTTCTGTTTGTAACAACAGAGAACATAAAATACATAAACTTATCCTGTCAGAGATAATATGCAACTTCTAAGCCATGCAAAATTTAAGAGCTAAACAATATCAATAGTTTCAGGATATAAGAGTTTTTAAGTTCTTAAGAGTTGATGAAGTGGCATCTTAAGGTGCACTATTGACCCAGTCTCATCCCCTTGTATTCCAAGATGACACTAAATTATCCTGAGTGATACCTATGACCTGTGTCCATGAAAAAGGTACCTAAAGGGGTGTGCATGAAGTCTGACCTAAGATCAGTGTACAGATCTGCTTAGACTGACCAGTTTTCCCTTTAGCTCATTGAATTTGTCTGAGTTCAAGAACTGCTCTTGAGAAATAGGAGGACTCTGATCAGACTGTGCATATTCACAGGCTAGTCTGAGTATTGACTGATCCCATGTCATGCTATAAGGAACCTTTTCATGTCACAGAGCCCAGACTGTAAAAACCTGAAATATTAGAGTAAAAATCCAGAGCAAGCAGTGAAGACCCAGATCAGACTGCTCATAGAGCAGTCTGATCAGGGTCAGCACTGCCCTCCATTCAAAGGTTTTATGTAACATCCCTTTGGCTTGTTCGAATTCAAAGACAGAAAAAGCAGTTAGCTTGTGGTGAAAGTGTTTCAATACATAAAGTTATTGCCCTTTATAGAATAAGTTTGAGTGATTTGAGAGATACATAATTATAGCCCTTGTCAGATTTAGTGTCATATTCAACTCTTATAATTTCTAGGGTGAATATTATTGTTGATGAAGAGTGAATTATCATCTGATATCTATCTACTGCATGGCATATTGATATGATGTTAATTTCTTATCAGGCTTTCAGTAGCATGTTTATGTTGTGTACACAATAAACAGTCAATGTCACTGCAAAAATAATGATAAGATCTTGGGTGAAATATACATGGGTTCAGTCTGAAAGAACAAGTTCATTTGGATGCCAATGTCAATCAACCAAAGTACCATAAACCCACTTTATTTTGCAGGTATGGATCAGAGAGAGTTACAGCATGTTTACACTTACCCAGGTACCATATGACTGTCTAATGCCTGAATGTAGAAGTATGAAGACTTTGTATATTTTTAAGTGAGTTACTTTTACAATTTTACCTTGCTTTGAAAGTCATATAAATTCTCCCATGCAAAAGGAATTGAGTTTCACCAGAGGTACTTAGAATTTCTACTATAATCTGTAGTTTTAACCAAACTTGAAAAATCTGACACTGACATGTACCTTTTCAAATCTCAAACTTTAACACGCAAGCTGGATATTTGTTGCCTTTCACTTATTTAAGTTGAATTCCTAATATAAAAGTTGTGACCTTAAAATCAAAATGACACTTTTAATGGCCCACCTTGATACACTAAAGTTAGATTAAATAAAATTACTGAATTAGATATGCAGATAAGTACGGAATTAAGATGGAACTTAAGCGTACCCGGGTATTTGTATAAAACATAATTTTGATTTAATACTAAGTTTCAAATATAATATATGGACATCCACTCCGGGCTACCTGACAACTTACTCATATTTGACCAGCTATTAACTTGGGGTAGAGTATGCTTTTAACAGGTGAAAGATTTTATGAGTTTTGAATAAAATGTTTTTGAGCGGAACTATAAAGATGTTGTCATGGGCTTCCAGTTGAGGTCAACACATTTTTCCACCAACGGTTTAGAGACACGGTTCTGCTTGCTAAATAAGCGAAAAAACTCACGCATTTAAGAAATGAAAACAAGTGTTAGCTTTAGAAAAAGCTTGGTCTGGGCTTAGTACACATTAATACGTGTCACTGGATCGGCACCTTGGTCAAATCACACCTCTACCAACCCCAAGACAATCTACACCTCGATCTTATCCCACATTCTTGGTTGTAATCTAGTAGATTCCTGGTTGGCATTCTAAACTCATGTTTGCATGTAACTACGCTAAGCCAATCAGCTTAGTTTTAGAAATGTTAGGCATTTAGAGACACTACTAGACGTATCCATGTTGATCCTTTTCTGGTACTTGTGAACAAAATAACAATAACCAGTCAATAGAACATAACATTTGACCAGTCATGACCTTTTCAAAAATGCTTCCAGAGCAAAAGCAAAAGCTACACCCATGGGTGTAGACAATAACTGACTTGGTTTAATTGAGTGTTCTTGTGCAGTAATGTTACGTTGCAACACTGCCTATGCCCCCAGCACCGGCTTCTGCAGAACTCTGTTTTTAATCTGACCCTGAATGAGCCTAGTCATCCCAAAAGACCAGAAAATATAATTGAGCAGCGACACAACAAAACCAACAAGGTTGCATGTGGACCCATTGAATAATCAGATCAGTCTGGGCATCCGCCCAGCCTGATCAGAGTCTTTGCTGGTAACTAAGGGTCTAAGGTATCTCCATGCAGACAGGGATGGCTCTGATCAGACTGGGCAGCTGCCCAGTCTGATCTGAGTCATCGCTGGGTGCACATGCCACTTTGTTGGCCCAGTTTTTTCGTGTAGTCTGCACTGTAATGATGGAAGGCAAGACTTTTTATGGCCACCACACAGCAAAACACAAACTGCAGTGAAGGTAAAATAAATCCTAAAAAGGAGATCCACTGGTATTGAAAATTGAAGAAATGAAAATAGCAGACTTGGCACAACACCAGCTGTAGTGAAGGTAAAAAATAAATTCTAAAACCTCTTTTAGTCCAGAAATAAAATTACTCACATTTTATATGACAAAGTATCTGATGTCAAAATTTAATAAAAAGCTCACAAAGTAATACTTTGCTATATGATTAAAGGGATGTTATTCATAAAATCAGCAGCAGTGAAAATTTTATGTGAATACCAAAATTTCCTTAAAATTTGGACAGAAGAGCAGACAGTGTTGACCCTGATCAGACTGCTCCTCAGGAGCAGTTTGATCAGAATCTACACTGTGCTAGTCCATCTGTAATTTTGATGTCTCAAAAGGAAATTTAAAAGAACTTTTCTGTTCTTAGGATAATTAAAGAAATTTTATGATGTCCCAATATTTAAGATAATTATCATAAAAATTCAAAAAATTAGAACACCTTAAAATATCACCATAATTGTCTTAGAATTAGAACAGTTTAGATATACAATCCAGTAATATGTCCTAAAGGTGCATATCGGTGGCAAACCATGTAGACCCTGATCAGATGGCTTCTTTAGGAGCTGTTTGATCAGGGTCTGTATTGACTGCTTATACCTTTTTTCCAAATACTTAAAATTTATAGGGTATGGGATATTGGCTATAAAAATTAATTTATTTAGCTATTGAGGCTTTAATATTTCAAGCATTAATAATCCTTTGTGATGAAAAGCCATTTGTTACCTATACCCAGAAAGATTTTGCTCCAAATATGTTAAAAACAAATTTGAAAACTTTTATTTGTATGCCAACTTTTCATTTCTGTTGCAATGCGTAGACTGATGTCTTAAAAGACCAGGGCCCGGTTGTTCGAAACTAACGACGTCCGTTAGTTAATGTTTTGTAAAAATTTCAAATGTTAAGATCTCAAATTTTTGTTGAAAAAATTTGAGCAGCTTTTGCATTGCAAAAGCTTCTCACATTTTTTCAACAAAAAATATCAGTGTATTTGATTATAAAGTCATAAAACACTTAACGAGTTGACCTCTTAACGAGCTGGTTAGGCTAACAATGCTTTGAACAACTGGGCCCTGAACTGTATATGGCTTCTGTTGACCACTTGCTGTGCCTAGAAACCACTTGGAATTTGTATGGAGCCTGGCAAATCCAAGTTCTTTTTTAACATCACACCATTTCTAGGTATGATTTACAAAAACAATATTTCAAAGTGGTAATACAGTCTTTAAATCTTGCATTTGGTCAGTATAAATCTTACCATTATAAAACTGAAAAATGTGGACAACACAAAACTTTATACTTCGGTGGCCACTGGCTCCCTTCCCCCTCTCTCCCCTTCCCCACTCCCCTTTTTGATGTTTTTGACTCTGCTAATTTTTTCTGTCTTTCAGGAGAGGTGTAGGACTTTGCTAAGCAGTGTAGTGACAACAGATTTTACAGCCTATATTGCATCAGATCCTGCTTTGACATTTGTGGAGCCAGAGGTGTGTCTCTTCCTGCAGTGATGATAGAAATTTTCAGGTAGAAAAAAAAATGCAGAAATCTATGGAATGAATGAAACAAAGTTCACCAAAACCAAAGCTCAGGTAGCAAACCTACCCCATTTTATGGTATTTTTCGGTTGCTTTATATTTCATATCCCTATCCTTACCACAAAGTTAAAATGTGGTATAATGAGTAAGGGGTGTTACATAAGAAAACATTAAGTTAGTGAGGGGTGTTACGTAATTAAACCCATTAATCTGTTAGGTTAGAATAGGTATAATTAAAGATTTACACCCTCAATATTTCTATTAATTTTAAAATTTCTCACAAAACATTATATCCTAGGCATGATAATGATTGCTATTAAAAGTACATTTATCTGCCAAATTTACGATTTGTGATGGTCATTGAAAATAGGAGAATTTAAGTAAATAAACAGAAAGAGCGACAATAGCGGGTCACCATTCCCGCCAAAAATGAAGACTGAATACGCCCAGCAATCATACTTAATCAGGTTAAAGTTATATCATGAATAATCTGATGCCCTTTCTTTAATCGTCTTCATACAGTTATTGGCTGAAAAGAACTCACGTGCACAGATTAGAGTTAATGCTATTGTAAAGTTATTTACTCCACCAATCAGAAAATTCAAAACATGCTTGCAGAAACGCCTGTGGGAGTCAAACAATTTATGACGACAAAATATTCGTGAATATTCAAGAAGGGTATGCATTGATATATCGTCTCTGCCTCCGTAACAAAGAGGTTTTCGCTGAAGCTTTTTTGAACAAATCTTAATTATTGTGCATACAACTAACCAGTTTCATAATTTTGTGATTACTTCGTAATGAAATACGAGGGAGTATACCTTTAAATAGCTGGTACAAGTCAGAGATTCAGATGTTACAACCAGGGAACAAAGACTTGATCTAGTCAGCAAGACATTACTAACATACCACATTTATCATTAATTGAATATGAAAGGCCCGCCACTGGGCACAACATTGAATCAACATGGAATCAACATTGATTCAAGGTTTAATCAGCATTGAAACAATGTTGTTTCAGTGTTGTGTTCTGGCTGAGCCCTAACTAACATTTTAGGTTTGGTGTCTTCTGGCTGAGCCCTAACTAACATTGTGTTTTCTTATGTAATGCCCCTCATTTCTATAATGGAATATCCTTTCAAATTTGGACAAGTCCATTTTGTCCTGTCTGACAATGCTGATGATAAAACTGTCTGGCAAGTGTGCAGACCTTGATCAGAGTGCTTTCTGATCTGGCTCTGCAGTTTGCTGAGGTACTCTGAGTCTGGCTCAAAAGTGTGCTCAGGTACTCTGGATCTGGCCATAACAGTTTGCTAAGGTATTGGGATCTGTCTCAGCAGTTTACTCAGGTAGTCTGGATCTGGCTCAGCAGTTTGCTCAGGTACACAGGATCTGGCTCAACAGTTTGCTCAGGTTCTCTGGATCTGGCTCAGAAGTTCGCTCAGGTAATTGGGACCTGGCTCAACACTTTGCTCATGTACTTGGAACTTGGCTCAACAATTTGCTCAAGATCTCTGGATCTGGCTCAGCTGTTTGCTTAGGATTTCTGGATCTGGCTCAGTAGTTTGCTTAGGTAATTGGGATCTGGCTCAACAGTTTGCTCAGGTACTTTGGATTTGGCTCAACAGTTTGATAAGGTACACTCAGGTACTTTGGCTCAGGCTCAACAGTGCACTCAGATACTCTGGATCTAGCAGTTTACTAAGGTACACAGGACCTTGCTCAACAGTTTGCTTAGGTTCTCTAGATCTGGCTCAACAGTTTGATTAGGTACACAGGATCTGGCGCAGCAGTTTGCTCAGATACTCAAGTAAATATGAGAAAGGGTTGATTTGAAAACTAAAATTTAAGGTTGTGACCTCTAAAATTTAAGGTTGTGACCTCAAAACTCCTATTTCAAGTTTGCTGACAGGTCTAGTGACATGTCCCATAATATACCCCTCATCTGGACAAACCCTGTCTTAGGGTATGTATGCAGATTACTGGGAGCATGCCTAGCCAACTCTTTTATGCTCTAAATAATCTCCTTAGCAAACTGTGCATTTTCTAACCAGCTTGTGCACATGCATGCACAGGTTGATCAGGAAATGTACAGTTTGCAAATACCTTCAGACACCTTTTTGTCACATCATTAATACGATAATGCGAAAGGTTTCACCTCCCGTGTTTATCATTACCAAAATTGAAGAGATAAAATGGGGATACTCTTCACTTGATTAAACGTAAAAAGATACTTGCCTGCGGGTACCTCTTATCACCACGCTCATTTCTTCGCTACTTAACCCCAGTTTCTCCCCGGCAGTTGGTGCGTACCTAATCCAGCTCGTGTCAGGAGAAAAGCTGCTATATATGCATTGAATTTAGACTCAGACTAGCAAGCATCACCATAGATTCAGGTGAAAGCTTTGCTTAATGCATACACATTGTCTGCTGATCTTTAAGAATGCTAACAGTGATCGACGAAGACTGATCTGTCCTCTGATAGGCTAGTTGAAGTCGTCAGTGTTAGCCTAAGGCTACTTTTATGAGGGCATGAGGTTGCTGATTGTTTGCCTTGATTTGTATATTTCTGATCCGTTTTCATGGAACATTGAACGAAAAAGTAACAAAATGGGTTTCTTTATGGTAACTTCAGGGGATTTGAGAAGGAAATGGATTTTCGTGTCTTGATTAAACTAGACATGACCGGCTTTGAATATTTTGTACAAGTGTTAATTTGGTGGGTGAAAAAAATTAAAAGAGGTGTTAAAAATTATGATAATGGTGAAATTTATGTTTGCAATGTTAAATTGAGTGAAAAATTTAAAATTTGTTTAACAATAGAAATTTTGGGCTGTGTACACCTGAATGCATGTAGCAGATGTCATATTTGGTAGAAAAAAGTAATTTCCTCACCTGTCAATAAAATTTCAGAAAAAATATGAATAAATATCAATTAACAGATAAGGCCTCAGAGTCTGAGACCAAGCTGCTAATGTGGTATTTCTCCCCACTACCACCACTACCACCAAAATAAAAGAGAAAAGAAAATTGTAGAATCAAGACAAAACTCAGGCCACTTAGACCTGACACTCATTTTACTGGAAATCACATGATTAGACTCTATCTAAATGATACAGTAGTCAATTCAGGTGCCACGGTAATGCCACAATGGCACGGTAATGGCACTTTGACATCTTATTTAACAGTCAACCCATATTTTCAATGACAGTTCTATCATAATGATAATGTGGGTGTGTCTCAAACACAGACATGCATTATCATTATGTTTTGAAATTGTATTTAACTACTTAATTTTGAAGATTTAATGGTAATTTGTGTCTTCATAACCACAAGTTGGGATTTTAAACATTTAGATGAATGTTCAATATCATTTAATAGTTTCTACTTTTTTTTGTCTGCATGTATTTTAGTTTCTCATTTTGTTTTGAAGTCAGTTTAATTCTGGTGTTTATTTCCTGTCACAAACCTTGAAATTATATAAAATGTTTTCGAAAATATTGCATGACCTCACACAAGTGCAACAAATTGCATAAAATAAGTGCACACATAGCTGCTATGCAAAATATATTAACTAAAATACCGAATGACTGCTTGAAATTATCGTCTGTTCACAGATAAATTTTCCATGGGCCAGTACTTCTTATGACTATGGAATAAAAATTCTGAGACAAATTAGTTGTGTTTTTAATAAAAAGTGAGAGTGCCAAAGTAAAACCAGCACTGAGTAGAACCATTTAGCTCTGGAAGTCATATTTGTTTGGCAATATTGGTTTCTGCTATTCAGTATTTTGTTATACCCAAATAAAAAGAACATTTTTTAGGGTCAGATGGGGGAAGCAATTTTTTTTGTCTGCCCCTTTTCATTTTCCTAATGCAGACTTCATCTATAACTGAAACCTTAGATGATTTCTTTTCATTGGACAGGAAGCCACAGCTCAAGAGGGGTGCTTCACAAGGACAGTCCAATGAAAGGGCCAGAGGGCTGAAAACTGTAAGAGATTTCTAAGTTTTGCATTGGTTTACAGCGTCATTGATGTGAAAAGAAACACCAGGCCTACTTTAGAAAAGAAAGGTAAGAATAAAAAGGATTAAAATTTGCATTCTCATGATGAATACATGTATTTGAAACTTGTCCTTGATTAAAGCTTCTTTCGGATTTGCTGTATCACAATTTTGCCACATTATGCCATTGATCTGTAGTGCTGGTTTCCTATTCATTCAGCTAAAAAATTAATTGTTTTTAGGTGTCAGGCAAATTTAAAGAACATTTATTTTTTTTTCTTTCTTGCCTCAGCGGGTTCCAAACAAATTCTGGTTTACAAAAGAATCATTTACCTACACCATGGGAGGGAACTTACTGTTTTTGGTGTGGATCCTGTCGGCGTCAGCGTCTGCATCTGCGTAGCTTCTTGTTTGCATTCTCTGTCTCCTGAAGAAATAGGTGGATTTTGATTGAACATGCACAAATACATTATTGGGAGGGGGAAAAGAAATGTTCAGATTTCGATGACCTTGACCTTATTTTCAAGGTCAAAGATAAAAAATTGTTGAAAAATGCCTTTTCTACACTCTATCTCCTGAAGGGATTGATGGATTTAAATTAAACCTGCACAGATATATTACTTGGAAATGCAAAAGAACTGATTAAATTTTGGTGACCTTGACCTTATTTCTAAGGTCACAGGAGGTCAAAAATTAATGAAAAATGCCTTGTCTGCACTCTTTCTCCAGAAGGGATAGATGAAATTAAACCATACCTGCACAGATATATTACTGGGAGATGCAAAAGAACTGATAAAATTTTGGTGACCTTGACCCTATTTTCAGGGTCACAGGAGTCGAAGAATGTTGACAAATACCTTGTCTACAACTTATCTTCTGAATGGATGGATGGATTTAAACCAAACCTGCACAGATATATCACTTGGAGATGCAAAAGAATTGATTAGATTTTGGTAACCTTCACCCCATTTTCAAGGTCAAGAGGGTCAAAGAATGTTGAAAAATGGCTTGTCTGCATCAAACCTTCTGAATGGATAGATGGATTTCAACCAAACTTGCACAGATATATCACTGGTAGATGCAGAAGAAGTGATTAGATTTTGTTGACCCTATTTTCAAGGTCACAGGAGGTCTTAACTTGGCAACATGTAGGGAAAATAATACTGCTGGGGAAGCATAGGTTGGGGAACATCTGTTTTTGTCAGAAAACATTTTTAATTTTGGTTTAGTGCTGCTGTGTTACCCAAATATGGCTTTAAATATCTTAAACTGGCCATTTGATACCAGTAGAAAGATAGATGGATGATTTTCATTTTACATATTTTTTCAACAGTGTTTCAGTCATATCAGGACTAAAGGATGATGGTATTATATGGCTGGGTGCAGTGGAACCACCTTTATGGTGGAAAAGATTGAATCAAACTGGGGACTGCTGGGACAGCAGGTGACTTAACCCATTGGCTACCAGGGCACCTGCTATCAGAGTCATCTTGTAAGGGAAGTATTACTGAAGGTTGGTTATTGTCATGAAATATGACAAATTTTTCTCAGTTTTGTGTTCCTTTATTACATAAAGACGGAAATCCACAAATATCAAGTGCATGTTTCACTTATCGGGTCAGATATTTGAAATCATTGGCCCATACTTTAGTATCTTCCTTATCCGAACTATCTTACTAATTATTACTATTCAGACACCTAGATCCATAGCCCTACTATTTCTTGTTTTGGACTCTGCCCGGTTAGTAACTGGACATATCTGTCCGCTTAGCTGGTGGAGATTTTATGAAACTGTCCACTGAGTGGCAAAAAGTTTAGACCCTGATCAGACTGCTCCTCAAGGAGCAGTCTGATCTGGGTCTACACTGTTTGCCCAAATATCTGCTAGAAATATGATATGATTTACTGGGTATTGATCAAAACAAAATTGGATTAAAAGTGACAAAAATTATTGACTTAAATGAACTCAAGACATTGCAGTATGTTTGTTCAGATACAATTTATTTAAATTCGAAATCTGACTTAATCTCACATCATTGCATAATTTACCGATATCAGTTATGATTATCATGTATGAATATTTAATATGCTGCATGTAGCTAGGAGATGACAGCTTGTTAAGCTGGTGGTATGTCTCTGACCTCTTGAAGGTCAGGGTGAAGGTTGCTAGGGGTACCCCCAGCCCATGACTCTGACAGCCATGCTTAATTTCGCCTTCTTCCTCAACAGAAAGTGTGACATAGATAGGCTTCATGGAAGATAAGCCTCTGAGTATGGGCTAGCTAACTTTAATATCATGAACAAGGAGATAAGGGGGAAAGTGGTGGGTGGGGGGGGGGGGGGGGGGGTGTGTGTGGGGGGGGGGTTTGGAAAGAGAGGTGAATACAGTACAATTTGTCTATATTTGATTTTCATTGTTTTACCTTGTATTTAAATTTATGCTAATTTATATGTAATCATATATTGTGTGAGTTTAGTACGATATCCAAAAATTTTCAAAATCAGTTTGACATTATGATCTTAATTTTGGCAGTTCAAGATAATAATCTAATGTCGGTCCTTTCATGACCCTATGCATGAATATTTTCTTTGATAGCGGGCAACACATTGCCCTAATGATAAGATCCATTACAATATTGTTACATTGTTACCCAACCATTCACAAAGTGACGATTTTAAAAAAGATAATTGTTTGGGCGGTTGTTAGACTAGCTTCATATTGTGGTGAATTCTGCGGTGTTTTGTGTCGGAAAAAGTTGTAACAAATTATTACATATCATGCGATGGTGAACTGCAGTTATTTTGATTTGTCAAGTTTTGTCAACTTCTTGTAAAAAGGTAAAGATAAAGGTTTCCCATAGCCTAGTGGCTGTAGGGGCAGGGTTTAGAAGCCCACTGTATCTTGTGCACAGCATATGAAAAGCATGGCCCATCCTTCCCTGATTAAAAAAAGTACCCATTTTCTCAGTTACTGCTTTGTTGACAAAAGGATTTTTCCATTTGCCTGTTGACCCAGCCTGGGATTTGAACTTGCAGCCTTCTTGCTCTAACCACTGGACCATAGCACCTCTCTTTTTGTATGCTACTGAAATCAGAACCCATCTGTGGTTACCAGGTAACAAATAGTAACTAACTTGAAACTTTATTTATAAATCTAAAGTTTGATAAACTATTATGCTGGTTTGCCCTTACAGGTAGGAAAAGACTTGAATTTTTATGCCCCCGTGACGATAGTCAGGGGGCATTATGATTTATCGTCACGGGGCATTATGATTTGCCCCTGTCTGTCTGTCCGTCTGTCCATCCGTCTGTCTGTTCGTCACGCTTTATGGTATAGAGTTTGTGTAATCAACTCCTCCCACAGTTTTCAACGGATCTTTTTCAAACTTTGCATACATGTTGGGGACATATTGAAGATGTGCATGTGGATTTTTGTTGGACCTAGAATTAATTTTGACAGAATTACGGCCTTTTTAACTTAGACATTTTAGGCAAATTTTTGCATTGTAGGGTATAGAGTTTGTGTAATCAACTCCTCCCACAGTTTTCAGTGGATCTTTTTTAAACCTTGCATACATGTTGTGGACATATTGAAGATGTGCATGTGGATTTTTGTTGGACCTAGAATTAATTTTGACAGAATTACGGCCTTTTGAACTTAGTCACTTTAGGCAAATTTTTGCATTGTAGGGTATAGAGTTTGTGTAATCAACTTCTCCCACAGTTTTCAATGGATCTTTTTCAAACTTTGCATACATGTTGGGGACATATTGAAAATGTGCATGTGGGTTTTTGTTTGACCTCAAATTAATTTTGACAGAATTACGGCCTTTTCAACTTAGTCATTTTAGGCAAATTTTTGCATTGTAGGGTATAGAGTTTGTGTAATCAACTCCTCCCACAGCTTTCAATGGATCTTTTTCAAACTTTGCATACATGTTGGGGACATATTGAAGATGTGCATGTAGATTTTTGTTGGACCTCAAATTAATTTTGACAGATTTACGGTCTTTTGAACTTAGTCATTTTAGGCAAATTTTTGCATTGTAGGGTATAGAGTTTGTGTAATCAACTCCTCTCACAGTTTTCAATGGATCTTTTTCAAACTTTGCATACATGCTGTGAATGTATTGAAGATGTGTATGTGGGTTTTTGTTGGACCTAGAATTAATTTTGACAGAATTATGGCCTTTTGAACTTAGTCATTCTAGGGAAATTTTGCATTGTAGGGTATGGATTTTGTGTTATTAACTTGCTCCACAGTTTTCAATGGATCTTTTTCAAACTTTGTCTACATATTGTGGACATATTTGAAGATATGCATGAGGCATATTGATAGGTCTAGAATTAATTTTGACAGAATCACAGCCTTTTTAACTTAGTCATTTTGGCCAATTTTTTACATGGTAGGTTATGTTTTCAATGGATTCTTTGTAGGTGCTGTATGGATATACATATCATGTGAAAGGCGCTGCACGGGGGCATCATTAGTGTCTTACAGACACAATTTTCTAGTTTTTATTTAAATCTTTAAGCACCAAAAGGCAGACGACAAAATTTACGTCTGCAAAACTTAAAAAAATGCCTTGTCCAAGACATTTCAAATTGAGAATTCAAAGACTAGAGGGCAAACAGTGTAGATCTAGATGAGGCGGCTCATTATGAGCCGCCTCATCAGGATCTAAGCTGTTTGCAAATTCTGCTAATTTCGTCACTGGGTCTTAAAAATTTAAAATCAAATACGAATAGGATGGTTGGTATCCTGTCTTCCTCTGACTTGTTAGTCTGTTTTGTTAACACCTGCGGTGATTTTCAATGACTGTTGAAAGATTAAAAAGATAAAACTCATTGAACGTAGTCATGAGTAATCGCTAAGACAATAACGTTAAATGATACTTGTATCATCTGTGAGAAAAATAACGGAGGACTTAAACGTTGCTTTGTAGCAGTAACTGGTGTTTTGTATCGAGCTAATATCAAGAATTTTAATCCTTGTTTGTTTTGAGAAATGTTTTCTTCTATAGATTTCAGTAAAATTGTTGAAATTGATGTCAGAGGCTTGGTATCTGAGTTGAATTTTCAACAAACACCACTTACAAAGTAATCAAAAACAAGTGAACAACAAAGGTACAGGTACAACAAAGCTATCAGAGAATACACTACTGTTTGACCTGTTGAAGGGGCTGCCAAAGAGGACTCACAAAAATTGACTGCTAAAGACAGATGACTGCTCATTACAGGTCATTTATGCTGTCTTTTGATTCAAGGGACTCCCAGAAGGTGGCTGCTTAAGACAGGTGACCCCATTGTTGGGTTACCTCTTAAGACAGGTTTGACTGTAGTTGTCCCCCTTTTCAGATATATCATACCGACTCAGGAAGGATTTTCTTCTGAAAAATAGTCATAAAGTAATTTGGCTGAACCCTCAAAACAAAAAAGAGTTGAATTTGCAAACAGCAGAGATCCATAGGGGTATTAATATTAATATTTATTAATAATGTTAAGGGTAAAAAATTGAACTCTAGGAAAATATACCATAAATCCTAATAAATGCCACTGCTCTAATAAACGCTCCCTGCCTCTTTTCCGGAAATAGTGTCATATTTTAAAACTTGCATGAATTCTTGTTTGCTTCTCTGGATAAGATAGCTCTTTTTAAATGGGGAATATGCTCCTAGAGGAGTAAATTCTTTCCATAAAGAGTTGATCCCTACAGAGGAAGGTGGCAAACAAAGTAGAGTTGCTTTTTCTGAAAGACCCATCACATTTTATATTGCTTATTAGAGGTACTTTGGCAGTGGCTGATTTGCTACATTTAATGCTCTAAATATGCACCCCTTTCGCAAAACACTGCCAGTTTAATAGGATTAATATGGTAGACCTTATGGCTAATCAAGGGAGGAAACTAACCAATGAAGCCCAGTTATATTCCATCTCAAAAAATTTGGAGGTATGACCAGGTACTCAATGACAGCATTGAATCAGAGGGTTCCCATATGGCCAGCTTAATTACCCAGAAACTGTGAACCACAAATCTTGCTAATAATCAAAGATAATTATCCAAGGACATTAGACATACAAATGAATTCAAGATTGTTTAAATATTTAGACATACACCTATGATATTATCGCCAAACGTTGTCTTGATGACTTTCATATTAGCCAAAGGGACAATGTTCATTAATGTATAAAATGTTTGTATTCTTCCTGGCTGTCGGAAAACAAAGTGTAGTCAGCTGGTCAGTGTGGCCCTGGGGCCAGAACGAGATGACCGGTAGATCGAACTGATATCAGGACTTCAAAGAACAATGGTCAACTGCCCAGAGTGGTCTGTAGGCTCTAGAGAATTTGGTCACTTGTATGTAAATTGTCTGGACGTGGAATACACAATAGACGCAATACAGTATTGTCCGGTAGTATATACAGTGTGATTTAATTTTAAATTACTATCTTTGTTAATTAATTGTCCAGGTGGACATGTGAAGTAGTGTTATGTAACAGCTCAGGTTCATAGGTAACATTCAATCATGACACTACCATTTCAATTAAAACAGGTAGACCATACACTAAATTCAAAACTTCAGGTAAAGTGAACACTTCAGGTGGCCTCATTTCAAAATAAACTGGGTATACTCAAGATCTGGTGTGAAAAAGAGGGTAGTCAAAACAAGAACCATCAGAGATTGTACAAAATGAGCTACAGCGCAACAAAAACAACAAAGTGGCATGTGCTCCACGCAAAGACTCAGATCAGCTTGGGCATTTGCCCAATCTGAGCAGGGTATTTGCCTTGTGCCTGAAGGCTAGGTAAGGGTCTAAGCTGTCTCTATGTGGACAGTTAAGATTTTGATTGGACTGGGCAGATGCCAAGGCTGATCTAGGGTGCACATGCCACTTTGTTTATTTTGTTGTGTCAGGGCTCAAGTCTTTGATCCCAAGGATGCAAAATGATAAATAGTTTAGGGGTCTCTCTTTGGGGATGCACACACTGCCACTATAGGACAGGGTTGTCGCTCTCCAAAAGGAGTCTATTGTGTGTAAGTATGGCTTTATCTCAAAGGCAGGGGATATTGTTTTCTCCTGTCCATACATCCATCCGTAAAATCTTGTAGAATTTGAGGAATGATATTTCAGAGTAACGCAAAACTAAAAGATTTCAGAGGTAACTTTAAAAGTACATGTAGGCCACTCCTCTAAAATGTGTTGGAGGTGCTTATGAAAGAAAATTTTGAAGCCTCCACAGAAAGCTAGTAAATAACTTCTAATAGCACACATGCACAGATTCACTTGAAGTAGCATGGGCCAAAAAATTTTAATTCGCCTGTACCAATATACATGAAGAGCTATTGCTCTACCTCAATGGTGGCATTGGTGTTTGTGGTGGCGTCAGCATTGCTGTTCGCAAAATAATAAGATTTTGCGTTTAAGTTTTTATTTGATGGGCATGGGGCTGTCAGGTGTGTTATCCTGTATGTGTACAGGTCTTATTTTTGGCTTGCCGTCTCGGCGGCAAGCCAGTATTCAAGTGGTTTAGTGATACCGAGTTATTTTCAGAAGAAACGATACGTCACACTTAGTCGGAAAATACCTGGAGAAACAAAGACCTCCTCCAATTTGGTCTATTTTTATCCATATTCGATTTACCTCATCTGCTAAAAATAACAGATGGAAACTTTTCTTCTATTTTTGATAGTGCATGTACTTTTTAGCTCACCTGAGCCATGGGCTCAGGGTGAGCTATTGTGATCACCCAGTGTCCGTCGTGCGTCGTCCGTCGTGCGTCGTCCGTCGTGCGTCGTCAACAATTTGCTTTAAATGACATCTTCTCTGAAACCCCTAGGCCTAGGGCTTTGATATTTGGTATGGAGCATTGTCTAGTGGACCTCTACCAAGTTTGTTCAAATGGTGGCCGCAGGGTCCAAAATGGCCCTGGGGCAGGGGGTCTTGGGTTCGAAACTAAAATATACTTAAAAATCTTCTTCTCCAGAACTGCTTGGCTCAGATGCTTGAAATTTGGTATGTAGCATTGCCTAGTGGTTCTCTACCAAGTTTGTTCAAATGGTGGTCCCAGGGTCCAAAATGGCCCCAGAGCAGGGGGTCTTGGGTTCGAAACTAAAATATACTTGAAAATCTTCTTCTCCAGAACTGCATAGCTTAGATGCTTGAAATTTGGTATGTAGCATTGCCTAGTGGTCCTCTACCAAGTTTGTTCAAATGGTGGCCCCAAGGTCCAAAATTGCCCCGGGGCAGGGAGTCCCAGGTTTGAACCATAGAAATACATAGAAAAATATTAAAAAATCTTCTTCTTCAGAACTGCTTGGCTCGGATGTTTGAAATTTGGTATGTAACATTGCCTAGTGGTTCTCTACCAAGTTTGTTCAAATGGTGGCCCCAGGGTCCAAAATGGCCCCGGGGCAGGGGGTCTTGGGTTCAAAAACTAAAATATACTTGAAAATCTTCTTCTCCAGAACTGCATGGCTTAGATGCTTGAAATTTGGTATGTAGCATTTCCTAGTGGTCCTCTACCAAGTTTCTTCAAATGGTGGCCCCAGGGTCCAAAATCGCCCCGGGGCAGGGACTCCCACTTTTGAATCATAGAAATACATAGAAAAATGTTCAAAAATCTTCTTCTTCAGAACCACTTGGCTCAGATGCTTGAAATTTGGTATGTAGCATTACCTAGTGGTCCTCTACCATGTTTGTTCAAATGGTGGACCCAGGGTCCAAAATGGCCCCAGGGCAGGGGGTCTTGGGTTCGAAACTAACATGTTCTTAAAAATCTTCATCTCCATAACTGCTTGGCTCAGGTGCTTGAAATTTGGTATGTAGCATTGCCTAGTGGTCCTCTACCAAGTTTGTACAAATGGTGGCCCCAGAGTCTAAAATGGCCACGGGGCAGGGGGTCTTGGGTTCGAAACTAAAATATACTTGAAAATTTTCTTCTTCAGAAGTGCATGGCTTAGATGCTTGAAATTTGGTATATAGCATTGTATATAGCATTGCCTAGTGGTCCTTTACCAAAGTTGTTCAAATGGTGGCCCCAAGGTTCAAAATAGCTCTGGGGCAGGGAGTCCCAGGTTTGAACCATAGAAATACATAGAAAAATATTCAAAAATTTTCTTCTTCAGAACTGCTTGACTTGGATGCTTGAATTTTGGTATGTAGCATTGTCTTGTGGTCCTTTACCAAGTTTGTTCAAATGATGGCCCCAGGATCCAAAATGGTCCCCGCCCCAGGGGGTCCTGGGTTTAAACCATAGAAATACATAGAAAAATATTAAAAAATCTTCTTCTTCAGAACCACTTGGCTCAGATGCTTGAAATGTAGTATGTAGCATTGCCTAATAGTCCTTTACCAAGTTTGTTCAAATTGGGGCCCCAGGGTCAAAAATGGCCTGGGGCAGGGAGTCCTAGGTTTGAACCATAGAAATACATAGAAAAATATTCAAAAATCTTCTTCTTCAGAACCACTTGGCTCAGATGCTTGAAATTTGGTATGCAGCATTGCCTAGTGGTCTTTTACCAAGTTGTTCAAATGATGACCCCCAGGGTCTAAAATGGCCCAGCTCCGGGGGGTCTTGGGTTTGAACTATAGAAATACATAGAAAAATAGTCAAAAATCTTCTTCTTCAGACCCATTTGGCCCAGATGCTTGAAATTTGGTATTTAGCATTGCCGAGTGGTCTTTTACCAAGTTTGTTCAAATGATGACCCAAGGTCTAAAATGATCCCGTCCTAGGGGGTTCTGGGTTTGAACCATAGAAAAATATTCAAAAATCTTCTTCGTCAGTGCCACTTTGCTCAGATGCTTGAAATTTGGTATGTAGCATTGCCTTTATCAAGTTTGGTCAAATGATGGTCCCAGGTTCCAAAATGGCCCAGCAGCAGGGGGTCCTGAGTTTGAACCATAGAAATACATAGAAAAATATTCAGAAACCTTCTTCTTCAGGACCACTTGGCTCATAAATTGAAATTTGGTATGATGCATTGCCTGGTGGACTCCTACAAAGTTTTATAAATGGTTGCCCTGGGATCCAAAATGGTCCTGGGGTGGGGAGTCTTTTGGGTTTAAAATAAAATATACTCAGATGCTTGACATTGCCTAGTGGACCTTTACCAAGTTTGTTCAAATGGTGGTGCCAGGGTCCAAAATGGCCCCATAGCATGGAGTCCTGGGCTTGAACCATAGAAATGCATAGGAAAATAATATTATTCAAAAATCTTCTTCATCAGAACCCATTGGTTTCTGGTGAAAGCGTTTATGGAAATTATATAGAAGATTTTGGTGCAATATTTGATAAACGTACATTTGAATGAACTTATGATTGTGTTTGGGTATTATATTCCAACAACAGCTAAGATGGATGGATTACTTGGGATTTTACGACCTTTTTCAGTCATATCAGGACGATGTTTGGGTGATAATGAAAGGCTGTGTGCAATGGAACCCTGTTTACGATGGAAAGAACTCAGCCTCTGGCAAACCCGCAAATGCTAGATCAGTAGGCCAGTGCTTAACCCACTGAGCTACCTGGGCTCCATATGGAGACAGGGCTACAGCTTAAAGGCTCCCCCACAGACTGGAGGAGCCAAGATCTAACCAGTGAACCCTGGTTTTCAGGATCAGTGATTTGTCCACTCGGCATCCACAGCTTCTCAGTTCTGCAGTCTTCTAGTTTCTTTTTTAGGGCAAGAATTGTATGACAAGATGTTCTGGAATTTCAAAGAAGAAATAAAAGACAATGATCAGGAACAGATATTATCAAAAACCTTTGCATAGAGCTGAGATCTAACCAGAGACCCCTGGTTTTCAGGATTGTGATTTATCCACTCAGCAACCACAGCTTCTGCTGTATTCTAGTTTCTGTTTAGGGCAAGAATTGTATGATGATGTTCTGAAATTTTATTGAAGAAATGAAAGTCAATGATCAGGAACCGATATTATCAAAAACTGTTACATAAAGGTTACATTTATTTGATCAAATTCATTACGGATATATTTGCCCAAATGCTGTACCAAAATATTCAGCATTGTTGATTAATCTCATTTTGTGTTGAAGAAATGGCTTTTTAGCTCACCTGAGCCAGCGGCTCTGGGGGAGCTTATAGGATGGTAAGGCTCCGTTGTCCGTCGTCCATCCGTCCGTCGTCCGTCCACACTTTCAAACGACTTCTCCTCTGAAACAGCTGGGCCGATTGTAACCAAATTTCATATAGAGCCTCCTGGGACCTTAGGAACGAAAAGTTGTTCAAACGGTCCTGGTCACATGACCAACATGGCCGCCATGCCCATATATGGTAAAAACTTGAAAAAATCTTCTTCTCCAGAACCAAAAGGTCGATGGCCTTGAAACTTGGTATGTAGCATCGAGTACACGAGTACTACCAAGATTGTTCAAATTATGACCTTGGGTTGACCTTGACCTTTTTTACGGTAAGGTCAAATTTGCTTCCTTATGCTTTTATATGGCAAAATGCTGCAACATAAGATATCTTGGAAACTGTTGAAGATTTTGGCCTAAAATTGGTACATACAGTCATCTTAATGACTACATGAAGATTTATGAGTACAAGAGGTCAAGGTCATTCTTTGACCTTTGACCCAGAACTCTCCTAGTTTGACAATATCAAACAATCTCCTCATAAACAACTAGGCCAATTGTAATTAATTTCATATAGATCCTCCAGGGGTTGAGGGAATGAAAATTTGTTCATATGGTCCAGGTCACATGACCAACATGGCCACCACGCCCATATATGGTAAAAACCTTTAAAAATCTTCTTCTCCAGAACCAGTAGACCTATGGCCTTGAAACTCGGTATGTAGCATTGGGTACTCAAGTACTGTTTAAATTATGACTCTGGGTTGACCTTGACCTTTTTTACGGCAAGGTCAAATATCCGAAAATGCTAGAACATGAGATTTCATGGTAAGTTTTGAAGATTTTGGCCTAAAAATTGGTATATACAATCATCTTAATGAGTACATGAAGATTTGTGAGTACAAGAGGTCAAGGTCAATCTTTGACCTTTGACCCAGAAATCTCAAATTTTGACAATTTCAAACAATCTGCTCTAAAACCACTGGGCCAATTGAAACCAAATTTCATATAGAGCATAGGGGGTTGAGGAAATGAAAAAAAAAATCTAACGGTCCTGAACACATGACCAACATGGCCGCCACGCCCATATATGATAAATACCTTTAAAAATCTTCTTCTCCAGAACCAATTGACCGATGGCCTTGAGACTTTGTATGTAGCAATGGGTACTTGAGTACTATCAAGATTGTTCAAATTATGACTTTGTGTTGACCTTGACCTTTTACAGCAGGGTCATATAAGGGAAAATGGTAGAACATAAGATTTCATGGAAAGTTTTGAAGATTTTGGCCTAAAAAATTGGTATATACAGTTGTCTTAATGAGTTCATGAAGAATTATGAGTACAAGAGGTCATGATAAGTAAAAGCCACCTTGCCAATTGTTCAGGTGAGCGATTCAGGGCCTCATGGCCCTCTTGTTTAATATTTCCGTTAAAAAGCACGTTTTTCTTTTACAAGTGCCTTGAACTTGGCCATATTTCTTTTGCTTTTTATAAACTGATTGCATTAAAAATGAAACTCTGAATTTAATGCAAAGTATTTGGCTTTGCATCCGAAGAAATATACCAAAACCCTGTGTAAAAAACAGTGTTTATATATAGCAATAGCGCAAAGCATTAGCTTTTCCAAAAATCATGCAGCGACGTCGCGAAAAATAGGCCTTAGGGCATCGCATAATCTGACTGGTCAGAGCAGCCGGCACCCTGTCCAGCGCCGGTACATTCATTGGATCTGGTCAGTCTTTTTCGGCATATATATTCTTCATGATGATCCATGATGAAAACATCTTTTATGCTGAGGATAGACTGATAAGACTGCGCTTATGCCGGAGTGGACTGATCTGTGTATCTGCAAAAACTGAAAGCGTAGAGTTCAAATTTATTGTTTAGATTTAGAAACGAGCGCTTTGACGATTTTCTTCTCATATCACATTAACTGAAATTCTTTTATTCCATCTATCTATGTGTGTGGCTTGCTTATATGTAGAACTGACCATGTTATGTACGTAAACGTCGGTAATGTCAGTGAGTACTTAACGCTTACGCATTGCAACAGGCCTTTCCATGGCACAAACAAAGCGATATATTATGTACACATTTTTAGCATCTGATAAATTTCCTTTTGGCCATCAACATGTTCATGAATAGCCTGAACAATGATACAAAAAAAGGGGACAATTCAGAATCGTTAACATTTGAAACTCAGAATTGTTAATATTTGAAACTGTTAGGGATTGATTGACAGCTTTATGACAACGGAGGGGTTGGTTGGTGCGATGATGCTGGGTATAACTTCAAGTGCCGGGGCGTCCTACTTATTTGGATTATAGTAGAACAAGGGCCTACTGTGCTTGCAGTAGGTGCGGGTTGGGGTGTGTGGACATTTTTCTTGCTTTTATAACACTCTCGTTTAGCTATACAAATGTACTGAGAAATATTTACACTCGTCGACGATTTCCTTAGATGAACCTATACTGGGCTGAGGATGTTCATACATCCACGAACAACACACATTCATGCAATCTTACGCGTAAGCAACATCATAGATGATTGGCCGACGTAACGTTTGATATACGTCATGTCATAGTGATGGCTGCTGTACTTCATTACCAAACACGTTGGTTAATAACTATTCTTTGTCCTTTGCTTGGCAGAACTTCACGAATAAGTAAACAAAATTGATGTAAAAATATTGAATAAATATAAAAAAATAAATTTCATTTGTCGGGAGTTCATGGAAATACGAACGCAATAGGTTCCGTGCTTTGTTGTTCCCAATTGGTGTAAAGCAAGTTATTGTCCAAACAATAACAGCATGCATTTTCTTCTCAGAGTGTCAAAATTTTGTTCCAGTCACTGCCATTGATGCCACTTAAACCAAAAATAAACTTCAGTAAATATTATTTTATTTCTTCTTTGGATGCCAAGTTCAGATGTGCCAATATTCCATAGACATGGGTTTGAAACAGTCTTTCCTCAAATTTTGATTCAGACTAAATGTGACTCAACAGCCGTAAAGAAAAGACTTGAAATAGGTCCACATAGTTATTTTCCATGAGACATGACTAACGGCCGGCCAAAATGTTGGAAAACTGTTTTGTTGTTGTTGTTGTGTGTGTGTGTGTGTGTGTTGTTGTTGTTGTTGTTGTGTGTGTGTGTGTGTGTGTGTGTATGTGTGTGTGTGTGTGTGTTTTTCCTCAATTTGTTTTTCAAATAAATTCTACACTTGTTTTTACATTACACCCATGGATAATGCCACCATTCAAGAAGTTAGATATTGAATACTTTGCTAAATAAAAGTAAGCAACAGAAAGTACACTAACAATCGGGTTCACTTCAATAACAACTCATGAGCTGTGCAAGCCTTCCTTTTAAAAGGAAATTTTATATCATCCTTTGGATGGCATTTACAGCTTTATTTTCACAGCCTCCTGTCTTGGTTATGAAAGCATAATATACTTAGCAAAAATAAAAATTTGACAGTCGCTATTTTTCATCCTACGGTAGTCCAGAAAAAGTGAGACGTAAAAAATCTTTTAATTTAAGAAAAATAATCAATTGGTAATACCATAGTCACACAAAATTCAAGGTTCTTTAGATACAGCAATATTGAGGCTATTGTAAACATAACAAGGGTACTTTCCTGTTTTCTTTGCTCAAAACCAAACAATCACCGAATTTAAAATTGTTAAAGTCTGCTTAAATGATAAAAATTCAGTTGAAAATGCCTTTCAGTTATTTAATCCAATCTGTATGGACTTATAAGCTAAGTTTATGCCAATGCACTGTCGACTAGGAGGCCGTGAGGACCAGACGAAAAACCTCAGCCCATGCCATTATGAAGTCGGAAATTCAGTTTCAATGGAACTCCCATTACACTTTAAAGTCTTTATGGCAGTTTAAGAAATGGCTTTCGAATAAATTTAGTGAAGAAGACATTGAGTTTACAAGACAATCAAACAAATCTCGAAGAAAATAATAAAAAAGACACACTGGTATAGAAAATATGGTATCTCAAGAATCTCTATATGTTTAATTCAAAGGGAGATAATCTGAAAAATTTGAATCTTTAAACGTTATTTTCAGGGTGTGATTACAATTTACATAAGCGTTTTAAGTGTTTTCTGTGCGGTCTGGAACTACTGTTTATTGCGTGCAAGAAAACTTTCTGCTGCACATGCGCAAATTCAAGTTCTGATCTGAATTATTAAAATAGGAATAAGTTAGATAACTCCGGACATGACAAAAATATACCAACAATTTTTCATGATTTAAGTAATCAGACGTCTGTCCAACTCGAAAAAATCCATATATAACGTACATTTTTGCTTAAAGGCTGGCCAGAATTAAAAAATAAAAACCGTAAAGTTTTTATTTTTGTTCAGTATACTAATAGTCACTATGCTCTTTTTTGCATGGTCACAAGTCCTTTTGCCATTAGTGTGAGTGTGGTCGTGTGTGTATGTGTGCATGCTTGTGTGTGTGTGTGTGTGTGTGTGTGTGTGTGTGTGTGTGTGTATGTGTGTGTGTGTGTGTGGAGGGGATGGAGTAGTTGAGTGGGGTATGTAGAGGTGCACAATGTAAAGTACAGTAGAAACCCTGATGGCTGGTTTACCCTGCAGGACTAGAACTGTTTCCATGGTCCCTAGAGGTTACTTTTTATAGAAACTAACCCTGGATGGCTAGAACTTTCCCATTGGCTGAAACTAATTTTCATGGTCCCAAGCCTGTTCGAGCAATAAAGTTCTACTGTAGTTTTATATAACATTTCAGATGAGCTTGTAGTTGACTTGCAGTTGGAACCAATTAAAATCAAAATGATACAGACAAGTGAAAAAGCACAAGGCTCCACAGAATTAAGGAGCTGGAACAGATTCAGGATGGCTGATTCGGATCTATACTATTTCAGCAAAAATTTAAATCACTGTGGTATGATAGACTTGTATTCAGGTCAGCTGGGATTTAAAAAAGGCTGAGAGCTTGCCACTGTCTGTTGATTTAGGGAGGTTTGTTTCCCTGTAAAGATAGGTGCCCTTTATAGGGATTAACAGGGCTTTGTGAAATATGACAACAGAGATAACCTGAATAAGGGAAGGTCCATATTGATGCATGACTACTGTATTAGTCGATATTGACATTATTAGAGAGTTATCACTAGCAAAGGTGTTAGCTCATAGCGGACAACAAAATTTATATCGACAGAAATTCAAACATGTGGCCTACAAGCTATATTGTATTGAAAATTTAAAGACCAGCGGGCAAACAGTTTAGATTCAGATGAGGTGGCCCATAACATATTTTCATAAGAGAAATAAAACAAGAAATAAAAGAAACAATAAAATAAACAGCCAAATGAAAAAAAAAGAAAAGAAAAGGATAGAAAAAAAGTAAACCAAATAATTGCTTATCTGGAGCAGAGTCTGTTGACCAGTGGCTAAACTAGTGACGAGAGAATGTTGCCGTTATTAATCACCGATAGGGTATCTGTTTGACGATATTTGATCCACGACTATATGAAGATTACTGTCGTGATTTACCTGTTTTTGCGGCATAATTAATGTTTGACGACCACTTCAGTGTAACATAGATATGACTGCACAAAGAGCTCGCTTAAGAATTATGATGTTACGAGAAGTGTGAATGTATCGTTTTTAATCTTCGGGGATAATAATTGATTTTAAATAAATGCTGCTTGTCACATTTTGAAATCATCAAAGAAAATCCAAGAGATTTTTATCTACGAAAGTTAGGAAAAAAAATCAACGAGGGCAAAGTTTCGGTATTATTAATGGAGGACAGAACTAAAATTAGTGACATTATGAATAAACTTGTCTTTAGTATATGCAAATGTTGTATGCCTAAACCAACCTGCACATTTGTGCAGCTGATTAAGGCAACATATTTTGCATTTTAAAATCTTTGCAGCCCTAGTTCTTATTGTTTTTGGTCATTTTGTTGTTTTGAGCAGACAACAAGTTTTGTTGGACTGGGCATGCCCAAAGATGGGTGTTCCCATGTTTCAACTCAGTTAATGTCATAATAATAGACTTTAGTGACACACAGACATTAAATTAAGTGCATTTTAAGTCATTTTCAGAGTAAATTTAAAGGTATACAAAACTTAAATATCATGTCTCCTTTTTAATTTGGCAGTAAAATAACAGTAAAATGAATATAATGTCTGGGTAAACTTCTGAATTTCTGATGTCTGTAAATATATGTGCTTAGGAAAAACATATTCGAATATGGCTAAAAAAACAAAAAAACATTTTTCAAAGAAATAAAAATAAATGTCCGATGCTATGAATTGGATAACTAGTTGCATTGCAGTTGTTCATGGTCATTGAGGCATGCTTTTGTACGTTTGCAGCTTGCCTGTATATAAGTACAGTACTGCCTTTTCATAGGCCCTTTCCATTCTTGAGCTGGGCCATGTAGCGCAGTCGGTAGGGCACCTGACACATAAGTCAGAGGCCCTGAGTTCAATACTCGTTCTGGCCACATACTTTTGTTTCCCCATCCACTGATTGAAGAAGGGCAGTTGTCAGTTAATGGCTAAAGTATGTTCACTTAGTACTGGCTAACTGCTCAGGAGGTCTAAGCCTGCCGGTTAGGTTAACTGACCATCCCGACATGACCATAACTGTTTACCGTGGACGTAAAGCAACAAATCAATCAATCAGTCAGTTTCCATTCTAGACCCTCAGTTTATGTTAAAATGTTTGCTAAAGTTTTGTATATGATGGGTGTGGGCAAACATCAGTCAGGTGAGCTATCCTGTCCAAGCGAGAGGCCTTGTTTTAGAAGACATTGAAGACTTCCACATATATCTAAGTTGCATACATTTAGTTTGTAAACACCCCTTGGAGAGTTCATAATAACTTATGGAGTAAAAGAATCCAAAGGCTTGTAATGTGATACCGTGAGTGAGGCAAAAACTGTACCTGGAACTAGTACATACAGTGAAGTGCTGAGGAATAATGAACCCCTTCAACAACCACCCATTCAAAAGGGAAATAAACAACATAATCAGTCAAAAGATGCAGACAAAAACCTAAAGAAGTCAAAATCAGCTAAAACTTCCTCTGATAATTCAGTGAAATCTGGGACTAGTCAGAAACAGCCAGTGTCACGGACATTATTTATTGGGGACTCCATTCTCTCAGGGATAAATAAAAAAGGCTTGAAAGACAAAGTTGACTGTCAAGCTATTCCTGGGGCTACCATTGACATTCTTCTGGAAAAAATCCAAATTTATGATCTGAAAAGTTTCCAGGATATAATAATTTATGTTGCAGGCAATGATGCATCTCAAAATACTGAAACTGAATATGCTGAAGAAAAATATGAACAACTAATCTGCCTGATCAAAAAGAAGAACCCAGAAATCAAAGTTTACTTGTGTAACATATGTCCACGTGGGGACACATGTGTTAAAGAAGTAAATGACATAATAAAAAGACAAAGTGAAGTACATGGAGGAATTTTCATTGATGTATATAAGACTTTCTTTAACAAGAAAAATCTGTTAAAATCTCATTTCTACCAACTCAGGGACAATATACATTTATCAGCATCTGGTACACGAGGACTACTTGGATGCATTAATCAGCATATAGATATAGTTGAAAATTTTCAACAGTGTGCCTTTTCTGCGCCAAGGACTCAGACTGGTAGGAGAACTCAATCCCGACAGACAGAGAGTATGCCTCATACTGTCGCGTTTAGAAATGGTAATAGAGAGAGCATGCCTCATGCTTTCTCATCTAGGAACCAGAATAGAAGAAGTGATCATACTTCTGGGAACATTCAGAGGTGTTTTAAATGTGGCTTAACTAATCATGAAACTTATAAGTGTCATCACAAACAACAACTTCAATGTTACAGCTGCAAATTTTGGGGTCACAGAGACTCAGTCTGTTGGAATATTTAGGACAGTGGCAAATATGCCCTGAATTACCAGTATGAAAAAAATGACCCACTTCTATCAAACAATAAATACAACTTTTTAGTTAACATATGTGGTGATTGCAATCTAATTAACTGTGAGTGCAATTCCTTAATTGCAAATACACCTATGGTTTCAGTGTCTGTTACTAAAAATAGGAATGTCCATGATTTGTTAACTTGTTTTGATGAAAATGACTGTTACTATGATTTGTCAATCCTGTTTCAAACTAATGAATTTTCTACAAATAACGAATATGACAGGTCAACACTTGTTGATCAAAGTGTCAGTGACTATGATTTGTCAACCCTGTTTGACGAAAGACATGAAACAAGTGACTTTTATTCAGATGTTACCATTGAAAACAATGTGCATGTTAATAATGTAGATAATGATGTGCATGATATTAGTTTTTCTTCCGTGAGTGCCCACAGCATGATGAATTTAGGTCTAAAGAAAAAAGGTTTTAAAATGGGTCATTTAAATATTCAAGGGATTCAGAATAAAATGGAACAAATTGATTTACTTTTAAACAGTTCAGAAAATGACATTCAGCTGTTTGGACTTAGTGAAACCAAGCTGAATGCTAACCACACTAGTGACTTCTTCAAAATCAAGAACTATCAACTTTTTCGTAAAGATAGAATTGTTTCTGCTGATAGACCTGAGCAAGGTGGAGGAATTATTGTCTATGTTAAAGATGAAATTAAGTGTGAGAGAAGGCATGATTTAGAGAGTGTGAATATTGAATGTGTTTGGTTAGAAATTTTTCAACAAAATAGTAGAAGCTTTTTAGTTGGCATCATGTACAGACATCCAAATGAAACTGTACGGTGGAATGAATTATTTGATGATCACTTTGATAAATGTTTAGAATGTGAAAAGGAAATTTACTTGATTGGCGATTTTAATCGTGACTTGCTACAAGAAAATATACGAAAATCCTGGCTTGAATATATGGAGTCGTTTGGTCTGAAACAAGTTATTGACTCCCCCACCAGAGTCACTAAATATTCTGAAACATTAATTGATCATATATATTGTAATACCCAAAGTAATATTCTCTCTATAGATGTGCCCATTTTAGGTCTAAGTGATCATTTTCCTATTTTTCTAACTAGAAAAATTAACTCTAATTCAGTTCACAAAAAATCTCATTACTCAATTTCATACAGGTCTTTTAAGAATTTTAATGAAGCAGAATTTATCAGTGATTTGGATGCAACACCTTGGGATGTAATCAAAATGTTTGATGACACCAATGATATTGTTGAAACCTGGTCTTCATTATTTTTGGATATTGTTGATAAGCATCTTCCTTTAAAACAACATCGTGTAAAACATAAACAGCAGCCAAAATGGCTTACTGGTGATATAATTGATGCAATAAAAACAAGAGATAGGTATAAGGCTATTAACAATAATGAGCAATATAAAATTTGGCGAAATAAAGTATGTAGTATGATTAAACAATCTAAAAAACTTCAATATTCAGAAATTTTAAAAGAAAATGCCAACAATCCTGCTAGTGTTTGGAAGTTATTCAAGGAAATAGGTGCAAGTAAGCGTAAGGATAACAGTAATATATTTTCATTGAAAATACAGGACAACATCATCGAAAATCCTCAAGACATTGTAGAAGAATTCAATAGATTTTTTGTGACAGTGGCATCAAAAATCAAACAGCCAATCACGAATTCTAATTTTGATAAGCTTAAACAGTTTTGTGATGAGAAAAATCCTGACAATAATCAATTTTCAATACCACATATTTCACATGAAAGAGTGGAAAAATATTTAAAAAACATTGACATCAGTAAAGCTACAGGTTCAGATAACATTGGACCAAGACTTCTAAAACTAGCAGCACCATTTATTTCAGACAGCCTGAAGCATATTTGTAACCATAGTATAAATAAGTCAACTTTTCCAGATAAATGGAAAGAGGGTAAAGTAAAACCTTTACACAAAAATGGCTCTAAGGATGACACTAATAATTACAGGCCTATTTCAATTCTGCCTGTCATATCAAAATTGTTGGAAAAGCATGTGCATGATTCTTTAATGACTTTTTTGACCTCCCATAATTTGCTCCATTCCACACAATCTGGTTTTAGACCCAATCATTCTTGTGAGACTGCTTTACTACTAATGATCAATAAATTTCTTGAAGCCATAAATAACAATCAGATAATTGGTATGGTCATGGTTGATTTTAGGAAGGCCTTTGATTTGGTAGATCATATGCTCTTGCTTAAAAAGCTCAGGCACTATAAACTTTCAGCAGAAGCAGTTAATTGGTTTTCTTCTTACCTGCTGAATAGGAAACAAAAAGTTGTCATCAACAATACTGAATCAGCGACAGAAAATATTGTATGTGGCGTACCCCAAGGGTCAATTTTAGGTCCTTTGTTATTTTTATTGTTTATAAATGATTTACCACTTTTTACTAATAACGTTTCAACAGACCTCTATGCTGATGATACCACACTATTTCAGATTGGTGAGTCTCAAGACTCCATTCAACAAAATTTACAGCTGGCTTTACAGAACCTTTCTGAGTGGTGTAAGTTTAATGGAATGTTGTTGAATACTGAAAAAACCAAGGTTATGTTGATTACCACTGTGCAGAAACGCCTTCATTTAAATAATAACTGTTTGCACTTAACTTATAATGATGATGCTTTGAACACAGTTGAAACTGAAAAAGTTCTAGGTGTATATATTGACAACAATTTAACCTGGTCTGTTCATATTGATTTTATTGCTAAAAAGATCTCTTCAAATTTATGGTTGTTATCAAAATTAAAAGAATATCTATCGACTGAACATAGAGTACAATTTTACAAAACATATATACAGCCACACATTGACTACTGCTCTTCAATATGGGGTGGAACATCTCAGCATAACCTTAATAGAATTTATAGGTTACAAAAAAGAGCTGTAAAAATTATCTTAAATTATGAGTATGATGACATTACTGTTAGTATGGATAATCTTAAAATTCTAAATGTTTATGAACGTGTATTTCTTAGAAAGGCTAAATTTATGTTTAAAATTTCTAAATCTGTCGCACCCTCTTACATAAACCAATTGTTTTCACTTAGATCTATGAATGAAACTCTTCAGTCCCTTAGATCAACAAGTACATTAAACTTTTTAACCCCAAGACCCCAAAAAGAAATTTTCAAACAAAGTTTAATTTATTCTGGACCAGTCATTTGGAACAACTTACCAGATTATCTGAAGACCTTAGAAACTACTGACTCATTTCATAAACACTGTATTAGGTGGATGAAATCTAATTTATCTATAAACCATTAATACTTTCTTTCTTTTTTGTAATTTTCATACGAGTTTGTAATTTATGTACACTTTTATGTCAAATATCACTTTTTTTTATAGATTTTTTTTTTTTTTTTTTTTTTTTTTATATTTCTAGACCGATAAATTTGTTGTACATATGAGTGTGTGAAAGGAAATTATAATGTTCGTGTTTATTTTTGTTGTCAATAATTTGTTAGAAAAGTAGTATTAGAGGGCCTCATGGAAGATTAGCTATTGCTAAATGTGTTACCCTCTGAAAATAAAGACTATTATTATTATTTTATTATTATGTAAGAATTTTAAAACATTCAACAATCTGTGGGAGGAACTACTAGTAAATGGCAAGCCATGTATGAACTCCCCACACTTCAAATTTTCACACTAACTGCATGTTGATTCATTTTTTTCTCTGCCATTATGTTGACACTGCCTGAAAAAATTTCTTGTATTAACACTATAAGCACCAGTGACGAAAATAGCATAATTTGCAAACAGTGTAGATCCTGATGAGGCGGCTCATAATGAGCCGCCTCATCTAGATCTACACTGTTTGCCTTCTAGTCTTTGAATTCTCAATATGAAATGTCTTGGACAAAGCATTTTTTAATTTTTGCAGACGTAAATTTTGTTATCTGCTTTTTGGCGCTTAAAGAGAAGTACTTCCAAAAAAACTGGTAAAAGGTAACTATGCTGTTGTTTGGCTAATGATCAGGAGTGGATAATGGGATCCAAGATGGTTTCTTACCGCAGTTTTCAACAGAAAGACTCTCTGCCCAAAATGGCTGAAGCCTTTTCTGTTACATGTACCATCTACTACTTGGCTACCTTTTGTGGACCACAAGAAATTTACAAACACAAAATGAAAATTCCAGCATGACTGCATGCCTTTGTATTTTTAAATTCATGTACTTAAAGGCCTCTTTATGCATAATGAAACTCATTTAATTTTAGCTTAATAAGTTTTCTTATATACATGAGTTTCTGTTTGTCCCCCACAAGATCAGATAATTTGACAGTTGAATTGGTATTAAAATAATCAAGGACCGTCTTTTATTGGTGACGACTTGAAAACTAATAAATTGAATACCCAAAAGATCTAAATGATAAAATTGATGACCTTATGTTTTGTAATTTTTCATGCTTCCAATCAGATAGGTTTCGAAGATTTATTAAAAACAGTTTTGGTGATAAAAACGCTCGTGGATTTGACTTCGCAAGATCTGTTTTAATTACTTCAAATTAAGATCTTGTTTCGTTTTGAACTTGAAATTACATGTAAGTCATTGTCTGATACTGAGTCCTATTTATTAAATGATTCATGCCATGAAATAAATGCAAACAAGGAAGACTGTGATCAGGCTGATCAGATCCTTTCCTGTTCTGCACCCTAGGACTGGTTGTTCAAAACAAATGATGTTGTTACTTACCAAGATATTAAAATTTCAAACTATTATATACAAAAAATGCAACCATTTTTTGCAGAAAAAATGTGAGGGAACTTTCGCAGTGCTAAAGTTCCTCACAATTTTTCAGCAAAAAATATTACTGTAATTGATTTTTGTCGCACCTGCTTTAGCAAGGTGCGATATAGGCATCCGGTTTTCTGTCCATCATTCCGTCCATCCGTCCCTCAGTCCGTTCACATTTATGTTAAACCTGGTGTTAAGATTTGTACAGTTAATTTCTCCAAAACCACTGCAGCCATGGTTGTAATTGATTTTTGTTGCACCTGCTTTAGCAAGGTGCGATATAGGTGTCCGGTTTTCCGTCCGTCATTCCGTCCGTCCGTCAGTCCGTTCACATTTACGTTTACCCTGGCGTTAAGATTTGTACAGTTAATTTCACCAAAACCACTGCAGCCATGGTTCTCAAATTTCATATGGAGCATGATCAGACTACACGACTTCAGCAGCTGGACTTCAGGGTACAGAAATTCAGTCTGGTCGAGAATTCAAGATGGCCGCTGTTACCAAAAATAGCAAAACAACATAATTAACATTTTCTCTAGAATAACTGGGTATATTTGGCTGAAACTTTGCATTGAACATCAATAGGACCTTCTTTTAACAAATTTTGAAAATGAAAAAAATCTGTAGGGGAATTAGGTCACAGTGACCTACTTTTTGTTTAGGAGTCTGAATTTTGCTTCAACTTGAATGCCGATAAATCGATAAACACTGAGTGGATTTTGCTCAGATTTAATCAGAATGATTCTTGAAAGGAGTTTTCCTTTTTTTCACATTTATAGGGATGTACCATCCAAGATGGCCGCCACTGTCATTACTAAAAATAGCAAAAACATAAAAACGACTATATTTCAGGAACTCCTGAATGGATTTGGACCAATTTTGTGTCAGAATGGTCCTTGCATATAGCTATTTTGGTTTTTGGCAAATTAGCCATGCAAGATAGCTGCCATCCACCGTTACTAAAATTAGCACAAACATGGAAATGGCAGTACCTCAAAAACAAGAACCATTGACAAAATTTGTGTCAGAATAATGCCTGAAACTATTTTGTTTTCTTTTAATTTTCATTTTTTGCTTTCACTTTCTTCTCAACATGATCTCTGCTACTGTGGAAATGCAGTGCAGGTGCGACCTAGTATTCCGCGGAATTCTTGTTGTGAGTACTGTAACACTTAAAACACTTAATGTTAAGCTAACAATGCTTTGAACAACCGGGTCCAGATTTGTAGATCTTGAGGCATCTCTTTAATAGACTCATAAAATTCCTAGCTGCTGGGACAGATAGATGGATAACTTGGGATTTTAGATCCTTTTTAACAAGATTTCAGTCATATCAGAATGATGAGAGGATGATAATGAAGGGCTGTGTTCACTGGAACTTCATTGACATTTGAAAAGATTTCTGCTTCTGAAGCTGTAATCAAACCAGACCCGCTAGCTCATCATGCCAGTGCTTATAAACCTACTGTACTGGGGCTCCTCCCCTGGAGGGTCCCCTTACATTTGAATTTTGAAGTGATACCTCTACCAAGTTACTACGCAACCTATACACCTTTCCTATAATTCAGAGTCTGTATGAGTTTTGTCCCTTGCAACGCCTATGACGTCATCTATAGGATAGGCTATTGTTTTTCATTGTGTAACCAAATAAATACCGCTTTTCCGTATATATTCAAAACTAACATTCAACGGTTAAGTTTTGTTCCAACTATATTTAGCTCTTTCTTTGTCGGATATAAAGCTTTATAACTTATAGCATATGGGAATTTGACAAAATTAAAAGATCTCCAACTAAAATTTCGGACCAAAATTACCGTAATCAAGAGCATGTATCTCCAGTACAGTTTCCAAAACATAAGGAAAAGAAAGAAAATCGCGGAAGATGTTCAGTCCGATATTATAAAAGATACAAAACGAACGATTAGCTGATTATAAAGCAGACACACGCTAAAAATGACAACAAAGTGTGCTGACTTGGAATTCGTTTGTGTAATCACTGAATCGCGCGCATTGCCGCAATAAACAAACACCTATGGTTGTGTATTACCTAGACACGTGTTCCGACGGCAGTTTTAAGAACGCCCTACCGTGAAATGGAAACAATCAAATAAATAATACCGAAGATAAGTAAGAGATGGAAAAAATAATATAAATTCAAGCTCGGGTTCAAACTTACGGAAAACATGCTTTTAGATCGGTGTATCGCACAACAAACCATTAATATCAGCGTAATAATCTGTCCGGTAATAATGCGTAGTTACTACCTAAATGCTGACGTTTTACCTGTCGGAAAAATGGAAAGAATTTTTCAGATTTACAAAACTTATTTATACGAAATGTAGCTCTTTTATATTGAACAAACGTGAATGTATTGCTGTTGGGGTGTTAAAACACGGCGTCGATGAAAGGGGTCATGAAAATCATGAGTGACTTGTTGGGATTCTCAATATGATATTAAGATTTAAAAAAAAATATATAAATAAAACATGTCACATGACAACAGGGCAATTATACTTTAATTTGGTCTTTCAATTGTATTTTTGTAATTTACATTTACAAAACGTCTGCTTTATGCATGTTATGTGTGCTTGTAGTTGTACTGAATTATATGGGATGCTCCTATAGACATCCTATAGATGACGTCACAGTATACTTGGGTAGATAACTCGTGCGCGACTTTATCGATTTATAGGAAAGGTGTATACTTGCTAGAGTTAGAACTGCCTCAGTGAGATGGATTGAGTGAATATCTGTTAGACTGACTGGGAGGGGATTTACCGTAATCGACCTTATTAGCGCACATGCCCCAATAAGAGCACATCATGGGAATTTCTTAGGCACATGATTATTAGCACACATATTTTTACTGATTTATCCCTTTGATTACTTATTTACAAGTGCTGAAAACACTATAAAATCTTTCAGTTTTCACCTTACAAAGCTTCTCTTTCCTACATAATTTTAAGCAGCTTTTCTCTGATGCTTTAAACATTAAATTCTGTTTCTTTCAATATATTAATAATATTTTGAAATGTGCGCTTATTAGGAAGAAAGTCTACTGCAAGTATTTAATGCCATTTTGAAATTCCCTACAAGGGTCGAATATGGTAGATCTGTATGACATTTTGAAGCTATAGGATGATCAAAATATTCTTGAGGCCAATAATCAACTGCAGATGGACTAATGATCAATTCCTCAACCCTATTATTACCTGAAAATGACTGACAGTCTGTCTGAGGAGGATGACAGTCTACCCAATATAAGGAGCCAAAAAGAGGACAAGAAATTGACAATGCACCTGTCCTGTCTCAGTGTGCCTCTTTTTCACTAGTCCATAGGCCATCGTTAGAAAATTGTTTGTTTGTTGGTCTGCAGATTAACCATCCAAATCTGATATTGGGACACCTAAAAACCATTGCTGTTCCATAATGGGACAAATGGAAAACTAATGGTTTTAGGTGTCCCAATACTGAAGCACATTAGGGTATTGGGATAATGGTATGGTTTTAGACGTCCCAATACTTAAGCACAATATGGATTCAGGTATTGGGATATCTAAAAACATCAATTTTCCATTTGGGACAAATGGAAAATTAATGGTTTTTAGGTGTCCCAATACTTAACCAAATTAGGGTGTCTTACTCTTTGGTGCTGACCAGTTCGGCAAACCAATTCGGCAAACCAACCATTTTTGTCAATGGCCTTGTTCTTAACTACAGTGCCTCCCCTGCAGGTCATTCTGCTTATCTTCTTACTAGAATTTTAAACAAATTTTGTTTGTTAACAAACTTTTAAAAGCCACATTAGGTGGATCTAAGGGTTCTTAAGTACAACTTCCTTACAACCAACAGTTTGCAGTAGACCTATGGCATTATTTCTTGTAATAATTATTTGCTAATAAACTCGTTTCGAAAGACCATGTTGCCGTTAAAGAAAGGGATGATTTGAAACCTTATCATCGAGATAGATTGTAAATATTTGAAGTTGTTTGATTAAAAGTAATTTGAGAGAGTTGTAATGGATTTTGTCGCGCCTCAGTGTTTAAACTTGCACGTCTTTAATTCTGTATAAACACTGCAGTTCGTTGTGGTGAATTGCTATATTGTGAATTTATAAGATGTTTTCCTAAACTTATAGTGGTAGTTTTATAAATGTTTTCCTTAATCAGCTGCCAATAAAGCAAGTCAAATTGACTGTAAAATGGCCTTGGATTTTTAAAATATGACATTTTCAATCGTTCCATTTTAGGAGGCCTAATATTTGCATAAGGAAATATGTCCCTAGTATATGATTATAGCGTAAAATGGTACCAATATCTGGCGCTGGAAAATAGTAAGGCATTGTAAATAATATGACAGTTGAATAATGATATTTAAAATACATTTTAACTTCCATTTCAAACATTGAATACATAATTGGATAATTATTTTGTATGAAGTTGTTTGAAGGTCTCAAAGTTTGGTGACCTTTTACTAATATTTTGACTGATCTTTTATGTTTCTGTGTTTATATTTTTATATCACACTCCAACCAGATATCAGTTTGATATATTTTAATATCAATCTGGTATATTTTTACCGTATTAATCCTGTAAAATGCCCTAGGGGCATTTTGGGAATGGGGCCTACATTAAAGGTCATGTTGGTCTGAATGTTTCAGTTTCTTGGATGGACACACAGCGCCAAGTGTGTGCAGCTATGGTTACGAACCGCTGAGCCACTTGGGGAACATCATTAGGAGAATTGAACTGAACTGAAATGTTTCAGTTTCCCAGATGTATAGTGAACTGTGTCAGATACATGGGACGTGTTGTCTCTAAACGGTCAGTTTTTAGGTGGTAAAAAATTTAAAGGTGGTAAAACTGACCTGAACCCTTGCGAAAATTAAACGCAGCTCTGTATAAAAGCTGCGCAAAAGCCGGCTTTTCTGCAGCTTTTCTGCGTATTTTTTAAAAAGCTGTAGAAAAGCTGCGTTTCTTTTCAGACCTGCGGAAAAGCTGTACATTTTTTCAAATAGCTGTGCAAAAGCTGTACTTTTTATACCCCCGGTATACGAAGTATATAGGGGGTATATAGTTTTTGGTTTTTCCGTTTATATGTTTGTGTGTTTGTTAACATTTTTTTCTGTCACAGATTTCTCAGGAACCACTACAGCTAGGATTTTGAAATTTGGTACAAACGTTGAGTATGACTAGTTGTACTGTGTAAGAGAGAATCAGACTCCTGCTGCTTATCATTCCCTTTATTTGTCCATTTTTTCTTTCTCTCCAATTAATTTTCTGTCAAAGATATCTCAAAAACTTCTACAGTAAGGGTATCTGAAATTTGGTAGAAACGTTGGGTATGACTAGTTGTACCGTGTAAGAGAGAATCGGCCTGATCCAGCTTATCATTCCCTTTTTTTTGTCCAGTTTTTCTTTCTCTCCAATATCTCTCCAATTAAATTTTTTGTCAAAGATTTCTCAGGAACCACTGCAGCTAGAATTTTGAAATTTGGTACAAACGTTGAGTATGACTAGTTGTACCGTGTAAGAGAGAATCAGCCTCCTGCTGCTTATCATTCCCTTTATTTGTCCATTTTTTCTTTCTCATCAATTAATTTTCTGTCAAAGATATCTCAAAAACTTCATCAGGAAGGGTATCTGAAATTTGGTAGAAACGTTGGGTATGACTAGTTGTACCATGTAAGAGAGAATCGGCCTGATCCAGCTTATCATTCCCTTTATTTTCCAGTTTTTCTTTCTCTCCAATTTCTCTCCAATTAAATTTTTGTCAAAGATTTCTCAGGAACCACTACAGCTAGAATTTTGAAATTTGGTACAAACTTTAAGTATGACTAGTTGCACTGTGTAAGAGAGAATCGGCTTTCTGCAGCTTATCATTCTCTTTGTTTGTTCATTTTTCTTTCTCTCCAAATAAATTTCTGTCAAAGATTTCTCAGAAATTACTACAGTAAGGGTATTTGAAATTTAGTACAAAGCTTGGTAATGACTAGTTGTAATATGTATGAAAACATCAGCCTCTTCCTGCTTATCATTCCCTTTGTTTGTCCATTTTTTCTTTCTATCCAATCAAATTAACCTTTTTTTCTGTCACAGATTTCTCAAGAACCACTACAGCTAGGATTTTGAAATTTTGTACAAATGTTTGGTATAACTAGTTGTATAGTGTAAGAGAACTTCAGCCTCCTTCTGCATATTGTTCCCTTTGTTTGTCCACTTTTTCTTTCTCTCCAAATATTTTTTTTTACCTAGGTTTTTGAAATTTGTTACAAACGTTGGGTATGACTAGTTGTATCATATAAGAGACCATCAGCCTCCATCTGCTTATCATTCCCTCTTTTTTTTTCTTTCTCTCCAATTTGATTTCTGTCGAAGATTTCTCAGGAACCATACAGCTAGGATTTCAAAATTTGGTACAAATATTGGGTGTGACTAGTTGTATTGTGTAAGAGAGTATCAGCGTCCATATATGTATCATTCCCTTCTTTTGTTCATTTTTTCTTTCTTTCCAATTTAATTTTTGTCACAGATGTCTCAGGAATCACAATAGCTAGGATTTTGATATTTAGGCCAAACATTTGGTATGACTAGTTGTATCAGTAAGAGAGTATCTGAGCCTCCTTCTGCTTATCATTCATTATCATTTGTTTTAAAGTTTTGTATTAAGTGTGGCAGTGTTTCTGCTAGGCGGCGGTGCTGGCCGGGGGTATACGTGAGCCCCTGCTCACATGCTCTAGTTTGTGTGAGCTGCGCAGAAGCTGGATATTTAATTTGGTTAATTTCAGAAAGCTGCGTCTTTAAGTCTAAAAGCTGTAGAAAAGCTGAATATTCTTTTTTATTCAACAAATAAACCATAAAGATAAAATCTGCAGCTCCTGAGAGCTGTAGAAAAGCTGCGTATTACTTAAATTTAAGTCCAAACCATCTTAAACATAAAGACGCAGCTATTCTACAGCTTTTAAAAGCTGTGTATTTAAATTTTCAACAATTGCCTCACCTAAAACTGAGATTTTGTTTTGCCATCTTGGACTTTATACAATATCTAGGGTTGTGGCATGTCGGTTTGGTACGGTATATTTTTGTTAATTTTCTATCTTTTGTTTCTAATGATTTTGAGCAGAAAGGGAAAATTTGTTCTACAAATTAGAATTGCATGAAGATCAACATGTTTGGTTTAAATTACGGAAAAATGAATATCTGAACATTAGTGTCACACATGGACACAGGGGCCTAGCTACATTTGTTTGCTTAATAATTTGAATTGATTGGGTGCATATTTTATAAAGAAAATAAAGAAACGCAGCTTTTACGCAGCTCTGCAGAGCTGCGTAAATTCATCAACATTAATCTGGTATTATGTAATATTAAGCAATATTGCCTTGTTGCTATGGCAATTTTCCCTGAGGGGGCCATGTGGCATAAAAATCTTTCCAAAAAACTTTTTAAGCCATCATTTATAAAGAGTCAAGTTAAAAGAAAACAGTGACTTTAAGGCTAAACATGTGGAGATAATGTTTTAACTTGTTCATTTTCACTGGATTTGGATTCTGGTAAGATTTAATTTTTCTAGAATTTCATTTTGTTCTTAATCTTATAAATTTTGCATTATTTAAAACCACAGACAGATAGATAAACTGACATACAAGCAGACAGACAGACAGGCAGGCATGCATGCAGGCACCCCCCCCACACACACACAGTGACCTCACACACACACACACACACACAAAATGGGAAAGACTTGAATTTGAATTCCTTATGATTGTTTTCCCCCTAAATTCATCATTATCTGTGAGTAAAAGTCAAGGGAATGGGATAAGCACTGAAATTTAATATTTTTATACTCAATTTGTATTTTTGTTACTGCATGATTTCTAGTCGGCTATCTGATAATTTACCATATCACTGTTGTTACCTTTTAAAGGTGTTTGTATAGCATTGTTTTATTATATTAAATTCTATTTGTTTTTATTTTTGACCTTTCTGTTTTTCTGTCCTCATCCAGAACTTTTTATTAAAGACGCAGGTTTCTGACAGATACGCAGCTTTTACGCAGGTTTGCTTTTCAAGCTGTAGAAACGCAGCTTTGACCTAAAGCTGCGTTGAAGCTGCGGAAACACAGCTTTAATGCGGCTTTGACCTAAAACTGCGTTGAAGCTGCAGAAATGCAGCTTTAATGCGGCTATAACGCAGCTTTGTTATAAAGCTGCGTTTTAGCTGCGGAAACGCAGCTTTAACGCAGGTCTGAATCAGAGCTGTAGAAAAGCTGCGCAGAAGCTTCGCAAAAGCCGGCGGTATAAGCACCTGCGGAAAAGCTGCGTTTCTGCAGCTTAAGCGCAGCTTTTGAGTTTGACGCAGCTTTTATGTGCCTCTGCATTAAAGCTGCGTTAGAGCTTCGCTAAAGCTGCGTAAAAGCCGGCTTTTCTGCAGGTTTGTATAAAGCTGCGTTAAAGCCGGCTTTTCTGCAGCTCTGCGGAAAAGCTAGCTTTTCTACAGCTTAAATACGCAGGTGCCAATACCGCCGGCTTTTGCGAAGCTTCTGCGCAGCTTTCAAAGCTGCGCTAAAGCTGTAGAAAAGCTGGGTTTTTTTCGCAAGGGGGGGCTCCCAGCAAAATGTAAAGAAAAATAGTAAATGTGTCTCAACTGTATTCTTTGATATTAGCGTGTACTTTGAGATATCAATGTTTGAGATAATGCTAGTCAACTCTGTTTGTTGTGGTCAAGTGGGTAGAGATGCTGGTTTATGGTGCCGAAGATCTTGGGTTTGAATATCATCATTCAGACAACCATTGCCTGGAAAACTCTCCCTTTCTACTCAGCAGCAAATGGGTAGGATAAGGTGGCAAAAGGAGGGGGATGGGCTCTGCCATGCTAGTTGACTAGCCGAGAATGGTTTAGAAAGCTGTTGACAGTAGACCTGGGTCCTTTTTTTTTGGCGTCCAGCCTACATATTTAAGATGATTATGGTACATGACCCAAACCATTTAAATCTAGAGACTGTATTTTAAAACAACTGACATTCATTTGACAATGGTTTTAAATGCAGTTAGCCACCTTAAAAATCATTTTGCCATTTATATGTTTGCACTCAGTGCTTGCAACAAGTTTCATGTCTGACTCCATGTTTCGACAAGATTTACACGTTCGTAAACAAGGCCATCATCTTTAAACATCATAATGAGTACTTATTAGGTACAGCAATCATACCTGACAAAATTTATTAACGCTAGCAAATGAAACAGAATGTGTCATTGTCTCCTACGAAACATCAGTAAAAGGAAGATGACAAGTTAATTGCCGTGCATCAGTGATTTCGTAAGTGTTTTATTTGTTCTTGGCCATAAAAAGATACTTTAAACAAAGATTACAATCACCGTTTCAATATAAAATTTACGCCTAGGGATCATTGTCTTCTGTCGCAGTCATCGCGGGATCTGGTATGACCAAACCGTGGGATGAGGCGTAACCAAAGTTAAAAACACTCGTTACACGAGTCTACATGTTTTGTGGTACAAAAAACTTCGGTTTTGCGAATTATCTTTATATGTTTTATAATTATGTTTTTATTCAAAATTAGGCTAACATAAAAATAATTTAGTGTGAGCCTATTTTTGCACAGAAAATTCTATGCATATCTGAGCATTCATTTGTATTATTCAATATCTGACATCACTTTACTATCATGAAAGTTTGATGATGTCATCATTGCCTGTTTGGTCTAATGAGTGGAACAGTCTGGCAGCAGTCAAAAGCATAGAACAGCATAAGAGCAGTTTAACTTAGAATATTTCCTCACCAGGATGACTTTAGTTACATACCAAAACAAATGTTTTAACCCTTAATGCGCCAAGAAGCAGACGACAAAATTTAAGTCTGCAGAATTTCAAATAATGTTTTGTCCAAGCGATATCAGATTGAGAATTCGAACTCGAGAGGGCAAACAGTGTAGATTCAGATGAGGTGGCTCATGATGAGCCACCTCATCTGGATCTACACTGTTTGCCAATTCAGCAATTTTTAAATTTTGGCGCTTTAAGGGTTAATGACATACTAAATTATCCAGATGTTATCAACCTCACAACTTATCTGGAGCTCTAATGAAAGGCAAAAGGTGCTGTTGCATTAGCAATGATGTGTTTGGCATACCCAAGGTGGAGGTATGCATAGCATACCCTTACAGTTGCTGATGACATCATAGTGATGTCATCATGATGTAAGTACAGGTATGTTCTTACTGTAATGACATTGTCTTGGCCATAGGGGTTTGGCATGTTTTTTTGGTGAACACTGGTATATATATATCTATAATAGAGTCTATTATAGTCATACATACCTGTTCACACCAAAAAAACATAGACTCTTTTATAGTCATACGTATCTGTTCACACCAAAAAAAATATGCCAAACCCCTATGGTTGCCATAAGGACAGCCCTTTGTCTTAGGCATATGAAGAGGGAGCCCATCTCTCTTCTTTCCCTGATTTGAAAAGGTACCTGTTTACTACTGGGTTGACATAAACAGCTTGACCAGTTAGGGATTCAAACCTGAGACCTTCTGCACCGTTGCCAAGTGCCTCTAACCATTTGACCATGACCTCTCTCTAATATGCTTAAAATCTTGGTATAATGAAAACAATGACATTCATATATTCTTTGATCTTCAGTGAACATGCCCTGAACCTGGATTCGTTGTCACATTAGTTAGTGACAATACACATATTTCATAACAGACTGACAATACACACATATTTCATAACAGACAGATACATAATTACAGATGTTTTGCATTTGTTAATGGCTCAGGGCTGGTGGTACATGTGCCGATATATAGTTATTGTCATATTTTGAAACCTTTTTCCTCGTTTCAAATTACCGTACCAACCCTAAGGATCTACCACTTTAATTACCATAATTTTTTAACATGCTGATTTTACTATCCGGAACTGTGCCAAATATAGAGAATTGACAGCAGATTGGGAAACAGTGCAGACCCCGGTCAGACTGCTCCTGCAGGAGCAGTCTGACCAGGGTCTGCTCTGTTTGGCTTAGATGCTTAGAGATTTTATGCAATAACGATATTTTAATTCGATATAACCACTTTAACAAGTAAGCTGCATATTGATTAAGTGAAATTGAGAGATGATCAATCAGACTGTCTAATTGTCAAAAAAATAGTGTTACCTTTGAATCTAATTAATTATTGTTTAAACTAGTCTAGTCTAGTCTATCATTAAACTAATGGGAGTCAAAAACCCTCATTCCATATAATGTGGAATGAAAGTTTTAACTAAGTTCTTTCAATAGTTTATACCTTCAAATGCATCATTTCGGGTGTCAGCGATATGGGCAACTAAAGATAATGATATACAAGAGATATCTTTAAAAAAAGATATAAGACGAAGTGAAAGAAGACATATTTGAAACAAATAATAATATTTTTTTATATTTCTGTTGAAATTGCCCATTTCCTATTTGGAATTTCAGAATTTCCCCATATATGTCTTGTACATCTCCCTATTTGGAATTTTCAGATCTCCCTACCAAAATACAAGAATTCCCTTCTTTGTTTAATCATTCTTCCTATTTGGAAAAAAAGTAGAGGAAAATCTCCCTATTTGTCTTCTCAGCTGTATCACATGTCTGATATTATTATTGAATAGCAGTATCCTTATGTTGGGGTTATCCACTATGGCGAGAAACCAAACTGGTCCGTAAATAATTGACATTCTTCGGTACATTCCGATATGCTTCCGATGATACGGTACTGTATTTTACCCGGTTCAGTACAGCCGGGTGCATAAATTTACCGGAACGGACCGGAATGGACTGAATTACCGGAACGGACCAGTTTTCCCCTATCTTCAGTAGATATTTGTAATATTTTTTATTAAATAACTCTAATTTAATATCAATAAATATTCTGTATGCCATCTAGCGCAAATCAATTAGAGATATTAGTCAAAATACTCTTTGAGTATTTTGCGCCATGGGTAGGACTCTTAATACCCCACGCATATGCGTTTCATCTTAAAATCATATAATCTTATACAAAAATCTGGTTATCTTTCTTCCAAGACTTGGAGCGAATGAAAAACACAAAAATTCCCGAATTTTTGTTCCATAGTATCATGACCAACATTTCAGCCATAGAAAATATGTAGAGCTATATGTATGAAGTCGGTGGATGAAATCAGGGGTTGCAAGTTAAGATAATACAAGTTAGTCATAGGTAGGGCGTTGAATTAATCTGCGCGTGTAGATTGTATCAAAATATCTCAAAAATCGGCTGGAAATATGAATAATAAGGGTCCGTTCCGGTCCGACCCGGTAATTAGGTCCGTTCCGGTAAATTTACGCACCGAGTACAGCCAGAACTACTTTTTTTACTACGAAAGACTTTTCGCACCATAGAATCATTTTTCTCTCAAGCCATCGGCATTTGCGTTTCTCTCGTTCTGCTTAACTCTATCAATCATTACAGCGTTAAAGTGAAAAACATATTTAAAGTGCAAATAATAACATTTTTAATGTAACTAAATCTTCTGACAGGTGAATAACAATTCCATGACATATGCTCTCTTCCATACAGAGATCAAGTCAAGTTTTGGCGCCAACGATGATTTTATTAGACTTCGTCTAACAAAAGATCAATGCATCAAATCCATATGCATGTATAACTTTGTAGCATCCCAAAAAGGATTGATTACAATAAAATGAGACTGCATCACATCAGAGTTTACATGACTGCATCAAGCTATGGCCACATTGCATCAAAAATGGTGCATTGTATCAAAATAGGCTGTGATGCCAGCTCAGTATCAAAATAGGCTATGATGCCATCTCAGGCTTCATTTCATCAAATTATGGCATGATTGCATCAACTTTTTTGCATTTTTTACAGCATTGAACCATGATATGGCTTAATGACATCAATATAGATCATTATATATCAAAATAGGACATCAGTGTATCCAAATATTGGTTCATTGCATCCAGATATGGCATAACTGCAACTAAGTATGGGATAATTGCATCAAAGTCTGGCATAGCTGCATCTAAATATGCATCATTTTTATCAAAATATAGATTCATTACATCAAAATATGGCTCCATTGTGTTAAGACATGGCCCTTAAGTATCAATATACGGCACTGTTGTTTCAAAATATGGAATCAGTGCATCCAAATATGGTTTCATTGCATCAAAATGTGGCATCATTGTCTCCAAATATGGCTTCGTAACAGCAAAATATGACATCACTGTTTCCAAATCTGGCAAGATTGCATCAAACAGCATCATTGCATCCATATAACAGTCAAGCTTCATTATATCAAAACACATCATCATTTTATCAATGTATGGCCTCATTGCACCAACTAGGTCTTCTGGCTTCATTGTTTCAAATCATGGTGTGGAATTGGTGTAAAAATTTGGCTGAATCTAACTTCCATGGCTCCATTGAACCGAAATATGACTGAAGCTAACAATGGCTTCATGTATCAAAGTACAGCTCTGTAGCTAGTTTCTCTTTTAACCGTTTCAGTCAGTCAAAAATATGGAAAAATGCAAATATGCAACATCAACATTTATTATTGTATCTTTCAGCAAAAAGATAACTTTTTCTTGCCCTATGAGCACCCAGTTGAGGAACATCCTGCTTGCTGGTGACCAGCACAGCTACTGACTTCCATGCAAAATAAGTAGAGAACCAAAGAAAATCATGACAAACTATGTTTATGTTGACCTCTTGGAAGATGAGCTTTCATCCAACTGAGCCTTCCCTGTCACTTCTTCCCTGTAAAACCAGAGAGACCCTATAGCATGCTTATGCAAGCAGTAAAATGTATGTATATTCAGCCCCGATCCAGGGGATGGGCTTTGGGGCTCCAGCCCTGCCATCTGCGCCTCTGTGTTATGTAAAACATGTAGGCCTTCAGACAATTAAGAGTATCTGATGACAGTCTGAGATAATTTATCCTTGTGACTAGATTAAAATATGTTGCAATGTCTCTTTAAAATCGCCTCAGTGAGGCGATTTTAAAGAGACATCGCAACATATATATCAAGGCAAATATTATCAAAAACTCTCATTAAACTGATCCATAATTATATCATATATTTTAACCTCCTTCTCCTCTCTCACATACACATACATCTCGGCACCTCCCAGCCCCAACAGTTATCCAGAGCCCCACCAGTACATGCTGGTATTGATCCGGGCCTGTATATTTAAACCAGCTGGTCTTAGTCAATTTTATTTATTTTTAGCACCTCAGAAGTGTACTTTATCTCAACAATGTTACAACAGCATTTTCACCATCCTATTACCTTAGAAAAATTCACAGAAAGATGGACACCTGTTACGTGAAACTTTAAAACAAGATGCAAATTGTTAACTTGACACCAGACTCTTATCGAAGATCTTTCATGTTTTTAGATGAAGTTTAACCTTTTTAAGTACTTGTGTTAAATTTCTAACGCCTTTGTCAGTAGATTTTGTTATTCTGTCATTATTTACTGTAAGGTCCCATATAAACCCATCATTGTATAGAATTTAGCCCAAACCACTTTTTGATGGGATCGTAAGTTTTGAGTTACCGTGTATGGAGCTTATGCCGTCATAAAATTTGAAAATTTGGGCTTTTTCGGGGCATTAAGCATTGGTTAAGTGTTAGAAAATTACTAGATTTTGAAATTTAAATCTGGGAAGCGGGCAAATTAGTATGTAGTAATCAATCAAGAGATTTGCCATAATGAACATAAAATTGGGACAGCTGGAGTAAATAGTGTAGACCCAGATCAGACTGCTCCTTATGGAGCAGTCTGATCAGGGCCTGCACTATTTCCAAATCCATGTGTTAATCAAGGTAATCAGATATGAGGATATCGTTATGAAATTTTTCAGATTTTAGGATAATTTGCAATAACTGAGTATGTGTTTCAAGATTTTGTAAAATTTAAATTTCGGTAGATAACTTTGACAAGTGACAGGAAGTATATGTTGAAATCTACAAGGTTTAATGTTAATTTACCTGTGTTAATTGATCAGTGGACAGCTCAGGTAAAATCCCGATTGTTGATTGGCCGTCGTGTTGAAGTGGTGAGATATGCCTCGGTTACTTCTCAAAGGCTTAAGGTAGTACACCGATGTGACGAATTTCAATACTGCAATTTGAACAACGAATCTGGTCTGTGATTAAATTGAAATTGATGGGAGTAAAGTGGCTTAATGGACATTAGTTCACGTAATGCACCTGTCACCGGCCAGCGTTGAGGTAACACTGTTACGTTAGATTTTTATATTGACAAATGAATTTATTTGTGTTTAAGGTTTTTGAAATTTTTTCTTTCCCTAACAATAAATTTTATATATTTTATATAATATTGATCAGCTGAAAGTTCAAACAATAAATAATAAATATTGCTGCTTTAGTCTTGAGCCTTTCTTGCTTACTAGAAGCATATCATTTGTGTTGTCAGCTGTCTTTGGCCTTTGATTACTAAGTTATTCCAGAAAGTGCCAAAAAAGCAGAAAACAAGATTTCAAAAATGTTTCTTCCAAATGCTTTCATATTGAGAACTCAAAGACAAGAGGGCAGTGCAAATCCATGTGAGGCAGCTCATTGTAAGATGCTGCCTCTGGATTTGCTGTCTTTGCAAATTTAACTACTGTAATGACCCTAAAATATCGGACACCCGGAAGTTGGACAAAATTCTTAGAAAGTGGATTTCACACACATTAATGCATCCAAATGATGCTTAGTGAATGGCAATCATTCTAGACCGGGTCTACAATGTTTGCTCAGACCTGTCTGTCTGAATATTTAGGGTCATTAAGGTACTTTCATTTTAGGGGCTGTAATAAACAATCTGTTTAAGAATTTGTTATAATGTTATCATTTTTGTCCTATTCTAAAATTGTCTTTTTTTTTCTTAATTGCCAGTTATCTAAAAAAGTATCTTCTAATATTCCTGAAGTAATTGTAACTCCTTTACCTGGAGATGGATGAAAATGCAACTTGTATTTTTGGAACATAACACATAAATGTGACTGAGAATTCAAGTTTACAAGTTTACAAGTTTATTTAGCAAATCTCTGGTTTACATACATAAACAACAAGAGAGTCTACAAATAAAGCAAAACAATTAGGTGGTTATGGTGGTGACATAGTCTAAAAACATGTTCGAATTAAGTTATGTTTTTCGATTCATTTCATTTCATGGGAGAGCGACTTAATTATACTAGCGGTAAAAAGAGGTAAGTTACACATTCAACGACAGCCTATTAGGCATGATTTTTCCGCATTTAGTACCGTTACAATGTTGTCCACAAGAAAGAAAAGGAGGTCAAATGATTATCCCGTGCAGTATTCGCTAGTATATTCATATCGCACGAAGTAACTGATTCTTGTGCCAGATATTCTTACTCAACAATAAGGAAAATTTGTATGGATACCGTAAAATTCTAAAAACATTGGGACACCGAAAACAATTTTTGCAGCTCCTCCTGCAATGTGTCCAAATGACTCAGATAGAATGGCAAACAGCGCAGGCCCATACCAGACCGCTCCTTTAGGAGCGCTCCGATCTGGGTCTTAACTGTCTGCGCAGAACTACCTGTCCCAACATTCAGAACTTCCACGTTTGATAAGGTAAGACAATGTTTAAGTCATATAATTTAGATATAGTTGCATTTCATGTTTTTAAACGTCACCAACAGCAAACAGAAATTTTTGCATCATGAAAAGAACATATTTACAGAAAATTATCTAGGATAAACAATCTCTAAAGACAGTTTGAACTGACAGTCACGGAGTAACTGGCCATCCAGCGGGGACACGACGCAGGAATGACGTCGCACTGGCGTCGATGCGACTTCATTTCGTCGCAAAGACGCCAGGACGACGCCACCACGACGTCAGGTGCCCGCTGGGTAGAGTCCTAACAAGGCCTCACTCTTTAAGATACTGTCAGTACCCACTCGTCTTGTAAATAGGTGTCTTTTATACATCGTGAAATATTAAACTATGGTTCATGAATAGGTAAACTTTGAATGTTTTTAACTTGGAAAGAACGCACAAACTATTCAAACTCGTATGAATTCAAACTCATAAATTTTCTGTACCGCTTCGTGTTCTCTTAAATAAATTACCAAATGAAGTTCAAAATTATTTTAATATTTTGCGGGTTATCAATTTGTGTAGTAAAGTCTGCCATTGTTTACAAACAATCAGGTATTTACCCCAGATTTTTAGATTCTTAAGATGTTTATTTTGAAATATTTAAAATTTCATTGTTAACGGGAAAGTTATCAGTTTTGTTTATCAATTATGTATGAGTCAAATATTACCAATTTAAGTTGAACTAAAATTTAATTGTTTGACACAATTAAGTAGCCTGGACACAGTTTTTGAAAGCTTCTCATACAGTCAACTCTCGATATCTCAAGCACTGATATCTCAAAGTATATTTTATAATTAAAAAATACAATTTGAACACATTTGTTTTTGTTTATTTATTTACATTTCATCTCCTTTTATCTCAAACTACTGATATCTCAAAGTAAATTTTCTGGGACCAGAAAATTTACTTTGAGATATTAGTAGTTTGGGACGAGCTTCGACTTTGAGATATCGAGAGTTGACTGTAATTTAAAGCACACATAATTAAATGACTATATATAAAGTATAAATATAACACCTTGATCAGTACCAATGGATCTCTGTGGCCTACAGGTAAAGAGTGCTGACCCTTAAACAGATCTTTCGCTGCTGTGGGTTCGAGCCTCAACCAGCCCATGAGTGAGATAGCCACATTCTGCTTGTGAAAGATCAGGTGTTGTTTTTTTTCCTTGAGGACTCAAATGTTTTTGCCCACCTTTGCTTAATGATCTTCTTAGTATAAGTGTAAAAGTAGAACCAAATCAAAAGGAAAAAATAATTATGACTTAAATAAAAAGCTAATTTTAAAGGACTCTGACAATACTACTGATGTTTTATCAGTGGCAAATAGGCAGACTCATACCTGTATCACACTTCTTCTAGTAGCAGACTGATTAGCTTTCTGCATTAATAACTAAGATTTTTTGATAGATACTTATTTAAGATGTGACAAAGTTGCATGTGAACCCAGTGAAGATTCAGCCCAGCCTGGATCAGAGTCTTTGTTGTGCACTTAAAAGTTATCTTAGGGTCCAGGCTGATCTGAATCTTTGCTGGCCACTTTGTTTGTTTTGTTGTGTAGTGGCTCATTTGTTTGACCTTTACAGTAGTGCTATATTTAGTTGTCTTTACCAGATTGTTTTTTCCTTTTTGTCACATAGAAATATTGTCATCATGCCTCTCAACCTTTACATAAACAATCTCTTTAATGTTTGTATGGTTTTCAGAACCTTCTTATTGCTGTTGTTTTGAAACCTTCTGTATTTGGACATTTATTTCTTCATCCTTGTTCTGATTTCAATTTTGACGCTTGGAGCAGATGTTGTATAAAACTTTGGCTAACTGACAACAGTTGCAGTTTAGATTTTGAGCAGACAAATCATCAGATCTTGGTTTACACTGTTTACTTATATACTTTGTTTGAATAATTATAGTTTCTACTATATACTTGATCTTATCCTCTTTATTTATACTTTTTTGTGACCAACTTAAGATGGACCTAAGTGATTAGATTGTAACAAAGACCCAAACAAGATAAAAGTTTTAGTCATATTATGTTATTATTGAACATAATATTACATGTATTTCACAAAAACATAACTGTTCTGAAAAACAAGTTTTTGGACAGACCCACCTCAGCAAAATGTGTAGACCCAGATCAGTCTGATCTGGGTCTTCACTGTTTGTCAATCAACCAAATAGCAGTCAGTGGTTCATATTGTTAGAATGAAGTGTCCTGTACATAACCTAGTAAAGGGGTGGGTAAATGTCCCAGTGCATAAAGTATTTACAGTATTATTAGTTTCTCATATTAAGCTTTCAGATTTTTCTCCATAATTGAAAGAATTCTTAGCTTAATAGTTTTTGTCACATTTTGAGTAGCAAGGTTTAGACTGACATTATCCCCTGCCATAACTGTCTCTTAAATACAGCAATAAAATGCTCTTAAAATGACATTAAGCATAATGTTCTGTAAAACTAGTCTCCACTAAAGTGTATTTAATGTTAGTCAAAAGTCACCAGCCAAAGTCTTGGTCACAATATTATATAATAATGTCTTTCCCTGATTGCTTTAATAGATTTTGGAGTAATCTACCCACCCCTATCCATAATATTGCAGTTCTTAATCAGCTTACGTACACAATATGTGCTTCTAAGATATGGTGATACTTTTATTTCTGTAAGGATTTATATGGAAATAATCGGGGATAAATTTCATTATGAATATTTTATTTGTTTATTGTTATGAAAGATAGTTACCGATTTAAATTAATCTATTCAGAGAAATTCTATCACCCTTATATTGGCATAACTAAGCACCAGGACTTCACGGTTACCATATGCTGGTCCTGCTTTAAAATGAGATTTCAATCTTATAAGCCTCTGGTAAACTTTGAATTGAAGAGCTCCTCCATACAGGTGAATAAAACAAGTCTCGAGGCAATATCTATCTGAATGTTTTTATTTACCTGCGAATTTTATCAGTAAACATTTATATGAGCCGCGACACGACAAAACCAACAATGTGGTTGTGCGCCCAGCGCAGACTCAGACCAGCCTGGGCATCCGCCCAGTCTGATCAGAGTCTTCGCTGTCCGCATGGAGGTAGCTCAGACCCTTAGCTACCCTTTGAGCACTTAACGAAGAGTCTAATCAAACTGAGCGAATGCCCAGGCTGATCTGAGTCTGCGCTGGGCGCACGACCACATTGTTGGTTTTCTCACGTCGCGGCTCATATCTTCTTCATTTGATTTTTCAGTGTGGACAATACTCAAGTGTATCAAGACAGCATTACAGTGATGAAACTTTCGGTAATTGGACTATTCAGGATATACAAAAACCTGGGTGTTGACGATTTAATCTGAAACTTTGTTACAATAAAGAATAATAATTGGATTTCTGCCTTGGAGAGTATATTGACAGGTTGCACTCAGAATTTGAAACATAGACAGATAGCAAAAGATTGGATTTGTTTGGAAATTAGAAAAAGAAATACAGCGAAAGGTGAAGTCTATATAAAATTTGTTGTTGGTCAACAAAGTTTCAAGAAGGTTAGCACAATGCTAGATGCGTAAATTCAACATCAGCTACAACAAAGTTTCAACAGAGAAAATGGAGTCGACAGATGGAGTGTCATGCTTTATTTGTGTGTTTTCATATATTCTGCACTATTCACAAGCCATCACTTATTATATACCGGAAGAACAGCTTCCAGGATCTTCTGTTGGAAACATTGGAAATGATTTCAACATCAGCACAAGAGCTAGTGAGGCTGAACTTAAAGAGATGGAATATTTTGCAAATGACAATGATATTATGAAACATTTCTTAATCAATAAAACTACTAGTCAGTTAACAATTAATGAAAAAATTGATAGGGAACAAATATGTCCATTTTCAAAAGAATTTGAATGTCCATTGATGATTGAAGTGTTTGCTAAATCTATAAATTCTTTCCTTGAAAAAATAGAAGTGACTATATACGTTCAGGATATAAATGATAATGAACCTTACTTTGAAAATGATATAGTAAACATAGAAATTCTCGAATCTGACCTACCAGGGACGCCTTTTGATTTAGATGTTGCTTTAGATAAAGATAGCTCAAACTTCTCAGTGAAAACTTACACACTTTCACCTGCTCAAAATTTATTCAAACTTCAACAGGAAAATGATGATGGTACCTTGTCATTGCAACTTGTCATTGAATCTGAATTAGACAGAGAAACTAAAGATCATTATGATATTCAGGTTATAGCAAGTGATGGTGGTTCTGAGCCATTAACTGGAACTGTGATGCTGAATATATCAATACTAGATGCTAATGATAATAAACCTAATTTTACCAAGTCAGTGTATGAAGTGACGGTCAAGGAAAATATAGCTGTCAACACTACAATCATTCAAGTTAGTGCCAAAGATGCTGATCTGGGTCCAAATGCAGAAGTTTCTTACAGTTTGAGTGAGCAACAGTCAGATGATATCAAAAACAGTTTTACAATCAATGAAGCTACTGGAGAAATAAAAGTTATTGGACCATTGGAATATACTCAAGGAAAACTTTATGAGATTTCAGTGAAGGCAACAGACCATGGTCAAAGACCACAGAGTTCTCAAGTGATTGTGAAAGTGACTGTTGAAGACAGTGAAAATAATGCTCCAGAAATAGAGTTTAATGTGTTCTCTCCATCCGGTAATGCAGAAGTATCAGAATATGAAAGTGTTGCTTATGTGGTAGCCTATGTCAAGGTCACAGACAGGGATAAAGGAAGGAATGGTAACACATCTTGTGAACTGGATCATTATTTCTTTGGATTACAAAGTTGGAAGCCTAACGAATACAAAGTTATTATACTTAACACTCTGAATAGAGAAGAAATACCAAGCCATACTGTTACAGTGACTTGTAAAGATAAAGGAATTCCAAGTTTAAGTTCAGTGGCTAGTTTTAATGTAACTGTAATGGATGAAAATGATAATGAACCAGTCTTCACATCTGAGAGGTACACTTCATCTGTACAAGAAAACAATCCTACTGGATATACAGTTGTACATGTTCAAGCAAAGGATGCAGATTCTGGTAAAAATGGAAAAGTTTCATATTACCTTGATCCAAAAGACAGATCTAACTTCAATGTCAATGCTCAGACAGGCTTGATAACTGCAGCAACGGCTTTTGATCGAGAGAATGCCTCAAGGTATGAGTTTCCAGTGTATGCTGTTGATGCAGGTAGCCCTCAGCGTTCATCCTCTGTAATGGTTTATGTTACTATAGAAGATGTAAATGACAATGATCCAACTTTCAAGAAGGATTATACATACTATGTTCCTGAAAGCAACTTCAAACAAACAGTTCTGGACAAAGTTGTTGCTGAAGATCTTGATCATGGTGTAAATGGTAATGTTACCTACAGCCTTGATGAAGCATTTAAAGATGTTCCTTTCCAAATTCTTCCTGATGGCACAGTTAAAACTAGGGATATACTTGACAGAGAAGACAAGGCAAGATATGAGTTTAATGTCATTGCAACTGATCATGGTGTTGATATCCGTCGAAGTGGTTCTGCTAGTGTTACTGTTATTGTGACTGATGTGAATGACCACCATCCAGTTATTACATACCCAAGATCTGACTTGAAAGTCTTACACTTTGTGACATATATGGCTCCCCCACAGACACAGGTCCTTAAAGTAGAAGCCTCTGACAAAGATGATGGAAAGTATGCTGAATTATCATACAAAATTGACACACGGAATGACACTAACATTTTTAAGATAGGTCAGAATGGTGAAATCTATATTGCAAGAAAAATGTATGAAACAGATATTGAGTGGTATAGTTTAGGGATCATTGTCTCAGATCAAGGTGTTCCCCCAAAAACTGACAATACCAATGTGACAATAGTTGTTCTTACAAAGAATCTAACAGATCCAATGGATCTAGCTTCTGCCGAACCAGAGGACAATCAAAACGTAATTATTGCAGTAGTGGTTGTCGTGGTAACAGTTGTCATGGCAGCAACAATATTACTGGTGATATGGATAATTCGAAGATTAGACTTGAAGAAGCAGAAATATTTGGAGAACAACAACACAAGTCCCCCTGGGTCAGCCGGTGGGTCACCAAAATTGGCAAGTGATGTGGGAAGAAAACCTACAGACTTCTCAGGCTTGTATGATGGTCCATTGGTTCCAAGGCCACCGATAATAACAGACTTGACCAAGGACAGGACGAATGGCAAACCCAAGGAAGTCACCTATGAGGTAATTTCTGATTAAAGAACTAGAGATTTACTGGATATGCAAACTGCTAAGATTCCTCCTGAGGAACTAAGTAGTGAAAAGAGAATACTCTTCCTAGCAGGCACACAATTAGGGAATAACTGTCTTCAAAAATTGTCATTTGGGGAGGTAAATCATCGGTTTTATGGTCGGAAATTTCGTTTTACGGCCACGCGCCAGCGGAGCCGTAAAACGCAATTTGCGACCATAAAACCGATGATTTACCTCCCCAAATGACAACTTTCAATACAGTTATCCCCATTCTAATGCACTTTTCCACATTTTCACCTTTCATAATGTACTAGTTTGCACCCATCTCAAGCGCTGCCAGCAACGTAAAACCAAACGTCAACCAATGAGAAGCGACGTTACTTAATGACATCGTGTTTGCGACAGTATATCACAGAATATACTGTCGCAAATTTTTGACGTTATCCAATCAGACGTCGCGTTATATTTGTAAGTGCATTAGAATGTTTAATCAATGCTGATTCAACGTCATGATGTAGATCCAACATTGAGTCAGTGCTGACTCAGTGTTTTGTTGGGTAGCAGAGTCTTCTATTTTCACTACTTATTTATGGAAGCAGTTTTACCATTTTCCTGGCTCCTTTCTCAGTAGTAGTCAACTCTTAAAGAAAAAAAATGCTCCTGGGGGGCAGCAGGTCCTTTTTTCAGAGTAAACCCCCATTTTGGAAGAGTTCTTCCTCCAAGGAAGCAAACAAGAAATAACAGAAGTTGCTTCCCTTTGTAAAAACACAGGAAAAAATATGAAGGTGTATTTTTTTATTGACTGAAAATCATTGTAAAGAGAAACCTTACTAGGCAGTGGCACTGGCCAAGGGTTTTCATCAAATCCTGCTGCTTATGATTTTTAGGCCAGAGTAGCCTCAGACAAGTTTGCCTACATGCCTTTATTTAGCTTTTTAGACCAACAATTTTGTAAAACATTTTTGTAGTTTAGATCCCATTATGCAACAGTTCATTGTGGCAATAGGTAACCCTTTTAGACTGGAAGCCCATCTTGGGGACATATGCAAACAGTGCAGACCCAGATCAGATGCCGCAGAAAGCGGCATCTGATCAGGGTCCACAGTGTTTGCTTATAGGAATTTCTATGCAAAATACATTGAAAGTGAAAAAAATTATCAGAACCTCTAAAACTAGAAATGGGTCCCAACCAAATGATAATGATTGACGAGTTCACTGGTCAATAAACGGTTAATAATTTGTGGTAAATTCACTCTGCTGCTTCCTGTATAAGAAGCTCTTGTCTTGGCTACAGAACGCACACGACTTTATACTCTGACCTTCCTAACTGTAAATGATCTTATTAATTACAGGTAATTTTGATTGGTTAGAAAGAATAAGCACCCTTTAAGTATCAATATTAGAAATCCTATTGTATTTTAAGGAGGCTTCTGCTCTGTTAAGAATTGTGGTAAATGCTGCAAAGCTAGTCATTGAAGAAAAGACTGCTCTTTTAACTTTTCGAAAGAATTCTATAATTAAGGATTTGGGCCATAACATCAAATAGTTTTAGATTGAAAAAGCAAAGAAAGTGGATTGAAGTTTGAATTGAAAGAAGTAAAGAGAAATGTCCTTGACAAAGATCTGAATCATCTATTGGTGAAAATTGAATTATCTCTTACTTTAAAATGGCTTGAAGAAATCTCAATATATTGTTGATCTACCCTCGAAAAAATAACAATGTAATAGATATTCCGCGAAGTGGCAAACAGGGACTTCAGTGTGAAGAGTTTTGGTTTAATAAAGGTTCCTCTGATAACATATTACACTTAGGATTGGTTGTTTGCTTGTCTAAATTCAGATAAAAACCTGTCATGAACTTTTGAAAATTGAGGATTACTTGGAGAATTTGTCGCTTAAATTGCGGCTATCCAGGTGCACATAAATTTTTGTAGTATCATCGAAGAAAAGGACTACCATAGACTTGTTTCAATTTAATTTTAAAGGCTTTTCTACTTCAAGTGTCCACAACAATTAAGGGTTAAAAGAAGATTTTACGATGTCTCATCCTGTGACGTTGTGCGGCTTAGATGTGTCATATCGGTTGCTGTAGCTTAGTATAATTAGAAGCCTTAACCTGTGTTTAACAGGCATATTAAATTCCTTCAGACTTTCCTTATGATTTATTACTTCGTAAAAATTGAAGCGGCATTCGACTTTGAATATGATAATGAATCTGTTGGTGTCGTTAAAATGAGCTTAAAATTGATAAAATAAAATATAATGCCTGGTTGGTCTGGAGTTGCAAATTCTTAAAACTGTCAGTCATCCTACATTCCCAGTTGTATCAAATACTGTAGTGAATTTAAAACTGAGGGTTCCCAAAATCAAAATTTTTTACTCATCCTTCAGAATACCAGGGACTTGTCATGGGGAGTGGATGAGGGTTTTTCTAACCCTGTAGCAGTTTCATGCAATTTAGTTTTGCTTAAAACACTGTACTAGGGGAGAAAGGCTTTAAATCTTTGAAAATAAAAGCAGAGGACAATATTAATGTATGGAAAATTTCAACAAATGTTTCACCCAAGCAATATCATGTTGAGCAGTTAAAGAAAGAGGAGTAAAAACTGTAGATCCAGGCACTGTGGCTCATTTGATGTGCCACCTCATTGGGTCTGTGCTGTTTGGGATTTCATCTATTTTCGTTTTTGGTGCTTTAAATGTTAATAAATTACATAAATTTAAAGGGCGGAAATTTAGTTTTGAAATGTAATGAGTTGTATGTGATCAGTTGCATATTTAATGGGATTTCAGTATGATTGTTTTAATATCATTACAAAACTGATTGATTATGTATACATCAATTTGTAAATGTATGCAATACATGTATTCAGTAATAAATTATTTTAAATTGTCACCCTGTCAAATTTTGACAGTTTAAATATTTCCATAGTGTGATCCTATTTTTTTTCCCTCTCTTCCTTGTTCAAGCATAACTTGCCGACTTATTAATGACTAATTATCAGTCGATCTTTTAAAATGAACTCTGGGAAAGTCAAACGACCATGGGCGAAATTTCATGCTCGGTATTGTATTATCGGTTATCTCTCTACTTCATTTAGTAATGGCCGAAAGACAATGTGTTTCATAGCATTATACTGTACCCTAGAGTCAACCTCGACCTTTGATATAGTCAGGTAGCAAAATCAGAGCTCTCGATTTGACCAAATTTGAGCCAATTTTATTTTTCCCTGAAAACATATGTTATGGAACTCATCAGAAAATGCCTCTTTGAGGCATTTCTGATGAGTAGCCACAACATATGTTTATGGAGAAATCAAGATAAATTATCAAAGATTTTGCTCCCAAAATGTTGGGTAAACTTGAGCTCTGGGAGAAGTTTAATCGAGCATGCCATGGCGTCCAAGGAGACTATTACCCTCATGCTTGGTTGCCATGGTTAAATATTGCGGCAGTTTTACTACTATTGTTTTAATGTCTCGCAGATCATAGCTATATGATCAACAAAAGTTTAAAACGTAAATTGTATAAATTTTGAGCATTTGCTCATTGAAATTATTAGACTTTTCTTTTGCTGTATTGTCAAGCCTAAACATACAAAACATGTTTAAGACTTTTAATAATGGTAGCACCATTTACTCTTATCTCCCTTTTGCTTGGGGTGCAGCATATGGAAACAGACGAGGACAGGTCGTCTCATTGTAATATGACAAGATGTAATATCATGTGCAACCAAATAGACTTGTGGAGGCCGAGGCATTGAACTTGTGCAAACGTACGCTACTTGAACTTAGTTCAAGGAGCCTAGGTTTGAATCCAAACCCTTGGACTTATTGACCCGCAGGTTGACACTCCCAAAGGTCGGCCTCTACAAGTCTTCGGTTACACATGCAAAGATTTTGCAGTGAGGTACTGGTGCTGCACCTTAAAAAAAGAACAGTAAGTTCAGAGCCAACACAACTTAAACCTTCCAAAGTGTGGCAAAACACAAACCCGTCCACCAACAGCCCAGACCTGTCGCAACATTCGCTTTTGTGAGCTGGACTAGAACTTGCAAAATGGGTTCTTGGGAATAGATCCATTACAGGCATAGGGGTAGTCTGTCTGAATAGCTGGGTTATTCAGTCCATAGTTTGATTTGAAATGGTTGCGGTCATCAGTACTAAATATTGCGACAACATAACCAGTTCCTTTCTAGTACTAAAATTAGGCCAAGCTAATTTATTTCAATACCGGGTGATGTATCATGAAATTGCATGAGGAATGCCAAACAGTGTGGTGCTTGATCAGACTGCTCCTTTTTAGGAGCAGTCTGACCGGGAACCACACTGTTTCTCCAAGCTGTTACTGAAATATATAACATAATTACAATATATTTTCTTGACTTCTAAGCTGATCACTGGGGAATTAGTGGGTATTATGTCGAAAGTTCCCACATATTATTTTTTATCGGCTTACGGAAAACCAATGCTTACATCAGAATGCCAGGATAATCTGCCGTTCTTGGATTATTGGCTTAAATCTTGAAATACATTAATCTTTTGTTATAAATCTGTTTACCCGTTTACCAAATTATTAGTTTCGTTTGTGTTAGGCCCGTGGTCCATAAAAAGAATGCCAAAATATAATAGTAACAGTTGTAAAACATGACTGGACATTTTCATATAAAAGAAAATACAAGAAGAACTAAAAGATTCCTATAGCCCCAGCAAAAATGATTCATGAGTTCATGAATTGTTCATAAATGGTGCATCGAAAGTTCGTAATGAGTAAAGGACATATCCACAAACAGTTCTTGAACAGCAATGCATGAGATTTTAAAGAACTGTTCATGAACACAGCCTTTTCAAAATTGTCATCAGTCTTTCACCCGGAGCTTATAACCCTTGAATATGAGTAGTTCTTAGGAAGTTAGTGGACAGTTTGCTGAGTGAAAAGCATCAAGCAGACTCTTGTTTGGTTACAAACAAGTCGTGGTACTTGTCTTGTGTTCAGAAATTGGTAGAATCAAAAAAATTTCTGAACATGCATTTAGCAAAAGAAATAAAATGGGTCTTCAAGTAGTAGGAGAAATTAGTTGAGTAAGGATTAAGGTTGTTCTTGCATAAATACATAACCATATAACCATATGAGCCATGACACAACAAAACCAACAAAGTGGCATGTGCATCCAGCAAAGACTCAGATCAGCCTTGGCATCCGGCCAGTCTAATCAGAGTCTTTGAATCATTGCACTTTAAGGGTAGGTAAGGGTCTAAGCTTGCTCCATGCGGACAGCAAAGACTCTGATTTGACTGGATTTGGTTTTGTTGTGTCGCGGCTCATATCTGTCTGTCAGCAAATGAGCCAACTCCTGTGTTAGTGATGGTCATTGTTGTTATTATCATGTGGTCACCTTTTACATTGTATGTCCCAAATGTGGCGATCACCACCTCAGAAAACCTCCAGCAGCTCTGCAACAAGTGACAAAATATCTTCATTGTGGAATAATTGATTTATCACCCGCCTTAAATTGGATAACAATGCAACTGGGCTAGCCAACAATAACTGGAGCCTCCTTAAACTGCGAGGGGTAGGGTTAAAAAGATGTCTTAATTGTTCCTGTCACCTTTTTGGTGTTGTGTCAAAATTGGACATTCTCCCCCGACATGACCCCTGCCCTGCTCCTTTGAAAGCTTTTGATGTACAGGAATGCACCCAGGCATAATTTCAGTGCTGTCTCAAATTTAATGAAACTGTCATAAAAAAGGACACATTCAAACTTTCGAATGGCAATAAAATTTGATTTAAAAGAATTCATTGGTGACAGTCAGATTTACTTTCATGGTAACAATACTGAGATGTGGGGCTTAGGTAGTAAAAAGTCTTAATACCTTACAATTTAAAATTATTAAAGCGGTAGGATGGCACATAAACACTTTCACCTATGACCATTTGGAGCAGTTTTATGTTCTGTGCATCAGATGACAATGAAGTAATTGAAATGAAAATGAATTTTTGAGGTGCAAATTGTACTTTTATGATTTTGCTGCTGTGGCTTGCTCAGTTGCTGTAGTGGTTATTGAAAAGTATAATTATAAATGTCTGCTTTTCTTTTCATGTTTGGTGTGGTTTAGAATTTCTCTCTCTTTTCTGAGACTCACTCAACACTTTTGGATTTATTATAAATGCAAATTTTAATTTTTGAAAACAAATGTTACCTCACCATTAGCTGCAGGGATAATCATTTGCTTTATAATGGGGTATCTGGGAACATGACAAAATTCAGAATTGTAAATCAATTCTGTACAGATTGGAAGACCATTAGATTAAGAGTGGGGAGGAGGAGGTCAATAGATGAACTATCATTTTTGGTAGAATAAGTATAAGTTGGAGAGGTGCCATGGTCAAGTGTTTAGAGACACTCAGTCATGATGCAGAAAGTCGCCGGATATCGCCCCTGGGTTTGGCCATCAGATTACTGGAAAACTCTCTTTGTCAACCCAGCAGTAAATGGGTACCTGCTTCGAATCAGGGGAAGGATAAGGAAGCAAAAGGAGAGGGACGGGGCTCCGCCTTCCATCAGCTGTGCCCAAAATACAGTGGGTCTTTAACCCCCGCTGCCCCTGCAGCTACTAGGCTATGGGAAACCTTTACCTTTTCGGTATAATTTTAAGTAAGGTGAAAAGGGTTGGGGAAAACAGTGATTTCTTTCCCAAATATATGCTTTCTAATAATCTGATCTAAAAAAGAAATACAGGACTCAAACTTTGAGCCAGACATTGTGCAGATGGCCAACACATATATGCAGGTAAGGAATTTGCAAGCCCACAGACTGTAACTTGACAGCTTGGATGAGCAGGCTGGTCTGAGTTTCATCATTGTTTTGCAGATAAGCTAAGGAGTCAATTTTTTTGTTGTTGCTTAATTAAAGATAGTTGAGTGCTATTTGATGCTGCATCAGAGCTCCATATGAAGGTAGAGTTTGATGATAATAGTATTAGTTCTTCCATAAATTTTCTTTGTAATCTCCATCAAAACATTTTCTGCCCCTCATAGGCACACCGGGTCAAGGCAGTTCGAAGGAGGGCATAGAATTGATGGATTAAAAAAAAATAAAAATAGCCAAGAGTCATTCTCAAAAATCCATCTTATCTCAAGCAGTAACAAATTTGATGCTAATGGCGGTGCAATTTAAGATGATTTTAGTTCAGAAGATGTAAGATGTCACCCAAACATGCATTAAAATGACAATAAAAAAGGACCATGCTGTACTAGTGGGTGAAATGACATTTCACTCATTTATAAGGTATACTGAATCCTAAGGAAAATATGTGGGGGTTATCAAGCTCAAACTTTCATTTCAGCTTCTCTGTTTACCTGTCAAAAGTTGATATTATCGTAATAGACGTAAAATATTAAGAAGAAGTTCAGAAGATGTGCATGCATTAAGCAAACAGTGTAGACCGCGATCAGGCTGCTCCAGGAGCAGTCTGATCAGGGTCTGCACTATTTGCCATTTTCTGCCATCAAATTTTGATTAGACTAAACAAATGGTTTCTGTAAAATCAGTTTGTTTGAACATTAGAATAATAATTATGATAATTAATCAAGGTGGTTAATTATTTCAGGCTGTTATGGTAGTATAAAATCATTTTGTTTCATGTCGAACTATTAAAGCGTTTATGATATAATGCGACAAAGTAGCAAAAAATACCTTCGTTGACATGCACCTTTCTCATTAAATATCAATCAGCCCAGAAAATGTAATAAAACGTTTTTTGCATACATTTACAAACTGTCATATTAAGTAATTTTTTGATGTACAAATGACCTATCTCTGTTTTTCTTTGTAACAGATCCATCTTGACTACTAAAAATTTTGATACAACAGGTCACTTTTATCCGATTATTTTTAGGATCCAGGAATATTGAGTTAATATTCAGAATTTTTTGCATTATGACAAAGTTCATTACCGTCTATTGGTTATGTTGACAGTGCACTTGCTTTTACCATAATGAAGCTAAATCTGGTATATACTGTTTGCTACTCTGCAGCAATTTTTGACACATTGCAGCATTGTCCAAATAATAATGGATTAAGATCAGTAAGTTAACTTTTAGGGGAAGCAAGTTTTGCCATTTCATTTTTTCCTCCCTTCTCAATAGGGGTCTACTCTGAAAGCTAAGAATTTGCTCCATTTGGAGCAAATTCTTTCCTTTAAGAGTACACCCCCATTGGAAGGGTTTTGTCATTCAGGGAGCAAACATAAAGTCACAAAAGTTGTCTCTCTTCATAAAAATGGCAAAATAAATAGATAAATGTGGAGGTGTACACACACAACTCAAAACATAGCAGTGATTATCATTACTACAATTTGAATGATTTGCAGAACAATTCAAATTAACAGATCAAAATGTTGATAGATTTTTCTCATATCGGGTCTGATATAAAGGGAATTGCACTAATAGCTTGCAATATTTTTTGTTCTGCCATTTCCATTTATGCTTCTGTTCTCTATAGGGGCAACTTTTAAAGGAAAGAATTTGCTCCCCAGGCACAAATTCTTTCCTTTCAGAGTAGACTCCTTTTCTGGAGGGATTGTCAGCATAATCATCCAGGGAAGCAAACTTGAAGTCACAAAATTTATGCCCCTTTGTAAAAATGGTAGAAAAACATAATGTTGTAGACATTGTAGACATTTGCCCTAAAATTCTGCAGTATTAGTGTGAATGGTTTGCAGAACAACTCAAATTAACAGATCAAACCTTGGATTAGATTTTCTCATAAAACTCAAAGATACATCACATCTGATATTAAAATACTGCATTAATATCTCGCAATATTTTTTGTTCGTGTTCCATGGTCCACTTTATTAATTTGATAGGTGCCAAATGAATTAACCTGATTAAAGATCATCTGCATAAATAAATAGATTATATTAAAACAAAAAGATGATCTTGATAGAATTCTAACAGCCTAACACTGCTGCGCTGCATTGTTGTATTTCGTAAATTAATTCTAGTGCTAAGTCAGACTTGGCTGACTGCCATATTGATTCAACATTGATTGCAAAATCATTTTAATCTAAAGACAATGAATTACACGGCCATTTTTATTGCAAAATTGATAGTAAACAACTTCTGCCATATTCTGCATTTTGAAATAGTACAGTCAACTCTTGATATCTCGAAGTTGAATGTTATCTCAAACTATTGGTATCTCAATGTCAATTTTCTGGTCCCCAAAAAATTAGTTTGAGAAATCAGTAGTTTGAGTTAACTGGAGTTGAAAGATGAAAAACTAGGCAATGTGACCTCCCTTTGATATAAAGGGAGTACTTTGAGATATCAGTGTTTTGAGATAATTTGAGTCAGCTGTACGTAAATACAATTCAATCTGCAGATTCTGTATTCCAAAATTGTGCTTTTAAATATTCATTGCAAGTCTATTTATGCGTGAAATGACTTTGACGTCAGAACCTATGAATTGCAAATTGTTCTTAGGTGATATTTTAGCAAGGTTTTTGAAGCATATGATTACATGATTGTATATTTAAAACTTTAAACTGAAGTAATATAAATTCAAGTTGACAGCTAAGCCAAAGATCCCCAAAAACTCCATCCAGCACCTTCTGCATTATACAGCCAGTCCTTCCCCTTCTTTTATTCAAATTAGTAGGGCGCTTCGGCACAAAAATGTTATCCAGATTGCCTGACCCGACCATCCCCATCCATCAAAAGTGGAGTGTATCCGATCATTCTCCGGTGCCTCATTGGTCTGGTCCATTTCCAATAAGGATGTTTCATCTGAATTTATTTCAAGTTCCTGTATTTGGTTCTCGATCAGACACCAAATTTTATGGCATCTGATCTGGGTCTGCATTGGTGGCAAAGGTCCAGTTTGTAGGCTGCTAGGCATTAACTCTTTAAGCCCCAGTGACGCAATTAGCAAAATTTGCAAACAGCGTAGATCCTGATGAGGCGGCTCATAATGAGCCGCCTCATCTAGATCTACACTATTTGCCCTCTAGTCTTTGAATTCTCAATATAAAAAGTCTTGGACAAGGCATTTTTTTAATTTTTGCAGACGTAAATTTTGTCATCTGCTTTTTGGTAGTGAAAGAGTTAATGGTTTATTTCGGAATTTTCTCTTTTCAGAATGATATTCAGTTTCGTGAAAATGGCCATATTTCAATGGACAGCTCAGACTCGACAACCAAACATGAGGCCCAGCAGTTACACAGACTGACGTCACTGAGGCTTCACCAAAAACTCATACAGAACAGGCCACCTAATGGACAAAATGAGGTACCTTCAAATTTCATCAGATCTCAAATCTTCCTACCCTTTAAGATATGTCTTAAATGTGCTTCAGTATTGGGACACCTACAACCATTAATTTTCCATTTGTCCCAAATGGAAAATTAATGTTTTGTAGTTACCCCAGTATGTGCATAAGTACTAGGACACCTAAAAACATTTACTGTCCATTAAACCAACCTTTGTATACTTAAAAGGTGAGTGGGTACCTCTTAAGGGAGAATAACTCTTATTGTCATTTTGCCTCCCTTCTCTGCCCTGGGGTCAACTCTTACCAAAAAAAAAATTGTTTTTTTGAAGGGCTTTATCAAGTAGGGGGGCAAGCAGGAGGGCATGTATTTGAGCAAGCAGGAAGATGCAAAGTTGTCTCCCTTCTGAGAAAGGATGTAGGCTAAACTACTAATCCAGGGGTCACAAGTCTTCCATATGACACCTTAAACGGAGGTTCCCATCTCAATATGAACTTTGTGTTGTTGGGACCTTATTCCAAATTCACTCAGAGAAACGACAGATTAAACTGCCTTGGTGCACCCATTTACCTTAAGTTTTAAGGTAAATTTGAACCACGGATTCTGTTTATTTGTTTATTTCATGTTAATCAGGATTTAAGAAATATATTTTTGATGTGTCTGAATATGTTTGGATGAGTAATATTAACAGAATGATGATTTCAATAGATAGTCCAATATCTTGATTTTATCACTTACAACTGTTTTTCAAACGTAACAATGAACCAAAGTAGCGATGCCAAATCGTGGGTTAATACTGCGCAAGGATGTATTGTGATATTGTGTCTATATTGTTCTCTGGATTGTCCCATGACAGTGTGAATTACTGATCTGATTGAAGGGATAAATAATCGGAATAATTGTGGCCGATCAGTCCTTTGGGAGGCCAAATACAGTTTGTTTCTTTATTAAGAATAATCATACAAGAATGAATAATTAAAGAATGTCTTAATTAATTGTTGATTTTTCTGCATCTTTTGCTTTGGCAAGGAAAAGAGTAGTCAGTACTTTACAACCTTGCAGATTAGCTTCCTTCTGATAAACTTATATTTTTTGAAAGCTTTTGGTGGCACCCTTTCATAGAACTTAAAATTTTAGGTCTAATTAGGTGTAGATCTATGAAATGTTGATCAAATTCTTTTTTTGTTCCTTCAGGCATTAAGCTAAACCCTTAGAGAGCCAAAATGCAAACAACAAAATTTGCTTTTGGGCCAAATTTAAAAAAAAAATGTTTCATCCAAGCTATATCATAAAAAAAGGTAAAGGTTTCTCATGGCCTAGTAGCCATAGGGGCAGTGGGGGTTAGAGGCCCACTGTGTTTTGGGCACAGCATATGAAAGGCTGAGCCCATCGCACTCCTTTCGCTGCCTTTTCCTTCCCTGATTTGAGGCAGGTACCCATTTACTGCTTGGTTGGCAGAGAGAGTTTTCCAGTTATCGGATGGCGATACCAGCTTGCGATCTCACAACCTTCTGGAGCCTTTCTGCACCATAACATAGCGTCTCTAACCACTCGACCACGCTGCCTCTCCAATTTAATTTAGAATTTAAAGACTAGATGGCAAACAGTGTAGAGCCTGATGAGGTGGCTCATTATGAGCCACCTCATCAGGATTTATGCTGTATGGTGAATTTTATTCTATTCTATCCCATAACTTTACAAGGTCATTGGGGCACCACAGATGACTTGGAAACCATCTCTTTCCACCTTTTCCTCTTTTCAGCTGCTCTGGTGGAGCTGGCAGAGTCCATTCCTGTCCACTCTTTAACTCTTTAAGCCCTGGTGACGCAATTAGCAAAATTTGCAAACAGCGTAGATCCTGATGAGGCGGCTCATAATGAGCCGCCTCATCTAGATCTACACTGTTTGCCCTCTAGTCTTTGAATTCTCAATATGAAATGTCTTGGACAAGGCATTTTTTTAATTTTTGCAGACGTATATTTTGTCGTCTGCTTTTTGGTACTGAAAGAGTTAATGTTGTGAATAGAAAACTCAAATATTACGAATAGAAAACTCAAATATTGTAAAACTAAAATATTGTGAATAGAAACTAAAATTTGGTGAATAAAAAACTAAAATAAAATTAATTTTGTATATTCTACAGGAGGCACAGAAGAAACAAGAGGACGTTCACAGTGACCTCTCCGCAGACACCGGGACTTTTGATAGTGGCATGGGTGGTAGTGTTTCTGATACAGGTACAGTCAGATCTGCTGATATGGTCACCTCCTTAAAGGAGTCATCTATGCTGAGCAGTCAGTTTTTGCTTTTCCTCTGGGCGAACAATAAATACAGTCTTGCCTGTACTTACAGCAGCTTTCAATCAAGCATCATCTGTTCAAACATGCCAAGTTTCACTAACTGCGGCACAATCTCACTTATTTTTGCCATTTTTAAATGGAATCATATGGAAAAACTGCACAGTTTGTTTTGCTTGAACTTTAAGTACACTTATCAATACAGTTTGTATGAAAATATGATTTGAGCCACAACACAACAAAACCAACAAAGTGGCATGCACGCCCAGCAAAGACTCAGATCAGCCTGAGCATCTGCCCGGTATGATCAGAGTCTTCATTGTGGGCTTTTAGGGGAGGTAAGGGTCTAAGCTAGCTCCATGCGAACAGTGAAGACTATTCAGAATGGGCAGATGCCCAGGCTGATCTGAGTCTTTGTTGGATGCACATGCTACTTTGTCACAGCTCATTTTACAGTAATAGAGCTATGCATGTTTGATATAAATTTGATCAGAGACTGATAATGTGTAAAACAAACACTATTGTAAGATTTATCACCACCGCTACATATTGGTTTATATTGGTTCACCGCAACTTCTTTTTTTTCTGTGTCTCAGAGGCCTAGATAAGAGGGAGTATTTGGTGATAATTAGGGATAATTTTTGTAAATTCTGCATAAAAACATATGTTGTGACCCCCCAACTAAACCGTCTCATCGAGACGGTTCAGATGAGGGCTCACAACATATGGTTTCAATGAAAAATAAAGAAAATTATCCCTCAATTATCATCTAATACCCCTCTTATCTAGGGCTCTGGGCTGTCTGATTTTGCATAAATCTGTTTGCCTATCAGGAGCAAAGGGTGCAGATGGAGGATTAGCTATTGCTGAATGTGTCCCCCTCAGAAAATAAAGAGAATTATTATTATTATTATTATTATAGAAAATTGTTTATATGTCTGAAAATTTGCCAGTTCAGCCACTTTTGATGCATGAAGTCTTAGTGTGACTTACTGCATGCTGACCGATACAGAATCTTGTTATCAGAAGTGTATTGCTGGGCTCTGACGTCAGTAGCATTGTGATAACAGGATGAAATTTTCTTTGTTTTATGGTCATTAAACTTTGCGGCTTCATTTTCAAAAGTGTAGAATTACAGTACAGTTGACTTTCATTATCTCAAAAACTGATAGATCAAAGTACCCACTTATACTAATATCTCAAAGTACCCTTTTTATATCAAAGATGGTTGTTTTGGAGTGAAAAAAAATATACCTCAAATAACTAAATAAAAACAGTATGCATTTTGAAAAATTAGCAGGTTAAAGAATAAGATTTTTTATGTACATGTAATTTCCTTTAATTGCAGGTGACATGCGACTTGTCCAGCTTCAACATGTTGTGAGACAGAGTGGTCGACAGGGGAAGCCACCCCACAAGTCACACCCGGTTCCTGACAAGCCACCCAGAGTTGCTGTGAGGGGCAGAAATGAGGCCCCAGAAAGACCTCCACCTTGCCTTGACAACCCTTTCAAGACAAGGTCCCCACAACCTTTAAATCCAGTCCATTATTCAAAAGCTGGTAGTCCAAATCACTTCATGTCAACAAGTCCGACTTTTACAGCTTCTAGTCCAGTCCATTTTGAAATGAACAAATTTGACAATTATGACAGTTTTCCATCAAAAAGTCAGCGCCCCTTTTCTTCAAATGGACCAAAAAAGTCCACAACCAGTCCTACAAAATTCTTGTCAACCAGTCCAGATGGATACTTGTCAACCAGTCCACCAAAATTTAGTCATAGACACAGTCCAACCAAAAATGTTGTTCAGGATTTGTTGATGTATAAAAAGTTTCAGAATGGATTAAAACCAGCCAATGGAAGGATTCCAGTGGAGGAGTCGATAGATACGACACATTATGACGATGATGAAAGTACGACGTCAGGCAGTTATTATATTGAGAACACGGCAGATGATCTGCTTCATCTGCCGGTCAGCAATATCTATGTATAGACAGAAGGACACAAGCCAACATAACTACAGGTAGGTACCTATTAATCCTATTAAATGCCCCAGGGGCTTTCCATTTTGAAAATTGGGGCATTATTTAGAGCTTAAAGCGGTGTAGATCAACCACTGCCAAAATACCTCTAATAAGCAATGTAAAGATGATGGGTATACTTTCAGAGGAAGCAACTCTACTTTTTTGCCTCCCTTCTCAGTAGAGGTCAGCTCTTAAAAGTAAGAATTTGCTCATCTGGGAGCAAATTCTTTCCTTTAAGAGTTAACCCAAGGTCAAATAGCTACCTCATAAGAGAACCAAACAGGAATTCATGCGAGTTATTATAACAGCATTTCTGCAAAAGAGGCAAGGTGCATTTATTAAAGCAGGGGCATTTATTAGGATTAATACCGTAATATCCTAATAATGAATTTGAAAGAAATGCTTACCATTGTCAAAACTGACTCTGACATTGGCTCTTGATAGATTTGCTTTCTGTCATACTGATGAGAATACTTAGGAATGATCTTGGCATTCTTAGTAAGTCTTACATAAGCTTTTATGATATTGCTTATTTGCACTTATCAAAAAATTATATTTGAGTTTGCATGAAAATTACAGCCTTCAAGTCTTCCGTCAAAACGTGCATTGACAATTTTGACGACATAACATAATCTGAATTTATGTAAAACTTAGGGAGAATTAATTGGAGCAACCCCAACAGTTGACAATATTTGTAGACAGATTAGTTTGAAGAAAGCAAACTTTAATTTAATGCAATGTTAGGAAACAAAAGAGGAAATCTTGACTTAGTGACAGGGGTATTTTAATGAAGAGGGTCACTTTATCTCTCCTTCTGTTGACAAGTGGTGAATGATACCCACTTTAATCAGTGATTACGTTACATCATCGTCAACAGCTGGGGAAGATACTTGGTCAGATTTGAAAATTTGTTTGTCTGCGTTAAAGCCCTAGTTATTCAATGTCCGCTATTTCCTCCGTGACATTTTGGTTACTGGGCAAGCTGTATTGACCTTCATTGTCATGAGTCTCGACAGCGCTTTGTCTTTTCGAGTTTTGTGTGTCAAGGTGAAATTGACAGTCTGTTGATGCAAAATTGATTTTGCATACCTTAAATTTTGAGAGAAATATTTGAAGAAATTGTATACATGTATTGTGACTCATTAAATACTGTATTTATTCGTTTTATGATGGGTTTTCCCCTTTCCAAAACAATCCCAAAAATCTAGATCTGTCTTTATAAGACAGATCTAGATTTTTGGGATTGTTTTGGCAGGAAAAATCCATCTAAGAATTTCATATGACTGATTTAGATATTTGGGGTCATTCTAGAAGGAGGGGTGGAGGGATGGACAAACCTGTGTTATAGGCATATAAATAAGGTAGTCAGCTGGGTTGCTCAGCAAAGGTGTCTGTGGACAATAAATGCAAACTGATTAGAATGCGCAGATATCCTTACACACCTTATCAGTGTGCAATTCAGTTCCCATCTGAAATTTGTCCCACCCATCAGAGCCCAAGAAATAGATGGGTTGCCGGGTGCCTCTATGGCAGAGCTGCTAGTAGCTGTAACAGGATATGAGAGTCATTTATCTTAGGTTGGGTAAAAGTCCTCCAAATTTGGAGGCAACGTCTCAATATGACTGAATAAATTATTGTTTACTAGGACATTAAACCACAACTTAACAACAACAACCCATCTGGAAGTAAAAAAATTATGCTTCTGGAAAACAGTAGCCAGAATATAACAATACCTTTCAACTTGTATGTATGAAAAGTTATTAGCTTTGTAATAAATGAACTGATAGAATTCTTGCTACACAAGTTCTGAGAGTTGTAAAACCAAAACTTTGGTTTGACCACTTTCAGGAACTTTGTGATAGCTTTATCAGTTCTTTTACTTCAAAGAATTATGCAGGAATATAATTCTCATAGTAACAATTATTCAGTGGTTTTTCATTATTTTTCAGCAAAACCAAAGTGATTGTGTGATGTGTCTGTGTGCTGTGCTGATTCAAGAATCGTCTCCGTCTGTCCATCTGTCTGACTTACTGTTCATTCATAGGCGCTTGAGAAACCAAATGAAAAAGGTATAGTTATAAGATTTTTTTTAATACCATATAAGTTCTAAAATCGGAACAGCTAAAACTATTACCATAATTGTCCTAAAAATGAAATGATCCATGACACGACAAAACCAACAATATGGTTGTGCACCCAGCACAGACTCAGATCAGCCTGGGCAGTGGCCCAGTCTGATCAGAGTCTTCGCTGTCCGCATGGAGGTAGCTTTGACTCTTAGCTACCCTTTAGGCGCTTAGCAAACTGATCAGACTGGATGGATGCCCAGGCTGATCTGAGTCTGCCCCTGGCGCACAGCCACTTTGTTGGTTTTGTCGTATCGCGGCTCAAACAGTCATGTTTTGCATTGCAGTAAGGCATGCAGAAGATTCAGATGTTATGGAAAACAGCATACACCCTGATCAGACTGCTCCTTTAGGGGACGGTAGTGTGACGTCATGTGCCTGCTGGGTAGAATAATATGGTATCCAAGGTCTTCTGTTGTTAATCCAGCAGGCATAAGGACAAAAATACAATTTTTTTTCAACATTGCATGGCTTCTTGGCTTATTCTGTAACTAGATGTATGAATAATTAGGGCCCCGCCAGACAAAGTCTGCGGAGGCCCTATAGTAATCACCATGTCTGTCCGTCTGTCTGTCCGTCCGTCATCATTTCGTGTCCGCTCAATAACTCTAAAACCGTTAGAGATATTTTCACAAGACTTGATACAAATGTAAAGCATCATCAGACGATGTGCAGAGAACAAGAACCATAACTCTGCCTACAATTTTTACTGAATTATGCCCCTTTGAAATTTTGAGTACAGAAATCGTGTCCGCTCCATAACTCTGAAATCAGTAGAGATATTCTCACAAGACTTGGTACAAATGTAAAGCATCATCAGACAATGTGCAGAGAACAAGAACCATAACTCTGCCTACAATTTTTAACTGAATTATGCCCCTTTGAAATTTTGAGTACAGAAATCGTGTCAGCTCCATAACTCTGAAACCATTAAAGATATTTTCACGAGACTTGGTACAAATGTAAAGCATCATCAGGTAATGAGCAGAGAACAAGAACCATACCTCTGCCTACATTATTTACTGAATTATGCCCCTTTGAAAATTTGAGTGCAGAAATCGTGTCCGCTCTATAATTCTGAAACCTTTAAAAGATATTTTCACAAGACTTGGTACAAATGTAAAGCATCAGCAGTCAATATGCAAGAACAAGAACCATAACTCTGCCTACACTATTTACTGAATTATGCCCCTTTGTAATTTTGAGTACAGAAATCGTGTCCATTTCATAACTCTGAAACCGTTAGAGATATTTTTACGAGACATGATACAAATGTAAAGCATCATTAGACGATGTGATGAGAACAAGAACCATAACTCTGCCTACAATTTTTACTGAATTATGCCCCTTTGAAATTTTGAGTACAGAAATTGTGTCCATTCCATAACTCTGAAACCGTAAGAGATATTTTCACAAGACTTGGTACAAATGTAAAGCATCATCAGGTAATGAGCAGAGAACAAGAATCCTAACTCTGTCTAAATTTTTTACTGAATTATGCCCTTTTGTAATTTTGAGTACATCAGCAGAGAACAAGACTCCTAACTGTCTACAATTTTTAACTGAATTATGCCCCTTTTAAATTTTGAGTACAGAAATAGTGTCCGCTCCATAACTCTGAAATCATTAAAGATATTTTCACGAGACTTTGTACAAATGTAAAGCATCATCAGAGGGTGTGCAGAGAACAAGAACCATACCTCTGCCTACATTATTTACTGAATTATGCCCCTTTGAAAATTTGAGTGCAGAAATCGTGTCCGCTCTATAACTCTGAAACCTTTAAAAGATATTTTCACAAGACTTGGTACAAATGTAAAGCATCATCAGTCAATATGCAGAGAACAAGAACCATAACTCTGCCTACACTATTTACTGAATTATGCCCCTTTGTAATTTTGAGTACAGAAATTGTGTCCGTTTCATAACTCTGAAACTGTTAGAGATATTTTCACGAGACATGATACAAATGTAAAGCATCATCAGACGATGTGCAGAGAACAAGAACCATAACTCTGCCTACATTATTTACTGAATTATGCCCATTTGAAATTTTGAGTACAGAAATCTTGTCTGCTCTTTAACTCTGAAACGGTTAGAGATATTTTCACAAGACTTGGTACAAATGTAAAGCATCATCAGGTAATGAGCAGAGAACAAGAATCCTAACTCTGTCTAAATTTTTTACTGAATTATGCCCTTTTTGTAATTTCAAATATAGAAATCAGGTCCGCTCTATAGCTTTAAAACCACCAATGATATTTTCATAAAACTTGTACATAATATAAAGCATCATCATGCTGCAGACAATGTGCAGAGAATAAGAACTGTAACTCCATCTACATTTTTTACAGAATTTTTCCCATTGCTAGTTTACGGTCTAGAAAACTTGTTTGCTCTCTAACTTTAAAACTGTTTAAGATTTTTTCACAAAATTTGGTACAAATATACACAGCAGACAATGTGCAGAGAAAAAGAACCATAACTACACCTTCCCTTTGTTATCTTAGGTATGGAAATCTTGTCTGCTGTATAACTTTAAAGCCTTTGAAGATATTTTTATAAAACTTGATACAAATATAAAGCATCATCAGATGATCTGAAGGTGTGCAGAATGCAAGAATGGTAACATCAGTTTCCTGCCTCACAGAGTTGTTGCCCATGTTTTAATCGATCATAATTGTGTATTTTGCCCATATCTTAATGACACTGCCAGAGGCTTAATTTCAAACAACATATTTAATATGAAGGAACAACATGATAATAGAAGGCTGGTCTTGTTATTTCTGGTCGGGCACATACGACTTAAATGTCATCAATAGTTTCATAGAGGCGGGGCCCTTTTAGTTACCATGTTTCTAGTTGTTTATCTTCTTTTTTGCGGAGATTCACCACTCCACAAAATTATTCTTGATTCCCTAAAGGAGAAAAACAGTTTCAAACTCAGTCTATCGTGGACACCCCATAAAAAGTCACCTGAACAATTTACCATAAAGTGAGCTGCGATACAACAAAACCTGAACTGTGGCCTCTGCCCCCAGCAAAGACTAAGATCAGCCTGGGCATTCACTCACTCTGATCAGAGTCTTCACTGTCCACATGGAGGTAGCTTTGATCTTTAGCTACCCTTTGAGAATGCAAAGAAGACTTTGCTCAGACTGTACAGATGCCCAGGCTGACCTGAGTTTTGGCTGGTCGCACATGCCACTTTGTTGGTTTTGTCATGTCGCAGCTCCAATATATTCTTTTTAATGTCGTTGTTATTAATGATGTCACAGATGTTGGAAATGATGGTGATTATTTAAATAGTTTTCAAAATTTCAAACGTAATTTTCTTTTGTATTGTTCAGTTTTTAATTAAAAAAAATGCAAAACTTCATATTACTCATTGCAAATTCATAAAAGATGGTAAATAAATGTAAATTTTTCTGTATATTTCAGGTTGACAACCGACCCATTTACTCAAGCTATTGGTCATAGTGGGGAACAGAATTGACAAAAAACTGGAATTCTTTCAAGAATTTATTTCCTTACATGAGTTAGATCCCCAGTTATTCACAGAACTCTGGGGTGTCGCATGTGTGTTGATGATTATACTGTTCAAGGATGTGATGTACAGTGCTAAGATTTGTTTCTGTGATATTCAATGTGGATTATTTATTAGTGCAATAATTTTGTAAAAAATAATATCAGAGCTCCCAAAATAAGCCAAAATTTTGAAAAAATATAAAAAATAAATATTTTGTACTATTTGAGGTCTCATTGACCTTACCTTGTTGAGCACTGTCAGTATTTTTTGTAACTTATCAAGACAACCTGAATCCAGGATATGTCTGTTAAAAGCACAATTCCATTTCTATCTGAAAAAAAGAAAATAAAAATTTTGAGCTTTAGCAAAAAATAAGCCAGAATTCAAAACATGCTATTCAACTTGTACACGCACATTTAACAGAATATTTGTTTCAAAGTAAAATGTCACAAAATTCCTGCAAAATGGTCAAACCAAATTTTCAGGTTGGCCACTTTCAGGAGCTTTGTTAGAACTCAACCAGTTTATTTTTTACAAAGCTGAAATGTACTAATATACTTTGCATATGTATATGAGTACATTTTTGCAATTTTGAATTTCAATTTTGAATTTCCTAGTTGGAATGGAAGTTGTGCATTTACTGGGTGTATACTTGGCATTTCCCAATATTAACTCTTTAAGCGCCAAAAAGCAGACGACAAAATTTACATCTGCAATATTTAAAAAAATGTCTTGTCCAATATATTTCATATTGAGAATTCAAAAACTAGAGGGCAAACAGTGTAGATCTAGATGAGGCGGCTCATTATGAGCCACCTCATCAGGATCTACACTGTTTGCAAATTCTGCTATTTCTGTCTCTGGTACTTAAAGTGTTTAATAGGCTTTTGCTATAAACAGAAGTTATAAAAATGCTTTGTCTAAATTCTGGCTTTACGTGTATGTTGCTCTGAATATTAAATACTCTTCAATATGTGCTGCTTATTTATGGAAAAATGACAAATTACTTAAAAAGTAAAATTGACCAACACAGTTTGAACAGGAACCTGTGTTACATACTGTCTTTTACTGTTTATGATCTTTTATAACTTTAATATGAAATAGAAAAAGAAAAAAATAAACATTAAGAGATACAGTTATCTCAAACACCAATATCTCAAAGCTCTTTCTTATATCAAAGAATATAGTTCAGACTCATATCCAGTTTTTCTTACACCGCAACTCCTGTTATTTCAAACATTCAAATGTTTCCCAGAAAATTTACTTTGAGATATCAGTAGTATGAGTTGATTTTCAACTTTGAGCTATTGAGAATTGACTACACATTTTTGTATGTGAAAACATTAAGTGTGTTTCAAGAGTTGGAAGTAAATAATTGATCTGATCATCAATTGCTCAATAACATGAAACTAGTTGTATCATACAGATAAAAGGTTCTTTCATTTGATCTCATAATTATGTAATCTCTGATTTTAATGCAATAAAATTCATGAAAGCTTAAAATTCTTTGCTCATTTACTTCCCAATGTTTCTGATTTTTCAGCCAGTTCCTTCAAATGAGACAAATAGGAGAATCTAGTTTTGAAAATAGCTGAGTGTGTTATAAACTGACGGCAAATTTGGGATCATGAGTTTTTCCCCAAGCCTTATCAGGCAATTCTTTCTGACTTCATTGTTTAGTTTGAATTAGTCCAAGAGGAATCCATCATTTTAAGGCATTATTGTCTACACCCATCGGCGTAGACAGTCCAGTCATAGACTCCGATATGGAAGTACAGCCATTAGTTACCCACTATGCAGCTTGACCTTTATGCAAAGCTATTCGCATAAATGTCATGAGTGCTATTCGTATAGATTTGAGTGGTCATGGGGAAATACCGCAGAACTGCATATGGTGTCGCAAGATAGCACAATGTACTGATGAATAAATAACTTGTGATTTCACTCCCTTTAAACCATATTTCAACCACAGCAGGCTGATAATAAAAGCAATGTGGTATGAAATCCACCACCCATACCCGTGCTTGAAATCCACCATAATTGGAGATTTCAGTGTCGGCTTTTGAGATATAAATGAAAGTTTAATTCTAGATTTCTGTGGCTGTAATGGTGCATTTGATAGCCATGACTAACATAGACCAAACTTTTTGCGAAAGCTGTATTTGTAACATCATATAGAACACTGGGAAAAAGTGAAAAGGGTAATTTTGTCATTTTTTTGTAAAACATTTATGGTGGTCCCTCATTCAAAGGGCAATCTCATTGAGGCAGTTCTAATGAGGGTCAAAAAGTCTGGGAAATGTCAGGGAATTTTGAAGTTTCACTTCTGTAGCAACCTATATGGGTCTGTGGGAAGAATTTATGAAATAGAATTGTGTAAGTTGATAAAATTGTGTATTATTGTCAATATTCTCAGTACACTGAGGAGCCGCTGTAGTGTAGTGGATAACACTCCGGACTACCAATCCAGGGATCGCAAGTTCGAACCCCCGCTTCTCCGGTCTTTCGGACAAGACTTTAAACCGAGGTCCCGTCTCCATATGACCTCGTTGTTGGTGGGACGTTAAACCAGAGTTCACTCACTCAGTACACTGTAGGTATGGCATAGCTGTTTTTAAGTGTGAGATTCCGAAGTCATACTAGAGGAAATTGATGTGGTACCAATAGATGTTTAGGACTCTTTACTTCTGGAATCGAATTGGGATCTATACTTCAGGACTGTGCAAGATCTGCAAAGACCTCATTACATTTATGTGTATTGTTGCTGATTAGTGCACATATGATATAAATGTCTGCAAAATTGTAGTGAGGTGTTTGGTAAGTTTTCACCCTTTGAAAAGTCATCAGATCCTCCATAATGGTGTCATATGTGATTGTCAGCACCGTAGACCAACAAAATAGGGCCTTAGAATTCGCTACCTTACACTACTGCTACTTCAGGAGTCTCATGACTAGTCAGCACCACATCAGCAACTTTTTGTATGTTACAAGCCTATTGCTATCTTTTTCTGATGGAAAAAACTTTTGTAGTTTCGTCAACATGGCGGTTAAATGAATAGTTCTGACATATGCCCTATGACATCGGCTGTTACCCCTGCTTTTTGTGTGTGGTTCTCAAACAAAATGTGAAAATGATCGAAATTTAAACAATTTAACCTTTGATCAGATTATCCAGCAGTGCTTAGACATGATTGGTTTATGTTGACACAAAGTTTTTACTGTGAAACTTGCTACCGACATACGGACAACTTCACTGTTGGTCCCAGGCCTGAAGATCACAAGATTTACATCACAAAATTTCAAAAAAATGTTTTGTCCAAGATATATCAGAATACAAAGACTAGAAGGCAAACAGTGGAGATCAAGATGAGGTGGCTCATAATGAGCCACCTCATCTGGATCTATACTGTTTTCAAATTCAACTACATTTATTAACTTTTTTTGGCGTTTTAAGGGTTAAATTGTTTGCCCTTTGCATCCTTGAAACTGTCCCAACATTTAGGCATAAATATGGTATTTGTCGCGACTTGGAAGATTATTTGAACAAGTCTAAGATATTAGGAGCTGAAACGGAGAAATTTGCAAGTTGACACTATAATGACCAATTAAGGTTATTAGGCTGTTTAAATGATTGAAGACCTGGTGGAGAATTGAAACTTGATCTAAAAGGTTAAAAGGAAGCCTGTTTGGTTTTAATGTCATATTTTAATGTGTTAAATCTTGAAATCGCTTGTCTTTGGTCAAAGAAATAAATTGCCTGGCTGGGCGTTAGAGTCTGTCTGCCACTATATGGCTATTAGTATTTTGCGGAACTGAACGAAACAGAGAAATTCTTTGGAATAAATTTCAATTTTAATTTATAAGATTGACAGAGGAGGTTCTCATTGTGCATTCCATAAAATAATCAATAATTACTAATTTGAGAAAGCAGAGGGTGGGCGGCTAACGGGGATGATGGAGGCAAGTAGCTGTTCCGTTCCGCAAAATACCACTATTACACTGGTAAAGAGTCAAAATTTAGACAAAAGGAATGGAATAGAATGGATGAGATGTGAGTGATCTGCTTTCCATGCACTGGCTACAATTTGCTTCCAAAGCTTGGAATGATACTCTTACAGGAAAGACTTTGTTTCCTCATAGGGAGTTAATTCTTTCACAAAACAATGCTGAGGGAGCAAATTCTTCTGTGTAAGAGTACCATCCCAAATCAGTGGAAGGGATTTTAGGAGAATATCCTTGCCAGTCCCATTCATTCCATTCTGTTTCAAACTATGCCCATATAAAAGGGTTTAAGTGAAAATATCAGTTAGGTTAAAGTTATTTCAAATTTATGTTAGGTTTTGGGCTACTTAGTGGTCGACTAAGTCTGAGATGGCTCAAAATTGCCTGTTCTGTTTGTTGCATACTTTAGCAGGGTGTGATATTGATATCATTTTCCATCCGTCTGTCAGTCATTCCAGACTGTTCATCCATCTGTCCACAATTAAGTCAATCCTAGCATTAAATCTATCTCTATCCTGAAGCAGTTGCTAGATTTCCATCAAACTTGCAAGGATGTTTTAGAAGAATAGTCTCAAGAGTTTATTAGGTTTTGGTGACCTTGATCCAATATTCAAGGTCATAGGATGACTTTATCTCCATACACTTTATGATGACCCTAGAGTTAAATCCATCGCTTTCATGAACCAAATGTTGGATTTCCACCAAACTTGCATATCAATGGGATAGTTTCAATAGTTTGTTAGGTTTTGGTGACCTTGACCCTGTTTCCAAGGTCGTTGGATGACTTAGTCTCTATACACTTAACATTTGCCCTAGGTTAAATCTATCTCTGTCCCGTACCAATGGCTGGATTTCCACCAAACTTGCATGGATTATCAGTGGGATAGTGTGAACCAATGAACAGATTTCAACCAAACTTCCATAGATACATGAATGGGACAGTTACCAGAATTTCAGAGGCTTTGGCGTCCTTGGCTTCATTTTTGGGTCGCTGGACTGAATAGTAAATATCTCTCAAACCTATCGACAGATTTTGAATTATCAGCAAAATTGCATGTCTTCCAGTATATCATTGGGACAAGCCTAAGAAATGAATATATTTTGGTGACCTTGACCCCATTTTCACAATCACTGGAGAACTTTGCATGTTAGGTATCTCTTTAACTTAGTTCAACCAAATTTGATAGATTACATTACTAGGAAGAGTTACTGAGTTGAATCAAGGTCAGCATGCCAACATAACAAGCTTTTAAGAAAATGACCATGCGAGGAATGCACTGATTTTCTTTCCATTGATCCACACTTGAATATACTCTGCTACTGGTGCAGGGCAGGTCTTACATAGTATTCCCCGGAGTTCTTGTCTACCAGAGAGATGGATGATAATCTTCTATTCTAACTTAATTCCCTGAGTCCCCTTGCGCTAAGAAAGTGAAGGATTGAGTGGTGAGTGACAGTGCCTTGAAACTTTAGGCAACAGGGAGTCTTACCAATACTAGTTTAAAACAGGACAAGGGCATGGAAGGGATGAGCTTGTTATAGTTAACTTAGAAATTCTAAAACTGGGACATAAAACAATCACCCCAAAACAGGAAGTTTTATAATGCAGTAATGCATCCAAATGATGCAGATGGCATGGCAAACAGTATAATATGTTCTATAAAAGGGTTATCCTTTGGAAGCAAGGATCACACCAAAGAACTGAAAACTGTTGAGTGTACAAGTTTTCTGGGTCAGACTAGCTAGTTTCGGCCATTTAGGCCCCATCAAACCTTCTTGGTCTGAGTTTCCACTGTTTGCTCAGATCCATCTGTTCCACAGCTCAAAATTTGTATGGTAGTTTGTTACTCTTAAGCCCGATTTCACGTCACAGTTAGAACTCGTTTTAACAAGTCTGTGGTTTATTTTACCATAAGGCGCAATGTAAATTTTTGGTGTTCCGAATGCTAATCCGTGTACTAAGTTTGACGTGAAATCGGGCCTTAGTTGTTATTTTGCACCTCTCTCTCTGTCTCTCGCTCTCTCTCTCTCTCTCTCTCTCTCTGTCTCTCTTAAAAATGGCTTGATAATAGACAGTTGAAATCTCCATATCATAGTCTAATGCATGATGCAGAAATCTGGGGTGACAATTCATGTAGACCAGTAAGAGTTGTCTTTCTTTCGTTAAGATTTGCAGATGAAAAAGTACCTTATGGCATAACAAACAGGACATGCTCAATTCAGCTGAAGCATCAAAGCAGTCTGATCATAGCCTTCCCTCAAACGTAGTGAGTTTGTGAAACCAGGGTTACTAGTATCTAAACTAAAAAATTGAACCCTGGTCGGTCTATGCAGCTGCTCAGACTAAACTGAGTGTTAATTGTATGAACAGGGATGAAGGTTCTTTTTCATGTAATAGAAATCATTGTTAAGGTGTCTGGATGCATTGAAGTAGCTCTGTCATTTTCTATGTCTCCCTTCTCATTTGGCATCAAGTCTTTGAGGTAAAATTTGCTCCTCAATCTCAAATAATTTAATTCTCTGTTATTATTTAGTGATGCCATTTTGGAAAGGTTTCCTCATCCAATGAAGCACCCCCGGATCCAGGGGGTGGGCTTTGGGGCTTCAGCCCCGCCACCTGGGCCTGGTTAGATTAAAATACATGTCGTGACATCTCATTAGAATCGCCTAATGAAATATCACAACATATATTTCAAGGCAAAAAGGCCATTATAAAAAATTCTCATAAAATTGATCCCTTATTATGCCATGTACTGTCAAGCCCCACTCCCCCCGCCTCCCCCCCTTTCCCACATACATCACGGCACCTTCGAGCCCCACCAGTTATCCAGAGCCCCACCAGTATGTGGTGGTCTGGATCTGGGCCTGAAAACTGGAAGTTACAAAAGTTATTTCACTGCTAGCTTAACAGGTCAGCTCTTATCCCACTCCTGTTTGCATCTTTGAAAACTTTGAAACCTAAAACATGCTCATTGAAGTGTTTTATATTCTTCTGATAATTACTGTCGGGTGGCAGATTTTTGTTGCTAATGATTATAGTTTGAAACAATTCCATGTTTTCTGCATTAAATTTTCAACACCCTCTAATTTGAAAAGATTGTTTTGCACCATTTTTTTTATGCGAGTCCTGTGACTTGAAATCCATTTTAGTGGTGGTGTGAGAAAACCTACATATTTATTTTTCTGCCATTTTCACAAGGGGAACCAACTTTTGTTGCCTCAAGTTTGCTTCCCTGAATGATAAGGCCCTATACTCTTCCTGGAAAAGAATTTGCTCTTAGAGGAGCAAATTCTTTCCTTTAAGAGTTGATCCCTATTGAGAAGGGAGGCGGAACTGAAAATGGCAGAGTTATTGCCTCCATTGAAAGTGTATTTTATCATAAATTGCATGTGTAGGGCATAGTTTCAACCATGGAATGCAAAAGACCTCCACTTCATTCCGCTGATGTCTTAGGAAAGAATTTTTTCCCTCTGAGGGAGCAAATTCTTTTTTTTTCAGTAAGAGTACCATCCCAGAATCTGGGAGCAAATCCTAGCCAGTGGAATGTAGATTACATCATCCATTCCACTCCATTCCATTCCTCTCTTTTCCAGGTTTTAGACTTAACATTGTGTTTTTGACTTGACAAAGCAGAGCGTCTAATATAAGGGAGACAACTGCCTCATTTAAGGTAATTTTGTGAAAGATTATACTACTTCCCTTCATCCATTTTTTTAAAACACCTGAAAGAGTTAATTCCCCTACTCTGCAGAAAAAAATGAAGGTTTACTTTTATCAAGACTCAGATCAGCCTGCACACCCACAAGTGTTTCCGCTGTGAATGAAGATTGTTGATCCTGAAGAATCTGCAGGGGCGGATCCAGGAATTTTGGATATGGGGTTCAAAGTAGCTTCAAAGGGGGTTCGATTTGTGCTTTTCCTGAATTTCCCCATGAAAATGAAATAATATAGGCTGAAGAGGGGGTTTGTTTGAACCCCCCAAACCCCCTCTGGATCCGCCACTGATCTGAAAAAAGCAATCAGATGCTCTCTTTATTACAAGTATTAGCTTTTACAAAAAAAATATATATATTTTTATACATAATTCAGAAAAGCATGGAATTTTGCAACATAAACAGTGTTGTTTTTTTCAGAATTGCTGAGATGCAGTGCAACAAAAAAAATGTTCTTGCAGGGTTCATACAGAAATAAGAAGACAGAATTCAAGGACTTTTCCAGGGCTTATTTTATTTTTCCAGGATTAAAGTTCATTGACAGTTTACCGAGATTTCAACTTAGATGAGCCAAAGAAGGCTTTAATTTTCTGGGAAGATTCCATGCCCAAGGTCAAGGTTGCAGTCAAGGATCAGACATCAGATTACAGCTCCAATGAGTTTGATCAAACTTCATAATGAGAAGGTAAGTCTTGCCCAAGATGTAGGCTCCAACACCCAAGGTTAAGGTCATACTGAGGGATCAAAGGTCAGAATGATCATGTCTAAATGACTGGGCAAAACTCTGATCTGGTCTTGTCTAGTCTATCCCGCACCACAGATGACTTTACAACAATGCCTTTCCACCTAGTCCTCTCTTCAGCTGCCCAAGTTGTGCTAGCAAAGTCCATCCCTGTGGACACATAAGGTCGAAATGATGTTTTATTGACGTCAATGTGATGTCATCACGCCACATGGATGTCAGTACAACGTCATTACAATGTCATGTGCCTGCTGGGATCCCTTTCCACTCCTTCGTAGTCTTCCCACCTCTTTTTCTGTCTATCTCTTCTTCTCTTTCCTTTCACTGTAGAATATGATCGAATCATAAAAAGGTAAAGCATAGTGGTAATTTATTTCCGGTGCAAGATTTATATTCCTACTCCCAATGACAAGGACACAACACAGTTTGGTTAGCTGTCAAATTAATTATATCCCCACATACTCTTTAACTTTTGAAGTGCATTTGAGTGTCACAGAAAGTAAAGCTAAACAAGAACCTATGTCATGTGGTTGCATACCTATCATCAAGGTCATCACAACCAGGTCATAGGTTAGTTTAATAAGGAGCCTTAGGGGGGATGCACAGTGTTTAAGCGGACAGTCACAAAATCGGAAGCGACAATTGACTGTACACCCGAAAATCATTAGTGACACATAAACAACTGGTGAGGTGAACCGGTAAAAAGCAGGTAAGTCCTTATCGAATCTGTTCTTTTAGATGCGGTTTTCGACATCGGGGAGAGAATTAGATGTACTTTACCTGTAGCATTGTCAGTTTGACATATCACCACCCAATCTCTGTGTAAAAATCAAGTTTTCCTGCTTAATCACCAGTTTTGCTATATTTTCTTCGATCGACACGGACAATCGGGGTTAAAAAGACTAGAATTATGGCATCATTTCTGTTAAAACCAACATAAAATGATCGCTACACTTTTATCCTGTGATATCCAATAGCTGAATCCATCGAAACATTACTTAAAACAAATATATTGCCTCCTGAATCGCACACCTTCGTCTCATTCGACTGTCCGACTAGTGACAACTGTACCTAATCATTAGCGACATATCAAGAAACAAAAACTGTCCGACTAGTAGTGATTGTATTTTCACATTCATGACGATCATTTTCAACAAATGCTTGAAAAAGGTAATTAAAATATCGTTTTGGATGCTTTCACTGGGATCATCATTTGGGGAGAAGGCTATCAAGCATTGCTTGATAAAAAATGATCATATGGCTAAATGTTTCTCTGTCAACATTTCAATCAAAATTGTGACCTAGCCGCGTACCGCTTTTGTGATGCGTTACTGGTTTTCAGAAATTCGCATTTTCCGTCTTCCGGTACCATTTAAGCAACCATCAATGCAATAAAAAGTAAAGAAAGCTAATGTAAACCCCAACCACTCCTTACCTGTAAAAATACATTTTGACCTTAATAATTATTAATCGATCAATTTTCTAAGCAAATTCTGTGTCTGTGAAGACAAACTCAGTGCTATGTCTCAGAAAATTGATGGTCATTGGCCAAAACCCACACATTACATTATTAAGCGAGCTCGGAGTTTCGAGTTTCCGGTTGGACTGGAGGAGAAAGGTCAAAGGTCACGATTGGAAAAATCCGATAGGTTATCATTACGGTTACCTGTTTAGTCGATATGAAACATGTTTTTCGGTGCACAGTTAAGGTCATGACGAGCCAGTTAACTGTTCATATACAAGCTTAGACTATCTAAGCAAGTGAAACGAATAACAAGTAAGTTCTCCGACGACAGTAAATGACAAGTACCGTTGGTTATAACCGCACATATTCAGGTATATTTCTGTGGGCACGTTAAGTTGTTTCCCAAGAGATGGGGAATTAGGAAAGACAGATAGGGTAGACATGAAATAAAAAAAACACACATACAAAAAGCACACAAAAAACTAAAACAACCCCCACATTAAGCACCTGATGCAAGCACACGTCCTCGTCCAACATTGTAATTTAGGTTAGGGAGAGCAAAGAGGATGTAGAAGGGTAGTATAGGGTAATAATGTAGATCTAGGTGACAATATTGTGCCGTTTGTAAAATATGTTTTCGTATCGTCTGTCCATTGTAATTAGTTTCGCCTGTTGAAAAACACATTCAAAGTACATTTTCTTTACACAGAAAAATTCAGAAACACTCTTAGTATTTTCAATTTATTTCAAATCTTACGAATAAATCATTGAGCCTGCCATGCTAATCTGTGCAAATTTATGGTAGATATAAACAGCATACTGGACTTCTGAAACAAACTCAATCCAGTAGAAGTTCTTACCCTCCGTTTTCGTTATATTTCGATAAAGAATACATAAGTAAAAATATTTACTAACACATTTTCTGCTCAATAAGACTTACTAGAAAATCGTCGCTAGTCGTTCAACACCATTTTTTGTTTTTGTCACTAGTCGGACAGTCGAATGAGACGAACGTGTGCGATTCAGGAGGCAATATTTGTGTTTTAAGTAATGTTTCTAAGGATTCAGCTATTGGATATCACAGGATAAAGGTGTAGCGATCATTTTATGTTGGTTTTAACAGAAATGATGCCATAATTCTAGTCTTTTTAACCCCGATTGTCCGTGTCGATCGACAGAAAATAAAGCAAAATTGGTGATTAAGCAGGAAAACTTGATTTTTGCACGGAGATTGGGTGGTGATATGTCAAACTGACAATGCTACAGGTGAAGTACATCTAATTCTCTCCCCGATGTCGAAAACCGCATCTAAAAGAACAGATTCGATAAGGACTTACCTGCTTTTTACCGGTTCACCTCACCAGTTGTTTATGTGTCACTAATGATTTTCGGGTGTACAGTCAATTGTCGCTTCCGATTTGGTGACTGTCCACTTATACACTGTGGGATGGGGTGGGGTCATTGGGAGGAGGGGACATTTTTTAATTATTTACATACTGTAACATTTGATGTTTCAGATAAATTTCTCTTATTGCAAATATTTGCTTGATCTCTTTATAATACATTTTATTAATAATAATTGAGCCGCGACATTACAAAACTAACAAAGTGGCATTTGCACCCAGTGAAGACTGTTAAGCCTGGGAATGCACCAAGTCTGATCAGTCTTGGCTGTACATGTGTGTAAACGGTAGCTAAGGGTCTATCTCCAAGCCAACAGCGAAGACTCTGAGCAGACTGGGCCTATGCCCAGGCTGATCTGAGTCTGCACTGGGTGCTTGTCACTTTGTTGGTTTTGTTGTGTCGCCGCTCATTTATTGATTTGCTGTTTGTTTTTCCTAAGAATGGTAAAGCCCTCAACAGTGACAATATGCTGGGGAAATCAGATCTAAAGTATGATGGATGTCCTGCCCATGATGCTTAGAGTAAGCCTGCAACTGACCAGTCAGTATGAGGCATTCAAATGTGGGATTTTTCTGGTGAGATACTGAATTATTTTGTTGCAAATAAGACATTCTTGTTTATAAGTTTATGACTGGATTTATTAACTTCAGCAGGAAAGTTCGAACATTTTGATACATACTGGTACATGAAGGCAAGTTTAGAAAACTCTTATTTTTCCTTTACAAGGGCACCAAGAAAGGATAACTGGGTTTGGAGCACCATATTTCTTCAGCTATAAGATTGGGAACCAATCCTAAAAATCTAGATCCATCTTATAAGATGGATATAGATTTTTAGCTCGCCTGTACGATAGTACAGAGAGCTATTGTTGTCACTTGGACGTGGGCGTTGGCGTTGGCGTGGGCGTCACACTTTTTAAAAAGTTTTACGTTAAAGTTTTCTTCTTTGATGGGCAAGGCACTGCAGGCGAGCTATCCTGTACATGGACAGGTCTTGTTTGTATTGTTCTAGAAGGGAAAAACTTGTCTCATAGCTGACTTTCACAAATACAGTTTAAACTAATCTCACCTTTTACCTCCATCAGGCTGAAGGTAAGAGCCGGGCCGGGTAGCGCAATCGGTAGGGCACCTGACTCGTAAGTCAGAGGTCCTGGGTTCAAATCCCGGTCTGGCCACATACTTATGTTTCTCCTTCCGCTGATTCAAGAAGGGCAGTTGTCAGTTACTGGCGAAAGTATGTGCACTTAGTACTGGTTAACCGCTTAGGAGGTCTAAGCCTGCCCAGGAATAGTGTGGTTAGGTTAACTGACCGTCCCGACATGACCTTAGTTGTTTACCATGGACGTTAAGCATCAAGTCAACCAACCAACCAACTGAAGGTAAGATGAAGTCTTTTACTTCCTATTTTGGTTGAAATAGTGGCAATGGGAACACCACTCAGACAGTTCTGTGATTCACACAATTTGCCGAGCGGTGTTCCAATTGGAAATAGTGACAACTGATGTTTGAGCTGCATCTTTGATGGATGGTTGGATGCTTTGTGGTTTTATGTCCTTTCAAAAGTATTTCAGTCTCAGAGAGCCGATAGAATGCTGACAATGAAGGCTGTGTGCAATGGAACCCGGATTATGGTTGAAAAGATCCCCCCTCTTGTAACTGGGATTTGAGCCCAGACTGCTATCTAAGTAGGCTAGTGCTGCTGGGGCTCCTGCATGCAGCTTTGAACCCTAGAACACTCTCACTAGAGGGGTATTAACCCATTGCATTCTGGGTATTTTTTGTCGTCTGCTGAAATTGTCGTCTGCATCAAAAATCAAGAATATTTTGACAATATTGGTCTAACTCTTGTAGAAATGATATCTAGGCAGCAAACAGTTTGGATCTCAGATCAGGCCCTACATTTGTGGGGCCTGATCTGGATCCAAACTGTTTGCCCAGATACCCCTAAAGGGGTATTCCCAATGGAATGAGTTAATTACTGACAATTACTGCAGCATGGAAGATCTTTGTTAGTAATGATTATAAAGTGTTTCCCAGCATGTTCCATGTTTTCATGTTTTCTACATTAAATTTTCAACACCCTCTAATTCAAAAAGATTGTTTGCGCTGTTTTAATGAGTCATGTGACATGGAAACCCCATTTTAGTTGTAGTCTGAGATAACCCATCTTAATGTGGTATATGGGTACACCTCCATGTTTACATTTTCTGACATTTTTACAAGGGGAATCAACTTTTGTGACCACCAGTTTGCTTCCTTGGATGATAAGGCCTGCCAATTTAAGGACAGAATTTCTCCTATGGAAGCAAATTCTGTCCTTTAACCCATTCCATTCGGGATCTGGGCAAACAGTTTGGATCCAGATCAGGCCCCACAAATGTGGGGCCTGATCTGAGATCCAAACTGTTTGCTGCCTAGACATCATTTCTACAAGAGTTGGTTGAACCAATATTGTCAAATATTCTTGATTTTTATGCAGACGACAATTTCAGCAGATGACAAAAAATACCCAGAATGCAATGGGTTAAGAGTTGACCTCCATTGAGAAGGGAGACAAAACTGGAAATGGCAGTGTTGTTACTTCCCTTGAATATGTATGAGCCGTGACACGAGAAAACAAACAAATTGGCATGTGCACCCAGCCAAGACTCAGATCAGCCTGGGCAGCTGCCCAGTCTAATCAGAGTCTTTGCTTTTCGCTTGAAGTGTAGCTAAGGGTCTAAGCTAGAGCCATGTGGACAGCGAAGATTCTGATCAGACTGAGCGGATGCCCAGGCTGATCTGAGTTTCTCTGGGTGCTCTTGCCAATTTGTTGGTTTTGTCGTGTCGCAGCTCATATCAGTCCATTCACCATAAGGCATATTAGGGGTGGTCCTGGGCTGGGGATGGTGCTGTGTAACTTTCAGTGCTGGGGAGTACATCCTACTCATTTGGATAATAGTAGGGCAAGGGTCTTCTGCGCTTGCAGTAGGTGTGGGATGGATGGGGGTTGTTTGGAATTTTTTAGTCTTATCTATCCTATCCCTTTTCTTTTACCGTCTGTCTGGGAGACGGATCGATAAAGGCTGAAATACTGTCTCAAGGAGCCGTTCCCCCAAAACAACCAACCAACCAACCATAAGGCATATTATTCAAATTGCTCATCCACTGGTCAGTCTGCAAACATTATACAGTCTGCTCAAGGCATGCATTATTCTCTAGGAGGCAAAGTTTGCATGGTGTAAACCATGGAATGGAATGGACTGCTCCACTTCATTTCATTGATTTCTGATGGTATTCTTACAGGAAAGAATTTGCTCCCTGTGGGGGAGCAAATTCTTTCCTGTAAGAGTTCCATCCCAGGCTCTGGAGCAAATCCTAAGCAATGGAATGTAGTCTATATCAACCATTCCATTCCACTCCATTCTATTCCAGGTTTTCCTGTGAAGTTTTGTGCAGGTGTGAAACAGAGCAAAGGGAGAAAACTGCTGCATCTAAGGTAATTTTGTGGAAGGTTATACTACTTCCCTTGATCCATATTTAAAAAAAAAAACAGTTCTGAAAGAGTTAATTCCCTTACTCTGCAGAACAGAGTAAATAGTCCTGGAAAAAATATATCTTATCACGTAAACAAACAGTGAAGAGTCAGATCAGCTTAAGCATCGATAGAGTGTTTCCTGTATGAATGAAAACTGTTCATCCTGAGGAATGTAGCAAGCAAAAAGTGAAGACTAGAACATTTTGTATAATGCTGTTTATTACGTATTAGCTTTTACAAAAAACAAACATGGTCTATGATGATAGATATAGGCCCAAAGTTTCTCTCAGCAATACCGCCCCCCCCCCCCCCCCCCCCCCCCCCCCCCCCCCACCCCCCCTCCCCCTTCTTCCCCATGCTCATGATCTTAAGATCAAGGTCACAGACATCAAAATTTTACATCAAACTTTACATTGAAGTTTTTAAAGAGCTCATATTTTCCAAACCAAATGATGGAATGATACGGTTCATACTTTGCATTACTGGTAGTACGACAGGTACAGGTCCAAAGTTTTATTGAGCAATATCCTGTCCCTGCCCATGATTATTATGGTCAAGGTAACAGACTTCGAAAGAGGGGGTATCAATAAGGTGGGTTTTCTGCATCCTACCAATGTTTTCTTTTTTTAACTGATGGTATACTCCAATGTGTCTAGTTTATTGGACCATATGTGACTTTGGTCGGAAAGCCCTACTTACTGAGCTATGGGTCCACAGAAGTGGGTGGGATAATCCAACATGGTTTTAGCCTGTCTTGTAAAAACATTCTCATTTGGTAGAAGAGTACAGCAGACAGACAGGATTTGATAAAATGATTAACAGAAGATCTAAACTATATTTTCATAACAGTAAAAGTGAGTGGCTGACAAGCTCCAGTCTTATTCATGAACATTGATCCCGACCGGACGGAGTGTGTGTAGCTGGTAGATCCAGTAGAGTTCTCTGTTTTTTCTAGTAACAGCTTTTTTGGTGTTCCGGATCTGTGGACAGGATTTCAATAATTTGAAACCCCATGTGTTCTGTAGAATGGTTACGTAAGTTAAAATGTGTTGCTACCAGAGTGTCCCGTTTATTGCGGGTGTCACGCTGGTGTTCTGTCATTCTAACTTGGTGACTATTCTCATAGCGAACATTTGTGGTTCGGGATAAAGCCGTGGTGGGTAATTGTTAGCAATGATCATAATTGTATTATTGCTTTCTTGAAATGACATATGTCATGATCATGGGTTAGTACAAATGGGTTCGGCTGTTTTGCTGAACAGGCTTGTTTCCCCGCCGTAGCAGGGTGTCCCCATCTGCTTTTCGAGCTTTTTCGAGGCTCTGTAGCAGTGTGTTCTGCGGATACCCTCTTCTAATGTAATAGCCCGTAAAGATTTCGGCAATTATGATCATTGCTAACAATTACCCACCACGGCTTTATCCCGAACCACAAATGTTCGCTATGAGAATAGTCACCAAGTTAGAATGACAGAACACCAGCGTGACACCCGCAATAAACGGGACACTCTGGTAGCAACACATTTTAACTTACGTAACCATTCTACAGAACACATGGGGTTTCAAATTATTGAAATCCTGTCCACAGATCCGGAACACCAAAAAAGCTGTTACTAGAAAAAACAGAGAACTCTACTGGATCTACCAGCTACACACACTCCGTCCGGTCGGGATCAATGTTCATGAATAAGACTGGAGCTTGTCAGCCACTCACTTTTACATTTATGTCTCCTCCCGTTCCAGTACTTATTCATGAACATGCAACCAAGCGGATAGCTCAAAGCATTTGCATGTAACGGCCAGGACTCAACACAACTCCGCCATTTTTAATTTCCTAAGAACAGGAAATATACACACTGAACCAAGCGTCACGCTCAACAGTAAGAAAATGGCGGATAGCAACGTCACCGGCCCCCGGGGGCCGGTTGACGTCGCCATACACGCCTACAATGGCGGATAGCAACGCCACCGGCCCCCGAGGGCCGGCGAGAGGCGCAAAACACGCCCACCGACCCCCGAGGGCCGGTACAACAATGGCCGTTCACGCAGGCGCAATGGCGCCAAAAGGGCCGGTTCACCGGCCCCCCGATATGGTATATAAACAGCGCAAAAACACAGCTCGCCAGAATCGTGACAATCCTCTGAAGAAATCCATATTATTGGAAGAAACTAGTTAGGAAAATTGCGAAAGAAAGCCATGAACCAGCATGAGCAAGACCGAGGAGCGCCTGGCCCATGTCGTCAGTCACAATCCTCTAGCGTTTATGCTACTACCCCTCGCTAGGACTAGGATGCTCCGAGGTCGGCGTTCACTCTGATGAATCCAAGACAGACCACCAGCGACATGTCAGTCAGCACAATCATTAGCTCACTGACCCTGACATCTACGTCAGGCTCTTCGTCGCAAGTGACCATCATCCCAGCAGAGAACCTGAAGAAAAGGACAAGGGATGCAATGGCGGAGGAAGAGCCGTCCAAGACAAGGAAGACTCTGGATCTACCAGCTGAGGTCATGCCGTTCTACAAAGAGGCAAGACGAGTTCTATCCAGAATGGTGAACATGAGAGAACTAAGTCTCCTTCCTCACTGAGGGAATGCATTGGCAAGGACCTACCTCCCGCCGGTCTCTCAGTCAGACTACGTCCGTCCAGCTGTATGATTACGACAAAGATGCCGAAATCTTTACGGGCTATTACATTAGAAGAGGGTATCCGCAGAACACACTGCTACAGAGCCTCGAAAAAGCTCGAAAAGCAGATGGGGACACCCTGCTACGGCGGGGAAACAAGCCTGTTCAGCAAAACAGCCGAACCCATTTGTACTAACCCATGATCATGACATATGTCATTTCAAGAAAGCAATAATACAATTATGATCATTGCTAACAATTACCCACCACGGCTTTATCCCGAACCACAAATGTTCGCTATGAGAATAGTCACCAAGTTAGAATGACAGAACACCAGCGTGACACCCGCAATAAACGGGACACTCTGGTAGCAACACATTTTAACTTACGTAACCATTCTACAGAACACATGGGGTTTCAAATTATTGAAATCCTGTCCACAGATCCGGAACACCAAAAAAGCTGTTACTAGAAAAAACAGAGAACTCTACTGGATCTACCAGCTACACACACTCCGTCCGGTCGGGATCAATGTTCATGAATAAGACTGGAGCTTGTCAGCCACTCACTTTTACATTTATGTCTCCTCCCGTTCCAGTACTTATTCATGAACATGCAACCAAGCGGATAGCTCAAAGCATTTGCATGTAACGGCCAGGACTCAACACAACTCCGCCATTTTTAATTTCCTAAGAACAGGAAATATACACACTGAACCAAGCGTCACGCTCAACAGTAAGAAAATGGCGGATAGCAACGTCACCGGCCCCCGGGGGCCGGTTGACGTCGCCATACACGCCTACAATGGCGGATAGCAACGCCACCGGCCCCCGAGGGCCGGCGAGAGGCGCAAAACACGCCCACCGACCCCCGAGGGCCGGTACAACAATGGCCGTTCACGCAGGCGCAATGGCGCCAAAAGGGCCGGTTCACCGGCCCCCCGATATGGTATATAAACAGCGCAAAAACACAGCTCGCCAGAATCGTGACAATCCTCTGAAGAAATCCATATTATTGGAAGAAACTAGTTAGGAAAATTGCGAAAGAAAGCCATGAACCAGCATGAGCAAGACCGAGGAGCGCCTGGCCCATGTCGTCAGTCACAATCCTCTATATTTTCATAACATTTTATTTGGTTTAATTTGAACATATGTTGTCAAAAAAGACTTCCTTTGACATTCAACATTTTTTGATATTTTTGTCCTCAATTTTCAATATTTCTTGGCCTTATGGTTAAATAAACAGACCAGTTGTCATCAAACTAATGTCAAGGAAGCACCCTGACCAGGACATTCGTATGATGTGACCAGAATTTCACAATGACCTAGTTTTCATTGTCGACTGAACACATAAACTGTTTTTTCATTTAATTTTGACCTAGAATTACGAACCTTTGGCCAAATTACTATTTTAACTGCTATATTATGCCCTACACCCCCGTCACTAAAGGTGAAAGAATACATATTTGCTTCAGATCGGATCTCCTTGGCGTCTGCATCTGTGTCTGGGTCACATACTTTGACCTTGGAAACAAGGTCAAGGTCAGATTTTCATGACCTTGACCTTGTTTCCAAGGTCACAGAAGGACTTAATATGTGACACATACACAATTACAGATGCCAACGAGATCCGCACTGAAGCCAATATGTATTCCCTCACCTTTAGTGGCCGGGCGTGGGGCATAATATAGCAGTTAAAAATCGTAATTTGACCAAAGGTTCGTAATTCTAAGTCAAAATAGAAAGAAAACCATCTTCCAAGCAAGTTTATGTGTTCAGTCGACCATGAAAACTATGCTATTGTGATATTCTGGTCACATCATCTGAATGTCCTTCTCAAGGTACTTCCTTGACATGAGTTTGATGATAACATGTCTGTTCATTTAACAATAAGGCCAAGAAATATTGAAAATTGAGGTCAAAAATATCAAAAAATGCTAAATGTCAAAGGAAGTCTTTTTTGACAACATATGTTCAAATTAGACCAAATAAAATGATATGGAAATATAGTTTAGATGTTCTGTTAATCATTTTATCAAATCCTGTCTGTCTGCTGTACTTTTCTACCAAATGAGAATGTTTTTACAAGACAGGCTAAAAAAATGTTGGATTACCCCACCCACTTTTTTTGACCCATAGCTCAGTAACTAGGGCTTTCTGACCAAAGTCACATATGGTTCAATAAACTAGACACACTAGAGTATAACATCAGTCAAAAAAATAAAACTTTGGTAGGATGCAGAAAACCCACCTTATTGCCTTATTGACATCACCCCCCCCCCCTTTCAGGCTTGAGTTTTGTTAGTGCGCGTATTTTCTAAACTGGATGATAGATTCGGTTCATATTTGGTATGATGATGTATATAGGTCAGGAGTTTTAATCAGCCATACCCTGACCTATGCCTATGGCTGAAAGGCCACGGTCACAGGCAAATTTTAGCATAAGTTTTATGTTACAGCTTTTAAATCTCAAATTTTAAAGCCACAGGAGGAATTTGGTTAATTTTTATTTAATGATAGATATTTGGTCCAAAGTTTTATTCAGCAGCTCAGCAGCAGCAGCCCCACTCCTCCATGACCTCAGTGCTACCCCTTCCTGCGCCTGCACCCCCCCCCCCCCCCCCCTCCCTCCCAGCCTAAGGGGGCATCTGATGACAGATAAACAATTTAAAGTGAGGGACTATGTAAGATTATTATTCTATTTTGAAAAAACTGCTCCTCAAGCAGCAGGCTGATCAGTGTCTATACTATTTGACATTGCTCCTGAAGCAGAGTCTGATCAGGGTCGACATTCCATCTGCATTTTGTATGCATTACTGCATTGTAAAACCAAACTGTTCCATTTTCAGGTCACTTAAGGTACTTATTTTAGGTGTCCCAATCTTGAGAATTTTTATGGTATATCTCAGTATCTGGTGTCGTGAAAATTGACAAAATGAAAAAGAAACAAAACAAAAAACAAATTTTCATAAATAGACTTCTGTACTATTAGATTCATTTTTAAGGATCTATTCCTACTGACTATTCTGCATTAACCTACGTCATGATGATGGATTTCAGTTTCGATTATAATTCAAAGGTCACCTCTTAGGGTCGCATGGAAAAATATTTTCAATTATTTTTTAAATCTCTCTATCTCCTTCAAACTGTCAGTCATTCTTCCATTCTTACATCCTTATTTCTAAAACTCTTAAATGTATGAACTTTTAATCCTTCAGCTATCATGCTAAGCCTTCTCTTTTTAGATTTGACAAATCAGAAAAAAACATTAAACTTCTCTCATTAAAATGGAATTTATCAGGATTTATCTTAACCAAATGCCTGTCATTTTGAGCGACACTTAGGTGGCATATTGGCCCAACAAAATTCTAGTGTTTATAGAGGAGCGTAAAGCTGTGTCCATATGCCAACATTAGGGCCATGCGCATGCATTTTGATTTTCATTTATGGCAACAAGGTCAAGGGAATCAGCTTCATTTTTTCGTTTATTTGACAATTAATTTGAACTGTTTGACAAGTGATGGCTGGAATCTTTACACGCAATATTTGAAAATTGCTTTCAGAAAAGCTTCTGTGGTGTTCCAAATCATATAAAACTCTAGCAGACTGAAATTATAGTAAAACTGCAATTTCTTTGATAAGTTGATATAAGAAACACTTACCGTATTCCTTCGTTTATAGGGCAGGGTTTTTGCCTTCCAAGACAATCCTGAAGATCTAGACCCATCTTTTATCACAAACTAGGTCTTTGGGATTGTGCTGAAAAAAAATCATTTTATAGCTGAATAACACAAGACAGCTTTACATATTTGCAGTAATTTTGGAAGAATAAACTCCCATTTTATAACTGAATAAAATTGGTAACCATTGACATACTGTAGGTTAACAATACATACCAGTTTTTCAAACAGCTGGGCACAGCAAAAAAACATTGCCATTTTTTGCTGAAAAAATGTGAGGAGCTTTTGAAAAGCTCCCAAATATTTTCTGCAACAAATATTAGCACACTGGATTTGGTGTTTGCTAGAAACCAAAGCATCATTCAATAACAACTACGATAATTAAGCTAGCAATGCTATGAACAAATGTGCCCTGGTCAAGGTCTGTTCTGTTTGCCATTGATTTAAATGTATCATTAAATTGTATATTCCAGGACCAGCCTGCATACTAAGACAGTTAAATGAAGACATGCACAGTGAACTGCCCATGCCCGTGTTAGCTGGTGTTATGCATGTTCCTTCTCAGGTTGTAGGGGTTACTTCCCTTCTGAATAAGCAATTTTGCTCTTTTTTTCTTCTTATTTATTAGTAGGATGTCCCAATGCAAAGAGTTATTACACATATACCCAGAATAATCATCCATTGTCCTCAAATATTCATGTCCTTAAATTTTTCAATCTCTTTCCTGCATTTGAAACCAGGGGGTGGGGAAAATTCATATTTGATGTACTCTTATCTTTTATTTTACCTTTCCAAAATATCTCTTTCTTGAAAGAAACCTTATGAATTCCTTCTATCCTATTTATAGCTTATTTGATTTTTAAATTACTAATAATGAATTTTTTTTGAAAAAGACATTGGTCCTAAATACTGAACTAGCAAACAAAATAGCAAATAGAAATTTTAACAACATATTCTACTCTGTAATTTTCTTTACAACGATGAAAAGACATGTATGATTTAGAACTTCATCACAAAAAGTAGCAACTAGGTGTTGGCGGCTTCGTAAGTATAGGTTGTCAAATGTTTTTTGATAAAAAGTTAATAACATATCGGTCACATGACAAACCACTTATCCGGACAAAATAATAATATGAGCCGTGTGACAAGCAAAAGAATTTAGTAATAACGACTTGTTAATTCATTAGCAGAGACTTAGATCAGTCTGGGCATAGGAACATTCATGTTTAAAAATCAGTATCTATGATTCCTTAGGAGTGTATATAATCAACAGCAGAGACCACGATCCACCTGTACAGATGTGCTGGCCGAGCTGAGACTTTGCTGTTTGTTAATGCCATAAGAACCCCTTTTAACAAGGCCCCTGCACAGATAACCGTTCTTCTCAAGGGGTCTACAAGCATATTTTTGTATGATATTATTCCTTAAAAGGCCAGCAACTTTAATCTCATGTATTTTGCTAGCCAAAATAGTTTAGAAATATATTTATCATTGTAGTTATTAGATATTATAGTTCTTAGCTGGTGATATATAAATATTTAGGTTTTCTTTATTTCCCAGGGGAAACATTTTTGAAAATTTTAAGATAGTAAATTTTAACTTTTACTTGTTGAAAGCAAAATATTTTATTTTGCTATTAGTTGCAATAACAAAATAAATGGCTTACAGTTTATTGAGAAAATAAGTTGACAGATTTGAATAGACCCCACTCAATCTGAACTTGAAATCTTTGCTTTTGGAGGGATTTAAGCTTCATGTATGTTATGACTTCTAGTGTGTAGTAGCTTTGTACACCTACCAACATGAAGCCAAGCCATGAAAGCTTAACCCGGAGCAGACACATGATGTCAAGGTGACGTCATCATGTCACTTCGACGTCAGTATGACATCATTACAAGGCTGTGTTTAAATGACATCATAGTGGCGTCAATGCAATGTCATTACATTACATGGATGTCAATATGACATCTTACGACACTGTTTTGAAATGACATCATGGTGGTATCAATGCCAGGTCATCACATCACACTGATGTCATTTCGACATTGTGTGCCTGCTGTGTTCAGTACTTTCCCAAAACAAGGCATTTATCACTTCTGAATTTGGCTATGATGGGTGAATGGCTGGATGGATGACTTGCATCTTAACATCCTTTTTAGCAATATTTCAGTCATATCAGGACCATGGGAGGGTGATTATGAAAGGCTGTGTGTAGTGGAACTATGTATACGGTTGGAATGATTTCTGCCTCCAGCAGATCTGGAACCTGGGATAGCTAGATCAGCAGGCAAACCCTTAGCCTACTGAGCTACTTGGGTTCCCTAGAATTGTCAGTGATGTAGATGGGAATTGCATGTGTATATATCACCCAAGGCACAGCATTCATTGAGCTGAGAAGTCAGCTAGCTGAGGATCACGGGGTCCAAAAGAAACTGAGCTTGCCAGGATAGGAAGTAAATTACAAGCAAGTGTATTTCATCATCAGTGATGCAAAAAACAAATTTGAGCTGCAACATGACAAAACCAACAAAGTGGCATGTGCACCCAGCAAAGACTCAGATCAGCCTGGGCATCTGCCCAGTCTGATCAAAGTCTTCAGTAAGGGTCTGAGACCACCTCCATGCCAACAGCAAAGACTCCGATTAGACTGGGCAGATGCCCAGGCTGATCTGAGTCTTCGCTGGGTGCACATGCCACTTTGTTGGTTTTGTTATGTCCCGGCTCATATTTAAGCAATTTTTCTCTTTATTGGTCTGTACTGTTATCAAAGGAGCAAACTGATCCCCTGTGATCCTAGGGATTTACTTCTCTGTACCAGTTCTGAGTTATTTGCCTATACCATAAAAGTTCTAAAACTTGGAACGTCTGAAATAATTACCGTAATTGTCCTAAAATGGAATATAGTTTGGTTGACAATGCAGTTACGCATTCAAAAGATGCAGATGGAATGACAAACAGTGTAGACCCTGATCAGACTGCTCCTTAAAGGAGCAGTCTGATCTGGATCTGCACTGTTTGCTCATGTCTATCTGTCCCAGTACTTAGAATTTTTATGGTAGTCTAAGAGGCAAAAAAATGGTACTTTAGGACATGGATAACATGTAAATACTCAGATCAAGGTCTTCACTATCACTTACAGCTTTCTCAATATCTACTGAAAATGTGCTTGAACAGTCAAATCTCTAATCAAATTGCACAGCTACACAGATGCAGTTTGAATCCATAATTGTCACACTTGTCTCAAGTTCCTTTTCTGGCTCCCTGCTCCACTAATGATCAGTACCAACAGGGAAACAGAATTTATGGAAACATAAACTTTTGATTTTTAACTGTCTTTGTGAATAAAACCTTTGAGCATCTTGATACATAATAAAGTAAACCTTAAAAATCCTCTTTGCTGTATTATTTTTCAGTAAATAATGCATACCAATGTACCCAGCGAGCACATGACAGTGGAAATGATGCCGTACTGGTGTCGATGCAAGGTGATGACATTGCATCAAAGTCTATATGACATCATTTCAACACCTGTATGACTTCATTTCGACATCATGTGCCTGCTGGGTATGAACCAAATCTGATAGCAAGCAGGACAGATCCAGTTCAGATTGCTGGCAGTCTGATCAGGGTCTGCACGCTTTCCATTATTTGCTTATGATAGATGGCTGGATGACTTGTACATTTTATGGCTCTTTCAACAGTATTTCAGTTATATCAGACTTTAAGAAGGGTGACAATTAGCAGACGTGTGCATTGGAATGATGTTTACAAGCGAAAACATTTTCTCTTAAAGTAGGATTCGAACCTGGACTGCTAGCTCAGCTGGCCAGCACAGAGCTACTGGGACTCCACTTTATAGTTTTCCCACCATTTTTGCAAAGGGGCAACAACTTTTATGACTTCCTGATTGCTTCCCTGGAGGACAAACCTTTCCAAAAAATGGGTCTACTTCTGACGGAAGACTTTCCCAGCAGGCACACAAGGTTGAATCAACCTTGAATCCACCTTGATTCAATGTCGTGACATTGAATCAAGGTTGGATTCAAGGTTGATTCAACCCCCAGAGGGTTGCCTCCTGTCACACTGTGCTTCTTGGCCTACCTCACTTCCGTGCACACCAGTCCTGGGGGTGCATAATACTTCTTTGTTGCAACAGCTGAACTTGAGAAAGCAATAATTTCTGTAAATGATATATAGGTTAAAAGCATCAGAGAGATTATTTTGATGATTGGGCGGTTATCTATACCAATTCAGGTTAGCCTATGTAAATAAAGAAACTGTGCCTAAATAGCAGAGATAAAAGTTATGTTGTGAAAATCTTTTGAAGGCAAAATATATTTCTGGTAGCTTTGCAAACCCTGGAAAAGGAAGAAGACTTTATTTGTTCCAGAACTGTTCTTTTAGGGAACATTAAGAGCAGTTCATGGATGATTGTTCTTCAATAATTCTTCAAAGAATAGTTCAGAACTGTTCCTGGAAGAAGTTCAGTTACAGTCCTTGAACATTTCTTAAGAATAAATTGGCCATTTAACATTTTATTAACTGTACCTGAACTGTAGTGATTCTTACCTAAAACAACATTGAAAAGACCAGTCATGAACTGTTTGTGATAGTTTTATAGGGGATTAGGGGCAGTCTGATTTAAGTCGAAACTCTTTCAATTCTCCAACTGTTTTTAAGAAAGAAAAATGTCTGGGGAAAAAATCCAACCTTTTTTTTGGGGGGGGGGGGGGGGGGGGGGGGGGGGGTTGGGGGGGGGGATGAGTTACACGAAATTTGAGAATATTTACCATAAGGGCTGGCCTGCTAAGCTAGCAGTCTGGGGTCAAGTCCTGCATTAGGTGGAATTCTTTTCGTCTTAAATGGATTTCTTTTGCACACAGCCTTCCATTGGCTTGATATGACTGAAATACTGTTGAAAGGGCCATAAAACTGCAAATCATCCATCCAAAATATTCAGATTCTGTATTGGACACTTCCTTTAACCCGCGAGGGATTTTTATGAAACCAATTTTTCCACCTGATTCTCATTACCATGTTTCCCAGGAGACACAACCTACTGGGCACACAAGGTTGAATCAACATTGAATCAATCTTGATTCAACATCACAATATTGAATCAAGGTTGATTCAAGGTTGATTCAACCTTGTGTGCCTGCTGGGAAGAGAAATAATCCATAACTGGCACCTCCTGGCACCAAGTCTGTCCATGTCCTCTCTAATTTGAAGAAGAGAGTACTGTTGACAAACAGTGCCAAAACTGATCAGAGATCAGACTGCTCTTTAAAAAAAATTGAGATAAATTTGGTGTTTGTTTGTTCTATAGAATCAGATAATCTTAAGAAGTTGTACTGACATAATTATCAGACAGCCACCAGATGGCGGTGTGACATACAATAACAAACAGACAGTGGTAGCATAAGAAGAAGGAATGAAGGAGGTATTTGTATTCATTCCTTTTTTATTATTTCAAAATCAAATAGCTTAAGCAACACCTGGGCCTTTATGTAGTTCAAAAGTTTCATTCTTAGTCTTGTGTGAGGCTGAAAAAAAGAAAGTAGGGTGAGAAATGTTAGTGGGTTATCTCCCTTCAAATATGAGCTGCAACACAACAAAACCGACAAGGTTGCATGTGGGCCCTTGGCATTTGCTTAGTTGAATCAAAGTTTTTGCTGTTGGCATGGAGATAGCTTAGACATTTAGCTACCCTTTAAGCACTTAGCAAAGACTCTGATCAGACTGGGCAAATTCCCAGGCTGATCTGAGTCTTAGCTGGGCATGCATGCCACTTTCTTGGTTTTGTTGTGTCACGGCTCATATTTTGAAATGGGAAGTTTGATTGATTGATTTAATCTGACAGTATTTCAGTCTGTATCAAACAATCTCCCAAAGAGAGAGAGGGAAGAAAAAGATAGGAGTTGTTAAAGCGCTTGGCCTCTTTGCAGCCACTGACCAAGTAAAAACTTCTCTGTTGACTCAGCAGTAAATGGGTACCTGATTCTAACAGGGATAAAACTAGACTCAAAATTAAGGAGAAATGACTTCTCCCTCCAGTTGAAACATGGAGAAGTGACAGCCAGGAAGGGAGAAGTGGTAACACGTGATTACAACAGTTTTCATTCAGTTTTAAAGAAAAATTGCTATTATGCAAACTATTGACATTAAATTGAACAATTAATAAGCTGAAATGGTACTAAATTGCCACAACAACTTGTTTGTAGAATGATTTCATGAAAATTCTAAACAAAAATATGTTAGGGAGACACCCACTTTTCCCTGAGCCCAATTTAGGGCAAAATGACAGTCCCTAGGTTGATTATTTCACCCAAATTGTTTCTCCATCCCAAGCTTGATCCCTGTTCCAATCAAGGAAGGTTACAGGGCAGTGAAAGGAGAGGCTTGGGTCCCATGTTGTTTCATATGCTGTGCCCACAAAACGGTAATCTGCCCCTATGGCCAAAAGGCTATGGGACATCCTTTTGTACTGGAATACTCATTCATTGATTGCTTCATAGTCTTCAATACAGGTGTTTTAAGTGTATGAGGTGTAATGAATACTATCTTACCATCACCTTGAAGGTGCCTGATATCATCTTCAACCGTTAGATTATCAACCCATCTATATTATCTTCTAACTCCAGTTAACAGATAAACAATATTCTACCCTTTGTCCCACATTGTTAAACAATGCCGTCATTTAATTCCTATTTCGGAAACAAAACGGCAGCATTTAATATGCCAAATTTTAATTGAGATAAATTTTATGGGTTCTTGAATATTTGATAACCTGTTTAAAGTTTGAATGTCATTCTTTCCAAAGTCAGTAATCTTTTAATTTAAATTTTATTTTGTTTGGTTCAGATTACCAGGCTTCCCACAGAAATTAAAGGGGGGCATTGATATCATCTAAACTCATCCCTAAATTGTAACGTTAGTCATTAGTTAATTCTGACTCATACGGGCAAATTAAGACATGTACACACTCAATGTTTTAATGAGCACTAGATTTGTGAGTTAATAACAATGAGTGTAAGATATTCAAGTCATAATGCATTACTGTCAACCAAACTAAACTCATATTCCATTCCCTTCGCAGGGCACATGAGGTGGTAATGACATTATACTGGCGTTGATGCGAAGTTATGACATAACATCAACTTCAGTACGATGTCATTTCGATGTCCTCTGCCCTCTGGGTTACAGGCATGATTGTGTAAAAGTGTAAAAGTTTAAAAGTAACAAATATGCTTTTTGAAGCCTGGAAGCCTCTGTTTGCTGAAGGTTGAAGACCTTTGGGTTCAAACCCCTTGTATTGATTTGACTGGTTTGTTGCTTAATGTCCATGGTAAACAGCTATGGTCATGTCGGGACGGTCAGTTAACCTAACCACATTATTCCTGGGCAGGCTTAGACCTCCTAAGCTGTTAACCAGTACTAAGTGCACATACTTTCGCCAGTAACTGACAACTGCCCTTCTTGAATAAGCGGAAGGAGAAACGAAAGTATGTGAACCCAGGACCTCTGACAAACCCCTTGTAATCCCCTGTAGTGTCATAAAACGTGACTTCAGATATTATGAAATTCTCCCAGCTATGCTTTAAATTTCTATTGCTGGGTTCAGTAGATCTGTCATTATTGATGGCTGGGTACAATCTTCATTCACTGTGCATTGTCATCCACTGTGCTTTGGCATTTCCGCATTTACAAGGGGCTGTTGAAGAAAGCATAATGATAAGTAGAGTATTATATATTCAGGTGTTTTCATTTCATTTCCCATATCTGCCACCAGCTAATATATATGCCCAAGACATTAGGGCCCTATGGCAGATATTGGTCTTGAGCAGATACAGGATGTGAGATGAAAAGACCTTTATAATATTCTCTATTTCTCATGTGGAATATGATTCATATCTTAATATCTAGCACCCATTACACACAGCAATATTACTCTAACAAAGCTTGCCAAAAACAATACATGATGAACCGTATAATGAATTTCAAGACCCTGTTATTAAGTTTAATATCAAATTATAATTGCAGATCAGTGGGATAGCAAAGAAGTTGACGTAGAAGTATTGTTTAAACAACACCGAGCCAAGGGTATCCAAGTAAATAAGAAATGAGGGAGAAAAAGCACCTTAAGACAAAACCAATGCTACATTCAGGTTACTGTACCGTTTGCAAGTATTCATTTAAAAGTGTGATGAGAGGGTTAAGCTGGCCCTTTGGAAATGACAAAGTTATTTGATTTTACTAGAGAAAAAAATGAAAAACTGTACTCTATCTTGAAAAATTTTGCATCTGAATCTAATGAAGTCTTCCCTCTTCTCACAAATTCACACACTGAGGATGTTTAAAGCATATTTCTAAACAATTTGGAGCCCCACTCAATCCCCCCTCCCCCCACAACCCCTCCCCCCCCCCCCCCCCCCCACCACCACCCACACAGTCTGGCCTACTTTTACTTCTTACCTAATATCTCAAACTACTTTTGTTGAAGTCTGACCAATCAGAAACTTCTCTTAATGTTGAGGCCTGACCAATCAAGGACTTTTATTTATTTCTAAGCCTGACCAATGGATGTTGAAGTCTGCAAGCTAGGAACTTCTTTCGATGTCAAAACCTGACCAGTCAGGAGCTTCTCTTGTTGTTTAAGCCAGATCAGTCTGAAACTTCTCTTGATGTTGAAGTCTGACCAGTTAGGAACTTCTCTTGTTTTTGAAGTCTGACCAGTTAGTAACTTCTTTTGATACCAAAGCCTGACCAATCCCGAACTTGTCTTGGTATTGAAGCCTGACCAATCAAAAATTTCTCTTGTTGTTTAAGTCTGACCAGTCAGAAACTCTCTTGATGTCAAGGTCTGACCAGTCTGGTATATTTCTTGATGTTGAAGCCTGCCCAGTCAGAAACTTCTCTTGTTGTTTAAGTCTGACCAATCAGAAACTTCTCTTGTTGTTTAAGTCTGATCAGTCAGGAACTTGTCTTGATGTTGAAGCCTGACCAGTTCGGAACTTCTCTTGATGTTGAAGCCAGACCAGTCAGGAACTTCTCTTGTTGTTTAAGTCTGATCAGTCAGGAACTTGTCTTGATGTCAAAGCCAGACCAATCGGGAACTTTTCTTGTTGTTTAAGTCTGATCAGTCAGGAACTTGTCTTGATGTCAAAGCCAGACCAATCGGGAACTTCTCTTGTTGTTTAAGTCTGATCAGTCAGGAACTTCTATTGATATCAAAGCCTGACCAATCGGGAACTTCTCTTGTTGTTTAAGTCTGATCAGTCAGGAACTTGTCTTGATGTTGAAGCCTGACCAGTTCGGAACTTCTCTTGATGTTGAAGCCAGACCAGTCAGGAACTTCTCTTGTTGTTTAAGTCTGATCAGTCAGGAACTTGTCTTGATGTCAAAGCCAGACCAATTGGGAACTTCTCTTGTTGTTTAAGTCTGATCAGTCAGGAACTTCTATTGATATCAAAGCCTGACCAATCGGGAACTTCTCTTGATGCTGAAGCCTGACTAATCAGAAACATCTCCTGATGTCTAAGCCTGACCAATCAGAAACTTCTCCTGATATCGTAGCCTGACCAATCAGAAACTTCTCTTGATGTTGAAGCCTGACCAATCAGAAACATCTCCTGATGTCTAAGCCTGACCAATCAGAAACTTCTCCTGATATCGTAGCCTGACCAATCAGGAACTTCTCTTGGCGTCAAAGCCTGACCATTTAGGAGCTTTCTTGATGTTGAAGCCTCAGACCAGTGAGAAACTTCTCTGGGTGTCAAAGCCTGACCAGTCAGGAACTTTTCTTGATTTATATCTTAATGCCTTTTTTTGCATGACAATGCTGAAACACAGTAGGATAATAACAATAATATTTAATCCTGATTTAATTCATGGTCTTATATTGACAAATAAATGAATATATTTACTGATGATATATAGATAAATTATTTATTGGGATCATGTTTCCTAAGACTTATGACAGATATCATCAGAAATTTGGTATAATATCATTTTTCCAGCAGTCAGAAACACAAGTCAGGTCAATAAAATATTCTTTGTGTCAGAGGAAATATATACCATTCTGTTGTCCTTCCTAATTTAATTTAGCTAGTCATGTTTTTTTTTTATATCAACGAAACTTCATCAAAGTGCAAGGTATCTTCATTTTGTTTTGATCTGCAATAATTTTTATGTGATTTATCTAAGTTGGTAGAAGTTGTGGGAGTCTGTATATATCCATCTGCAACCCATTTTGGCAGTTGTGGAACTCAAGATGGTGCTACTGCCCTGGGGTCTATGTTATTATCTGCATTGGATATTTTGGTTAAAGTTCTTTACAGACCTTTATCTATGGATTCATTTGATACTTGTACTATTGTTAGATAGTTGTTTAAAGTTTTACAGAGTACCATCCCCACCCTGCTCAGTGACCTTGAGGTCAAAGTTATGGACTTCGAAATTTAAATTATCTCCATTGGATGCTCTGGTTAAAGTTTAAAACCCCACATCTCCTAAACCCAAGGATGGTTTCACTTGATACTTGGACATTGTTAGATATTGGTCCAAGTTTTACAGAGTATCGTTCTCACCCACTCATTGACCTTGTGGTCAAGTTCATGGACTTAGAAATTGATGAAATTTGTATTGGATGTTTTGGTTAAGCTTTTTAAAGACCTATGATATCTTAACCTATGCCTGTTTTCACTTGATATTTGGATTATTGTTAGATTTCTGAGTACATGTACTATCCTCAATCCCTTCACTGACCTTGAGGTCAAGGTCATAGACTTAGAAACTTATGTAAAAAGTTTTGGTTAAAGTTTTCTAAAGGCTTGTTTGTTCCACTAAAACAGGTGCTAGGGGGCATGGGCAGTGTTTCAATATATTTGTAGACAGGCCTCATTCAACCTGTGTCATCCTTATCCACACCCTATCAACATCTTCTTCTCAGAAACCACTGGGCTGATTGAAGCCGAATTTCATATGGAGCCTTTATAGGATAAGGGTACAAAAAGTTTATTTATTTAGTCTAGGTCACATGCCCAAGATGGCCGCCATGCCCATATATGGTAAAAACCTTAAAAAATCTTCTTCTCCAGAACCACTTTGCTGATTGCCTTGAAACTTGGAATGTAGCATCTGAGACTCTAGTACTACAAATTCATATAAATGATGACTCTTGGTTGACCTTGTTGAATGGGAAAGGTTGAAATTTGGCTATATTGTACATTTCCCCTTGGAGTTACTTGCCCTTGAGTGCTTAAATAGCCCACATTTGACCTTGTCCTGTGCAATGGGACTATAATTTTTACAGAAACATCATCAAACTTGCTGATAACTAGGACATCCTAAAATCTCAGACATGTTCGAAATTCGATCATATTTTACAATTTGCCTAAGAGTTACTTACCTTTGAGTGTTCAGGATAAATGGACTCAGTTGAGCTACAGGTCCTTCGGTTTTCTAATATGTTCCTTGCTTCTACAGGATCTTCCTTCAGAATTATGTTGGCGTCTGCGTCGGCATCAGCGTAGTTTCTTGTCTGCACTCTATCTCCTGAAGAGATGTATGGATTTTGTCCAAACTTGCACAGATGCATCACTGGGGTGGGGGGGACTGATTAGATTTTGGTGACCTTGACCTTATTTTCAAGGTCACTGGAGGTCAAAGAATGATGAAAAATAGCTTATCTGCACAATATCTCCTGAAGGAATTGATGGATTTTTACCAAACTTGCTCAGATATATCATTGGTTGATGGCAAAGAAGTGATTTGATTTTTGTGATCTTGACCCCATTTTCAAGGTCACAGGAAGTCAAAGAGTGTTGAAAAATGCCTTGTCTGCACCATATCTCCTGAATTGATGAATGGATTTGAACCAAACTTGCATAGATATATTATTGAGAAATGGCAAAGAAGTGATTAGGTTTTGGTTACCTTGACCCCAGTTTTAAGGTCACAGGAGGTCAAGGAATGTTGAAAAATGGCTTGTCTGCACCATATCTCCTGAATGGATGGATGGATTTGAACCAAACTTGCACAGATATATAACTGGGAAATGCTTAAGAACTGATTATATTTTGGTGACCTTGATTCTGTTTTCAAAGTCACAGGAGGTCAAAGACTGTTGAAAAATTGCTTGTCTGCACCATATCTTCTGAATGGATGGATGGATTTGAACCAAACTGTCAAAGATACATCACTGGGAAATGGAAAAGAAGTGATTAAATTTTGGTGACTTTGACCTCTTTTTCAAGGTCGCAGAAGGTGACCTTGACCATATTTCAAAGGCACAGGAGGTTTTAACTTGGCAGCATGTAGGGAAAATGATACTGCTGGGAAAGTGCTGGTGAGGGACATCTTTCTTTGTCAAAAAACATTTCTAGTTTATATATTCTTAATTGAAAAAAAACCCTTAGAGATACATTCTCAAATGTGTCAGCTGTCTATTAAGGTGGTGATTTATGGTAAATGTAAAAATCTGCATAAAACCATAAAAAAGGAACGTATCTCCCTGAAAGCTAGCAGACTTCTTATTTTCGTAGTTCTTTACAGTTTAGAATACAAAATAGACGTACATGCTGCTTAAAAAAGTGTTTTTATAAGGAAAGTTCAAAGGGTAATTTTCTGCGAATAAATCTGAAAAATTAATATCGTTATTGAAAATTTACGTAGTGCTGAAGGTGCACTATTGCATAATGAAGAGCGTCCTAGCAATTATTTATTCCAACTCTTTCTCAAATTGTAATGTAGACCAGATGAAAACGGTAGCTTTTTCTCAATGTTCAGCCATGTACAAAGTCAATGTACACTGGACGCATTTATTAAATTTAGGGTAGGCAAGCATATCTATGTTAACACCTACAATATAAATAATACATTACTGACATGATCAGTGGTGTGTAGATGAAATTGTTCAACCTTGTTAAAATAGTATCACCTGTCTCACCTGTGTGTTTTGACAAAAAAATTTGGACACAGACTGCATCTTTTTTCAACTGCTCACCCTGATAATGTGTGAAAGAGATGGAAAAAATAATTGCTAGGACGCTCTCCATTATGCAACTAGGTACTCTAAGCACTAAGTATATTTTCAATAATGATATTATTTTTTCAGATTTATTCGCAGAAAATTACCCTTTGATCTTCTCTTATAAAAACACTTTTTAACATTAACAAATGCTGCATTTTGGGATTCTAGATTATGAGAAACAATATAAAGAAGGCATCTGCTAAGTTTTGGAAAGATCAGTGTTACTTTGAGTACAGTCAAACCTGTCTTAAGGGGTCACCCAAGGGAAGGACAAAAAGTGGCTGCTTAAGACAGGTGACCCCTTAATACAGGTTCATTTGCACCGTATTTTGGTTCAAGGGACCCAGAAAAAGTGGCTGCTTAAGGCAGGTGATCCCTTAATAGAGGTGACCACATAAGCAGGTTTGACTGTATTTTATGCTGATTTTTGTCTTTGTCCCAAATCAGTGATTATCACCACCTTAAATTCATTTAAAGTTTCTGGAACTGTGATAAAATTTACATTAGCAGAAAGTCCAAGCTGCATGCATCATAATTAAGATTTCAAACATTAGAGGGCAAACAGTGTAGATCCAGATGAGGCAGCTCATTATAAACCATCTCATCTAGATCTGCACTGTTTGCAGATTCAACTTTTTTAATTTTTAGCACATTAAGTGTTAGTCATATTTCAGTAAATCTGACTCACTGACTATGATAAAATGGTCCTATGAGGATGCCTTCATATTCTTAGTCTTTTTAGACGGTTAAAGAAATGCATCATTTGTCGAGACAGCATGCAAGTACAGTTCCAATAACAAGAAATTTGTAGGAACTCATTTTTAATTCATATCTTGAGCTTTATTACTACATTAGAATATGACAGATCCTATTTTCTCCTACACCTCAGGCAATTTTATCTTACCTGTATGAAAGTTCAGAAGAACTAAGTTGTCATCTTGGCATTGGTGGCAGTGTCAGTGTCAGCATCACGTGCATCCACATAAATATTGGTTAATGTTTTTCATTTGATGGGGAAAGCGCTGTCAGTGAGCTATCCTGTACATGTCTTCCATTTTCAAGTAAAACCACCAGGCGAATTTTGTGGTTTAACTAAGCACAAGACTGAAATTTTGTGAATTGGCCAGTATACATGTAACAAAAGATTACTGTATTCGACCTAATTATCGCACATGCCCCTATAAGCACACATCATGGTACTTTTTTAGGCCTACATATTTTTATTAGTTTATCCTTCGTTTGCTAGTTTACAAGATCTGAAAAATGCTACAGAATCTTTTATTTTCCATTTGTGTAGCTTTGCTATCTTTCCATGACCATAAGCAGTTTTTCTCCTATGCTCAACCTTTAAATTTGTTTCCTTGAATATATAACAAATCGTTGTAATTTGCGCTAAGAAAGAAAATTTACTTCTAGTATTTATCGCCATATTGAAAAAGTTAAGCCCACAGTGCGCCAAAAGGGTCGATTACGGTATTCAGAGCTGTAGTTTTGGCATACTGAAAAATTTAGCACTACCCTAAGGTGCTCAAGTATTGGAACACCTAAACCCATTAATTTTTCATTTGTCCCAAATAAAAAATTAATGGTTTTTAGGTGTCCAAATATTCAAGCACATTAGGGTATGTATGAAACATGGCTAACATGGTTGATAAGCAATTAAGTTCGTTCAGTGTTCCGATTTTTCTTCATCCAATTCTCTTAACAATATTTTCCCCAGGAGGCTCAAGTATTGGGACACCTAAAACCATTAATTTTCCATTTGTCCAAAATGGAAAATTAATGGGTTTTAGGTGTCCCAATATTTAAGCACATTAGAGTATGTATGAAAGTTTGTTAAGCATTCAGATTTATTTTTCATCCAATTCTCTGAACAGTGTGTGACCCAGGAGGCTGAAGAAATAAATCTATCACGCTTTCTGGCATCGAGTCGGATTGTCTGTGCTTTGTTCATATGAGGACATAACTCCATTAAATCATAGCCGCACTGAGAATTTCATAAAATCGAGACACATAATTTACATTTCATTTCTATGTCTGTCATTGATACTTTCATTAACTGTCTTCCTCCCAAAGCTAATGATTAACTTCTCTTCGTTTATGACCAATTAGAGATAATTGTTGTCTGTTAAAGGTTTTGCTGACCTTTTAAGGAAAAGAGTAGATTCTTCATATTGTTATTAAGGGCCCAAAATTAGGGTTTAACCCGGTGTAGATTTCATATCTGTCAATAATCTTGTCCCATTGAAGTGTTATTTGAAAATAAGTACCATACGATTTTGTCACTGAAATTACAAAATTATACCCAAATTACATATGAATTTTATGAAATGATCAGGGTCCTCATAAATGTCAGAAAGGGAACAAAACCGATTTTAACAACTATGTCCAAAAAAAAAAATTCTTTGAATTGCACTTACCTCTGCCTTTAATAGTGTCATTGTTGGTGTTAACCCTTAATGTGCCAAAAAGCAGACGACAAAATTAACGTCTGCAGAATTTCAAAAATTGTTTCGTCCAAGTGATATCATATTGAGAATTTGAACACTAGAGGGCAAACAGTGTAGATTCAGATGAGGTGGCTCATTATGTAGATTCAGATGAGGTGGCTCATTATGAGCCACCTCATCTGGATCTAGAGCGGGTGCGGGTGCGGGTATTGCCGACTGGGGGTCTTATACCGACCACATAAAAATATCTTAAACCGCTCTTAGTACGGGAAAAGTTTGTCCCTACAAATACGTCATTTTCTTTTCTCATAATGGAAAAAACTTCAAAATTTCACAGAAGACATTTGAACTCAAAATAAAACCAAATACAGTGTTCAGATACGTTTCTTACAGATTTTTTGATTTTATAGCCATCCGATCATAAGGTTCTAACTTCAATATACTCAAGTTTTTTTAGTACTCAGTTTACTTATTTGATCTTTGCTAGGGTAAACACACGCGTTTATCAATACATTTTTAACGGTAAGTCGTGCTTGATTAGCATATGTAGCTATTCGGTAACAGACGCAGTATCAGAACCATCGTCGGCTCTTACCGACCATAGAAATAATATGGTCAGTTTGTGTAGCTATAGTGGGAAAGGTTGCAGCAAAATAAAATTCATCTGGAAATTCCAACAAAGTGGCATTTCAGCTAGCGTCTGCGCGTCTACGTAGTCAGATTGGAGTCACCTTTTTTTCTATAACAAGCAGTATAAATTCAAACTGCTAAAAGTACAGTCTCATATGGATCTGTACTGTTTGCAATTTTGCCGGCAATTAGTGATACATCGCCCTATTGTTCACAGCTTTGAAGTATTGCAGTTTGCACTGAGCCACGCTTGAAATGCAAGTACGTCGGCCATCTTGAAAATGGTGGAATTTTTCAGGGCAATGTTATATTTGCACTGCTACATTACTGATTGGGCTTTTGCAAAATATGGTGCTTGTATCATTATTCAACTTATTTAGCCATTTTTGGCTCAAATTCTCTACACTAGCATTCTGAGGTTGACATGTACACAGTTTTACTGTGAACGGACACACTTTCAGGTGAGGCAAAGCTGCCATTTTCATTTATGCCTCCCTTCCCAATGGGTTTGACTCTTAAAAAAAGAATTTGCAAATTATCCTCATTAAGAGCAGACCCATTTTAAACAGCTCCATCGTCTAAGAGAAACAAACAAACAGGCAATCACAAACGTTGTTTTCGTTTTAAAACATATAAAAGCGGAAAATAGGGTGGTGTATTTTTGGTTTCAGTGTTATTTGTCATATTTTTTTAAGAAACAGAGAAATGTTCGGTAAATACCCGCAGTAACTGGTCGGTACACCCTCCCATGATCGGTAATTCACGCCGACCATCATGCCACAAAGTAGTCATTCCGCTGCTTAAATGATCGAGCGCACTCTTATTTGTGATACCAGTCTTTGCTGCACTGCCTATATATCCGATTATTCTGGCTACTTACCGAATGTTCCTCAGTAGAAGAGCTTGACAGTAGCGAAAGCTTAAATAGTCGGTAATACCCGCACCCGCTCTACACTGTTTGCAAATTTAACTATTTTAAATTTTGGCGCTTTAAAGGTTAATATCAGCATTCACGCTCAGATTTCAGTTCAGTGAATGCATGACTTGGTGGTTTTACATCCTTTTCAGCAGTATTTCAGTTATATCGGGATGATGGGAGGGTGATTATTCAGGGCTTTGTGCAGTGACACACCGTTCAAGTTTTTAGAGTAAGATGAACTGTTATGTATGAAATGTCAAGTATGAAATTCGAAGTATGGAGTATGAATTTTTAAGTACATGTACCCATTTTATATATTATTTATGTTTAATATTCCACACATATTCAAAATAATGCAAGAGAGAAACTGTCTTCCAGTTTGGTTTAAGTATATATTTTTGAATCTTTTATATCTATTATACTAAATGCCTAATTAAAAATCATTCCGCAGAAGTCATTGCACTATATATAATTTCATATGCTGTTTGCTGGTAGAAGATCAATAACATTTAGACGCCTTGCAGCCTGGTGCAATTACTGAAACCCATAGTTAACACCAAAATGAGAGAAATAGAACTCATAATTATTACGACCATTTATCATAATTTTTGTGTTTTTACTCCTATCTTATTTAATGTCTAAGCTTTGGTTTTTATTATTGTATCTTAATTGGTCGTAATAGTGAGCTAATTGATTTTGAGTTAAATAAATAAAAAGCAATTTTACGAATTTAATAGACGTTTATTATTATAATTGATAGCTTCAAAGCAAATTACCCTACAAAGAGGTGCTTGTTACTAAATTGCTCTTCAATACTTTAAAAGAAGCTCTTGAATAAATATTTCCTTATAAAATCGTGGTTTATGTTCGAGTGGGACTCCATAGTCAAGCTGAGATAACAAACCATCAAAACCCTTTAAAATAAAATGCTTTTGTTCCATTTTTGCCGCTGTTTATTTTACCAGTGACCCCGTTATGCGATTAGTGTTTTGTAAATTGTTCGATGATGTTTATAAAGACCGGCAAGCATGAAAGAGCGAAATTTACAAAATATTTGAATTCGGAGAGTTTTGAAATTTAAGTCGATGAATCGAAGACACTTAAAGAATTAAATGATTTTTATCAACAGAATCTTCAGATAGAGTCTTTATTCTTTGTGTTGAATCAACATTGAATTTAGATGATGCTTAAAGTAAACTGGACAAAGTAGTTGTGTCATCATCATAAAGTATTCCTGGCGGCTGTAAACTTTGTATGATCTTCGCTATATTGTAGCAAACAGACTAAGTGTCAGTTGGAGTTGGCTTTAAAAGACTGACCCTGGGAACTTTAGTTTCTGTCTCATAACAAACACTTCACTGTGGCATTGTCATGGAGAGCATGTTCTACAAAGTCTTCAAAGTGACTGAGAGCAATTTCATTATCCCTCCAAATAGAACACATTCTACAAACAGTGCAATTTTCTCTTACACCAACTGCTACAAACCGTGCCACAGTCAGAGTTGTGAGAACAACTTCATAAAACTTAAATAGCCATCTCATTCCTCAGAGCTGATTCTCCAAATTAAGCCATCTTTCTTGACAGCAACCAGATAAATATATCAAAGATATGTTTATAAATTGTTCCATTACCAATAAACAACTTCTAGTAACTGTACCTTCTGCAGTGTCATCGTCAATTGGCCCTTCATCGTCAATTGGCCCTAAGAGCAACTTCCACAGACTGTGCCAGGTCAATCTTTAGAGCCACTTCTGCAGAATGTGCTATATCAGCCATATTCAAGCAAACTTCTATAGACTACACTATTCAGATCTTTATAGCAACTTCTGTAGACTGTGCCATATCAGTCTTTAGAGGAACATTCTGCATGCAGTGCCATATCAGTCTTTAAAAAGAATTCAGCAGACTGCACGGCATCACTGTTCTATATCAGTCTTTAGAGCAACTTCTGTATATGGTGCCATATCAACCTTTAGAGTAACTTTTGTAGACTGTGCCATATCAGTCTTTAGAGCAACTTCTGCAGACTGTGCCATATAATTTTAAGAGCAGCATCTGCAGACTGCGTCATATAAATCTTTAGAGCAACATCTGTAGACTGTGCAAGAATAGCCTTTAGATCATTTCCTGCAGACTGTGCCATATCAATCTTTAAAACAACTTCTGCAGAGTGCCATATCAATCTTTACTGCAACTACTGTAGACTGTGCCTTATTTTTGGTAACTTCGGGTATAAAGTTTACGATGGTTGTACATATTTCCAGAGAAATCTTGCATTCTTTTTCTATCAGTTATTCATGGCGTATAGATTACAATCATTCGCTTAATTGGAAGAAATGGTTAGCTCTTTTCGTGTTTCTTTACTTTTCTCCAGCAGTTTCCCTTGGGAATTCATGTTTTGTCCTTGAACAAGACACTGACTGATAATACCCAAGAAGCGGTGGATCCGTCCTGCCATGACTAAAAAGTTGTTGTTTAAGAACAAATTTCATCTTCGACAATTATCTTTTTTAAAGATGTTTCTTGTCAAGCCTAAGAGCAACTTCTGTAGGCTGTGCAATATCAGTTTTTAAAGCAGCTTCTATGGAAAGTGCTATATCAATCTTTTGAGCAGCTTCTGCAGACTATGCTATATCAATCTTTGGAGCAGTTTCTTCAGACTGTACCATATCAGTCTTAAGAGCAACTTCTGTAGACTGTGCCATATCAGTCTGTAGAACAGCTTCTTCAGACTGTGCCGTATCAATCTTTTTAGCAGCTTCTGCTGACTGTGTCATAGCAGTCTTTAGAGTAGTATCTTCAGTTGGCATAGTATCAGTCTTTAGAGCAACTTCTGTAGACTGTGCCATATCACTTTTAAGAGCAGCTTCTGCAGACTGTGTCATATTAATCTTTAGACCAGCTTCTGCAGACTGTGTCATATTAATCTTTAGAGCAGCTTCTGCAGACTGTGCTATATCAGTCTTTAGAGCAGCTTCTGCAGACTGCGTCATATTAATCTTTAGAGCAGCTTCTTCATGACTGTGTCATATTAATCTTTAGACCAGCTTCTGCAGACTGTGTCATATTAATCTTAAGAGCAGCTTCTGCAGACTGTGCTATATCAGTCTTTAGAGCAGCTTCTGCAGACTGTGTCATATTAATCTTTAGACCAGCTTCTGCAGACTGCGTCATATTAATCTTTAGACCAGCTTCTGCAGACTGTGTCATATTAATCTTAAGAGCAGCTTCTGCAGACTGTGTCATATTAATCTTTAGAGCAGCTTCTGCAGACTGTGTCATATTAATCTTTAGACCAGCTTCTGCAGACTGTGCTATATCAGTCTTTAGAGCAGCTTCTGCAGACTGCGTCATATTAATCTTTAGAGCAGCTTCTTCATGACTGTGTCATATTAATCTTTAGACCAGCTTCTGCAGACTGTGTCATATTAACCTTTAGAGCAGCTTCTGCAGACTGTGTCATATTAATCTTTAGAGCAGCTTCTGCAGACTGTGTCATATTAATCTTTAGACCAGCTTCTGCAGACTGTGTCATATTAATCTTTAGAGCAGCTTCTGCAGACTTTGTCATATTAATCTTTAGAGCAGCTTCTGCAGACTGTGTCATATTAATCTTAAGAGCAGCTTCTGCAGACTGTGCTATATCAGTCTTTAGAGCAGCTTCTGCAGACTGTGTCATATTAATCTTTAGACCAGCTTCTGCAGACTGCGTCATATTAATCTTTAGACCAGCTTCTGCAGACTGTGTCATATTAATCTTAAGAGCAGCTTCTGCAGACTGTGTCATATTAATCTTTAGAGCAGCTTCTGCAGACTGTGTCATATTAATCTTTAGAGCAGCTTCTGCAGACTGTGCTATATCAGTCTTTAGAGCAGCTTCTGCAGACTGCGTCATATTAATCTTTAGAGCAGCTTCTTCATGACTGTGTCATATTAATCTTTAGACCAGCTTCTGCAGACTGTGTCATATTAATCTTTAGAGCAGCTTCTGCAGACTGTGTCATATTAATCTTTAGAGCAGCTTCTGCAGACTGTGTCATATTAATCTTTAGAGCAGCTTCTGCAGACTGTGTCATATTAATCTTTAGAGCAGCTTCTGCAGACTGTGTCATATTAATCTTTAGAGCAGCTTCTGCAGACTGTGTCATATTAATCTTTAGACCAGCTTCTGCAGACTGTGTCATATTAATCTTTAGAGCAGCTTCTGCAGACTGTGCTATATCAGTCTTTAGAGCAGCTTCTTCATGACTGTGTCATATTAATCTTTATAGCAGCTTCTGCAGACTGTGTCATATCAATCTTAAGAGCAGCTTCTGCAGACTGTGTCATATTAATCTTTAGAGCAGCTTCTGCAGACTGTGTCATATTAATCTTAAGACCAGCTTCTGCAGACTGTGTCATATTAATCTTAAGAGCAGCTTCTGCAGACTGTGCTATATCAGTCTTTAGAGCAGCTTCTGCAGACTGTGTCATATTAATCTTTAGAGCAGCTTCTGCAGACTGTGTCATATTAATCTTAAGAGCAGCTTCTGCAGACTTTGTCATATTAATCTTAAGAGCAGCTTCTGCAGACTGTGCTATATCAGTCTTTAGAGCAGCTTCTGCAGACTGTGTCATATTAATCTTAAGAGCAGCTTCTGCAGACTGTGTCATATTAATCTTTAGACCAGCTTCTGCAGACTGTGTCATATTAATCTTTAGACCAGCTTCTGCAGACTGTGTCATATTAATCTTTAGACCAGCTTCTGCAGTTTTTAAAGTATTATTTAGCAAACAATTTTGAGCTTTATGTATAAAGTAATAAGTGAGATGAGAGATGACAGGCAATCCCAGGAGTTGTGATGTTTGAAAAAGCTGCTATTTACAGTACAAAGCCACTACAAATGATTTTTTTATGCCCCTGCCATGAGGTGGGGAGGGGCATGTACTTTTGCCCTTTCGGTACGTACCTGCATACATCCATCACACTTTGTAGTACTGTTCCTGTCTCTGCAACTCCTCCTGCAGTATTTAATGCAGGGATTTGAAACTTGCAACAAAGTTTGGATATGCATTGAACAATTGCATAAAGGAAATAGAACTTTGATTCAGTCACCATTGCAGAATTATGTTTTATTATTATATTTTGACCATATTTCACACTTCATAGTACTGTTTGTGTCTCTGCAACTCCTCCTACATTATTTGATGCAGGGATTTGAAACTTGCAACACAGTTCAGACATGCATTGAACACATGCATAAAGGAAACAGAACTTTGATCCAGGTCATTATTGCACAATTTTGTCCCCTTGAAAGACACACATATTTTGACCATATTTCCATGCCGTATGTACAAGCTCACCTTTTGTCATCGCTCTAGGGACCTTATTTATTAACCAATTTTGATAAAACATGACAACTATATTAGGCATGACAATACCTCAAACCAGTTTATAGTTTCAGGTTGGTAAGGTCAAGGTCAGAGTTGCTGTTTCATAAAACTGTTTTTGTCATCACTCTAGCACTTTTATTTATGGACCAATTTTGATGTAACTTCACACAAATGTTAAGTATGACAAAATATTGGACAAGTTTGCATTTTTGCATTTCAGCACTGAATGTCTAAGGTCAAGGTCACATTTGCAGTTAGAAAAAAACTTTCCCCCCTCTAGCACCTATATTTAATTGTAGTACTAGGGCAGCTGAAAGCAGGACAAGGGGGGATGTATCAGTTTGAAGTCATCTGTGGTGCTCCAGTCCCCTTGTAAGGTTATAGGACAGAATAAAATGGACTAGAATAGAATAGAATAGAACATGCATGCAGACTTCTGCTTGAACTTTTTTGTCCTTATATATTTTCTATGCAGTTGTTTTTGTTGCGTCTCTAGATTGAACACAGTCCAAAGTGGTGGGAAATTCTGTAAATCAGGGATGTATACTTGGGATTAGATTTAAAAAAAAATCTTTTGAGCCTCTCACTTTAAATTCTAATCTTACTATTCCTAATCACTTGCTTACACTTACTTGTGTGGTCATCTGTGAAATGTCTTGAGCCACAACACTTGAAAAAGGTGCTTTGTGTAACTACAAGGAGTTTCGAAACAAATAGATGGATGGATGAGTTGCAGTTCTACATCCTTTTTAACAGTATTTCAGTTATATCAGGATGAGGTTTGAGTGATAATCAAAAGCTGTGTGCAGTGTAACCCCATTTATGACTGAAAAGATCCATGCCTACAGCCGGGCTCGAGCCTGGGACTACTAGATTAGCAGGCCAGTGCTTAACCTACTGAACAACTGGGGCTTCAGTTTTGAAACAAGTCTGCAAGTCCATAAAATGTATTTAGTGCCTACAGTTTGGGCCTGGAAAATAGTCAGGGCTTGCTATACTATTTGATCATATTTTGACAGGGGTATTTCTCTTCAAAAACAAGCCAAAAAATCTTCCAAGATGGATCTAGAGTTCTTGGGGAAACAATCCAAAAAAAATCTAGATCCATCTTACAAGATGGATCTAGATTTTTTGGACTGTTTTGGAAGAGAAATACCATCTTATAGTTGAATTACACAAGACTAATTTACATATTTTAGGTAGTTTTGGAAGAGGAAACCCAGTCTTATAGCCAAATAAATTAGATTATCATTATATTGGCAAGCAGCAAAGTCTCTAACCAGACTGTGTAGACGCTGATCTGAGTCTTACTGTTTGGATATACAACTATCACTTTTTCTTTTGTTCTTGCACTAGGAGCGCTCAATAATTCTCGAAATGAGATGTTGGAAAATACAAGGATAGACTGATAGATAGCACCCTTTTCGCTTGTGATGTTTCTTTTCCCTTCCTGTCCTTTTTAGCAAAATCACAATGATACAGGACTTTTGTACTTAATTAAAAACGATGGGTGCTAAAAATGACATAATCTTAGATTGAGAATATCTTGTTATTTGAATTTAAAGTATTTTTGTGAAAAATAAATCTGTGTTTTATCTTCGTCATTTGTAACTGATCTACTAGTAATGCTTGTTTATTCCAATATATGACAGTGTTACATATAATAGTTACCTGAAATTATTGAAATTTAAGCTGCTTATGTTGGTAGTTAATCCGTCCTGCAGGGTACATATTGATATGTTATAAACTATATCTGATTTGTCACTCTATGAAAAAGTTCAGCCAGTGAATGGAAGACACCTACTGATTAACCCTTAAAGCAGCAAAAAGCACCTGAAAACTTTAGGTCAGCAAAATTTCAAAATAAGTTTCATCCAAGCTATATCTTAGTGAGAATTCAAAGACTAGAGGTCAAACAGAGTAGACCCAGATGAAGTGGCTCATTACCAGCTGTCTTATCTGGATCTAAGCTGTTTGAAAATTCAACTATTTTCATTAACAAGCAAGAGATATGAAACAAGAACTGTATACCCAGCGGGCACATGACGTCGACGCGACGTAATGACGTCACATCGACGTCAGTGCGACGTCATTTCAACGTCATGTGCCTGCTGGGTACTTGCAAACTGGTCCAAATTACGTTTACAATTAATACATGTATACCCTTTTTTAATGAGTCCAAATTGCCAAGATGTTTGAAATTACAATAATAATATGAATAATAATAACAACAATGATAGTAACAAAAGTGATAATAATTGTCTATTTAACAAAAAAGTGGCTGCTACACAACCTGAAGTTGAAGAAGCACTTCCGAATTCAGAGTCACCTAATAAACTATTAGCAGAAAGACTACTAATAAAAGTGCACAGAAAGATGCTCGTAGACTACACTACCAACAAAAACAAGAGCACAATGCAAAGACCAGAATGTGAAACAAATGAACACCAAAACTGACTAGAATGCATTATAAACAGCTGAATAGCACACTGACTGGATAAAATTCAAACAAAATAAATAACAACTGGGTAGAATGCACAACAGCTGAATTGCTCACTGATTTGAATGCAAATAAAATGAGCAGCAAACTAGGTAGAATGCTAACCAGTTGACTACCTCAATGAGCTAAATGCAAACAAAATGAATAGCAAAACTAAGTAGAATGCATAACAGCTGAATAGCACAATGATGAATGGAATAAAAACAAAATGAGTAGCAAACTGAGTAGAATGCATAACAATTGAATAGCTCACTGACTTAATAGAATGCAAAAAAATTAGTTGCAAACTAAGCAGAATGCTTAACAGTTGCATAGCACACTGACTGGATAGAATGCAAACAAATTAGTTGCAAACTAGGTGTAGAATGCATAACAGTTGAATAGCTCACTGAATGGATAGGATGCAAACAAAATGAAAAGAAACTATGTAGAATGCATAACATTTAAATAATAGCACACTGAGTTGAAGGAATGCAAACCAAATAACTAGCAGACTAGGCAGCATAAAGTTAAATAACACACAAACTCTGATGCAAAACACCAACTTGAAATTCTAATCAGATGAAGAATGTATGTTACAGTTGTTTTCATCTCATTTAATTCTTCATGGCTTTGCAAAGTCTGTGCAATGGAGTCACTTGGTACCAATTACTCAACAAATTCAACTGAGTATGTTTGGATCAGATTTTAAGTACCTAATAGTATGTCATTGAGACCCAATTATTTCTTTACCTTTTGTCAATGACAGAGCAACATATGAGCTGCGACACAACAAAACCAACAAAGTGGTTGTGCCCCCAGTGCAGACTCAAATCAGCCTGGACATCCGCCCAGTCTGATCAGAGTCTTCGCTGTCCAGATGGAGGTAGCTTAGACCCTTAGCTATCTTTTCAGTGCTTAGCGAAGAGTCTCATTGGACTGAATGGATCCCCAGGCTGATCTGAGTCTACACTGGGTGCACAGCCACTTTGTTGGTTTTCTTGTGTCGTGGCTCAATTTTATTCATTGATCTGCCAATTAATACGCAGACTGATGTTTGGGTTGAATCAACGGGCAGGTGCTTGGTCAAGAGCCATCTCATGCTGGGCATCACTATCGGTGACTGTATAGGATTGATCTTTGGATATCATGTTGAGCTTAATATACCTTTGAGCTTTATATACCCTACATATATACAGACCTATCTATCACTTTTATTTTTTTTTTTCAAAATACACACATACCATATAGGTTTTATACATCATATAGGTGGCAGTTCTGTTTTGGTTCTTCTTTGTTGTTTTATGTGTTGCTTGTTGCCATGTTTGTTATTGATATAGTGTTTGTGATGTTAATCCTAGCCCAGTGACCACCTACATGGGAAATGGCTGTTCACATGCCGCTGGTGTTGTCTTTGGTGGTGAATAATTTTGTGTTGTCTCTTTCTCACGCAAGGCCGTCGTCGGCGGTCCGGCCGGGCCGGACCAATTGTTCGGCTGAAGATGCCAAAATGGTATTGGCCGTACCACTTTTTTTTCTTTCAGCCGATTATGGTATTGGCCAGACCACTTTTTTTCCGTTATTCCTTCTTTGCCTTTGTCTCAAAATGCATTAAAATTGCTTCTAGAGACATCCTGAATTCAAAAATTGTATCGGGGAGGTCCCCCAAACCCCCCTTGTGACTGGAAAGACACCCCTCTCGTGCTCTCCCCCACTCGTGCTTCGCCACTCAGAGAACACCTTTGGCAGTCTTTAAAAGCTGGGGTAAGCATTTGAAATACAGCAAATACTCATAAAATAAATTGAGTTTCACAAGCAAAATGGTCTCAAAATGCATTAAAATCGCTTCTAGAGACATCCTGAATTCAAAATTTTCTCATGGAAGGTAAATACTCATAAAATCAATTGAGTTTCACAAGCGAAATTGGTCTCAAAATGCATTAAAAACGCATCTATAGTCGTCCTGAAATCAAACATTTCTTGGGGAGGTCCCCCGCACCCCCCTTAAGACAAGGGAATACCCCCTCTCGTGCTCTCCCCCACTTGTGCCTTCAGCACTTGGGGCGTTCCATGGCCGTACCACTTTTTATAAGCCGACGACGGCCCTGCCACATGGTGTCTTGGGTTGGATCTGGGATTGAATGTGTCAGTTCTGAGAATTTTCCTCCTTACTTTTTTAGTTAGAACCTATTCATTGCCAAAATAAAACTCAAAAAAGAATTATTTACAAATAATAATTATTGCCCCAGTAAATCTTTTGCTGACCGTTCCAAGGAGGTACTTCTGTTGTGGTTCCTTGATGTTACATTGTGCTATGTCTGCCTGTCTATGTTCTTTGTCAGTTTGGTCACTTGTTTTGCTACCCAATCTGCCTTTTGTTTTGATTGTTTTGCAAGTTAAAAATAAAATAGATAAAAATAGATGTTGATGCTGTTTTTGATTAGGGTAGCTGAATGACCACCTGTTTGGGAAGAAGCTGCTCATTCGGTTTACCGTGCATGTCTTTCGTGAACTTGTGTCAATTTTTCTGTGTGTGTGTGTGCTTCTTTCCCTATTGGTTTTGGGAGCGGGATGTGGGATTTGATTGTATTAATTCCTGATCATTGCATATCTTTTTACTTTGATTGCAGTCACTTGAAATGCTTTTCTAGCCTGTCCAGCACAATATAAGTTTAGAAGCATTAAGAAAATACCCAATAAATTTAAATTTGCTTTAATTTCGGACCAACATCAAACCTCTTGCTGATGAAGGAAATGCCTTTGGCTTGCTCTTGAAGAGAACATCAAAGAGAGGTTTGTGTGAAGATAACTGTCATAAGATAGAAAACCTACAACTGAAGATGTAACCTTAAGGTATACTTTAAGGATTTTGTTGTCTTTTTATTTGTACAATTTATACATCTAATAATGTCAGATCAGAAATCCCAGCTCTGAGCATAGATTAACACCAGGAAATGCCACTGGCCTAAATCATAAGTTCTTTACAAAAAGTACTTCTGTGTTGCTTTAATCTGGTATTCTATTCCATAACCTTGGAAAACTTACCTTGTAAGACTTACGGGCACCACAAATGACTTGGGAACAATCTCTCTCTTTCTGGTCCTGTTTTTAGCAGCCCTAATTATGCTGGCAAAATGCATCTCTCTGTCTCCTTCTGTACTGCACCATTTTCCTGTGTTGCCTTCATCTGAACTGCACTTGGTCCAGTCAACCCATCAAGAAGATGAACATGGCATAACCCAGATTGAAAGCATCACAATGAAACTGACTTCATCTTGATAAAGAAGAAGAAGAGTAAACATCTACAGGACAAGGAGTATTCCTGAAGCAGACATAGAGAGTGACCTTGACCTTGTGATGATGGCCTTTCATGTTCCAGAAAACCAGCCCAGCTAAAAATGAGGTTTGACCTTTAGAAACTAAGGAACTTGTAATTGTGGCATAAACATTCCAGATAGCAACAGGTAGGAAATCCATACCACTCATCAGTCTGAGAGATGATGACATTGACATAGATACAACCATAACCAGCTACAGTGCAGCAGTGACTGATAGTGCCAGTGAGGTACTTCGGAAGGAGCATTCCAATATCTGGTGTAAAAATTCCATATAAGTAAAAAGGATAGGTCTCTAAGCCTTGCTGCTTAGCAATAATATTTCTAAACAGAATAGCAAACAGTGTAGCAAAAGATGAAATTGCTTAATGGAACTCTTTAATTCCCAGTGACGAAATTAGCAAAATTTGCAAACAGCGTAGGTCCTGATGAGGTGGCTCATAATGAGCCGTCTCATCTAGATCTACACTGTTTGCCCTCTTTGAATTCTCAATATGAAATGTCTTGAACAAGTATTTTTTTTTAATTTTCATATGATCAATGCTCCCTCATCTAGATCTACACTGTTTGGCCTCTGGTCTTTGAATTCTCAATATGAAAATGTCTTGAACTAGTAATATTTTTAATTTTTGCAGACGTAAATTTTGTCGTCTACTTTTTCGTGCGAAGAGAGTTAAGCCATTTAATCGAGATCTAATCTGCATCTGCAAGGTTTCTAATTTGTTAAGTAGGGTTGAAAGGGTATTATGTTGGTTTTCTTGTGTTGGGTCACAGGTAAGAAACAGCAGGATCTGGCGTGGTCTCTTGAACTGTTGATACTATTTTCACCTGTACTTGAGAAGTTGAAGTGTATCTACTAACAACATTTTGTCTAAATTGGCTGATCTATTTCCTAGAGCTGTTGAAATGTTTAGTCCAGATTAACAAGTTAGCTTACCTGGCGGAAGGCCTTACTGAGCTATTGTCATACCAAAGCATTCCGTGTATGCCCGGCATTGTGGGGCTTGCATCCTGCAATACTGATTACCATAAAAACCTTTGAGTATTGGGAAAGATAGTGCAGATCCAGATCAGACTGCTCCAAAAGGAACAGTCTGATCAGGGTCCACACTGTTGCCATTCCATCTGCATCTTCTGAACCAAATGCTGAATAATAAAACTAACCTGTTACATTTTCAGCACTTGTCCCAATTTTCATATGGTTGGTTTTACAATTACAGGAGAAAATCAGCAACTTCTCATGAACCATTGGACAGACTTTGATACATCATGTTAAAACTTTCAGGTGAGCAATATCATACCCACTTTGGCTTCCTATTTTGTTACTGGTCAGTTGCGATTGATTCTGTGTTTATGTCTGTTATACATCTATATAGAACTGAGCCACCCACAAGAAAGGGTGCTTATGGTTTATAATCCTCAATGCACCAAAAATGCAGATGACAAAATTTACATCTGTAAAATTTCAAAAACATTTATTCCAAGTGATATTATTATTACGAAGGGAAAAGTTGTAGATCCAGTTTGCAAATTCAACTACAACTAATTTCATTTTTTGCATTCTACCCCCCCCCCCCCCCCCCCCCCCCCCACACACACACACACACACACTTTTTGGGGACATATGTAAATGCTGTAAACCCAGTTCAGATACCACAGTATGTGGCATCTGAACAAGGGCTACACTGTTTGCTTACAGGAATTTCGGTGTAAAATACGGTAAAACTGAAAACATTCACCCCTAAAACTGGAAATAGACAAGTCCACCAGTTAGAAAAGGGTTAAATGTTAACTGAGAATAATTGCCTAGTGTCAGAATAATGATTTTTTAGAAACAAGTAAATTACTCCACCAAAAAAGGAAGGCCATGATTTTGCACATCATCTCAGTCAACCTTATTACGTAGCATTTCTGATAAACTGCAATTGATTTGCTGCCTGACAACATATTTCTTTTCTTGTTGACTTCCCTTATATCTTCTTTAAGCATCCCAGGTTATAAAACTTGAGTACATTCTCAAACTCAAAATAAAGCACACTGATTGGCTGCTTCCAAGCACAAAATAAAGCACACTGATTGGCTGCTTCCAAGCACATGGAAGCAGCCGATCTGTGTGCTTTATTTTGAGTTTGAGATTATGTGCTCGGAAGCAGTGCTCGGAAGCACCCAATCAGTGTGCTTTATTTTGAGTTTGAGATTTCAGTGTGCTTTATTTTGAGTTTGAGATTATACTCAAGGTTTATAACCTCGAACCCTGGAGCATCGCAATTAACATTTCCTATAAATGGCAATTTTGAGAGAAGACCTTGGAAATTCTAAAATCAGTTTTGGAGGTATTGGGCCAAATTTTTACAAAATAAATTAAGGGGGAATTTATTAGAAAGGTTATGTTTGTATGGTGCTCAATGATCAATCTTTAATGGACAGTAAGTGTAGTTCACAACCCACAACAATTTTCAGCTTTTGAAAAAACAGCAACCACTTAAAACTCGTACATAAATCATAACCTGCCAAATAATTATATCAGTTTCAATGATCTACATCCCTTTTTTGCACAAAACTGACAGAAAACATGAAATTTAAAACATGAAGGTGACTACCACTGGAAAAGTGATTAATTATTGATGTGCAAAGAAAGAGTCGGTCTCCACCTATAAATTTTAATTGAGCCTGGGCACGAAAAAACCTATAAAATGGCCTTTGCTAACAAAGAAATGACATATGAATGCATGCAATCAAATCAGGGCCTAAGTTTCGATTCCAAACAATATTGATGTGATATAGACATTCATGAAACAGTGCAAAGAGCAGCGCTCTTGATCAAGCTGCTTAGATGCCAGTCTTTTGTCTGAGCCTGCAATGACTGTGTTATCATAACTTCTTGGTTTTTCCATGCACAGCTGAAAAATAGTTTTGCCGCTATTTGTCGGAAATATTCTGACACCAGCCCCCACCATTTTAAAATGGACTTTTCCATTTTTTAATTTGGACTTTTCCACTTGACCACTTGGTGAGTTTATAGAACTGTTAGTTTAATAGCAAACAGTTCTGATCCAGATCAGACTGCTCCTAAGGAGCAGTCTGATCTGGATCTGAACTGTTTGCTCTCTCTTATCAAACAGTCCGAAAATTTAGCATTTATACGAAAGTTTTGTAAATTGACAAATGCATGAATAATGCATGGCAATGGGTTTGCTGATAGGATGTACTCCTATTGTGTTCGCATTCTTCTTAATTTGACACGTGTCCTGTTACAGTGAAGAAGCATTATGGAATTGACAGTTTTACAAAAAAGGATGAGTTAAATGACAAAAGCTACAAAGCGATCTTGAAAATTTGTTTTCGGTCAATAACTTGTGTTTCTTCTACCTCAGAAAGCTTTACGCTTGCGCTATTAAAAGATCAGGAAATGCCGCTGGTATAGGCTTTTGCAAAGGGAAGAAGTCAGGACAGGTAGGGGAAGTAATTTCTTGCAAAGAGATTGAGGTAATTAAGTTATCTCCTTTTGCAGTACAGTTACCTCCCTTAGAAAAATTTCTAGCTATGGGAGATAACCCAGAATTGTCTCACATCCAAGATTAAATAATCTAAAATACCAGTTTGTATGTGTGAAAATTCAGTAAGATGCAAAAACAGAAGCTTTAAAATTCAGAAAAAAAATTGCATGAGACTTCTTGAAATTAAATCACTTTAAAACGACTGACCACGTTTCAGCTGTTTTAGATGGTTCAGTATTATTATGTCCCCTTTACAAAGGGTTTGGGACATTTCATTTTTTCAGTGTGGATTCTGTTGGCTTTGATGTTGATTTAGCTTCTTTTCTTTGATTCTATTTTCAAGGTTAATTTGAAATTCAAATTTCCCAAGAATAGCTGAACCCTGTCTTCTTTATATTCTCTAATTATGGGTGAATGGATTTTGAGCAAACTTGCTAGGCAATAACTGGGCTGTCCTTGACCTCATTTTCATTACAGAAATTATTGCAGATCTGAATGTTTATGGAAAGTCATGGTAGTAATTTTCAGGAAAAAAGTCTGTGCCAACATTAGGTCCAAGATAGGCGAGAGTATTTTTACTGTGATAAACCACATCACACTGGTAGCACCTGAGTGTGATGTGGTTTACCAGTATATTTTTCAGGTATTTTCTGTGTCTAAATGTAGATGACAATAATATTTGCACAAATATTTTGCCAAGCAACTACCAAACTTTATATGTAGTCAGATACCAAACCCAAATCCTCACATGCTGACCATCAGGTCGACCATGTAGACTCGAAAACATATACCAGTTCTTTGACTTGTTAAGTGGCCACAATTTTCCCAGCAAGTGGTTAATACCTGTTAATTGATATTAAGAAGCTCCCAGTGGATAATAAGATGATAAATCCCCATGTATACAACATTATTCCATTATTCAATCATAATATAATATGTATAATCATATTTCTGATTGTTGCTTATATAACTGTAAAAGGATTTTAGCCTGATCCCTGGATGACCTCTGAAGAGTTGGAGCCACTTGGTATGCGCAATGGCATGTGTACTGCCCAGTCCCCTATGGTGAGCACTAATATTATGGGTGTTTAAGATTTACCTCCCCACTTTGCATGTGCTTTTCATAATCATTTGTGAGCCAGAAATACAATGTGCTAGACTGAGTCAACCTGCTTATCCTAATCTTGGACCGGTAGTTGATCTTTGGTGGGATGAATGGATGGATGTCATGCAATAAAAATATTTCAGTCACATCAGGTCCATTGGAGGGTGATAATGAAACATTGTGTGCAACCCTAGCTGTGCATGTTTACAGCTGGAAAGATTTCTGTCTCCTCAAAGCCAGAATCAAACCCAGACCACGAGCTTAGTAGGCCAGTGCTTAATCCACTAAGCTAATGGAGCTCCTAGTTTTTGGTCAGTCAAGATGCAAATGGTGAGATGAATTAATATAGAAAAATAATCAAAAGGGCAAACCATGATCAAATGAAAATACCAGAACTCCATATCTCTACACTGGCCACATACGAAGAAGGAAAATTAACACTTACTAAAACTAAAAAGCTCTAAAAATGAAAAATATTTGAATTTGCAAACAGCATAGGTCCAGATGAGATGGCTCATAATGAGCCTCCTCATTTGTGATCTACACTGTTTGCCTTGTAGACTTTGAAATATCAACAATGAACATTTTTGAAATTTTGCAGACATAGATTTGGTTATTTGCTTTTTTGTTCTTTATGGGTTGAGAGCACTGTAAGTTTCAATAGAACAATAAAAATGAGCTGTTGACCTACAGTATTGTTTGTAGGGTATGAGTAAGTTTTCTTGATTTGAGCCGCGACATGACAAAATGAACAATGTGGTTGTGCGCCCAGCACGATTCAGATCAGACTGGGCGGAGCCTTCACTGTCCACATGGAGGTAGCTTAGAACCTTAGCTACCTTTTGAGCACTTAACGAAGAGTCTGATTAAACTGGGCAGATGCCCAGGCTGATCTAAGTCTGCGCTACAAGCACATTGTTGTTTTGTCGTGTCGCGGCTCATTTGTTTTTTTGTCCCCAGTCACCTCATAAAACCTTGTTGACAACAAAGTCTCATTCTGTCCTTAGCTGCTCTGGAAGTCAGGAATTAGTGGTATAATAAATCTGTATTATTGTCTGGAGAGTTATCTCCCCCTATCTTATCTTAACTTCTCCTAATCTGCTATTATTACAGGTTTAGTAAGTGACACTAATCTGGATTTTCATTGACTACTGGTCCTGTGACTCAAGATTCAGGAAATGATAACATTAATCCAAAGTTATTAGTTCCTATCCTGGGTCTAAAATTTTGAAGTTCAAATATTATTGTGGTTGTCCTAAGTTCTTCTGTCTGCTCAAATCTGACACGGAACAATATTGTGCCTGCATACTTCTTTAAAATGCATGTTTGCAGTCTACAGGATAGTTTCCATTACTTGTGAAGCAAATACATGTATTTGTAATGAAAGTCACTTTTCCACAAAAGATGTTGTGAATTGTGTCAGATAAGAAATTCTGCTGAGAATCCACACTATATGTTTTTGTGGAGAAAACATTTGCACACAGAAAGATTTGGCATACCTGGAATTTTGAAAGGCAAAATCATAAAAATGTCTGACAGCTGAATATTCAGAAAATGGTCCTAAATCAGTATTGGGTTTTGTCCACCTGTCATTCCTCTTTTTAGTCTTTCTTAATTTACTTCATGTTTTTGTTGTTGTTTTTTTTGGTTCTAGAGATTTCTCAGGCAAATACATGTATTTTCAAAGATCCAAGATCAAAGTACTTTTGTAATGCCCCTCCACAGGGTTCTTTTGTTTTAAGCCACTCACTCAGTATGGCTGCCTGTGAACCATTTACATGGTCTTGCTTCATTACAACTTCTGCATTTTCCATCATTTCAGAAATATTGCCTTTTTTCTCTGCAATATATTACATTCACGTCTTCATAAAAACTGAAAAACATCTACAGGACCTCCAAAATACAGCATTATTTTCATATTTTACAGACAATTTAGTCCTAAACATTTTAACTGCCTCAGTCTCATCTTTAATGCTTTCGGTATTATTGCAAGCTTTTTGTGTTGCATTGAACCTGTTATTGCACTCAAGTATAGATGTTACAGGAATCAGTTCATTTGAAAATGCAAACTGTGCAATCCCTGCGCAGCCTGTGCAATTGCACAGGCTGCTCAAGGCTTGCACAGTTTGCTGTTTTAGACACACAAAATTCAACTATTCTCTGAACAAACTTCACATTGTCATACTAAACTTCGTATACCGTATTTGCATTCTCATTTAAGCATGTGCAGTTTGCATAATGTCTTAAGCTGAGTTTTCTTAAGATCGGGTACATGTGTAAGTTGAGTCAAATTGCCCAATTCTTGTTTTGAACATTGGTAATAGATTGATGTCTTTAGCAGGTTGTTTGTTGGAGGAACAATTGTTTACATATTGGCAGCAAAAAATGTTAAGTGATGCTACGGGAAAAGATTCCTTGGAGCCTTCACAATTCAGGGATCACGGATTCAAGCCCCCACTTTGAGCCACCAGTCCAGCAGCGCAGTCCATATCTCCATATGGCAACAATATTGGTTGAAGAGTTCTCTTGTTCTTTCCTTTTGTGAAGTCTTCCTGGTTTGCAGATTTCGAGTCTTCTTCATTTGCATCCAAAGATTTTGAGGACTGAGAAATTTGATATGAAAAGTCGCAGAAGATCATTAACAATCAGTCTGTGCAGACAGTAAGTTTGCTGATTTAATTGCTCTGTGCTGTACTACACACTTTTGTCCACAGACTACAAGTTCAAATTCTGGTGAACTTTTCAGCATGAAATTGTTTGTTTATGTAGATGACTGATAAGCAGCTGTAGCTGTTGCTTAAGTGGCATCCTGCTGCCAAACAGTGGTCAAACTGTTTGATGTTAGAAATTTTACAAGCTGTATATGGGCTTTTTGTTTTCTTATGCTATTATAAGCTAGTTAACAAATAATATAACAATTTTATCTGATCGTTGACTCAAGGGACATTCCATAGGCTGGAGCATATAGTATACAGGTACTTCAGATTTTGATCCAGTATCCACTTATTGTGTGTATTTGTTGGGGAGGCACACATTCAGATGAGCTATCCTTACCAGTGACAGTTCTTACTGTGCTGCCCTAAGACACTTTTTCTCGGGGCTGCTTACAATTAATGTCAGTTTCCTGAACATGTTCTTGTTTCTGTGTCTGTTGTGAGAGAAAAATATTACAAATTAGTAGTTAATTGATATTGTTGAAAGATTAGGTGCTAATGAAAAACAGTGACCTACTTTCATTTCATGCTCATCCTTCTTTCTACCTACCAGTACTTCTTTTTACTTTTGACTTGAATTATTGGGTGCACTTTGGCCAGCAGGCACACAACATTGAATCAACTTTGATTCAACCTTGATTCAAGATCATGATGTTGAATCAAGGTTGATTCAATATTGATTCTACTTTGTGTGGCCACTGGATGGGGATTTAAGAGCTGTATAAATTCACAGGCTAGGATTATGGCCATGTAAAATTGATTTAAATGCCCCCCAAACTTCTTACTGACCATTCCATAGTGGTGCTTCACTGTTTTTTTTTCTAAGTCTTTGACTTTTTGTACATTATTTGTGAAGCCTTCTCATGGCCATCTGTTATGAAATAAAGGGCTGACCTATTGGCTTTTTGCTTGGCTTCATGTTTTGCTCTTTGTGTCATCTTTATTTTTTCTTTCCCATTTGGTGTAACTCTTTGGGCACCAAAAAGCAGATGACAAAATTTACGTCTGCAAAAATTTAAAAAATGCCTTGTCCAAGACATTTCTTGTTGAGAATTCAAGAACTAGAGGAGAAACAGTATAGATCTAGATGAGGCGGCTCATAATGAACCGCCTCATCAGGATCTATGCTGTTTGCAACTTTTTGCTAATTTTGTCACTGGGATTTAAAGAGTTAAGGGCAGGAGGTGGTGAGCGATTGTGTGGATCCCTGATTTTTGCCTTTTATTTACTTTTCTGACTCAAAACAATCTTTTGAAACAACTAGATGAGCCTTTCTCAAGCTCTTTTATTTGCCTATTTTTTTTTTCAGCAGGAAATCTATGTTATAATGTTGCAAATTGACAAGACGAAAGATTTCAAAGAGCTGTTGAAACAGCTAATTTGAAAACATATGTGAATGGCGTAATGTTGTTGACAAACATACCCTACAGCTGGTTTTTACACTGGTCCAAATATCACTGTTATAATTAACAACATTTTTTTTGTGTTATTGCGGAATTCTTGCAGAATTTTTACCGCCCATGTAATTGTTTCTCACTAATAACTAGGACATTAGCCTGCTCAGGTCTATAAGCAACGCAGGCTAGTGAAAATTGACGCCATGAGGCACAAGATTCTAGTAATACTGGCAGCTTACAATAAGTACTGTTTTATGCCTAAAAAATTAAACACTTATGGAGTTCTATGGTAATTCATTCTGAAAATTTTAGCAAAAAGGTTTTACTTTTTTATGATGCATAAAAATGTAAAAATGCTGATGAGATATAAACAGTGCAGCCCCTGATCAGACTGCTCCTAAAAAAGGAGCAGTCTGTTATGGGTCTACACTGTTTTCAAGGAACAGATGTCTCAATATTGGGGTCATGTATAGTATGATGACAGAGTCACAGTAGAGGTGGTGGGGCTCCAGGGGTTTCACAGCTGACCTTTAAGTGGGTGGGGATCAAAGGACATTTGTTCAATAGGTCAACAATGGATAGGTAATCAATACAATAAGGGCTGCTTTTAACACTTTGGTAAACATTTGTTGACAAATATTTATTCCAGGGGCATAAAAAGAAGTGTGGACAGGAAGGGGAATAACTCTTCCAGTTGGTGTGAAAAGGGGGGCTGTATTATTGTTTGTTTTGACAGCTAGTAGCTAGCTGTGATTGTGTTAGTTTAACAGACTGAAATAACTGTGAATTACTGTTGTTAAAGATGCAATACAAGTGAAAATGTTTGTTTTTGAAAGCAGGACTCAATTTTATTTATTAATCTGTTTATTTTAACCCATTTAAGGAGGTGATTTATTTTGATTTTGTTTTCTCCCTGATTTGCACAATTGATCTAATGGTGTTACTTGATTGAGTTCAGGCAACAATGATTTGTTAATGGATTAACATGTCAGTCGTAACAATGGCTGCCAGTGGTATCAATAAAAATATTGAAAAATGATGTTCCGATTCTTTTACGAAATATTCCATTCATCCGCTAGTTTTTGGTTCCTCTCTGACAGAGTTCATGTCCGGTAATAAAAGGATTGTCATACTAATGGCCGTCCCTTCTATTAGTTTCATTATCAATTTTTATGAAATATTGGTTATATCAAACTATTTCAATGTGATTTGCCCCCTAATCACCAAAAGTGATTTATTGAAAAAATACAAGCATAAAAATGAGAAATAACTGATGAATTTCATGATTATCTAGTTGAAAAGGCTAATTGAAGAGAGAATTTAACTGAAATGAGAAAGAAAATTCAAGCCACATAGGACACCAATGCAAATTAAGATTTAACAAAGAAAATTCTCTAAAGTGCATACAAGAAAGTCTAGCACACTGCTGACAGGTTGGATGAAAAGTGGCCTTTTTGCCATATTTTTTTGCCATTTCACTTCTATTAAAAGTGCCCCATCCCCGTGGGCTGTCAAGTGCAGTTGCTATTTGGAAGATCAGAAAAACAAGAGCTACACAATTTGGCATCGGACAAAGTACCCCTGTTAACATGCATACACTTTGGCTTTGGACAAAACACCTCTGTTAACATAGAACAGAACAGAGCAGAACAGAACAGTCACACTCCTTGGCCTTGCATATTGAATCTGGCAGGTACGGTCAAAATCGTATTAACAGAAATGAAAGAATATGTCAGTTTTGCTCTTCAGGAGATATGGAAGATGAGTATCAGTTTGTCCTTGTATGTACGATGTATAATGAGCTTCGTGTAAGGTATATAAATAGGTATTTTAGACGAAACCCTTCAGTATTTAAATTTATACAACTGATTTCTTCAAATGATATGAAAACTATAAATAATTGATCTTATTTTGTATATAATGCTTTCAGTTTACGTAACTCACGGTTACACAATATGTAACCATCCTCAGCATAAAAACTGTCTCTCAGTGTACTTTTGTATTATACTTTACAGTGTGTTTAGCACACTTTTGACTACATGTATCAATCAGTATGTGAAATATGTTGTAGACGAGGAACTGTTAAGGTTCAAGTCTGAATAAATTCTGTTCTGTTCTCTGTTAACATAGTTAAATACACTTTGGATATGGACAAAACACCTCTGTTACTATACATACATTCTGGCAATAGACAAAACACCCCTGTAAGCATACACTTTGACTATGGACAAAACATCTCTGTTAAAATATACTTTGGCTATGGGCAAAACACCCATGTGAACATACACTTTGGCTATGGGCAAAACACCCATGTGAACATACACTTTGGCTATGGGCAAAACACCCCTGAGAACATACACTTTGGCTATGGGCAAAACACCCATGTGAACATACACTTTGGCTATGGACAAAACACCCCTGAGAACATACACTTTGGCTATGGACAAAACACCCATGTGAACATACACTTTGGCTATGGACAAAACACCCATGTGAACATACACTTTGGCTATGGACAAAACACTGCTGTGAACATACACTTTGGCTATGGACAAAACACCCATGTGAACATACACTTTGGCTATGGACAAAACACCCATGTGAACATACACTTTGGCTATGGACAAAACACCCCTGAGAACATACACTTTGGCTATGGACAAAACACCCCTGAGAACATACACTTTGGCTATGGACAAAACACCCATGTGAACATACACTTTGGCTATGGACAAAACACCCATGTGAACATACACTTTGGCTATGGACAAAACATCCATGTGAACATACACTTTGGCTATGTACAAAACACCCATGTGAACATACACTTTGGCTATGGACAAAACACCCCTGTGAACATACACTTTGGCTATGGACAAAACACCCCTGTGAACAGGAGTGTTTTATCCATAGCCAAAATGTACCCTCAGCAAAGGAGAAGAAAATAACACAAAATTCTTTGAGCAAATGGTAGCTTTCAGAAAAACAGTTGTTGTAATGTGAAGCACATCTAAGCCAATCAAAAATTTTCAAGTTTGATTTATGTTTCTAAAACAGGATGATTAGTATATTTAGTGTGATAAGTTTCTGATATTAGAGTAAAATCAGTTGCCTTTAAATAAAAATAAACTGGCTTTGATGAAAAACATATTTAATAAATGCTTCCATAAAGCTTCCATAGTTGTCTTGAATTTTTTTTTTTCCGAATCCCATGCCAGTTTCCAGCAAGAAATGCCTTAGTCAGTCTCTAGTTAGAAGGCAATTAAAGTGTTTTGATTGCATGCACTGCCAGAGCTCTAGATAAGAGGGAGTATGTCGATGAGACGGTTCAGATGAGGGGTCACAACATATGGTTTCGATGAGGAATAAGAATAATTATCCTCAATTATCATCAAATACTCCCTCTTATCTAGAGCTCTGACTGCGAGTGTACAGTTTCGTCCTACAAAATGATAATGTATGTTTCAAGATCAGGCTCTGTTTTCTTAGACAAAAATAACTTTTCAAAGACTAAGTGAAAAGTTTAATCTGGTCTCACCTGTTTCTTAGAGAAAATTAATTTTCAAGACCAAGTGGTGATTTTGGTCTGGTCTTTCCTGCTTCTAAGGCTAAATTTTTTTTCAAGACCAAGTGATCAGTATTTGTTTCTTTCAGGCAAATATATACTTAAGGACAAAAGTTCTGCTCCGATGTTAATTTAACATCCGTGCAGAACTTTTGTCCTTAAGTATAGTTGTTAAAATCAAGTGACCAGGTTGCTCTGGACTTACACTTTCTAGGAAAAAATAAGTTTTAAGACCAAAAGATTAGTTTGGACTGGTCTTTCCTATGCCGTAGGCGAAAACAATTTTTGTTTAGTGGATACAAATAACTTTCCAAGACCAGTTGATGAGTTTGGTCTGGCTTTACTAGGTAATAGACATTACTTGTTATTGTTATTATTATTATTAGACAAATATTTTTCAAGAGGAATTCTGTTCAGTTTGGACTGGCCATGTTTATTTATCAGACACAAATAGATTTTCTATATCAATAGATCAGTTTGGTCTAGTCTTACTTGTTTATTAGACACAAATAACTTTTCAAGACCAAGTGGACTAGCCTGTTTCTTAGGCAAAAGTAAGTCTTTAAGACCAAGTGATCAGTTTGGTCTGTCCTTATCTGTTATTGCACACAAATAACTTTCAAAGGTCAAATGTTCAGTTTGTTCAGGCCTTATCTGTTTATTAATTAGACACAAATAATTTGCAAGACCAACTGATCAGTTTGGTCTGGTCTTGCCTGTTTATTAGATAAGTAATTTTCAAGGCCAACTGTTCAGTTTGGACTGGTCTTACTTGTTTATTAGACACAAATATTTTCAAGACCAACTGTGAGTTTGGACTGGTCTTACTTGTTTATTAGACAAATATTTTCAAGACCAACTGTGAGTTTGGACTGGTCTTACTTGTTTATTAGACAAATATTTTCAAGACCAACTGTGAGTTTGGACTGGTCTTACTTGTTTATTAGACACAAATAATTTTCAAGACCAACTGTTCAGTTTGGACTGGTCTTACTTGTTTATTAGATACAAATAACTTTTCAAGGCCAACTGATCAGTTTGGAATTGACTATATAACCTGTTTCATAGTCAAAAATAAATCTTTAAGACTAAGTGATCAGTTTAGTCTGGCCTTATCTGTTTATTGGACACAAATAGCTTTTCAGGAACAATTGGTCAGTGTGGTATAGCCTTTAACCTATTTCTTAGACTAAGATAGTTTTTCAAGACCAAGTGATCATTTTGGTCTGGCCTTATCTGTTTCTTTGACAAATTCTTTTTTTTTTCAAGACCAGTTGATTAGTATGGTCTGGCTCTACCATTTTCTTTGGCAGAAAAAGTTTTTTTTTAGACCAATGCTTAGTGATCAGTTTAGTCTGGCTTACCTGATTCTAAGATAAAAATAATTGTTCATGGCCAGTTGATCAGTTTGGTCTGGTGGCAGTACCAGTTTGCTAGACAAAAAGTTATCATGCCCAAGTGATCAGTTTTGTCTTGTCTCTCCTGTTTTGTAGACAAAAATATTTTTCAAGACATGTGACATTTTGTTTTAGATGAAAATACTTTTGTGAGTTCACTGGTGATAAGTCTCACCTAGGTATGGCCTTTTAAGGTTTTTTTTGTGCAGAAATAGTTTTTCACTGTCAGGTGGTCAGTTTGGTCTGTCCTTTCCAGTTGTTAGGCAATAATCAGATTGATATGGTCGATCATACCTGTGTTTCTCTGTTTTAGAATAGAATGATTTTTCTTGACCAATCTTGGCCAGTTTCTAAAGCCAAACAAAAAAAAAAAAAAAGCTTTCTTTGACTGTTTTTGTATTGTTATTGCCATTAAAAAAACTGAGTGACTGTCAGTGGGCTACATTCGTATATTTATGTACGCACATTATTTACATAATATTTTCTAATTTTATAAATTTCTGGTTTAATGCTGTTTTATTTGCTGACTGCTGTAAAACCCTCTTTCTCTTGCAATAAATACTTTACATTAATCTTTAGATTCTTGTTTTGTAACAGAGCTGCAGTAAATATTAAGGTTTGAGAAAAAAGGGTCCTTTATGTTTAATAATTAGCCTTTCTTTTTAGTTTTCTGAACTAAATTGTATGTATTAGACATTTCTATAGAATCAGAAATTCTAAGTGATTTTATCCTGAGATGTCTTATTTTGTGGAGAAACAAAGAAACCATTAAAATTTTCACATTCTTTTTTCTTTAGCTTTGCTTTTCATGCAGATATAAATTTGCATTTTATTAGAAACACCTGCATTTTTAGCCCCTGCTTTAAAGAACTGAGACATACTTCCTGGAGTTTGGGAAAAAATATTTTGGATGCTTTCAAGACACATTACAGACAGAGGGTGGGGATTACTGGGGTTTAGAGAGGTATTAGGTGTTAGGTAGAATTGATTGATAAAACACTTTCTCCCCTGGACTTCAAAAAGCTCTCAGAAACAGTTATTACATTTGGTTCCTCTTTACTAACTCTTTAAGCCCCAGTGACGCAATTAGCAAAATTTGCAAACAGCGTAGATCCTGATGAGGCGGCTCATAATGAGCCGCCTCATCTAGATCTACACTGTTTGCCTTCTAGTCTTTGAATTCTCAATATAAAAAATCTTGGACAAGGCATTTTTAAAATTTTTGCAGACGTAAATTTTGTTGTCTGCTTTTTGGTAGTGAAAGAGCTAAATCCTCCTGGGCTCTTTCATAGACTTGCTTTTTCTATATCACTTGCAATTATGGTGTTCCATCAGAATGATTGATGCATGTACCGTATGAAAATTATAAAGTGCCTGTATCAGACTTTATTGCGCTGTTGAATTTTTTATTGTAATTTTGCATTTTTGTGAAGCAAAGAAGTGATCAGAAGTTGTTTTTTTACTGCATTTGGGTTAGTTTGTAGTGATGAAATTACCCTTCTAAAGGCACACAAGAAGCTCCCATACAAATTTATTTTCTCTTGATATTTAATGGTTTGAACCAGAATGTCTTTTAATTCTTAGGCTATAAGGCAGAACTGTTTTTTTCCCCTTTAAAACAATTGGAATTGTTTTGGAAGAGAAAAGCCCATTTTATAGCTGAATTACACAAGACTGATTTATGTATTTGATGTAATTATGTCTCCCCCCTTTAGGGTCGGGAGACATATTGTTTTTCCCCGGGCGTCTGTCTGTCCGTCTGTCCGTCCGTCTGTCACAAATCGTGTCCGTTCTATAACTTGAAAACCGCTCAAGCTATATTTGCGAAACTTCATATAAATATCAATCAACATGAGACGACGTGCAGAGTGCAAGAATGGTAACTCTGGCATTTATACTTTTTGAGTTATTTCCCTTGGAACTTAGTCCATCACAAAATTGTGTTTTAATTGTGTCCGCTCTATAACTTGAAAACTGATCAAGCTTTATTCACGAAACTTCATACAAATATCAATCAACACGAGGCAATGTGCAGAGTGCACAAATTGTAACTCTAGCGTTTATACTTTTTGAGTTATTTCCCTTGGAACTTTGTCCATCACAAAATTGCGTCTCATTCGAGTCCGTCTATAACTTTAAAACCATTCAAGCTATATTCATGAAAGTTCATACAAATATGAATCAACATCAGACGACGTGCAGAATGCACTCTGGCGTTTATACTTTTTGAGTTATTTCCCTTGGAGAACTTTGTCCATCACAAAATTGCGTCTCAGTCGAGTCGGTCTATAACTTTAAAACCATTCAAGCTATATTCATGAAAGTTCATACAAATATCAATCAACATCAGACAACGTGCAGAATGCAAGAACCATAACTTTAGCATTTATACTATTTGAGTTATTTCCCTTAGAACTTTGTCAGTCACAAAATCGTGTCTCAGTTGTGTCTGCTCTATAACTTGAAAACCATTCAAGCTATATTCACCAAACTTCATACGAATATCAATCAACATTAGAAGAATTGCATAGTGCAAGAACCATAACTCTTGCATTTATACTTCTTGAGTTATTTCCCTTGGACCTTTGTCAGTCACAAAATCGTGTCTCAATCGCTTTATTACTTGAAAACCGGACACTATATTCACGAAAATTCATACAAATGTCAGTCAACACTAGACAACCTGCAGAGCACAGTATTTATACTATTTGAGTTATTTCCCTTGGAACTTTGTCATTCACAAAATCGTGTCTCAATCGTCTAAGCTCTATAACTTGAAAACCGTTTAAGCTATATTCATGCAACTTCATACAAATATCAGTCAACATATAAATAGACGACGTGCAGAGCACTGTAACTCTTGCATTTATATTTTTTGACAAAAACTAAATATGAATATCAGTCAACATTACATGACATGCAGAGCATAACAACTATAACTCTTGCATTTATACTTTTTACTTATTATGAATCCCTGCTTCAGGGTAGGGAAACATATTGTTTTTCCCTTGGTGTCTTAATGACTGATCCTTTTGACATCAAAAAGGGGGGAGACATCTGTTTTTTCGTAGAAAAACAATTCTAGTTTTGGAAGGATAAACCCCTGTCTTATAACTGAAAAAATGCAGTATTGTATATTCAGGAGTTCCAGATAAATGGAATGGATGTGGATTGATAGTTTTAGGTCTCTCCAGTTCTTCCTTAAAACATGTTGTGGCTCCTAGCTCTGGATGTAATAATGATTGCAATGCTTGATGTATTTTCAGATCATAACAGAGATTGAATTTGATCATGATCCATGGATTGCAGAATAGTAAAGCAGACATGCAGGAATGCAGGTAACAGACCATTTACAGGAAGAAAACTTTTCCTGTATCAGGTGTTCAACAAACCAATCAAAATTTTAAAGTAAACCATGCCACAAGACAACAGGCCTTATGAAATGTTCAAACAGTGTCTTATTTCTTCGGTTATAAAATTATTTTTTCTCTTCTGAAACAATTTCAAAAATCTAAATCCATCTTAAAGATGGATCTTGATTTTGGACATCAATATGGATCTAGATTTTTGACATTGTTTTGAATAGCTCCATCACAAAATTGCGTCTCAGTCGAGTCGGTCTATAACTTTAAAACCATTCAAGCTATATTCATGAAAGTTCATACAAATATCAATCAACATCAGACAACGTGCAGAATGCAAGAACCATAACTTTAGCATTTATACTATTTGAGTTATTTCCCTTAGAACTTTGTCAGTCACAAAATCGTGTCTCAGTTGTGTCTGCTCTATAACTTGAAAACCATTCAAGCTATATTCACCAAACTTCATACGAATATCAATCAACATTAGAAGAATTGCATAGTGCAAGAACCATAACTCTTGCATTTATACTTCTTGAGTTATTTCCCTTGGACCTTTGTCAGTCACAAAATCGTGTCTCAATCGCTTTATTACTTGAAAACCGGACACTATATTCACGAAAATTCATACAAATGTCAGTCAACACTAGACAACCTGCAGAGCACAGTATTTATACTATTTGAGTTATTTCCCTTGGAACTTTGTCATTCACAAAATCGTGTCTCAATCGTCTAAGCTCTATAACTTGAAAACCGTTTAAGCTATATTCATGCAACTTCATACAAATATCAGTCAACATATAAATAGACGACGTGCAGAGCACTGTAACTCTTGCATTTATATTTTTTGACAAAAACTAAATATGAATATCAGTCAACATTACATGACATGCAGAGCATAACAACTATAACTCTTGCATTTATACTTTTTACTTATTATGAATCCCTGCTTCAGGGTAGGGAAACATATTGTTTTTCCCTTGGTGTCTTAATGACTGATCCTTTTGACATCAAAAAGGGGGGAGACATCTGTTTTTTCGTAGAAAAACAATTCTAGTTTTGGAAGGATAAACCCCTGTCTTATAACTGAAAAAATGCAGTATTGTATATTCAGGAGTTCCAGATAAATGGAATGGATGTGGATTGATAGTTTTAGGTCTCTCCAGTTCTTCCTTAAAACATGTTGTGGCTCCTAGCTCTGGATGTAATAATGATTGCAATGCTTGATGTATTTTCAGATCATAACAGAGATTGAATTTGATCATGATCCATGGATTGCAGAATAGTAAAGCAGACATGCAGGAATGCAGGTAACAGACCATTTACAGGAAGAAAACTTTTCCTGTATCAGGTGTTCAACAAACCAATCAAAATTTTAAAGTAAACCATGCCACAAGACAACAGGCCTTATGAAATGTTCAAACAGTGTCTTATTTCTTCGGTTATAAAATTATTTTTTCTCTTCTGAAACAATTTCAAAAATCTAAATCCATCTTAAAGATGGATCTTGATTTTGGACATCAATATGGATCTAGATTTTTGACATTGTTTTGAATAGCTAAATCACACAAGACTGTTTACATCTTTGTGGTATTTTAGGAAAGAGAAAGCCAGGGGCCGTATTCATAAAGCCACTTAAGTCGTTGCTATGCGGTTGCTAAGGTCAAATATCTATAAAGGAGATACCCTACAACTATGAAATTTGGTCTGGAGGAACAGTCTTTGTAAGACTGTTCCTCCAGACCAAATTTCATAGTTGTAGGGAATCTCCAACATAGAAATTTACCCTTAGCAACAGCATAGCAACGACTTAAGTTGCTTTATGAATACGGGCCCTGGTCTTATAGCAGAATAAATTGTAAAATAAACTGTGAACCACGCTACGAGATAACAGGCCTTATAAAATGTTCAAACAGTGTATAATCAGATCAGCATATGATTTTATTAGCAGATAGCAAAGACTCTGATCAGACTGCATGGATATGCAGGCTGTTCTGAGTCTTTGCTATTTGCACCAATGAAATAATTTTACAAGGTTCTTTTTCCACGTTTTTTGCTGGAAAAGTTCTTTTCCTGGTTTTCTGATAAACTCTTCAAGACATACTGTGCAGCATTATACAGCTTAAATTAACCGAAAGCCAAACATGATGCTTGCTAAGCCTTGCATTAACTTTGCACTTAAAAATACTTAGCTCAGGTGCCAATAGCCTTGCGTACTGTGATAACAGTTAATATTTGGACAGTTCTGTCATATTTATAACAGATTTTTTTCATCTTTGAATTTGAAAAAAATTGTCCTACCTATGTATTTGGAAATACTGTATTGTATATAATAATGTTACACCATAATATAGGCAAAGACTGTGGACCCTTATCAGGAGTATACTGATCTGGGACAATGTTGTTTCCACAGGAATTTGGTCCAAATGCTTGGGGTAAATACAGTAGTTCTTTGAGAAATTCTGACAAACAGATGTTTTTGAGGAACCCTGACATTTTTTGTTGTCATTAAAATAAAAAGTAATGGTTTCAAATAGCCTTGTGGCCACTGTCTCTTGTACAGCTTAACAGCATATGAAAGAAAGAACCCATACCTGTCCTTTCATTGCCCTTTTCTTCTTCTTTCAATTAGTCATACAGGGCATCCGGGGAGGCTCAGCAGACTGTATCCATGATTGCCACCTCCAGGTGCCTGAAGTCTGTCCATTTCACTGCCTCTAACATGGTACATGTACCATTAATTTAAGTTACAGTTAAAACCCATATTTGATTTTGATATATGCATGATATAATTTTTTCTTGTAAGTCACAAATACATGTAGTGGCTTGATATATGGACAATGAGGAGTCTTGGCAGATTCAAACAAGATTGACTCAGTGCACATTTCGTCTGTTTTTTTCTCTGTTTTTCAAAGATTTATTCATTGGATAACTGTCAAGTTAGACATATTATTAGCATGTTTTCAGTTCTCAAAATTGTCTGATTCATTTGCAGACTATTGAAGCATTTTTTGACTGACACTGAATCAATCTTAGACTGACCCCAACTTAGTAATGTCTTTCAAAAATGGGGGGAAAGACTTCAAACATCTTTAAATCATTTATTCTGATATTGAAGGTTTTTAAAATTGGAGCTTCAGTATGTTTTTTCCAGCAGGCACAGAAGGCACAGGGGAATGGTTCAGAACAAAAGTTGAAGTTTCTTGCTAAGGAAGAGCAGGAACTAGAAGCCCTGGTTGAAAGTCTTGATAAACTCTGCACAAGATATAAAATGGAAATAGTGCTGAGAAGACCAAACTGATGCAAAACAGCACTAGTGGCATCCAGAGATGGTAACAAGCTTCAAATACCTTGGAGCAGTTGTCTCAGATGATGACTCAAAACTGAAGGTTCTCTCAAGGATTGCACAAGCCACAGCAGCTCTGACAAAGCTGAAGCCAATACGGAGAGATAAGAACATTATCTCTGAATCAAAGGTGAAACTGATGCACTCCTTTGTCATATCCATATATCTGTATGCCTGTGAGTCATGGACCTTGACAGCAGAGTTAGAGAAAAGAACACAGGCCTTTGAGATGAGATGCTACCAAAAGTGACTGAACATCTTGTATAAGGACCATGTAACAAATGAGGAAGTTTGCAGAAAGATCGAAGCTGCCATTCGAGAGTATGATGAACTCCTGACACTGGTCAAGTAATGAAAACTGAGGAGGTTCGGCCACATCTCAAGGTTTTCTGGCTTAACAAAGGCAATTCTACAGGGCACAGTGAAAAGAAAAAAAAGAAAATGTAGACAGAAGAGGGGAAGACAATATTAAGGAGTGGACAGGGATGAACTTTGCTAGCACAACTAGGGCAGCTGAAGACAGGACTAGGTGGAAAGGGATTGCTGTGAAGTCATCTGTGGTGCCCCAACACTTTGTTACCCTACAGATTCAAGGTTATGGGATAGACAGAAGGTTGAAACTACAGTGACTCAACATTGATTCAACTTGACTCAGTGTTGATTCAATGTTGTTTCAGCCTGTCCTACTGGGATGACTCCGTCAGGGGCTGGTCATTGCCAAAACCCCCCCAAAAACTGCTGATACATTGCTATCCATGTTTCCAGGATGATTTGCAAGAACAGTTCACTAAGCTACCCTGTACCATTGAGCAACAAAGCAACAAAGACCGACAGGCTTAATCATTCAAAGAGGGGTAAGTGATCTCAGTATCCGAAAAAATGATACAGTCTATTTTACAAACATATCAAAAATAAAATTTCCTTTTAAAAGGAAGGCTTGCACAGCTTAAACAGTTAAATTTTCATGAGTTGTTATTGAAGTGAACCCTATTGTTAGTGCACTTTCTGTTGCTTACTTTTATTTAGCAATTAAAGTATTTAATTTCTAACTTCTTGAATGGTGGCATTATCCACGGGGGTAAGGTAAAAACGAGCGTAGAATTTATTATTATTATAAATGAAAAACAAATTGAGGAAACACACACACACACACAACAACAACAACAAGAACAAAAGCGGTTTTTCAACATTTTGGCCGGCCGTTAGTCATGTCTCAAGGAATATAACTACGGTATATGGACCTCTTTCAAGTCTTTTCGGACCTCTTTCAAGTCTTTTACGTAGCGCAATCGGTAGGGCACCTGACTCATAAGTCAGAGGTCCTGGGTTTGATACCCGGTCTGGCCACATACTTTCGTTTCTCCTTCCGCTGATTCAAGCAGGGCAGTTGTCAGTTACTGGCGAAAGTATGTGCACTTAGTACTGGTTAATCACTTAGGAGGTCTAAGCCTGTCCAGGAATAGTGTGGTTATGTTAACTGACCATCCCGACATGACCATAGATGTTTACTGTGGACACTAAGTAATAAATCAATCAATCAATCAATCAAGTCTTTTCTTTACGGCTGTTGAGTCACATTTAGTTTGAACCAAATTTTAGGAAAGACTGTTTCAAACCCATGTCTATGGAATCTTGGCACATCTGAACTTGGCATCAAAGAAGAAATAAATTAATATTTACTGAAGTTTATTTTTGGTTTAAGTGGCATTAGTGGCAGTGACTGGAACAAAATTTTGACACTCTGAGAAGAAAATGCATGCTGCTATTGTTTGGACAATAACTTGCTTTACACCATTTGGGAACAACAAAGCACGGGACCTATTGCGTTCGTATTTCCATGAACTCCCGACAAATGAAATTTATCTTTTATATTTATGCTATGTTTTTACATCAATATTGTTTACTTATTCGTGAAGTTCTGACTAATTTAACGCCAAGCAAAGCTCGAAGAATAGTTATTAACCAACATGTTTAGTAATGAATTACTGCAGCCGTCACTATGACATGACGTATATCAAACGTTACGTCGGCCAATCATCTATTTGAATTATCCGTGGTGTTGCTTACGCGTAAGATTGCATGAATGTGTGTTGTTCGTGGCTGTATGAACATTGTCAGCCCAGTATAGGTTCATCGAAGGAAATCGTCGATGAGTGTAAATATTTCTCTGTACATTTGTATAGCTGAACTAAGAAGGAAACATTAGGGAGTGTTATTAAAGCAAGAAAAATGTCTACACATCCCTACTGCAAGCACAGTAGGCCCTTGTTCTACTTTAATCCAAATAAGTAGGTCGCCCCGGCACTGGAAGGTATACCCAGCATCATCGCACCAACCAACCAACCCCTCCGTTGTCATAAAGCTGTCAATGAATCCCTAACAGTTTCAAATTTTAACAATTCTGAGTTTCAAATGTTAACAATTCTGAATTGTCCCCTTTTTCTCTATCATTGTTCAGGCTATTCATGAACTCGTTGATGGCCAAAAGGAAATTTATCAGATGCTAAAAATGTGTTTATAATATATAGCTTTGTGCCATGGAAAGGCCTGTTGCAATGCCTAAGCGTTAAGTACTCACCGACATTAGCGACTTTTACATACATAACACGGTCAGTTCTACATATTAGCAAGCCACACACGAAGATAGATGGAATAAATGTTTTTCAGTTAATGTGATAAGGGAAGAAAATCGTCAAAAACGCTTGTTTCTAAATCTAAACAATAAATTTGAACTCTACTCTGTCAGTTTTTACAGATACACAGATCAGCTCAATCCGGCATAAGCACAGTCTTATCAGTCTATCCTCAGCATAAAAGATGTCTTCATCATGGATCATCATGAAGAATATATATGCTGAAAAAGACTGATCAGATCCCATGAATGCACCGGCACTGGACAGTGTGCCGGCTGCTCTGACCAGTCAGATTATGCGATGCCCTAAGGCCTATTTTTCGCGACGCCACTGCATGATTTTCAGAAAAGCTAATGCTTTGCAGTAAGCTATATATAAACACTGTTTCTTATACAGGTTTTGGTATATTTCTTCGGATGCAAAGCCAAATACTTTGCATTAAATTCAGTTTCATTTTTAATGCAATAAGTTTATAAAAAGGAAAAGAAATGTGGCCAAGTTCAAGGCACTTGTAAAAGAAAAACGTGCTTTTTAAAGGAAATATTAAAAAAAAAGTACATGTACTATCAAAAATAGAATAAAGTTTCCATAGATATTTTTAGCAGATGAGGTAAATCGGATATGGCTAAAAATAGACAAAATCGGACGAGGTCTTTGTTTGTTATGTCTGTGAAGAAAATAATGAAGAAATTCAGTCTCAAACCGGAACCAGCTTTCCAATCTCTTTGGGTTAATAATGCGGCCCTAAAAAGTTTAGAACAAATCATTGCATTACACACTCTCCAGATATTTTCCGACTAAGTGTGACGTATCGTTTCTTCCGAAAATAACTCGGTATCACTAAACCACTTGAATACTGGCTTGCCGCCGAGACGGCAAGCCAATAACAGTTGGCAAAATGTTTATTGGCCCATGAGCTCTGATTTGCAGTTTACACATTTACCTCCAGAGCCAGTAGCCCAGGAGACACATCGAAATGAGGTTGTACTAATGCAAATGTTGCATGGATGTCAGCACGACATTGTTTCGATGTCATGTGCCTGCTGGGTATAGCTCTAATAGCCAGTCATGTAGTTGTATGAACAAATGGACTGATATGTCTTTTCCAAACATTATTTCAGTCATATCAGGATGATGGTAGGATGATTATGAAGGGCTCTGTGCAGTGAAGGACCACTTAGGTATGGACAGAATCTCACCTCCAGTGAAACCTAGCCCCTGACCATGTAGTGCTGACCACTACTTCAGTTGTAAGTTACAGTGCATTTCCTTCTAATCCAAATCTGTGCACCTTAAACTATTCCACAATGGCATTTCTGACAGATGAATAGGCTATAAGACAGTTGAGCATTTGGCATTACATGATTTTCGTCTTATCAAAAATATCTTCATAAAGAATACTGTTATAATAAAGCTTTACTGGTGTTGAATGTGTGGGCAACCTCATCCATTAACAGGTAGTTACTATAGACAGTGAGATTATTACCTTAATCTTGTCCAGAGTAATTTAACAACTTCGTATAAACCAGATGACACCCAGTTTCTTTGAGCCAGAAGGGAGGGATTAATGTCCATGAAACATGAGGGGGTATGTCAGAGTTTCACAGCTGTATGGATTAACAAAACACCGTTAGATGAACCAGCAGGTGAAATGTCCCCAAGAAATTCAGCCATGGTAAAGCGTTGTCCAGCAGATTGGCATGACGATGGCTTATTAGCGAAGATATTCAACAGTTCAACAGCTTCACAGTATGTTATGTTTACTAAGAGGTGACATGAGGACAGAATACAAGATTAATAATACCCAAAGATTTAGCTTATAATGCTAGCAATCTGTATATGGTAGTAATAGTATTTTACAATCTGTATTTGGTAGTAAATAGTATTTTGTTGAATGGAAACCCATTTTGGGGACATATGCAAACAGTGCAGACCCAGTTCAGATGCCGCAGAATGCGGCGTCTGATCAGGGTCAACACTGTTTGCTACAGGAATTTCTGTGCAAAATACAATGAAAGTAAATACATTCACCAGAAACCCCTAAAACAAGAAAGAAATGAACTCATCTATTAAATAAGGATGGACAAGTCCATTAGTCAACAAAGGGTTAAAAGAGGAAGAAATAGGCAGAAAGCAAGACACATAACCATCATCATCACCCAGCAGGCACATGACATTGAAATGACGTTGTACTGACGTCGATGTGACGTTATGACGTCGCATCGACGTCAGTACGACGTCATTTCGACGTCATGTGCCCGCTGGGCATGCAGCTGTTTCCATCTGTACTTGAGAATTTTCAAGTGTTCCGGACCTAGAGAATTCTTCGGCATGTGATTCAGATGAGCTATACTATTCAGTGACAGCTCTTGTTAAAAAGGCAATGTTGACATAAGTAAAACAATTAGTACTGGCTAGTTACCACCTGTGGGTGCTATGGTCATTGAGTTATGTCCGATCTTTCATCGGCTATCAGTGGGATCTTAATGCCTATTCAGGTGTCATAGCCCTGTCTATAATATCCAGTTTAATTTGAGAAATAAATTTTAAAGTTCTCAGTGGCTATTGTTGAACAAAAATTTTTGAGACAAAAAATGACTTTCTATCATACAAAATAAAAGCATCAGGGTAAAGTTTATTCACTAGCTTCCCACACAGCAACTCACTGAGACAATTAAGATTTCATTGCGCTATATACATATGTATGTAATTATGTATCTATTCTATACCGATGAATAAAATGACATTCAATGCGTAAAATTTTGCCAATATGTACTCCTTTTATATCTAATGATATCTTTTTAATTGGAGAAATAAATTCAAAATTTGAAATAAAGACACTGGCTATATAGCATATGGGCAAATATAATAAACAGTACCCCTTATTTGTTGGGTATGCAATGCCGACTGTTTCCAGCATAAAACAAAATCACCTATTGGGCCTTTATGTTTTGTGAACACAATCTGATAACGTTAGCGATTTAACCCTTCAGTAATTATAGAAGCTTGTGATAAAAACAAGAAAGCCCGCAATTGAGCGGAATGGGGAGTAAAATAATTTGTGATAACCGCTGCTTAATGAATACCCCATTCTTGCCAATAATGTTCTTGTTGTCAAATTGTTACATTGTACAGTTTTAAAAATGTTTCAAAATTATTTGAAAATTTTGAAAGGTTCATAGCCCTTATTGAGATATAGAGGCTAGTCTCAAGGTGTCAAGTGGCGGGGTATTATTAAAAATAAAATAGAATTTATATCTTATTTCAGCTTTCACAAATAGAAGGAAGTGGCTTGATCTGTGATAGTATTTTGTGCTGTTTGTAGAAGACATCCTGAGAAACTAATCAGAAAAACAGTTTGCTCTGAGTAATAGCCAATGTACATCAAAACCCCTTTATGAAAAACTTAATATTCCTATCAAAAATTCCTGGCCAAACGCAGAAAAGGGCTGGCCTGTTCTGAATCTACAGTATTTGCTCAGGTAATTTTAAATTCTTTCAGAGCCTGAAGTGGAAAAGCCAAATAGCTGTATACCAAGAAGAAGAGTCTGGCCTGGAAGTTATAAAACTTGAGTACATTCTCAAACTCAAAATAAAGCTCTCTGATTGGCTGCTTCCGAGCACATGCTCGGAAGCAGCCAATCAGAGTGCTTTATTTTGAGTTTGAGAATATTCTCAAGTTTTATGGCCTCGGACCCAGGATGCAGAGTTCTGATGTATAAATGGTCAGAATGTAGTGTACTGAGATAGAATGAACAGTCAAACAGCAGTGTATAAAACTAGAAAGAGCCTGCCATTGATTTAATAAAGATGAGATAAGATGTTGTGTACTGAAAAAGGAGCAGAAAGTCAATAGTGTACAGAGATAGGAAGAGCAAAACAGAATTGTCCTGATGTTTGAAGAGCATGTACTGAATAAGTACTGAAGACACTGAATATCCTGTACACAGACCATTCCATTAACTCTTTAAGCACCAAAAAGCAGACAAAATAATTTATGTCTGCAAAAATTAACAAAAAAAATGCCTTGTCCAAGAAATTTCATATTGAGAATTCAAAGACTACATGGCAAACAGTGTAGATCCAGATGAAGCAGCTCATTATGAGCCACCTCATTAGGATCTACGCTGTTTGCAAATTTTGCTAATTTTGACACTGGGGCTTCAAGAGTTAATGAGGATCCCAGCAGTTATTGAAGGAAAATACTGAACTCCTAGCCATGGTCAAGAAATGCAACTAATGGTGGTTTGACCACATCTCAAGGTCTTCCGGCTTGCCAAAGAAGATCCTACAGGGCCTAGTGATGAAAAGAGAAAAGGCAAACAGAAGAAAAGATTGAAAGACAATACTAAAGAGTGGACAGGGATGGATTTTGTCAGTGTAACTAGAGCAAATGAAAACATGATATAGTGGGAAAAGATTTTGGCAGAGTCAGCTGTGGAGCCCCAATGACCTTGCAGACTTTAATTTACTGGCCTTTAATAGGCTAAGATGCAGTGCTCTGAAGCATGAAGAGCCAAATAGTAGTTTAATTTAGTAAAGAGAGCCTGGAAGCAGTGTACTGAATTAGGAAGAGCAAGCAGAGTACCGAAGCAGGGAATGTCCCATAATATGATTGTGTACTAAAGTGAAGCGGTGCAGTACACTAGAAAGAGCTATGTAGTAATTAATGCATTAAGATATGACAAGCCAGTACCAGTGTAAATGCAACACTGTACTGAAAGAAAGATCCAGAAGCACTATTCTGAAGTATGTAGAGCAGTGCATTAGTGTTCTGAAGTGAAAAAGATTAGAAAGAAGTGTAAGTGTTCTGAAGTGAAAAAGATTAGAAAGAAGTGTATTGAGCGCTGAAATAGTAAAAGCCAGTAAACAGTGAATTGAAGTTGCCTGTCTATGGGTTAGCATTGTACTTTAGTAGGAGGAGCCAGTCAGGACTTGGCAGTGTACTAAAGTAGGAGGAGCCAGTCAGCAGTGTACTGAAGTAGGAAGAGCCAGTCAGGACTCGGCAGTGTACTAAAGTAGGAGGAGCCAGTCAGCAGTGAACTGAAGTAGGAAGAGCCAGTCAGTGGTGTACTGATTACAGAAGTAGGAAGGGTAGGTCATCTACATACTGAGATGACCAGATCTAAACAGCAGTGAACTGAAACAGAAAGAACCATGAGGCAATTTACTGAAGAAGGATTGGTTGGTTGTTTGTTTTGGGTTTTATGGCTCTGTGAGACAGTAATTCAGTCTATATCAAGCCGTGGCCCAGGGAGAGGGAGAAAGAAAAGCAATAGATAGGATAGATGAGACTAAAAACAAACAAACAAACCCATTCCACACCCTTTGCAAGCACAGTCAACCCTTGCCCTAGTATTATCCAAATTAGTAGGATGCCCCAGCACTGAAAGTTACACAGCACCTGACCCGACTATCCTAACTGAAGAAGGAAGTCTGGAAAGCAGTGCACTGGAGAAGTCAAATAAAGGCATCATGGTACTGAAGGAGGAAGAGCAAGGGAATATTTTACTGCAGTAGGAAACACAATCATATTGTAGTACACTGAAGTAGGAAGTTCCTACAAAGCAGGAAGAGCAATGGCAAGTCTAAATTGTACTCAGATGGGAAAACCAGGAAGTGGTGTACTGAACAGAAAGAAAGAGTCAGTGAGTTGTGCAATGAGTTAACTAAGAGCTAGAAAGTTGTGTTCTAAAGCAGAATGGGTGTTTCAGCAGTGTGCTGGAGTAGGTTGAGCAGTAAGCCACTTACTAGGTAACATTGTACTGGTCCAGGAGTAGAAACAGACAGTGCGCAGTTCACTGAGTACAGAGAGTTAAGGAAGCTGTAGGATTAGCCTGTGATTACTCTACTAAAATTGGAAGGTCCACTAGTATGGAGTGTACTGAAGTAGGAAGAGCCAGTCAGCAGTGTCCTGATGTAGGAAGAGCTGGTCAGCAGTGCACTGAAGGGGGAAGAGCTAGGAATTATTGTACTGCAGTAGGAAGAATAGTTGTGTAGTGTACAGAAGTGGAAAGACCAAGCCAAGAAGGAAGAGCAGCTCTGTATTAAATTGGAAAACCAGGAAGTGCAGTACTGAGTAGAGAGAGCCATTGAACAGTGCACTGAATACTGAGAGCTGGGAAAGTGTTTCCTTCAATACACTGCTGACAGACTCATCCTGCTTCAGTATGAATGAAGCAGAAAGATCCAACCAGCAGTGTACAAGAATAAGAAGGACTCCCTTAGCAATGCACTGAAACAGAAAAATCTCTCAACACTCACTCATGGGGAAGTAATGGAAGAAAGAAAAGGCAGTCAGCAGTGCACTGAGTATTATAAGGACAAGCCAGCCAGAAGTGTACCAAAGTAAGAAGAGACAGCAGTGTATTGAAAACAAGGGACAGCAGTGGTTTGAAGTAAAAACAGTCTGAAATCAGTGCAATGAACTAGGAAGCGTCTGGATATATTTTACTAATGTTGGAAGAGCAAGGATATAATATCATGTATTGAAACAGGCAGTTAGTAAGTAAGTAGAAGCCATGATGTTTTGTCTGAAATTGCAAACAACCAAAATGCAGTAATTAGTGGAGTATGAAGAGCCTGAAATAGCAAAATAATGAAGTTCGAGGACTTGGTTATTTCATGAATATATCTTTTTCACTGTAACTAAGATCACACTTGCCATAGGTAATAGTTGAACACTGTCGGTAAAGTCAGTGAAATAACCAGTTAGTCGGGCAAAGTGGCCAGTAAGGCAGTGATGCCATGTCTCTTGAGTTACACTGTAGCATTCAGTCAGACTGATTTGAAAATCGTACTGTCATTCATGCTATAGCTTAGTCAATCAGTCATTCAGTGTGGAACTATGTTATGTCATTCATTGAAAGTCAGTAAATTAATAAGTCAACAGTGCAAATGAGCCACGACACGAGAAAACCAACAATGTGGTTGTGCACCCAGCGCAGACTCAGATCAGCCTAGGCATCCGCCCAGTATGATCAGAGACTTCCCTAAGCGCTTAAAGGGTAGCTAAGGGTCTGAGCTACCTCCATGCGGACAGCGAAGACTCTGATCAGACTGGGTGGATGCCCAGGCTGAGTTGAGTCTGCGCTGAGCGCACAACCACATTGTTGGTTTTCTCGTGTCGCGGCTCAAATTTGAAATACTATCATTCATCCAAAGTGATTGAATAAGTCAACTTGGGCATTGTAAATGAGTTTGCTAAAGTCAACTAAACTTGAGGTAAATGTTTGAGTAAAACTTAACATTTTATTTATATGACATATTCAAACAAATGCAGTACTTGGTATGATTTGATTTAAATTTGGAGGGTACTCCACCTGAGTAACTAAGTATTGTATTATTATAGTGTTGTAATAATAACCGTGTTAATGGTGCCCTTTTAGACATTGCCATTTTAGACATTGCAGCCAGTTTCCATAATAGACTGATCTGTCTTAAATTTTGGACAGGTTTATTTGTCCTACCAAAGGCTGGTAGATAAAGCTACTTATATACAGTGTAGATCCTGATCAGCAGTCTGATCTGGCTCTGCACTGTTTTTTCTTGGTGTCCAAATATTGGTATTTACGATTAATGCAGTATTAATCCTTGTGTCAAATAGACAAAAATGAAATTTAAGATTTTTCAATGAAAAACTTTTTACATAGGTTAAGTATTACAAAAATATTATTAAACTATAGAAATTGTTACGTGAATGGTGAGTAATAGTGTGGTTGATAATTAAGTTTTTCAGTTTGATCAGTTTGCTTGCTTGAAAATTTACAATTGGACTGTGGTCTTGGAATGTTTAACCCTTTTTGATAAAGGGTTAGCATCTTTCGCGGTTTCTATTATAGCAGTCAGATTAGTCGCGTGTAACGAGTCGGGTAGATCAAATCACTGAGCGGGTATTGTTAGTGAGGTACAGCTGTGAGTCACGCAAAAACCAAGTTAGATTTAAAATAGCGTAAATTTGTCAAACAGTGATGAAAGGTGACAGTGTTATTTTGTGGTTATTTGGATAACGTTTTTTAAAGGTGCGGGTCAAATTGGACTCCGTTATACTGTCTGCAGTAGTAGTGAACAATGTAATTACGTTATTACAGTCGTTAATTGATACTATTAGAAAGGGGAGAAGACATCGAGACTGCAATTTTATTTTCAGTTTACTGAGAGAACTAATATAATCATTTCAGGATGTGCGGTGGTTTGGAGTGGCCGATGGAAGATATACGAGTTAGAGAATGTTGCACATAATAACATGGATAGAAAGATCTTTGCTATTATGGTATGTATTGGATTTGCTAAATATGTTGTGTTTTTTTTTTTATTTGAAGATTTTTATGTGGATGGATGTACATGTATGAGGCTTTTCTTACTAAGTTTGAAAAGCCTCATACATCCATACATTCAAGAATTATTGAAACAATATCATTTGCTATAATATTATGATAAAAATCATATAGTGTTATGTTATTGTAAACATGTTTTTTTATATTTGTGCAATACACAGTTCCGAGACACACCCAGAATGTCACTCAAAATCACGTGATAGCTTATACCTGGCCAATGCAATGACAACTTAGCATGTGACATAGTCTCGCAAACAAATCGCACGTGGTCAATATTGTACATAAGTCTGTGATTTTACCTACAGTTAATGAAGGGATGCATACCTGTTTAAAGAAAACAAACTGACACCACTTTCAATAAACCTATCCTGCTTTGCAAGAACAGAATGCATCGAAAATGCATGATGCGCCAACTTCCATGTGTAGATCATGAGGAGGCTGAGTCTTCGCCATAGATCGCCAACATTTAGCAGACACTTGCATTTGTCATTTGTTTTACCGCCATCTTTGTGCGAAGCTTGTGAGACGTAGTAACAGTAACTAAGTAGGCGGCGCTTAGCAGCTATTCTCGGAACTGTGTATTGTCAGGTCTGTGACTAGCAAGTATTATTAGGCCTTCGGCATAAACTTTTAATGAGATTTTTTGGTTTAACTCTGTTTTGTGACAATATGGAGACAGGCGAGACACTCCCTCCGTGGAATTCTGTATGATTGTATCTATGACTTTTAGTAATACTGCATGTATATGATTTGTAACTGGATACCATCTGATATTTTTTCTATTTTTTACCAGACATTTTAATTTTTTATCACAATAATTATTCATTGGACAAAAGACCTGTTTTAATGGTATTTGATAACAGAGGCATAGCCAAATTTCAGAAAATATGATGCTCACAAAGAATTTTTAACTTATACAGTGACAAAAATGAAAACAGTTGAACTTGCAAACAGCACATTTCCAGATGAGCTGGCTTATAATGAGCAACCTCATCTGTATCTACTGGTAGACTGTTATACTCCCAGTCTTGTCAATTATCAGTGCTTGTTTTTTTTGGTAAAGGGGTGCGGGGAAGGGGGGGGGGGCACTTTTTAGTGCTTTATGAATTAAGCATGAAAATGGCTTCAAAACCATTATGTTTCTCAGACTTTTATGAATGCTCAAGTCTCTAAGCTCCTCCTTCAGGCTACACCTCTCGAAAAGAATTTAAACTTTTATATTTTATTACAAGTGCAATGCAGCAGGCACCATACATAGTAATAACATACCGTATTCTACCTAATTAGCGCACATGCCTCTATAAGCGTACGCTGTGGCAATTTGTGAGGCATAGGACTATTAATGCACATATTTTTACTGGTTTATCCCTTTGCTTTCTCGTTTACAAGAGCTGAAAATGCAATAGAATATTTAAGTTTTTACTTCTAAATCTTCTCTATCCTTCTACATGTATATCCATCCGAATTTAAAGGTTAAGCATCAGAGAAAAGCTGCTTATAAGCAGCTTTTCTCTGATGCTTTACCTTTAAATTTGTTCCCTTCAATATATAATAACCTATTAAAATGTGCGCTTATATGAAAGAAAGTTTACTACAAGTATTTGCCGCCATTTTGAAAAAGTTAAGCACACAGGGCGCTAATAAGGTCGATTACGGTAATAAGAGAAAGTGCAGTTAACAGAAAAAAAAGAAAGAGAAAGAAATCAGAAATTTCTGTAATCTTCAAATTGGGATGCACCATGCACTGATTTTATCATGATACACATGCAGGCTTATTGCAGAAGAACTGTTTTGATCTGTGCAAATTTCAAACCATATGTTTTACAAACAAATATCCACTGTGAACAGATGTTTTTTAGGTTTGTAGATATCTCATTCAAACATATGTTTCTTGTATGCCCTGATTTCTTTTAAGAAAACATAAATATTTACTGATTAATAGTAGTTTTTTGACAAGATTTAGTAAAAGTTTCCTCCTAGCACTGACTAAACCATTTGATATTTATATAAAATCAAACATACAGATGTAAATTTGTAAAATAGAGGAACTCTTATTTTTGTCTGTGTATCTTTCATGATAGATTCAAACTTGTGATGATTTTTGTACTTTTAGATATATGTACCTTATGAATTTAAATTTCTCTACTTTAAATTTTCAGACTTTGAACATTAAATTTAGTTGTAAATTTTTAAATTTTAAACTTTATCTATTAGCATATGCTTGTTGCTGCTGCTGCTAAGAGTGAATATGGGTGAAATTTTGTCATCAGCCACCAGGACAGTTGGGCACCAAAAATTTGGCATCAAAATTACTAAAGTGGTAATTGTCACACAAAATTCAAAGTTGCCATCATGCTCAAATATGGTAAAAGCCATTCAAATTTCTGTACAAAGACCCAGCTAATATTTTGGAATACCATTTGCAGAAAGCATATTGTGTACCTGCTTGTGTAAACTGCAGTCTCAAAAGAAAGAAAGGAAAAAAACTCAGCTGAAACCAGCTGCCTGGGCTGAACAAATATCTCAATTTATACATGAGATTTTAAGAGCAGCATGTTTTAAGACCAAAAAAAGGCCTGTAACAACATTTTCTTCTGACGTCTTAATGGAAACTCCTCAGAAAACTGTAAATCTGTCTTGTGTTGGTATAATTAGAACAGTCTGAGTTCAGTCAGCTTCAATTTCACTTATTCTCAAAATCTCATACCAAATTGTCCAGCAATTTTAGTTGTCAAAAGTCTTTGGAGACACCAACAAACACTTGGAAAGACTCATGCAGTTAGTCTCCATAATATGGATTATCTGCCCTTATCTTTCATCAATCTCCCCATATATTATGGGCATATTTACCTAGACTGTCTAAGTACTCATGATAAGCTTATTCCAACTCATTTTCTTCAACAAATTAAACAGTATCAGTGACACAAGGGCTTAATATTAGAAAATTATATTTGATGAAATGATAATCCTGTTTGAACAATGCCCCATTACTGGTGCTTATGTCCTTGTCTTAGTTTAATTTCTTGAAACAATTACCACAAATACCCTGTAGGTGATTTGGTACACCTCGGTAGTTTTCCACCATTTTCTCAAAGGGGAGCAACTCGTGTGACTTCTCAAATGCTTTGCTGGGAGACAGAATCCTTCCAAAATGGGTCTACTCATAAAGGTAAGAATTTGCTCCTATAGGAGCAAACTCTTACCTTCAAGAGTTGACCTTTGAGAAGGGAGGCAAAAATGAAAATTGCAGAGTTGCTTCTCCTGAAAGTGTACTTATTCATTGTAAGATAGGTAAATATTTAGAGAATTTATGGTAATGGGGTGTGGGAGCTAAGACACATGGGAGACTTTGGTTGATCAAAGTAATCAGCTGAAACAGTTGAGCAAACAGGAGAGATCACAAGGGTCAACAACTGGCTAAAAATCGTACTTCCTCTCCATAGAACCTTATATTTTCATAAAGTTTACTTCCCATGGAAATTGTTCCCCCATGGGAGCTACTTTTGGGGTAATTTTTCTGTAGGAAACTCTAAACTGGAGGCTATGGGGCCTGTCAGCCTATTTGTCTCAAACTTAAACAGTTAAGGGCACATTGATCAATTTTGTAATAATAAGCACCAGATGTGATTACAAAAATTTCTCTTTTTTTTTTTTACCTTAAAAATTGTCAGCAATTAGTCATCCTTATCTACCCACAGACACATACGAATGGAGGCTTGGGTGAACCTGCTTCACACTAGTTGGCATTAACAGATCAAATATTCTGCGACTGTTCAGTGAAAGTAAAAGTAGGTGCACTGAATAAATCAAGGAATGCTTCTCAAAAACACAACAAGAGTGCATTTATAAGTGAATGTGTGCTAATTGTGTCAAATATGGTATATGGAAATCATTTAAAAATATTGAAACAGACTGATATTAAAAAAAAGATGCTGTTTTTAGAGTTTTAAATGTCAGTCAAGGTTGTTTTTATGAATAAATAGTTTAACATATGTTTTAAATCTTGAAAACCATATGCTACAAGAACATTGTCAACACTTGTTTCACTCTTTGTTACCTAGACTGTGTCTCAGCCTTGATTAGTTTTCTTTGAGCAATTAAAGACACCAGTCTGCACCATTTGGGGACAATTGAATTGTCCCCAAATGGTTAAGACTTGTGTTTTTAATTGCTCAAAATGAATTTACTGAGTTGTTAAATGAGTGATAGTGATTACTCTTTCAGTCCGATAAGTGTGCTGAGCTAAACTGTTTGGCTCTAATCTTATTAATCTAATTGGTTGAAAATGTTTTTCTTGGTTCCCCATGTCTTTGCTTTGTAGATGACACTGGCAGCCACTGTCCTACAGATTTTTGAGCAGATTAATGGCATGTCCTTGTTCATTTCAATTTTTTTCAAATTTTCTGGAGACAATACAAAATTTGATCCTTTTGCAATCAGAACGGAGTTTTGGCCTTTCTGAGTGCAGTAGGGTTAAGAAACACATGCCTGTAAATAGTAACTGTGCAGAGATGTTCTAGAGGAGCCCAGCACATAATTGATAGAACTAGAAAGTACCAGTCTTGTTTTCTCTTTCTGTCACCGGAGCCCCGGTAGCTCAGTAGGTTAAGCGCGGGCCTTCTGATCTAGCAGTCCCGGGTTTGAGCCCCACTGTAGGCATGGATCTTTTCAATTGTAAACGGGGGTTCCATTGCACACAGCCTTTCATTATAACCCAACCATCGTACTGATATGACTGAAATACTGTTAAAAGGATGTAAAATTGCAAGTCATTCATCCATCCATCTTTCTGTCTCCATTTGGCTGTATTCTTTGATACCCAATTTGGACCACTCTCATTGTCCTATCAAAGAGGTGTTCGAGGAAGAAAATAAAAAGGGCTGAAATAGGCAGTAAACAGTTTGGATCTCGTTTGTGTGGCCTGATCTGGATCCAAACTGTTTGCCCAGATTCCCCTAAAGGAATGGAATGGGTTAAAGTAACCTTTCATCCTACTTCAATTAAAAGCTGTTGTTGTTGTATAAGGGGGTGGGAGATGCTTATACTTTCTGTGCATGAGATTTTTGTGTTGACAAGGCACATATTTAATGGCTTTAATTTTTAATTTACCAAAAATTCTAAGACCTATATTTTCATTGATTTCAAATATAAGAAGACATCCAATTACTATTAAGGTTCAAATCTAATTTAAAACTATGATGATAACATTATGAAATAAGTATGATGGGTCTATTTGTGATCAAGACATCTTTAAAATAGAAAAAAAAAATTAAGCAACACGCAAAATTAGATTTTACTTGACGACAATACATGTATTTATGACAGTTATGATGACCTTTTAACAGAAAATAAAAAGTTGGAAAAAATTTAATAGTTGTATTGAAATGAGACAAGTCCATTAATTCTTACGATTCAAACAGAAATGACCGTCACTTAAAAGTTTTTTGCCTATTGTTAAATGTAAGTTAACGTATGTCAGCAAGGGGTAAATCACAGGCAGTTACGACAAATTAAAACAAAATTAATGTAAGTTTGCAAATGGAATACCTTTGATTAATTTTGATATCTATCTCCGAAACAAGCCATAACATGTAAAAAGAGGCATTACAACACAGCAAACTGTGAAGACTCGAATCAGCCTGCATATGTGCAGGCTGATATGATTCTTTTCTGTTTGTTTAACCCATTGCATCCTGGGTATTTTTTGCCGTCTGCTGAAATTGTCGTCTGCATCAAAAATCAAGAAAATTCTGACAACATTGGTCTAACTAGCTCCTGTAGAAATGATGGGGCCTGATCTGGATCCAAACTGTTTGTCCAGGTCCCTAAAGGGGTATCCTGAATGGAATAGGATAATCAGATTTTTGGATCTAGCAGAATCTATAGATTGAATAGTATACAGACTGATAAGCTTTTTTAGATATATAGGTTGATCTGAACTTGGTCTTTTTTCAAGTGCATTCAGCTGCCTTTTCGCCAACCTCTCTCAAAATAGTTTTCTCAGTCATGTGTTAGAATTGGAAAAACTAATAATTTAGCTCGTTTAAATGATTTGAAGACAGCGGTTTGATCTTTAAATTATATAATGTCTACAGTACTGCAATAAAATTTAATTAAATTTACTATAGAAGGACTTTTTTAAACTAACATGAAATTAGTTAATATTTTGCTTTTCAATTTCAGTAAATTGAAATAAGCAGTTAAAAGTGTACTCTTATATGTATAAAAACTACTGAACATATTAGATACACATGTAGTAATTGCTGTTTTGTATTTGTAAGAAATCGATTGAAACTTGCTTTATTTTCCAACAGTGTTGATCTTGATCAGTATGTTCTATGCAAACATTATGATATATGGCAACTCTGTCGTTCTAAAATATTCAGAGCTCTAGATAAGAGGGAGTATTTGATGATAATTAAGGATAATTTTTCTTATTTCTAATTGAAACCATATGTTGTGACCCCTCATCTGAACTGTCTCATCCAGACGGTTGAGATGAGGGGTCACAACTTATGTTTTTATGCAGAATTAACAAAAATTATCTCTAATTATCACCAAATACTCCCTCTTATCTAGACCTCTGAATTATATGTTTAAAAAAATTAAGGGTGTATTAATATTAGTAAAACAACTTAAATATAGTAGACTCTAACATCATTTCATTTAAACTGATTTGTTTTCTTACTCTGCTGCAAATGTTCAAAACATGTCTATGCTTTTAGCACCTTGTCGAAATGCTTTTTGGAACATTCTGATAAAGTCTGCACCTTTTGCCTACATATTTTTCTTTTAGTTTAAAAATATTGGTCATTGATTTAATTCTCAACTATTCAACTGTTGCTAAACTATTTACACAGTGATAATTACCTAACAAAGTGTGCCTGATATGATAAGTGGGTGGTCATTAATTGGTATTGGCTTTATCTGATTGGCTGACAGAGTTAGGTGGGTAGCGGCTTATTGATTAACTGACAGCTCTTTACCAACAAGTGCAAAAGATCTTTTTTTCTGGCAGTAATACTTGAACATGTGTAAGAAATAAGAAGCTAGGTAGTGAAAAAAACATTGTGGGATACTTTTAATCAGGAAAAGTGAAAGGTATTGAAATAGGATCATCAAACATGACAATAGACTTATCCAAGAATAAAAAGGTATGTTCATCCTCTTGTTAAGTGGTGAGAAAGATCTTGAATAATACAATAGAAAGAAGAGTTTAGAAGGATTCCTTAGCAGGATATATTTTGTAAGGGGTTTTATACTGATTTAAACTATTCCAGTTTCTTTAGTGATCATTAAAAAGAGAATACCATATATATCCTAAATATATTGACAGTAAATGCTGACCAGTCAATGTAGACCAAAATCAGGGGGCAGTCTGAACAGGTCCATAATGTTTATCATTCTGTTATAGCAATAGTCTGAAAGATCATCAGGTAGTAAAATTTTCTTTCAAAAATTTTTTGAGATAATTACAAGATTTTTTTAGGTGTCCCAATATTCAGAAAAAAAATTACTGTATTTTCTTTCAGAATCTGATTGGTGATTTTGTTGCCAAATACTTAAATATTTGATTATTTCTGTCTTTTCAGTTTAATGAATAGTTTATCGACTGGCAAATACAACCTAACTGGACATCAAGTTAAAGAGAGAGACCAGAATTTTCGACAGAGACAAGAAGATGGGGCAACTACAGTTTATTAGTTGCACTTATTGTTTGCTACAGTTATTAAACTTTTGTAATGGATTGACATATACAGTTGTGGAAGAGGGACGTTCAAATGAATTTATTGGAAATATTGGTCAAGATTTTAATTTTAGTGTCACACTTGAAGAAGAAACATTTAAAAATCTTCGGTACAGTATTATAAACCAAAACTCACCAAAAGTTAAATATTTCAATATCTCAGAAAATACAGGAGATTTAATTTCAAATGGAGTACTTGATAGGGAGACTATTTGTGAGTTTGAACCAATATGTAATATTTCTTTACAAGTTGCAGTTCAAAATTCGAGGGAAGCATTTTTCAAAAAAGTAAAATTCAGTGTTTTAATTGTGGATATAAATGATAATTCTCCAGAGTTTAAAGGAAAGTCCATTGATTTATCCATATCTGAATCTGTTGTTATTGGAACTGAAATAAATATAGATGGTGCAACTGACCCAGATCAGGCTGAAAATTCTGTGAAATTATATGAAGTTTCAACTCCAAATTCTCCTTTCTCTGCAAATTTTACTAAAAATCTTGATGGAAGTACCACTGTACAGCTGATTGTGAATGAAGGACTTGACAGAGAAACTATTGACAACTATCAGATTGAAATTGTGGCAAGTGATGGGGCTAGGTCTGGTACCTTGTTTGTTAATGTAACAATAACAGACACAAATGACAACCCTCCAGTGTTCAGTCAAAAGCAATATAATGTAACAGTAAAAGAGGATATTGCTATCAATTCTTCAGTGTTACAAGTTACAGCCATCGATAAGGACATAGGAGACAATGGAGCTGTTACTTATGAACTGAAACAAAGTGCTTCCAATCAAATTCCAGCCATAACAAACTTATTCATGATTGAAACTGAAACAGGAAAATTAAAGACCACTGACAGACTAGCATATTCCCCAGGAAAACCATATGAAATCATTGTTGAAGCAAGTGACTCAGGTGTTCAGCCCCACACTACTCAGGCAAAAGTATTTGTTCATGTACTAGATATTGAAAACAATCCCCCTAAAATTGACATTAACTATCTCTCTTCTTATAACTTTTCGAAAATTTCGGAATTTGCTGATCAAGGCGCTGTTGTAGCATTAGTGGGTGTTAAAGATGATGATATTGGTTGGAATGGAATTACTAACTGTTCAATTAAACATGATGTATTTAAATTAGAGAGGTCAGAGGCTAATGAGTATCAGCTTACAGTTGCTAAGCCACTGGACAGGGAAACGGTCAGTCACTACACAGTCACAGTATCCTGTCAAGATATCGGTACCCCACCCCAGAAATCAAGTAGAACCTTTGACGTTGTTGTGACTGATGAAAATGATCATGCTCCAGTATTTTCAATGACAAATTATGTTCAGGAAATTACAGAAAACAATAATTATGGTGATGTCATAGTAACAGTTTCAGCCACAGACTCTGATATTGGGAAAAATTCTAAAATTCATTATGCACTTTTGGGTGATGCTTGGTCCAATTTTATGATAAATTCAGACACTGGTGACATAATGGCAATGAAATCTTTTGACAGAGAAGACAAAGAATTTTATGAATTTCATGTCCTAGCAGTGGATGGTGGTGAAGAGCCCCAGACTGCCACAGCAACTGTCTCTTTGACTATTCTAGATGTAAATGACAATACGCCAAGGTTCACACAGTCTTACTATGAGTTTGAAGTTGCAGAGAATCAGCCAAAGGGTTTGAGTATTGGTGACTTTATTGCTGAAGATCCTGACAGTGATGCCAATGGAATTGTTACTTATTCTATAGCAGAGAAGTTTGAAATAGCTGTGCCATTTAAGTTACTGCCAAATGGAACATTACAGACCAAAGTTGGGTTGGACCGTGAATTGCACAGTAGTTACGATTTTACAGTTGTAGCAACAGACCAAGGTTCTCCACAACGACTAAACTCATCAGTTAACGTAAGTGTGTTTGTCAGTGACATTAATGATAACAGCCCAATTATTAGATCACCAGAAAAATCTGGGTATGTTATCCATTTGACATTATCAACACCGATAAACACACCTCTTTATCAGGTCAAGGCCCATGATATTGATGATGGCCAAAATGGGGAGTTAACTTTCGTGATTGAAGAAAGGAATGATACTCATATTTTCGATATTAATGATTCTGGTCAAATTTTAGTTTCGCGGCCAATGGATATTAAGGAGGTGCATGATTATGAAATTCAGGTGGTGATATATGATAACGGTAATCCAAGAAACTCAGCAAAAACAAAACTTATAATGTCTGTAACTGTTTCAAATGTCACAGATGTAACAGACACTGATGGTGGAATGCAAAGTCAGAATCTGCTTATTGCCCTTACCGTTGTTATAGTAACTGTTGTCTTGGCAGCAACGATAGTGATTACCATTCTTGTCATTAAATGTGTGGATAGAAAGAATAAGGAATCATTCTACGGTGATACAAATAGTGATAGATCCTCAGACATGGAGGTTGTACCAGGGCTGATCATGGACAGCCAAAAGGATTATTATTCTCGGCCAAACAACAACTTGCAGCTTGCTCCGGTGGTCTCACATACATCTCTGAATCAAGGCAGCAACAAGGATTACATCTATAAACCAAGAATGGATGTAAGTATGACAGATGTAATACAGTCCCTTTATAATGCTATGGTTGTTGTCCATATAAAAGCACAGCATTATATGTAAATAGCATTATATCAAGAAATTCAAAGGAATATAAGGCAGAGCCATTGGGAGCCTTGATCATGGCTCCCAATGGCTCTGCCTTATATCCTGAAATATAAATGGTAGCATTATGTCCAAAATAACATTATTAATGAATAGCATTATAACACTGCTATTGACACAGCTCCAGATGTTTGATTTTCATGCTATGTCAGATAATTTCTGCTATTTAACTGAGATGGTTCTACTGCACGGGTGGTAAACCTAGGAACTACCACGAAATTGTGTCAACGTAATTTTGTTCCCAAGCCACATACGGGACATAACGGGGTAGTTTCCAGGCCGAAAAAATGATAAACAAAGGTTGGTGTCATTTTGTTTTTTGTTTTATTTTACTACCATGAACGAACAATGGTGAAATCGGCCAATATGGTTCCGTGTAAATATGTCTCAGCATGCCCTCTAGCCCCAAATTTTATATGAAAAGTTATTTTCTTTCTTTAGATTTTTGCGCCCGCACTGAGTATCGGGTCAATTTTCCATAACGTACAGTGCCAATTCGAAGGAACAGAGCTCGTATCCATCAAATTATATTGAATTTGATATCATTTGCCGATGAAAATGATACAAAGACCCACAAAGACCCTTACTAAACGTTCCTGCATAGAAAACAGAAGCCAAGAGTTTAACTCGTAAAAGATTCAGGCCCCGTTTGTCCTGTGTGGTAGTTTCCAGCTCACCGTGGTAGTTAAAATGCTATCGTGGTAGTTGCCAAGACTTTGTAGTATTTTAGTAGTAGTTCCCATCAGCAGATGTTCACTACTCAGGGGCTACTTCAAATTTTTAAAGACGGGGTGTTCGGGCCGAACCTAGAATACCCCTCTTATTCATACAAAGACCTTTTCAAACAACCTTTTGTTGGATAAAATTTGTCGACTGCCTGAATTTTAAATTTAGTGGGCTATTGAAATGATGAGAAGAATGAAAAGAAGGGATATTCACATAGCTAATTTGTTGTTGAATAAACATGCCTTATAATTATCATAAAATAGCCATCAGAGGAGATGGCAAATCCCCCGACCAAAGACCCCCATGGGCCTTGGTAAAAAGGATGCACTTCAAAACACATATTAGTAATATATTGTCATTCTTTTATGCTTCTGATTGACATTAACTGTTACCAGATGCATGATTATCTAACACTCAGACTAAAACAGTATGCTTGACTGCTAAAAAGAGGTAATATCTCAAACAGCCACCATATACACAAATGTATAGCATATGATACATTCAACTTTCAAAAAGTGTGAATAACATCTAAAGTACAAGCCCTACAAACCTAATTTTGAGCTCTCTAGTAAGTGAATTTGGACAAAGAATCCAAATCTGGATTTTTTTTTTTTTTTTTTTTTTTTTTTTTTGGAGGGGGGGGGGGGGGGGGGGGGGTTGCGGGAATGTGGAGGGGTCAGAGAGAGTTAGGAACACTGATAAGATATCACAGCATGTTCATCAACATTCTAAAAGGTACACGGGTATTCAAATTCTGGAGCTGGCCAGGATTATACAGATATGGAGCAGAGAATCAAACAGTAGCTCAAACTACCAAAGGGAAATAACTCACAGAGTATAAAAGCAAGAGTTATCATTCATGTATGAGACAAATTGTCATGACCTGTTCTGCATATCTGTGAAATATCATGAAAATATTTCAAAAGGTATTCCAGCTATGGAGCGGACACCTAAAATCATCAAAGGGAAATAACTCCAAAAGTAAGAAAGCAAGAGTTGTCATTCTTGTTCGCGACACATCATCATGACCTGTTCTACATATCTGTGAAGTATCATGAAAATATTCCAAAAGGTATTCAAGTTATAGAGCGGACACGAAATCACACCTAAAACCAACAAGGGGAAATAACTCAAAAAGTAAGAAAGCAGGAGTTGTCATTCTTGTTCGCGACACATCGTCATGACCTGTTCTACATATCTGTGAAGTATCATGAAAATATTTCAAAAGGTATTCAAGTTATAGAGCGGACACGAAATCATACCTAAAACCAACAAGGGGAAATAACTCAAAAAGTAAGAAAGCAAGAGTTGTCATTCTTGTTCGCGACACACCATCATGACCTGTTCTACATATCCGTGAAGTATCATGAGAATACTCCAAAGGGTATTCTAGTTACAGAGCGGACACGAATCTGCCAAAAAATCACACCTAAAACTATCAAGGGGAAATAACTCAAAAAGTAAGAAAGCAAGAGTTGTCATTCTTGTTCGCGACACATTGTCATGACCTGTTCTACATTTCTGTGAAGTATCATGAAAATATTCCAAAGGGTATTCAAGTTACAGAGCGGACACGAATCTGCCAAAAAATCACCAAAAGGGAGATAATTCAAAAAGTACAATAGCAAGAGTTACCATTCTTGTACGCGACACATCGTCATGACCTGTTCTACTTTACTGTGAAGTATCATGAAAATATTCCAAAGGGTATTCAAGATATAGAGCGGACAAGGAAAATGTTTACGGACGGACAGACGGACGGACGGACGGACGGACGGACGCCAGGCTCATCGCTATATCCCCCGAACCTTTTGGTCGGGGGATAATAACATGCCCGTTTATCGTCGCACTCACATGTATATAAAAAGTGACCCAACCAGCGGGACCATCGAATTACCGCAAACCACTGCAAACCACCGCAAACCACCGCAAACCACTTTTGAAATAGGTTTCCTGATATGAGGAGAATATAGAATATGCTTTAGCATATTAACGTTTTGGATGATCAACGTAATGATTTTACCATAAGCAGCATCACCACCCCGATCACCGCAAACCACTATGAAAATGTATTACTTGGTATGTCATAGGCATAAGTGTTCTATTTTCGGTTAACAAAATACTGGTTTAATTTCGCCCTGTGACTTTAGCCTAAAGTTAAGATTTTTTATATACTTATATTCAGAGTACCCCCTCTCCCTGGGTTATGAAGTTCAAATTGTAAAACAATACTTTATACAATCTTTCTTGATCTATTATAGCTATCTCATTATCTATAGATATAATATCAGTCTCGTCCGCCTATAATTTTCCAACACCCTCAATACCAATACTAGCAAATCGTAATGTCAGAGGTGCTCTTATTCTAGCAGTTTCACATCCATTTTCACCCTTTTCCATCGTTATCATATATAAAAAAGGTGGTTTGCGGTTGTTTGGGGTGGTTTGCGGTGGTTTGTGGTGGTTTGCGATATTTCGACGGCGCGATACCCGAGGATATCCCCCTTTTTTTCTGAAGCGCAAATACTAACAATACTTTGGGCCAGTAGTCTTAGCCTCCCATTTTATCTTATAGTTGACTGAACATGGAACTACCACGTGGCGAGTGACGCAAATTTTATATCAAACTTTTTTGTCTGTTGTTTGGTCCACCCGGGCTCAACTGATCACCTTCTTTTCCCTACCCATAAGCAAATATGTGGTGTCACAAATTCCTTTGGTGGGCCATCAAATTTGTTATAAAATCTACACTGTAAAAAAGAACTGTAGAATTTACGGTAGAATAACTGGAAACCGGCTGCCAGTCCTTTTACCGTTATTTTTACGGGCGTTTGCCTGTAAGACATTGTTAGAAATCATGAAATGGAAGTTTTATGTTAACTGGCCGCACTCGAAAATAACTTTGTATTGTTGAAGGGCTATCAGACCAAAATGACACCTACTCTATTCTGTCCCAATCTGCTTGATGATTCCTGCAACTTTTACGGGCGCCCGTAAAAATAACGGTAAAAGGACTGGCAGCTGGTTGCCAGTTATTTTACCGTAAAATCTACGGATTTTTTTTACAGTGTAATTTAGAACTTCTAGAAAAGTATCAAATGTCGCAACCCCGTTTTTAGGAGTTCTATCTAATCCCCATGGGTTGGGATTTTTTGGCTGTCTAATCCCCATGGTATCCCCCCCCCCCCCCCCCCCCATATTGATAGGTGCACTAGTATTGGCGATTCTTAAACGAGCGGAAAATCTGTTGATGGGAACTACTACATAGTCTTGGCAACTACCACAATAGCATTTTAACTACCACGATGCGCTGGAAACTACCACACAGGACAAACGGGGCATGAATCTTTTACGAGTAAACGCTCGGATTTTTTTTCTGTGTAGAAACGTTTATTAAGGGTCTTTTTATCATTTTCATCGGCAAATGATATCACAATCAATCTAATTTGACAGATACGGGCTAAAATCCTTCGAACTGGCACTGTACGTTGGGGAAAGTTGGTCCGATGCTCAGTGGGGAAACAAAAATCTAAAGAAAGAAAATAACTTTTCATATAAAATTTGGGGCCAGAGGGGACGCTGAGACATATTTACACGGAACCATATTGGCCGATTTCACCATTGTTCGTTCTTAGTAGTAAAATAAACCAAAAACCAATATGACACCAACCTTTGTTTATCAATTTTTCGGCCTGGAAACTACCCCGTTATGTCCCGTATGTGGCTTGGGAACAAAATTACGTTAACACAATTTTGTGGTAGTTCCTAGGTTTACCACCCGTGTACTGATGAGTGACAGCCAAATAAAAAAAAAAATAGGTACCAAGAAAAAGAGGTTACTTAAGATAGGTGACCTCTATACCACAGTCTAACTGTACTGATCAATCTCTTGTACCCAACCTTGTGTATGTACCCTGTGATAATTTGGGTAATAAATTTGAGCTGTGACACAAGAGATGGTACATATATACATATGGTATATGTAATTTGAACAATCTTCAGGGTGAGAGGAATTTGCTGGAAGTGCCCATATGTGCACCTATGTCTATTAAATTTATAGAGTAACTACACTAAAGAGCTTTTGAAAAGTTTGCATGGACACATTTCCTAGAATTCTCTACATTTTGTCTCTTGTTATCTCAAACTACTGATAGCTCAAAGTAAATTTTCTGGCCCCTTGGAGTTTGAGATAATGAGAGTTGTCCACATTTAGTGAAAATTGAAGGCAATGATCAAAAGCATGTATACTTATGCTGATCCCAGGCTTCACATTTGCTTTTTCTCTAAGGCAGGTTTTACCATTGAATGCATCATTTGTGACTTACAGATTTTATGTAGAGATTAGAATCTAGCTGATAAAAATCAGTGGTGTTCCTTTTATTTATTTTACAGTTTTATTGAAAAGTTACATCTATTTGTTTATCCCTAAGGCCCAGTGGTAGACCACTAAAAATCTCTGAAAATGGTTCCGCAGGTCTGTCTCTAACTGTAAGCAATGCAGATAAATCGGAAATTGATCTCGGAGATAAAAGATCTGATCAATTAGCGAAAGGTTTCAAATTGGTAAGCTTTTAACTTACCTGGATCAATTTGTTTTGCTAATTGCATCTGGTTAGTATTGAACCATGTTGTCTTACCTTTAGGTTTATATATATTCGGACAAAGGCATCACAAGAACACAATGGAGACCCAGATCAGACTGCTCCTCAGTGAGCAGTCTGACTAGGATCTTCACTGTTTGCCAGTCAGTTAGGACCTGTATGACAAAAAATTGGCAATTAGTAATGTCAAGCGTTTCAAGTTTTAGGACAATTTATATAGAATAATTTGTAATGGTGGCCCATTGTTTTGGGTAGATATGTTGGAATGGGCAGAGGCCTACAATGGAAAGGTGTGAATGGGCAGCACAAGGTATCTATCAATAACCTCAGATATTTTCTGGTCATTTCCGGTCAATCTCAGTCAGATTCACACCTTTAAGGTATCAATAGAGTTGTATGAGTAACTGCAAACATTTCTTACCTGGCATTTCACGCTTTTATTGTTGGTAGCCCCAAAACCCTTTGTGGCATCGAGAGAAATAAAGAAAAGGAGTGGATGATGTTTGGAAAGGGTAGTCTAGTTGAACAGTGTAAGCTGTGAGAAAGTGATTGCAGTCAGTGGTTATTTATCGAGAACCATTTAATCAGTTATTTGATTCATTAAAGAATGCAGAACTATTATCCAGTGTTGGTGGTGAGTGTTGACAGCACTTGGTTAGCTATCTCCAGCAAACACCTGATAGGTCAAATAAATACACATTTCAAGTCACATGGTACTTCCATTCAGTGGAAAATTGGCTGTGGAATGGGTTAGATGTTGACAATATGAGCAGTTTCTCTTCAAGCCATACTTTCTTGCCTGCTTTTGCTTTTTTGGGTGAACAGAATTAAAGACTGAACAGCATAGACTTTGCCAGCATAGCTGACCCTTATTGCATATAGTATCTTTCAATGAGGCATCCAGTAACCTTCATTAGCATCTCATCTCAAAGGCCAGCATTCTTTTCTCTGACTCTGCTGTCACAGGCAAACTAAAAGATAAAGTTGACAAGGGAATGCATCAGTTTCACATGTGACAAAACAGATTTGTGATTATCTTTCAAAATTGGATTCAGCTTCGTTAGAGCTGCAGTGGCGTGTGCAATCCTTCAAGGATCATCCTTTAGAGAGAGAGATACCTGGTTTTGAGCCATTAGCGAAAGGTACCTTTTTTTATAAAATGAAACTGATCATGTAGTCAAGCTGATAAAGAAATGTTTGAAATACAGTATTCATCACCAGGTTTCATCATTTAGAGATATTTATTTATGAAAGATAATTTTCTAAGATATTGCACAGTGTCAGGTTAATCAGGGGAGATAACTAGCTAAGTACTTAATGATCTTGATATCTAATCTACCTATGAAGTTTACCATGTTGACTACCCTAATGTGAATAAGTATTGGGACACCTGAAATCATTAATTTTCCATTTGTTCCAAATGGAAAATTGATTTTTTAGATGTCCCAATATTTAAGCACATTAGGGTAAATATGGGGGTTGTTCCTGAGCACCAGTGTTGATGCAGATTGAACTGCTTCATATATTATAAGGGCGTTAATGGGGATTCATTTCAAAGATTTCCAAGCCTTGGATTTCAAAACTTTATCAAGATATCAGGTGGTTTTATAGAAAAAAAAATCTGTAAAAGCAACACTTTTTTTTGAGGGGGTGGGGGGGGGGGGAGTTGTTTTAAAGATGGGGAGTCAGGAGGGGGTAGAGTTGCTTTTATTATGGTGGTAAATTGAGACTCAATGATAATCACGAACTTCTCAGCTATAATGGGCCCTAGTCCCTCCTCTCACTCTGCCACCCAACTCTTTGAGCTCTAACTAGGCTAAAATTATAATCGATTTTATCCAATCATTTTAAACTCATAATGCACATTCATTAGAATTGTCACACCAAAGGGATTGGTTAAACAACTAAAAATAAAAAAGCTTGAATGAAGAGTGTGCCTTACCACAGGGTATAATCGATTCCGCTAATTTTCGCTTCCTGCAGAGACTGTACATCATATTTGGCTTCCACAAAGACTGTCCACGAACTCTTGCTTCCTACCGAGACTTCTGTACATGATAAATGGCTTCCTGCAGAGACTGTCCGAGTGATTCTGCTTCCTGCCGAGAGCCTCGAGGACAGTAGTCTCTGCAGGAAGCAAGAGTTTGCGGACAGTCTTGGCGGAAGCCAAATATGACGGACAGTCTCTGCAGGAAGCGAAAATTGGCGGAAACAATTATACCCTGTGCTTACATTTACAGCTGAATGCATAATGCTTAAACAAGAAAAGAAACCTAACTTGTTTCTTTAATTAACCCCTTTGATCATTTTCTGCCCCCTTGCAGCTGCCAATACTGGTGACTGCAGAATGCTTGTTTCGCCCACAAAGGTGCCTTTAAGCATGTACAACAAATGAAGACTATGTTCAGCCTTAGCATCAATTTCCTTTTTCAAGACACATAGATGCAACAGGGGATGCTGTCTAGACTTTATGGGCAAAGTCGCGTAGGATGTGGGGTTGTGCATGCACTCTGATCCATCACCCTGTTTGCAAATGTCATACGGAACCTTTATCTTGACATTTCTGACACGTACCTAACAATTTTTGATAGTAATGATAATGATAGCTTTATCAATATTTTAGCGAAAATTGCATTGACACAATCGTTTACATTTAAGAAAAGAAACTAATTTTTTCTGCGCTTTTTGAAAATTTACCATTTCTGCCTCATAAATTGGGACACTTCAGATTACCATTTTAATGATAAAAAAAAATTGAACAATTTTTTGGCTATTTTCCAATTACATGTTAAAAACTGCTTACAGAATGACAAACAGCTCAGACCCTGATCAGCAGTCTGATGTGGGTCTACACTGTTTGCTTCAATCCAAATATTTGGGGAAATCTCAGTAATTTTTACTCCGCTGGTGAAAATTTAAAAAGAAATCAATTTCAAACATCATAACAAAATCATATCTGACCTCTTACATTGTATTTTGCTATGTTTCAATGAATTTGAGTTATGATGCATTTTGATTGCCGTTGAAATGTAAATTATGTTCGATTGAGAGCATCGTTTCGGTATTAATCATTAAACATTATGGCCCAATATTCAATTTCGAATTTTTGAAATGTCATAAATTATCATTATCATGATTAGTAAACCCTAACACCATACTATTTCACATTTCGGAAGACGGGACTATGATATTATCTGTTCTTGTTCTATAAAAAAGGATGCATGGTACTAAATCCTAATGAGAGACAGAACATACTGAAACAACGCTTCATTAATTTATAATAATTCTCTCATTTTCCTGATATGACTGAAATACTGTTGAAAACCAAATCATCCATCATATATAAAGTCATCTTTTCTCAGTTAAAATGATAAAAGTAAGCATTATAATGTGCTTATCTGAAAAACATCATTACCCCTTAAAGCCAGGAAAAAAGCATACAACAATATTTACATCTGCAAAATTTAAACAATATTCATCAAAGCTATATCATAATATATTGAGAATTCAAAGACAAGAGAAAAAAATGGGGATCCGGACGAGTCACCTTATCTGGATTTAGCTACATGGATTTTCATATTTGGCAGTTTAAGTTAATCGTTTTCAGCTGTCTAGGAGACATTTAGATGTCCTGGAGGACTATGTCAGACAAAGGGAGGGAAATTTGTAAAATTAAAATTCGTAAAATGTTAACTATATTCTTAAATTTCCATGTGAAACTCATTAGTAACTGGAGATACAACCCATCAATAACCATTAACAACCTGACCACTCTTTGGTCATCTACCCTTGGACATGCAGCCACTAAACCATGGTGGAATACATTAAAATGGTCATTTACCAAAGCAAACTTTATTGAAATATTTGCTTTGTGGTCACCTTGCAGGCAATGCCTTCATTTATAGCTTTTGTTCCGATTTTTGAGATTATCTTCATATGTGAAAATAATGATCTTACTGTCCAGAGGTACTAATTAAAATGTTTCACAACATTTCAAAAGTCCTTAAAAGTTCGGTAAACCATTAAACCATGCCAGTGGTTGTAGATTTTAAGATTCTGTTAGGACATTGAATTATTAAATGCTGTCAACAGTTTAAGGGTTTATTTAATTTATCATGAGTGCCCGAAAGAGCCAATGTTTCAAGTAAAATTGTCAATGCCTGATAGTTTACAAAATATTTTAAGACAACAAAATTTTAAGACAACATTAACTTGAAACCATAGTAGGGGTTGAAAGTTTCTCCAAACCATTTGAACACATTGGTATACAAAACAATAACATTTAACCCTAAAAAGTGCCAAAAATGCAGACAACAAAATTTACATCTGTAAAATTATAATTTACATATGTAAAATCAAAATTTATGTCTTAAAATTTCAAGAAATGTTTCCTCCAGGTTATCTCATACTAAGCGTTCAAAGACTAGAGATATGACTCTTCTCATCTGGATCTGCACTGTTTGCAAATTCAGCTATTTTCATGTTTGGAGTGTGAAGTGTTTTAAAATTCTTCAAACTAAACAAGAAATTCTTTTTGGGCTTATATATATCAGAGTTCATGCAATGAGGCTACTAAATTAAAAGATAAAATCTTTGTTAATTGTGAGAGCTGAAAATATGCCCGATTTGAAACTTACTATTAAAAGATTTTTGATATAATTTCTTAAGTAATATACAAACAATAGCCTATTATTGGCACTTCTACAAAATGGTCACAAGCAGGAATGGCTCTAATAACACCAGGTTTACACAGATTTTCAAAACTTTTCCGAATTGTTACATACTAATGAGGACAAGAACAGTTTAACTGCTTCGTCATATAATTATTATTTCATAAGCTCTGATTTTCCTTACCAATCTTTTTGATAAGCTGCAATAAAGCAGATTTGGACCTTGGTTAAATCCTCTTACACGACAATGGGTCTCCAAAGTTGGGGAATTGTGTGAGGATTGAAGTGTATAGCAATGAGGGGCTTGGTAGTTCAAGCTCGGCCAGCGTTAAGGTGTTTTGCGAATAATCATTATTTGGGATATGCCGGATATTTTGGCCTAAATTAAAGGATAAGAAAGCTTATCAGTTGTAACTATTTAAAGTCAAGAGTAAGGATTAGCAAAAAATCTATGCTAATAATCATTTAATAGATTCAAGTACAATATTATTTGGCTTTGATTCTTTATTTGGTTTGTTTAAATTTTGGTGCAAATCAAGCACCATGTAGCTTATTACCCAGCAAAATTGAGACATACATATTCCTTTTTCAAGCTTCAAGCTTCGGGGTCATAAACTTTTGCCACTTACATATAAGCGTTACCCTTACTGTCAGATCCTGTATTGCTTCACTGTATTATTCATATGTACGTATTAAATCTTTGAATAAAATATTGTTTAAACCAAACTTTTGCCATATTTTCTTTAACAAACTGAACAGTTTATAAGTAGACATACACATGCACATATATTCACTATCCATGTTGCCCACTGGTTGAGTTCTAAATGATCCGTCTAAATTATCTGTCAGTTTTTACACAAATTACGCTTGTAAAACAGGGTAATTTTCTTCTCCATTTCATATGTTTTTATCATTGTTGATTTTTTTCTTCAGAAATGGTGGTTAAAATGTCACATTTGTGTCCCATTATCTTAAAGCCATTAGATTGGCACTGTTGCATTATGGTATCAGAAAGAGGCTGTATTACCCACAATGTTGGGTATGTAAATTAGCCTCTTTCTGATGTAGATGAAGTGTAACCATCACTTTCTGGATATAAACCATCCCAAATGATCACCCTCCACTCGCAGACCTGTTAAAAAATCAACATAAACAAAGAAAATGGCTAGATGCCATGCAGCTTTTAACATTGGGCTAATAAAAACACATAATTACATGTTTTCTCCTAGATTCAATTCTAATGATGGAATATTTATTGTGAAATTATCAGATTGTACTCATGTGTGTCTCCCGATAATTATGGACCCTGGGAGACGATTCTTGATTTATATGGCATATAAATTGTTTGTGTAGTGGTCTTTTTAAAAAGAGCATGACTTGTTGCTTTTTTACGAGACTCGGAATGGCAAAACAGGAGCTGAATCACATGAATTTAAATTAAGAATTATCCCTCATCTCATAATGCCACCCTGCCTTTCACACTTCAGATTGGTGTTATTGTACCCTATCCTATACACTCGTAGTTACATAGTGCTGCATGCGCAATCAGAGCAGACTTAGATCATGCAGACTGCTCCTTTTGGAGCTTTTTGGTGCTGTTTGATCAGGATCTGCGCTCTTAATCATTATTTTGTTAAAACATCCCCCAATTTAGGACAAATGGATTGGTCCAAATTCAGTTGTGATCTTCAAATAATTTAAATTACAGTAAATATGGCCAGGGAAGTGGTACCTTGTTTAATAACAAAGAACCACTTCCACGCAAACGCAAACGACAACCATTTTTTGTTAGTTACTATTTATGGATTATTTTTGTCTGAACTATAAGCAAGCCACTAGCAGAAGGGAAGCATTGTAAGGTTTTAAATTTTTGGCATCATTGGGGCAATGCCATTGGTTTAAACTTTCCTAGAATTTCTGGTTTGTTACAATGCACAGACAGAAGAGACTACAATTCCATGGAATTCTTGTTCGAGTTTAAAACTGTATAAATCCTATTAAACACCCTGGAAGGCTCGCATTTTACGAAAGGGGGGTGTCATTTAGAGTCTTAAGTGTAGTAAATCACCTATAGTAAACAGTATTAGGTAACATAGTAAGTGGGTATACTTGCAGAAGAAGCAACTCTGCTATTTTGCCTCTCTTCTCAGTAGGGGTCAACTCTTAAAAGGAAAGAATTTGCTCCTCTAGGAGCAATTTCTTTCCTTTCAGAGTAGACCACATTTCAAAGAGCTATATATACCTCATCCAGATGAGCAAATGGGAATTCATGCAAGTTAATATAACATTATATTCTGAAAAGAGGCAGGGGATGTTTATTAGATCAGGGGCATTTATTAGGATTAATTAGGTAAATGTAATCTATATTAAAACTTCCAGTGCAAAAAATTTGAGTATCATGTCTCAAATATGGATATAATTAAAACCTCATCTGATTTAAGTGTTAGATCCCCAGTTGTCACATATTATGACTCATTCGATTAAACATATAAAATATTTCAGTCTTTGTTCAATTTTCTTTAATATCTGATAAATACGCAAAACCATTGCAGTAGTGTTGTACAAAAGTATTGTTTGACGTCTTCGAATCATTTAATTGTGTTAAATACATTTACGTACAACAAAATTTGCCATTTCACAGGACAGTGATAAAATTGATATTATCTCTCTTGATGGCTCGATTCAATGCAAGATTTACGCCAGTGTTTGCTAAGCTAGTTTCAATATGTTTTGAGTTTGAAAAATAGATCTTTAGATTTTTTGCTCTATTCTTGTTTGCTCATAAGAATTTTTGCACGTGTTTCTTTAAAAAAATGTACACATTGTTGAAATTGTGGGTAAACAGAAAGAGCTACTTTGGGCTTAAATAATGACTCACAGATTTTAAAGAAATAATCGAAGAAGTAGTTAAAGTATCTATTGACAAGCTAAAGTAGTTGTTGAAGATTTAAAATTGGGTAATTAGAGTTAGTGATCTTCTGAAGGTGGTCATGTGTGGGATGACCGTTATTGTATAAGGTGTGAGGTGGAAATGTCTTCAATACCGAATTTTTTCTGATGAGAGCCCCTGGGATGTTGCAATTCAGAAGTCACAAAAATGGTATTTTCATATGGCATCAATGTTAGCGGATAAATCATATCATAAAAATCATATGATAACATTTAGATGCACACATGTAATGTCATTACCCATAACTGTGTTGGCAATGTGTTTTTCATTCACATTGAAATAATGTTCATTTTTGAATGCAATAAAGTCCTTTTTTAAAGGGTCATATGAAAAACAAAATCTTACACTCATGGCCATTTCATATGAAATTTATGAAACTTGCCAAAGGCTCGTTTCATATATTTCATATGAAATGACCATGAATGTAAGATCCTCTATGTCTGGAGACAAAAGTTGGGCAGTATATGACAAATTATGCTGATCTAAGCCAGCCCAGTGGGCACATGATGTCGAAATGACATCATACTGATGTCGATGCGATGTCATTACGTAGCATCATCGTCAGTAAGATGTCATTTCAACGTCATGTGCCTGCTGCGAGTCTTGGTGGAACTGGGCCACATTGTCTTGAACTTTTGCAGATGTAAATTTTTTTGTATGCATTTTTGGTGTTTTACAGATAAAGGGTGCATAGGTGCCAAGTCATTTAAATATATTTAAATACTTTTCCCTTTCTTTCAGACCCCTACCCCATCTTCACACTCAGTCTCTGGAGACGATGTTCAGCTCCACGAAGTTTCACAAGAAGCCAGAGATACCAGCACACCACGTCTTAACAGATTAGCCTCATTGCGGTTACATCAGGCATTGCTACAGTCGCATGACAAACAGTGGACCAATCACAATGATGTAAGTTTGAATGATTCAAAAAATGATTTTTCAGTGTTGATAAGAAATCTGGCACTTCCCCAAATAACTTTGTTTTTTGAATGCCATACAGCCAAGTTCCAGAGCTTTAGTGCTTTTTACTGCCCTCATTTGGATTAAATCATTTGATACATGATATCTGCATTACATTGTCTTTGATATGAAATATTCAAGCAGTGTGGTCATGCTTCTGATGGAGTCAAGGTTCTAAAATAAGGATTTTCTTGGGTGCTGGTGCTCACTTTCTCTAGTTTTTCTATGCCTGTAAGCAGATAGATAGATATTCTTTATTTCCTCCTGATGGAGAGTTTTACATGAACATTATAATGAATAGACAAACTTTTCTCCAATACTTTTAGCATTAAATTCTGCTTCTTTCATACATAATATTTCAGTGAAATATGTGCTAGCAGAAATTTGTTGCCATAGTGCACAGAGTGCTTAAAAGGTCAAATACAGTAATTCACTGTAGCTTTTTTTTTACTACGAGTCTTCTTTCCTCTATTCTTTAAATTTTTAAGCCTAATCCAACATTTTTCGAACTTTTACTGAGTGATCTTGGATTTTTACCTTTACCAATTACATGTGAGTGTGTCACTGCACTGCTAAAAAGTGCTATATTTTGCCTAATTTTTCATGTGGTCGAACTAGCAACTGCAATAAAATTGTAATAAAACTGTAACCCCCATTTAGGGATGACAATGGATAATATCAATGTCTGTTTGAATCTTCAGCCCTAAAGGAAAGTCATTAAATAATTTTTGTACTTGTAAAAGATTAATATCCAATTACTTAACGCTAACCTCTTTGATGTTATTGTGTTGCCCATAGGTAAAAACATGTTAAACATTTTTATTACACTCTGAAAACATGTTATTTTGTACACAAACACTTCTATAAAAATAAACAACAATAAGTCCTGATTTTACTGAACAATAAAACTGTTAACATTATGTCAAACAAATTAGCCCATTTCCACCTCAGATCAGACAGACTGACCTTTTCTCTGTATGCAAATTACAACAGTAGAATGCATACATGATTGGATAATTGTGTCGACAGATTGGTCAATTAAGGTTGCTTTTTGCAGTTTGGAGGCCTGTTTGATCTTTAATGGTCTGGCCCAAGCACATTTAGGGAATGGAATTTCCCAAATGGTGACCTTCAGATAGATAAAATCTTTTTGAAACTTGGTGTTAAATATTTTCTTTTCATAATGAAAGCTGAAAAAGACATTGGCATACCAAGGTGGAATCCTGATACCTTTAAATATGCTTGTTATGGAAGGTTAACACCTTCAATAAATGTATACTTAAGGACAAAAGTTCTGCACTGATGTTAAATTAACATCTGTGCAGAACTTTTGTCCTGAAGTATATTTTAAAGAAATACAAAAGGCAAGCCAAAATGGAAGACTGTCATAGACTTGGGCCTTTCAGCTGTCAATATTTTACCCTTTTTCTTTACTCTGTCTATAAGGTGTGCAAAAAAGGTAGGTATACTGTCTCTGATAGAGCATCCACTTACCAGAATTTTTCATGTTTGCATGTTTTTTATTTTTTCTTTTCATGAATTGATGACAGCCTCTGCAAATAAGAAAGACCAACATTCATAAAGTATAATATTTTAATAAGATTTCCAGTGTGCTTGTCTGTGAAAAAAAAATTGAGCCGTGGCAAACATTTCTTTTTTTCAACGTACAGAGCTGTTCTTAAAACATGGGACTGCTGTGATTCTAGACAATGCCAATGGACAAAAGGGATTAATTTTTATTTTTTTTCTTATTGCAGAGTCAGCAAAGTGAAATGTACAGTCCAAAGCCAGCCGAGGATTCTCACAGTCAGATGTCTGGGGACACAGGGGACAGTGGCAGAGGGGGCTCAGTCTCTGATGGGCATAGCAACATGGGCATATCACATGAGTCAGGTAACAAATAGTCATTGACTTTCCTTTTCTGTTTTAACTATAGCAGTAGAGTTGAAACAGTTGAGGGGTTAAAATATTAAAATAGCTGATTTGTCTGATTTCAAATTACATCATTCAGACCAAACTATTCACCAGTCTGAGTAAATGGGTGACTGATTCATCTCAGGGAATGTTAAAACGAATGAGATGTGTCGATGGATTACTTGCATTTTTACATCCTTTCCTGCCGGGCCGGGTAGCGCAATCGGTAGGGCACCTGACTCGTAAGTCAGAGGTCCTGGGTTCGAATCCCGGTCTGGCCACATACTTTCGTTTCTCCTTCCGCTGATTCAAGAAGGGCAGTTGTCAGTTACTGGCGAAAGTATGTGCACTTAGTACTGGTTAACCGCTTAGAAGGTCTAAGCCTGCCCAGGAATAGTGTGGTTAGGTTAACTGACCGTCCCGACATGACCTTAGTTGTTACCGTGGACGTTAAGCATCAAATCAACCAACCAACAACATCCTTTCCTTTATGACCCCTCTACTTCCAACAATGAAAATGGAATCCAGAACCCTTGATCAGCATGCCAGCATTTAACCGCTTGAGCCATAAGGGCTCCCTAAAATGAATGAGAGAACTTGGACTTACCTTTAATAGTGTGCTCCTAGAGACAGTTTTTTTATGGACATGAAAAGTCATATCTGTCTTAAGGTGTCACCATATTAAGGGGTCATCTGTCTTCAGCAGCCATCTTTTTTGGGATCCCTTAAATCAATATAAAGTAAAAATGAACATGAATTAAGGGGTTGCCATGTTTTATGTTCCCCTTGAGATTTTTTTGCTCATTTGCCTTATATTCTTTTGTTGTTTTAGTCTCTGTATAATGCTATTCACTTATTATCCTATACCTTTTTTATGGTCATTAAAATACCATAATAAAAGAGATGTGATATGATTTTTAGCTCGCCTGAACGAAGTACAGGAAGAGCTATTGTACTACCCCCGGCATCAGCGTCAGCGGCGACGTTGGCGTCGGCATTAGCAAAATGTTAAAGTTTTACATTAAAGTTTTTTATGTGATGGGCAAGGCGCTGTCAGGCAAGCTATCCTGTCCCTATGACAGGTCTTGTTTTCTAAAGTATTCCTACTCCAATATACATATTGAAAAATAATCATATATGCAGTTTGATCAAATCTGATGAATGTATCATTTACAATTTCAGATGACCTGAGAATTATGCAGCTACAACATATTGTGAGACAGAGTGGTCGGAGAGGTACCCCACCCCATTTACAAAAGGACATTTCACACTACAGGGCAAATATTGAAGAACTACCAAACAACCAGTCAAAGAGACAATCAAATTTAAATGAGTCAGATCAGTTGCAGAAAGACATTGAACAGTATAGAACAAATCTAGAGGACTTGTCAAATAACCAGTCTAAAAGACTTTCAAATCTGAACCAGTCTGACCCACATTTGGACCAATCAAAAGGCAGCAAATTTATGGACTCAGAAAGATGTCAGTCAGAAATTGTGAAACTTCCTCAGAGATTAAATTATTCCAGACAAAACTCAAATTCTTCTTTAAGAGGAAAACAAAGTCCTGGAATTCAAATGGGGTTGTCGTCATTTTCTAACCATCAGTCTCCACAGTTGGCGTCATTTAAGTCACCAGTGCGGCGACAGCCCTCTCATGATAATTATAACCCACATGTGTCAAAATATGATAGACAGAACTCACATAATAGTCAGAATCACTTTTTAAATGAAACAATGGACAGTTTAGCCACCACTGCTTATGACGATGATGATAACACAACAACGTCAGGTAGTTACACGATAGACAATAATGCAGCTGAGGACTTTATTGAATTAAATGTTGCACAGTTGAAAGACATTTTTGTGTGAGTTTAAACTTTGCAAGAAGTTTCAAAATTTGTCATGGTGCTATAGAAATGATATTACTTAATCGGCAACTGGCTGCTCAGACTTGGATAAAATTTTACAATTAAAGTTTGAGCAGTGCATTGTTAATCTAAGGGAGTCAACTCAGCTAAAACTGGATCCATGAAATACTCAAGAGTTGTCTGACAGTAAATGGAACACTTGCAGCAGTGTTTATAAAAAGTGATATTTTTCCTGTCTCATGAACAGTCTCTAAATCTTTCTTCCATTTCTCAGAATTCTAGATACATGCAGCACCCAAATGTGCTTAAAAATTGGGACACTTTAAACCATGAATTTTCCATTTGGGACAAATGGAAAATTGATGTTTTAGGTGTACCAATAGTCAAGCTGTATTGAGTATACTAAAATTTAGGGCATATTTTTCTTCTTATTTCTATATATGATTTTGTGGAGAAAAAAAAAATTAACTTCACAGTATTTATTTAGTAGCACATATTTATACTTACTTTTAACATACCTGCTACATCATAATCAGTTTTCTGCTATTATGTTGTTGTAAATTGTCTTGTTTTAAATCAACAAGACCTTCAGAACTTTATTGAAATCCTTGTTACTTTTGTAGGAATAAAAACAGTACGATCCTTTGCAAAACCTTGTAGTGCCTAAAAATTATATGGAAAGAAAGACAAGAGAAAAAGTACACGAATTTATAATCAAAATTTACTACACTATGTGAAACATTAAATTAAATTAACAGTAAGTGATGCTGTCCAAAAGTATTTCTTTTTTTGTAAATGTTGTACTACAGCAAAATGTCAAAGGTCTTTACCCAACTGACGTTAGTGCATTTGCTAGTGTGCAAGAAATACCACTGTGAGACTTGTATTCAAATGTGATAATAATGTTTGCATACATAAAAAAACAAAGACTTCTGCTTTATATTGTAATTTTTTAGCTCGCCCTAAATCTACTCAGTATTTAACTTCAATAAAATGTTTACAATTGCAGTTTTCATTTGGCAATGGTGATGTGCAAAATTTGCTAAAAATGTTCTGGTGTTGTCTTTAAGCAAACTTCTAAAGAAAAATTTATTAAAATTCAAATCAAGAGTATTAGATGTTGCCAAAATCATTACTATTTCTAACCATATAAACGTTTATATCATATGATATATTACTACAGCTAATTTCCCCACACACTTGGAAATGCATTGAAGTCTATGGAAAATATATTTTTGGGGAAAGACTTTTGACACATGGCTAAAACATGAAAAAATTCTCATGATTACTTCAACATCTTACTTTGTTCTTACTTGTGTTGTTGTATTTTGTTTGTTTTCTTTTCTCTCCTCGTTTTTTCTTCTCTACTGTCTTTCTGCTTTTCTTGATTCCATCTGTCTGATTATCTGTAAGATGGTATTTACCATAAATATTCTCACATTGAGCCACATGACAAAACCAACAAAGTGACATGTGTGCCCAGTGTAGACTCAGATCAGCCCATTATGTGCAGTCTGATCATAGCCTTTGCTTGTCACCAATGTCACATTTGTTGGAACTCACACGACATGGCTCATTTGTCAGAATAATTAAGGTAAATACAGTCCATTTATTTTATAACTATAGTTTGTACAAATGATATTATAATGTACATGTCACAAACATTTTAAAGATGTGTTCCCTCATTTATTTCATTCAAACATGAAAAAAACTTTTTACCAGTAATTAGACCTCATAAGAAAATCTGACTTATAGGCATATGCACACAGCACATGGTCATACCAGCCTCTGAGGGTGTGCAGCCGGGTGAGGCAATGTGCATTTCACCTTAAGAAATTGTTGCAGCAAGTGAAAAAGTGGCTCACTGTATCTGCCAACAGCAAAGACTCAAACCAGCCTGTGAATTCCTGCAGTCTCTATACAGCCTTCTATTGGCCTGTAGCTGGGAGAAAACACAGGGTATAATCGATTCCGCTAATTTTCGCTTCCTGCAGAGACTGTACATCATATTTGGCTTCTGCCGAGACAGTCTGCGAACTCTTGCTTCCTGCCGAGACTTCTGTACATGATAAATGGCTTCCTGCAGAGACTGTCCGTGTGATACTGATTCCTGCCGAGGCTCTCGGCAGGAAGCAGAATCACGCTTACAGGTTGGCAGGACGCCATTTTTCGAGGACAGTAGTCTCTGCAGGAAGCAAGAGATCGTGGACAGTCTCGGCAGAAGCCAAATATGACGGACAGTCTCTGCAGGAAGTGAAAATTGGCGGAATCGATTATACCCTGTGGAAAAGGCTGACAAGATAGAGTAGAATAAACTGGTTGGTCTGTCTTTCCCGTTTGTTTTTGCTTGTCACAGCTCAGTAGCCAGGCTGAAATGTCTTTGTTCTGACTAAACTGTGCATGTGCCTTAACACATATTTTCTTATTACATGAACATTGAAGATCTAAACAGCCCGCTTCCATACAATTTAGCTTCAAAAACATAATGAACGAGCAATATTTGGTCAAAGAGAATTCTAGCCATACCAAAATAAGGGAGCTTATTTATATTTCTGAAAAAAAAAGAAGCACAGAATTTAAAAAGAAAAAAAGAAAAAAAAAGATTTAACTTTAAGTAAACTAAAGGTCTTAAATGGAGATAATTTATATTTCATTTTTTGTGAATTAAGAGGTGGAAGTGTCAAAAATAACCAAGACATGAAATATTTGCTGCTGATACATAATTAAATATCTAAAAGTTCTCTGTTTATAAAGTGACTAAACAGATACAAGCTGGTATGATCTTTGCTGCTCAGAGGTTCTTTCTCAAAGAATGTAGCTCATTTAATGTTTTTCATTGATGTTCACACAATTTTCCTTTTTTTTTTGAAAATCAGATATCATTTAAAAATTTCAAAATACACAGTTTAAAATCAATACAGTTTGAATGAAGTCATCATGACGAATGTTAATTATTTGACATGAAATAAGAACACGGTCTACGCAAGATAAGATCAATAATTCTTTGTTAATTGGACCATCGTTAATTACTGAATAGAAGAGAAAATGTCTCATTTTTAGCTCACCTGGCCCGAAGGGCCATAGTGAGCTATTGTCATACCAATGCGTCCGGCGTGCGTCGTGCGTCGTCACGGAATGTGTCCGTCAACACCTAAAAACAAATATTCAAACATCTTCTTCTGTAAAACTACTGGTCCCATGGTTCTCAAATTTCACATGGAGCATGACCTGACTCCAGGGTCTCAGAATTGTAAAATTGGGTCAGGTTGAAAATCCAAGAAGGCCGCCGTTACTAAAAATAGCAAAAACAACAAAATAAACTTCTTCTCCAGAACCACTGGGTATATTTGTCTGAATTTTGGCATGGAACATCAATGAAACCTTGGTATTCAAAATTGTAAAAACGAAAAAAATCTGTAGCGGAGTTTTGTCACAGTGACCTACTTTCTGTTTACACAGTGACCTACTTTCTGTTTACGAGTGTAATTTTGCTCAAATGCCAATGTCAAAAAACGACATATTCAAACGACTTCAAACAACTTCTTCTCTAAAACCACTGCACCCATGGGTTTCAAATTTCACATGGAGCATGACCAGACTGCAGGGTTTCAAAATTGTAAAATTGGGTCAAGTCAAGAATCCAAGATGGCCGCCGTTACTAAAAATAGCAAAAACAACAAAATCAACTTCTTCTCCAGAACCATTTGGTATATTTGGCCGAAAGTTTGCGTGGAACATAAATGGGACCTTGGGATTAAAAATTATAAAAATGAAAAAAATCTATAGCGGAATTAGGTCACAGTGACCTACTTAGCGTTTACAAGACCGATTTTGGTCAAATGTCAGTATCTCAAGGAAACGCAATCGATTGTGGTCAGATTTGGTCAGCAATGGTCCTTAAAAGGAATTATTTCAATTTTGTGCCAGTTGACTATCCAAGATGGCCACCATGGGGGCCGTTACTAAAAATAGCACAAACATAAAAATGACAATTACTCAAGAACCCTTGAATGGAATTCGACCAATTTTGTGTCAGAATGTTCCTTGCATGAAGCCGTTTCGATTAATTACAATTTGGCTTTCCAAGATGGCTGACATCTGCCGTTACTAAAAATAGCACAATCATAAAAATGACAATTACTCAAGAACCCTTGAATGGAATTCGACCAATTTTGTGTCAGAATGTTCCTTGCATGAAGCCGTTTCGATTAATTGCAATTTGGCTTCCAAGATGGCCGACATCTGCCGTTACTAAAAATAGCACAAACATTAAATGACAATTACTCATGAACCCTTGAATGGAATTCGACCAATTTTGTGTCAGAATGTTCCTTACATGAAGCCATTTCGATTAATTGCAATTTGGCATTCCAAGATGGCCACCACTTGCCGTTACTAAAAATAGCACAAAACATGAAAATGACAATATCTCAGTTACCGCTGAATAGATTTTGACGAAATTTGTGTCAAAATGATTTTTGCATTGAAATGTTTCAAAAGTAACTAAATATAGACAAGTCATAATAACCTTTGTTACTAAAAATAGAAAAATGTGAAAATAAGAAAATCTCAGTGGAATTGGACTAATTTTCTGTCAGAATGATCATTTCAATAAGCTTTTTCGATTTTCTGCATTTTGGCATTCCAAGATGGCCGCCATCTGCCGTTACTAAAAATAGCACAAAACATGAAAATGACAACATCTCATTAACCGCTGAAGCGATTGAGACCAAATTTGTGGCAAAATGATTCTTGCTTTGATGTGTTTCATTGACCCGTCAAGTTGGCCTCTGTTACTTAAAATAGCAAAATTTGAAAATTAGAAAATTACAATGGAACTGGACCAATTTTGTGTCAAAATGGTCCTTGCATGAAAGCTTTTCAATTTTTTGTATTTTCGCATTCTAAGATGGCCGCCATCTGCCGTTACTAAAAATAGCACAAAACATGAAACTGACAATATCTCAGTAACCCCTGAATGGGTTTTGATGAAATTTGTGGCAAAATGATTCTTGCCTTGAGGTGTTTCAAAAGTAAATATATAAAGACCAGACAAGTTGGCCTCTGTTACTAAAAGTAGCAAAATGTGAAATTGAGAAAATCTCTGGAATTGGACCAATTTTGTATTAGAATGGGGACCATTCGGATACAAAAGCCAGGTGAGCGATATCAGGCCCATTTGGGCCTCTTGTTGTAAATTTTACGTTTTGTTTTGTTTTGTTTAATTTGCATTTTTGCAAGAAAATTGGATGTAAATACAGTTCAGATTTCTAGATAGGATATTATTTAATGATTTTTCTTGGATAATTTAATTTTTTCTTGTTTCTTTATTTAACATGTGACAACTCATTTTGAAGTCTTGTCCAACACAAGTTGAGGCAACTTTTGCCACACCTATAACCAGTTGTGACAACTAAATAAAATTGCCTCACCTGTAGGTGAGGCAATTTTATTTGGTTCTCACCTGTAGGTGAGGCAGTTACAGGTGGGGCAATTTTACCTTAGTTGCCATCTGTAGGTGAGGCAATTTTATTTAGTTGCCACCTGGAGGTGAGGCAATTTTATTTGGTTGCCACAACTCTTGCTTTTATAGAGTAATAAGAGTAGTTATCTTGGAATAATCATTAAGGCTTAGTAGACACCTTATTTGGAAATCTGACAATTTTGTTAAGAAACTGAGATATTTATATAAAAAGTATTTGTACAGACTCAGGTGCTATGAAGATGAACAAAAATAAAATGACAAAAACCTTCAGGTTTTTTCTGTTGTTTATTATCACCGACAGAGAAAACCCAATTCTTACCATCTGACTGCTGAGCTTACCTGTGACAGCTGTGGTTCTATCCAGGTTGTTCCAGAGTGTAGTAGGAAAGGGCCTGGGTGGCACTTGCAACTCTTTTGGCTCGGCAATAACAAGGGTGACAACCTAAGTCAAAGCGCTGAGGTCATAATCGCTTAAGAGCAGCCATCTTGACCTAAATAAGGTAAATATACTGCATATTCTAATGCACTTACAAATATAACGCGACCTCTGACTGGATAACGTCAAAAATTTGCGACAGTATATTCTGCGATATGTCGCAAACCCGTCATTATAAAACGTCTCTTCTCATTGGCTGACGTTTGGTTTTATGCTGCTGAAAGCGCTTGCAATGGGTGCAAAGAAGAACACTTTGAAAGGCGAAAATGTATAAAAGTGCATTAGAATGGGGGATAACTATATTGAAAATTGTCATTCAAGGAGGTAAATCGTCGATTTTACGGCTCCGCTGGCGTGTCGCCATAAAACAAAATTTCTGACCAAAAAAACGACAATTTACCTCCCCAAATGACACTTTTGAATACAGTTATCCCCTAATTTAACGTTTGGCAAATGCTGAAAAAACCAAATAACTAATTGATGAAGTATAGGTATTGATAGGTATTTCGGACTCAATATTACTAGAATTAAGCATAAAATACTTGCAAAATCTGCAAACAATTCACTACAGTGATCTGTATCAACTGCTTAATACATCTTTATCTCAGATCATAAGCCAAGTTCTGTGGTGTTTGAATTTGGTCTGCACTGTTTGCGTGTCCCTTAACACTTTAAGCACCAGTGACAAAAATAACAGAATTTGCAAACAGCGTAGATCTTGATGAGGCAGCTCATTATGAGCCGCCTCATTTGGATCTACACTTTTTGCCCTCTAGTCTTTGAATTCTCAATATGAAATGTCTTCGAAGAGCCATTTTTTGAATTTTTGCAGACGTAAATTTTGTCGTCTGCTTTTTGGTGCTAAAAGAGTTAAATGGGTTTCCAGACTTAAAAGGGCTATTACTTGTATAATTATTTGAGCTCAATGCTTAAAATGAGCTTTGATGGTTTTGTCCAGGGCTCAATTTTAGTTACAAATCACTTTTTTGCTTCCCTTTTCGAAGTTTAAAACAATTACTACTAGGCCGGGAACCAATTTTTTCCAACCTTTCCTTTACGAGTTGACTTTAAATAGGGGCGGACAGACTGGCTCTTCTTTCAAGGAGCAAGTACTTACCCAAAAACTTGGCTTCCTTTGGAAAATTGATGGCAAAGCAATAATGCTGTATCCTTTCCGTCTTAACTGTCTTCAAGTGTTCCACACCAAGTTCACATTGTAGCTCATGTGGTACTACATTTAGTCAATTACTGAGGTACCTTGGCCATTACCATCCTTTCAGATAAAACCCCCCAGAAGACGAGGGACAGAGGAGCTGTTCTGTTAGGAATTTACAAGGTTTGCTTAGGCAGGTGGTCTCAATATTAAGGTATATGGGAACACTTTCAGGGAAAGCAACTCTGCAATTTACATTTTTGCATCCATTCTAAATTGGGGTCAACTCTTAAAGGAAATAATTTGCTCCCTGAGGAGCAAATTCTTTTCTCAAAGTTAGACCCCATTTTGAAAGGACTTAGTCATCCACGAAAGCCAACATGAGGTCAGAAAAATTATTTCCCTTTGTAAAAATGGTGGGAAACAAGGAATTATACCTATCCAAAGAAAAATTCCTGCTTCTTGTTTGACATTTTATACTGCTTAACAAGAGAGATGTAGGGTTTGGGGTAAGTGTGGATTTGCGTCCTCTGTACGTCATTATCCCACATCTACAACCTGTTATCAGATAATCCTTTGGTAAGTGGTATGCTTGCAAGAGGTAAAAATTTTCTGATGACATGCCAGGCAGGGCGTCTGTGCACTGTAGCCACATTTCTTGTGGCAATGCAGACTAAATCCTAAAGCACCATTAAAGAACTGCCTTGTTGCCTTTCTAGATCATTAATTTTATATATCTGAACTTACCCGAAATTCTGTTGTTAACATTTCAGTCCCCAAGAACTATTATTACCATAAAAATTCTAAGTATGAGGACAGATACTTCTAAGCTAACAGTGCAAATCTAATGGTCCAGTCTGTTCAGAGCCTACACTGTTTGCCAATCCATCTGCATCTTTTGGATGCATTATTGCATTGTAAAACCTTGTTGTTTCATTTTAGGGCAAATATGGTAACAATTTAAGTGTCCCAACTTTTTTGAATGTTTATGGTACCTAAATTATTGAGACATCAAAACCAGCTCCTGAATCTGTATGGTTCAGGCACTTTTGTCCCATTATTTACCATAAAGCTGTAAAAATTTGGACACCTAAAGTATTAAATTACCATAATTGTCTGGAAAATGAAGCAGTTTGGTTTAAGATGCAGTAATACACCCAAAAGATGCAGGTAGAATGGTATACAATGTAGACCCTGAGTGGACTGCTCCTTTGATCTGGGGCTGCACTGTTTGCTCATTATCTAGCTGTCCAAATATATAGATTTTTGATGGTAGTACTTGAGGGTTCATGTGCTGGAAGGGAAGTAACCTCAACATTTTCAATCATACAGAGTGAAGAGATTAGTCTCCCATGGCTTTTGGAAATGCTATTGCACAGAGCCCTTTATAATCACCCTCCCATCGTCCTGATATGACTGAAATACAGTTGAAAAGGATGTAAAAATGCCCAGTCATTCATTCATCGAGACACAATTATTTCAACTTCTACATAAATGAGAGAAAGTAAAGGAAGCATTAGAGTTATTATCATAAGCTTTCATTTTGATCTGAAGCCATTCCACAAGGTATATAAATATGAAAAATATAACACTTCTTTAATTCAAATGGCACAATATAATACAATTACTTTGTATTTTTACTGTTCTAAACTTTAAATGTCTGTTTCAAAAATGCACAGGAAAATAGTGTAGATGGCAAATCCAATAACTGTTTTTTTTTAAGGAAAAAATATGACAAAACTTCTAAGGGATGACTTGTAAGAAATTTTAGAACATTTAATACTGTATTCTAACAAAGTGAGTCTATAGAAGCAATGGAAAGTTTCTGTGTTTTATTCTGCAACAATTCACTGTTTCAGAGTGTGTGAGTCTTATTGCTGACATCGCTGGCAATTACTGGTGTAATTTTGTGAAGTTTTTTGACGTCAGATGGTATTACGTCTCTTTTTCTCTCTAAAATTGCCAAAACACATACATTTATCTTAGATACAGTTCAGAATATTAGTGGGTGCAAGGACAGGCTAAACTCTGTTCATTAATTCTGAAACTGGGTTTTTCGCTGCTCATACTTTTATAATCTAATCAATCCAGGTAGGACTGCGCATAGTGGTAATGCTAGACTTCCGCCGATTTCTCATCAATGTGTCCTATGACTCTGTCCTTCGTAGGATGGTGGGCTAACCTGCACAAAACTGCAAATTAAAGATTTTCAACCCGAGACTAAGTCCATCGGACAGGTTGGAAACGCCTTTTAATACCATATAAAGTGGTCACTATAAATAGTTTTGTTTACGGGTGAGGTTAGTATTCTAGCACATGCTCTGCGCATGCGAATTCAGTCAGCGGAACAACAAGCTTGTCATCCAGATAATTCTGTCACAATTTGAAAATGATTACACCGCATAAATTCACACCGGACAAGGTTTTCAGTGTTTCACCATAGTATCGCCACCGGCAAACAACGTCTAAACGACGTCATATCAGCGTCAGTGCGATGTAATGCACCAGTCATTTGCAACCACGGCCCCCATGGGGCCTGCGATAGCAGGGGCATAGTGGGGCTTAAGTACAGTGTTTTTACCTACGAGGTGTCCCGGCAGTGCCGTGGATACGCCGGGCTTTTGATTCCCGCCAAAACGGCGAGAAAAATGGTGGAGTGTTTTTAATGAAATTGTCAGAATATTGATTTTTAGCGTGCCTTTGCGAAGCAAAGGAGAGCTTATGCTATACCCGCGGCTTCGTAGTCCGAGTATCCGTTAGCGTTAGCGTCAGCGTCCTCGTCGGCGTCCGTGATCAGGTTAACCAATGTTAACAATTGCGTTTAACTCGATGTTCAACACTGTATTTTACAAACTACAGCAGCTACAATCATCATACTTGGTACATATATACATCCATATGACTGCAGCAGCTGCATGATACAATTGTATGTCCTTGTCCTATATGTTACGGTTGACTGACTTTGCTGTTTGGCACTGTTTTTAAGGCAAAATGTTTTAGTTTTGATGAAACCTTTGACAGAAGAGACTTGCTACTTGGTCAAATAGCATATCCCTATAATTGCAGCAACTGCAAAGCTACCATGCAGACTCCTGTGACCTTGACCTTTGTTCATGGTCCAGTGATTTTGTCTTATATTTCAAGCACTGTTTGATGGATTAACATCATATCTGGCATAGTGGATCAGTCTGACATGGAGAATAACCTTATATTATTTATAGATCACTGTGACCTATATTTCATGGTTCATTGATTTTGCCTTGTGTCTCCAAAACTATTTATAGATTAACATCTTCTTTGGGAATTTGAGGTCACTCAGACATAAATTTAATCATTCAGTGCTTTTGCTTCATATTTTGAGTTGTACTTAGTATGTATTCATCATATACCTGGGATAATGGCTCAGTCTGACACTGCAGATGACGTGATATATTTGTAGGTCTTTGTAACTGTGAGAGTCAGGCACCCATAAGGCGCGCTTTGTTGTCTTCTGACAACTCTTGTTAAACTTATATGATCCCCTGGGGGGCGGAGACCTTTACCAGGGATTTGACATCAATAATGTCCCCACAGTGCAGGGCATATACCAGGGCTTTGCAGAGTGAAAAGTCAATATCTCCACTATTCCCCGGCCCCAGGGGGGCCGTGGTTGCAAATGACTGGTGCATAATGATGTTCACTGGCGTTATTTTAACGCAAATATTACAACTTTTCGCAGTATGTAATATAGTTCTAAAGTTCCAAAACATTTGTTACCAATTTTGCGTTAAAACTGCAGTTACATACATGTACAAGGACAAAAGGACCAAACTGTGCACCTCTCAAACTTATTACAGCTCCCCTTAAATAGTCTATTCCTCCTTCTTATCCGCCCCCCCCCCCCCACCCCCTCTAAAAAAATAATAAAATAATCTCCCCCACACTACCTACAAAACCCTCCCCTCAATTAGTCTGCCATCCAGACTCCCACCCCTCGATATGACCCCTTCCCAAACACACCCCCCCATATTCAATCTACCACCCAAACCGCCACCCTAGTCTCTAGACACACACCCTACACCGCCCCCACCCCCCTAACACACACGCACACACACTTCATTTTAACAAACAATTCCCTCTATTAGTCTACCACTCCGACACGAACATATATATACGCAAGGAAGACCTTAATGTAAATACTACATCGTCAAACCTTACGGCTTGCACAAACAGGATGCAGTCTGGTCAGAGTCAACCGGAAGTCGAAGTCAGTCACATGGTATCGAGTTTAAGTGAAAAGCTAAGACACACACTGTAAAATATTTCTGTAGATTTTACGGTAGAATAACTGGAAACCAGCTGCGAATCAATTTCTGGTTATTTCTACGAGCGCCTGTAAAAATTGCAGGAACCATCACGCACAGCAGGGTGTTGTTTTAGTCATATAGCCCTTAAACACTATAAAGTTATTTTCGAGTACAGCCAGTACCATATCGTGATTTCCGAAAATGTCTTACAGGCAAACGCCCGTAAATATAACGGGAAATGGACTGGCAGCTGGTTGCCGGTTATTCTGCCGTAAAATCTACGGATTTTTTTAGTGTATGTAAGAGGCTACTGTTTCGCTATTCATATGATATACTTGATTTGCGTCATGTGAAAAGGATATTAGGTGATGTGAATACTTTTAATATTCAACTGTACAGGCTGTTCACCTTTTATATCATCCAAGAATGTTTATGCGAAAATGTTGACTCTAATATGACTGCACGATCTGAGTCTTCCCTGTTCGTACAATACAAGGTTACCTTCTCACAAGCTGCAAATCTTTTACTTCCAAGAAACCGTTTTCATTGACGTTGGCATACAAAGGTGAACCCGCACTCACGCATGTATGCGATATTCGCGAAAGCTGATCTGTGCTTTTGCTTTTTGCATATCTGATGTGTGATTGTGTTGACACAGAGGCACATAAAAAAGTATCTAGCTGACTGGTTTGAGATATTCTTGTCCGCAGATACATTATGTCACTTTTATGCGTGAAACGTCAACATGAAAAAAATGATAGAAAGGAAGAAATAGATAAATGCAGGGAAGTTTATGGGCCTGAAGTTCGCTTCTGAGTCGGATGACACAACTGTGCCGTTGTTTATATATACTACTTTTGATATTTTCCTGAGAAAATATGACACAAACAAACACAAGTTTTCAAAATATGGTAAAGAAACTGGGCCTGATATGCAATCCTAAAATCCAGAGTTATCAAAACTGAAAAATGTAGCACATGTACATGTAGTAACTTGGTTTTTTTTTTACTGTACTAAAAAGTAGCCGAACTTCAAAACGCTTTTTCTTACTCCTGTGACTTTGTTGGAGGGAACACAGTCATTACTCAAATGACCAGCGTGATACCCACGTGGAATGTATCTGAATATGTATGACTTTAAGCTGTCAATTTTCATCAAATGGTCTTAGTTTGCGGTCAGGTTTCTGAAATTTGCTGTTTCGTGCATGTAACTGCAGCATTAGACGCCAGGCTAAGATACATGAGACCTTTATATAAGAAATTGGCGGAAGTCGAGCTTAATCACTATGCATAGTCTTACGTGGATTGATTAAGGTATTAAAAGAATGAGCAGCGAAAAACCCAGTTTCAGAATTAATGAACGGAGTTTAGCAGGAAGGTTGGGAGAATTTGAATGAAAAGAATACCTTTTCAGCATTTTTGTGTGTTAGAATTGAAATAGTTCAGCTCTAGCATTGAATTGTTGAGTAATAATTCACAGTCGGCCTGTTGTAAGTAGATATATCACTCATGCTCCATGCTCGTGCTATGATCTACTGACCTACAACTGACCTCCAAACAGTGAATTATTACACAACAATTCACTGCTAGAGCTGATCAATTTCTTAAAGAACAAACACATCAACAAACATGTACAAGTTCAGTTTTTTTATTATAAAACCCAAAGACATCAACATTAACATACATGTCCAGGTACAATATTTCTCGTATAAAAAGCAACAACAAACACATCAACATGCATGATTGTTTCTACAAAAACAGTATTTCTCATATAACAAGACCTGTCTGCATACAGAATAGCTCACCTGACAGCACCTTGCCCATCACATAAGAAACTTTAACGTAAAACTTTAACATTTTGCTAACACCGCCACCGCCGGCACCAACGTCAAAACAGGGGATAGTGCAAAAGAGCTCTTCCTGTATAGTTGTACAGGCAAGCTAAAAAGTAGACTTGCTCTAGTCGGATATATTAAATTGCCACATATATATTTTTTATACTTGATATTTCACTTCTTTCTTCTTTTTTATGGTCGATGCTTAGCTAGTTATACCCCCGACATACGAAGTATGTCGAGGGGTATATAGTTTTCGTCTTTCCGTCCGTTCGTCCGTCTGTGTGTCCGTCCGTCCGTTCGTGTGTCCGTCCGTTAACATTTGCGTTAAAGTTTTGCGTTAAGTTTTTATTCTTTGCTTATATTTCCAATATCTTTTGATGAAACCTTTTGGTATGTGACTAGGTATACTTCTAGGTTCATGCAGAATAGTTGACATTATCTGGATGCTGCTGCTGACCTAAGGTCAAGGTCACAGACTTAAACATTTGCGTTAAAGTTTTGTGTTAAGTTTATATTCTTCTTTTATATTTCCAATATCCTTTGATGGAACCTTTTGCTATTTGACTAGGGTTACTTTAAGGTTCATACAGAGTAGTTGACATCATCTGGATGCTGCTGCTTGCCAAAGGTCATGGTCACAGATTTGTATATATGTGTTAAATTTGCGTTAAAGTTTTGCGTTAAGTTTATATTCTTTGCTTATATTTCCAACATCCTTTGGTGAAAGCTTTTGATATATGACTAGGTTTACTTCTATGTTCGTGCACAATGATTGACATCATTTTAATGCTGCTGCTGACCTAAGGTCAAGGTCACAGACTTTAACATTTGCGTTAAAGTTTTGCGTTAAGTTTACATTCTTTGTTTATATTTCAAACATACATCATCTGGATGCTGCTGCTATCCAAGGTCATGGAAACAGACTTATAGGTTTACATTAAAATTTTGTGCTTAGTTGGTTTTCTTTACTGATATTTGTAATATACATGTACTTTGATGGAAGCATTTGATAGGTGATAAAGTTTACTTCTAGGTTCATACCATGTATAAGATTGGTTTCATTAGGGTGTGGTTTCATTAGGCGGTGGCGCTGGTCGGGGGTATACGTGAGCCCCTGCTCACTTGCTCTAGTCTAGAAATGAAATTTTCTCTTGTGGGTTTGTCTGAGATATATCCGACTTGTGCTAAGCGAAATGTTCTAGGAGAGGTCATTGACAGTTTATGGTTATTACATTGACTGTAGCTAATCTATAGATGATCAGATTATAGAACGCAGAATCAATTTGTTTACATAACTATTCATTGATTGTTTAACAGCCCCACAACCCTGAGATATTAAGCTGATAAAATTGTTCTACTGCAGAAGTGTTTCCTCATGGTACATTTTGATTTTATGGTTATATGACCCAAGTCCATTTTGGTCATCTTAAACTTAATGAGTTTGGGGGAATTAAACTCAAGTCAGAATTTCCATTTCACTTCATTTATTTACTTTCTTTCTCTATTTCTTTCTAGTTCCCACCTGGCAGTCTTACTATATACAAAGTTTACTTATTTACACTATAAATCTACATTTTCTTGCTTTCCTGTTTTGGCGCCTAAATTCAAATATTCAATCATATAATCACACTAATCAGTCCTTATCTTTCTCTCTCTAAAACTCAACTGAAGCTTGCCCTGTAGCTCCCATCATCCTTTCCTTCCAGCCTCTTTCTCACACAAGCCTCAACCAATCAAATCCTTTCTCTCAACCAATCAAATCCTACCTCTCTAGCTCCCTCTAGATGAAACTGATATCTACCCCAGGAGATTGCCTAATATGGGAGACCCTGCTGATGATAAGAATCTGGAATGAGGCTATCACCTAATTACCTCATGATCAAACTATCCAGAAATATTCCACAGGTAAAGGGGCCCCATATTAAACACTCTGCTAGGAAGAACTTGGTATCATGCTGGCACCATGTGTATACCTTAATTAAGGTTGCATTTAGAAATACTGAAATAACTGAACCTTTCCTGCACATTTAAAATTTTAAATTCAACTATAAATTTTAACTCTTGATTTTTAATTAAACAATTAGTACCTTAATTACCCTGGTGACAGATGCTCCTCCTCCAACTAAATTTGCTCCTGCAAATTACAAGTCACATCACTTTATACATAACTTACTTTGTCACCAGTCATATTTTGCAAAGTTGTCATGACTGATGCTTCCCATGCAGGCTGCCTCCATCAGTCCTACAGTGAATCATCAGTTTGATGACAGTATTCTGTCAGTAACAGATATAGGTAATGGTCTGTATCTGTTAAGGCCAGATTACTTAAACACTTTAATAGTTCAATATACATATATAATTCTTACACTGAACACAAATAACTGAACTGCCATATGAAGCCAGGTGGGATCAGTTAAACACAAACAAATATAATACTAGCATGCACAATTATGTAAATGACTCAAATTTCAATATGGTAAATGAAAATATTCAAAACATGTATACGATGACTTATACAGAGTCTTTTCTCTGAACTTAAGTTCAATTTGTGAACAAATAAGTTTCTTTGCCATTTTTAAAAGAGTTAATTCTCTCATAAATATTATGATCTGACTCCAGCGTTGTCACCTTCCTGAGAATTTTGTCACTGCTTAAACACTTAAACCACTGTAACGTTCTATATTTCACTTTGGTTATCACCTTTAAAGTGTGAATTTCAACTGAGAGACTCAGGTACCAGGATATATCATGTCTTATTGCCACTTAAAATGTGCAGTTCTAAAATGTTCAACCCTAGCTACTGTTTGTTTTCTCTTATGTCAAATACTGGTTCGGTAATGACAGAGGAAGTAGCGGAAACATACATACAAATACTTTGCCCTGTGTATATCTATCCCAGGAAAGATACATTTTAGCATACCCTCTTTTTGTTATACCACCTTTTCCATCCTGCATTGATATCTGTTCCCACCTAAGATCTAGTACTAACAAGGTAAGTTCAATGTTTTTAAATCAAACTTGGTTGACATGCTAAATTTTATATGTCAAGGTCTTAGTAAGACTGACTAAAATCTACTTGTCGCTCTTTTACAATACTTCAATGTTCCTAATCTACATCACCATTAGAACTTCTCTACCAATGTTGTACAGTCTAATCAATAGGTTTTACATATGCATAATTAAACGACAGATAAATCATAATTAGAAGGTAGGTCAAGGTCAAAGTTACAAAATTTAGTATCTCCCACCCCCTATTTTAAATTGTGGAACCAAAACTTTGCCTAATTAGGTCTTAATTTTGAATTTCATATACTAAATGTAAACTTTTTCTTTAAACCTAACTTAGAATTAACTATTTATGGTGTAGTTATATGCGTAAACGGGAACCTTTTCAAATACAAGGATGTTTACTCTTTAGATGTATTTTGTATGTGATGTTAGTGTGCCTGCGTATGTTTGTCTCACTGCACTGAACCTCTCTCTTTCATTTCCTAAGTGGTATCCTGGACCTATGCCTTATTTTGTCTACTGCATGCCAGTTGGTTGGCCCTGAGGTGACCTTTTGCGTACCTTGCCCGAATATGTATATTTAATGTGGAAATTTTTCCGCATACTTTCAGGGAGTTTGTTGTCATATGTGTATGTGGTTTTGGTTTTATTTGTGACAGTGTCTCTGTAGCGTACCTTATACAACATTTTACCCTCTCCTCTGAAGTTAGGGTAGGCTCTTAGTATTTTCTCTGGAGTCAGGTTGTCTTGCAGTGTCGCAGTTGTATCTGCTTGCTGCAGCTGCTCTTTGTCACTGTTGTCTCCTGTGTTTTCTGTCTGTTCATCTGGCCGTTGTTCTTCGTCTTCACTATCCTCATTTTCGTCCATGTCATATGTCTCCACAGGCTCCTGTAGACCAGGCGGAGGGTTAGTTGGTCTTGTGTTTGGGTCAAAGTACGGCTTTAGTCGATTTGCATGTACTACCGCCTTGATTGCTTTGTGTGATTTTAAGTCTCTGAGCTTAAAATTACATTCACTGAGCTTTTCACTCACATAATATGGCCCAGACCACCTGTTAATTAGTTTGGGAGATAGCCCTTTCGGTGTTCTAGGGTTATAAAGCCAGACATTTGACTGTACTTCAAATTTTGGTTGTTCTGCATTTTTGTCATGCTGTGTTTTGTACTTTGCTTGAGCCTTTGCTATGTTTTCTGAGACTATTTCTCGGACAATTTTCTGGTTTTGGATTATCCTGTTTAGGTGTTGCTCTGTAGTCTGATTTAATTTGGAGCTTGGAATGAGGTCTGTATCCAGGGGCATTCGACACTCTCTGCCAAACAGTATGAAATATGGTGAATAGTTTGTAGAGTCAATGGCTGGGGTGGTTCTGTAACTGAACATGATACTTGGTAAAAGATGTGCCCAGTCCGTCTGAGTATTGTTACCATATATTCGAAGCTTTTGAAGTACCACAGAGTTCATTCTTTCGATTTGCGCATTGCATGCAGCGTGATACGAAGAAGTCCGCAATTTCGTTATCCTCAGTATGTTACACAGCTCTTTCAGGAGAAGCGACATGAAATTCTGACCCCTGTCTGTCAAGATTGAGCCTGGACATCCAAATCGACAAATTATTTCATCATAGAGCTTCCATGCAATCTCTCGAGCTTCCATGGTATGTAACGGCAAGGCCTCGGTCCATTTTGAGAATGAATCTACTATCATTAAGATGTAGCGATACCCTTCTTTGCTCTTTGGAAGAGGACCTAAAATGTCTATATGTAGACGACTGAAGACATGACCTATTGGTAAGGGCTTTAGTAAGGCTTGCTTCTGGTGAATGTACCTCTTAGCTTGCTGACATTCTTCACAGGTCTTGACGTAAGTCTGTATGTCAGCATACATCCTAGGCCAAAAGTACTTTGAACGAATAGCCTCATATGTTCTCTCTTGTCCTTGATGGCCTCCTGTCAAAGCGTCATGATAAGACTTCAGAACGTTGTCACGCAACTTTGTAGGCACTGCTAGCTGTTTCTTGACATCTGTCCATTTATGTCCTTTACTTCTTGGTTGGTAGAGGTGGTATAGTACATCATTCTCAAGGATATAGTACTGTGATTCAGCCACTATTCTGTTAGCTTGATTTCTATCAGCTGGTACTTCTTTATCTTCTAGGTAGGTGATCATGGGTTTGAAGTCTGGGTCCTCACGCTGTTCCTTCCTTATGTCTTCTACCGATATGGGACAGACTTCACTAACATGCTGGAGAGGATCTAGAGTTTCATAGGAATCTATGGTATATATCATAGATGACAAGGAATCGGCAGGCTCTTGGCAATTTACGCCATTGACCTCAGCCGATTGAGCAGTCTCATGATGTAGTTTATATTCTCGCACTTGGCTCTGTTCCTTTTCTGTGATTGTGCAGACCTCTGGGCCAAGGCTCAAATCATCCGGGTCTTCTCGATCATAGGCTTGAGGGGACTGAGTGTCTTCATATGCCCTTCTGGAAATCGAATCTGCATTCGAATGGATTTTTCCAGCTTTGTGAACCACATTATACTGAAAACCTTGCAGGAAAACGGCCCAACGACCTAATCTACCGGTTGCCTTACTTGTTTGAAGAGACTTAAGGGCCTGGTGATCAGAGTAGACAGTGAAGGGTTTGTCTGACAGGTATACCTTAAAATGTCTGATGCCTTCAACTAGTGCTAAGCCTTCTAAATCAGTGATACCCCAGTTTCTTTCGGTCTTATTCAGCGATCGACCCCCATAGGAAATGACATGTTCTCTATTATGTTCATCTTTCTGCCCAAGTATATAACCTATCGCTTGAGTTGAGGCATCGACATAGAGGAAGAATTCTTTTGAAAAGTCAGGAAAGACGAGAATGGGACTCTCTGTAAGTGCTTTCTTCAGCTCGTTAAATGAGTTTTCACACTCCTCTGACCACTCAAACCTTACATCTTTGCCCAGCAATCTGTTTAGAGGCCTGGCTATTTGTGCAAATCCTTTAACGAACTTTCGATAGTAATTACAGAGCCCTAGATATGCTCGAATGTCCTTTTGAGATTTGGGCCGAGGATAAGACAGGACACTGGCTACTTTGTCTTCGTCGACTGTTATGCCTTCCTTACTGAATTTGTGACCTAGATACTTAACCTCTTTAGCAGCAAAATGGCATTTTGATGGCTTAAGCCTGAGGTTAGCATTTCGCAGCCGGTCAAAGATTTCCTGCAGGTGCTTCAGATGCTGTTCGAAGTCTGAACTGTAAACGAGTATGTCATCTACGTACACTTGGGCAAAACGCCAGTTTATGCCACGCAAGACCTCTGACATGACTAAAGCAAAAGCATTTGGGCTGTTCATAAGACCAAATGGCAGTTTATTAAAGACATAGTTGCCCTCATGTGTGGTAAAACCAGTGCGATCTTTTGTGTCCTCATGAAGCGGAATTTGCCAAAACCCGGAATGCATATCAAGTACTGAATATACGGAGGCCTTAGCCTGTCCTATAGAGTCAACTGCATCTTGAAAATGAGTGACAGGGAAATGAATTGGCTCAGTAATGCTATTTAAGGCACGAAAATCAACAGCAAATCTGTAGTCACCAGACTTTTTACGCACTAATATGACCGGGCTAGACCACTGACTTGTTGACTTAGAAATGATGCCATGCTTTTCCATTTCTTCTACCTGTCTGCTTATCTCTGCATGTTTCTCAGGTGTTGTTCTGTATGGTGGCCTACGTACAGGTTTAGCATTTCCAGTCTCTATTCTGTGATAGTGTAGGTTTGTGGTACCTAAATCTGCTATACTAGTTGCAAATACATCCCTATTTTTACCAAGCAATACTAACAGCTGATGTTTTTGTGTATCAGTTAAGTCAGACTGAGACAGGTTGACTCCCATGGAGTTAGCTATGTTGGTGTATTCCTCCTCTGACAGCTGAGGCTTATCAGAGTCACATGTGTTAACCCCTACTGTGTTGATACCTGTATTGATAATGGACTCTTCCTCAGTCTCATTACACAAATCATGCTCATTACATGGGTGAAGTCTTGCTATGGGCTCATTTTGTCTTATTTCAATGTCAACAGTGGTAGGGTTTAAAAGTTTAATATATACAAAACCGTTATTGACCTCTGAAACTGAACGGGCTCCCATGATACAGTGTTTGCTTGCTAAGGTGGATACAGGTTCAACAAGAGACATATTGCTGCTATCAGAGTTCTTGACCTTGACCTTTGTCACGACTGCTGTTTTGGACGGAATGCTAATTTTATTTACTGTCCTGGCTAAAGAGAGTTTCTGAGGGTTAGAGAACATTTTTGCCACAGTCATACCACCTTGAATTTCAAGTACATAATTTTCGAAATCTACCTTTGCTCTCTGACATGTCAGAAAATCTATTCCAAGAATAATGGGTTGTCTGAACTTCTCAAAAATATAGAATTTCTGTTGTATTTCTAATTTGCATATTGTAAGCGGCAATACAGCTATGCCCATTACCTTAACTGGAGTGCCACTTACACCTAAAACATACTCTATATCAGACTTCTGAAGCTCAAACTGCTCGGACAGCCCACTCTTCTTGAAAATACCATATGACATACAAGAAATCTGTGCCCCTGTATCTACCATAGCCGACTGCGCAATTTTCCCTACTCTGATTTCTATCAAATTTGTGTCCGTGGGTTTTCTCCCTGTAATACCCACAAATTTCCCTTGTTCTGCCATTTTACTCTTATTTTCCTCACTCTTCACCTTATTTTTCCCTTTAACACTACCACTTCCCTTTTTGTGCCCATCCCCAAGTTTAGAGTTTCTATCCTTAAGGACAGGCGCACTTCCCTATCTTCTGTCATGCCTGAACCAGCAGTCACGGGCTATATGAGATTTTCTGTGACAGATATAACAAAGTTTATCCTGGTACCTGTTTTTCTTATAAGACTGAAACTCACACTTACCAAACTCTTTCGCCTGTCTCTGTCCCTGAATTTTGTTCACTTCCACTTGTGTTGAATTCACATCTTTCTCTAATGATTGTCCCAATCTAGCATATTTCCGCACGTCACTGAGTGTTTTTGCCTCTTTTTGGGCCACAAATTTCATCACTGCAGGATTAAGTCCCTGAAACACTTGGTCAATAATTTCCTGTTCACTTTTGTCCAGATCCTGTCCCAACCTAATCACCTTCTCAATGTAGTCATCAGTAGTCTCCCCTTGGTTTTGTACTAGTCCCCTGAATCGACTCACATCCCTAATTCTGTCATTCTCACTTGGCAAAAATCGCTCCACAAATGCTGTTTTTAAGTTTTTGTAGTTTCCCTGAATATCTTCTCCCAAAGTATGATACCATATTTCAGCCTGCCCTTCTAGCAACAGAAAAAGCTGAATTGTCTTATCTTCATTGGATACTTTTCTTAATTTCATAACCTGTTCAAACTTGGCCAACCAAAACTTAGCACTTTCCCCTTGGCTGCCACTGAAGGTGGGAATTTTAATTCCAAGATTTGTCTTTTCTGTTTCTGCCATTTTTATGGATTTAATTTCTTTCTCTTTGCTCCTTGTATTATATCCTGATCGTTTTGGCGGCATGAAGAATTTTTGCCGTACCCAGATTCATCCACCATCTATGACCCAAGTCCATTTTGGTCATCTTAAACTTAATGAGTTTGGGGGAATTAAACTCAAGTCAGAATTTCCATTTCACTTCATTTATTTACTTTCTTTCTCTATTTCTTTCTAGTTCCCACCTGGCAGTCTTACTATATACAAAGTTTACTTATTTACACTATAAATCTACATTTTCTTGCTTTCCTGTTTTGGCGCCTAAATTCAAATATTCAATCATATAATCACACTAATCAGTCCTTATCTTTCTCTCTCTAAAACTCAACTGAAGCTTGCCCTGTAGCTCCCATCATCCTTTCCTTCCAGCCTCTTTCTCACACAAGCCTCAACCAATCAAATCCTTTCTCTCAACCAATCAAATCCTACCTCTCTAGCTCCCTCTAGATGAAACTGATATCTACCCCAGGAGATTGCCTAATATGGGAGACCCTGCTGATGATAAGAATCTGGAATGAGGCTATCACCTAATTACCTCATGATCAAACTATCCAGAAATATTCCACAGGTAAAGGGGCCCCATATTAAACACTCTGCTAGGAAGAACTTGGTATCATGCTGGCACCATGTGTATACCTTAATTAAGGTTGCATTTAGAAATACTGAAATAACTGAACCTTTCCTGCACATTTAAAATTTTAAATTCAACTATAAATTTTAACTCTTGATTTTTAATTAAACAATTAGTACCTTAATTACCCTGGTGACAGTTACAGAAGCAATACAGACAGTCTGTGTATTTTGCATTTGAGTTTATTCATGTGTTGAAAAAGGCTTCAAGCTTGGAAAAAAAAAATCCCCTTCAAAAATACCATTTACTGGTGTAAAAATGGTTGTGTTTTGTACCTTGTTAAAATATCTAAACTTCAACTCGACATGTTTCGAATTCCGGGATCTAACTGAACTAGAGGTGTCTTTAATTTATTGTAGAAATATCTGCATTTTATTTAAAAAGCGACATCACTATGTCATTCTCAGACATAGCTGTATTCCTCCCGATTGTAGATATCTAGAAGATACCAGTATTCAAGCATGGGGATATCTCCTTTTGCAATACTTATTGTAGAAATATCTGCATTTTATTTAAAAAGCGACATCACTATATCATTCTCAGACATAGCTGTATTCCTCCCGATTGTAGATATCTAGAAGATACCAGTATTCAAGCATGGGGATATCTCCTTTGGCAATACAGCCATTTCCATTTCACATGCTACAACCTATATTTACCTCTCGGTCGCCATTAGTGTTTATCCATTAAATATGGCAATGAATTTGGGTTTATACCCGCTAAATATAGATACCTTTATCTAACACACAGATATCTCTATTTATAAATAGAAATATCTGCATTTAAGTTTAAATGCAGATATCTTTATTTCATTTCGTGATATCTCTAATTTCACTACAGATATTTCTAACTCAAATGCAGATATTGAAATTTTAATTAGAGATATGTCTTTCTAATATGAAGATAGACATATCTATATTTTAAATATAGATATCTGTATTTAAATTAGAGATGTTTCTATTTTTATATAGATATTTCAACATAATTATACACTGTAATACTCCATTGAAAATATAGATATCTCTATACCTCTATTTCAAATACAGCTATCTATTTTATCTTTAAATAGAATCATTTTGATTTCTAGTTTTGATATCTGTATTGAAGATAAAGATATTTGCTTTTAAGATTGAAATACAGATATCTCTTTTATGCACTATGTGGAAACAGATATCCCCCTAGCCTTAAAAAAGTTTTACATGCTTGCCCGAATCTAAATGATTAAGGTGAAATGTCAATTAGACATTCCTATTGAGAAGACTGGTTTTGACCTGAGACTGTGTTACCATTTTCAATATCAGAGTCTATTTGTCATTCATGGTGTGTGTATTTCAATTTTCGCAGTGACGTTACCCCGCCTCCTACGTCAGCGAAACATATCCATAGCCGAAATGTTATTCAAGGCTGTCACAGTTGCATTCTTCCGCTGTGAAATGAGGTGCTCGCAAGACCATTTTGCTGAGAGTGACTGGAGTGTACGCAGTTGAATGAGAACTCTTGTGCATGTTTAAATGTTTTATGATATCCGAATAATGAAATCAGGGGCCAAAAACTGTAGTGAAAACAAAGTGCATATTAGAAATCAATCCGCCAATCGTGCTTACGTATCTTATTCGCCCTTTTACTTTTTTTACTTTTACTTTTTTTCAGGCAAACCAATTAGCTGTCCCCTGAAAACTGTTGAAAAGATGTAAACTTGCTTAAAATTGTTTTCTAAGTCTGCCAATCAATGCAGAGAACGTAATGGATTTTTTTTTCATATTTTGTAAGGCCTCCCGGGAACGATTTATTGGACATCTTACTGCAGCTAAATGTTTATCGGTGGCTATTCATTGAACAAAACACATGGCGTACTGTTGGCGACTATGCAGAAACTGAAACAATTCAATTCCAGATATCCCGCCCAAGACACCATGTGGGAAAAGAACACAAAATTATGCACCACCGAAGATATCACCAGCGGCAGTCGAGCAGCTCTTTCCCATGTAGATGGCTAGCCTTAACAAAGAACACATACAATGTAAAACAACTAAGACAACTCAAAACAGAAGTGCTGCCTTTGGACGGCCAGCAATGAAATAACTGGGCGGGGATGGGGGTTGGCTTAACAGGGTGAGGAGATGCAGGGAGGTGGGGGGGGGGGGGGGGGGGGGGGCTTAACGGGTTTGCTGTCGACCAACCCAGGCCCTGAAATGGATACCCTCTTGTACTTGTCCATGGTAAATATGAAATGCCGGCAACACTAATTGTACTTAAAAGATAGTGAAAACTAGTTATTGTTGTCAGGATTCATACAGTACCTAAATGCAGGATATAGCATTTTGGCAGGTGTATGATATGAATTGATGTGCGTTAAAAGCTTATTTACAAAAATCTATTTTATGTATTAGAGTTACATAGAATACAGTAAAACCAGTCTCAGATCTAGTGACCAGCTCTATTTTCATAGAATCTGTTGTTGTTGTTTTTTCAGAGCTATCGGCCCTTTGATTTGTTTACGCCTGGAATAAGTTCTTCAATGTTTTATTTCTGATTCACATTCTTTTTCACAGGGTTAAATGACCAGGTCAAACTGACAGATATTACTTTAAAACTGTAAAATTTAGGAACCAGTTCTTATCAGCTGCTAGATGTTATCAATTACCTGTCTAAACACAAACTCATAAACCTTTCAATACCACCACTGTAGCTCTGCTGGGATGCCCTCAGGAATCTGAGGGTCCATCCTTGCTTGTAACAAGGCTTAGAAATCAGCCCCATAACTATAGACTAGCTCAAAGAAAAAAAAAGTATATTCAAGAAAATTTATGAAAAATCCAAATGTATATTTCTAAGCCTTGGGCAAGGCTAGCTAAAAAGCAATGACACATCAATATACATGTATAGGAAAGTTGGGTAAATTAGGACAGCGGGTAAATTCAGACAGTGACATTGTTTCCTTTATATGTCAATTGTTTGGAATTTAAACAAAATTAACTTGGCAAACAGTAAAAATCCTGATGAGATGGCTCATTATGAGCCGTCTCATCTGGATTTTCACTGTTTGCAATGGTATGTCCGAATTTACCCGCTGTCCGATATTACCCGACTCCACTCTACAAGTACAATATTTCTCATATAAAAAGTCAGAACCTTAGATAAGGGGAAGTATTTGATGTTAATTCCAAAAGATCTGTTACTCAGTTCTTTAGGTAAGAAGGTTACATGGATAATTTTGGGATAATTTTCCATATTTCAGCATACAGACATATGTTGTGACCCCTCATTAGAACAGTCTCAATTAGAACCATCTCATTAAGATGGTTCTAATGAAGAAGAGATGGTTCTAATGAAGGGTCACAACCTATGATTTTGTTTAGAAATACGAAAAAAAAAAATCACAGAATTATCCTCAAAACCCCACCTTATCTGGAGCTATGGATAACTTAACTTTTCTTGTCGACATACTGTGACTCCTCATTAGAACTGTCTTGCTCGGGTGGATCAGATGAGTGGTCACAACATATACTTTCACTCACAAATAAGAAAATAATATCCATAACTCAACATAATATGCTCCCTTTATCTACAGCCAAGAATACGTACAAATAAGTTCAACAAATAACAAGCTCTGAGATTATCATCCCTGAATGACTAGACCTTGGAAATAAAATTTTATTTCAACAGACTGAAAATTTACTTTTAAGCAAACATTGGCTCAAGCAATATGGCTTTTCATGCCTGTATCATGTATTACATTGACTACCCTATATATATTGCTTCATACCCGTATTGTGATTACCCTAAATATTTTTTTTCAATACCCGTTATCATGTATTACTTTGATTACCCTAAATATATATTTCTTTTCATATCCATTATCATGTATTACTTTGATTACCCTATATATATTTTTTTTCACTGTAACTCTGAAAATTGTATGGAGCTAGTTATTTCTTTCATTAGTGGTGAAATGCAGCTGGATATATCTCCTGATCAAATTGCAAGGGCGCACAGGTTAGGTTCGTTGACAAGGTCGAGAGCTAACTATCAGGTTCCCAGGCGGCCGCTCATAGTAGCGTTTAAAGACTATTCATTAACTGAAGTGATTATGCAGGCCGCTAAGCGTTTGAAGGGTTCACGTTATCGGGTTGAGAGAGATTTTCCAAATGAGATTGCTGACGCTCGGCAGCGTCTATGGCCTAGATTCAAAGAGGAAAGAGAAAAGTACCCTAGGAGTAGAGTAACAATAGGCTACCCTGCAAAGTTAATTAGAAATGGCAGGCTTATTCATGATGAGTTCCCTGACTGGTTCGACGTGTTGCGAGAGAGTCGGATCAGTGGTTTTGATTCCGATTCATGCAAGGAGAGTGATGTAGAGAAAAACCGAGGGGAGGTCGATGATCGGGAGAGGGTGTTTAGACCATGGCAGGGTCAACGTACGCCAGAATCGCAAAGCTGTGTTTTCCAAGTTGGTGCGGAAGGGGATTCGGATTCGTCAGTCGGGTCATCAGCTTACCCACTTACACAAAGTGAGTCAAACAAGAATGTAAACATTGAAACAAAAATTCAAGCAGCGCGCCCGAAGGATATTAAGCAGTTAGAGAGAAAAAAGTCTGGGAAAGGAAAAGCTGTTATTAACAATGTACCTACCAGTAAAACTCAAAATGTTGCGAGAAAATCACAATCTCGTAAAACTGAAAGTAGGACGACAGTGAGAACGTCTTTGCTTCCTGACTTAACACGTGGTCGCTCACGTTCAAGGTCAACACAGAGGGAAAACCAAGAGCCTCAACCAATCGAAAAGGAGCAACAACCTCACGTGAGTACGAATAGTACTATGGACATGAATGAACATTCCAATCTTGGGTCACATGAGAATACTAGCCAATAGGAACGCGGGGAGAAATCACGCATTAATTGTGCCTTATTAAATATCCAGGGCCTGGTGTCGAAAAATGTAAATAAACTGCAGTCAGAAGAACTTCAGAATCTTTTTAGCAACAATGATATAATTTTGTTGACGGAAACATGGTTAGGAGATGAAGCAAATATACAGGTAAAGGGTTTCAAATATTATCAATTGAATCGAACTTTGAGAAAACGCAATGCAAAAAGGGACTTGGGTGGTTTGGTTGTTTATATTCGAGAAGAGCTAGTAACCGACAATACATTATATATGATGGACAATGACGACTTGATATGGCTTAGATTAGATGGAAAATATGTTAATATGTCTGAAGAGTTATATATATGTATTTGTTATAATGTGCCAGAAGGTTCGAGCAGGCAGGGTCTGATGGACAGTGTTGATATTTTTGATAGAATTACGGATCAAATAGTGCAGATAAAGTCTTTGACTGATAATAAATCTAGTTTTTTAGTGTGCGGCGATTTTAATGCGAGGGTATCTGATTTTCCTGATTATGTTGTAGATGATTCATCTGACCACATACATATCCTTCCTGAAGATTATTTGACAGATGTGCCCTTATTAAGGGTTTCAGAGGATAAGGGCTTTAATAATTATGGGTCACAACTACTTGATTTTTGCAAGCAGACAGGATTACGAATTTTAAATGGAAGGGTTGGAGCAGATAGTAATTTAGGGAAGTATACGTATGTGAGCAGCATAGGAAAAAGTGTAGTTGATTACATGATTGCAAGTCAATCATTGTTTTCTAAGATAAATACATTTAGAGTTGATGAGCCAAATATTTTGAGTGATCATTGTATAATACAGTTTTCTTTGCATTCTTCAGATATTGACTGCAACCAGAACGAAACAGAAACAGGCTCTTATTTAACATATAAATATGCATGGGATAGTGATAAATTAGAGGATTATCAGTCTGCAATGGGGTCTGACAGCATAAGGGAAGCGATAAATGCTTTGCAGTCTGAAGTAAGTTCTATAGAAACTTTAGAAGATTTAAATTCTAATCTTAGTTCTTTTCAGGATATTATGGAATCGGTATGCACACCTCTTTTCAGAAAAAATATTGTTCACAGAAAAAATTATGTATCTCGTGACACGAATCAGCCTTGGTATAATGAAGAATGCAAAGAAAAAAGAAATATTTTTTACATATGTTTGGATAATTATAGATTAAATAAACAAGATAATGAATGTTGTGGTAATATGGTAAAGGCACGGTCAGAGTATAAAAAGGTATTAAGGCAAAGCAGATATGAATATAAAAGGGAGCAAACTCAAGTTTTAGAAAAACATCGATTTGAAAATGCAAAAAATTATTGGAAACTTTTGAAAAATTTATGCCCATCAAATGCGTCAAAAAAACTGACCTCAAAGCATTTTGCAGATTATTTTCGAGCAATAAATGACCCTGAAAGTAGATTTTTTCAAGCCGACGAAGGTGTTTTGCTTTATAATGAAAGGTATGTTAACGGGGAATTAGGGGTAATGTTTCAAGAGTTGGATGCTGAAATTAGCTTAACTGAAATCCGAAAAGCAGCACAATCATTGAAGTGGACCAGACTTATGGTTAAATGAATTTATAGAATATGGCATAACTAATTTGTTAGAATATTTTTATATTCTTTTCAATAAAATTTTTGATATAGGGTATTTCCCAGATGCTTGGGGTGATGGGTTTGTTGTTCCTTTACATAAGAAAGGTAGTGCTGAGAATGTCGAAAACTACAGAGGTATAACTTTACTGAGTGTAATAGGTAAGCTTTTTACAAATATTCTCAACAATCGCTTAAATTCATGGGCTGAAAAGTACCATATATATGTTGAAGCTCAGTTAGCTTTTAGAAAGGGCATGTGTACTATTGATAATGTTTTTATTTTGAATAGTTTGATTTCACACTGTATAAATGGTAAAACAAAATTGTACTCAGCATTTATAGATTTCAAAAAAGCTTTCAATTTCGTTGTAAGGGATATTTTGTGGTATAAGTTGATTCAAAACGGGGTGAGGGGCAAAATTTTGAATATCATACAATCTATGTATAATAATATAAAATCCAAAGTAAAGTTTAATAATGCACTTAGTGACGATTTTTCAAGTCAGTTGGGAGTTAGACAAGGAGAGTGTTTATCTCCCTTTTTATTTAGCATGTACTTGAATGATTTAGAAAATGAGTTTATCCAAAAAGGTGTAGAGGGGGTCAATATAGGCATGTTAAAGCTGTTTCTTTTGTTGTATGCAGATGACATTGTTATTTTTTCAAATTCTGTGGAAGGACTACAAAAGGGGTTGGATGTGTTAGCAGGGTATTGTGAAAAATGGAAATTGACGGTCAACACAGATAAGACAAAAATTATGGTTTTCAGAAAGGGAGGAAATTTACCAAGAAATCTTAGTTTTAACTTTCGAGGGGAAAATATTGAAATTGTGAGAAAATTTGTGTATTTGGGTATAACATTTACTGCGGGTGGATCTTTTAATGAAACTCATAAAACACTATCAGGACAAGCATTAAAAGCAATTTTTAAATTAAATCAGTATTTATTTAATTTTACGAATTTGTCTCCAAAACATGTGCTTGATTTATTCAATAAGCTAATTGTTCCTATACTATGTTATGGTGGTGAAGTTTGGGGTTTTTCAAAACCAAATCAACAAGAGAGAATACATTTGCAATTTTGTAAAAAGTTACTTGCTGTGAAAAAATGCACACAAAATGATTTCATCTATGGGGAATTAGGAAGGGTATCTTTACAGACAAAGTTATACTATTCAATTATTAGTTACTGGTTTAAAATATTGGAAAGTGAAGAAACAAGATATATTAAATTTGCATATAAAATGATGTTAACAGACATGGAAAATAAACCAAATATTGTCAATTGGGCTTCAAATGTTAAGAATCTTCTGTCAAACTTAGGTTTTTATGAGGTCTTGTTGAACCAGTATGTCGGAAACAAGAATGCTTTTCTTATGGAACTCAGGATTAGACTTACTGATAATTTTGTTCAAAACTGGAATAGTAGAATAACTAAATCAAGTAGAGCAAATTTTTATTCTTTGTTTAAGAAATAGATCAGCTCTAGCAGTGAATTGTTGAGTAATAATTCACTGTTTGGAGGTCAGTTGTAAAGTAGATCATATCACGAGTGCGGAGCGCGAGTGATATATCTACTTACAACTGACCGACAAACAGTGAATTATTACTCAACAATTCAATGCTAGAGCTGAACTATTTCGATTCTAACACTAAAAAAACGCCGAAAAACTATTCTTTTCTTTCAAACTCTCCCAACCTTCCTGCCAGCGCGTTCATGCTCCCGCCAATATTCTTAACTGTATCTAAGAAAAATGTTTGCTTTTATGGCGATTTTAGAATGAAAAAGAGACGTTACACCGTCTAACGTCTCAAAACGTCACAAAATTACGTCAGTAGTTGCAGTGACGTCAGCAATTAGACTCACACGCTCTGAAACAGTGAATTGTTGCAGAATAAAACACGGTAGCTTTCTATAGCTTCTATAGGCGCACTGTGTTAGAATTTCAAATTTCAATCATCAGTTATATTTAGAAATGGTCAATGTCCAAAAATTTAGAATTGCATTGACAAAACTTAGAGTTTCTTCACATCGTTTAGAAATAGAAGTAGGTAGATGGTCTAGACCTAATAGAACACCAATTGATGAAAGGAAATGTTTTTATTGTAATAAGTTAGAAGATGAATTTCATTTTTTATTAGAGTGTCTTTTATATAAAGATTTAAGAAAAATATATATACATAGGTATTTTTGGAACAGACCGAATATGTTGAAACTAAAAGAATTATTAACTACCGAAAATAAGAAAACGTTGATTAATTTAGCCATTTTTACCGAAAAGGCCTTTAAGTTGAGGAGAGATATTTATGGATGACTATTGTATTTTTGCAATTGGAGTTGGACGCCGTATTTGTGTTTCTCCCATAGTAGTTAGTAAGTTTGTATTTTGATTACTGTAGCACATTGAACCGATTTATTGTATTTATATATGCATATATACATTATTATATGTATGTTGTATACTTGTCATGCATGTTACACATGAGCATGTATTGCTTAAAGTAATAAAGTATCAGTATCAGCATTTTTTTTCATACCTGTAATCATGTATTTCTTTGATTACTCTAAATATTTTTTTCACACCCTTTATCATGTATTACTGATTACCCTAAATATTTTTTTCATACCCGTTATCATGTATTACTTTGATTACCCTAAATATATATTTCTTTTCATATCCATTATCATGTATTACTTTGATTACCCTAAATATTTTTTGTTTTCATACTCGTTATCATGCATTACTTTGATAAACCTAAATATCTTTTTTTTACACCCGTTATCATGCATTACTTTGATTATCCTAAATATATATATTTTTTTCACACCTGTTATCATGTATTACTTTGATTACCCGTTATCACCAATTACTTTGATTACCCTATATATATATTTTTTTCATATCCGTTATCAATTATTACTTGAATAACCCTAAATCCTTTTTTTTCACATCCGTTATCATGTATTACGTTGATTACCCTAAATATATATTCTTTTTCATACCCGTTTTCATGTATTACTCTGATTACCCTAAATATTTTTTTTCATATTCTTTATCATGTATTATTTTGATTACCCTAAATATTTTTTTTTCATACCCATTTGGCATTATCATGTATTACTTTCAGTACCCTAAATATATATTTTTTCATGTGCTTTGATTACAGTAAATAATTTTTTTTCATACTCTTTATCATGTATTACTGTGATTACTCTAAATATCTTTTTTTCATACTCTTTATCATGTATTACTGTGATTACTCTAAATATCTTTTTTTCATACTCTTTATCATGTATTACTGTGATTACTCTAAATATCTTTTTTTCATACTCTTTATCATGTATTACTGTGGTTACTCTAAATATCTTTTTTTCATACCCGTTATCATGTATTACTTTGATTATCCTAAATATATATATTTTTTTCATACCCGTTTATATCATGTATTTCTTTGATTACCCTAAATATTTTTTTTTCACACCCGTATCATGTATTACTTTGTTTACCCTAAATATATATATTTTTTTTCATATCCGTTATCATTTATTACTTTATTACCCTTAATATTTTTTTTTCACACCCATTTCATGTACTACTTTGATTACCCTCAACTTTTTTTTTCACACCCATATCATATCTTACTTTGATTATATACCCATAATATTTACTCTTTTTTTACTAATTCTCATTACAATGTTCCCCAAGAGGCTTATGGGAACAAATTCATGACTTGCACAGAGCACAGGGTTCGTCCATGTCCTTTCCAATTCATAACAGACAGTGAAATACTTCTTAAATTTAGGCAAAAAAGCTTAAATAATACAGATTATTAAACCTAAAATGGCACAGCTGATACATAAAACATACAAGAAAGACAAAAATTTCATGGAAGGCAGTGTCTTGCCCACTTGAGCTTTGTCATAAACCAGAGGTAAAACAAAAACCTTAAGCTGCTGATGCCTAGGTTTTGCTTCTGCTTGCTGCAGGGGATACAATAACAAACACTCAACAAAATGAAAGAAATTGCTGAATTATTTCCCTTAAACAGCCCCAAATCAAGAAAGACAAGAAATCCACAGAAGGCCATATCTCGTCTGTCTGCGCCATGTCACAAAACACAGCTTAACTAGAAAACCTGACAAAAGTTTATGGCCGACACTGACGATGACAAAGTGAAAGCTATGTCTCACTTTTGGTAGTTGCAGGCAAGCCAAATATCACAAAAGTATTTTCAAAACCACATATGAGCCGCGACACGACAAAACCAACAATGTGGTTGTGCGCCCAGCGAAGACTCAGATCAGCCTGGGCATCCGCCCAGTCTGATCAGAGTCTTCGCTGTCCGCATGAGGGTAGCTCAGGCCCTCAGCTACCCTTTAAGCGCTTAGCAATAAGTCTGATCACACTGGGCGGATCCCCAGGCTGATCAGAGTCTGCGCAGGGTGCACAACCACATTGTTGGTTTTGTCGTGTCGCGGCTCATATCATCTCGAGCTGAAGCCTAACACCTTATTATAAAATTGTTCCCCTCCAGCCTAGCTTCAGTCTCTTTGACAATGATCTAACTACTCCACTGTACTCTTTCAGTCCTGCTACATTGTTTGTTTCTAAGGGGTCTGTGTCGTATAAATATAATTCTCTTGCATGAACATCACTCCAATTAGCTCTAAATGACACAGAGTCAAAACCTACCCATTCAGTATAGCGACTCCACTTAGTTCTCATTGAATACCCAACAACATTTATGTCCTGTAATTTAGGCTGATCACTGATTTGTGTTGGAAAGTCTGACGGTCTTGGATACTGACTGAATGCTGCAGTTTTCCATTTAAATGAAGATGATTGGTTAAAAATAGTTCTATTAATAATTGGCACTAGACTGGTACCCTCTGTACACAAAATAGTACCAGAAGAATTGACTGGACACAGTGGAAGTGTTGGTAAACCAGCCAGTTCAGATAAAGTTGGGAAAATATCTACAAATTCTGCAAATTCCGACGTAATATTGAAGTTTCTGTATTTTTGAGATTCAGAGTAGTTCAGTGGTGTAGAATTATCGTTTTCTTTGCTCTTTCTAATTTTCTTTTTCACGACATTTGAATTTTTGAGGTCTCTGTAACTGAGAGGACTGACGTATGGAAATGGTCCTGATCTTTGTTTCCCAAAGGCTGTAATTCCTGGTATATAAAACATAAGGGGAGCATTGACTGACACCTCAAAATTACTGTACTTGCTCCACTCCTGGTGTTCTCCCAGGGACCAGCCTGCAAACACAAACAACAAAGTGTCCCACTATAACACAATATACAAAATCAAAAACTTTTCAGTCATATTTATACATGGCATAAGTAATTGAAATAAAGTCATTTCATTAAACGTTAAATATTTAACATGAACCTAAAATAATCTCTGAAGGAAGTTCATTAAATTTCTAATCTGAAAATCTAGCTGTACACGAAATGAATATTTTTTTTCCAGTAGGGATAAATTTGTTTGAAATGGGGCAATCTTCTGGTCCTCCTGCGAGCTTATGGACATAAAATATATACCATAATTATTCCAAATACTGGGACCAGGATGTGACAGGAAACAGAGAAGACCATATCAGACAGCTTCTGTACAGCAGTCTGATCAGTGCCTGTGCAGTTTTGGCATAACAACTGAGAGTAAAACCAACTTTCTCAAATCTGGAAGAATGACAGTAATTGTTAAGGTGAATGAATACACTTTCAGGGGAAGCAACTCTGCCATTTTCACTTTTGCCTCCTTCTCACTGGGGTCAACTCATAAAGCAAACTGTTTGCTCCTCTAGGAGCAAATTCTTTGTTTTAAGAGTTGACCCCTTTTAGGTCAGATTTCATGGCTCAGGGAAGCAAACAAAAAGTCTTAAAAGTTGTCTCCCTTTTGTTCAAATTATAACAGAACATGGAAGTGTACCCATGCAGCTTAAAGTGTCTCAATAACAGGGGAATTAAAAAAAACCCCTCACCATGATCTCCAAGGAAAGCTATAATCGTATTGTTGGCAAATCCATTCCGTTGTAATGCCAACAGCAGTCTGCCAACCTCGTTATCCATGTATGATGTTGCTGCATAGTAACTCTGTCTCAGAATTTGTGAGAACTTGTACGGTAGAGGACCAAACGGAAAACTAACAATTTGTCTTTTTACATCATCTCTTTCCCTGATATCTGTCCATGGATTCCATGCCACATATGGAAGGTTGATGGGATATGTGGGGTCTTTTGAAGGTGCTATCTTGGACAGTGGGTATAATTCTGAAAACAGACATCAAAACAATAATGTAAGTATGAACTATTAAGCTTGTCCTATATTTACTTTATTAGGGGTATTGAAACTTACAGAAAATGTTGTTTTCTTCTTCTTAAATAAAACTATAGAGGATGACAACCATTTGATAAATATTTAGATATTGGTAGTCAAAATTTTACCAGCATAATGGTATCAACAAAACATGGAACTATGAATGACAAGCATTAAATATAACTGGCTGACTCCTGTATAGTACATTTTGCATTTACATAATTATATTATTGTGTTTTGGGCCAGAGGCTGAAATCACAGTGCTTATTTAGTCTGTAAATCTTATTAGCAAATTATAACTCCATATGTATTTTGTGTGCTTGAAAATGTATTGGAAATGACATTTAGTCAGCTTTTGTGATTTTTTTACATTGTAAGCAAAAATTTGCATTATGAAATAAAATACTGGCCATCATGTAAGCAGACAGATATACTGGCCATGTTCTGCTTAATTATTCTTAAGTTTTATAGAAATATCTACATTGTACTTAGTTTGGTGGTGAAATTTTTGTACAGGGCCCTTCTGTAATCACCCTTCCCATCATCCTTATGTTACTGACATTCTGTACAAAAGAATGTAAAACTGTTAAGGCATCTATCTATTCATTCCACAGGAGACAGCTTTTACAGAGTAGAACCCTGGTAGCTCAAAGTTTTAGTGCTGGCCTGCTAAACTATTTTCCCTAGTTTGAATTTCAATGGGTGTAACATTCTTTCCAACCACGACCTGGCTCCACTGCAAACTGCAATAACCACCCTTCAATCAGCTCAATGTGACTGAAATACTGTTTAAAGAGCTTTAAAACTGTAAGCTATCCATCCATTTTTCACAGAGTACATGTACTATGTTGCATTTGTTTTCCTAGTAGGTGACTCCATGCTCTACGTACAGGGGGCTACTCTTATAGGAAAAATCTTTCCCTTTACTTGAGCGTAGCCCCTGAAAGAAGGGAGTGAAATATTTCAAGACCAGAGTGACCTCCCTTAAAGATGTCAAAATTTTGTCAAGCAAGTCCTTACCCAAGTACTCCTTAGGATACTTCAGAGGTATATGAGGTTTGTGATACCCCACCGCCAGGAAGAATGGCTGGTCTCTGACCTCTGACCTATTATGTAAGACCTCAATGGCATAGCTGGTGCTCTGGATATCTGGCAAGGTCTGTTCTGGCATCTTGGAGATGTCAACTGGGCAGACAACATTCATGTACAATTTACCGTCCGGTCCAGGACATACCTGAATATTTTGAAGATCATGATAAGCAGAAATATCTTGATGAATTTAAGTGATCACTAGAAATGTTTTTTGACTAAAACAGAAGTCCCCCACCTACACTTTCCTAGCAGTATTGTTTTCCCATGTTAAAACCTCCTGTAACCTTGAAAATAGGGTCAAGGTCACCAAAATTTAATCAAATCTTTTCGACCTCCAGCTGATACACTTGCCTATGTTTGGTCACAATCCATCAATCCCTTCAGGAGATATAGTGCAGACAAACCATTTTTCAGTGTTCTTTGACTTTCTGTAACATTGAAAGCACGGTCAAGGTCAACAAAAACTAATCTGCTCTTTTCCATCTCCCAGTGATATATCTACATGTGAGTTTGGTTAAAATCTATCCAACCACCCAATCAGGAAATATGGTGTAAACAAGCCATTTTTCAACACTCTTTGATCTCCTGTGACCTTGAAAATAGGGTCAAGGTCATGAAAAAGTAATCAATTCTTTTGCATCTCCTAATAATAGATCTGTGTAAGTTTGGTTCAAATCCATCAATCCATTCAGGACAAGCCATTTTTCAACTCTTTAACCTCCTGTGACCTTGAAAATAGAGTCAAGGTCAACAAAATCCAATCAGTTCTTCCCCACCCAATGATGTATATGTGCAAGTTTAATAAATTGATTGATTTGTTGCTTAATGTCTATGGTAAACAACTATCGTCATGTCGGGATGGTCAGTTAACCTAACCACACTATTCCTGGGCAGGCTTAGACCTCCTAAGCAGTTAACCAGTACTAAGTGCACATACTTTTGCCAGTAACTGACAACTGCCCTTCTTGAATCAGCGGAAGGAGAAACGAAAGTATGTGGCCAGACCCGGTATCGAACCCAGGACCTCTGACTTATGAGTCAGGTGCCCTACCGAATGCGCTACGCAGCCCAATTCCATCCATGCCTTCAGGATACAGGGCAGACAAGAAGCTATGTAGATGCTGATGCTGATAGATCCGCATCAACAAAATACACCCCCCCCACCCCCACCACTTTGGTCTTTGGTGGTGGTAGGGGAGGGACATAATAATTGTGTATACTCAAGTGGACAATACAAACCAGAAAGCTTTGTAAATACGATGGATGAGGGAACTAGCAATGACAGTGTCTGTCATTCATTTTGTGACTCACTCAGTTCAGTAAAATACCCTTTCATTAGTAATGGACTTCCCCAAAATGAATGTTTGGAAGAGTCAAACTTAGATTTTAGGGAGTTAATAAATACAGTTTAGGCTGTAAAGTTACCGAGTATACCTCCATGTTTTCCAGCCATTTTTGCAATAAGAAACAACTTTTGTGACTTCCTGCTTGCTTTCTTAGACCAAAAGGTGCTCTAGTCTTACAACAAGAATTTGCTCTTTAGGGAGCAAATTTTTTCTATAAGACTTGCCCCACTGAGAAGGGAGGCAAAAATGAATGAATATGACACAGTTGCTTCCTCTGAAAGTGTAGCAATTCACCTTAAAGCAATATGTGCTGACAAACTATGCTGACAAGTAAACATATGTGCCAGAAAAGCAACTATCTGAGCGGCAACACGACAAAACCAACAAAGTGGCATGTGCCCCCAGTGAAGACTCAGATCAGTCAGGCATCCATCCAGTCTGAGCAGAGTCTTTGCTGTTGGCATGGAGGTAGCTTATGATCTTAGCTAACCATTAAGTGCACAGCGAAGACTGATCAGGCTGGGCAGATGCCCAGTCTGATCTGAGTCTTCACTGGGTGCACGTCATTTTGTTGGTTTTGTCGTGTCACAGCTCATTTATATTTCATTCTCAGAAAAAATGTACCACTTAAATAAGGTAAGAAGAACTTTAATGGAATTCAGTCAGGATCTGACTACATGTACCTTTTAAGTTGTTTAATTTGAACTTTCCCAGCTCCAAGATAACTAACTTACCTTTGCATTTTTATATTTCTGTGTGGAAGGATGATAAGCAGGGAATGACCAACTGAATGGGTAATCATCGGTATGGCCTGACACTATACCTAGGAAAACAGAGAAAACGGTTTGTCAGTAATGAGCTATAAGTTGTTTTTGCAGAAAGCAATGTTTACAGAAGTATACAAAGAAACTATAGTGCATATAATGTGCAACACAAGTCATACATACCAGAAATGAATTTATTGGCATAAAAGAAAGATTTGTCTCCCTTATTTTAATCTCAGCTCAATGTGAGGAAAAATAACTGACCACATTCCCAATAAATTGTCATAAAAGATTTGTCTCCCTTGCTCTATATAAGCCAGTCTCCATGAAAACCGGGCTTAATGACATAGAAGTTATAATAAAGATAACTGCATCACTGGAAAGTGATAGCTTTCCTAAACGTTTCCTGAAAATTTGAGAGGGTTACCATTATTTATTACGAAGATATGTGCTTTAGAATCGAACAGGTTGGGCAGTTTCTTAAAATGATGTTATTAACGTCGTGCAAGTATGTTTTGACTTCAACAGCTTTTGGTGCGTGCTAGGCAAAATAACTCGGACAATATGTGTGTTCGCTCATGTTCAATGTGTATGTGATAGCACACACATGATAATTTGCATGATTCAACGTTCTTTCACAAATTATAGGTCTTTGTTACGTTATACCATCTGTTTTCAAGGCTTCAGGGTTACCATAGATTAAGCGTTGCCATGGCAACAGACGTCATATTTACAACTGTTTTCTGTCTGAGTTCAAGGGTGTTATAACAAATTTAAACGACTAAGGTATTTTCAAGGAAATAAAGAGAGGTCCAAAACATTATTAATTTTGGCGTTTTTCAAACGTAAACAACGTAATTATTACGTAATGTCATTAAGCCCGGTTTTCACAGAGAACGGCTCATATATATATAATAAATTCACAGTGAGGAAAAGTGACTGATCACTTTACAAATTTATTAACAGAGACATGTCTCCCCTGCTCCAAACAGGTGTCTAAACTGTTTTCTAATGGCATCTGGGAACAGCAATTACTCAGATAATGTAGAAATACAAAATTTTGCTTTTGAAAAAAAAAAAAAAAAAAAAATGGTGATTTTTTTTTCATATATCCAAATGTTTTATAGTCCTTTGGGTTATTTAGCTGGTATAATGGTTTGACTGCCTCACCAATACTTCTATTCAGTATCTTTTCTACCTTAAAGCAATGGTACAACAGCTATAACGTACCTGAAGACCTATTTATCTCAGTGTGTTAAGATGGCTGTCATTGGAGCTTGGCCTTGTGGGCTTGATCCCCAATATGCCATGGAATGTTATTTATCATGCACCTGCTGCAAAGTTCCACTGATAACAGGGGTGTAATAACACAATGTGATATCATGTCACTGTAGAACTGCGCTTGCGCGAATGTTATCAGGTCATGTCTTTAGAAGCGATCTCAGAAGACGATTGGCTGTATATTGACACTGGCCGTGATATCAACATTCGATTAGTTTCTTGACGTCACCGACTTATGTCATAATGAATTCGCAACGTCAACAAGTTCGTACAAAACTGTGTTTGCTTATCATTAGCTTGCCGTTCTTTACGCCGTAAAATCTTCTAATGATGCATGATAAATAGAAAACCATGTAAGTGTCTTTTGATATCAAGTTTATCAGGCTCGACCAGAAATACGTCGGACTGGCTCGGCAAGCCTCGCCATTCCTACGCTGTTTCTGGTCTCGCCTGATAAACTTGATATCAAAAGACACTAACATGGTTTTCTCTATGTCTCACCTGGCCACAAAACAGTGTTAAACCAGAGAACTTGACAAAAAGTTTGCACTGCCGCAGCTGACACCAGAAAAATAATATGTATGTGTCCTTTCAGCTATAGGTAGTTGCAGACAAGACCATGACCACAATACCAGTTCCCCTACCTGTGCTGTGGACCGAGTCAGTCAATTACCATACATGCCAAAAAGGCTGTCAGCTGAGACAATGGACAGCAGTATCAGCTCAGATGACAGCCACTAACAATAGTATCATTTACCACTACTAGTCAAGCTTACGACAGCATTCTCAGTCGACAGCCACTTTGTAAAGTACCACATTACTCGACAGTCGACAACACAGGTAGTCATATTGGTATTACCCCTGTACAGACAAGAAGATCTGCTAAATTCTGTCCTGACTGTTCTCCCTGGGTTGGCAAAAACCTCTTTTTCACGTGCTGACTATGAATGAGTGCTTTGGCAGTGCCTAGTGAGTGCATTGGCTCTAAGTAATTAAGCAAGTATGTATGTGCATGCATTTTAAAATTCTGAATCTCAATTCCCCGACCGAGGATCGAACCCGGGACCCTTCCATCTAAAGGTGGACACTCTACCACATCGCTATAGTGACAGTCTTGTTATTGTCTTAGTGCCTGGGAACATTTTGTCAGTCTAAGCAAAGAGAAAAAACAATACACACAGATCAGTACTCCACATGTGTCAGGATTTTAAGGACAAGTTGTCTTTCTTATTTCGCAAGAAAACATAGAGTCGAACTTCACTGGCTCGAACTCGGAAGGCCCGAACGCCATGCTTCGGTCGAACTGACTTTCCAGTCCCGGCAAAACTCCCATTCATTTTAACTTAACCTGCCACCTTTGGCTCGAACTATGATGGCTTGAACGCTCGAACCCCAAACCCGGTCCCTAGGGTACATTTTCTATGTAAAAACCCACCGATGGCTCGACCTAATTACCTTGTAAATAATTTCCATTTCAATAACGTCACTTAGACGTTTGATCACTGTCATAAGACGCTTTGATATTGACAAAGCGGTTTTAGATTTTCTCCCAAAAAGTGCGTAGCTTAAATTATGACAGATAAATAAACAGGAAGTCACCCTTTCTATGATAGAAAAGCATAGTACATACAGCTGGACCTTGTGAGTTGGTCTTAAATGGCTCAAACCACCGATCGCTCAAACTTTTTTTGGTGGTCCCGGCAAGTTCGATCCAGCGAAGTTCGACTGTATATTAGAACCTCATAGTCATAAGAACTGTGTCTGTAAGGGCGAGAGGGGACGTCACAGGATATGCTTTTAAGAAAACATTTGTACGGAAAATTATCACTGAATTTTCTTTTAACATCTGGAGTACTGAATAACATGTACATACTGAAATAGCTTTTTCTGAAACGGTGCGGACATCACATTGCCAAATAAGAACAGTGGTTGTTAAAGTCTATATACTAGTATGCCAACAAACTGTTACAATTATTACCGGTTGTATAGTCCGTTTGCTTCAAAGTGCAAACGGGGTTTTGCTTATTTTCTTGAAAACGATGAAAGTTCCATCAAATGTTCTCATGTCCTAATGATTCCTATAACTATACATGACAGAATATGGAAAGTCCAAATTTTTGGAAGCTTTTGTAAAATATTTTCCATTGACCTTAATGCAAACACTGAGTAGTTTCACTAAAGGGCGTTGTATGCTTGTTAGAACAGCCAAAATATTGTTGATAGGCAATAGCGTAAACTCGTTGTTTACTACAGGAGTGGGCGTATAAGAATGAAATAGTAAAATGTATTCACCTGTCCTCATGCGTAACGCATGGTATCACTGGTCAGGTGATACTTTGTTGTAAATAAACATTGAACTATTATATTATTTTGCGAGTAAAAATTGTATGTTTTAAAATTTGATAATATATGGGTGAAACAAAAAGATGAAAAAAAAAAAAAATGGATTCAGAATAAAATTTCAATTAATTATGCAAATTTTGTTCTAGGGATAGCATACATTGGTCACATGCTCTAACACGTAAAACTAAACGGGAATTCCAACAGCCAACTTTTACTCCCTTGTAATTAAGAGGTGAAAATGACATACCGGATTACCGGTATTTTAGGTCTTGTTTTTGTATAGAAACTTTTTTATGCAAAACCTCACATTTTGATTTTCTTATGTATAGGATGAAAATTAAGAATGAGCAATTCTAAAATCTTCTACCTCTCACCAATTTTGAGAAAATATTGGGGATGCCATTTGCATTTGGGAGCAAACGGACTATACTATTAGTGAGTGTCATTGTCGAAAGTGAGGTAAGTGACTGTATTGAGCCTCTTTAACCCATTCCATTCGGGATAGCCCTTTAGGGGTATCTGGACAAACAGTCTGGATCCAGATCAGGCCCCATCTGAGATCCAAACTGTTTGTTGCTTAGACATCATTTCTGCAAGAGCTAACCAGTATTGTCAGAGTTTTCTTGATTTTTGATGCAAAAGACAATTCCAGCAGACGGCAAAAAATACTCAGAATGCAAAGGGTTCGAAAAAAAAAAAAAATAGAAGCGAGGCCACAGTTACAAAACCAACTTGTCAAAGAAAGCATACATAACACAATGTATACCAGGATGAAAGACTTTTCCAACAGAAGCTGTGAAGTAGCCGTTGTTCTTGAAATGTTGTGGCAGTGTTGTAAAGTTTCCTGCATGTGTCCGCCAGTAGGAGTGGACATCATACAACTTGGTAGTGTCTGGTCTCCGGCTTGTCAGGAATGAGGTTCTGCTGGGTCCACATAATGCTTGCTATTAATCACACAAAAGACAAGAGGCATAAACTGGCCTGATTTGTTCCCCTATCAAATAACTACTTTCTTGATCAGTCACAATATTAATGATTTATTCAGCTTTAAAATGTTGTTATTTCAATCTCTAGAATGATCCTGAATATCAAAATCAGTCTTATATGAAATTCAACCATGAAATAGGTTTTCCCCTTCTAAAACAATCTCAAAAATTTAGATCCATCCAGATTTTTGGAAATCAATTATAGGCACTCCACTCCCCGCCATCCCCACACCCTCACCTCAAGAACTTTATACGGTGGTGTTTTTCATCATAAAAGTAGGTCACTGAGACCTTGTTTCATCAGATATGCATTGACCAGGCTGGTGCAAGCACCAGTAAAGTTTAACAGGCCTGAGGCTTATAGAAGCTGATATACAGAACCTGACGTAATGCAATATTCATAAAAGTAGGTCAATGTAAACTAGTTCTGTGAGAGGTGACATGGAGCAGTTTAGTGCTTGCATTGATCAAGTCTGAATGACCTGGGACAATATACAATGATATACAGGGCCATGGTGTCAACTGTTGCAAAAGATATCCCTGTGACCTACTTTTATTTGAGGTAAACTGGAATGCTTGGTGTCTTCACTGATGAAATATGAAGCATCACAGGGTTATAGAAGCGGACATACAAGGCTGACCTTAAGAATTCTACATGGTGTCCAATCATGCTAAAGTAGGTCACCGTGACAATGTTTTATGAAAGATAACCTAAGTGGCCAGGCCATGAAAGTTCCCAGGCTTCCTGGAGCTAAGATGCTTAGCTAATCTGTCATGCTGTTTGTGTAAGTAGGTCACTGTGATATAGCATTGTGGTATATGGCCTAAAGTGGTTTGATGCAAAAGCAAATGAAGTTTGGTGCACTTAATAATCACCCAAGGGCTCAGCCTAGAGGGCGATTTGGGAGAAATAGTCTCCCTAAGCTGGCTGACTTCTCCCTATATGGAGCTGAGGGAGAAGTGAAAATGTATAGAACTTAAAGAACAAGAGGGCCATGAGGCCCTGAATCGCTCACCCGAGCAATTGGCAAAGTGGCTTTTTCTTATGTCTGAAATTGTCAAACTATGAGTCTTGGGTCAAAAGTCAAAGAATGACCATGACCTCTTGTACTCATAAAGATAATTGTATTTACCAATTTTTAGGCCTAAATCTTCAAAACTTTCCATGAAATCTTATGTTCTAGCATTTTCCCATATTTGACCTTGCCATAAAATATTCAAGGTCAACCCAAGGTCATCATTTTGAGCAATCTTGATAGTACTGGAGTACCCAATGCTACATTCTGGGTCAAAGGTCAAAGAATGACCTTGACCTCTTGTACTCACAAATCTTCATGTACTCAATAAGATGACTGTGTATACCAATTTTTAGGCCTTAATCTTCAAAGCTTTCCAAGAAATCTTATTTTCTAGCATTTTCCTTTATTTGACCTTGCCATAAAAAAGGTCAAGGTCAACCCAAGGTCATAATTTGAACAATCTTGGTAGTACTCAAGTACCCAATGCTACATGCCAAGTTTCAAGGCCATGGGTCCATTGGTTCTGGAGAAGTAGATTTTTAAAGGTTTTTACCATATATGGGCGTGGCGGCCATGTTGGTCATGTGACATGGACGGTATGAACAAATTTTTGTTCCCTTAACCCCTAGAGGCTCTATATGAAATTTGGTTACAAATGGTCCAGTGACTTTTGAGGAGATTGTTTGAAATTGTCAAAATATCAGAGTCCTGGGTCAAAGGTCAAAGAATGACCTTGATCTCTTATACTCATAAATCTTCATGTACTCATTAAGATGACTGTAGATACCAATTTTTAGCCCAAAATCTTCAAAGCTTTCCAAGATATCTTAAGTTCTAGCATTTTGCCATATAAAAGCACAAGGAAGCAAATTTGACCTTACCGTAAAAAAGGTCAAGGTCAACCCAAGGTCATAATTTGAACAATCTTGGTAGTACTCACGTACTCAATGCTACATACTAAGTTTCAAGGCCATTGGCCCATTGGTTCTGGAGAAGATTTTTAAAGGTTTTTACCATATATGGGCATGGCGGCCATGTTGGTCATGTGACCAAGACCATTTGAACAATTTTATGTTCCCCCTTCCTCTGGAGGCCACATATGAAATTTGGTTACAATTGGCCCAGCGGTTTCAGAGGAGAAGTCGTTTGAAATTGTGGACAGACGACGGACGACGGACGGAGGACGACGGAGCCTTACCATCCTATAAGCTCCCCCGGAGCCTCTGGCTCAGGTGAGCTAAAAATCCAAAATTTGGATCAAAACTTCTGCCTGAAGTTCTGAAAATGTCGCAAAACTTCTCCCTGTCTGAAAGCTCTAGCCTGTCCCCTGCACCCACTGTCAAAATATTTCTTTACTTCAGGTGAAACGATTCTACTTGTTCTCTTTTTCATTTGCTTCCCTTCTCAACAGGGGTCAGCTCTTAAAAGAAAAATCCTCTACGAGCAAATTCTTTGCTTTAAAAGTGGACCCCATTCTGGAATACTATGCCCTCTTGAGAAGCAAACAGAATTTCATGTTGTTCCCCTTTGTTAAACTGATGAAAAACATAGAGGTGGCAGGGGTCAGCCTAGAGCTTTAAGACTGGGAGAAGTTTTGCCACATTTTCAGGACTTTGGGAGAAATTTTGGTCCAAATTTTTAATTTCTCTATATGTTCTATACATTTTCGCTTCTCCCTCAGCTCAAAATAGGGAGAAGTCATCCAGCTAAGCTTAGGGAGACTATTTTTCCCAAATCGCCCTCTAGGCTGAGCCCTGAGGTAGGCAAGTCAATATATCAGCAGTATTATTGGGAAAGAGGCCGGGGGCATTTAATAGAGCAGGGGCGTTATTAGGATTACTACAGTATTTTCATGATGACAAATAAACAGAATTCATTTCAGCAATACAGAGCTCTAGATATTTCTCATTGAAACCATATGTTGTGACCCCTCATCTGTACCATCTCATCAAGACGGTTCAGATGAAGGGTCACAACATATGTATTTATGCAGAATTAACAAAAATTATCCCTAAATACTCCCTCTTATCTAGAGCTAAATGGCAATATCATGCCCATCCTCCCACTTCTCCGAACCAAAAGTAATCATCTCTTTCTCTGGCATCCACTTTTATTGTATGCATTTAATAATAGAAGCATACTGAACAAAAATCTTGGTTAGCTACTCACTGCACTAGTCTGGCTTCAGACCCTATGTTCAATATATTCTCTGCAAAGGAACATAGGACCACCAGAGTAACATACAGATTTGACTGGAGCCAGGCTACTCACTGTAACAATATTTCTTATCAAAATAAAACATTCGTAACATTTTAACTGTGCCTAATAAAAGGCCTTACCAAGCAGCAAATTAAGCAAAATACTTTATGAGAATTTTATGTGCACCGTGTACTAATCATGGGGCGTATATAGTAAATTATGGCATTGTGTAATAGTACTGTTAAGCAACTGAGTGCTTCAGATAAGAAGATTTAAGGATAATTTTCGAATTTTCTCCATGGAAATCTAAGTTGTGACCCGTCGTAAGAACCATCTTGGCGAGATGGTTCTAATGAGGAGTCACAACATATGTTTTCATTGAGAAATAAGAAAAATCATCTCTGAATTATCCTCAATACCCCCACTCATCTGGAGCTTTGTTTTAATAAAAAATTTAAGAAAGCAATTAATTAGGGGAAGAGAGAGAGAGAGAGAGAGAGAGAGAGAGAGAGAGAGAGAGAGAGAGGAAATTACCTGCACATAGGCATTTTTGAACACTACTGACTGGCTTGCTAGATTGTCTATATTTGGAGTGACCATAAATGTGTTGCCATAGCAACCAAGAGTTGTCCTCAAATCATCCACAACAATAAACAACACATTTGGCTTCTCTTCTAATGAAAAACAAAAAAACCCGAAAAACCCAATTGAATATAAAATGACAAGAAATATGTAACCGCCATATTCATTCAGCAATAAGAAATGTTTTAGATGGATCTAGACTGCAGGTTTGGAGGAGAAAACACTAATAGCTGAATTACACAAGGTGCATGCCAGCATAAAATACCTGCAAGTAATGGGATGGAGACAGGGATGAAGATAGGATGGGATAGCCCTGTTCATATGCCCTACTTTGAAAATTTACAGATTGAAAAATTTACATTGATTGTGCATTAACATTGTTTCTTTTGCTTTTCAGACTCAGATCTACCCCTATCTCTGCAATGTGTAACACTGAAAAGTGATTCACTTTTTACCAGTCTCACATAAAAATACTGCATAATTCAACTTATTTAATAATTTGTGTTGAATAATATGAGTACAACTGAGATGGTATCTTACCACTAACAATCTTAAATCACGGATTATTTGTCAATGTCATGTTCTTCTGTGGTATGGAAGCCATTTCTGTTTGTTTACATGTACAGTGCAAATTTGAACAAGATTGTTATTTGTACGATACTGCAACAGTTGTACTCATATTATTTAACATAAATTATGAAATAAATTGAATTATGCAGTATTTTCATGGCAGACTGGTGAAAAGTGAATCACTTCTCAGTGTTACACTGCAAAGATAGGCTTGTATCACTACCATGCCGGTCAAAGGAGGCTAAGGTAGTGAATATCACTTGAATAGAAGAACTAGTTCCTGACATGTGGGCTGTTCAAAGTATGACAGAACCTATCCATATCTATATCTGTGTAGTACCTTGAAGATACCAATACTGGCTTTTACTCAACGGGAGAGGGCGCAATTGGTCTCTTTTGCTTATGATGATGCGGAAGCTTTCCAGTGAATCATAAGTCAGTCATATTACAAAGCCATTCTGGAACTACCTAGGCCAACCTTAGAAATATTCTTGTTTCCCCTTACCCGACCCTTTTTCTCAATGGTGGGTAGGTCGGTCGGGATTTTATTTTTTTTTCCCCGGAAAAGTCAGAGCTCCAGATAATCTTTTTAAGCGGGGACATGCTGACGCCTCACTCGAGCCGCTTCATCTCATAGTTTTTAGACGTAGGAGCATTTTCAAAAGTACTTGCATATTTAGGCCTATAAGTCATATAAAAATAGACGATGCAGTTTTTATAATTAAATAGGGACGGGCGAATGGCGCCCCGTTACTACGGATACGTTCCGCTGAGGTGCATGGGCATGGAAGAATAAGACACACAAGTAAAACACACGCACACACTCATAATTAAATGTAAGTGTGAAAGTGCCATATCGGGGACATGTGTAATGTGCATTCTGATCACGGTCTATTCTGGTTACTTACGTATTTGTTCAATCAAGCAGTGTAGATATGAGGTGACAGTCCAGACTGGTACACAGATTTTTTATAAAGTCCGTCGCATTCCTATTTTAATGTTGGCCATATAGACAAGAACAGTATTTAACACTTTCATTCAAGTTTTACGATCAGAACAGTGTGACCCCGACGAGGCTGCGTTGTTAGCAAATGTGGGATCGGATGCACCAGAGATAAACACACTCTCGTTGCATAGTCGTATATACACTTTTGTCACATACCCTGTTTTAGATATTGCAACAACCCAAATATGAAGATCTATCTCCGAAAGATGAGCAAACATTTAATTGTTTATGAGGGTGAATGGGTCAATCTGTACCAAAACAACATGCAAACATTAATTGTGGTGATTGCGAATTACGCATTCTCATCAGGGAATACGCTATAACAGAGTGTATAGACGGTAGTAGTTTTTTAAATACGGTAAGCACCTGCACGTGCCTATGTTGATCAGACATCAAAGAACGCCGCATTGAAGTGGACACGTGTCATATAAAACCATGAGACAGGAAAAGGTACCTTATTCCATATACCCCGATCAGCTTGCGCAGTAATGCAATGCGACTGATGTTTCCTATTCACAACTTTGATCTTTGGATTATGAGTGTAAACTTTTACCATAATAGAAAAGCGAATATTTTCTGCGCGTTCGCGTTCCGTTGGACACATCTGGGACCTTATATGTCTGCTCGCTGGTTGGTTGATTTTATTTGATGCTTAACGTCCGCGGTAAACAACTAAGGTCATGTCGGGACGGTCAGTTAACCTAAACACACTATTCCTGGGCAGGCTTAGACCTCCTAAGCGGTTAACCAGTACTAAGTGCACATACTTCAGGGCTCTCAATCACCGAAATTTGGGGCCGAAATTCGGCCCCATTCCCAATGCCAAAAAGTATGTTTTTTTCCCAATTCCAGCTGAAAAATTCCCAATCTGACTAAGCCTATTGGGTTCAAGAATACTCCAGTTGCATCAACGCAAAATGTATTAAAAACCCCTTAAAACTAAAAATGTAAACATAATTTATAACTTTAAGGGAAGCGACTACATTTTCAATCACAATCGTCATGTTCTGTTACTGGTAAGTGGTACCGGGTTTTATCATGTACTGTTAGAGTTACTTCCCTTTCATTAGACGGGGGAATAGCCTAGCGATTTTCGCTGCAATATGTTAATGTTTTCTTTGCTTCAAGGGCCAATATTAATGTGGTGAACAATATTTTGACCTATTCTTTAATTTAAAGCCTTCCAATGCTAAAATTTGATCGGAGTTTTCACTTTTGGTGGATGATTCTGCTGTTTTTGTGTTTCGTACCTGAATCGATTTTCACAGACATTTTCGGCCATATCCAAAATCATAAACAGGACTACCAGGACATCCAAGAGTTAGTATAGTGATAGTGACATACCATGGATGTTTTGTACTTGCAGGACTGAAAGTTTTGTCATGTTCTGCATTGTGACAGTCTACTTTCTCTCAACTTCACATTATGCTTAGTTCACAGATGCTTCAAACCTAGAGTGTTATACTGTTGTTATATTGAAACACTTTTTTTCTAGGCCCCAGTCTTGTCTCCAATTTGAGAGTGGCAAGATAGGGAAGGAAAGAAAGAAAAACTTAACACACACAAGGGGCCGGGTAGCGCAATTGGTAGGGCACCTGACTCGTAAGTCAGAGGTCCTGGGTTCGAATCCCGGTCTGGCCACATACTTTCGTTTCTCCTTCCGCTGATTCAAGAAGGGCAGTTGTCAGTTACTGGCGAAAGTATGTGCACTTAGTACTGGTTAACCGCTTAGGAGGTCTAAGCCTGCCCAGGAATAGTGTGGTTAGGTTAACTGACTGTCTCGACATGGCCTTAGTTGTTTGCCGTGGACGTTAAGCATCGAATCAACCAACCAACCAACACACACAAATAGTTTTGTTAGATCTAATATCCCAACTATTTGATAAAATTTTAAAGTTTATTACGATTCACTATCTGCTAGATCTATGTCTGCTTACTGACTGGATTCCTCTGAAAATATAACAATACCATACGTAAGTTGTGTTGGTCTGACAATGAAAACTTCACACATAAAACAATGAAAATTTTCCCAATTTTAGACAAAACAACAAGGTTGGCAAAAAGGCGGGAAATACTCATATTTCCCAGGACGGCGGGAAATACTGGTAATTCCCGGGAATTACTGGTAATTCCCGGGAATTACTGGGAAATTGGTCTCTCTCCACCTACAAAGTTTTAAATATGTATTATAACAGCCATAAAACTATGCAAAGCAAAAAATAATTAAACATCCCCTTTATTTAAACATCAAACAAGAGAAGAGATAAAATATGGAAGTGGCTACTGACAACCGGTTGTCACTAGCCTCACAGGCTACTGACAACCGGTTGTCACTAGCCTCACAGGCTGCTGACAACCAGTTACTATAAATCCTATTGTTTTCAAATAATAAAACTCAAGATATTTTTAGAATATTAGTTTCATGGTACTACTATTATATCATGATATTTGTTGATATTTGTTTCCACTCTGATCAAGTTTTAAGTTGATTGTAGAAAGCAAGAAACTATTAAAAGAATCAGATGTAAATTTCTGTGTTTTTTTTTTATTATCTTCATTATTATTGTCTGGAAGTCATTGGGGTATTCATACAAATAGCTAAAAGAATTTATGCATCACATACACACAAATTATACATTTACCTTGATGGAAAAAAGGTTTTATATAAATTCTCCAGTTACCATTAAATGATCTTCCCTATAGTTATATTCTTGCTGTTCAGTCAGGCAAATTTGTTTATTTACTGATTCTATTCACTATTAAAAATAAACTACAAATTCATAATAAGAATACAAGAACAACTACTATGATCATGGAGGCAATTGTGCAAACAGAATTAGCACATAAACTTTGTAAGTGGTATTTTGAGTTAGTTCCCTTACAAAGTATGATTTGAGTTACTTCCCTTGGAAAATCTATTTTTAGAAGATATATCTTCTCCATATTTTTGCCTTTTTATTTGTAGATATTTTATTGTTGTGATTCATATGTATCTTGTTTAAAGCATAAACCTATTGAGAATTATTTGTGATGTTATTACAATGAACCAATGCTTCCTGTCCTTCAAAATGCATATTAATTTATTAGCTGGTTGTCAGTAGCCTCACAGGCTAGTGACAACCGGTTGTCTCTAGCCTGTGAGGCTACTGACAACCGGTTGTCACTAGCCGTCGCCATAAAATATTGTCTAGATCTGCATATATGCAACCAAATTATTTTTTATACAAACTGTCCAAAGGTGAGTCTGCACATACAGTTGTCTCTGTCTATCAATAAGCTGTTATAAAACACTGAGGTTAAAGGTACTACACTACAGTAATTGTCACCTGACAGTTGAATAAAGACAATTGTTTTTCACACCTTCAGTTGTGTTTGGTCATTACTTACAATAGGAAGCATAGTAAATCAATATGATAGATATTCTCTTGAGAAGTCCTTTGGGAAAAAAAAGACATTATGGGACTTCATCAGGTAACCTTTGGACTACATTGTCCACACATCATTGTTTAATTAATCAGGTGACAAACTCAAGGATATATGCAAGAAACTGGAGTATGGTACACACTCTTTTTTTTGCAGAGTAGTTGTGAATCTATGCCCACCTTTGAAAACCTTCACAGGGTTCTGTCAAATTTTCATATGATCAAACTTAAGAACAGATTAAGTTAGCCTGCAGAAAGCAAGGGTCAGCCTAGCGAGATTAACTGTCTTATTAAGCTGACTGACTTCTCCCTATATTGAGCTGAGTGAGAAGTCAAAGTGTAAAAAACACACATGTATAGTAAATCCAAAATTTGGAATAAAATTTGTCCCTGAAATTCAGAAAATGTCGCAAAACTTCTCTGTGTCTGAGAATCCTAGGCTGACCCCTGAACCAGGGAAAAAGGTTTAAGTAAAACTGCAGCTCAGTTTAGTACTCATATATATATTTGTATGTGAACCAAATGATAATACCGGTAAGTGATTAAAGAAGAGATTTTACAGTCTGTTAGCTTTATAAATAAGAATTTTAAAGGCAATTTTCTTTGAAATTATAGCTTTTGATACAACCAACAATCATCTGCTGTGTCCTCTAGCATGGACCAGTCCTGGAATTTACAACCTTATTTGCATGATATGCATATAAATGACTACAAATATGAGCTAACAACTTAAATTTAAGGAAATAAGACAGAATATTTTAAGAAAAACAGCTCTAAAATTTTATATTTCCCAGTATTTCCCACTTTCGCCAAATTTGGAGTATTTCCCAGGACGGTAATTACCGGTAATTACCACTGGGATTTCCCGCCACCAGTATTTCCCGGCCAACCTTGCAAAACAACGCTATTTTTCCCAATCCTAAAGGCCCCGGCCCCATTCCCAAAAAGGGGTGTGAGAGCCCAGTACTTTCGCCAGTAACTGACAACTGCCCTTCTTGAATCAGCGGAAGGAGAAACGAAAGTATGTGGCCAGACCGGGATTCAAACCCAGGACCTCTGACTTACGAGTCAGGTGCCCTACCGATTGCGCTACCCGGCCTGGCCTGCTCACTGGAGACGTTTTGATTCAATAGCGTAGGGAAAATGAGATTTCAGCCATGTGCGTTTCTTAATAATCGAAATAGTTTTCAACCTAATACTAGATTGTTTGTCTAGACAGCGATGACCCTGATCAGACATAGCGAATACACATGCTTATCTGCGTTTTCCCTATATGCACATGTCGTAATGTACCCTAAAAATGTAGCCTTTAAAGCATAATTTTATGCGATATTCGCTAGTCTAGGATTAACTTTACGTAATCCGATTTATTTTTTGATCAGTCTCCATGTATTTCAGGAAAAGACAAATTGAAAATAACAATACCCGGAATGCAATTTCGTTGCTCAACGATTTTCGCATGCCGCTCTGTATCAAAGAATGACCCTTTGTTATTGCCCGACACCGAAATTTTCAGCTCCAGGTTACTCTACATAAAAACTATCGGCACGTGCGTTGTGCGGCAGCCTGTGACTTCAAAAGCTGACTGAAATCCTTTGATCTTTTGCCAGTCTTATCTAAGGTGGTTGAGTGCATTTTTGTCTCCTTTATTCCGGACTGCTTCTTTTGTCTCCAAACATAGTTAAAAAGACGCTGCCGTTCATTTTTATAATGGATAATCCTGTTTTAGTGGGAGTAGCCTCACACCGTACATTCGACCTTTAACAGTTTGGTAGAATCCGGTCGGGTACGGAAAATACAGATGTTTACCGAGGCACGTGCCTTTTCGCGGGTGAGTTATTTTCTTTATTTTTTCTACTTTATGCATGTATTTTGTGGCAGAAAGATAGTTGTCGTTTTTGTATGTAATCATGTATATATTTGCATGCCGTCGTTCTCGTTTTTATCTGCGTTACTGACGAGAAAGTTCACAAGGATATGAAAAGGGTGGATTTTGCCATCGAATTTTGTCTTTGTAATCTTAATTTCTCCTAGAAGTATATAATTTATAAAAATATTTTGATGTTTTTAGGTAGCCAGATATCTAAAGCAAATATAAATTCATAAGTAAGATCACGTTGATTGATAACACTTGAGCAAAAGCGGCGTCTTTCATACCATATGGAATTTTCACGTATACGGGTCATGGCAGTCGCTTTCTACGGAAGAAAACGGACGGATGAAATACATTTCGATACGGGGTATAGCAGTCATATTGAAGTAAAACGTTTTGCAGTGTTGGCCGCAGGTGTTGCACAGTTCGCTACTATTTCTGTAGTGTACTTGTCTTCTTCAACATTTTGAATTGATAAAGCACTATTTTATGTCATAGCACATCTTCGCAAGCCAAGGATTCCTTAATAAGCCTCGTTCACACGGGCAAAATTCCTGTGACCAAGTATGTTTGTCATAGAAAAATGTGCTCGTGTGAATGAAAAAAATATGCCAATTTAAACTTTCTTTGTTAAAGTTTCTGTGACAAAGAAACTTTGATCGTGTGAATGAGGCTTTACGTACACTTGGCCAAAGGCATATTCGTAAATCGAATTTCCCACTGCGCCATTTCTTGGGTGCGAACAACATCCATCACAGCCAATCAAATTATCCGTAACAAACTATTTTCCGCATAATAGGCGCTTTGTCGATAGAAAATATCGTGATAGACGGACACTCGGCGCCAGATGTGTGCAACTATAGTTACGCACCGCTGAGCCATTTGGGGAACGTCGTTACGAGAATTGAAACAGAACAGAACAGAAAACATCGTGGATACCGTTAACAGTTACTAAACAGGACGGCTCGATAGAGCTGTTAAACCCAAAACAACCAATCAACAACCAAACAGGAGTAGACGGTCAATATTAACCAGTTCATCAGTGTTTTTGAACAATCATGCGAAGTTGTTCAAAAACTGTGTTTTGAAACAGATCTTCTGATCTAAAACTAACACCCCGGGGGAGCAACTCGCTGCAGCCAAAGGGCGGCGCTGTGGGCAATCTGATTAGCGAATAGGTCGTCGGCAAATTGTAAGGAACAAAGTGGACTTAGTACCCATGACTAGCAAAAATGATCATAGCAGAGTTATCCTGTATATATCAAGAGAAATTTGTTGTTGATGATGCGTTTAGGTATCGCATCACTGGTTGGTATCAGCTATGATCATTTTATACCCCCTTCGAAAGATGGGTCGTATTATGTCGTGGCGATATCCCTCCGTCTAGTTGTAGTTTGTCCGTCTGTTCACTTTAACTTTCATGTCCGCTCCACGTCTCCTTGATTATTGCTAGGATTTTTGTAAACTCAAGATTACCCTCCTGCCAAGAGCTTTAGCGAGACCCAGTGTAGAACTTGCACGTTACTGGTATTTCATCGGCCCAGTTTGATCAGAGTGTTCGCTGTCCGCCCGGAGCTAGCCGAGACCCTAAGCTACCCTTTCAGTGCAGAGCGAAGACTCTGATCAGACTGGGAAGATGCCATGGCTGATCTGAGTCTACGCTAGAGGCACATACCACTTTGTTGTATTCCGTCTTTAGGAGCGTTGAACTAATCCCGCAGGCACAGAACGTCGAACTGACGTCGTATTTACTTTGATGAGACATTTTGACGTCGCATCGACGTCAGTTCGACGTCATTTCGACATCCTGAGCCCGCTGGGAAGGCTTATGTATAGTCCAACAATCGCCTTTTATCTTGGATTTGAGCTGCAGTGTTAACTTTCACCTGCCATCGTCTCAGTACGCATGTACTAAATTTGTATAGTCTTATAATAACATTTGAGAGAATTCCACCTTCTAGCACCTCAAACACACCTGGTTAACTTTGTTTTCAAGGATGTTACGAAACGAAAAAGAGCTGAACATTACGAAACGTAAAAATCATAGTTACCAAACGACGCAATCTTCAGGTTGTATGGTAACTATGACTTCTTCGTTTCGTAACAGCTCTTTTTCGTATCGTAACAGCCCTTGTATATACATAGTTAACCAGGGGTGTGAAAGGTACTCGACTCGATAGGTTACCTTTCACATACTACAAGGTGGATTCGGGGATCTCTTGATCTTTCAACGGTTATTGTAAGACTTAGTGCGAGCGCACTGAGATGATGGCACATGAAAATTAACATTGCATATTTTATTTTTGTGTCGAGACCGAATATAGGCGTTTAGTGCAACAAATAAAGCTAACGCTCATAGTGCCAGGAATTTACGTCGTGCTTAGTCTTTTCTTCTATTTCCACGTGTCCAGCAGGCAGGCACATGACGTCTTACCTACGTCAAGCTGACGTCGATACAACGTAATAACGTCGCATCCACGTCTGTAGGCGCCTTTCGGCGTTTTAGGCCTGCTGGGTGATATATAACAAATTTAAAACTGACTCCTACTATGTACTAATCAACTGACTGATTTAAAGAATCATTTAAACTAATAAGTATGAGATGATTATGAATGAATGAATATTGTATTTTCCTCAAAATTACAAAAAAAACTCCTGTTAGAAAACTTACCCAGCAGGCACACAGCATCATTCACTTAAAATTAATCATCGTTGAGTCAATGTCATTCCGTCAAATCAACGTTGATTCTATGTTGATTCAACGTTGTGTGCCCAGTGCATTGGTTGGTAAAAGGTTGTAAATAACCTAAACTGGCTATATGCAAAACACCGACGACGTTCAATCTGATGAGTGGACTCTAATGCATTCTGACCACGAACTGATCGGGAACTGTTCTGTGGGCCATCCTGAAGTCTTGAATGCTGAAGACCATAACTGAGCAGGCTGGTCTGGGCTAGAGGCATACTGTTTTCTTTTGCGGTAACAGTACTTCAAGTAGGACAAATTACCTGCCAGTGCAGCTGGGCGTCCTTGGTGAAGTCTTTACTGCTCCCCGGTGTGTGAAACGAACAGTGACTTCCAGACATGAGCGGTTGTGCAGACAGGTCTGACTCCATACCCAAAAATGCAGTTAGGTATACATGTATAGCTTCATGTTCAGCAAGAATATAGTATTGTTCTGACATACCGTGTGTTTGGTTACTGCAGACTGGTCTGGGCACTCTCAGCTTTTTTCTGACTTGATGTAAACATGGACGGTTGGACGGACGGATGGATAGATTGATGGATTGCAATTTTAAATCAAAAGGTTTGCTATTAAACGTAAACACTCATGTCAAGAAACGAAAACTGAGGTGGTTTGGTCGCAACTCAAGGTCCTCTGGCTTAGCAAATACAATTCTACAATTCACAGTGAAAGGAAAAAGAAGAAGGAGATTGGAAGACAATATTAAGAAATGGACTTTGCTAGCTCAGCTAGGGCAGCTGAAGACGAGACTAGGTGGAAAGGGATTGTTGTAAAGTCATCTGTGGTGCACCAACGGCCTTGCAAGGTTACGGGATAGATTCTAGACTAGACCAGCTCATGTTCATATCAGCTTAAGCATTATCTGTATTTTAGTTATACCGGGTTGTCATATATAAAACACATATATATTAACACATGAAAGGAACTCCGAGTTATGCATATCCAGATCATCATGTGGACATAATCAGATTGTTCAGGCTTTGCTCAGATCGGCTGTGTATGAATCACATGATCATATCGTCCTTTTACCTTTTAGAAGACGATGCGAAGATATTAGAGGCTTGCCATTCAGTGTCAAAACCGAGCTGTTCACATGAAAAATCGGTAAAGTAGCATGTGCGTGAGTTGTTATGCATACTTGTAAGATTGAAAATGCCTAGCCTTTTGGTCATCACAAATAATGAGACATTCCATTCTGACACACCACGTCAAAACAACGTTGTACATAACAACCTGGATGCAAGGTTATGACGCTATACTGGCGTGCGACCAGTGGTGGCCGCGTACCAGTGGTGGCCATTTGCGTTCTGCACTCGCAGTAACGCATTTGTTATGTCTCAGATTCGGCCATTTTGTACAAGGTAACAAAACAAACGCCCGGGAAGAAGCTGGGTAAAATTCTCTGCCTGGGAGGCAAAAGATAAACAATGTCACCAGGCTACCCTCATATCAACATCATTGCCTTTCCGGGGAACTACAACACTTAACACGTACATAAATAAATACAGAAATAAACAACATGTACAAATTACTGATTAATGTTCATTTATCAGGAAAAAGGTATAACCTGCAACCAAAGCATCTTAATTCTTGTAAATTACAGCACACGTGTAACAATTATTTATGTATGTTTTCGATGTAATACGTAGCGTGTGCCTAGTAACACAATATGTCGGTTACAAGATAAAAAGGTGTAATAAAAAACGGCCACCACTGGTAGCCTGCCAGTATTATTATCTATACAAGGTTGTTGCGATGTCATAATGTCATAACGTTGCATTGACGTCGTCAGAAGGTTTTTTAGAAGCTGTATGCATATTCTATTCTATTCTATTCTATCCCATAACCTTACTAGGTCGTTGGGGCACCACAGCTGACTTCAAAACAATCCCTTTCCACCTTGTCCTGTCTTCAGCTGCCCTAGTTGAGCTGGCAAAATCCATTCCAGTCCACTCCTTGATATTGTCTTCCCACCTCTTCTTCTGTCTACCTCTTCTTCTTTTTCCTTTCACTGTGCCCTGAAGAATTGTCTTTGCTAAACCAGAAGACCTTGAGACGTGGCCAAACCACCTTAGTTTCCGTTTCTTGACCAGCGTCAGGAGTTCATCATATTCTCCAATGGCTGCTTGGATCTTCCTGCGAACCTCCTCATTGGTTATATGGTCCTTGTACGAAATGTTCAGTAACCTTCGGTAGCATCTCATCTCAAAGGCCTGCGTTCTTTTCTCTAACTCTGCTGTCAAGGTCCATGATTCACAGGCATACAGAAATATGGAAATGACAAGGGAGCGCATAAGTGTCACCTTTGATCCAAGAGATATGTTGTTATCTCTCCAAATTGGTTTCAGCTTGGCAAGAGCTGAAGTGGCTTGTGCTATCCTTGAGAGAACCTCCTGTTTTGAGCCATCATCTGAGACAACTGCTCCAAGGTATTTGAAGCTGCTTACAGTACCCAGCTTCTGCCCCTTTACCTTGATCTCCCTCTGGATGCCATCTGCGCTGTTTGTCATCAGTTTGGTCTTCTCAGCACTGATCTCCATCTTATACCTTGTGCAGGTCTGGTCGAGACTTTCAACTAGAGCTTCTAGTTCCTGCTCTTCCTCAGCAAGAGCGTCTATGTCATCGGCAAACCGCAGGTTGGTAATATTTCTGCCGCCTATGCTAACCTTTCCGTCATGTTCTTCCAGAGCATCGGACATGATCCGTTCGAGAAAAATGTTAAAGAGGGTGGGTGACAGAAGACATCCTTGTCTTACTCCAACTGTATGCATGCTGTGTTAAAAAAAGAAAAAAGAAGATTGTTGTGCAATATTCGATCTTTTCATGCAGAACATATAATGCCGTTGTCAAGTAGCAGAAGAAAATTGGGCATGACGTAACAGCATGAACATTCTGCAGGTGAGCAGATAGGTTTAAGCTAGAGCAACAGCTCTAAGTCTTTCAAGTCGGTTACAGTCTTTAAGATTCAACCAGGCCCCATGGTTATAAAACTTTTTTTGTTGCTCAACTCAGCTGAGCATGTGGATACCCAGACTGATCTGAGTCCTCGACGGACACACATGCCCGATAAACACACAACGTTCTCAAATTGCGGAGTGATTTCAGCAGTCGCTGTGGAAGCTGGTTAGACACGGATGCGCCGTCTGATATGTCTCTGGTGGCAAAATACTTGGTAGACCGAATATCTGTTTTATTTAGATTTTGAGCCTCGTAAATTTAACGGCACTTCTGAGTTTGAAGATGTATGTGACATACAAACCAGCTTATTCACATGCGGAATCTAAGGTAATTGGATACAGGTTTTCCGCCATTTTACAAGGGAAACAATTTTTAAGACTTCCTGTTTGATTCACTGGAGGATAAAGCCTTCCAAAATGGGATCAACTCTTTCAAAGATGGAAAGGGATATAAAATGGAAAATGTCGGTGTTTCTTCCCCGGAAACTCCGAAAGTGTACCTATTTACCTAAAGACAGATTTTTTACAAGGGTCGTTCCCGATGTGAGCCAGTATGGACATATGAAGTAATATTTTCACTTTTAAAAAGCAGTGACTAGCGTTTGGGCAAGTAATAGCGCTCTCGGATTCTTCAATCTTCCTGGGTATGACAGAAATATTGTTTGAAAGTCCCTTGAATCGGAAATCATCCATCGAATACGAAAGTGAAAGTATGATAAATTTGTCCGCTGATGTTTTTGTATTATTCCCCGTACAATCTCGAACTTACGACTGAAGGCGCAATTCAATTCCCACATGGAAACAACAAATTCATTTAAGTGCCTGAGTGAATGAAAGGATGCCTGAATAATTTACTATTACCGTACGTTATTTATAACCCTGCAGGCACATGACGTCGTAATGACGTCGGCTAGACTTCGATGCGACGTTATGATGTCACATTGACGTCAGTACGACGTCATTCCGACAGTACGACGTCATTTCGACGTCATGTGCTCACTGGAGCCCGATCTTATAATTAAGAATAATTAAGAAAAATGTAACACCTGGCTACAACGCCATTTTTTTCATGACCAACGAGGCAGCCGTTTTTGGTTGATAGTTTGATATGATTGTTTTTTCCCTTTTCCTATAAAGGGAGGCGCCGTAGTCGAGTGGTTAGAGTGTTTCGGGTCACCGGAAGGTCGTGATTTCGCAGCTCACCATCGCCATCCGACGACTGGAAAACTCTCTCTGCATGTCAACCCAGCAGTAAATATGGGTACCTTTTTCGAATCTGGGAAGAGTAAGGCAACGAAAGGAGAGAGATGGGCTCCGCCTTTCATCAGCTATGCCCAAGATACACAGTGGGTCTCTAACCCCCGTTGCCCCTACGGCTTTTATGGCTATGGGAAACATTTTACCTTTTTTCCTGTAAAAGGTTCAGTTTCATACAAAGCTAAATCGCGCATTAGCTGTTACAAGTTTTCATAATCTAACAACAACAAAAAAAATTGTTATCGAGCAAATTTTGTCCGGTTTTGAGGGCAGGATATGGGATTTGATTGTAGCCTATTAATTCCTGATCATTGCCTGTTCTTATCACAGGGACTCGGGTCATATGGTTTGTTTCTTCGATCCCAATGACAAACGATCCGTTTGTACATGAAGTACTTCATATACACCACCCTGTACAAGCGGATTCTTATTTTTCATTGGGCTCGAAGAAACAAAGCATATGACCAAGACCCTGTGGTTCTCATGTTTACTTTGACAACAATTGACCCAATCGTAACACTTCGGCCAATTCCGTATCCGCAATATCGAAGATGTCGGCGAGGATGTCCGATTGCAATTGCCCCTATGAAAGCTCACACTCTAGCCTAGGATGTCATGCATTAGCCTACTTGTGAGTGTCGAAGAGTTTGCAATTTTATGATATGAACTGGTTACTGAAATACATGTACAGCTCATAATGCACAAAACCTTTTTAACAAGTATTACACAGAGAAAGCAATAAAACCTTGCCATCGAAGTGACTCGAAATCGAAATGGCTGTGACCAAAACATGCAGGATGACGTCACACGGTGACGTATTTCTGTCCATTGCCTTGAATTGACTGTAGATGAGCAACGTCATGTACCAACTCCTCTTAGAAACCTTACCCAGCAGTCACACAGCATTCACTCCACATTGAAACATCGTTGATCCAATGTCATTCCGTTGAATCAACGTTGATTCTATGTTGATTTCAACGTTGTATGCTCAGTGCTTTGGTTGGTAAATGTCCTGAACTGGGTACATGCAAAACATCGAAGACATTCAATCTGATGAGTGGACTCTGTGTATGAATTACGTGATCTAGTCTTTTAACCTTTTGAAGAAAGTGCGGAGATGTTTGATGCTTGCCATTTAATGTCAAAACCGAGCAGTGCACAAATAATAGATCGGTAAAGTAGCATGCGCGTGAGTTGTTACGCATACTTGGGAGATTAGAAATGCCTAGTAAACCGGTTAATCATCAGAAATAATGCGACAGTTCATACTGGCATACTGCGTCGAAACAACGTTGTAACAATGTCGACCCAATGTTACGACGTTTCACTGACATCTATACAAGGTTGTTGCGATGTCATAACGTTGCATCGACGTCGTCACAACGTTTTTTTAGTCTTACGCTGTTTGCATACAAGTTAAAAGAAGAAAAATGAAGACTGTAACGTTGTGCGATATCCGCTCACTTCATGCAGAACACATTATGCCGTTGTCAAGTAGCAGAAAGGAACTGCGCATGAAGTAACAGCCTGCACACGTTCTCCCTTCAGAGCATAATATGAAAATGGGCACTGCCTTAGGGCGAGCACATCGCTCTTTAACTTTTTTTTGTAGTATTAAATTTGTATTAAAAGCTTTGCAACTCCACAGCTGCGAACTCCGTCTACAAACTGATGAGAAACTGTCAGAAAACAGATTTACCCCTAGTAATCTATCCCCTCGAAAAACGGGCTATACTTTTTCAGTTCCTTCTCTACGGTGCTTTATTCCTTTGAATTATTTAATCCAACGTTCAGCCTCCTCGCATTGAAGCGGTTAACGTTGACGCCATCTTGTTTTTCTCAAACGGAACGTTTGACGTCATTACGTAACGTAGCGACAGAACGACTGTACGCTGTACATAAGTTTTTCGTCGATTTCCATTCGAACCAGTCTAATTCTAACTTCCGTTTGGTGTCGTTATGAAAGAAATTTCATTGAAAGTACCGTATTTGTTTGTAGATAACGCGCTAGCATGTACAACGCGCACCCCTTTTTCGGCCGTTCTGGGGCTGGAAAAAAGCTAGTTCTGCTGAATAACGCGCATACAGCCTTCTGAATTACAGACTGACATTTCTAGAACTCGTCCGACGCCATGTTGTCTACACGTGAAAGTACCGATTCGCTGATTGGTCCGCATCTTTAGACGGGTTTTATATTTTTTTACTCGGGCGAATTCGGCTGGACTTCTATTAGTAACACTAGTCAAGGTTGAATTCGGTTGGTCCTCTATTAGCAACAATGGTGAAGGTTAATGTAAGCAACAAATAAACACTCGTTGAGAACTTAGACACTTAAAGCTTGAGTCTTCTCACTGTCACCTAAGTTAATTGGATCCTTTTGTGTTGCTATCACCTCGATAATTGACGCTAATTGACATCTTTAATTCCAATGACTGGTTCTCTTTGGTCGGTACTAACATCAAAGTTTTCACACCAATTGTTGATAGTTAATGTAATTACATCTTTGTTGCAAACAAACTTAGATTGAATAGAAAAAAATAAAAAAAAACGTATCAAAGCGAAAATCATACATATTTTTACATTTTGTTATCTTTTTTAATATTTTATTTCTGTTTTTGGTATTTTTTTTATATGTTATTTTAATTAATACTTGCAAAGCTAGATACAGTCTTAATCATCTACAGATTTATTTCATCGTAGTTTTAATTCAGATATCTTATTCTGTTAGTATATTTCTTTTCATTGCAGTATTAAGTTTAAACACACTGTGATTCCGATATTTTCAGGTATTTGTTCTGTTCTGTTCTATGTCGGGGAAAAATACCGCATGCCAGTCTACCTTACTTCGATCAGTTTCCGGCTAAAAAATGTCAACAAATGCACGTTTCGCGTGTTTTGGGGCGTATTTTAATCTAGTTGATGCATTTTGGAGATAGAATTGAATAAATATGGTCAAGATCAAGTTGTTATCGGTGTGTGAAAAGCATCGGCTGTGCCATGCATCGAAAATGGCCGTAAAAAACGATGTTTGGCTTTGGGAAAAAAATCTTGGAAATTTTTGTTCTCATGTACAACGCGCACCGGTATTTCGGATAAAGATTTTGATGGGGAAATGTGCGCGGTATCTATAGCAACTAACGGTAATGTATCTTACAGGTAAAAATATGCCTTACCAATCTTCTACAATAGAGCTCCCACTCTTTCAAAGCTCCTTTGCTCCAGCAAGCGACTGCTCGCTAATAGTTCGGCAAGCGGAGCTTCAGGTGGATGGGTATACACTTCCAAGGGAAACACCACACCTCTGTCATTTTCCCAGTAATTCATTACTGACCGTTCCAAGGCGGTAGTTCTGTTGTGGTTCTCTGTTGCCTGTTTTTGGTGTCAGAGTTTCTGTGATGTTTTACCTTATGTATGTTCTTATTATTTTTGGTTCGGTTTGGGTTGCTGAGTGGCCACCTTTTGGGAACAAGCTGCTCACTCGGTTGGCCATATGTTCTCTGTATCTTGATTATTTGTAATCTTAGTTGTTTCCAACTATGGTTTGAGGGCTGGATTTGGATTTTGATTCTTTCAGTTCCTGGTCTTTGCATACTTTTTACTTTCATCTGGAGTAAATCTTTTGCAATGGAAGCATAAAAATTCTCAATACAATCCTAACAACGACAAATGTATGGCCAATTTAGTACAAGATATAAAATTAGGAATAAAAGTGGCATAACATACGAATTTGCAATTAGAATGCTGTACTTAGTGCCGTCTGTGATAGACCCGTACCATAAAAATGAATAAAAACGACCGTATCTTCCGTAATCGCCGTCCGTTATATTCCTTACCAAATCAAAATATACCGACTGCCATTTCCCGTATATTTAGCGTCACCTAGCAACCGAATAAAAAGATAATGGTCCTGAATTATTTCCATCTATTTGCACCGTTTCAGAGAAAGGGACAAAATTTGTCCTCTCGCTATGAAAATTGAAGAAACAATCCAGCCAGCTCACCAGAAACTAAGAAAATGACTTACCCGCGAAAAAGCGCGCGCTTGGATAAACATCTGTATTTTCCGTACCCGACCGCGTTCTACCAAAATGTTAAAGATCGAATGTACGGTGTGAGCCTATTCATGACACATAAGTTTAGGACTGCTGGCGTTTTTCGTTAGAAACACCTTTATCTAGCGCTCTGAAGACCCAGATTTTTTGTACTAGGCCCCATGGTAGAATTTTTTTTTTTTTTTTTTGAAATCGGAAAAAATATTTTCCGGTCGCTACGATTTTTTAAGGTCGGTCGCGTAAGGGGAAACAGTAAATATTTTATTTTTGGCCCTACTGGACTGAAATATGTATGAATATATATATAGAGAGAGATTCTTTAGATTCACTGACTATCTATAAATCTACGACTTCCCTACAATTGTTAAAATAGGGTGCAAATAAAAAATAAAAGTGTACGAATTATGGATCCACGCGAAACAAGAATTCCTTAAGTATCATAAATGCAGTTAATTGAATAATTTACTGCTAGACGGATTCGAAAATGCGATTAACCAATAATCTAACATTGTTAGATGCGAAAATGATTAAAATTACCAACCAGCTTTCACAAAAATTACGATTTTAATGAATAAAATGATCCAAGAATGGTTTCCTCCCATCGGTTTTGTTTACGTAGGACATTTTCACAAGGATACAAAATGTAGTAACACCGGCTATTGGCTATGGGTAAAAACCCTAGCTATTCTATTCTGTTGTTGTGTCGTAGAGTTCTTCCGCTGACTTGTCGGACCACCACCATAAGGTGTTGAGGGAGTTACTTCAAAGATAAGAGCTCTAATTAGAATTGTGCTGTTGTTATTATATACAGCTGTGCTATTTACACTGAAGATTAATAATTTTAGCTGGTTGAAATTTGTTTTAACTTGGTGACTCTTTTTATGAATCTCTGGCATGAAGTTCAACCTGAGAAATAATACTCTGATTATCCTCCTCCTTGTCAATCACTGCTGAAGGGTCCAATACAAGTCTCGTGAATATGCCGGGGTCATGAATATCAGCATAATCGAAGGGATGTTAAGTAATGTCCCTTTCTGCTTCAAACACTGAACATTCCGCAATAAAGTGTTGCATTGTTTCTGGTTCAGAAGAACATAACTTACATGTTGGATCTACTGAGTACTGATTGAAAACCGCTCTATTTCCCTGAAGAATGTATGTACCAGTAAGTATCTTACATTTTATCTGAGCACTTCTGCTGTCACTGACAATATTCCTCACTGTTGACCATACTGGGTGACACTTGCCAACCTCTAATACTTTTGTATTAACATACTTGAGTGACAGGCAATGGATAAGGTCAAAGAAGTTAGGTAAGGTAAGATTATAACAATCCATCATGAGTGTCCATGTAGGATAGGGAAATCTCACCCGAGGGGTCGGAATTTCAACCAGGGACGAGGCTTGCCGAGTCCCTGGTTGAAATTCCGACCCCTCGGGTGAGATTTACCTATCCTACATGGACTGGCTCATGATGGATTATTTTTCTCCCATTCTTAGCGGATTTTTAACCTAAAGTCGGATTAGGCTCCAGAAAAGGAAAATTTAAACTTTTAAACCAATGATCTGAAGTAAATTTTGAGCAGCCCAGTGTGTTTATCGGGTCCTAAAATGGGTGTAAACACAGTTTGCACCTCAATATTAGACGGAAAACACGATATGTGGAGTAGTGATATATTGGTGGTTTTACAATATACTATTAATAATTAAGCCAGTACAAACCAAGACCAGGCTTAATTTCACAATATATGGTATATATGTTTTAGAATTAAGCCAGTACAAACCAAGACCAGGCCTTATTTTAATAGTATATCGTACATGTGTTTATAATTAATCCAGTACAAACCAAGACTAGGTCTAATTTCCATAAACGGAAAAAATATGTAACATAGTTTATGAACGGTTTTAGTGTAATGGATTAATAAATCTCGTAAACAAGTAGAGCAACTAGTCCTACAACGACGCCCCCGACTATCAGTGCTGTTTTGTGGTTTTCATGTTCTTCAGCAACAGTTTTTGGTGTGGAACTCAGTACTGGATGGGTGTCAGGTTTTGGTATTTGATGTAGGTCAGGTTTTTTCAATGACATTTGATGTGAGTCAGTCGTGACATTTTTTGTGATAGCCTCATGTTTTGTTTTATATATCTTCTGTGCCTGTTTCTCGGTGGGTATCGTTATTGGCATTCCAAGTGCTCCTATTATGGTTTTACCCTGAGCAGCTAAAGGGATTGATCCAGGTTCTACATCAACCTTTGGTTTGTGTGTTGGGGTCCCACTCACATCAGTGTAAGATGTGGCATTGGCTGGAAGGTTAACGGTTTTGTTCCACCATAACTTTTGATTATGAGTTGAGAGTACAATCTCGTTGTTGTAATTTTTTATTGTCCCGATTTGCAATTCCATATTGCTTGAAGCCATGTAAAGGCCATAGCCAAAAACATAGTCAACCTTGCTCCGGGCGTACTTCAAAGTATTTTGATAACGGGTAATTTGACTTGGTAAGTCTATTGGCCTTTGGACTCCATCTTCAACGTTTGCAAGGAATTCCTTCTGGACATCAAAAGCTGAGCCTATCCCTAGTATGTCAGATTTAATCTGAGACTGAGAGCCAAGAATGGCCCAACAGTAAGTCCTTATTGAGTCATTTATTCGTTCAACGCCGGGTCTTGTAAAGCCATCTGATTTGTCGAGAATAAATGTAGTCCAGGCCTTGGGAAAACTTTGTGCAATGTAGTCAATGTGATAAACGTTATCAGGATGATTCCTTGAGAATGAATATATTTTATTATCATATTCACCTACACCTTTGACCGCCTGGTACCCAGTGTTTGTTACATACCAGTATATAGTCCCTAATCCGCCATTGTCATCTTGGTTTTGCCTCCAGTCGGTATGCACTGAGACTCCAAACTCGTCACAGATCCTCTCATAGGCCTTCTTGTCATAACTGTTGTCAAACGCATTCCAGCTGTCATCTGTTGGTAATGCCACTTTCATTTCGAATAATATTCTTCGCGTTTGATAATACACATGAAACAAAAACAATGAACGTGCAAACAGTGGAATAGTGCTTGTCAGGTGGTCCTGCATGGAAACGCCGCATCCTGTAGTTGCGCACCACAAAGCAAAATTTATCTGGTTTTGCCAAAACTGCATTTGGCGTGAACGCCAATTTTGGACGATGGCATCACTTTCAACGTAGGGCAGCACGTATTTTGCGAAGATGTCAGGGAATTTCACATCAAAGCCGCTTGGACTGTCTGAGGCCTGTTTGACTTCTATTGTTAGGTTAATGATGTCTAGGTTTTTTGTGTTGTAAACTCCAGATGGTTGATATTGTGCGTTGGGGTTGTATGAAAATGCTTTGATTTGCACCATTTTTATAACAATGATTTTTTATATTATCAATTAAAAAAATGCATCTCATAATTTCTGATATGAGCAATCCTGTAATCCTGCAACAGTATATTGACAACTGAGATGGATTCAAGCGGGTGGGATTAAACAGTTTTACATACTGTTTGGGTTGGTATAATGTTCATAATGAAGTCATTCAAAAACAAGGCGAGACTCCTGTTCGCATAACGCCTGGGTATTATAGTTTTCAGCAGTTAGCAGATATATTTCGCAGCCATAAAATCAGTATGTCTGTAGATGAAACCAACGGAATAGTGACTTTGAGTACACCTATTGAGTTAAAAATAAGCAAAAGACTCAAGACAATGCTTGGACTCCAGATTAAAGGCCGTTTTTTTCCAAAAAACATTTATCAAGGTGAAAGACCACTAGACTTTGCCCCCATAAAATCTTTGTATGTTCATTTGTCAGAAATTAATTCATCATATAATTACTTTAATGGCTCACCGAGTGATGTATTAGCAGTCATTCCCATTGAAAAAAAAAGCTTTGGTGATATTGTGACTGTACGCTTTGAACATCCAGAATTCAAGCCGTTAAATACAGGGGCCTTATCTGAATTGAAACTAGTTGTTAAAGATGAAAATAAAAACATGGTAGACAATCATGGTTTGCCCATGAGTTGTGTTTTAGAAATAATTTAATTTTCATTTTATATAATAATGAGCATTTTTGGTGCGAAACTGGGAGAAGATGTTTTAGAAACAACTCTAGATTTGGATGGTAAACGCATAATCAATGTAGCTTACCCTCGAGATCCAGATGAAAATGCGGCATTTAACGGTGACGTGGTAACAGCAAAGGCTTTAAATGATTTTTAGAAAACATTTGTTACATGAAGTGTTACAACGTCATACTGATAATGTCATGAACGGCAGATTAGATATGGCCCAGCATCGAATTTCTGGTCTTGCGAGTCCTGTTAATCCTGATGATGCAGTAAATCAAGCCTACATTACATCGAGGTTGCAGACCATAACGAATTTACTAAACGAGTTTAATAAACGTATTAATAATTTGGAAAAAAATATAAAACAATAAAAAATGAAACCGCCAACGGCTCCTTATCAGGATTTGGGAGATGAGAAAATTTATCCGGATTTGTCTAAAGACTGTCAAAACTATCGCTTACAAAAAATATCAGAAATAGAAAAGCAATTAATAAGAGAAAAAGATGTTAGAAAGGCTTTATATAAAAAATATAAACGCGGAGTCAACCTCACAGACGGCGTTGATACTGCATTGATTTCTGCAAGTGTCGTTATGGCTGGGATAGGCCTGGCAGTGCCAGTGATGCTGCCTTTAGAAATTGTTGCAATTGTCTGCGGATGCATGGGCGCCTGCGTAAAATTGGTGAGACGTAAATTAATGTCAAAGGCACAAAAGCACTATGAGATTAAAACTCTTGGAGAAAGTAAGTTGAATTCTGTTAAAAATTTGATTTCCAAAGCCTTAAATGATGGACAGATATCAGAACAAGAATTTAAGATTGTTCTTGATGAGCTGGACAGATATAATGATTTAAAAGATAAAACACACACCAAACAGTCTGGTCTGAGTGAGCAAGAAAAACAAGCTTTGATAGACAAAGGAGAAGCCAAAGCGCTAGAGCTAATCAAAAAAAAGATAAGCGCCACATAATTTTGTTCAACAAATTTGTGTTTGTGAATGATCCACCACCAAAATATCAAAATTAAACACTTCCGGTTGACCTACTTATTTTTTTTTCAAAATCCATTCTTTAGCTGCCGCATATACCAACCCAGCAACAAGCACAACAACAGCCCACAGATTATTACCAAACCAGTTTACAACCTTACCGGTTGCAGACAGCAGCCAAGACACAATTGATCCAATTATACCCGGCAACGCAGCAGCCGCTTTTCCAGCAAGATTTGCTAGTAGTCTAGCAAGATTATGAAGTTGTTTTTTAACCCATTCTTTCGCTCCACCTTGCGATGGTTTGGGTGTTGTACCACCGCCTCCAGAAGTTGGAATTACAGCTTCAACTATAACACCAATAATCATGCCAAGAGCCGTCAAAATACTAACTATCGTTATACCTTGCTCTTTGAATAATGTTTTCAACCGCTCACGCAATGTCGTATCTTTTTTCAAGACTTTGTCAATAGTTTCTTTTATCCTGTTTATTTGACCCTGCAACGCTTCTTTGTTTGCACTGGCAGCCTCCAGTCTTGCGGCTCTTTCATCTTCTAAGTTTTTTAAACGAGACCTTATATCATTTTTACTGATTTCATCTTCAGCCTCTTGTAATTTCCTTTTTTCTTTTGCAATTTCTTTATCAAGCTCGTTTAGTTTTGCTAAATTATTTGTAAGTTCACCGCGGTTGCGTTGCAATGCCTTGTCTAATCCTTGAAGTTCCCGGAGTGCTAGTCCTTCTGTTTGTGTGCCAGTGTGTACCCAATCAGTGAGAGATGTTTCCAGTGACTTAACGGCCGTCTCAGTACCAATTACCGTATTTGTTAAATCTTGCAGTTCAGTGCCACCTGACATCTCTAGATCCATGTCATTTCGTGTGCTTTCCAAAGCCTGCCGTACTTGCTGAGATAGCTGTGTTTTACTCCTGTAATCTGGTAAATTCAAATACTGCCGCACTGCTAATTATGCCTCCTGAGCCAACAACCCTATTATACTCATTTGCCAGAGTACCAAGAGAAAGAAACTCTGCACCACCTTGTTTTGCAGTAATTCTGATTTCTTTGTCACCAACACTCCATAACAGTGTCTTGCCATCATTTGATATCCTAAACTGGTTGTAATCTATCTTGCCCGGGACCATTTTGTATCGCTTTCCTATTTCATCATAAAATGTTTTAACAAGTCGTTTTTTCTGTTCTTCAACTGCAGACTTTCGGAGTTCACCCCTTAAATCATCAATTGCCCCACTTTGATTCAAAATAATTCGCTGATCGTCTTCATCCGGCACCATCGGTAATTTGTCATCTATGTTATCGACGTCATCATAATCATCGTCAAATGTAGGATTCTCAAACTCGTAACCGTCGTCCATTATTTATTTATTGAATAAAAATATATTTGTATCAAATAAAAAATGTCTGCCTACGGAAGTAAACTGGACCCCTATAGAAAACTACGAGAACCGCTAGGCGTAAAAGGAATTCGGCAAAGCGTAGTAATCACTAACAACCCCAGCACTATCGACAAAAACCAGCAGTTGCTTGTGAGATTTCCAAATCTAAGTAATAATGATGTCATCGTCCCAAGAACTGCACGTCTCGCTTTCACTATTGAACTGACCAGCAAAGATCCCAATGCGACAGTCTTTCAAAATCTTGGTAGAGCCATCGTGAAGAAAACAACCATTAAAATAAGCGGCAATGAAGTCATGTCAATAGATGACAGCGACATATTTCACTGTTATGTTGACTTATGGAAATCCCCATCTGAGCGGATAAACATGGCCTACCAAGGCATCGGCAAATCAAACATGTTAAAACACAGAGTCGGGGCAGGAAACGCAACAGCTGACGCTGAAGACCAGGCCGTCGCTGGCGCCTTCAAGAACAGGTTTTGCATCCCACTGGACTTTGAACTGCTAGAGACGCATATGCCTTTTTACCAGGCCGGGCTTGGTGATAGGCTAGAGTATGAATTAACATTTAATGACTATTACAAAGTAATCAACTCAACGGATGCCGACAGCAGTTATGCCATCAGCAATATCTGTTTAGAATTCGACATGGTAACCGACTCAGAACTTGCACGAACAATCAGACAACAGGTCAGTGGCAGAATGGCGATATTGTATGACCGTATTTTGCGGCACAGAAAAATCACAAAGAAAAAGTCTGATACTCTGTGGAATATCAACTTGAATGTCCCAGCAAGAAGCATGAAGGGGATTTTAATGCTGTTTGAAGACCCGGACAGGACAACCACTGAAGATTTTTACAATCCAAAAATCACAAAAGTTGAAATGACAATAGAAGGCATACCGAATCAACTGTACAGCCAAGGCATGCGGCAGTACCAACAGTGGGATGAAATCAATAAATACTTTGCGCTGACATCCAAACGCGACAAAGAAACCGATAAAGTTGCAAAAGACTTATACTTCAGCGACACTAACATTGAAAAATATCTCACCAAAAGATTCGCTTTATGGCTTGACTTGCGTTCCACGGATGACAACACCTTGCACGGCAGCGGCAGAAGGATTGAAAATGCCAGTGAAGGGATAACAATCCAAATTGAAAAAGAACAAGGAGCAGATGAAAATTTAAATATCTACCTTTTTATAATACAAGATGCGCAAATCAATTTTGAAGATGGAAGATTTAGTGAAGTCAAATATTGAGTTTCCAAAATATCCACACTCAGCTGTCATCTCGGGTCAAACGGGATGTGGTAAGAGTTTGTTTGTCCTAGATTTACTTGAAAAAGAATACAGAGGTGTGTTTGAAAAGATAGTCATACTTTGCCCCACCATTGAGTGGAACAAGGCCTACAAAACCAGGAGCTGGATTGGTGACGTACGTTGTCCAAAAGACAAAAACACAATTATAGTAAACCCTGTGATGCGAGATGGAACAGAAAGACTTCAAGAACTGCTGCGATATTTTTTTTGATAAATTTGCTGGCCGACCTACATTGTACATCATCGATGACTGCTCTGCAACAAAAGAACTAACAAAGAAAAAAGACATGCTGTCACAGCTAGCATTTACCGGCAGACACGCAGAGCAAAGCGTCTGGGTCATTTCTCAAAGATATATTTCTGTCTTGAAAGACCTTCGAGAGCAGGCAAAATGGGTCTGTATGTTTTACACCAAGGACAGAGATAGTTTTGAACATTGCTTGAGGGAAAATGATGTTGTTCCTGCGGATGAAAGGCAGAAAATAAAAAAAGAATTATCTGAGGTTAAACACCGTAAATTAATATTAAAAACTGACCAACCAACTGGGTATTGGTTAATGGATTAGCTAAAAGCAAATATAGCAATGCTTAAAGCAAAATATAGCGCAAAAATAGCAATGCTTTAAGCAAAAAAGCAATGCTTAAAACAAAAATAGCAATACTAAAAATGATACTCGAACTAATAACAATTGCTTCTGCCGCTGTTAATATCTCAGTCGGATGTTTGATTTTTTTCATTTATTTTAAGTTAAAATATATTTTCAAAAATATAAAAATGAACGCTGAAGATCTATTAGAAAATATTTCACTAGATACACCAGCTGAACGCCAAGATGTGCCAAAACGAGAGAGACTTTCAGCCATTATAGCCGGAGGTGGAAGTCGGCAATATTTAGGGCGTGAGTTGCAACTCTCAGACATAGATGAAATGACGCCCCAAGAAGTTGATAAGCTTTACTGCAGATATGAAGCCAGGCTTGGTGCAAGTATGACTAAGACGTTGGGCAATTCTTTTATTAATTTATATGTTATGGGGGTGTCAAAGTATTTCCATGTGGAAAACCCACCCAAGCTATTAGAAGATCTAGAAGAAGACCCATTTATCAATCATGCTCTGACAAGCGTTTGCTGTGAGCTGTATTATAGGTATGGGATGTACCTGGCTCCATTTACAGCAATGCTAACAACTGCAAAGCATATTAATTTTAACAAAAATAAAAATGCCATAGAAAAAAATGATGGAGAACCAGGAAATTCAGGAAGCTCAAGAAACTCAGAAAACTCAAGAACCCCAGAAAAGTGAAGAACCCCTAAAAGAAAAAAACCAAAAACGTGTCGCGGCTGGTAAAAAAGGCGCTGAAGCCAGATGGAAACAAAAACTGCAAGCCCAGCAAACCCTGGAAGCTGAACCAATCAAAATAACAAGAGAGCCACAGCTACCAGAGCGGCAACCAACAGTGAATGTTTATAAGAACTATATTCCGCTCTGTGTGATGATCAGAGCTGTAGGCGTTGGTATTTACATGATTTACAGTAAAACTGAAATAAAACAACCTCAATCACAACCAAAAATACCTGAGATACAAACGTCGATAGACCCTTTTGAAATGAGATAATTAAAATTAAAAAAACTATATTTTCACAAAAAAATGGCAGCCATTGACGGTAAACAAATTGCAAACATGCTTTATCATGCCGGAGTAGAAACTCTTCTCACTGTTGGGTACTCAGAACTTGGCAAGAAACTCTTGAGAAGACCTGCACCAAAAGTGGATTTTAATATGGGTGATATTGGAATGCTTTCTATTGATATACTGCTGGCGATGGCCACACGCGATATGTTGATTAAGCAGGGTATTATTCCAGCGGATATTATGAAATAATTTCTGTTTTAAACTTGTTTATCACGATAAACAAAATGGCTAGTGCAGTAGCGATGATGTTAGGAGGTGCCGTGGTCAATGCCTTGGCGTTCACAGGAAGTAATTTTTTATTCTCAAAATTGGGAAAAAAACAACGATGCTGAGGCGGAAAGAGAAAGGCATGATAAAGCAGTCGAACAATTAGAAGCGGCTCAAGCAGCTTGGAGCAAAAAAAGAACCCAGAGATTGGATTTTATCAATGAGGAAATACAAAAAGAACATCATGCTGAGCAGACGTTTGACAATGTTGATCAGGCTATGAAACAATACTATTACATTACTGGCAAAAAACTTGACCCACTTCCTCAGGAGCCAAAGTTGAGTGATTATTATGCACCATCCCCAGATCAGCAAAACCGTGAATAGTTGTTTATTGTTGCGGGGATGGCAGCAACCGGGTTTTTGGCTTATAAGTTGATATAAATTTATTATTTTTTTTTAGTCTTAAAATTGGAATAAAAAAAATAATGGAAAAGATTTACTACAGCCCAAAGGGGTTCTGGAAAGGGCTCCCCGCAGTAGAGAAACTAGCAAAAGAAGCAAAAGTCAGTAAAAAGCAGGCGCTTGAATTTTTAAAAAAGCAGGCGGTGTGGCAAATATATTTACCCGCACCAAAGAAATTAATACGGCCCAGGTTTGATGCGTCCACCCCAAATGAAATTCATCAGGCAGATTTGTTGTTTTTGCCGCATGATACAGTCAACCGCAAGACATACAAATATGCGCTGACAGTCGTTGATATTGAAAGCAGATATAAAGAGGCGGAGCCTCTGACTTCAAAAGACAGCAAAGAAGTTGCGAAGGCGTTTGAAAATATTTACAAGCGAAAGCTGAACTTTCCCAAGCTTCTACAGGTAGATCCGGGCAGGGAGTTCATGGGCTCTGTGACACAGCTGATGGCGAAACACAACGTAAGTATCAGACGTGGCAGGAAAGAGATCCACAGAGACCAAGCTTTGGTTGAGAGGTTCAACAGGACACTGGCTGAAAGGCTTTTTGGTTATCAGTATGCGAAGGAATTGGAAAATCCGCACAAACGCAACAGAGAATGGGTAAAAAGATTACCGGAAGTGATCAAAGCCATAAATGCGGAGACGAAAAAAACCCCTCCAGTGAAACAGAAACGGACTGTAGGGAACCCTATATGTCCTGATGCCACTGTAAGATATTTATATCAACCTGGAGAACAAGAAGGGGGCGTACGCCGTGCCACGGACCCAATATGGAGTGTCAGTATTCATAAGATAAGTCATCACATTGTTCTGCAGGGCATCAGGGTTTATTTTTTAATGCCGCCAGCTCCGCAGAGAGGTTTCGTAACAGAAGAACTGCTTATTGTTCCTGCTGATACCCAAACGCGTATGTTGTGATGCCGTCTGGGGCTATCCAGCGTTTCGTGTCTAGCGGTGAGAGTGTTGTTTTGTTAATTGTAAGGCCGTAGATCTGGTGCTTTTTGCTTCTCAGCATATTCATTTCGTGGCTGTATGTTTTCCGGTTGAATAGTGCATCTTTGTAGTTTGCAAAGTTGATTAGTTTATTGATGACATATTTCTTGACACCTTTTGCTTTTTTTATCAGCTGCTCATCAGCCAGCAGAATGGAGTACATCTTGGGACGCAGCCCGATATACTCAGCTATGGGGGTACTTTGACATTCATCCTTCCACTTTCCAATTTTTTTCTTGTTTTGCTCACTATAGAGCGGGTGATCCTTGGGGTAATCTGAGAAGTCATACTGGGTCCTCATGGTTGCCATATCAGCATATACATCTGGCGTTTTTAGGTCGACCAGCAGGCTGTCTGTGTCGGTGTACAGCAAAGTACAGTTTCTGCCGTACTTCTGTTTCAGTGTATTGTAATACCAGTCATACATCAGATGCTTGGATAAGTCCAAGACACACATACCAACATATACTGGCTTGTTTGGTTTCAAGCGAGTCTTGTGTGTATGCAGGGCTGATAATTCATCAGAAAATATGACAGCCCGGTTGTAATTGGGTTTAGCGATTATTTTTCTTATCTGCTCTTTTTCTTTATCACCGCCATTTGTGCGGACAATTTTTATATCAACTCGCTTCCGGAGGTTTTCGCAAGTTTTGCCAAATACCGAGTTGTTCATGAGTTTATAGAAGTCTTTCTCAAAGGGTGTTTTCGCTTTTTTTCTGAATTCTGTGTTCATGCGACTATATGGTTCCATCCACGGCGCCTCGTTGAATTCTAATATTCTGTGGATTTTCTTGAGTTTCATTCCGAGGGACAGGTATAGCTGCAGATTTCTGTAATGCAAAACATATTTATTTTTGTCTCTGAGATTTGGGACCAGCTTCTCGGTGTTGAGCATACTGTTATTTTCAAGAAGGTTTGACTGGTAGTCAGACAACCATTCTTTTTTTACTTTTAATCGCTCCGGGGCAAGTGGGTAGTCATTATGCAAGTCATGGAGCTCGGCTGGATACTCTAGGTCTACTTCTAAGATGCAGCCCTTGCCTGGTTCATCCGGCGGTTTATCAACCCATTTAAAACCAGAATAAGGTAGGGGCTGACTCATAGCCCAGCCATAGAGATTATTTGCATCGTAATACATGATGTGGTTGTGCTGTTCGTTTTTATTATATCCAGGTACGCCAGGGTTGTTAGCCTTAGCGTGTCTTTTTGAGGTCATGCTGACACCGCCACGCATCCCTTTTTCTATGAATAGATGCTGATCGTAGTCAGTCAGGAGCTCCAGTTCAGTACCGGTGTATTTGAGTAAAGCGTCCCAGGATAGGCCAGGGGCTGTATAATAATGCAGCGGATCCAGTTTGTATGCATTTATACAAGTTCTACGGAATGTTTGGAATACGTCTGCCAGCAGAGTCACATCTGTTTTTAGATAGAGATCATGGTAATCTCCCAGCGTCTCGCAGCTGAAAGTTTCCCATACTTTCTGGGCATGTTGGTAATCTTTCTCGGATATACTCTCATCTGTTAGGCTGCTGTGGAATTTCTCAATAGGCGGCAGCTGAGTCTCCAGGAACCGGTCAAATGAATCCATATATTCGTATGGGTAAACGCCCTTTTGTAATAATATATCAATGTCTGTTGACTGGTGGTTTCCGGTTGGGCCGGGAATATCATAACCTTCATCCATTTCTTTTAAGGTGAACTCGATGCCGCAACCTTCTAACACATGGCCAACACTTGATGAGCAACCTTTAAGAATACCGGCAATATCGGACACATTAGTCTTGTAAATCATAAGTCCATCAAAAACAAGAGAAGCAACCTCGATGCCTTTTCCATTTAAGTAATCGAAAGCAGCCATCAACGCTTTGTTTTCCAACCGGCACAGTATGTGGTTAATCGTGGATCCTTCCAGATTGTAATTTGTATGTTTTGTTTTCTGTGCATGTTCATACATCTCCGGATTAAGCTGGACAACAGCGTTTATGATACTGCGCATTCCAGTATAATAATCGATGAACCACCGTGGATCATCTGGCTGCAGATTTTCTTGCTTGCCATTCATTATTGCTAAGAGAATTTTTTTTGCTTCATCCCGGGTGATGCCGCGGGTCTTCATGATATCCTGCAACATGGGGTCACGGTGCTTGATGTAAGCATCCAGGGCTGCGCAGTTTATCCCGTGTTTGTGACAGTACCAGGAAAGTAGCGTTGGGTGCGCATTTTTCATGTCGATGTCAAACATGCTGTCCTTGCATATTGTATGACGGATTTTCCGGCTCATATTTTGAATGCCTAGCTTTTCAGCTGTCCAGTATCGCCCAAACCCATGTCGCTGCCGGTATGACATTGGTCGTTCTCCATTCTGGTTTAACATGGAGAGATAATTACGAAGCAAGCTCAGCTGAGTTTCCTTGTCAGTATTTTGTCCATCCTGGAAACTGCTGCCGAGGTCAAACTGGTTGCTGTGATCTAATATGTAGGCTAGCTTACGCCTGTCGACACACTCCCGCAGAACGATGGGTCGACTATCTTCAGAACTAAAGCTGCCGTAAAGTCTTTTCTTGATTGGCTGGGGATTAAATGTCTTCTGTGTGATTTTAAAGTCATTTTTGTCGGTTGCATCAACTAACTTTGCCAAAGATGATGCCATAAACTGAAAGCTGTCCAGAAATTTAAGTTGGCCAACGCTGAAAGAGATGTATTTTTCTGTGTTGTTTGGAATGCACGATAATCTGCCCGAGATTTTATCAATCTCTTGCATGATTAAATGGCTGTCATATCCTTTGAGATTGTGCAAAACAACAGGGATGGGTGTTACCCACGGTTTTATAGCAAGTTTAAGGTTGCAGAGTTTGTGGGCCGGACCTCTAAAGTGGCCTAGGATCCTACAATGATCACGTACTTTGGGATTTTTTTCATCGTTGAATTCTTTCTGGCAGATCCAGCATTGCGTTGCAGACTGGAAATCCATCTCATTTTTCTCCGACATGTGTAGGGGCTTCGGCTTTGCAAATACATTATTATTTATATTGACTACTTCCCGTTTCAGGGATTTCAAGAACTGCTCCACGACATCTTTACCTCTGTAAATTCTTACACCGGATGATGCACCATCATATCTAACAACCTGATATCCGTAACCGCATGCTTGGTGTTTGCTTTTGATTTCAGATTTATCCCCAGCTGCCACTTGATGCGGTTTTATTATGCTTTCAAAATCGGCATATATGACGAAAGGCGCCTGCATCTGTTTATGGTAATTTTTAAACTTTATTTTTTCCCCTGGGGCTGGCATTACAATCTTAGTTGCTCTGCCGTTGATACCGTAACATTCATCTTTGTGGCTGATTAGTAGGTCTTCACGGGAAAACCCGTAGAGACAGCGGTCGCAGAAGTATGTTTTACCTCCGTGTTTGTTTTTGTCAAATAGCAGCCTGGAAAGGTATTTTACCCAACAATAATGGTAATTGTCTTTCTTGTCATGGAGCAACAGCAGGTTGATCCGTGACATTTCACTCGGCTGCCCAGAAATATGATATGGGACAACTGTCTGCTCATAGCCATATACATTGATGGCGAGATTGTTTTGTTTCTCTACTTTGTGAATTTGTGATACTGGTGTAGGAAAATCAATTCCTTCCATGTTTAAATTGTCTTGATTTGGATAGCTGTATGGGTTGTTGAGATTATTTTTAGCTGGAAATAAAGCTGACCTTAAGGCCCATCTAAGGCATTCTTGATCTTGATTTTTCACATTGATTATTGCCTTTTTATTAGCCAAGACCTCAGAAAGTGGAAAATATGATGAGCCCTTGAGTGGCTCATATTTTGCGATGTTAAGGTACAATGTATTGCATCTATCAATCATCCAGTCTGAGCCTTCCTTAGTGAATTTTTCGATTTTCTGCTCAATTGCCGAGACTGCCTCGTGGTAAAAAGCTAGAATTTCTTGAGGAGACAATGTGGCATATTGATTGCTGTAAAATGTTCCCTGTATATTCTTTTTATCCTTGAAAAAGTCAACAATAAGCCCAAATTGCCATTTCAGACCGGATAGTTCTTGCAATTCAGCGGTGAGCTTGTTTTTTTATAATAGTTTTCTTATCTTGAAACATTTTTATGGGGTCTTTGTATCGTTTAACGGAAATTTCATGCGCTCTGAGATAGCCACATTTGGTTTTGTCCACAAGCCGAAATGGCGATTCTATAGCTTTAATTTTTTCTTTAAGTTCATTTATAACATTTTTCTGTTTCTCAGCAATTGCCTTTCTTTGTTTTCTTAATTTCTTCTTTCTACGTCGTTTTTCTCTCACCTTGTCTATGAGAGTTTTTTCTTGGGGTTTTTCTTGAGGCTGCGACGCCTGTGGTGCATTGTTCAATGCTTTCAATGCATTGTTTAAGGCATCACCGTCAATAATTCCATTGTCATAAAGCATAAGAAGTTTTTGAACATGTTCTGACATTTCTTTTTCTAATACTAATCAGTTGTCTAATAGGATAGTTGTCTATGTTTTTACCTAGAAAATCCAAAACAAAAAAAATTCTATCAAAACAGGCCAACACCAGCTGGTTCACAATTATCTTGTATTTGTCTGAGTAACCTTTTCTCTGCACGCGCCCTCTTGTTTTTGATATTCTGCTGATTTGATCGACATTTTTTGCATACGGCTTTACCTTTTGTTAACAATTCTTCGTCTTTCAAAAGTTCGCAAAGTCTGCATTGTCTCATCTTTTAAAATATAAAATAGTTGTCTAAATAGGCCGTAAGCTTTTTACTTGTTTTAGCATAGTCAAGATTGACAACTAGTGATTTATATTTTGAAGAAAATCAATGTATGTATCTTCCCTTGGACTGATTAGATAAAAGGCCTGCTTTTTTGACGGATCACCTTTTCAAAATTAATAATGAGATAAAAAGTAACAGGCCCTGTTACCAAAAACGGAAATGATCAATTGTGCGCGCGCACACAGATAATCAGCTGACTTCATATCTTTAGTGGGTAAACTGATAATCACTATCAAAGTTTATTTGCCCCAAAAACTTTTAAGATAAATCATTTCAGTTATCTCATCCACTACATAAACTATGTGTTATATCAAATAAAATTTTCTGTTTATGCGTTTCAAATCTGGATACCGTATATTATGGAAATAAGACCTGGTCATGGTTTGTACTGGATTAATTATACCACTATGGAATATATTTGACTTCAAATTTTGATATCCATATTCGCGAACCTTGGAAATTACGATATACTATGGAAATAAGGCCTGGTCTTGGTTTGTACTGGATTAATTATAAACACATGTGGTCTGATTGTGACCTTAGCGAATTTGGATATCCAGATTTGAAGGTTAGTGAAACGATATATTGTGAAATTAAGCCTGGTCTTGGTTTGTACTGACTTAATTCTAAAACATATATACCATATATTGTGAAATTAAGCCTGGTCTTGGTTTTTACTGGCTTAATTCTAAAACATATTTACCATATATTGTGAAATTAAGCCTGGTCTTGGTTTGTACTGGCTTAATTATTAATAGTATATTGTAAAACCACCAATATATCACTACTTGTGGACTACTTTATCTTCCAGAGGGCGAAAACAAAATGCAACTTAGTCCCTCATGTCACGCGCGTAAAGTTTGCTAGCGACGTTTTTAACCGGTTTTAGTGACGTCATTCAAATAGAGTGACGTCACAAACCCATGATCCGCTATCAAACGTCATCCGACAAGCTTGCGTGTCCATTTTGTTCATTTAAAATTAAAATATAAGTCAAAAAAATGAAAAAGTATGGTTGCTAATATAAGAAAGATGTTGCCAGGTATATGATAGAAATTTCTTATATGAGCTGAGAGCCTATCTTATATAGGCAAAGGTGGGAGAAAAGTAAATTACTCTCTTGTTGAGGCACTCCAGCAAGTGGTTTTTAGTGGAACTTTTTTCTTTAAAGATGCTTAAATACCAAAATTTTAGGTTAAACATACCCAAAACCATTTCTCGTAGCTAAATACTGACTTGCAGCATATTGCATGACCTCTTTTGTCTATTTTTATCATTTTTTGTTTGGAGGTGGGTTTATCAATAGTAAAAATATTCCTTCTGGTTTCCAGCCTTTGATGAGGTCCATTTTAATTTTAATAAAGCTGGGAACCACCCATTGTGACATCACAACAGAAATGATGTCATCACTAATCACCTGATCTGTTTTGGAATATGACCATTTCAGCAAAGGGTTGTTTGCAGTGTCAGCTACACTTATGCATCTTTTTGCTTTCCAAAAAGATATTACTTATGAAAATAACTGCTATAAGATATAAGCATAAATTCTTCTGAACTGATTTCATGTTAATTTTATATGAAATGGTAATTTTCAAGAATGTGCTTGAAACATGCCACCCCTACAGCAATAATGGTTTATCTTGAGGCGGCCATTATGAAACTGAAAAAAATACATTGCAAGAGATTACTTTCCAAGCTTGAGAGCATGCCAATGAATTTCAAAAACTCTACTGGACAAATCTGACTATGAGAAATGGTAGTAAACTGAGCCATGTAAGTGGAATTTGCTGTTTCTTTATCCTTTAAGTATAAACTTCAAAAAACCACTTGCTGGAGTGCCTCAACAAGAGAGTAGTTATTTTAAGATAAGGTAATTCTAGCAAGGTAGGGCAGATGAGGAACGACAAGATCTAAGATAAGGTAAGTACCGTTTGTTAAACGTCAGGCAAGGTAAGGTTTGAGAAAATAAGATAATGCAAAATGAGATAAGGTTATGATACTTATGAAGTAAATGATACCGAGATACTGCTGGGAACTGGAAAGAATGAACACTATCTCCACTGGAGAGAGATCATAAATGAGCACCCGGGTGAGTTTGTTTCAGAGACAGGAAAGTTTGATAAAAGAAAGAGTAAGAACATTAAAGATTCTGCTTCACAAGTCCGCCAGCCGATATCTACTGTTAAACAGGCAGTATCACAAAGATCAAGTTAATAAAGTAGAGATGGTAAAGAGAAGAACTGTTAGGTTTACCACCAACCGCTATAGGAATACTAGCAGCGTATCATCTATGCTCCACCACCTGCAGTGGGAGTCACTACAGCCAACATAGTTTTGCCCCAGACAGTACTTTTGTGGAATTCTCTTCCAGCTGCTACAGCTGTGGCTTCTTCTTTGGTATCTTTCAAAGAGGGGCTATTCACCCTTTCATTCTAAGCCCAGATGCTGAGTAATCATAGTGGGAGCTATGCTGTCGGGGACGCAAGGGCCCTGGTACCTCCAAGGAAGGCAGACAAGTTGGTCTTTACCTGGTAAGTCAAAGGCATCTAGGAATTCTTTCTTCCTTCTATCTTTTTATTTGTAGTCTTAAATTATGTTTATATCAATTAGCTTTTTTGTATTCATTTATAACATTTCTGTTAATGTATATCTTATATGTCTTTATTTTCTTCTGTCTGCCTATATTCTCTTTGTTTTCATCTTTACTAGCGTTACCACCCAAAGTCAGCTCTTTGAGTAATAGTCAAATGTGACGGTTCAATGTATAGATGTAGATGTAGAAAAGTAATTATACAAAATGATTTTCTCATAGACTTCAGTGTATTTGCATGTTTGCTGGAAATTATATTTTGGCACTTCTATTGAATGGATTACAACTATTTTGGTGCTCGTAGAAAGCTGAATAAATAAAGTATGTAGTAAATTTGGTTCATTTCAGTCATTCATCATATACTGGTAGAAAGCTAAATAAAGTATGCAATATATTTGGTTCATTTCAGTCATTCAACATAGGCTCTAAATAACGCCCCTTTTCGTAAAACGCGGCCCCGGGGCGTTTAATAGGATTAATACGGTCTTCAAATAGTGAAAAGAACTACAGTCTTTAAAACACTGCTGTTAGGGCATTGGCAGGGTCTTTACACTTTTAGAAATTAAACTTGAATTTGTACAACAATAATTTCCAATGAAACATTTCCCAACCAATAAGAATATCGATGAAGAAACTTATTTACATTTTACTGTAATTATCGAACGTCAAAAAATGCTCACAGATGTTCGTATACTGTTCGGACGGACGTATTCATAGGCTCACTAACATGAGACGGGGAAGGTAAGTGAGCCTTCAGGGAAGCGGCTCCGATTACAATGTGGAAAGAACGCATTGCAAGTAGGTACTTTTTAATGTCAGTGGCCGAGCTGGAAACCACAAGCTCTCGATCTTAAATCCGACACTATAATCATTCTAGGCAACCGCACTTCCAGATTATCAAGCGTTTCTGTATAGAACATAACAAGAAATGCGACAGAATTAACATCCCTACTCCATCCCACCCCCGCACTGCCATGTCCTGCCCTATCCTTCTACCCTACCATACCCTACCCTGTGCGATCTTGTATGGTATTATTATTATTGGTATGGGGTTTTATCCATTCATAACAAGTATTAGCTTTTCGAAGAACCAGCTACCTTTTGGTTGGTTGGTTGTTCTGGGTTTAACGGCCCTTTGAGACAGTATTTTATTCTATACAGGACTGTCTCCCAAAGAGAGGGAGAAAGAAGAAAGAAATGATAGACGAGAGAAAAAATGTCCCAGCAGCCCCCATCCGCAACGACTGCAAGCACAGTGGGCCCTTGCCCTACTATTACCCAAATCAGTAGGACGCCCCGGCACTGGAAGTTATACCCTGCACCATCGCACCACCCAACCACTCTTTCATCATTGACAGAAACTACTTAAGCATTCTAATGACTTAAGACTTTTTCCATTGTTTTTTCTTTTATGAACCGAGATGTATGGCCTTTCCGAATTCTAAGAAATACACCAAATTTAACTGACAAAGACAGTGTACCGACAGCCGTTCGCAACAGCAACTACAAACAGCATCATCATAAAAAAAAGATAAAAAAGACTGCGGCTTAAAAAAGGAAAGTTACATGTATATTTGATTTTAATTATCAGTGTATTAGCAGGCTACCACAGAGAGGTTACTGAAGTGTAGAGTTTGATACCGGGGCCTTTGACCTTATAATAACCCAAAATTTAAAACTTAAATTTAGATAGCACTTGAAATATTTATTGCTTCACAATATTGAAAGGGCAGGACATAAAATCCTACTTCATATCATTTAGCCCCGTAATTTCAATTCAGGATAACATCATTCATCTTCAAGAAGATCAGATGCTCTGTTTAATAATCAAATAATTCCCTTTATGTTCGCTATTAATCCGTCAAATATTTGGTCTCTTGGATCAGTACTTCTGAATAAACCTCAATGTTCAGATCTAGGGCTTGAATTGGGTTACTGGAGAGAGTCTGGTCAGCTGTGGTCCTTTTTGAAGTTAAAAGCCATGAAATATCTTTTCTTTTTAATTGTGATTTTCGTTTATATTATAAATCTGAATAACCTGGAGTGACCTTACAACGACACATTTATTGCATATTTTTAATGAGCGACATAAAGTGATACCTAATCCTCAAAATTATCTGCCGAGAGGTAACAAAAATATGGTTTCACTGAAAGGAAAATTATTAGAAAAAAAAGTGACAAGACGACTGGCTGGCTGCATGTGTGGTTGCAAGTTAGAAAGCATTTAGACATTAACAGATATTCATGAGAAATCAGTCTGATCCGAAAGTACTCATCCCCCTTTTTACACTCTGTAAAAAAATCCGTAGTTTTTACGGTAGAATAACTGGCAACCAGCTGCCAGTCCATTTCCCGTTATTTTTATGGTCGCCCGTAAATATTGCAGGAATCATCAAGCAGAGAAGGATAGAATAAAACAGATGTTGTTTTGGTCATACAGCCCTTGAATTCTATAAAGGTGTTTTTGAGTGCTGACAGTTAACAAAACACTTCCAAATCGTGATTTCTAAAAATGTTCTACAGGCAAACGCCCGTAAAAATAACGGTAATTTAACTGGCAGCCAGCTTCCAGGTATTTTACCGTAAAATCTATATTTTTTTTTACAGTGCAGGGGCTTCTTGCAGAGCAAATTCTTTCCTTTAATAAGCAATTCTTTCCTTAAGAGAAGCCCCCATTGAAGAAGGGATTCAGCTACCAGAGAAGCGACTGCAAAGAGTTGCCAAGAGGAACAAATTCTTTACTTTAATAGTTGTCCCTTACTGAAAAGAGAGGCAAAAACGTAGAGTTGTTTCCTCTGCATGTATACTCATTAACCTTAATACTATTTTATTTGAGGTGGCTGTTGCTGATTTACTACACTTTAGATTCTAAATAAGGCGCCCCATTCGTAAAATGCGACGCCCCAGGGGCGTTTAATAGGATTAAAACAGCAATCAGCTTTGATGATCAGTCAATAACTAGGATGGTCGTCATCAAGTGTACTGTTCATCAACCAAAATGACCGTCCTTGAAATTAACTTGGTGTACCAGATCATTTGCATAGTTTTACAGTCGGAACAGGGCCTTTGCATGGATGGCTGTAAAACATGAATCAAACACACAGACGTACAAGTCTTGATATTCGCTGTTCGTAAATTTTCTGGTATTCGATTTCTTGCTTAATTCTTGCATGTACAGAAATCATGGCATGTGTCTGTTCGCATGCCTGGCGCCTGACCAGCACGTTTAAACGTCCAGGACTAATTTTCATATGGAGAAAGGTGTCAAATTATCATGTTTAATTTTCTGTTTGACATAAATTTACTAAATTGGGATGAAACCCTGATGGTGGTCATGTGATTTATCTCTTAAGGGAGCCCAGTACAAAGCAGGTAATTGGAAGTCAACGACAGTAAAATGAGTAGGGCTGTTACCTGGGACAAAGAAACAATTACGCTGAATACTTGTTGTTGGAAAGCTAGACGATGGTAAGAACAACAGATGGTTATATGTCAAAGTTTCAACGTCCAGCGAACCTGTAATTGTACGCCTCTATGAAAGAAGTTGTGCAGTGTTTTCACACAGCTTTGGGGTGATGAAAATTTGGATTATGTTCCAAGATGTCGGCCTCATTGAATCACTTACATGTACATGTAATTTCTTTAAAATCTCACAAGTAAAGAGATTTTTTTTCAGTCCAACCGACTCCAACCCCGATGCGCCACCTGAACTGGTCCTTTGCTCGCACATCTACTTTCGGGTGACCCATTCGGTCTATAGATATGAAAAAAAAAAAAAAACAAAAAAAAAAAAAACACTGCCTTGCTAGGTCTATAAAGTTAATGAGTGTCTCTACTCCAGCCTTTTAATACATGATTTTTTTCAAGATTCTCAACATTGTGCATATCACCTGGCAAATGTTAAATAGAGGATATTTGACTTTTTCAGTGTAAGATCGATTTTTATTTCACCGAATGAACACCAAAAGCAGTATTTTCACGAGTGGCGAAGCCACGAGTGAAAATACCACTTTTGGTGTTCATGAGTGAAATAAAAATTCATCTTACACTGAAAGAGTCAAATTTTCTATTTCTTTTATGCTTGAAAATCGCAATTATTCTGTTTATTCAAGAGCGTCAGCCATCACGACTAAAACGCAACTTTTTTCCTACCCGTTTTGCGTCAAATTTGATGCTTCCAGCGTGTTTATTGGGTATGATATAGGTTGTAAACAGAGTTTGCAACTAAAAAATAGCTTCAAATATCATTTTGATAAACAGATCTCAAAAAATTTACCAAGAAAGAATTCCTACAGGAGACTTAGGCGGCCTGACGTCGCGTGCAGTAACAATGCTACGTTGGCGCTTTAAGTGACGTCATTAACGTCGTAATGACGTGCAAACATGCGTGACGTAATTTGTGTCAAGCCAGATAAGATTTAGCCAATTAATCAACAAAAACCTTGAGGCTATTTCACAAAAATCCTATTTCTGAAACAGTGAAATCGAAAGTGATAATTTCACTGTTTGAAACAGTGAGATTATCAGTTTCGATTTCACCGAGAAATCTCTATAATTCATTGAAAAGTATAAAAGAAATAGAGGATATTTGACTTTTTCAGTGTAAGATCGATTTTTATTTCACCGAATGAACATCAAAAGCTGTATTTTCACGAGTGGCGAAGCCACGAGTGAAAATACCACTTTTGGTGATCATGAGTGAAATAAAAATTCATCTTACACTGAAGAAAGTCAAATTTTCTATTTCTTTTATGCTTGAAAATCGCAATAATTCTGTTTATTCAAGAGCGTCAGCCATTACGACAGAAACACAACTTTTTTTCTAGCCGTTTTGCGTCAAATTTGATACTTTCAACGTGTTTATTGGGTATGATTTTGGTTGTAAACATAGTTTGCAACTGAAAAATAGCTTGAAATATGATTTTGACGAGCAGATCTCGAAAAATTTGCCAAGAAAGAATGTCTACAGGAGACCCAGGCGGCCTGACGTCGCGTGCAGTTAGAATGTTACGTTGGCGCTTTAAGTGACGTCATTAACGTCGTAATGACGTGCAAACAAGTGTGACGTAATTTTTGTCAAGCCAGATAAGATTTAGCCAATTAATCAACAAAAAACTTGAGGATATTTCACAAAAATCTGATTTCTAAAACAGTGAAATCGAAAGTGATAATTTCACTGTTTGAACAGTGAGATTATCAGTTTCGATTTCACCGAGAAATCTCTATAATTCATTGAAAAGTATAAAAGAAACCATTTTTATCACTTGGTTTGGAATGACTGGAGTGATACGTTTACGGCATTTTCATCACTGTTTAAGTTTCAATAACACAGGACAAGGCTAGAGAAGGGCTAAGATTGAGCTGGACTCGAACCCACGCCCTCTGAATCATGAGTGCAGAGCTTTGACCCTTCGGTCAACATGACCAGACGTTTTTTTTTGTTTTTATTTTTGTATATTTAAAAAATTAATGCTTTTGTCTCGCATTTAAGGGATGATTCATTCTGACGGTACAAGAAAGAAATTCTCGTATTTGACAGAGTTATCTTAAGGTAAAAGTATACGTTATCAGGGGAAGCAACTCTGCCTGTTGCCATTTCGCCTTCCTTGATAATGAATGTCAACCCTTAAAGGAAAAAATTTGCTGCTCGAGGAGCAAATTCTTACTTTTAAGGGTAGACCCCCTCCTTGGATGCATTTTTTCAACCCAGGTAAACAATCAGGAAGCCAAAGAGTTGTCTCCCTTTGGCTTTAACAAATGGCAGGGAAACAAAGAGGTGGGGCGCTACACCTTAATATAGTATGCCAAACCATAAACTTATTTGAATTTTCAATATTCCATTGTGTCCCATTTATATTTTTTTTAAAGTTTAGTGTGAAATCGGTGATCTTGACATAATACCAGGTACAAAATGGGAAATTAAACAGAGTGATGAGCGAATGAATAAGATAAGATCGGGGTAATTTGACTAAATTTGGCATAGAAAATGAGAGCAATTTTCTGACGACCTGATAGTCGGTATTTGGACGTGTGGCCACAGTGCAGTGGAAGAATCAGCATTCAAAAACTGTCAAACAAGCGTCAGATTTCACTGATAAGCAACAATGAATATAATAAATATCGTTGGTGAGAAAACGCATGTTACAGCTAGGACTCGGATTAGCTTGCCCATAGACTCTCCGCTTTCCCTGCTATATACGAGGATTCGTCGTAAGCTGGTAGCATGTACATTGAAGATTCTGACCAGACTGCGCGGATGCGCAGGCTAATCTGATTCTTTCTTGTTTGTACATTTAGCATGTTTAGTAAGGTACATTTTTTTTACACGAGACAAATTGCTAAATAATTTATCATGGACAAAAACTAACGTATGTTTCATACTAGAATTAGACACACGTGATGAATTTGAAATTTATGATTGGCATACTTTATTTCAAGCAAAATTAATTGAAGCAATGCCACAAAAACAAGACGGAGGTGGATCAGACGGTTCAGATGGGATCATTTTATGTATTGTCATGGAAGTTCTACATGGAACAAATGAAAATGCTTTTATACCCCATTCCAGTGGATAACACTTTGCATAGTGATCATGCATGGCGATCATGGCACTTCCTCAAATACTCGAAATCGCCGCAGAAGCGTCGGCATTTGCCAAACTTGGGACGTGCGCTTCCAGTGCGCTGCCAGTACACTTCTAATACGATACGCTAGTCAGGATGCTGCCGCGGTATAGTTGCGCTTCTGCCACGCTGAGTCCTGGCTCGAAGGGGTGGCATCTTGAATGAAACGTGGAACGTTTTGAGCGCAGTGACGATAACCCTGGAAAAGCTGCGTTTTCCTACCCGGATCTGTATAAGAGCAGAGGAAACGCAGCTAAAGCGCAAAGAACGCGGCAGAAGCGTCGTGGTTGCGCTATTCATAAACTGTATTGTCGCAACGGAAGCGCCAAGAGCGCCACGAGAGCGTATAGAGCGCAAAGGGGGCGCAAAGAGCGTAGCAGAAGCTTAGCTAGGTCGCGGACGAATCTCCACGGCGCTGTCAGCGAGATTCCACTGCGATGGTGCTACGTTGCTCGCGCTGCTGCATAGATACTGCTGCGTTCATGAATTTCATGTTGCACTGTTGCTACGCTTTTGTTGCTCTTTGTGTCCACGGCGATTCCGCTACGTAAATTTCGAGCAAGGTCAAAACAAGCGCCGTGACTTGGCGATCACGCTTTCACTACGGCTTCTACTGCGCTGCTGCGACTTCTACTACGATATATGGCGTTATATCAAAGGTTTAAGCGCAGCAGAAGCGCCGTCCAGTGGAATGAGGGTTTTAGATAAAGGCTTTTCTTTCGAGGTTTCGCCGTTATTATGATTATTATTTACAAAATGTATTTTGTTTTTATTTTTGTAACTATTTTTTGCGAACTGAGCTTTAAGAGTATTCGTTATATTCTTGTAGAATGAATTGTCATGTCCGTAAATTATGAGTAAGGCTGAATCATCGTTTGTTAAAATTAATAGACATGGAATGCTGCTTGATGGATTTGCGAACATCGTACACTGCAACAAGGCTGTGCGGCCTCACAGCGTATGGCCCTACATTTTTGTGCCTATATATTTGGTAAAGGTTCAAACAAAGAGCAGCAAAGGGATGCACGGGCTGGTTGAATCTTTGCTATCCCCAAATGCCCGAAATACTCTTTTTGCAAGTCCTGGTTCATTTATCTTTGTTAGAATTTTATGTATATATAATGTATCGCGTTAAAACAATTTATAACTGCAATCATTTCAAGCAATTAAACGACGTTATATGCTGTGTAACGGTTGCTGTGACGCTTAGTCACATTTTCAAATATCTGAAAGCTTAGTCTTGTATATAGCTATGTGGCAACCTCTAATGTAATACAACGCCTAATGTAATAAACTGAGTTTATTACATTTTGCGTTGTATTACATTAGAGGTTGCCACATAGCCATAGAGACTAGCTCCCCAAATGTCGAGTCCAGTTCCACAAATAACGCCGATTCTCTGCAGCGATTCCTGACGAATTGTGTCGGTCGAACGCTGTCCTTTCATTTCGCCGTCCAATGCTCGCGCCGCGCAAAGATAATCTGCAATCTCCAAAGTGCAAAAAATGTTGGTCTGGTCCATTCCTCGATGTTTTCTAATATCAAGCCCAGTAGCTTTTAAATTCTCATCACCTTCGCCGACGACCATGGTCAGTTTCAGCACAGCCATGTCTCAAAAAATGTACCGTATAGCATATGTGAACCCTGTCTTTTAAGTGCCATTCGTTTTTTCTGGACCTCTTTGCTGCTGAAAGCAGAGAAGCTCGATACACACTGCACGAGCTGCACCATTTTCACTGCATTCTCGCGAGATTTTAGGATCTCTTGTATTTGGTGCATGAAGTTAGAACTCTGGGTATTATCAAGATTTGGATAAAGATGGAGGGCAAATGCCGAAGTAACCCGAATTAAAATTTCCCAGCTCTCTCTGCGAAAAATGCGACAGATCGGTACGGAAAGTGCTCACTTATTTACGACAATGATCTTCACTGTACATTCCTATGGGCACAAAACTTGAATCAACATTGAATCAACGTTGATTCAACGTTACGTTGAATCAATGACGATTCAGTATTGATTCATCGTTGTGCGCAAACTGAGATATCATCGTTGAATGGGAAGACATCAACACCGTGACTCAGTTCGACTGGTATCAGTAGTCGGTCAGGAATGCAGTGGTGGTTATCATGTGGTGATTGATGTTCGCTTGACAGTTGACGTACACTACAATGAGGTGAAATTCGTACAAAAGGAGATTGTGGTTATTATCGTACAGACATGAATGAAAAGATATTTCTCAGCGTGCTGCTCGTCTACTCATGATTGCATGTTATTATTACAATTATTGCTTTTGTCTAAACGGTATGAACTAAACAGAGAAAATTTTTAAAACAAGGACAACAACAACAACAAAAAAAAAAAAAAAAAAAAAAAAAGACGAAAATCCTTGAATCGGTTAAATGAAAATATGCTGGTGCAATACCATGAATACGCAACGCAGCTTCCAGTCCATTATCGATTTGAGCGGAACTTCCTTATCTTGACTCTGTGGTCGTGAGGAGCAAAACAGAAGCAAGTGAATTGTGTTACATTGTAGGCCAAAGCATGGGCATACTTTTGCAAAACGCTACTGCCAACAGTCTAACTTTACTTTTATCATCAATACTGCTGCACACTTGTTCTGACTGGCATTATCTCGAACACGAGGACACTAGGTCTTATCCAAACGTACTTTACCTCAGGTACTAGTAGTTTAACAATTTTAACATCTCTTTTTGGTTTAAACTTTATTTTCTTTGTATAACCAACATATGAAACAGTACATTCCAGGCACGGATCCAGACCACAACTTACCGGTGGGGCTCTGGATAACTGGTGGGGCTGGGAGGTGCCGAGATGTATGTGTGTGGGAGGGGAGGGATGGGGCGGGGTGTGGGGCTTGAAAATATATGACATAATTAGGGATCAGTTTGATGAGAGTTTTTGATAATGTTCTTTTTGCCTTAAAATATATGCTGCGATATCTCATTAGAATCGCCTCGCCGAGGCGATTCTAATGAGATGTCACAACATAAATTTTAATCTAACCATACCCAAGTGGCGGGGCTGAAGCCCCAAAGCCCACCCCCTGGATCCGGGGCTGCATGATTCATTCACAAAATATATCATATGTTATACAAAACGGGATTCAGAAGAAAGTCAGCTGACTTATTCAAGTCTGTATCCCATTTCAAGTCTGTAACATCTCTTTTTCAAGAGCTACAGTACCCAAGAAAAATAAAGGACTGGTTTGAACGTAACAAAAATATCCAACCGACACCAAGACCATCGCTTGTACAAATACCATTCTTCCCAAGGTATACCTTTATGAAGTTTCCGAAATTCTTGGGAATGTCCAAGAGCATTTTAAAGGCAGATGGACGGTATGATCTTTTATAATTATGGTACCTTCAGGACACATTAAAAAGGACACTTTCGCAAAATCACATTTGCATATAGATGAAACTGGAGCTTCGGTTGTTTGATTAGTCTGAAAGCTTCCGTCTGTCATTGATTCCTGAAAATTATGATAGATATGACTATAGCATGTCACCTGAATGTACTTTTATAATGAATCGGTCATAAAACACATCACTTAATCCGCTTTTGTCCGTGGCTGTCATAGTCCACTTAAGGGGGTGCACAGGGTGGTAGTAAAAGGAATCTAAATGCTTATACGAACTGCGCCTGCCCAGATCAGACTGCGCGCTTGCGCAGTCTGGAATGAGCACGCGCACTGGCACTGTTCTAAGACAATAAATATGCTTTCTGCTCTGACCAAACGGTGCATGCACGAGCAGGTGACTCGCAAGCCCATAAAGCGGGAGTTTCTCAAAGAGAAGGCGTTGTCGGTGTATATGCACGCCTTGTCATGCGATTTTCGACCGGCTTTGAACATTTTGCACTAACAGTCTATGGTATAGACCTTTGGAAAACATATCTTATAATATCTGAACTCGTTTAAATAACACATCGTCTGACTACAGCAACTGTGAGATAGCCGCAAAAAATACACTTTTTTCATAATATTGCTTACGAAAAAAAGTTGTTTATGACATATTCATATTTTACCATTAACTGGGGACATGAACTTAAGCTAAGAGTTAATATCACTGTCCAGTATTAAGACCGTACATTAAACAATTAATGTGTCCATTTTCATTTCGAAAGGAGATATTATGCTCTACTTATGAGTACGACAGATGCATATATTTTGTACGATGTGAGATAAGATTTAGAAAACGACTTGCCAATATAAATAATGGCTTGAGACTTTGGACGACAACGTGCCTCTGAGAAGATAAAAGGACCAGAACAAATACTGCTCAAAATTTGATAAGGATCACTTATACGATATCATGTCAACCCTTCCTGCCAAAATGTATGTTTAGACTATGTATTTTCAAATTTTTGATATATCATTGTTGATAATGCATTCAGAGACAAGTTTTAAAAGTTCCTTAGTGTTTCTATTCTATGCTTTTTTCAAAACATGTGTCGGAGTATGGTTACCCCTAAAGTTTGCCATAGCAGAAACTCGAGTGGGTGGTCCTAGTGGTTGCGCTTTTACCTTTACCCAGGTTTTAAGAACCAGTTTGTTTACTAACGAGTTTCTGTTATGTTAACTTATGCAAGAACAGAGGTTTCGAGAAATTCCAGAAGTTATGATTATTTTTTTTGTCGAAAAAATTGTCAGTCGCTAAAAATACGAAATGTTCTTCAGCCACTCTGAAATCGAATGCTGAAAACCCTAAATTCTAAACCTGAGCAGTCTAAAATGAGGCACATGTTTTCAAAATATTTCTGTATGGAGCGTATAAAGAAGTTGTCCTTAGAAAATTATGAGTAGTAGCTTTATTTAATGTACTTTGAATGCCTCGTAAGGCGTGCTGCAAGCCGGTATTATCAGGGCCATTTCTTTCTGTTTTTTTTTTTAATTTGATTAATTGATTGCTTAGATGCTTAACGTCCACGGTTAACAGCTATGGTCATGTCGGGACGGTCAGTTAACCAAACCACACTATTCCTGGGCAGGCTTAGACCTCCTAAGCGGTTAACCAGTACTAAGTGCACATACTTTCGCCAGTAACTGACAACTGCCCTTCTTGAATCAGCGGAAGGAGAAACGAAAGTATGTGGCCAGGCCGGGTTTCGAACCCAGGACCCCTGACTTATGAGTCAGGTGCCCTACCGATTGCGCTACGCGGCCCGGCTAAATTTGATTAAAGACGCACGCATGCTTTAAGCCATCATCGATTAAAAAGCCACAGAAAGAAGGCAAAACGAAAGCAAAGAAACACTAAAATAGAAACTGTGATTTCATGTTTTCACATTAATCAGTTCAGACTGATCATGACACACACCCCATTTCTTGTATTACATACCCTAAAGCTTTAACAAGAAGGACGCCAACTCTGATTTCGGTACTGTATATAAATGGGCGTAAAGTTGTCTAAATATCTGGTAAAAACTTGATTTCCACCTATAATTTAAAAAGCTACAAATCTTAGTAAAATGCTTGCAGCTTCTTTTGACTGAAGATAAACAAACTGAAGCGAAAAGAACAAGATAATAATAGGATCTTGTCAGAGAAATTGACATGCCTGTCGAACACGTTTCTTTGTGAGAAGACGGATTATTGTAGCAAGTTTGTTTACAAAATAAACAATCCAGGGTAAATTGGAAAATTAGCAAATGTCAAGCAGTTTGTAGGAAGGTAACAATTTTCTTGTAATTTGCATACCAAATAGTCCACTCTGCTTTAAGGCGACGATTGTCTGATGTCAACAGAGCAGGATGGGAGAAATTTACTAGTTGGTTAATGAATAGTTGTACACTGCAGTCGTGTCTGTAAATGGTATGAAATACAGGGTGTGCTTAATTGTTTGGAGAAGGAATCACTGTTTCCGATATCTAGCCATTAACTTGATATTGACTGGAAACTAAAACAACTGTCCTAAATTCAAAAATGAAGCTCCCAGGAATATTGTTATGACCCATATAGTTTTGCAGCGAGACAAACTGATGTGCAGTCAGGGCCTTTTTCACGTTAAAAATAGTAGCTTGGGTACCTGCTAATTTATGACTTCAGTTTTCGCTTTTTCACAAGAGCTCTTTGTGACACTAACCATATGCCCTGGCTGATATAGGTACACGCTACCTGAGTTCACATATTGTAAGGGGCAGTGCTCCAAATAAGAGGGGGTAACAGGGATAATTTAAGGGTATTTTTTTCTTTTCAATGAAAAATATGTTGTGATCCCACATTAGAGCCGCCTCGGTGAGACAGTTCCAACAATAGGTTACAACATACGTTTTTATGGAGAAACATTGAAATTATCCCTGACTCCTTCACCCCCTGCTTATCTGGAGCACTGAAGGGGGTCTGATATTGCCCCGTCCAAAGGGTGAAGCGGCTGCTACTAGAAATAGTAACAACCTGGAAATAAGTTCACTGATCTTTACTATCAGTGCAAGTAATACTTTACTTCCTTTCTGTGTACCCTTTTTAGAAAGGGTTACATTTTTCAGGAAAGCAACCTTGAAATAAAAAAGTTCCCTTTGAAAAAAATGGCGGAATAATATAAAAGAACAGAGTCATTTAGCAAGATAAGTCATGCCTTCCTAGAGCTAGCTGTTTGGTTCTGACTCTATACACTTGGAAAATATTATTGAAGCGTCTGTCTGTCACATTCTGATTGTCAAACATTGACTCAGCTACCCAGGTGCAAAATAATGTATGTTTCTAACAGTTGACTTAATTTAGTATGAGAATGTTTTCATAATTCCACAATGTCTGTTTCAAATCAGATATTTGCGGAAATAAGTCCCGAACAGCAGAAGTAGTCAAATAAAGTGTAACAATTGCTGTTTATAGACGTTTAGAAATTAGTCTAATATTTGCATTTTACGTTTTGACCATTGAGATCCGGTTTTTAACAAGTTAAAGTCAATTTCTGCCATTGATCCGAATATTTGCATAAAATTTAAATAGGTTCAAGTGGACATTTCTGTTTGATTTTCTTTCTGTAATTCTGTAACTTTCGATCTTTATTTGTTTGCTTGAACTTCTGGATAAAAGAATGTCTAACATATTGTTAGACGTTGAAAACGTGTGAAAAAATTCACTGGACTATTAACAAAGACTGTGGTCTAACCTCTGTAAAGAATGCTGAGGAGTGTTCTTGTAAACAAGTCTTGCCTTACCAGCGGGCATATTACGTCGAAATGATGTCGAACTAACGTCGATGCGACGTCACTGCGTCGCATAGGCGTCACACAGTACGACTTCGTTTTGACGTCATGTTCCTGCTGGGTTGGTTCTACAGACTTCTTGAAGCCAATTTTGCATTCAGATTTAGACTTCGAAATTTAACTGCGTGGGTCTTCCGCCATTTTTCACAGGGAGATTATCTTTGTGGCTTTCCATTTCCCTGGAGCACGAGACCCTTCCAAAAAACCAGCAGGCACATGACGTCGCAATGACGTTGTACTGACATCGATTCGACGTCATTAAGTCGCAGCGATGTCAGTACGACGTTGTTGCGATGTCATGTGTCTGCTTGGAAGCGTCTACTCCTAAAGGTTCCTAGGGGTTGTTGAGTGGGTTAAGCAGGGATTGCCTGCTAAGCAAGCGATCCGGGTTCGACTCACCAGCTGTGGACGGGGCTACATTGCACACAGTATTTCGTCCTAACCTTTCTATTGGTGAATATGAAATACTGTTGAACTGAGGGTCTTAAAAACTGAAATATTTAGTTGTCCATACATTATACCGCTGTGCAACTGTATTTATAATTTGTAAAAGAAATCTTTTTATTTTTTCTTCAAATTTTCGATCGTACCAAAAGGTTAGGCCGCTAGGTCAAAGTTCAGGAGATGGTCCTCATAAGCCTAGGGCTTTCGATCAAATCCTGGTCCTTGTTTCTATACTTTGTACTAAAATCTGATTAATAAAATATTGTTTAAACCAAAATTTTGAAGAAAATATTCATAACTTAAACTGATAGACATACGTCTTTCTAATTCATGACTGGGTAAAAGACAAAACTACAAGACATTGGTTGTTTCCGTATCTATATTTTCTGCTTCTTTCTCTGGAACACATGTTAACATTAAAGACAGTTTTGACACATAAATACTCCACGGACTAAAAATAAGTTAATAACAATCATGGCTTTAGATTAACAACACAAGCATGGGCAAAAGGAAAAAAAATAAGGACAAATAAATCATAGGGAAGAGTACGCCATGGTCATCATTTGCGTAATTTTCTTGCAGTCTGGTATTATTAGCTTGATGTAAACTGAATTAAACAGTCTTATTAATCACCAAAAGCTGCTCTCAAAACCAAAACGGTAGAAGAGTCAATGAATAGATGGCGGAACAGTTCTGAGAGAAATCGGCTTATTGACGAATTATTGACTTTAGTCGTAAGTAAAAAATAACACTGTCTTGTTTCATAAAGAAATCGAAGTTTAGCGCAATACAGTTGTATTGCCTGAACATGCAATCAAACGTTTTATGTTTCACACCGGATCGTAAAAGATAGAACAGGCCCGGATCCAGCACATCACGTACTGGTGGGGCTCTGGATAACTGGTGGGGCTGGGAGGTGCCGAAATGTAGTTGTGTGGGGAGAGGGCTTGAAAATATGACATATTAATGGTTCAATTTCAAGGGAATTTTTTTATACATTTTTACCTTGAAATATATTTTGTGATATCTCATTAGAATCGCCTCCCCGAGGCGATTCTAATGAGATTTCACAACATATATTTTGAATATTTTGATCTAACCACATTGGATATTTTTTCTCAAACTGTCATCAGATGCTTCTTATGATCTGGAGGACTAAATATTATACATAACACAGAGGCCAACTGGCGGGGCTGCAGCCCCAAAGCCCATCCCCTGGATCCGGGGCTGATAGAAGAATAAATTGTTGCATGCGGTATTTGTTAAAAATTAAAATTCTGAGTTCTGATGCAAGCATTACACATTCAAAGTCAGTAAAAATGACGCTACGTTATAGTCATGTGTTTCACTGATTTTTCTCATCTATTAGTTCAGATAGGTTTTTGAATATTTTGATAGATTACTATTTGATTGAGACACATCTTCTAATTTAAAAGTGACAAAAATCTAACTCATCTTCCCAAAATTACTGTTGCGAATCACCGCTCACAGTCACTAAACGCCTGATGTCGATCACTAAGCGCTTGATGTCATTCAAAAATTAATATAAAAGTTGTCAGATAAAAATGATTTGTCATTTTTTGAAGCCTCATAACTTCATCAATTTTTGTTGTATTTGGCAATATTAGCAGCTAAATCCTTTGTTTATTGAATAATGACCAAGTTTAGTGATTTACAGGCTCATATATCACCATAATAATCAGATAAAAGAGAATATGAAAGTTCATATTATGCACCAAAGATTATATGAGACGTCATATCAAAATCAGGCCTGTGAAGGTGCGAAAAGATAAGACTCCGATCAGCCTGCATATCCACGCAGGCTGATCTGAGTATTTGTTGTTCACTAAACATACTCCTTTTGGTCCATAGATTCTACTAACAGGGGATGCCCCGGCTGATCAGAATGTAGGCTGGTCATACATGCTGCAAGATATCTTCAACATGACGTCGCTCAATTATTGTCAACTTGTGTCAGTTTTATTTCATTTGTGTCTTGTTATCACTGAGACATATATATTCTACAGTGTTACTATAAGTGAGATCTATCAAGTTAGATGTAAAGTACATGTAACGTAATATACTGTACAGTTGACAATTGCAAAACCTCGACATGAATGGGATATGGATATGCCCATAAAGTTTATCATTAATAAAATCCTCTAGGTTTGCAGTAACTTCGTATGTATACATTATTCACAACTACATGTACTGTCTTTCCACTGAACATCTCTAGCATTCGTGTTACATCCGAAGATTTTGGTGAATATGTCAGCTATACCTATTTCAAAGACAATTAAAAGTGAAATTGAGACATCAGCATGAAAATAGCATCACACGACTGACAGAAACAACTGTCTAGGATCACTTGTCTGGAAGTGTTTTAGAAACATTTAACTACTTTGTGTACAGACAACAGAGAGTTCCAGGGCTTCTTCCACATGCTACTGCATGTAACAGTCCAATCATGGTCCTTCTCTTTTCTCAAAGAATCTGTGTTTAACAACCTGAAAAGTAAAATACAAAACCTACTGCATTAATATTATTAATTAGAGTAAGCGTACATATGTATACACGTGTATTAACAAGATAGGACAGAAACCAGTTTGATAAGGTTGAAAAAGTACACTTCAGATATGTAAAAGTTGTCAAGCCACCTTTTTATGTCAGAAATATTATAAAATATCTACATGCAATCCATATAACAAAAGTGTGTGTGTGTGTTTCGACTATTGAAATCCTTACTGCTTGCAACAGAAAATACGAATGCACATTTCCACCCACTGGGCACACAAGATTGACTCACTCTTGATTCAACCTTGATTCAACGTCACGACGTTGAAACATTGTTGAATCAACCTTGTGTGCCTGCTGGGCAGACTAAGCATTTCCGCCACAGAGCGGTTTAATACGATCATGAAATTTAATTAGAGATATACTTACGAACTATCGCGTGTTCTGAGCACTGGTGGTGCTTCGCCTTTGGCTATCGTTCAGATTCAGACTAGATTTATTCAGGCCAGTTCCTGACCCGTTCCTGGCTCGGGAAGACTTCATTTCAAATGTGCATTACTCCAATGAAAAGGTTAGTTGTTAAAATGAATCCCTCCGCAAACTTCAATGTTATCACAGATAATTAAATTGGCATTAAAGTTTACACCACCATTTGACTAGGTCTAGATGGAAACAGGTCAACATCAACTTCTTCCGGGTCAAGCGTATAGCTACCGGAAGTTGTTGTTGACCCGCCATCGTCGTCATTTGACCTTACAGAATTGAAACTGTCATGGTGGTTCATCTGTTGCCCGTTCTGGCAAGCATGTTGCTTAAAATAGTCCCGCCATGGTTCGGACCTGCCCACAGGCACAGTATGAACAATGTTTGAGGCGTTTCGATTCTTAAGCTGTTGGAAATTTTTGATCATGAGCTTTGTATCATTTGGTGTGCTATTTCGTCTGGGCACATCTGAATTGGAATTCATTGTTCTACACATCAATGGCTGCTTAATGGCAGCTATCCCATTATGCACAGGGCTGCTCTGTTTCACAGATTGAGCAGCATAATGTAAATGGTGTGGGTTTGTATTTTGATGTGTTTTGAAAGTCACGTGTTTTCCGGAGGATTTCGTGTCTGTAAAACCAAACGATTTTCTGTCTTCTGCTGTTGGTGAGGAAGTAGATACGTCATCTTCGCTGCCGCCACGCCCACTGTCACAAGTGATTGTTTCTCTGGATGTTTCACTCTCGCTGTCACCTAGGGGGAGCTGCTGTATCTGAAACATGCAGACAACAACAAGTAGTAATAAAATTATGTTGCAACAATTGAGTCGCAAAATGAGCCCGGCTGTTCGAAACTAACGATGTCGTTAGTTAACCAGGGGTCGTATTCATGAAACGACTTAAGTGGTTGCTATGCTGTTGCTAAGGCTAAATTTCTTTGAAGGAGATTCCCTACAACTATGAAATTTGCTCTGGAGGAACAGTCTTACAAAGACTGTTCCTCCAGAGCAAATTTCATAGTTGTAGGGAATCTCCTTTATAGATATTCAGCCTTAGCAACCGCATAGCAACGACTTAAGTGGCTTTATGAATATGGCCCCTACCTTAGATTTTCAAATGTACTGTACGGTAAAACACAGCCTTTTTGGCAGAAACAATGCATGGTGCCTTTGCAGTGCAAAAAGTACTCTCTTTTTTCAGTCAAACATATTAGCGTACTTGGTTTTATGTGTACTAGAACACTTAACGAATCTTTGACTAACAACTTTGTTAAGCTAACATTACTTTGAACAACAGGCCCCGAGGTTATAAAACATTTTTCGTGCTCAACTCAGCTGAGCATGAAATTTTCTCTGCTGATAAATATGAAAATGCCAATTTATATTGGCATTTTCATATTTATAAGCAGAGAAAATTTCATACTCAGCTAAACTGAGCATGAAAACAACTGTACTTATCAGTAGCTTGCTATTTATTCGCAGGTAAAATTTCATGCTCAGCTGAGTTGAGCATGAAAAAAGGTTTATAACCTTGGGGCCTGGATTCTAATTAATATCAACCGTTAAGTGCTATATGAACGAGGTTTGAAAGCAACTCTGTCTTTTTTCTTTGTCGTTTTATAAACGCATGTAAGTTGAAACATAATTTTTCAGAATTGTCTTCAGGTCCATAGATTAGATGGCACTCAAATTAATGAAACTCATCTGAAGGGTTCCTTGTATTTATCAATCTCTATCAATGATCGATTGAATTCAATCTTTGCTTAAGTTTGCGATTAGTTGACGTTATTTGGATAATGATTGGATACATATATAAATAAGTATAAGAATAAAATAAATAACAAACCTGCATATTTGCGTGTTCCCACTCTCTAGATTTGGCCTCCCAGAGGTACTGTTGTAGTTTAAGTGCCTTCATATGACTGTCAATTTTCTCCTGCTTGATGTTGTGAAGGGAATGGTAGCTGGGTGGGGCGTCGTAGTACCGCTGGGGAAGAGAAAAATATATATGATTAAAAGACACATAAAAGTGAGTTGGTATAAAATTAAAGTTTAATGATATTTCAATACCAGCATTTTCAACAAAATATTTAATCAGTGAAAATTAAATATGGAAAAGAAAGAAAGAAATACCACTTGTTAACAGTTTGATACCCTAAATATCATCTCCACCCCTCCCCACGAAATACATGTAAATTCAGCTGAGCTTGGGTGGGATGAGGGGTAGAGCTGGGGGGATAGTAGAGGCGACTTCCCAGCAGGCACATAACATTGAAACAACATTAAATCAATGTTGGCGTTAAATCAACGTTGATAATAATGTTGGTTCAACGATGAGGTCCCAGTATATAGAGAATACTCGTAAACAGAAATAATGAACACTTGAACACTATCGCCAATCTAACGCAATGATTCATATAATTTTTCAAAAAAAAAATGAATTTATCATGCTGCACAATAAATAATTGTCGAATGCAGTTTAAATGAAAATTACACGATACAGCGTTTATCATGATTTCTGTTTGCAATGATCGATACAATACTTTAAGTTTGCGTTTAACTTTTTTGCTTGTATTGTTTAGATCTGAGGGAAATTATTCACTGTTGGTGTCTTTGAAAATGCGTTTCCGTCCTTTCTAATCTTTACATCTAAACTATCGTATTTACCCCCAAAATTGGAACTTTTTAACCAATAACCTGACTTATCCTAAAATCTTAACAAAATGGTTAAAATTATTATCCGTAGATGTGCCTCGAAATTTCAGTGGAAAAACAGTACAGACCCTGGTCAGACTGCTCCCCAAGGAGCAGTCTGATCTGGGTCTGTAATGTTTGGTAAAAATGGATGTCCAAATACTTAGGATCTATATGGTAATTCATATTTCATTTACATTTCTGTTTCATGAAATCAACTTATTGTACAATTCCATCAAAAAGGTCATCTCTAAATAACACTGAAATGAAAACTATATTCTAACAATTGAAAAAATACTGAATATTGACAATAGACGTAATTTATGCCAATTTCTCTTTTGAAATGTACTGATGGATAAACAACCTATTGTATTCAAATTGGATTCAAAAGGTAGTTAATTGATAGTCAATATAACGCTGAAGGTATTCCTGCAAGAAAAGCTAGAATGAGACTGCGAGGTACAGATAAGGCAGTTTCCGTGAATGATATTACTCCATAACACTGTGATGTCTATCGTCAGTCATAATCACTTCGCTGAGGCGAAAACCAATGCTTGTTCTTGCTCATTGCAATTGCTTTTTCAGGAACCACAACATCACAACAATATACAAATGTACCACCAAAGGCCCTCCCTATCAGGGGTTTGCAACAAACGGTTGTAAACAACATTTGTTTACAACGGTTTTCATACAGCCGCCTCGTCTGGATCGACACAGTTTGCCTTCTAACCTTTGAATTCTCAATATAATGTAGCTTAGACGACTCATTTTAGCTATATATGTTATCTGCTCCTTAGCGCTACAGGAATTAAAATATATTGCACTTACGTTCTCGGGTAAGCCACTGTCAGTACTTGATTCAACATTTCGCCCACCATCTAGACCATCGAGCGAGAACTCCAGAGAGAAACTGACTTCCTTTTTCTTTTTCTTTGCATCAACTCCGCCGTTGTCTGTATCCTGTGGAAGTGCCTGCGAGTCAGAGTGGGACGAAATCCCAGAATCGGAATATCCCGCACTTCCGTCCTCACCGTCTGCGCCTTTATTACGGTCCATTGATCGTAAGAACAGAATCACACCCACTATGGCTATAGCAATGAGAACCGTTGCTATGACAACCACGACTGAGATCACAATATATTTGTTGCTCCTAGGTTCTGTCGTAGGAACCATAGTTGCATTTGCATAAATAAGGTTAATTGTCATGGAAACTGTTGACTGTAATGGAGGAACGCCTCTATCTTGGACTTTGATTGACAGTGGAATTGAAATATCCTTTTCAATATCTATAAACTTACTAACAGAAATTTCACCAATATCTGGATCAATCTCGAAAATTCCAAGTTCATTTCCCTCCGTGAATGAATAAGTAAGGGTGCTATTTTCTCCTTCGTCAACATCATAAGCGGCAATACTGGTTACAACATTGTATTTTCCGACAAGGGGGTAGATAAAATCAACACTGTCATTTGCGTCATTTGGAAATGTTATAACTGGAGCATTATCATTCTCATCCATGACCGTTATAGTTACATACTGTGTATTACTTAGAGGATTTGTACCCATGTCACTAACAGTCACAGGTATTTCATATCTGCTTTGAAGTTCTCTATTCAGTTTCTCTGTTGTTGTGAATTCACCATCTACTGACAGTTCAAAAGGAAATGTTGCATATACGGGAGCTATAGTAAATGTCAGTTTAGAGTTTATCCCTTCATCATCATCATACCCATTCAAGAAACCAAGAGAAGTGTTTTCTGGCATATTTTCCATAATCTGCAGTTTTGGTCTAGCGGGCAGTATATGGGGAATGTTGTCATTTTGATCCAATATTGTTAGACTAACAGTGGCTGTTCCAGTGTTTCTTGGTTTTCCATGATCAATAGCAAGCACTCTGAAGACAAACAGAGGAGTAACTTCCCTATCAAATGAATTAACTGCATATATATCTCCACTATTGTTGTTAATTGTAAAGTTACCAATACTGTTATCTACAGGATCTAGGACATACTCAAATCTTTTATTAATGCCAATATCCAAATCTGTAGCAGTAACTTTAGCTACTCTATCTCCTAGATTATTATTTTCATACATCGTAGCGCGATAGACAGGCGTATCAAATTTAGGTGTATTATCATTTGAATCATCTACACTTACAAGAAAACTTACAGAAGAACTTAAACTTGGCGAACCATTATCGTAACATGTAACAGTCACATCATGCAAGGGAATAGCTTCTCGATCTAGTGATTTTATAGTTACAATTTTATAACCCCTGACTAAGAGTTTTTCGATTCCAAAATAGTCATTCTCACTCTGACAGGTAACATTTCCATTTTCACCAATATCCGTGTCTTCAACATTGATATGAGCACCAAATGCACCAACTTTCTCTGATTCTGACAGATTAACAAAACCTATTTTATCTGAAGCTAGCAAATGTAAAGTAATGACGGGAGCATTGTTTGCTGCATCCTGTATCCTCACCAACACAGTTGTTGTATTCATTCTTGGTTGATCGCCGTGATCAATAGCTTCCACAATGAATTCGAAAGATTCGCTTTGTTCGGAATGTAGGTCATGCAATACCGATAACTCTCCTGATTTTTCACTGACTTGAAACAAACGTTTGACGACATCAATGTCTGACTGACGTTCCCTAAAACGGTATGAAATTTCTCTGTTTTTTCCTGAATCAGCGTCAGACGCTGACATGACGAGAATAACAGTTCCTGGAGCAATGCTTTCCTTTACAGTGACATTGTAATAATCCTTTTCAAACACAGGGTTATTATCGTTTGCGTCGATGACATTTATATCAATGTTTAATATTCCTTCTCGTACAGGATCACCACCGTCTCTTGCAATAACTTTAACGAAATAAAAGCCCATTATCTCTCTGTCAAATTGCTGCTTCAAAACAAGTTTCAGTTGATAGCTATCGGTTCCGTCTGAAGACACTACAAGGTCGAACAGGTCGTGGTCTTGAATCAATTCATAACTTTGAACAGAATTGTTTCCAAACATGTCTGGGTCTTCCGCGGCGTCTAATAGATATTCAGCCCCAGCAGTCATACTTTCGGATATATTGAATGTTTTAGCAGATGTTGGAAAAGCCGGTTTGTTATCATTAAGGTCAAGGATTTCTATATTAATCGCAGCAACTTCGAAAAATCCCTCAACTGATTTGACAGCAACAGAAACTTCCAAGTTGCAGTCGATTTTGTATGGGCAAACAGTTTCACGGTCTATATTCACGTTCGAAGCAGTGAGGATGCCAGAGGACAAGTCCAAAGTAAAGAACATGTTATCTGCTGCATTTGGGTTCAGGAATGTGAAATGAGCATTTCCTCTGATTTCCGATGACACATTATCCAAAGACTGCATATTTTCTAAAATGTTTCCAACGAAAGATCCGTTGGGTGAATTTTCGGGTATTCTGAAATGGATAATTCCCTCCTCTGTCGCTGAAGAAAACCGGAAGCAGATGATTGCCGAAACCAGGAAGTACGTCACGGGGGATGATGGTTCCATGTTTGTAGTGGGTGTAAAACAATGATTTGATTGCTATAAAATCACCTTTCCCTCATTATTCTCCTGAAAGCAGAAAATAGAACAGTTTAATAATACGTTTAATGAATCTTAAGTTTTATGCTCACAAATCAGACTTGGTCGGTGGTGCGATTGGTATCAGTAGATGTGTCAGAACATCATGCGGAAAAAACAGTGCAGGCGCGCATAAGAATACCCTTTAAGAGTCCATTGTCACCAGCTTTCCATAATTACAGTCATTAGAATAGACCACATGAAAAATGTTGAAGTGAAACACCACCCTCCTACAATACCAACTCGGTGGCGGCACTTTAGTGCTCTTGTGCCTACAATTTCATACTGACAAAGAATTATTTGCCCAACCTATCAAGAATTACCTAAAATTTAAAGCAAATTTGCATAATCATTGGAGGATTAATCGGCATTGCTGATGTGCTAGATCACGCTGTAATCGACAAGGGACCAGATGGCCTATAAAGAAACATTTCACTTTCTGTATGACTTTAATCCAATATTAGGTGAAATTTGTTTGTCTGTTTGTTTGTCCTTTCCACCTCTGACACAAAACCTTTAACTGAATAAATAAAGGGTTAAATAACGTATGGGCGCAATGGTCGGAATAAAGAATTACCGTAGTTTTTCTAATATCGGGACATTTTTGGGCACCTTACTTACGCTGTAATGCATCTGACTATACGAGTAAGTGAATCAAAAACTTGAGGAAACTGACTTTCCTTTAGGTCCATGGCAAAATGTTAATCAGTGCAGACCGTGATCAGACTGCTCTTTTGAGCAGTTTGATCTGAGTCTACACCGTTTGTCCAAAAAATTCTGTCTCATTTTTTTCACGGAAATTACGGCACAGACTGAAGAACTATCATAACTGATTTCGAGCCAATTGATGGCAATGGATATAGCACAAGTTGTTGGTTTAGGTAGAAAAATAATTTATTTAAGAGATTTATTGGGATTTTATGTTCGGAAGTTGTGATCTACAAATATAAGGTCAAAGAAGAGATTGGTAAAGGTGTGAAATACTTTTATTTCAATGATTCGTCATCTGCTGCATTGTCACCAAACACTGAAATGCCATTTTTATTGGGGGCTGCATTCAGCCATATGTAAGATTATGAATCCGTTTAATTTTCGCAGAGTGACCTTATCTTGCAAGACTAAGGTTAGTCCTGGGCTTAAGATAAAGGTGTCTTTTGATGAATCGCCCAATGTTGTCATTTCCTAATTGCATGAACTATAGTCACCCATATGAACACAGGCGAGGAGAATCCAATAAAATGGAACACTTGTATAACTTATATAATATATGTTTTGTACCATCTATGCTAGAAAACACAAACTTAAGCTCAGCATAATGAGCAAGGTCTACACTGGTGGGGATGGTGCCAAAAGTTATGTTTGTCCGCCTGCCCGAGAGATAATCCACTCGCTAAAGCTCGTGGATTAGGCTCCTTGTACAGGCGGACAAACTGTCAGTTACTTACATGTAAAAGATTGTTAAAAAAAACCCTAAAAACTTTTATCACCCCGTCCCCCTTCTGAGCCGCTTCGACTAGCACCAACGTTTTCTCATTTTTATTTCTTTTTCTTAATTTTATTTCTGTTCCTATATTTTTTTTCTTTTTCATTTTTTTTTCATTTTCTGATAAGATCTATTTATGACAGAAAATAGCGCCAACGGTATTAATAACGTCAACTTTTTATAATTTTTTCAAATCTTCTAAAATTGTGTTGTCGCCCCAAATGATCTATTTATTATAAATGAGATAATTAAATCATATGTAAAAGTCATTAAGTCTTTCATAAATTTTAAAATTACGAAATTATAATTTTTCTTTTCATAAAGATAATGCAGTTTTCGTGACCGAGGACATTAACGGTGTTGTTTTGATGCATTTCTTCCGTCACTTACAAAGTTAAAATAGAGTTTATTAATATACTTTGAGCTTTAAGTAACCCTGATATTTTTTGGTTATGAAAGTCTAGATGGGAGTGTGGTTGTCACGTGAACATTTTACCATTTTCGGTCATTTTTTTAAAAAAAAAAATATTACGATATCGGTGCATGATTTTGCCTGTCTCTGCATTGTGTGTGTATGTGTGTGTGTGTGTGTGAGAGAGAGAGAGAGAGAGAGAGAGAGAGAGAGAGAGAGGGGGGGAGGGTATGTAGGTGAGCAAGAAGTTTATCTTTCAGTGTGTCACGGCTAGACTTTGGTGACATTTTAAAAGCAGATTCAAAACCGAGCGAAAACATTTCTAAAATCCTTGTATGCTTCATTATGCACAGTAATTTCAGCACTTACTGGTAATAAAATCAGTGACTTGTCAAATTATCATAACGGCTTTAATATGCTAGATGGCGCGACATCTTGTGATTACGATGAGATGCATTTTTTTTTTACTTTAAACGAGAAAGTGTTTAATAATGACGGGTACGAAGTATTTTGATGATTATTGGCTTGTTTCATTTTTTGCCAAATTCAAGCTTCAATCTCGTAAGCCAGAATTTAGAAACTGGTTTGTCCGTCTGTATGATCGGTTACAGCAGAAGACGTCAGCATATATGGGAGATCTAATGGGAGATCTAACGCTTACGAATTAGTACTATCAGGCTTGAAAAAGTGCTATTTCCATTCCCACCTAGAAATTAAAATTCCAGCTTCTGCAGATGGGTAGCCGATTTTTAACAAATCTTTTCGACTCATGTGTATACAAAATTATAAGTATAAAAACATGAGCTTTGTGAAAGCTAACTTGATTAAGTTATTACAAATTTCCAGAAAGTAGCCAATCCGAAATTTAAATCTACACCAGTCTGGTTTTTTCTTTCTTTTACTTCAAAGGAAACATGTTCAGAAATATGCTCCAGATACATATGGATCAAATATAAGTGTTTTGTTTTTATATTATTATTTCCATGAAGAAATGGAATTGCTCATTTACAAGGCATATCTGTACACTCTTATGAAATCTGGATTTGAATACATAAACTACAGCCTCACTTTGAGCATATACAGCTTTGAAGGTAATAAATGTCACTTGCATACAGCAGAAACTGTCGTATTTGACAGCCATTTTACCCCTTAATATCTCTGAATGTGGACAAGTTCACCACTGTTTTTACTTTATTTCACATAAAAGAAAAGAAAAGCAAAGAGAATAAAAGACAAAGGATTTTTTTCACACGAAAAGGCACCGAGCAAAAAAAAAAAAAAAAAATACCGAAACCCCTCATCCGGACGCTTTGTGTACCGGCGGGTGCACCAAATTTCGGAATCAGCTCTCAGGACCGTTGAAGCGTGTGTTTGTGATGCTGTTTTGACTCTATGTAAAACACGAGTTACTGAGAAAAATCTTAAAACATTATGACAAAACGCTTAATATTTTAATTAATGACTGTGTTTTAAGTACTTTCAGATGATGAATAGTTTCAAAATTATTTTGACAACGTTAATTAGTTGTTAGCGCGTGCACCCAATGTGCAGGACTGTCACATAAATCTCAATCATAAATGAGGTGTTGGTTTATAAATCATCTTGTAATGTTACAGTGTAGGTAAAAACACCTGTAGTGACAAACTATACTGAAAGGATTTAAAAACTTCCACCCATTAATTTTGAATATCTCAAAAATGAATGCAGCTACGTCCACAAAAATTTTACAGCATATATACTCTCTTACACCTGATTATATCAATATACCGAATTTGAAATCGTTCAACCGAATCGGTCAGGAACAAGCACGTGCTCCTCGTGTTCTTAGTACCGTTTACATAAGGATGAATAGCTTCATGTATACAGTTTTCTTATGAAACATTTCTCTTACAATATCAAATTGAATTTTAAAAGTTTGAACTCGGTCAGTGGCTTTATTTAGCCTACCGCGCCTAAATATCGCAAACAGGCGCAGAGTTTTGGGCCAGGTAAATGCTGAAATTTCATAAAGTGACGTCGCGGTACAATTTTATGCGTTCATTACGGCAATTTACAATTTCAGACGACGTGCACTGTTTACAGGAAGCTCAAAAGACCGTCAGAAAAGCACCTAACCGAGATTAAAAACCAGAGGTCATGACGTTAACTAACGTCGACGCCGTCTCCGTAATAGGCTTTGCGCGACAGATTCATCCGCAGTGATACTTGCAAATCAACGTGGATGACGTCACAATGTTAAGACAGTAAGAAATGGTCGAAAAGAGTGTTGCATAAGATAACGCCGGCATCGCCTTATGTATTTCAGTGACGTAACACTCTTTTACTGACGTCATTTAAGTAAATAATACAAATAAACTGCGTAATCTTTAAATTTGATAAGTTTCAAGCATTTTGTCGTTAAATATTCAACACTGTCATGAGTGAACTGATCAGCAGCCAGCAATAAAAAGTGGAAGTTTTTAAATCCTTTCAGTATATGATGTCAAATATGAACTTATGAAGCACAAAAACAACAAGGCAGTATTGTCTTTTATATGGGTTTGGTCATCTTGCTTCTGTAAGGTATGGTTTGAAGAAACACATAATCGGTCAAGTTGAGGTCCGGCTGGACCACTTGTGGTTGAAAAATTATGAGACAAAAGCCTTTGAAATTAGTGCTGAACAGTAATTCAGACCTCAAGAGAAGAGGGGGTGTTGAAGATAATTAACAGATAATTTTTCTTATTTCTCAATGAAATCATGTTGTGACCCCTCATTAGAACCGTCTCGGTGAGACGGTTCTAATAAGGGGTCACAACATATGTTTGCACGGAGTAATAAGGAAAATTATCCCTAGATTATCCCAGACACCCCTTCTTATCTGGAGATCTGCAGTATATAAGTCAAAGGCATTTAAAATTAGTGCTACTCACTATGAGTAAAATGCCTTAAAGAATTGAAACAACAACGACAGTGAATACTAGGTCAGGTTCGCGTCTGCACAGGGTAGACTCAAACCAGACTGCTTCAATTTCAAAGGGAGAGCCTGGTCATGAATGCACTGTTAAAACAGTTCCTAGTAGGACAACCGGAGTTGTCCCAATCTGAGGTTGAAATGGCTCATTACATAAAATTAAAAAGTAGGGTTATAAACGTGGGTTTTCACGGTGAAAACTCCCCAAACCTATTTTGCATGACAATTCTGTTTCACGCAACGTCTCATTGTCTAAACAAAACATTCTTGCAAAAAGATTGCATGATTCATGTCATGCAGCATGTGTCGTGTAAACCAACCTTTATAATACGGCTGACTCTCATTATTTCAAACAGTGACCTATATATAGATGTATTTATAGGTCACTGTTTCAAACGATAAAACCTCAAAGTACCCTCTTGTGGAATAAAATACAGATTGGATACATTTCCTATTTTTGCTTACATTTCAACTACTGTTATCTCAAGCTACTGGTATTACAGAGTAAATTTTCTGGGACCAGAAAATTTACTTTGAAATATCAGTAGTTTGAGATGAACTTCGACTTTGAGATATCGAGAGTTCACTGTATATGTACTTATTAAACTACGGTCATCAGAATTGGATAGAAAGGACATTAATTTTACTATAACGAACAGAAATGTATGTAAATATATATTTAAATGAAAAAAAATGTAGGTTTAATAAGCAAAAGAACGAAAGTGGAATTTGGAACAATAACAGAAAATAGTTTTTATCTTAGATTCAGTTTTTTGTTTTAAATCAAAGAAAAAGGTAAATAATAATAATAATCATATAATGATAGTATTAATAATAAGAAGAAGTAAAAGGAAGAATAAATAATAATAATAATAAGAAATAATAATAAGATAATGATTACAATAATAAGAAGAAAGTTATAATGATAAAATGATAACTACGTGCAAGTAAATGAAATACTAGGTTCTAATTCTGGTAATTACATACCTACCTAAGTATCTTTTCGACAGAAAGACAGTACCCTTTCGATTGAAAGGTAAATGCATGTAATAATAATTAAAGGAAATAATAATAATAATAAATAAAATACATACGTTTTTTACACTTTAATAGCCTTTCAAGATCTTTTAATGTTCACAGATTTCGAAAACTGTTCTGTTTATTATTGTCTGTTATAATCCGAAAAACAGAGATCCAATATCAAAACTAATTCTGTCACTGTCATGCCCACACGACACTATACTCAGTTGACTTCTGACTACACTCATCGTTTACTACTGTAGTTGTATATATAATAATTCACCTGTCTACTCAGCCGTGACACAATAAGTCATTTATCAGCAGCGGTCCTTTGTAAAACATGGCGGGATTGTAAAATCACAATATCTCACTTTTGAAAAAAATCGTCGGGGTCGTAAAAATATAATCCATCAAAAATTAAATGTCTCGATAAAAACGGTAGTTTTATTCTTAATACTAAAATAACAGGATATTGGACATGCGAAGATCTTTAGTACTAGTCGGTATCTTTATGATTTGAAAAATAGGCGTTGAAGATGACCTTTGGCCCTTTTACACCCCTTTTTACCAGGTACACACGCGGAAACAATAAAACAATTTGGAAAGGTTTCACTTGTTGAAGTAATTACCGATAATATCTGAAAAGTTAAAAGAAACCGAAATATATCTTTAAGCAAATCTTTTTGATATCGTGACAGTCCATATTTGTCACCTAATTAAAAACATACTTCTGTAAAATAATTCCGTCTGGATTTTGATTCTGTGAAATAGATCTAACCAGAGAGGAGCTCAAAGCGTCAAAAACAAAAAAAAACAAAAAACGTAAATGTTTGGTCTTAGCTGTATATTACATGTATTTAGAATTCATACTGAGGCGCCTTTGACAGGCTGGTCTGAGCAAGCAGTATTTGCATACATCTCTAACGTGTATGGGGCTCCCCAAATTTTTCTGCCACTTTTCAAAAGGGGAACAACATTCCTGACTTCCTGTTTGCTTCTCTGCAGGACAAAGCCCTTCAAAAAGGGGTCTACTATTAAAGGAAAGAATTTGCTCCTATACTTCACTTTAAGAGTTGACCCAAGCAGAAAAAAGGCAAAAATGAAATTGACAGAGTTGTTTCCCCCCGAAAATTTACCCATTCACGTTAAAAAGGTTTTCTTAGCCCTGAATCATGCAATAACAGTCAAAATAATAACATTAAAAATAGTATTAACACCTATATAAGAATCTGTTACCATATAAAGAGAATAATGTCCTGAAATTCCCTTACTTTTCAGAATCCCAATGAAAATTATTTCGATCAGATGCAAGTTATACGAAGAATACAGAAAAGAACCGCAAATAAAGCGGTTTAGATCACAAACACAACTTCACACGTTTAATTAATGCACATCTCTTGTCAACTAAGTCAGCCAGAATTCCCATCAATATAATCGGATTTCTTCATGTAATCTTTGACACCTTGTATGTATCAGAATGGTCCCTTAAGACCCCTAATCCTTATTAAAACTTTAATGTGATCATTCAGAATAAGCCTCGCTCCTCCCACCGTCTTTACGTTGTCTTTATCAAACTGTTTGGTTTGTCCAGAGTTATCTCCCCATTATCTCAATGTGTTTATTTGTTCCTTCTTACAATTCATTTAGATAGGTGGCGCAATGAGATAATGTGTGAGGCTGTTTTGCCATATTGCATAGAAGTTTGAAGTGTCTTGTATTGTGTCACCATGCGACACATGGCACTTTGCGCTTCAGTATTGTGTCACAGATGCATCCAACACTTAACTTTCCAATATTGAAGAACAGGTTACAGTTACTTTATCTACAGAGCAGGGATAGGTCCGAGGGATGGATAATAGTAGGACAAGAGCCTACTGTGCCTGCAGTAGGTGCGGGTGGGAGCTGTTTGGACATTTTTTGCCCATCATTTCTCTTTTCTTTCTCCCTCTCTCTGGGAGACGGCTCGATATAGACTTAAATACTATCTCAAAAACAACAAACCAACCAACCAACCGGGAGGAAAAGTGAGGAGTTCTGGAAATAAAACTAATGCTTTTCTTTGGATATGGGTTTTACGACCTCACGCCCAGCCGATCGTGTTAAGCAGAAACGGGCGTAAACCGGAGCTCCCGGTGTTTTTATGCAAATGCACGGCCTACGCATGGGCGTAGGGAACGAAAAGAACTTAGTACCCCATATGACCACGGGGGTAATACCAATGCTTCTACCTATGCTGTCGACCGAGCCGGTACTGCGTATTTGGCTGTCGACCGAGAATTACGGCTTTCGACCGAGCAGTACGACTGTCGATGGTGTTAGTATCCAAGTTCAGGTGCCTTCTGAGCTACCAAAAATGAAAAAAGAAACATTTTAATCACCGCCTATCGTCAAAGAGGTGTTGAACTTTATATCTGATCTCTTGGTAAGCGTTGTGACACAAAGATCTTCACGAAAATGTAGTTGGTATCAAAAACTTCCATTTTCTTCGTTTATTTGCAAAATTTCAGTATTTACAACAGTCAGAGACAAATAAAACTGCCTGGGCAGTTTGCTTTGCAAACGAGCTCTGGCGAACTAATATCATTAGCCTCATTTATTGTTTCTGCCAGATGTTATGAACGATTTAAAAAAGTTACAATACGGCTGTCGATGACCAATGATACGGCAGTCGATTGTAAAAACATTTGCATGGTACGGCTGTCGATAGTGACTGGAGATGGCATGTTGTGGATTTAAGTCAAAACCAATGCATTTTATGGGATTTTTTTGAGTCTGAACATAAAGTCACTCAACAGACCATAATATAAGAACAAGCCGCACAATAACAAGCCGCCCTTTGTGTATATGAAACACAAGAGTAATGAGGAGTAATCGTCTAAAGGCGTTCCTAGGCCACGGTTCTGGTGTAATAACTACTTCATATCACTTGAAGTGGGTGATTTATATCGTATTTTGTATTCCCAAGCTGTTGTTATCATGTTTGAATGTAAGCTTTAGCAGATTTATAACCTCGACTGGGGAAGAGAGAGCTAATTGTTCTAATATTGATTACTTGTTATTTTGTGGGTTTTGTTCGAAGAGGGTTCCTCTTCTTCTTGACGCCTATGATAGGCTACATCATTTGAGTGCAGCACTCTCCGGGCATTCCATTTTACATTCAGCAAATAAAATATACAGTGTTTGCAAATGAATTTTATGTTTCGCACAGCGAAGACTCAGATCTGCTCTGTCATCAGCCCAGTACGATCAGATTCTTCGGAGACTGCATGAAGGGAGTTTAGATCAAATCAATCCATCGAGCGCAATGAACACTAGTACTCTTATCAAACTGAACGAATCTGACGTGATTTGGCGCAACATCAATTTGCTTTTTTTGTCCTGCAGCGGCTCGAATACTTCCGTTTGAAGAAGATCTGATATGATTCTACACCGCTTGCCCATATCCTTCTGGTCATATTTACTCGTAGGATCGTTTCATTTTGCCCAGTTGGCTCAACTGCATACGATCTCTCTCTCTCTCTCTCTCTCTCTCTCTCTCTCTCTCTCTCTCTCATGAGATATTATCAATAAAACAAAGACAGCTGATGTTAATTCATTTAGTTTTCACAATCAAATGTGATTTGAAATCAAATGGAACATAAATGAACTTCTCACAAATCTGTGTCAAGCCTGCCCAACTTCATAAGCCAACTGGAGGCTTGAATCTGAGATGAACGATAAGGAACCTTTTCAAAAGTTTCGTTATGAAACTTTACAAAAGTTTCGCTATGAAACTCTTCAAAAGTTTCGTTATGAAACTCTTCAAAAGTTTCGTTATCCTTCAATCTCATGATTGTAGGCTACTATTGAGGCTATGAACAACGATGTTGTCCTGACTGCGCGGATGCGCATGTACAGGCTGATCTGTACCTTTGCAATAACAATATGCGAAAAGCAGAGTTTTATCATGTATTGGTATGCTTTTGTTTGCTGGCAATGTTGTGAAATTAGTATAATCTATTCTATTCTATTCTATTCTATCCCATAACCTTACTAGGTCATTGGGGCACCACGGATGATTTCGAAACAATCCCTTTCCACCTTCTCCGGTTTTCAGCTGCCCTAGTTGAGCTGGCAAAATCCATCCCTGTCCATACTTTAATATTGCCTTCCCACCTCTTCTTCTGTCTACCTTTTTCTTCATTTTCCTTTCACTGTGCTCTGTAGAATCGCCTGCTAAACCAGAAGACATTGAGACGTGGCCAAACAAGTTTAGTGGCCGTTTCTTGACCAGCGTCATGAGTTCATCATATTCTCCAATGACTGCTTGGATCTTTCTGCGAACCTCCTCATTGGTTATATGGTCCTTGTACAAAATGTTCAGTAACCTTCGGTAGCAACACATCTCAAAGGCCTGCGTTCATTTCTCTAACTCTGCTGTCAAGTCCACGATTCACAGGCATACGGAAATATGGGAATGACAAGGGAGCGCATAAGTTTCACCTTTGAGCCAAGAGATATGTTGTTATCTCTCCAAATAGGTTTCAGCTTTGTAAGAGCCGAAGTGGTTTGTGCAATCCTTGAGAGAACCTCCTGTTTTGAGCCATCATCTGAGACAACTGCTCCAAGGTATTTGAAGCGTTTTACAGTACCCAGCTTCTGCCCTTTTACCTTGATCTCCCTCTGGATGCCATCTGGATGCCGTCTATGTCATCGGCAAACCGCAGATTGGTAATGTTTCTGCCGCCTATGCTAACCTTTCCGTCATGTTCTTCCAGAGCATCAGACATGATCCGTTCGAGAAAATGTTGAAGAGGATGGGTGACAAAAGACATCCTTTTCTCCCACCTTTGCATGTCGGACGACGTTTGATAGCAGATCTTGGGTTTGTGACGTCACTCAATTTTAATGACGTCACTAAAACCGGTAAAAACGTCGCTAGCAAACTTGACACGCGTGACGTGAGAGGCTAAGTTGCATTTTGTTGCCCTCTGGAAGATAAAATATTCCACATATCGTGTTTTCCGTCTAATTTTGAGGTGCAAACTATGTTTACACCCATTTTAGGACCCGATGAACACACTGGGCTGGTCAAAATTTACTTCAGATCATTGGTTAAAAAGTTAGAATTTTCCTGTTCTGAAGCCTAATCCGACTTGAGGTTTAAAATCAGCTAACAGTGGGAGAAAAATAATCCATCATGAGCCAGTCCATGTAGGATAGGTAAATCTCACCCTCGGGGTCGGAATTTCAACCAGGGACTCGGCAAGCCTCGTTCCTGGTTGAAATTCCGACCCCTCGGGTGAGATTTCCCTATCCTACATGGACACTCATGATGGATTGTTATAGTCTTACTCCATCTGTTGTTCTGAACCATTCCTATGTGCTGCCGTCCATCAGGACTGCACTTGTAGCCTTGTCGTATAGCTGCTGTATGGTGCGAACATGCTGCATGCCATACCCTGTCAGAGGCTTTTTTAAAATCAATGAAGACATGGTACAGATTCTGCTGATGTTGGAGATACTTTTCACACAGGATTCTAAGGTTGAAGATCTGTTCTGTGGTGCTCCTTCCTGTTCGGAACCCAGCCTGTTCCTCAGCGATTATCTCCTCGGCTTGTGGTTTAAGCCTGTTCAAGATGACTTTCAGCATGACTTTGCTTGAATGACTGATGAGGCTTATGGTTCTGTAGTTCTGGCAGAGCTGTAGGTTGCCCTTTTTAGGGAGCATAATAATCAGCGACTGAGTCCATGGGGTAGGCCATTCTCCTGTTCTCCAGATCCTGTTACAGATATCTGTTAAACATCAATCATGGTCTCCCCACCAGCTGGAACAAGTTCTGCTGGTATATTATCAACTCCGGCAGATTTCCCCTTCTTTAGTGCTGCTACTGCAATCTCGACTTCCTCACGAAGAATCTGTTGTTGATCTTCTTGGGGTTGATTGCAGTCCAGAACCGCATTGTCACCGCAGGTCTCATGGTTGTACAGTTCTGAGCAAAATTCTGTCCATCTGCTGAGAATCTCTTGTTCCTCTATAAGGCATTTCTCAGACTTGTCCTGGATAGTTGTGGATCTACCCTGTTTCTCTGAAGTTAGATTTTTCACCAGCTGGTATGCTTTCTTGCTGTTGTTTTTGTTCAGGCAAGTTTCGATCTCCTCGCACTGACCAGATATCCAGTCCTCCTTCGTTTTCTTCACTGCCTTCTGAATCCTCTTGTTTGCTTCCCTGTATTCTTCTACTCCTCCTGCTACATACCTCTTCTTCTTCAAATTTCTCCTCTCATCACAGAGGTCGAGAACATCTCTGGTGACCCAGGGCTTTTTCCTGCGACGTTCCTTCCCAAGTATCTCACTGGCTGCCTCAGTCACTATACTGTATTGTAGGTGGTAATCATGGTATCAATGCCCATGTCAACAATGAGTGGTGCAAATTTCCCACCTATTGTTGCTTGGAAAGTGCATGCCACATCTGGGCCCCTTAGCTTCTCAAGATCAAACTTCAGTCTTGGCTGGGTTGGCTTTCTAGCCTTCTTCAGACGAACTCGGAAGGTCATCATCACCAGGTCATGGTCACTTCCTATGTCTGCTCCATTGAAAAGACCTGGCAGTTTTAAACTGTCAAAATATGAGAGTTGTTGTTTTATTGTGTTACGTCCACGGTAAACAGCTATGGTCATGTCGGGACGGTTAGTTACCCTAACCACACTATTCCTGGGCAGGCTTAGATATCCTAAGCGGTTAAGCAGTACTAAGTACACATACTTTCGCCAGAAACTGACAACTTCCCTTCTTGAATCAGCGGAAGGAGAAACGGGAGTATGCGGCCAGACCGGGTATCGAACCCGGGACATCTGGCTCTTGAGTCAGACGTGCTACCGACTGCGCCACACGGCCCCGCAAAAATATGAGAGACATTGGTTGAGGGTCAAAGAAAGACCCTGATCTCTATTGCTAAAAAACTCATGTACTCATATGTTTGACAGTATATATTAACTTGTGCACCTAAATTTTCAACAAGATCCATAACTCTTGTATAAAAGCATTTTCCCATATAAAAGCACCAGAAAGCAAAGCTGACCTTGTCATAAAATATGTCAAAGTCAACTAAAGATCATCATTTGAACAGTCTTGGACCAAAATCTTCAAAACTTTCCATGAAATCTAATGTTCTAGCATATTCTTACATTTGATCTTGCCGTAAAAAAAGGTCAAGGTCAACTCAAGGTCATCTTTGAACAATCTTTGTTATTCTCGAGTACCCAACGCTACATACCAAAGTTCAAGGACATTGGTCAATTGGTTCAGGAGAAGAAGACTTTTAAAAGTTTTTCCATATGGTGGCAATCTTGGTCATGTGATCTGGACGCGCTTAACAAATTTTCGTTCCCTCAACTTCTCAAGGCTCTGTATGAAGCTTGGTGACAATTGGCCCAGTTGCTTTTCAGGAGATGTTTTAAATTGTCAAAATATGAGAGTCCTGGGTCAAAGGTCGAACTTGACCTTTTGTTCTCACAAATCTTTATGTACTCATTAACACGACAGTTTGAAACTGTCGAAATATTAGAGACCTAGGTCAAAGGTCAAACAATGACCTTGACCATTTTTTACTCACAAATCTTCATGTACTTATTAAAATAAAATAATGATCAACACAGTCACAAAACCGATAATGTGACATTTGCGCCCAGTGGAGTCCTAGATCAGCCTTGACATTGGCCCAGTCTGAGCAGAGTCTGTGCTAAGTGTATAGCTCAAGACCTCCCCCCCCCCCACCCCTTTGCGGGCAGATAATGCTCTGATAAAACTGGACGAGTGCCCAGGCGGATCTGTGTCTTCGTTAGGCGCAGATGTCACGTTGATTTTGTCACGGTGCCGCTCTGATAATTTCGACGAATGGGCCTAAACTGTACGGAAATAAAGTTAAAAAAATGATTTTGTTCCGCTTTATAAATGCACTGCAATCTTCTTGAATCGTCGACATCCGTATCAAGTTACATCGACTGCAGTACCAGACACAATTTGACCTCATCGACAGCAGTATCACTGAAAACAAAACTTTCCAAGAACATCTTTCCAACGTGCATTTTGTTGCAAATTCGAAACGTTTAACCTATGCAATGATACTGCCCACGTGTTCCAATGGTTGATTAGCACCGAGATAGGCTCAATAACACAATTTTTGCATATTGTGCCTATTTTTGACTTTTTTCGGTTTGACACCGCTTCATATGAAAACAAGCGGCACAATCGCTCACCAAGACTTTTCGCAGAAAAGGAAAATGTCTTACAACAAATTCTGACAGAAAAAATATTGAAAAATACCTTAGGATTTCACTGAAGAAACTTCCGTTCGCGTGTTATCCCTCTATCGACAGCAGTACTGCTCGGTCGAAAGCCGTAATTCTCGGTCGACAGCCAAATGCGCAGTACCGTCTCGGTCGACAGCATAGGTAGGACCATTGGTATTACCCCCGTGATGACTAGCTTGCAAAAACGAGACAATGCCGGATCCTGGAAGCGGTAGTATTGTTTCATATTCACTACCTTATCTTAATTCCATTGTTTGTTCCTTCTTACATTTCATTACCAGCTTAAGACAAATCCCTTAATTTGTGTCTTGTCAGATAACATTATCACTAAAGACAAGTTTACAATTACTCTGATGTCTACCGTAGTAGATGGTAAAGTTCTTATGACAATGCAGAACTTCTTGATGGCAAATTCGACTCCCATAAGTTTTGCGACTGCAGACGCAGATGCTGCATTCTATACCAAACGCAATGCATATCAATGTACAGTAGACCCCTATTAGAAAAACAATAAGTGTTTCCAAAAAAAAAAAAAAAAAAAAAAAAAAAATCTAAGCTACTCTTCAATGCTGACGTAAACCGTAAATGTCATTTCAATGTCGGTAATACCTGTAACTACCACATGTAATAAAGAACTGCTCTCCTTTTCGAGCACAGATACAACTGTTATATGCTTTGAAATCAGCACATTGCAATGCTATGCGATTTTCATGAAAAAGAATAATCATGACAGGTGATAAGAAGGCTTAGTTGAGACAAGTCAGAACGCAGCATGTCTAGGGAGCCTATGTACAAACGCAGTCTTGTCGTGGAACAAACAATAAATGATTTTTTGTACACTTGACAAAGCTAAGTGTGAAGTACGCTATATGCAAATATTTACATTATCAGTGTAGAGCTATCTGTTAACCCAATTAAGTGATGCGGGCGTCAGTGTTGTTTAAAAGTCAATAATTACATTGTATCACGCGCTTCAGAGTGACAGCTCATCTCACTAACTAGCACGTGAAGTCTCCAACATTCCATGTACTTGAATGGCTAGTAAACATTGAGTGACAGCTTGCTACGCCTACTTGCACGCGAAATCTACAGCAGGAGGTGGAATTTTCTGGTAGGCAGTGACAATGCGGCTGTTCCAAACTATTGCTAAATTCGGCCGGTAATGTTTTTTAAACTATCTTTATATATGTATTTCTTAATTTTGTTTATCTTTTTATTGATCAAAAGCATCGTTTAATAATATAAATATAAGGAATGAATGTTATTTTTTAAACGTTTACTGAAGTATAAACTACATCGGGTCACGAGCAAAGTTTACGTAAACCCCTTCGGGGTTCACTTACTTTGCTCGTGACCCGATGTAGTTTATACTTCAGTAAACGTTAAAAAAATAACATTCATTCCTTAAATATAGCATGGGCAGACGGAAGTAGCATAAGCTTTATACACTCACCCAACTGGCGGAATTGAGTATCTTCTCGCGATGCGGCTTATTTGGAACTAAACCACGTCTTTTTTGTGACATCCTTTATCTCACCAAGGATATTAATGAAAATTAATAAAATGAATTGCAACAACAGCTGATGAGCTTGTGTTAATACATTTCCCAAACAACCATGTTCTAAAGAAAGATACACAAAGATCTAGTCACACTGTCAGCTTTTTCAGATTCCGCTCCAAGGACAGAGAGAAAATCCTCATTAATTCGGCCAATTTAAATTCAAATCATACAGTACTTGAAGACGAACAAATACTTACAAGCAAACTTAATGATATTTCCACTGGTTCACTATTCACAACATCTGAACCACCTAAAGTCAGTCTTAATCCTTATAGAACCCCAGCTGACTAGAAATTGTGGGCAATTCTTCACGCAGAAGTTAAAGCTGGTTGTTTAAATGGGCCTGTCTTTGAGAAAAAGTGATTTAAAACAGGTAAAAACAGCAGACTCAGATCAGCTTGTACATCTGCGCTTTCTTCGTCGTTTTCCAAATACAATCCCCAAAATCAAATACTTTTCAGGCAAACAGGGAGGTATCTGATCAGTCTGCGCGATGATCGCGCACACTAGTTAGTCTCCCCAGTTTGCAGAAGCAATGAGACACAGTTTGTCTAAGCGAGGCCAAAATATGTTTACTCGGCTGGACAAAAGCGTATTTGAGACCAATTTCACGCGAATGAAATTAACTTGCTATACAAACTAATATTTGATGTGACTGATATGTGTATTTGAGGTGTCAATAATTCAAATGTTGGCCTAATGTTTGTTTAAAGTCGCGGTCATAACAGTTAGAGATCGTTTTGAACCATGAACTAACAATTTTGGACATGACCTAAGTTGGATACCCACGGTATACAGAATGCAAAACAAGAGAAATCAAATTTGAAGCATACAAAGACAGACAGACAAACAGACAGACACTCAAGGTAACAATCCTGAATATCAATGTTGTTAAACGGCATCAACAAAAAAAAAAATGATTAAAAAGGACAACCCTGTCGTCAACAAGAATGCAAAGTAATGGTGTTACCCCACGGGGACGCATGGGAAATTCAGTTACAGCCCAAAAGCTACAGCGTTTGCCGGGTCGTCCAGGTTAAGCAATCAGTCACGAGTCACCCATGAAGGTGCCAACTGCAGTATCGAGCCGGCAGTATCCGTTGTTTGACTTCGTAAAAGAGCCAACCACTCTACCTGCGTCGCCATAAAAGGCGGCTTCAACAGCGATGTTGTTGTTTCAGTCCTGTAACGATGGTGTTTGTAGAAATGGTTTGTATACAACGGCAAACCACCCGCTATAAATAATGTAACAGGTTATGGTCTGAAATGTCCAGCCAATATTGAAGGTCATCATGGACTGAACGGAGGCTAAGCTGACATTGCAACAATACTAAAGGCAGCAGCTGGTGGTCTCTGCTCAAGACCCACTTAACGCTTGTACCGTTGCATTGAGCCAGACTAATTTTTCTGCGCAAATATAGTTAGATAGGATCTATATGATTCTGGGGGAACATTGCAGAACTGGAAAGAAAAGAAAACTGCATGTAAACCGTCCCAGCATATTCGCAAACTGACTGATATGCGCACACATACATTGATTGGTTGGTTATTTCGAGTTTAACGACTCTTTGAGACAGTATTTCAGTCATATCGAGTCATCTCCTAGAGAGAGAGAGGGAGAAACAAGACTTAAACCATAGGGGAGAGAAAAATGTCCAAAAAACCCCCACCCGCATCTACTGCAAGCACTGTATGCCATGGTCCTACTATTGTTCAAATTAGTAGGACGCTCCGGCACTGAAAGTTTTCCAGCACCATCGCCCGACCATGACCACATCCTCGTGCGCACATACAGACCCTTTAGCATGTCAATGCAAAACTCGTTTTAACAGTTTTCATCTAAGCAAAGCCTTCAACACAAATTGCAAATTATGATATGTAGGTCTTATTTTATTAATTTCTTTCTACATTGTATGAAAGTTTGAAGCTTTTGAATGAAAACCCAGCAGCATATCTTTTCTTATAATTCTTCTTACTTTTACCAAAAATATGTTTGCGACCTAAGATAGCTTTAATTTCAATTTCTGTTTATTTTTACTGGTGACACTAATTTGAATATAACAGAACTTTGAAAACTCTTTCATTCCGACCCAAAATCGATTTACCATAAAAGGATCTTATATTCAGGCATTAACAACCTGAACAAACAGTGCAGACCCAGATCAGACTGCTCCTTAGGAGCAGTCAGATCTGGGTCTGCGCTCTTTGGCGTTCCACACTACTGCGGTGATTCTCTGGTACCTTGCTTGCTGGTAAAAATATCTTGTTTTAAGATGTTCAAATACCTTGAGTAACAACGGTATAGTCACCGTTTGGCATTGTCCAAGATCATAGCATTTCATCAAGTCATCAAACATTGATTCTATTGCTTTCAAATCGCTGAGAAGTATTGACTTAGGAACTCATTTAAATGTATCAATGTCCCGTGTTTGCTCGCCAAATATAGATTTTATAAAATGTATAGAAATGTTACTTCAGCTTGTGTTGTTTGCAGCGTACGTCAAAACTTGCAATGAAAACTCACAAATACTAGAACAGTTGATAACACCTAGATGCTAAATGTTTCCACAGGAAATAATTTACTTGAATTTGCATGTTTTCACATGACCCTTTGTTCCTGCAGTTTGTACAGAGTAATAGACAAATGGCAATTTCCCACTATAACACAGAACCCAAACGTGCATTACGACGCATGTGCAAACTACATCATATTTTACAATTACAAATCACAGTACATATTTTACAATTACAAATGCATGATTCAAGGCCAAGTTGTTCAAAGCAACATTAGCTTAACGAAGTCGTAAGTCAAGGATTCATTAAGTCTTATAGTGCATAAAAAATCAGTTGCATTTATATTTTTGCTACAAAAATGTGAGGAGCTTTTACTGCGAAAGCTCCTCATATTTTTTCGACCAAAAAATGGAAGTGTTTTTGCGTACAATACCTTTGAAACTTTAACATTTCGTTAATAACGATTCGATAGTTATGAACAACCGGGTCCAGGACCCAGTTGTTCAATACTAACGACGTCGTTACGTAACCGTTACTTAAGGAGACGTTATTTTTTTACGCAAAATGTCTACCAATTTTTGGCCAAAAACATTTCAGCAAAAATATTACAGCCATTGAATTTACATGTACTAGAAGACAACACTGATGTTCGACTAGCCGGGCCCAGAACGTCAAAGCCTAAAAACGTCGGTTAGCTGGTATACATATCTATGAAGACCAAGCAGACACATAATGCAAGTTTGATAGGGATGCACAGACAATGCGCCACAATGAATAAGATCTGACGTTTAAATTCTCCAGTAAGGAATAAAGTACAGTAAACACTGATAAATTTTTTTAGTATGTCGTCTTTATACTTGGTTAGCCCACGAAAATAGGGCCTGGACGAACAGGAGTGACAATGAACCAATATAATCAAAATTAACATCACAAACACAGCTCTAAGTATCAGCTTTTACAAGCAATAAACTTTGGATTATGCTAATATTTGAGAACCGATCTAGCTTCTTAATTTTCTGTTTTCAAACAGTTTGCGACGCCAGAACCCGTAAAAAGTGTCATATTGTGTGTTTATGGCTTTCTTATGGCTTCCAAAATGGCCGCCATGTATTTTGTTCACATGCTTTGACAATATGGCCGTAAAGGTGTTCCCTGTCAGCGTTGAAAATGTCAGTAACATAGGCATCTATTTGTTGTTTTTATATTTGGTAATAAAATGGAATAAATGTCGTATAAGACTATCACAGGTTGATGGGGAAATAAAACTTCTCAAAGCAAAATAGATCTATAAAACTGTTACCATAGCTACCAGCCAAGTTTATGTTTACAGTTTCATAATTCAGCGTAATTTGCATGCTGAAGTGTGTAATATGGAAACATAAGCCTTTGAGGCTACACTGAGGTAAATTGACAAACTGTCAGGGGAAACACCATGCTGTCTTATTTTTGCCTTTAGGTCAACGCTGAAAGGACAGAATTTACTCCTTTTGGAGCAAATTCTGTCCTTTAAGCGTTGACCCATTTGCAATGGGCTTTTTCTCCAAGCCAACATGAAGCCTTAAAGTTATATCCCTTTGAAAAAGGGCAGAAAACATGGGATTATGTCTATTCATCTTCAAGCGTTGGGAGTAGCAAAGGCCGAGGATTTAGCTTGCAACTAGGAAATGTATTGCTCACCTGATCGGATTGGTGAGAAATGGTTTTACGACAACAAATTACAGAAGTTCAGACTTAAATGTCCAAATAACATCCAACGATCCCATGTTTCCCACACCAGAAAGACACTATATACTGTTAGTGGAGGTTACTGGCAAATACATTGTATATTGTGGACGTTATGCTCTCTTTTTGTTTTCCGCCATTTTGATCGGTATCGCCTGAGAAAGGATAGTTAAGAAAGAAAAAAAAATCGAGTAAATCTAGGCAGTACCTATAAAGTCAAGACTATGACTTTATTTTTCCAATAGAGAAATGCCAGCTGAAAACAGGACGAGGTGGAAAGAGATTGACCGTAAGTCATCTGTGGTGTCTCAACAACTTTCAAAGGTCATGGGATCGAATAGACATAGCTGTTTGAAACATACGCTGTTTAATGATTTCTTAACCCATAAGATGTTTAACCGTTTTTGATGTGTTTGTTTTTCAAAGAAAATGAACAGGTTTCCTACGAACATCTGTGACTTGTAAATCATGATACAATCATTCAAGAGCAACAACACCGGAATGCTCAGATGGGAACACAATGGCAATGGAAGTGGATATGAAAATAAACCAATTAAAATACAAAAATCTATTTCTTCATCCATTTTTATGAAAATAAAATCATAAAGATAGCGGATCACAATAAGGCGGTTCAAAAGGAATTGTCATCTATTTTTGCATTTAAATCCATCATTTTTGCATAAAAAGGTAAACTGGTCACAGGTTGGGGAAAGTACAAAGGGATCTTCCCCATTATAAATGTTTATCTTCCATCTATTTTTGTCCATAAAATATAAAATCTATCCTCCAATCACACGATGATAATTGATCAGTTAAAATTGACGGCACATTTCGGAAGACCAAGTTTTTGATTTATTGCAATTATGAAAACTATCTTATCATAAAACATTTATGAGGTGATTTATAGTTTTGAGGAGAGGTTCTGTATTAATTCGGAGGTATAACAAGTTTCCTTTAAAAACTGACGATACAGGAGCTGTAATTATTGAGCTGCGAAGGTACAAATTCAAACTTGAAATTTGAATTTGTACTCTCGCAGCTGAAAAAATAATTGAACAAACCATCTGATCAAATCTTGCTTTCATGTGCTAGTAGTGCCGAATAACACAAAGCGGCTATATAGTCATCGAATGGAAAGAGGCACTCGGCTACGATGCAGTACGTCAAATCCCGAGCCAGGGCAAACCTGCGACTGAGAATACCTCTCTGTCAACCTAGCAGTAAACAGGTACCTGTTTTCGAAGCAGTGACAGTTCAAGACAGGACTGAGCGCCGCCTTTCTTATGCTTTGTCCAAGATACAGCATATGAACATCCATTGACACAACGGCCACACTAGGCTTCGGGAAACCGTGTTAATATCTTTTTGTCGCATTTAGACCTTTTGCTTAAGAAATAGATTCTTGCTTACAGTGATTTTTGCCAAATATATCACTGGTTGGAGGTCAGTCGTAAAGTGATATAGTCGCTGACGACTGACCGACAACCAGTGATATATTGGGCAACAAATCACTGATAGCAAGAACCTATTTCGACTCTAACACGCCAGAAAAGATGAAAACGCAATTGCTTCCTTCAGATTTTTCCAGTTTTCCGCCATGATTATATTAAGAAATCCCGCCAACAACTTTGACTGTAACAGTGGCGTTCACGTGTATATCGTTACTTTAGGATGCGAGAAAACGACGTTACACCGTCTATCTTCTTGGAAACTGAAAATTGACGTCACCAAACGAATAAAAATGACGTCCAAACGGCGCTAAATAACGTCACGCTAATCCGCCAAGTGATTTGTCACGCAATATATCACTAGAGTTTAGCATTGGCTATATAGGCGACCAGTGTTAGAATTTGATATAACTGTTCATGCACAAGCTGCTGCGCAATTTATCTGATATGTCTTCCAATGGTATAAAGAAAGTATTTCTACCTTTGTTTTTAAGAGCTCCGATTAAATTCCCTGTTGTATGAGTATTTTTATAAAAAAATCTCACTGGAAGTTTTTCCCTTCTTTTTTATCCTTTGGTAAAAATAGTTTGAAAATTCAAGTAGTCCTGTTTTCAATGTCAGGGACTTAACAACTGACTTTCACAATTAACACCCACTGAATAAATAGAAAGGGATCGTTTTTACAAATTCCTTGATTAGGGGCCGATTTGTACAAAATATGTCAACAAAGGATATTTTAGAGATCATCTAGAAGACAGTTAGCCTGAAGGGGCTGGAGGGTCTTGTTATCTGATCCAAAATCAATCTGAGAGTTATCTCGCTTAAAACTACCATACCACTTGATACGCTGGTATTTTAGATTTATTCAATCAAAAATCACCTCAGATGGTATCTGGTTTCTTGTGGGTTTCGAATCAATTAAGAGAAAATTTACCCCTCAGCCCACCTTGTTTGTATTCTTGGTACAAATCACTTGTAAATATATCGTCACGGTCAAGAGTAATCGGCAAAAATATTTTCCTTTGATTTTTTAGATTTAAAAAATGATTCCCAAAAATATTGATGGCCTTTTATTCATTCTATTATATAGATTTTACGATAAAGGGCATATGTATCCTTCTTTGATAAGTAATACGAAACTAAACCTGTGAAAATGTGATTCATAATAGACAAAACTCTAGATAAGAGGGATATTTGATGATAATTAAAGGATAATTTCTCTTATTTCTGATTGAAACCATATGTTGTGACCCCTCATTTGAACCGTCTCGACGAGACGGTTCAGATGAGTGGTCACAACATATGTTTTTATGCAGAATTAACAAAAATTATCCCTAATTATCACCAAATACCCCCTCTTATCTAGAGCTCTGATAGAGCACTGGGTGTATCGTACAATAATGTGCCCTCCTTTGCTCTTCCTTGCAATTAAACTGATGCTGTATATAGACATCCGAAGCAAATGTTTAAGAGTTTTATAACTGCTTATATAATCACCAAATAAATCAAACAATGCCTCTTCCCAAATCAACAATGAAATTGGCCGTTGATATATTAGACACATGTATACTTCCAAAGTTTGTCCATTTCATCTCCAAATCTACTGTATTCTCTGCACCGCTCATTGTATTACTGTACTGCAGTGCTAGCTACTTCACAGGGTATAATCGATTCCGCCAATTTTCGCTTCCTGCAGAGACTGTCCGTCATATTTGGCTTCCGCCGAGACTGTCCGCAATCTCTTGCTTCCTGCAGAGACTACTGTCCTCGAAAACTGGCTTCCTGCAGAGACTGTCCGCGTGATTCTGCTTCCTGCCCAGAGCCTCGGCAGGAAGCAGAATCAGGCGGACAGTCTCTGCAGGAAGCCATTTATCATGTACAGAAGTCTCGGCAGGAAGCAAGAGTTCGCGGACAGTCTCGGCGGAAGCCAAATATGATGTACAGTCTCTGCAGGAAGCGAAAATTAGCGGAATCGATTATACCCTGTGTACTTTTCATGTATGTTTTTCGGCCGCGCATTACCTGGTCCATGTGTGGGGTATGCGCCCATTAAAATTTACGGGTATGACAATTGCTCGCAAAAAGTATCTGGCAACATAAACAAGTGATATATCATTTTACTGCTCTGATATGATTTTAATATTGTGAAATAATAATTTCTGTGATTTTATAAATTGCTTTTAAATCAATTTCATCTGCGTCGCAGGCTATGCCTCGCCGAAGAAATTAGCAATTAAATACAAGATGAACCGCGACTCTAGAAACAGCTAGCGCAGACAGAGAAAACTCCAATCAGCCTGTGCATCCACGTAGCCTGTTCAGAGACTTTCCTTTTTGCATGGCTAGTCAACGGATACTATATAGTCTATACAGCGAAAAGCGTACACTTTGATCAGGCGTAGCTGATCAAAGTGTTCGCTTTTGGAACATGCTATAAAATATCTTTTTTCCGTGTCTTGGGTCCAATATGAATGATATTTCATGGCTATGGCTGCTGCGTAACCCTGTTATTTTATCTTGTCCCTGGTATTGAAATCGACAGTTAATTAACTTCCTCTCAAAAACTTTAAATCTTGACAGTGATAACTGTGAAGCCAGTTAGTCGCCAATTTCAACAAATACCGAAATGAGTTTTGTAATAGTCAATAGCAAATACAATGAAGTCAAATAGTCAAATAGCAGCGCTTGTTTTCGGGCTTGTATAGTTTTCTACTATCACAGTAGAATTTATGAGAGCCCGAAAACGTGAGCTGTTAAACACGTGAGACAAAGAGAAACAGGACAGTCACAGCACTTCAGATTCTGTTTCTATTTTAGCGTTTTATTGAACTGTATCACATGATTTCAAAACAAGTAAATCAAGATTGTATTTAAGGTATATTTGGGTTCCATCAATTTTTAAGGGTCAAGTGCCAGCAGTAAAGGGTCCTGTGCTCTGAAAAACTTCGAAAATGTTTGAACCAAATATCAAAATTTTTATAAATGCTCGTTTTCTGAAAATCATTGCTTTGTATTGCGCCAAGAATAATATAATTTTTATTAGAATTCATCAATTTCAACTGGTACTTGGATTTTGTTTTGAGAGTCCCTGAGGATGTCGATACCATGCCATAATATCTTAGACCGAACTCAGATCAAGCATGAGTAAATAATTTAGACTATTCGATATTCTTGATCCTAAGATTAGCCGCACTGTCAGTTGTGTCCATGGATGGTTGGAATGATGGTTTGGGGTTTCACGGTCCTATCAGCAGTAGTCGAGCCATATACCACCCTTACCAGAAAACGCCAAACTTTAGTATGATTCGCAATGAGCAAGGTCTACACTGGTAAGGGTGGTATAAAATAGTTATCCCATGGTTTGTCCGCCTGTCCGGGAGATAATCCACTCGCTAAAGCTCGTGGATTACATCCTCGCACAGGCGGACAAACCATGTACATATCAGAACGGCTGAGGTGATGACGAGAGTAAACTAACTCCGAAGTATAGAAAGAACATCGAGCTTGGCCAAAATACAGTTCAAGACCTCAAGATTTTTACCCAAGACATTAAGGCAGATATTTTCCCACAGTTTTCACAAGGAGAACAACTTCTGTGTTCTCCTGTTTGTTTTCCTGTCTAATGGAACCTAAAGGAAGGGTCTATCTTTAAAAGAATGTTTGCTTGATTAAAGAGCAAATTCTTTTCTTTAAAACTTGACAGATTTTGAGAAGAGAGGCAGAATTAAAATGGCATAGCTTCCCGTGGAAGTGTACCTTTTCGTAGACCCTAAACCAACACGACCGTACTCTAGTTATCCGTTTACAGATACAGTCAACTCTCGATATCTCGAGGTCGAATTTCAGTCCAAACTACCGATATCTGGTACCAGAAAATTTACTTTGAGATATCAGTAGTTGGATGTATTCTTTGATATAAGAGTTATTTTGAGATATCAATGTATGAGATATCAGAAGTTGACTGTATTCTATGCGCCATTTCTATGATAATTTCTGTGTGATAAAGAGGACAGGTCCTATATTTGCTGGTTTTGAAATAAGGATAATAACCTTATCAAATAAGTTTTTATGAACACTAGCCATATGTATATGTCTTTATATCCAAAAGTTTATGTTGTGACCTGTAGGAATAATTTCCCTGTAATTTTTCACTGGGGAGGGATATTTGGTATTAAGGAAACTGATAAGTATAATTATTTATTCTCCCACATAATACCCGCTTTATACCCACTTGTCAGTATAAAAAAAAAATATTGTCATCACCCGTTAGAGATGTAATTATAGATATCTATTTCTTTCTTCGTGTGTAATTATTAATATTTATTTCATATTCTTATTTTGAAATTTGACTTATTAGGGTGATGATATAGAATTTATTTTTATAGTGAAAAGATATAGAAATTATTTTATGATTACTTTACCGTAACGACGCTAAAATGTTGAACCAAGCCCGAGTCCGTCGGAGCAAACAGTGCTGACCCAGATCAGACTGCTCCCTCAAGGAGCAGTCTGATCAGGGTCTGCACTGTTAACTATTCCACCAGAATTTAGGACACTAAATATTTTTTGTTTGATAATTGCTGTAATGGGTTAGGTGTGTCAGGATTTTGGGTAATTATACTGGTACAATTGGATTCGGTTATTAATCATAACAACCGTGGAATTAAAGTAATTTTGGAGCATTTTCATGCAGAATGAGATTACACGATTGTCATAAAATTTGACAAACAGAAAGATATTGCACTGAAGATAAACTACATTGTCAGAAAATGAATTTGGCGAAAATCCATTTATAATTTTATCGCATCTTTTGGCAGTTGTAGACTACTGTTTTCATTGAAAACATATGGACTCTGAAAACAGTTTTTCATAATTTTGAATCAGCGTTGGTTTAACACTGTTCAAGATGACTTCTGCATGTTTCTACTTACATTTAGATGTACTAGAATTATTAGGTTCTTGGAAAGCATCGATAAATATAAGGTCTAGCATTTGATTTTGTTGTAAGATGGACAAAATAAACATCCATCTCCCTGGCCTATAGATTAAAAGCGCTGACTCGTAAACATTAGATCTTCCTTTGTGTGATCGAGCCTCGGCCGTTCACATGCGAGAAAGCCAAGTTCTGCTTGCTGAGGGTCATGTGTTTTTCCCCGGGAGCTCTGATTTTCGCGCACCCCTGCTCAGCCATATGCTCGATGGAAGTGAATGTTGTTGAAAGAGCCATAAAACATAAATAAATTAATGACGATCTTTAGGGTAAAGGTAACCTAAGTTATTATTGCCTGAGTGTTTCCTGCGAAATGTATCAGGAAGCCTTATGTGACTTGCACATTTTAGTGTGACTGAAGTCAAGGTGACTTTTAATGCCGGATTTTCAAAGTTAAATTGTCTTTAATTAGCTATGGTAATATCTATTTGTCAACCTTGACGTGTGAAATTTAACGAAGACAAGTGACACTGACTTTTCTTCTTGACTATCTGCCGAGATAATTTATTATTCAAATTGAAATAGGTTATTGTGTTTTTACCCCTTGTAAACTATACAATTCCCTTGTAGATTAGAAGCAAGGCAAGAGGGATGGAAATTGAGACCGCTGTCTGTCACCGCTTTGGATTCGTGCAAGGCGCTCAGCTGTAAATCACCTAACTGCGCATGTCTGGCGGAAGTAGATAAATATCGCCCCTTGATTTGCTTCTAGTGCTACTAATCCCCGGTACTTACATCCGGACCCGGGAATCGGGCCAAGACGATGCGTCACTACACTCCTCCCAACTTTATGATGAAAGGTTCCACCCAGGCTGGGAAGCCGAAAAGAGATGTGCTAGCCATAGATCCACACACAATACCTTACCTCTTTGGTGTAGCTTACATCAACCAGGACTGTTGTGAACTACAAGTCCACAGGAATCTTCTTGACAAACCATAGGCTTGTCGATGACTTCTTTTGACAAACTACAAGTCTGTCGTTGACTTCTGTTGACAAACTACAAGTCTGTCACTGGATATCTGTTTATACTGGACAGATGACAGACTACAAGACATATCATCTGGAATTCTGGATATCTGTTGAAGCTGACAGATGACAGACTACAAGACATATCGTCTGGATTCTCTGTTGAAGCTGACAGATGACAGACTACAAGACATGCCATCTGGATTCTCTGTTGAAGCTGACAGATGACAGACTACAAGACATATCATCTGGATTCTTTGTTGAAGCTGAACAAATGACAAACTACAAGTCTGTCATTGACTTCTGAGCAGACCACATGTCCGCTCAAAATGCTGACATCCGGATTGCTTTGTCGACTGGATGGTGACATGACCGCCACATGGAATGCATGAGCGAGCTACAAGCCCCACTCACCTGGAAATTGACATGAGCGAGCTACAAGCCCAACTCAACTGGCACTTGACATGACTACTCTCTTGAGCGAGCTACAAGCCCAACTCAACTGGAATGGATTACCGCCGTCCACGAAGCTTTCTTTTAAATCTTCCTCGCCTGGCTACAAGTCTCGGCTCAGACAGATCTGGTGGATAGCAGAGTAACCTCTCTCTGTGGGGATCTCTTTCCCTGACTACAAGTCCGGGAGCGAGCATCCAGCTGTCGTAACCTTCGAGGTTCTTTTCTTGGGGATCTCTTTCCCTGACTACAAGTCTGAGAGCGAGCATCCATCCATCCATCATGGCAGAGAAGTCTTGATATCCGAATGTAGCATCCTGCGCAGGTTCCACAGGTGATTCCTGACACTGGTGACCTCTGAAGGTATTTCCTGACACCGGTAACCTTTAAGGTATTTCCTGACACCGGTAACCTTCTTTCCTGTATATCTGACATCACAGTCTCATCACCCTGGTTGAAGGCTATGGACAGTTCTTGGGCAGGTTCCAAAGGTAATGCCTAACACCGGTAACCACTGAAGGTATTTCCTGACACCGGTAACCTTTCCTGTTTCCTTTACTTCAACAACTCAGTTAATCTTGAGTGATCTGACTGGACTGTGAAGATTCAACTCAACAGTTTTCACCTGATGAACCTGTTCTCTTTCCTCCCCTGTTTACTTTAAAGGCCTTTCCTTTACTGTGTGGGATTCCTATCCCGACCTTGGTTCTCGGAATCTTCCGACTTGCTCCCTTGCTTTTTTCTAAGCCATGCCTGATAGACTCTGCAATCTTTCTTCATATGTCCGAATTTCTTACAGAAAAAGCACTGAATGGAACTTTTCTTCTTACTGTCTGAATTCTGTTCTGTGTCTGAAGAAGATTGACAACTGGATTGAGAGCTTGTCTGTATTTTTTTTTGCGAAATCTTTTAATGCTGAAGCAATAAGTTGTTCAATCCTAGCTTCTGATGGGGATTGCACAGCATTGACTGAAGCTTCATTTTCTTTCTTCGCCTTCTTTCCATCAACGGCTTGAGAAATATATTGATGGTGTTTTACCAAATTTAATGCCTCTTCCATGGTTTTAGGATGTTCAAAACAAGCGTGTTTAGCTGCATCCCTGTCAATACAACCCTGGCAAAATCTAGCAATGGCTTCTTGTTTCAGGTGCTCTTCTGGCAAATCTACAAATGCTGGAGTAGCAAGAGTCATTACACGGTCCGCCCAATCTTCTAATGATTCATCCTGCTTCTGGAAAGCTTGAAGAAATCTTGCCTTCGAGGTTTCTGTCAACTCTTTTACACCAAACCTAGCCTCTAACTTCTTCATTATTTTTCGAAAAGAATATTTTTCCATATCAGATGTTGTTATGGTGAAAAAATCAAGGGCTTTTCCTTCCAGACTCCACATCAAATAATCTTTGCTTTCTGCCTCTGACCATTTCATCACTTTTCTGTAGCTATCAAATTTCTTTTTAAAAGATAACCAATTTGACTTTCCATCAAAACGCAAAGCTTTAGGGTGTTTTCGGGGATCTCCATGCTTTGAAGAATATCTGTCCACCGAAGAATCTCTATCTGAGTCTGAATATGATGAGTGATGATGTTTTCGTGATCTTCTTTTTGTTTTCTGTGACCTTGATCTTCCTTTTGATTTACGTGACCTTGACCTTGAAGGAGATCTTGATTGTGATTCTGAACTAGACGATGTATGACGTTTATGTTTATGTATCTTTGATTTAGCACGCCTTGTCTGAACTCTCCTTTTATGGGAAGATCTAGAATGTGACCTTAATGATGACCTTGACGTTGACCTTGAATTAGATGACGATCGACGTTTATGTTTGTGCACCATCCTTGATCTATCATGTTTTGTTTTTAATTTAACCCTTCTCTTATGAGATTTGGAATGTGAACTTGATGACCTTGAGGCTAACCTTGACGATGATCTAGAAGTTGATCTCGAACTTGATCTGAAGTGTTTGTGTATCTTTTTCTGCGACTTATTTTTCTTAGAGTCATGTTTTCTTGAACTTTGTCTTACTGACTTTGACCGTGAAGTTGACCTTGAAGAATCATGCCTCTTTTCCTTTTTAACCTTTGTGTCAGATTTTCTCGAGTGGCGTTCAACTGACCTTGACCTTGAAGAATAATGTTTCTTTTTCATATTTTTATCGTCAAAATTTCTTGAACGACGCTCAACTGACTTTGACCTTGAAGATGACCTAGAGGAACTTCTTTCCCTTTTCTTCACAACTTTAGAGTCTGATTTCCTTGAATGGTAATGAGCTGACTTTGAACTTGAAGATGACCTTGATCTACTTCTGTCCTTTTTCTTCTTAACCTCAGAGTCTGTTTTCTTTGAGGAGCTCTTATCCTTTTTCTTGACATTGGTGAAATCTGATTTTTCAGAATGACTCTGTTTTGACCTTGACCTTGAAGTGGATCGTGATCCAGAAGCTGACCTTGATCTTAACCTTGATGGTCTTTTCTTTGATCTTCTGCACTTTGACTTCGACCGTTTTGACTGTGACCTTGACCTCGACACTGATACTGAGTTTGACCTTAACACTGACAGTGACCCAGAGTGTGACCTTGACCTTTTACTGTGACGCCTATGCGTCCTTGCATGTTTAGGGGAGTTTTTTCTTGAACGTCTCTGACTAGACGGTGACCTTGACCTTGAGGAAGATCTGTGTGCTCTAGGAGATCTGGATCTACAAGACCCAATACCTCCCTCTGACCCTTTTGACATGGATGGCTCTGGTGTCTTCCTTTCAGCAGGTTTCTTGTTCTCTTTATCCCCATGAGATTCTGACCTGGAATCGGTTCTACCAGAACGTGATTCTTCTGGCTCATGGATACTCGAAGCTGCTGCTAACATAGCTGATGCTTCCTGATCTGTCAAATTAAATGTCAACATGGAGAAACTCTCTCGAACTGGTGACATTGACTCTTTTCTTGGCTCAAATGCTGATGGCAACGTCAGTGGATGCCAAACTTCTGACTCTGGTTCATGTGGTGACCTTGACCTTCTTGCTGTTGTCTGGTGGGCAAAGCTCACCAAGGGTTCCCATGAATCATTCTTCGGTACTGATGGGAGACAGCTTAGATCAATATCGAATGGATCATCTAGCTTTGGCACTGAGAAGTCTATCATCTCCAGGACTTCATCTGACAGATGTCGCCGAAGAGCCAAATTCAGAGCCTCTCTCTTGATGACTCCATAAACATCTCTGAACTGAATAAGGAGCTGTGCAACTTTTTCACCAATTCCTGGAATCTGTTTCAGTTCCTCTGTAGTCGCTGTGTTGACGTTTATTGACATGGTGACAGACGTACAGGGATAATACTGACTTTATTGCTATTACGACTGTGGTGGGGTAATGACAATGCGTCTTATTTGAACAATCACGTGTGTCTATAAGACTCCACAAGCAATAAACTTTTAATCAAATAAATCACCTGTGTGTCTACAAGACTCCACAAGAAATCTTATTTGAATAATGTTGTATGTCTACAAGACTCCACAAGAGACTTTGGGAATAACAAATAAATTACTCATGTGTCTACAAGACCTCATAAGAAAACTTATTTGCACAATCTAGTGTGTCTACAAGACTCCACAAGAAGTAAAATTCCCTGTATTATTCCCTGTATAACTGACCCTCTATTAGCCTTACGCCTGCTTTCTAATTTCGACCAAAACTGGATAAATTTAGAATTTATAGGTCGAGACTTTCAAGGGCTCTGTGTGTATAGCGTAGAAGCTTGCAATGTTGTTAATTTGTTATTCTAGAACTGGCGACCTATTCCCTCCTTTGTCAAAGTTTGCGTTCGAAAAAACACAGGACGAATGTCAATGGGGGAAAGGCGAAAAAATAACAAATTACAAATGCTTCTGCCAAGTTTACCTCGTCGCCATTATTGTGTTTTTACCCCTTGTAAACTATACAATTCCCTTGTAGATTAGAAGCAAGGCAAGAGGGATGGAAATTGAGACCGCTGTCTGTCACCGCTTTGGATTCGTGCAAGGCGCTCAGCTGTAAATCACCTAACTGCGCATGTCTGGCGGAAGTAGATAAATATCGCCCCTTGATTTGCTTCTAGTGCTACTAATCCCCGGTACTTACATCCGGACCCGGGAATCGGGAATTGTAGATTAGAAGCAAGGCAAGAGGGATGGAAATTGAGACCGCTGTCTGTCACCGCTTTGGATTCGTGCAAGGCGCTCAGCTGTAAATCACCTAACTGCGCATGTCTGGCGGAAGTAGATAAATATCGCCCCTTGATTTGCTTCTAGTGCTACTAATCCCCGGTACTTACATCCGGACCCGGGAATCGGGCCAAGACGATGCGTCACTACAAGGTAAAAAAATCTTCAGGTAGTGTGTTGTATGAGCTGAAAGCTCAGATATGCTCAGAAAGTAGGCTAAGGTTTATATGAAAAATCAGAAAAATAACATGTATTTTCCGTTATTCAATAAAAAAGTGTTATCTTTTCTTAAAAGGCAGGAAGGTATAATTTCTTGTATTTTTGTTTTCTTCATAAAAAAAAAAAAGAATAAAAAAAACGCTCCATCACAGTAGACACGAAGATGGAGGCGCCACCTAACAGCAGCAATTTTACCCATCAACGATTTTATACTTTTATCTTTTCTCATCACTATTTATTGTCCAATAAAGTTATTTCTGAGGAGAACGAACTCTAGCGCCATGAGCATAAACACAACAAACCATTGGTAACATCGTCTTACAGTCTTGCAATGGATGCGTACAGAATTCTTCCTTCGGCCGCCGATAATGGCACGGGTGGCATTCGACATGTAGATTACTGATGACGTATATAATTTCAAAATGACTTCTAGCCATCAGAAAACTTTACTTAAAATTAGTCCATGGACTGTCTACAATAAAGGTTCTAAAAAGGTGACTGAATTTATTTTCTGTTTCTGACTGAGAGTACTTCTTTCATCAGCTACCAACCGCTACCCGAAGGTGCCACGATCCACCGAATCCGTCCAGAAACGTAGGTCATTCGACCTCCTATAAGGCATCATCGGCAACAAGTTTGATGGTGGTTTCTGAACGCACCCTATATATGAAGTGCTTAATAATGACAAAGGCTAAACTACATTAGGATGTCTTTGAGCACAAAGCCAGTATGACAAAAGTACAAACAGACAGATGCTTGAAGTGTAGACGCGAGCAGTATTTTTAGTAGAAAGTGTCGGACATCAAAAGCAGATACCAGAAGATCCTACTCTAGATAATAAAACTCATAAACTCTAGTTAGAATAATATTACTTTCACATTTCAAGATTTACCGAACCAGGAGATAAAAATACCTTCTGGCCTGTGCTAGCAAGGAAGACTAGGACCGCCTTGTGCACTGACCAGTCTTCCCTATCCTCATCAACAATTTATCATGGACCTTGGAATTTGGAGTGAAAAACTAGGACTTTGAGGAGCTACTCAAAGTCCTAGTTTTTTCACTCCAAATTCATAGACCTGAGTCATCAAATCTTGCATGTAGATCAGAATTGTCCTCTTGTAAGTTGTCACGCAACGGACATCGATTTTACCTGCTAGTTTGTAAAAGAAGTGGAAACTTCTACCCGGATCAATATAAAATTCAAATAAATCTTGTGACACATGGAACAAACTTAATCTTACAAGCGGTTAAGGGTCTTTGTGTAATTTACTTTCCATATTCCGAGTTACAGATACGCTCAAATTATTGAGACGATAGATTTGGAGCATACATGTATACAAAGTTGAAACAATGTCGTATCAATGTCGGTTTTGACTTCGAATATCATACTTCATGCTTACGGTTGCTGTCTCATACTTCACAGTACATAATGCACACGTCATGCTTCACACTTCAAATTTCAAACCTTATAATTTTTCACACTTCAAACTGCATAATTTCCTAAAAGGATGGGCGGTTTGGTCGCCGAAGACAGTGTGGAACGTTCGGCACCGATGCGCCTGATATTATCTTAAGAAAGTTGCAAAAGCTTGCTGTGCTTCTGGTAGGTGTGGGCTGGGGATTGTGTGGGTATTTTAATCTTGGTCTATATCAATTGTTTATCACTCCCTCCTTTTCTCTCTAGGATAAACGAGTTGACAAACTGTTTCATGGGGTCGGGAAACTTAACCCCCACTCAACCAACTTAAAGGGTTTTAAAAGGTCTAAAAGAGAACGGAGAGCGCATTTTCAAAACAGTACTTCATAGTTCACAGCTCATACAACAAGGCAATGTGAAGCATGAACTTTTAAGTGGGATGTATAAGTTGTAAAGTATGACGTATGAGCTATGAAGTATAAAATATGAACTCTAACGCATTATGTCATAACCTCATCCTGAGACGTGTAAGTAAGAAGTATAAAGTCTAAAACACGAAATGCGAAATAATAACGAAATATGGCGTGCTACATATTAACTGTTCAGTGTGAAGTATGAAATATGAACTTGGAAGTGTAACATGAATTATCAAGTGTAAAATATGAGGGAAGTATGCTGTGTAATGTATGAACATTTTGAGTGTGAGATTTGAATGAATTGTGAGGTATGGTTTGTGAACCATCACGTGTGAAATGGGAAGGTAGTGCGAAGTGTGAATTATGGAGTGAGAAGTGTAAAATATGAAAGGTGAAATACTGAGAATGCTTACAAGAAATGGACTGGTCTACAAAGTCTTTTTATTTCCGTAGAACATAGCACATGAATGATTATGACAGTCTTTGATAATAAATAAAGTTGTATTCTTAGGAAGAGCGGCGCGGTAGCCGAGTGGTTAGAGTGGTTCGGTTATTGTGCAGGAAGTCGCCGGAAGGTCGTGAGTTCGCGGCTCACCGTCGCCATCCGACGACTGGAAAACTCGTAGCCGAGTGGTTAGAGTGGTTCGGTTATTGTGCAGGAAGTCGCCGGAAGGTCGTGAGTTCGCGGCTCACCGTCGCCATCCGACGACTGGAAAACTCTCTCTGTCGATCCAGCAGTAAATGGATACCTTTTTCGAATAAGGGAAGGATAAGGTAGCGAAAGGAGAGAGATGGGCTCCGCCTTTCATCAGCTGTGCCCAAGATACAGTGGGTCTCTAACCCTCACTGCCCCTACGGCTACTGTGCTAAGGGCTACCTTTACCTTAATCTTACGAATAGGGATCATTGTATCAGGCGAGTTGGTATCACCATTTTGTGTAGTTTTCATCCAAAAATTCTAGAAACATTGCGGAAAAGAAGAAGAGAAACCTTACTGAAGCAGTTTTAAACAGCTTGTCATTTCTCATTTGTCTTTCTTTTCGAAGTGTATTTCAGTGCTATCATTTTTTCACTTGTTAATTTTAAGACACAGAATCAGACATTTATTTTGATTTCCCTGATTGACAATTGATAAATAAACCCTAAATGGTTCGAAGCTATTTTCTCGTCAAATGGTCCATTTTACACTGTCAAAATCATAGCAGAATCTTTTTTTAAGACCTTTGAAAAATATTTTGAAGGTAATTTACTTCATTTTAAATAGTAAATGTAAATATTTTGTAATAATATGTTAAACAGTCTTGTAACAAGATCTAACAATTTTATTGTACAATTATAAATTCTCGCTTTAATTACAATGTGAAGTGGCGGTTTGTAGATGTTAATAAAACTGTTTTAAATGACATGATAAGAAATAAAGATTATGGATTGTTTGACAGGGTGACACCAAAACTATTTAAAAATATTTAAGACAGATTTTAAGATAAAGTATTCTGAGCCTGTCACATTTCAGTGACTAACACTCTCAGGTGTAATATAACTAAGAAATAGTTTCGAGTTCCATGCAACGCCGTTTCACGTGACGCCGTTATTTCAATTGAATTAAAACAGCATAGTTCGTCCGCCTGTACGGAAAGAAAATCCACGAGCTTAGTAGATTATACACTGGCCTGGCGGAAGTATCTTGGTCTATCTTACTTATAGCACAATATTCATTGCGAACCTTGCATGTATAGGAGTATTACATGCTAAAGATTTGGGTGTCTGGGAATCGAGCTAAACGTTGTGTGTTCGTGAGACTGAATATCTCAATTAACAGTTTCCAATCCTTTTCACATGTTTCATATACATTTATTTTTGGTCCCGTTAAACAAGGTTTAAGCATTCGTTGATAAAAGGATGCCAATGAATCAAGAACCACAGTAAATTTAAACACAAAATTATAATCTAAAAAAAGAAGCGGTAATAGTGAAAATAATAACATGACGGTCAACATTGGCTTGTATAGTCTTTGAACATTTTGTTTATTAATTACTGATATCGTTTGACACGTCTGATAGCAATACAATAGTGTACTAACTTTGTGCAGTTGACTTTCGTAAACTCCAACACTGATACCTCAAAGTAACCACTTACATGTACATGTATATCAAAGAATAAAGTTTGCACACATTTTCCTGTTTTTATTTTTCTTTATATTTCTAGTTCTTTATCTTAAAGTACTGGTATCTTAAAGTAAATTTTCTTGGCCCATACTATCTCAAAATATACTTGCCGCAGGGTCTAGAAATTTTTTTGATACAAGATGGCAGTTTGAGATATCAGTGTTTGAGATGAACTTCGACTTTGAGATAGCGAGAGTTGACTGTCTGCTATTTCAACCTATTTGTAGAACCGTAAGCAATGCAGACTGTGATCAGCAACCTGGTTCCATACTGTCAGCTCGAGCATTCTTTTTTTCGTATTAATGTAGTGTAAAACAATACTTACATTAAAAACGAATTTACACTGTACGTTTCTTATCCGGCACTATCTGAAGGCTTTCACTTCAAAATCCAAATAATTCTAAACTTTAATACGATGAAAGTGTAAACTCGAGAATTCACAGGTGTGTTTTAAGGCACAGGTAAAATGACAATAATTTTTACACTAATTTTCACCATTCTAATCAAATGAAGCAAAATAAGCCGCTGCAGCCAATAGGTGTACAGTAGGAAGTCATGTGACTGACGGCGCGCGCATTGATTGTTCCCATGGGTTGTCACGGCCGTCATAATTGGTGACAGGATTGAGATGATGGGTTTTATACCTTATTAATAAAACTACATTTACGCATGTTAGTTGACAGAAAAGGTTTAGTGCAGATCATAAAACTGTATTTTCTCGGACAAAGAACTCAGATGAGACTGCGCATTCGCACAGTCTCTTCAGATCCGCTAGTTTCCTTGTTCAGAGTTTGGAAGACAGGTTGAATAAACGGCTAATCCGAGTCTTCATGGTGTGCAAATAAAAAAAAGAAAATAAAACAAAAAGACAGTACATCCAGTCATAGCTGGACGGACGCTCGGCGCCCCGTTACTTCGGCTATGGATTCGTTCTGCTGAGGTGCGGGGGCAACGTCGATATGAGAATTGAAATACTACTACTCCAGTCATAGCACGGTTCAGCAGTTCTTTTTCTTTTTACCGTTGCAACTACTATGTGTTGTACTCTAATTGTTTTGGAAATTGTTTTGCACTATTGTTAATTTGTAATTGAAAATCAGGGTATTCGGCTTAAGCTCCAGAAGGCAATTACCGACAGTAGTTTTTCATTTTTGAGAGTTTTACAACTGGCATCTGACAGTAGGACTATCAGTTCAAAAGCTGGGATTTTTTTCTTAAAGCCAGGGTTGAAGGTTTGATATTAATATGTAGACTTATGCATTATAAAGATCTGGAGGTGGTTCAGAAAAATTACTTTGTGTATAGGATAACTATTATCAGTTTTGTTATGGGAAAGGTGAAGGTTTTGGTCACTCAAAATATGTCCATTCATAGGATGTCGGCCATTCAAAATTTCGACGGTTGTGATATAATATTTCGTATCTAACTTCCAATCGCATTTGTTAGCTAGGACAGGCAACACACGTTTCTTAAGATAAGCGAATCCAACGGTTTATGTTGTTTTTGTGGCTTTACGTCCCCTGTAAACAGCTTTGGTCTTTTCGGGACGGTCAGTTACCCTAACCACACTATTCCTGGGCAGGTTTAGACCTCCTTAGCGGTTAACCAGGACTAAGTGCACTACGTCCGCCAGTATGTTATAGGGTTAGAGCCAGAAAAACGAAAATACGTAGGCAGCCTTTGATTCGACAAGATGGTCTTTTGAAATCTTTGTCTGTTGTTATTTAGATGAATGGGCACACTTTCAGGGGAAGCAACTCTGGTGTTTCAAGTTTGACCTCCCTTCACAATGGACTTTAATTAAAAGAAAAGAATTTCCTCCTTTAGGGGCAAATTAATTTCTTTTAAAGTAGACCCCGTTAGAAAGACTTTGTCGTCCAGAAAAGCAAACAGGATGTAACAGAAGTTGTTTCCCATTGTAAAAATGGCAAACAAAACATGGTAAAGGAGCAGTATACCCACACATCTTTAAAACTCTTCACTACTACAAGCCCTCAATACAACAAACTAGGAATAATTTTATCCTTTGATCTGACACTATAGGTGGGTGGGTGTAGGACTACAGACACTGACAAGTGACTACCGATATAGCAAGCCGGGGAATGTGACATAAAAAAGCTAAAGTCTTGATCAGCAACACCTCATCAATCAATGTTGACAGATTTCTGATCACAGAAGTTGTCATATTTGTCTTGTTATCGGTCGGTAATTTCCGTCATTACTCGGAAGTCACCGAATAACTATAAAGACTAACGAATGACCAAATGGACTGAAACGCAAAGGTCCAAAACGAAACAAAGATGGATTTGATTGCTTTTCTCGAACAAATGAGAATATTTCTCGTTTCAATGAAAAACCTTGTCGTTAGTACCTGAATATTTCTAATTTAGTCGAGTAGCTAAATTTTCTTTCTTTAGTTTTACCCTAGCCTGCATTTGCAATATTAAAACTCGAAGTTTCCAAACTGTTTCAAGAGTGTCTTGAAGATTCAACTTAAATGAAGAAACCCTTATAATTAATTAGTACAAGTACATATAACAACCGACTTTTGAAAAATTCCTTTTATAAATGAAAGTTACCCATTACAACAATTGTCCTTAAGTAACTTCCCAGACATTCTATATATCACACCGACAGCATTACTGCTACTAGCCCTTTCTATTCGAACTGAAAATCCGGAGCAAACTGCACAGACCATGATCAGACTGCTCCAAGGAGCAGTCTAATCAGGGTCTGCGCTGTTTGTCATCCTGCAGAAAGTTTTGTCAAAATCATTTGGTTGTGAATCAGTCTGTTCACATTTTACGATAATTACACGGTAACTACTTCATTTGACCAAATATTTAGGACAATTATGGTATAACTTGTTACTTCATAAGTGCTGTGATGATGTTTCTGATATATCAAGTCAGACGCTGTATGTCTCTTTATATACTGAACAGCAGAAACAACGCACCACTTATATTTCAAACTTCAGACTTTGAAACCCTTTCTATGAATCATAAGCAAGGTTACGATTTTACATGCAAGGCACCGATTCTTTCGGTGCCATCAAATTTAATTTTTCAATTAATTGGTCAAGGTGAAGAGAACGCAAAAATCACAGTCTATAAGCAACTTGGGAACCCTCCATTGGTAGCAATACAGTCTAGGTCGAAACCAGGCATAGCGTGATGATAACTTAGGGCGTTACCCAGCGTTATGTGCAACTGCCAATACGTAGCATGACATTGTTCTTCAGGACTGTAAATTCAGAATCTCACAATCCAGATCATAATGATTGTTCCAATGTTTCATGATTATTGCCCGCATATGCTGTGTAACTCAGTTGGCATGAATTTTAGGAATGAATGAAAAAATATCCAGTTTGGCTAGTCCATTGCTCACACGTCTGGATTTGGAATTCTCTGATCAATGCGCACCTTACATTGCAAAATATAGATAAGTGAAACGAATTTGTGTATAACCTAAAAAATAAATATACATGTACGGTAAAAGTGGTGCGTTATTTGATACGTTCAGTATAGCATTAGGCCCAAGTTATCACTGTCAAGCGTCTAAATGGAGATAATGTACATATTTATCATTTTTGTATCCTAAAATTAATTTCTTGCTTATGGTTGCTTGAGTGCAAGTCTGGTGATGGTCTGATGTGAATGGTTGAAGAGTCCTAGTCAGGTTTCGAACCAAGTACACCTTGTTCCATGGGATTACATAAACAAGTTTATCTTTCACCTTGAATCCGCATTTTCTTGCACAATTTGGTAAAAAAAAAGTATAAGTCTGTCTTGGGATTTGACTCTTATTTGTTGTTTTTTCTCAGAAACTGTTGGAGAAAAATGAATTTATCATGCCTGATTTAAACGTCCGATTCTATTTCCACCTGGAAATGAACCGCGACACGACAAAACCAGCAAAATGGCATGTGCGCCCAGCGACGTCTTAGATCAGCCTGGGCATCCGCCCAGTCTGCTCAGTCTTCGCTGTCCGCATGGAGCTAGCTTAGAACCTTATCCAGGCTGATGTGAGTCTTCGCTGGGCGCACATGCCACTTTGTTGATTTTGTCGTGTCGCGGCTCACATGAAAAATTCAAGCTGCCACAGCTGGATAGCCAAAATATAAGAATGATATTCAACTTGTATGTATATAAAGCTATTGGTGCAGAATTTCAGCTTAGCATAAAACTAAAAGAGCAGAATTTCAGCTTTATGAAAATTTGGGGTGGACGGATCTGGCGAAGGTGCTGGGAAACTGTTAGAAACGAGCCGTCCTACTAAGGACCTCTGACGGTTGTAATGTTAATTTGCCTATAAAAATAGTCAAAATTAAATTTTTGATATACCCAAGAATTTCTCTTGAAATTTGTTGCTCTCAACTTCCCCTAACTGGCCATGAATGTACTTTCTGATTATTTTGCACATAGGCTTCAATTTTTGGTGGAAAAAGCCAAATTTTATAATTAAACGTAATGGAAACAGGAAAAGTTTTTTAAAGATACTTTTTCCCCCGTGCTTGCATGTATGTGTGCACTATCATAATACACATTATATGTGAGTGGCTTGCTGAGGCACGGGGGGAAAAGATAGTCTACAGCTGAAAAACTGAAAAAAGTGGGTGGGGTACTTACACCCTTTATATCTAAAAATAGGCTAAAGTCCTTAGTACTGGAAAAATATTGCATAATATCAGTAACAGTAGTGTGTATGTCAGTTTTAGCATAGTTATCAATTAAGATTTCGATATCTTAGAAAACCAAATAAATGGACCTATTTTCAGAGACTGAAAAATTCACATACCCCTCTTGATAAAACTGGTCTATGTTAATCTAGAGGCATGATAATTTTTCAAAATCACTGTTAAAATGTCTTTATAGTACACAAGGCTACATATTAATGTGAAATATTTCAACTTTTGCTGCCCGAGGAAGGTGCAGTAATTTGTCGAAAAATGGGCAAATATGCATTGATACTGTCAGAGGTCCTTTAGACGAATAAAGGACAATGGTCTACTGTGCTTGCATTACGGTGCTGGTGGGACTGCTTGGATATTTTTTTCTCTCTTCTGTTATTTCTGTTTTCTTTCTCTCTCTGTCTGGGAGATCGCCCAATATAGACTGAAATACTGTCTCAAAGGATCGTTCAATCCACAAACAGCCAACAACCAACCAATTTATAACCTTGAGGACTTAGCACAAAACTCCTGGAAGTGGCCATAACCGAAATTTCAGTTCGGCCACTTTTGATTTTGTGATTTTTTTTCAAAGCAAGAAAGTGTGTAACAATATGCTTTGTATTTTCACGTGTCGATTATTATTGTTTTATACTCTGCTAACTATATTTTCAGATGTTTGAATTTTTATTTCAAAGTGGGAATAAAACTGCGCGCTGCTAACCGCGGTATTCCGATCAGGCGGACAGATTTTCTTACATGTATAGCGCTTACACCAATGTTCATTAAGATTACGCTAAGGGATACGCATTTCAGGCCACATTTTTTAGAAGTGTTGTACGTGCGTTTCACAAATTTTGTATTCTAATGCACTTACAAATGTAAAGCGACACCAGATTGGATAACGTCAAATAACGTCAAAAATTTGCAATAGTATATGCTGCGATACTGTCGCAAACTCGACGTCATTTAAGAATTGAAATTTGATTTTTCAGCGTTCATCGTGTGATGAAGCCAGTGGGCGGAGCTAAAATTCCATAAAGCGCGAAGCGCTTCTTGTAGAATTTTAGCAACGACCACTGGCTTCTTCACACGATGAACGCTGAAACATCAAATTTTTATTTTTATATTTACACTTTATTTGTGAACCTCTCTGTGCCGTTTTCGTGGTAATGTCGTGTAGAATAGACAAAATATGGATCGAAGAAAAGTTAGTAACGACGTGTTCGGCCATAACGTTAAACAGCCGTCGCCCTGACGTGGCGTCAATCGAACGTTACAAGAACCAATCAAGACGTTTGTTTACATAAGACGTCGCTTGACGACAACGTCACATGATCAATTGGCCTTCATCGGTGTATGAAGCCAGTTGCTCTAAAGGGTTCACCTATGAGAAGTCATTGGCAAGTGTAAATATTATAAAAAGTCGCTTCTCTGACGTTTGGGCTAACGCTGCTGAATGCGCTTGTAATGGGTGCAATGAAGTACACCTTGAAAGATAAAAATGTGAACAAAAATGCATTAGAATGGGGATAACTATATTGTAAATTGTCATTTTGGGAGGTAAATCGTCAGTTTTATGGTCACAAATTGCGTTTTACGGCTCCGCTGACGCGTTGCCGTAAAACGAAATTTACGACCATAAAACCGACGATTTATCTCCCCAAATGACAATTTTGAATACAGTTATCCCCTAAATAACTGAAACTGGGAGCAGATTGACTCACAGTTCTATAGAGTTGGCAATGTATTTAACTGTCAGGTCTTCTTACATATATAATAATTCCATTTGTCACAAAGATGTGACTACACTGATTTCATTTAAACAGTTTATTATCTGAATTCCCGCGTCATTCGAACGACCACCCAGCTTATATTAGCAGTATGCGAAGAACAGCAGAAAACGTAAAGCTAAGTACAGCAGTTAAGCTTTAGTCGTAAATTAAAATGAACATAAACCAAACATAGTTTTAAGATAACTATAGTTGGTTTGTTATTTTAGGTGTCCGAATTCCTAGAATTTTTACATGCGTAGATCTTAGAGCATGATCCACCAGCTGAGGCCTGAGGTACTAACTATATTCTTTGATTTGAATATTTTTATCTGCATCTGAAAAAAATGCGGGATATCAAATAGTTGGGAGCCTCATTTTTTTCCCATTTGGATAAGTTAAATGCACCACACCTGATGTACATTAATGTCTTAGCTTTTGATTCCATATAGGATCATGTTGCTGACTGCAACTGTTTCGTCACCACGTTTTGGAAGAAACATATCCCCACCCCGCAGTGAGTTGGTAAAATGGACAAAACTGAGCATAAGGGTAAATCTGCCAAACAGGTTAAAAAGCAATTGACTATTGATTGCCAGTTATGGAGAACCATTCTCCTTGTTCCACAACTATCAAACGCTGGGTGAAGGAATTCCAGCGGGACAGAGAGAGTTTAGGGAAAGACCCCAGGTCAAGAATGCCATCAACCACTGCAACCCCGGAAATATTGACACTGTGCACAAACTAGTGATGGAAAACCGCCATATCACCATGAGTTAGAAGAAGCTTTCATATGGATCCATACACAACATATTTCATAACCAAGGTATGTGCAAGATGGGTCCCGAGAATGCTTTCGCATGACATGAAGATATCGAGGGTCAACATCAGTGGAGCCTTGTTGATTCGGCACGCCAACCCAGATGTTTTAGGGTTCTAACCTGTGAGGAAACCTGGCTTTATCATTATGATCTGGAGAGCAAACAAGAATCGATGGAATGGAAACACACTGCATCTCCAAAGACAAAATGAAGTTCAAAGCCACAAAGTCCACCAAGACGGTTATGACTATCATTTTCTGGGACAGCAAAGGGGTGGTCCACATCGACTTTCTACCATATTGAATCACAATGAATGGGAAATATTACGCTAACCTACTCAAACAGGTGTGCCAATCCATCAAAGCGAAGTGCCGCAGAAAAATACGTCGTGGGATTCTGCATCACCAGGACAGCGCGCCAGTCCACACCAGCTGAGTTGCGATGGAAGCTGTGTCCGCGCAAATATGGCTGCAAACTCCTCCCTAACATACCCTTTTCTCCTGACCTAGCCCCACCAGTGACTTCAATCTTATTTTAAAACACCTTGGGGTCGGAGATTTGAGGATGATGATGCGTTAACTGCTGTTATGGAGGCCTAGTTAGGGGACAAAAATGTTGAGTTTTACCGATCGGGTATCAATGACTGGCAAACTAGATGGAACAAGTACATATGTATGTGGTGTTTGAAGACGACTACGTTGAAAAATAAAGTAGTATAAATCCAAAAGCTTGCTCTTTCAGTGTGAGGCTCAAACCTTTTTGATATCACCTCATACACATACAAACAGATATAAACAAATATAAATTCAAGCATGCACTGTAAAAAAATTCTGTAATTTTACTGTAGAATAACTGGAGACCAGCTGCCAGTCCATGTCCCGTTATTTTTACGGGCGCTCACCAAACTTTGCAAGAATCATCACACAGAGTACGGTCTGGTTTATGTCAAATACCCTTTCAACACAAAAAGGGCATTTTGGAGTGTGGCCAGTCAACATTACCCTCCCAAATCGTGATTTCCAACAATGTTCTACAGACAGGCGCCGGTAAAAATAACGGTAATTGATCTGGCAGCAAGATGCCGGGCATTTTATCGTAAATTTTACGGATTTTTTTACAGAGTGAAATTAATAAGTGAGGATGGAAATCAAAACCTCCACCTGCAGCAATAAAAAAAATAATTATACATGTTAATGTCACGTAATTGTGTCAAATACGGCAAAAGATACCAAATATATTCAAGAATCTACAAGTGCGAGTTAATTTAAAGGTAACAGCGATGGCAAATGCTTCTTTTTATGTGAAAGAATTCATTAAAAGTGACGAAAATGTAGCTTATATGCCTACTGATAGGTGTGACTCATTAAAACTAAGAAAGATGCATCATGAAAGATATTTTAACCACAATTTCATATTATATCAAGAAATCTGGTACCAAATTAGGGTATATTGTTTATACTGAGATTTGAATCAAAACGTAAACATACTTGAATCAATAATGTATCAATTATTTAAAACTACAGCGAACAGAGGGGGATAGTAAGGGAAATGAACCGTGCTTTTACATTTGAATCGTCCCCGCAGTGCTGGGCAAATGCCGGGATTTTGTCTTTTAGATAGAAAAAATAGCAGTCACGAAAAAACAGGCTACAGGTTCAAAGTGTTTTTCCAAGCAGAGCGGGGCTTATACATGTAGCTGGGATTTGCTGGATGAAAAGTCTAAGTCCCTGCTATTTTCCGGTGAGATTGGGGCTTGGTTACAAATGACTGGTGCATAATTAGGTTCGAGAGTTTGATAATAATCATGATATTTGAAGAAAAAAATACGACAAAATATATAACATCACCAAATTTTGCATCTATCCGTAGTTCCGTGAACATTGGATACTAAGTCATTTTCTTCGCCTAAAATTTGTCATTTGATGGACTATACACTGCTGCTGAACTGATTTTTGTTCGCAGTAGTATTGTAGGTGAATACGTTAACTTTATTATAACATAGATCGCAGTCTAACATGACCAGAAGATGACTGTTGTCTCCTAATGTTGGCTTTTGAACTCTGGGCAGGTAATTTCACACTAGACGAGCCTTATGACAGATAATATAAATATTGCCAAAAACACAAGTGAGACAGAGTTTACGAAAGCGGATGCAAGACGAAAGAAAAATGTTAGACTGTTGTGAACAAAAATCATAATCGAACGGGCGACATGAGGGCATTACGAGGCCAGAATGTGTATCTGAGTGTGTCTCGGACTGAAGAGAGGCTTTGCCTTTCGCTCTGCAGTTCCCCCACAACCCACAAGTTGTCGATGTTAGCACAGTCCAATGACCACTGCGCTGAATGACACTCATGATATCTATGTGGGATAGGGGCTGGTAATGCATGACATGCATTACCAGCCCCTATCCCACATAGACACCATGCACGTAATATTTGGTCGGTTGGTTGGTTTGATGCTTAACGTCCACGGTAAACAACTAAGGTCATGTCGGGACGGTCAGTTAACCTAACCACACTATTCCTGGGCAGGCTTAAACCTCCTAAGCGGTTAACCAGTACTAAGTGCACATACTTTCGCCAGTAACTGACAACTGCCCTTCTTGAATCAGCGGAAGGAGCAACGAAAGTATGTGGCCAGACCGGGATTCGAACTCAGGACCTCTGACTTACGAGTCAGGTGCCCTACCGATTGCGCTACCCGGCCCGGTGCACGTAATATGTCAAAAGACTGGGCGTTAATCAAATAAACATGCACAACTTTTGGTATAAATCTTAACCAGATCTTAAAAGAATCAAATATAACCGCTTTGATGTGAAAGCAACCATTTGGTAATGCTACATGTATAACAACGAAATTGTAACGCCGTCATTTATCCCTCAAGGGTGGGCCGAAATATTGCCATTGTTTGATGACGTAATGACCAAATTCTGATTTGTACAATGCGGCAGATCATTAATTCAAACGTTAAAGTTATATCACCTATCAAATGCAGATGTGTGTTAAAAAGCGGTTGAGATATGTACAAATCAAAATATTTTGACAGACAGTATCATAACATACACTAGTAGTGGTAGCCGCCGGAGGCCTGAGGTACAACTGTCAAAACGCAAAAGTACCGAACGTTGAAAAAAATGTATCTTTAAACTGTCATTTTATGACAAGGAAACAAATATGTATGTACCTATATAAAACAAAATTAACAAAACGCTGTCTAATATTTGCTGCTATCTGCTATCAAACCAACAACTTCTAAAGGTAAGGAGCCAGTAAAGGAATCGTTGCATTTTTAAATGCATTTTCCTCTTTTTATCCGAAACAAGGTGCCTGCCAACGTACTTCATACTTTTTGACAAACTGTTTTTTTTAAAATACTAAAGAGCCTAGCATTTGTAGTTATACTAATTCTAAATTCATTGAAGAAGTGAAACTCATGCTATGGTCAGTATCGTTGCATTTAGTTTAAACTTTATTTATTTGTACAAATAACATTGCTACATATGAATACAGTTCATGGAGATAAACTTTTCATACAAAAGGGATTCAGAAGAAAGTCATATTGACTTTTTTAAATCTGGCTCCCAGAATATTTACACTGCAAATTTCAGACCCATGATTAACAGAGATTACATCTACCATTGGTCAGATACTTGCATTAGAAAACAATGTAGAAAAATGTAGAAGAAAAGGGAAAAAAAAAACATAAACAACAAATTAAGTGTGAACAGAAAGAAAGAATCTAAGAATAAACACCTAAAGGGTAAAGAGAAACAATGTCCACGGGGAAAGGAGGATAAATCCATTATCATCTTATGATATTTATATAAAAAACCAGAGGTATAGCTATGCTTTCGGAAGCAACAACAAATGCATTTATTAGGTACATGTAAAGGGCAATGAAAACAATACGCTAAGACGAATGCTTAGTTTAGAATTCAGTAATATTTACTGATGAAATCGCTTAGATTAGCGTATAAAGGTTTGAACAGCTTTAAAAATCATAATATTGTCATTTACAGAAACGGCCGTACTTCCATACAACAATGAGTTCAGTGTAGGTAAACAAATCCTTGAAACAGCAGCCAGCATGTCATTACGAATATTTTGGTATAGGTTACACTCAAGCAAAAAATGACGGGAGTCTTCTACTTCACCACACGCACAGAGTGGATCTACCACGATATGCTTAGAAAATAAATGCTGGTTGAAGGAACTACAATTTGTTCGTATCCGTCTGTGATAAATCTGGCAAGTACGATTTCCAGATAAATAATACGATAATATCGTTGCATTTCGTTTATACTGAGCAACCGTTGCCACAAAATACATAAACACTGTTTTTTACCTGATCTAATTTTGTTCTTTATAACCTCAACCAGTTTTTTTTTCCTTCCTTTATCTCACTGTTTACCGATTTGCCCTGCCCGTGTCTAGTCCAGCACGCCATCCTTGCAATGCAATGTTGCTGCATGGATCGATGGATAAATGGATGGATGAACGGATAGATATAATTTTGTTAACAATGGCAAAAAGAAATAAAAGACCCAGTCAAAATTGTAATTCATTGGAGACGACGGTAGGCTGTGTCAAAATTTACAAAATATAAGATTGGAAACTCTCTTCAACTAGAGCTCTCACCTGACAGCATAGCTCGCCTGAATTGGTGCTTGCCCCTTGCACAGTCGCTATGGTGGTGTGGACTGCTACGCATAAAACTTCCAGCAAGCATGTCCATAAGGGTAACACATTTATAAACAAAAGCTATCTCAGAAATAAGTGTTAAAATAAAATTAAAATAAAAAAATTCAAAGTCCATGAGCCTGAGGTCAAAGAACTGAGGGGCAGGGGTGGGGGTGGGGGTGCAGGATGTATCAACACCCTGAACCATTATCTAATATCAGTCCAAGTATTAGTATCAACTGACTCCATTGTGGCACTGTGAAATTACTGGTAGTATGTCTTCATAAATATAGAACTTTAACCAAAATCTTTAAGACAAAATTCTAAGTCGATGACCTTGACCTCAAGGTCATCCAGTGGGGTAAGTATATAACGTTTTGTAAAAACTCTAAAAAGTGTCTAACATCAGTTCAAATGTAAACTAAATCTCTGCCAAACATTATGAATCAGTATGCAATTAGAAAACTTTAAGGAAGCCTAAAATTTCCTAAGTCCACCTTGACATCAAGGTCACTGAGCGGGGCTGAGGTAGTACTCTGTAAAACTTTGGATTAATATCTAACTACAGTACAAATATCAAAAGAAGTCATCCATGTTTTCAGGAGATATGGGTCTTTAAAAAACTTTAACCAAAACATCAAATCAATGAAAAGACAATTTGATATCAAGATCACTGAGGGGGATGGGGGTAGTACCCTGGAAACCTTTGGACCAATATCTAACTACAGTGCAAGTATCAAAGGAATCCATTCATGGGTTAAGGAGATATTTGGCTTTAAAAAACTTTAACCAAAACATCCTGTCCAAAACACTCCCAATTTTCTAAGTCCATGACCTTGATATCAGTGGGATTGGGGTGGTACCCTGTTAAATGACTTCTATGCTTAAGGCGTGAATTTTCCCCATGATTGAAAAGTTATACAGATCACTGACTTATGCTTTGCATTTTTGAAAATGACATGTAACTTGCATGAATTTTCAAGTGTTTGTGTATAATATGTAAAGTACATTAAACATACGTTGACGTTGACGTCATTGTTAAGATTAAATGTAAATTATCCTCAAACTGATCGTTGAAATAATGATTTATTGTAAACATTTCACCCTTTTTGACTTAGATTACTTACATAACAGACAACACTGGATAGTTTTGACTATATGTATGTGACCTTGACCTCATTTTAAGATCATGGTACACAATACAATCCTTGAAGATCACAGTGGTACTGTTGACCATTCTTCTTTTTAGGCTTACTGAGTATCGTTCCCCCCGTGACCCAGCTTCCCACTCATATATATATATTGCGTACTTGCCATGCATAAGTCTGCTGCCATGAAGGAAATGCTGGGTAACGGGGGGGGGGGGGGGGGGGGGGGAGTACTTATAGTGAAGCGTTCTCTTTTGGCCGCTTTGACCGGAAGTATAACTGTAGTTGTGCGTGTTTAAATGCCAATCAGGGGTAACAAGAAGAAAATCATTGCTTTGTATTGTGATATGCGTGCATTTAGCATGCATTTATGACAGAAATTTATGGAATGAATGACTGATTTCATTATTTTTATTACCTCAAAAAATGAGGTATGCAAAAACCTTGAATTTAGGATAGGTAGGGTCAGCCTGGATTATCTCCCCATGTCTTTGGGTCTGAATCACAAATGATCCGATTTCATACGGTTTACACATTTGTGGAAGCTCTGCTAAGAAAAATTTGCACACTGAATACTTTTGAAAATTCGGACCTGTCGTGCCGGTCTAATGGGGGAAAATCCTCGCCTTAATCATAGAAGTCCTTTTGGGTCAATATCTAACTACAGTGCAAGTATCGAAATACTTCAGAACTTCACTGGCTCGAACAGGCTTAGGACCAGAAAAAATGGTTCCAGCCAAGGGAAGTTCTAGCCATCCAGGGTTAAATTCTATACAAAGTGACCTCTAGGGACCAAGGAAAGAGTTCCAGCCAGGCAGGGTAAACGAGCCATCAGGGTTCGAGCCATTGAAGTTCTAATGTAATCCATCCGTGGGTTAAGGAGGTATAGGACTTTAAAAAACTTTAACCAAAACATCCAATCTGGACGCCGACGCCGACACTGACGGCAGGGTGACAACAATAGCTCTTCTTGAACTTTCGTTCAGGCGAGCTAAAAAGAATTCATCTATGGGTTAAGGAGATATGTGTCTTTAAAAAACCTTAACCAAAGCATCCAATCAATAAAAAGACAATTTTCTAAGTCCATGACCTTGATATCAAGGTCACTGAGTCGGGTGGGGGTAGTACCTTCGAAAAACTTTAGACCAATATCTAACATCAATGCAAGTATCAAAGGAATCCATCCATGGGTTAAGGACATATTGGGCTTTATAAAATTTTAACCAAAACACCCAGTCCAAAAAAAACTCCCAATTTTCTAAGTCCATGACCTTGACATTAAGGTCACTGGGTGGTGTGGTGGTGGTACCCTGTTAAACGTTAGACCAATATCTAACTACAGTGCAAGGATCAAAAGAATCCATCCATGGTTAAGGAGATATACAGTTCCGGCAGCGCAAAACCGTACAATTTTCGCGTTTTGAACGCGTGTGCAACGCGTTTTTCGTGCGTGTGTATGAAACGCGTTTTGAAACGCGTTGACTCGCGTTTTTCGCGTTTATCTCGTTTTCCAAATATCCAATCAAATCGCTTCCCGAGAAACCCATGCGAAACGCGTGTTATCCGCGATTTTCGCGTAGCATAACTTAACCAATCAGAAAAGTTCATTTGCGTTTCTCTGTGACGTAGATAACGCGAAAATCGCGATTCATAATAAGCCAATTAAAACGCTTCTCGCAAAACGCGTGCAAAGCAGCCATAATATGGTCGTACGCGCATCACAATTTATCAGTATTTTTGCAGCGTTTTACAGTGAATTATCAATTGGATGTATAAACAGAATCATATTGTTTTCATATAAATATTTTAGTTCGTTTTCTGTGCTTTTAATTATGTTCGCAGTAAGTCTCATAATCGATAATATATTTTCGTTCAAAGTATTGTTTGCAGTTTTTAAGGTTAACCGGAAATAAAGATGAGATTTTCGGTTGCGATCCAAAAAAACATTTCGGACCTGCATCGGGACGGACTTTCAGCATCCGTTGACGCTTAAAAAGTTTATTCTCTCAAGCTTTTACAATAATTTTGGGGGAATTGGAGAGTCACAAAGGGCTTAAATTTAAATAATTTCAAGTTCTAGAAAAAATGTGTTGTTTTCGGCCCTGAACCTAGCACCGGGATTTCATTATTTCCATAGATCTTATTTTCTTTATATACTTCGTCGAAAATAATTGGGAAAAAGGCAAATCCTTACCAAATTTAGTTGGTTCTCAGTTTTTCAATACCATTGTCAATGAAGCTAGGAACCAGTGTATACGAGACCGAAACGCGTTCGACAAACGCAATTTTCATTGGTCTAAACACCCAACGCGTGCGCACGCGAAGTAACGAAAAACGCGAACTGGAATCGCAGTTCTGATTGGCTGAAGCGAATTTCGCGTACAAACGCGATTATTCGTGATTTTATGCAGCAATTCGATTTGTTCTTTCACAAACGCGTTTCTAAATCGCAAAACGCGTTTGAAAAATACGCGTTTCGAACGCGTTTTGAACGCGAATTTCTTGCGAAGCGCATGTACGTTTTGCGCTGCCGGTACTGTAGGTCTTTAAAAAACTTTAACCAAAACATCCAATCCGAACGCCGACGCTGACGCGGACGCTGACGCGGACGCCGACGCCAACGCCGTGGTGGCGAGCTAAAAATGGCTTTAAATTTGCGATCATCGGTTTCATTCCGGCTCTAAAAGCGAAAGGAGGCAAACAACTCTTGATCTTGTCAATAATCAGTTGTGCTGTAAAGCTGTACTGTTTATTGTCTTAAGACTCTGGTGTCCAAAAGTTTTTTCTTATTCTTATAAGGCAAGTACTTCATACCCATGAAATATTTTGTACTACAGACATACGAGGATCGTCCAAAAAGTTCTGTCACTGTACTTATAACTTTGCTCACAGACGTGCTGGCTTATCACGGTTTGCAACAATCAAAAGAACAGCCTTTCATTTTTATACCACTATCAAGTACGTGGTTAAAGGATGTCATTTGGTTGAGTTTTTAAGCTGAAATGCAGACCTAGGAATTGCCACTGGTCTATTTTCATGATTTTTGTGTTTATGCTTGATTGTGAGTCATGCTGCATATTTCGTCACCAGTAAACAATTCTGATTCTGATTCTGATTCGTCGACTACATAACGCAGGATTCTGATATTTTCAGAATTTCTGCCTGTTGTAATCTGTGAGTGAATGCATAAAAATCAGCTACTTCTGTTCATTATGTGCGACGCAAACGATTGATTTCTAGGGTGTCACAGAAAAATGTTGAAATACATCATGTGATTTTCAAGGAACCACTGTGCCGTCATTTTAGAAAGCTTTTTTGAATATTTGATTAAGATCGCATCGTCATGATCTACTTCAGAAAATTGGTGTTTTAGAAGTAGAAATATTGTACATCTATGAATCTATAGTACTTAGAACATGGCCCTGTAGATTTTCATAGGGCGTTATTTGCATAATGTTCAGATCACAAAATGCTGTAAACAAAATGAATGCACGGAATGACTTGGAGATTTATCCGCTGTGATTATAAGTACCTGTGAAATCGTATGCACCAGGCAGCGGTAATAGGCATCGCTTATCTGGGCATTACTGGAGATGTTTTTGCTAATTTGTCAGTATGGTAACGGTACCCTTCTTTTAAAGCAGATTGTCAAAGTTATAACAATGATACAAGGATCTTTTTTTCTCATACAGCTATATGACAAAATACAGGGTTTCTGAACGACTTTTTTGGGGGGTGAATATCACCTTAGTTTCGTTTCCGATATATAAAGCCAGTGACAACTTTTTGACGATCCTCGTACTGCTGAATATGAATATATCCTATATTTGTTATTACACATGAAACTTGGTTACAACGGGCCTGATAGTTTCAGAGGAGATATCAATTGAAAATATTTGCGACGTAGGACTGCCGGGCTTTACAGATCCCTTGACCCCACGTATTTTTGTATGGTATTTATTTCAATACCTTAACGGACCGCAGAACAATTTCGATTCGTAAAGTAAAAAGACATGCAATAATTTGGAACTAATATAAATGAGCCGCGACACAAGAAAACCAACAATGTGGTTGTGCGCCCAGCCCAGACTCAGATCAGCCTGGGCATCCGCCCAGTCTGATCAGAGTCTTCGCTGTCTGCATGGAGGTAGCTGAGGCCCTTAGCTACCCTGTAAGTGCATACCGGAGAGTCTAATCAGACTGGGTGGATGCCCAGGCTGATCTGAGTCTGCGGTGGGCGCACAACCACATTGTTGGTTTTGTCGCGTCGCGGCTCAAATTTACTAGTAATCAGATCCCATGGTCTCCCTTAAAAGCATAATACATAATTCGACCGCATTTCACGAAATGCAAGCGCATTGTTTTCTGCCAGTGTGCATTCATAAATACCATATTTCTTCGGTTATAAGACGAAGGTTTCCCTAGTCTTATAAGACGGATCTAGAGAATTTGTGGGGATTGTATATGACGGATCTAGATTTTGGGATTGTTTTGGAAGGGATATTATAAGAGGACCTAGATTTTTGGGTTGTTTGGGACGGGGAACTCCATCTTACAGCAGAATTTTAGAAGACATTTAGATAATTGGGGCCATTCTAGCGAGTGGAAACTCCGTTTTATAGTCGAATAAATACTATTTGCCAATCTGTAGATTTTCCCATGCGCGTGCTCAATTAGTTTCATTGCCGTGAGAAACGCCCCTAAACCAATACAATATTAAATTCTTTTAAAACATCCTTTTGAAAGTCAGCCGTGTACAATGAAATAAACACCGTCGAGGAACCTTAATAATCTCTTTTACTAAAATTGACAGTTTGATGTCTAGTAATTGCCAAAATTAAAATGTAAAATCGCAAAAGCGTAAAAGAGGATTTTCTCCATGTATGGTTGTGAATGGTCTAAACAAGTTTCATTTTGAAACGGGCAATTTCATTAAATATCCTTTAAGCCAAACAGTATTAAGGAAGTCAATTTGGTCTGAAATCTATTTTAAAAACTGTGGATTTCACACCAAGGTCAGGTCATGATCGGGGTAGTTTGAAATGGATAGTTATTTGGTAAATGGAGCTTATGAAAGTATTGATGAAACTTGCATAATTTCCTGGTTTCTCTAGCATTTGGGCTCTTGTAGATTGTAAACATAAATCTGACATGAATCTGCTTTAACATTTATCATATTGCTAATTACCAAGGCGGTAACCTCGGAAGTGTTCTAGAAAACGTTGAAAATTGAGTTCTGATCTTGTTGAGAGCGGCGACAATCTGCGTGCAAGTTTGTTTTCTAATTCAAGAAACAGCTTTGCCGCCCTCCTCGATTTCAAGACGGTGAGTCGAGGGAGTCGAGCCTCAAACTAATCATCCTAAACCTGTTACGGAACAAATTAAAAAAAGGTTGACACCTGACCACCAATGTCTTTGATCAAGGTCGACGGGTAGCAACCAGTTTTATTTCATCATAGTTCATGATTTTATGTTTATCACTGATTGTATAGGAGGCCTCTATGCAGATCGAACACCTTATTGTTTTTGGAGCTGCACCAGAAGGGACTGTAAGGTTGCGTACATGTAATTAAGCCTTAGTGAGGCTAAGCGATGTTTACTCTCCATTTAAAGTCTCCATAGTCCTATCAAAGGTAAAAACCGTCAGAATACAAATCATTATGAAACCTGTACAGCCTTCAAAATTGATGAAAATATGTCGGTTGATGTGCTTTTTTGTAGCATATAACTGGCAAAAAAGAAGGAACAGTGTATTTTGAAAAAGTGATAAGTCTCTCCATAAAAAAACGGGGTTCGCCGCTGGTTCCCCGTTAGGCAATGCAATAATGCAGCAGCGGCACAATCAATGGGATCCTTGCCTAAATTTTTTGTACATTGTAGTTTTATCACCTGTTAAACGCCTGTACCTTATATTTTTACCGCCTCTACGTTGTATTTTTATCATGAAATAAAGCTTGTGAAATCAAAAGTAGGTCATTTTTGGTTGGCAACTAAAATGACCTAGTTATTTTTTCAAATCTATTTTATGGTAAACTCAAGAACGTTTTGATTTTTCAAAGCCGGTCAATCACGATAATAATCAATGGCGAAACTGTAGTGTAAAGTTTGCAGCGATACCGCACGATAAAATTTTCATGCTGATAGAGCAATGGGGCCTTTAAAGAGTTAACCGTATCTGCGCTTACCCTGTCACCATCTCACTCGGGTAGACCATGGCTGTTTGCCTGTATCGAGCCGTTTCTACGGAAGAGGAAGGATCAGAGAGACAGGATAAACCTGAGATAGAATGTATACCATACTTACTGGAAACATAACAGAGCCTTGGCCTACATTAAGCTCCTGTCATTAGGACTCAGTGCAGGAAATTTTACGCAATCTGCGCTACCATTTATTTAACTTTCGGCATTGGGGATGCCTACAGATTTCGGCTTAAGGTAGGTAGTGTCCTGCTGTGGCTATTGCAACGGGTGCGGGGTGGGTACGTTTGGATATTAACGCTCTTCCACCCTATATTCAGCTTTGTTTTCTCTCTCTCTCTCTGGAAGACTGCTCGGTAAAGGTAAAATACTGTCGCCGGGCCTGCTAAACCTAGATCATCCAACCAGTAACCTAAGTGGTAGTGCGGTTTCTACGTCCTGTAATATCATAACATGCAGTATATGTTGTTTGGTTAAGTGTTGTATTTGTAGCTCTGTGTTTATTTTTTGAATGACAAAAAGTGCCACCTGGAATTCATTTAGGTTTCTGCCGATTGCAAACAGTAATTTCGGAGGAATATTTGACTGAATAAGACATCTTGGTTGTAAAGTGGACTTTCTTGTGTAAATATGGTTTTCATATATGGGAATGCTATGTTGAGCTTTTGTTTTCAGCATATGCTCAAATTCTTTTACCAATGTAAATATATTTGTTCTTTCTATTTTCATTTTTTATTTCATTTCTATTGTGAGCTGTCAAGACTTAGTGAGGAAGGCGAATGGGTGAGGTTAAACCAGGATCTCATAATGCAGACTAATTTCAAATTATTTAAGCATCCCAAGTGGATCCCGTGCTATCCAAATATTGTATGTGTATGTCAATGTAAATTCCTATAATAACATGGAAAATAACCATTATGATTGTTAGTTTCTATTATGCATACACTGTCATGATGAAATGACTGGAATACTTGAATGTTAAGGAAAGTGATATGGCTGTTGAAGTGTCTTGGACGCACCCATGAAATCGCCGAAGGGGATACTTAATTGTTAAACATGCCTTGGCGCTTTTTTTGACATTGATTGTTGCTTTCGGATGCAGCGCCTGGCGTGACATATTTCAATGGTCGCGTATGGTCAATTAGAAACCAACACAAACTAATAAGAAAATTATAACCGTAGGGTTTTAAATCTTCGGAAGATAATCAAGATAATTACTGGATATTTGAAATCAATTAAAATCTGGTTTCAGCGTTTGATAGGCGCTTTATTAACTGTCAGCCTGGAAAATAAACTTAGTTGCCGATTGAAAAATTGACACGTCTCGCAGCACGTCTTGTTATCCGAGACCTCACGAGATTACACGAAACAATGGCGATATACGACATTTCGCTCGCGCGCTTCCGTTTAATTTCAGATCTTTAGAAATTGTCGGATCACATCGCGATCGTTATACGATTTTTCACAATGCATTAATGTAAACATTTGCTTGCCTTAGAGACCCAGTTGATTTTAAAGATCACAATGGTTCAGGTTACATCAAGGGTGAGTGTGTATTTAAGAAAACAAACATTAGAAGAACTTAAAATTTCATTTGACAGGGAAGCCCTATTTCATTTCAGTTTTTAGGGTGTATGTGAATTTCAAAATACGTAGATATATGTAAACAAGGCCAAATACACTCATCATGAAATTTATTTACTTATGAAATATGTTATGAAAAACAAAATTTCAGTCTGATATAAATAGTTTACATGATAGGAAGAGAGGCAGGTGTGTTTTAAACAGAACTAGTGCAAACTTCTTGGCTTTGCTTTACTCATCAATAGTATTGGGCCAGAAAAAGTCCTCATAGCATATGTTCAGAGATAGGACTCGGAACAGCCTGTAACTCAGGCAAGCCTGTGAACCATATTTATTTTGTTGGTGCTGCCACATCAGAACCTGCGGATAACCGTTGCATGAGTTGGTTGCCTGGTACCTCTGGGCACAGATCACGCCTGACAAACAAGCAATTCCATTCCCCCTAGAAACAACAATGTCAAGCTTATATAAATGGAAAGCCAAAACATAATGATGCTATTCGTCGCATACATATGTTCACAATAGTACATGCAGGACAAACATCAAGCATTGTCAGCATGGTCAACTTTCGCCTTCTACATGTGAACGGCGATATCGTGTGAACTTGAAACTGCATAGATTATATAAAACATTGATACTTTTACTTATTGTCTTCTGAAATGATAAACCATGCTGTGTTAGGTTCATATTGTACACTTCTTTAGCTGCACTAAGATAATTTCATTCATACTTTTTAGTCTACTTTAAATGCTGTCATTTTTGCACTCATTTACATGACCATCATCCTCTTATAGTACGAGTATATAGGGAAAAGTAGACGGTTACTCAGTTTTCTTCATTTTTCTTCAAACGCAAGTCTAAAGTCAGAAATGTACCTAGTATATTCTATATACGATCTTACATTTTTGTTTGATTTCTTTAGGAATTATTAGTGCGGTCATTTATAACAAATTTATTGCTACTCTACATTCCAAAAGCTGAAATTTCAGTACCGTGCGTGGCTATATCGAGAGGATCGAGAAATCTTTTCAGGAATTTTGTGATAACTCGTCAGTTCTTTCACTTTAAAGCAAAATGCCTTACTTTCATAAAGGTTGAATTTTGGTAAACTTTTACAGAAGCTTGATTTTTTATTGGCAGTTGACGTTTACCACGAATGACAGCATCATCTTCGAAAGCCAAGGGGACTAAGTCCACTTTGTTCCTCACGTGCGTAAGGAATAAATTGGACTCAGTACATTAAGTGCCATATGTTGTATAGCACTGATGACATTTAACCACATCATTTCTCACTCTCTTCTTTCTCTCTTCACAGATAGCTTGCAGACGCAAAGAAATGGGCTGATCAGTCCTCTTATTTTGCGTCTATCGTAATGAACCTTTTTTTGGTGGTATGGCGAAATAACGGTGGAATTTCATGCTTAATCCTAATTAAGGCATGTCTATATGCACCAGGGACATTTTAATTTCCTTTCAATTATCTCCTATTGTCAAGTCACTGATGTTTCCCCCATATTTTCCTCCACAATAAATTAATTAATCTGAGCCTTCAAGTCAAATATCATTGGTAATACACATGCACTGCTGACTCGGGACTCATGGCGTCATAACCACCACTTTAAGGTGTATGGGTACACATCCAAAATTTCTTCGCCATTGTTACGAAGAAGGACACGTTTTTAACTTCCTCTTTTCTTCCCTGGATAACGTTACCCTTCCAAAATGGAGTCTCCTATTAACTAATGTTGGTAGAACTTGTGGCCCAACCCCATTGCATAACAATGTGGCAATTAAATATGTTTAAACTAAACTCCTATTAAAGGAAAAAAGTTGCACTCCAGCAGGAGCAAATTGTTTCCGTTAAGAGCTGACCCCTTTTGAGGCCAGGAGAAAGAAAGGAAACGGTGGAGTTCCCCCACTTTCTGAAATTGTACCCAGAAATTGTAACATACATGCATATATATAGTATACAATACAGGCTTGGGATTAGAACGAAAGCTGGGCACTTATTCTTCTCCCTAAATAGAGATCTTCTCCCTCTATACTTCCAGTGCCGAACGTCCTACTAATTTGGATAATAGTAGGGCAAGAGCCTACTGTGCTTGCAGTAGGTGCGCGTGCGGTTGTTTGGACATCTTCTTTCCCCTTTCATACTAATTTTCTTAGACGGCTCGATATAGACCAAACAACCAAAAGTCTCAAAATTCAGAGACGGCAGAGTGAGATTTAGCTACTTTGGAATCATGCAATTAATTTGAAAACACCATCTGATTTTTCATAACCGCAACCAAAGATAGCATTAATGCGAAAGCATAGATTTTTGTTTGGTGAATTGAACATCTAATTAAGAGGCCATAATAAGAAAATCAAATCAATTTCGCTCCAAGGATTAGTCTCAAAAGTTTTCATATTTAGTTTGTGATGCTATCAGCAATGACAGACGGTAGGGTATTGTTGGAGACACTCAAGTCAATACAATGGAATAATAGGCTTGAGATTTTGAACTTGAACTTCCAAATAGTCTAACTTCTTTGATTCCTTGATAAAACTCCTCAGATCTAAATGATTCTGACTTTTGGCTAAAGGATAAGTTTAAGGAAACGAAATGAAATAAAGCTCTTATGATAAAAGAGAGAAATAAAACATATAGGCTTAAATTTCAAAAACAATTAAAGCGGTAAAGCGACACTAATATATTTTTACTTTGAAGACTATCCAAACTGAAACCATCTGACATTTCGGTAAACTCATTATAAACAAAAACGAGTCATGTTGTATATGCCTAAGATTCTGTTTCAAGCCATGGTCCGAGGTTATAAAACTTGATTATAATCTCAAACTCAAAATAAAGCACACTGATTGGCCTCTTCCGAGCATGTGCTCGGAAGCAGCCAATCAGTGTGCTTTATTTTTATTAAGATACCAAACTGTAAATATTTCCTTAAAAAACTGACTTGAAATTGGTTGAAAAGTAAAACGATATGCAATGATCAGGAACTAATACAATCAGATCCCACATGACGCCCTAAAACCAAAAGGGAAAGAAGTCTATACATAAAATGACAACAATTTACGAGGCACGCACAGTAAACCGAATGATGAGCTCTGTCCCAGACAGTTGGTCATTCAGCTACCCCGATTAAAACACCACTCGCACAACAGGTGAACGAAAGCATCGACATAAAGAACAAGAAGAAGAAACAGTAACATCTACTAATATACATATTTTCTATTTTAAAGTGAAAGTTAAGGATAAGTGCCACTTTTGACGTTTACCTGTGCTTCTACAGTGTCTTTTTATTTAAAATTTATACCAAAGTTATGGAAGAGAAACACCATTACCACCACAAACCATTGAAACAGAATTTCTGATTTTCTTTAGGAACAATTTCGGTTCAGTTTACAACTAAATATTCTAAATATAGGGCGGGTAAGATTAACACCAAATCTTCAGAGAAAACGATTTTTTTTTTTTAAAATTTGAATAGATGCAAACAGAATGTCACATCATTCGAAGCGAATCTGTCTAGTTCCAATTTTCATTATTACGCTACTAACGAACAATTAACTGACATTTCTCACATGCTTTGCTTATTTTGTTGTTTTAATATGAAACTGAGTTTGAGAATATTCTTAGAACCACAGATCCATCGTAAACACTCACAAAATCGTGGGAAGCTCTATAAGATTTAGACATATTTTCGTCGTCCAGTGCTCATGTCGAGTGAGTGTGTAAACTCGGGTTTAACGTCCACCAACAACGAGGTTATATGACGGAACCTCGGTTTAAAGTCTCATCCGAAAGACCGGAGAAGCGGGGGATCGATCTTGCGATCCCTGGATTGGTAGTCCGGAGTGTCATCCACTTTACTACAGCCGCTCCTTGCTCATGAGGTTTAAGCGAACAAATCCATGACTGACACCTCTTTGCACCGAGTCGTTCCATCCCAGCAGACACATGACGTTGAAATGACGTTGTTCTGACGCCGATGCGGCGTCATTACGTCGCATCGACGTCAGTACGACGTCGTTTCGACGTCATGTGTCTGCTTGGGCATGCTCTCTCCAATTCGAAGAAGAGAGTCCTCCTGACAAATTTACTGAAATAGAGATGCATACAATTATGTTGTAGACTGGGCAGGGTAAATATTTTCATTTTATTCATTGCTCGCAAAAAATCATAAATTGGACGGTGCTGAAAAATTTGATGAAAAGCGAAATAAAATTGCAATTTTAACTGTTTCTCTTTACTTTATTTTCACATTACATTTATTTATGTAAACCAAACATACATAATAACGATTTAATGGCTGCACATGAATAATCGTGGATTCATTTTGTGATAGTAATATTGAATGGGAAGATAGTAGCAAATAATTTACAAAATAATCATCAAACAAAAATTATTAACAAAATTTGAAATTTATGACCACCTGACAACAGCAGCTGCCAGGATGACTGTTATATTACTGTTGGAAAAACTGACACATTTTCCCTCGAAGTTCATCTTCTTATTTCTTTAATGGATCTTGTGGTAACACAGGTGCGGTTTTTATGTTTAAATTTTGAAGAAAATAGACAAAAACGGCAAATGCATTATGAAATAAATTGAAAGCAAGGATAAGGACGTAAAGCTGTCTTTGCCAAAAGCTTGAGTAATAAATAAATTCTATACTTAAGGACAAAAGCTCTGCACGGATGTTAAATTAACATCCGTGCAGAACTTTTGTCCTTAAGTATATAACAAACAGATCATCAGCAAACATATCGTGAAACGGCATTGGATCACTCAATTTTAGCGTGTTTTCAATGCTCGGTTTCAACGTACGGCACCGACTGGGTCGATCTTTCGAGGAGCAATAAAACACAGGGACTCAAGTAAAATTCTGGCTCTACTGAACACCGCCACATAAAAGAATCCATAATTCCATTCGGGGCAGCAAAAAAAAAAAAAAAAAAAAAAAAAAAAACACTGACTCTCAAGGGAAGTTCTGGTTCTGCTTCAAATTCATCTCTAAACGTTACCAATTACTTGACCTGGCTGTCATTTTTTTGTTATTTTTCCTGTCGTGCATATGTGTATCATCTTGCGCCATTTATGTTGCTATTATCTAATATTTACAAAAGTTTACTACGGGAAATGACAATCGGAGTTACCGTTTTCGTTGCTAAACAACTACAATTAACAGGTTTATAAACAATCCTGTCAGACAAAAGTAAACAAATTGTCAATATTATGTGGTTCACACATATTCTTGCGAGCATAGGAACAAAGAAAAGCTCTCTTGTTTTGGCTAAAAGTTATAAAAGATAGGCAATGATCAGGAATTAATAAATCAAATCCCACATCCCGCTCTCAAAACCAAAAGGGAAAGAAGCACACACACACACACACACACACACACACACACACACACAGAGAGAGAAAGAGAGAGAGAGTAAGTTCACGAAAGACACGCACAGCAAACCGAAAAAGCAGCCCTTTCCGACATAGATGGTCATTCAGCTACCTTAATTAAAAGCAGCAGCAACATCTACTTTTACTATTTTTCTTTTCATTTTGTATTACAAAACAAAACAGAAGGCAGGTGACACCAGACTGCTAGAAACCATAGACAAGCGGACATAACAACATGTAACACTGAGGAACCACAACAGAAGTACCGCCCTGGAAAGGTCAGCAAAAAGTTTACTAAAGTCTATCACCACAAACTTAACTTTGGATTAAAAAATTAAACACGTTAAAGTTGGATGATACTTACATAAAAAAGAATTGAAAGAAACTGAATGGCAGCAGAGCTTACTATCAAAAAAGCATCTAAAGATCAGGGGCCGTATTCATAAAGCCACTTAAGTCGTTGCTATGCGGTTGCTAAGGCTGAATTTCTATAAAGGAGATTCCCTACAAATATGAAATTTGGTCTGGAGGAACAGTCTTTGTAAGACTGTTCCTCCAGACCAAATTTCATAGTTGTAGGGAATCTCTTTCATAGAAATTTGGCCTTAGCAACAGCATAGCAACGACTTAAGTCGCTTTATGAATACGGTCCCAGGTTCTCACAAAACTAAAAGTGGCCGACCGGAAATTTCGGTTGGGTTCGGTGTTTCGTGGTAATGCCGCTAGTTATTTTACTTAAAAGCAAAAATTGTACACACCCATGCTTTACATATATAAGAATTAAATAGCATTGCGGCGAACTATATGAGCCGTGACGCGAGAAAACCAACAAAGTGGTTGTGCGCCCAGCGCAGACTCAGATCAGCTTGGGCATCCGCCCATTCTGATCAGAGTCTTCGCTGTCTGCATGGAGGTAGCTTAGACCCTACCCTTTTATGCCTAGCGAAGAGTCTGATCAAACTTGTCGGAGTCCACTTTGTTGTCTTTCTCTTGTCGCGGCTCATATGTATTTGCAGACGTTCATTTTAAATTACAGGTGGGAATAGAATTGCGCGTTTACCAGGGCCTTGTTGTTCACAACTAACGACGTCGTTAGTTAACGAGACCTTAAATTTCTACCATTTTTTGCCGAAAAAATGTGAGGAACTTTTGCAGTGCAAAAGTTCATCACATTTTTTCAGCAAAAATATGGGCCCTCTTGATTTTATGCGTACTGGAAAACTCAACGAATCACTGACTAACCACTGACTAACGACTTCGTTACGCTAACAATGCTTTGGACAACTGGGTTTAGGTAGCAAACCATTAAGATAATTTCTCCTTTAAAGTATCCTTAATTCCATCGTCGAAGCACAAATCATTATTAAAACGGTACAGCCTTCAGAATTGATGATAATTGTCGGTTGATGTGATTTTTTTGTGTCACATAACGGGCAACAAAAAAAAAAAAGAAAAAAAAAAAAAAAAAAAAAATAAAAGGAACAAGGGTGTTTGAAAAAATGACAAGTCTTTCCATTAATCTACGGTTTTCTATTCTGGTTCCCCGTTGAGCAATGAAATAACGTAATGATTAGCCAGACACATTGTACTTTGACCATCTGTTAACGCCTGAAATTTGTATTTTTACCTCCTGTACCTTGAATTCTTACCGTTTTATAAAGTTTGTGAAATCGAAAGTAGGTCATTTAGTTGCCAACTAAAATGACCTAGATATTTTTTCAGACACTCAAGGACGTTGTAATGTTTTAAAGCGGCCGATCACGACCAGATGTAAGTAAGTAAGTAAGTATCATATGTATGTATGTAAGTAAGTAAGTTAGTAAGTAAGTAAGTAAATTCTTTATGACAAAACTGCCGGTGTACCGTGAGATCCTTAAGATCCGTGAGCGATTTCAGAACGCATGCGCAAACGGAAGCGGATACAGATTGGGGACAGCCCCGTTTGAGCCGTGAAAAATGTCATCATTTCCGGCCCCATATGACTTCCTGTTAGGGTATATTCCATGAAAAAAACTTAAAATAGGCGTGTTTCATGTCAGTATGATGACTTTCTTTGTGGTTTCTTTGATAAATGCCGATAAGTTTAACTTTGATTGCTTTAGATGTACTCGAAATAACTATTTTGCTTAAAGTTAGTGTATTTCTCCGCACAATAATCTGACAGCTCGGCCACACCTGTTACCTGTAAAGCCAGCAGCAGTGCAGTGCAGTACTGATTCCAGTAAGCTACCACGCATTACTTATTTGTTTATAATTTGATTAGCGAAATTATGTCTCAAATATTAATCGGATACGCTAGCACAACGGTAGCCCATTCAAAGGAAGGATCCAGACAGAGGAGCAGCGACACGGTTCTCTCCCTTAGTGAACGAGATGGACACGAACGAACGAACCAGAAATTTGTTTATTTTTGTATGGCTAGGGTCTTGATGTGTTCACTATTCACCATGGAAGGAGAGGTAATTATGACATAAATGCTTAAATTATTTGCTACTACTTGCATGGAAGTGATAAATTTCATGAGCGCAATAACATGTCTGACAGAAACAGTCACCGGAGGTTACTAGTTACCGTAAAAAAAAAAAAAAAAAAAGTGAAATCAATTTAATGATGCTCATTCTGGAATCACACGAGGTTAAATGTGCAAAGCTAAATCATAATTATTCATGTGATCTTCGTGGATTACTTTCCCTATCATCATGTTCCATGAACTTGCATCCACGTCTGAACCTAGGCTATGGAACCCAGCCTTGCATGCCCTCAGCTTTATGGATCATGTTCAGTGAGAGAGGGAAAATTTAGAGAGAGAAATGGAAGAAAATGAGCCAGAGCAGAAATAATAAAGAGATTGGACCATGGTATTACAGACAACTCAGGTCTAAGACAACTTGCTCTAAGTCTTGTCTTGCAGCATGGGGTAAGTTAGGATAGGTGTACTCACTGGATCCGGCCAAATTAGTGGATCTGACCCTAATTTTACCGTTTATAGCTGTTTCATCATGCTTTCATTGGCTATTAATGTTTATAAATATTTTGCAAAACCTAGTGTATCCAACACATATACTGAACATCAAAAGAAACGCATACAATGTATACGCCCAATTTACATAAAGGTATAGGTATATCCTCTTGTTTAGACATTTTAAATTACTTTGTTTATGATATTCCGACAGAATGACCACCTTAACGCATCGATATCCCATAAACTTTAGAGACAAGAACGCTTGCTTTTGTAATGGGGGTTAAACTTAGAGTCACCATACTTCCAGAGGCTGAATTTTAAATTCCATAAAATGCTTAGCCAATTATTTCCTCCAGACATAATGTCCGCAGCAAGGGTAAGAAACAGCGAAAACATCAAAGCAATCGAGCCTTGCATTTTAGAGAAACAATCAGGTGAAAGTTGGCAATAGAAACAGTAAAACTGGCTTACCATTGGATTTCCCATAGACCTTTTAACACCCTGTATTTCTTGAAAAGAACAGAAACCATTCATGCGAAGAGGTTAAATGAATTAACAAGAGTAAAATAAAAATATTTGCAAAGATATTTTTCGTAGCACTGCAGAGCTTTTGATGTTATTGGACCTCCAAATTTGCTATTTGTTTAATTGCAAGGGAGATAATTTGACAAGTGTTCAACTTCATACTTCTGTCATATTCTAAAGAAGAATACCATGGTAATAAAACAGACGGTTTTTCCTTAATCACACATTAGATCCGCGTTTTGGAAACAATTGTTATTCTGCCAAAGGAAAGACAACTCTTACAAAAACTTTTAATGTTTCACGATAAATTGAGATAACTCTTTAATCAAGGTTTAATTTTGCAAAAAGCTTAGCTTATATTGTTGGCAGACGTCAGAAGTATTTGCTGCTATATGTGATTTAAAGCCATTTATCAGCTGACAGAAGAAAACTGAACTAAAACTTGTATGCGTTTCTTTTGATGTTCAGTGTATATATATATATGCTCCTTTACCCAGTTATGGGTGATCTTGATTGATTTATAAACTATGTTTATACATCAGTAATTAAAAAATGAGAATCTCGTTTTCAGGAGTTAAAGGGGGCTGACGGTTTACAGGAGATTTTGACAGCTCAAAACCAAAACTTTCGGTATGCAAATCGCTGTGACATTTAAAGAAAATTTGGGGCATACTTTGGAAATCAACGGTAACTGATAAACACCAGTAACTGGGTCAATGAGTATATATATATCAGTAATATTTGGGTTTGAATGAGTCTTCATTTCATCTATGGCTTGTTAACATGATGTATCCACCACAGGTATTATTTCTGCTCTAAACAGCCTCAATATAAATGTGTACCCACAAGCTATGTTTCGAAACAAAAAAAAAGGGAAAAAATCGCTTTATTTTATCAAACAGTTTTCGTTTTTATACCCAGGCCAAATGAAAAAATACCACAGGTGTTTAGAGTTTCCTGACCCTACCTAGATTTTGTAGTGAAACCGAGACTTTTTTTTTTTTGAGGTTTTCTGGAAAATATATAATTTTATGTATTTTGAAAGGTATTTCTGTAGAAAAAAATGGCTGTGCCTACCCTACCTAAAATTTTCAGACCCTAAACACACATATTTTTTTATTTGGCTGCATTAAAATCACATAATATTTATATTGCATGTTTATTTGAAATCTATGAAATGTCCAAGAAAGTACAACAATCATGCTAAAACAATATAGCACCTGTTAGCTCATTAAGTTCAAATATTACTGTAATTTATATGTGGGCAACATTATCTTATGCGAAATACAAACATACATTGTAGTCAAAGAAAGTAAGATAAAATAGTTAAAAAAAATAGTAAAATTCGGGTCCGACCAGGAGGTTATGCCTGATCCGGTGAGTTTACTTACCAGGTGGGTTATATCGGTCTGAGCTTTACTGGGGTGTTTTGTCTTTAAGACAAAACGCCCCAGTAAAAGTCTGACCAATATAACTCGCCCCATACTGCAAGTTAGAAAATATCATGAGCAAGATACTCATGATAAATCTGACAGGGCCGACTTGTTCTAACTTGAGGCAAGTTGACTTTTGGCAAGTTTATTGATTAGGGGCCAGTTGACTTGTGCCAAGTTAAGAATACGGGTGGAATTGTCCTGGGTCGAGTTTCTTGTGGGTCACTTTGTCATTGGTCCATTAATTTAATAGTGTTGCAAATTGTAAAAGTAGATTGTCTCCTCAGGCTCTGTGGCATATATGGAGTGGAGTGACTGAAACTGATCATTTGAAGTATTATTAACCTTATCTGTTTCAGAAGAATAAGTCTATCCATCCCTTCTCAGGGAAGCAATGCCATTTGAATCCTACTTAGAATGCTGGAGAAGGGGTAGAGCTTCTTTGCTTTGACCTTTGGGGGCTCTCCCATAATTTGGTCATCCCTTACATCATTGGAATGCCCTCCCAGCCCACATACCGGTCCTTCCCAACTTGGTGCAGTTCAGCGGTGCTGTCTGCCAGGCGATCCATGTCTCTCCGAAACACCAATTTCTATTTTTATCTTTTAACTATAATAAAAATTTTTATCGCACTGTACAAACTCATCTCACACCCTTTCCTATACTTTTGTTTCAGCTACCCCCTTCAGCACTTGGTTTGCCAGAACAAGTCTGACACCCCCCTCATGAGTTAAGACGTAAAGGAAGATAGAAGATAGATAGTGAGTCTGACAAGGCTGAACAACCAAGATGCAGTACACCAACTGTATTACCTATTGTTATTAATGTCCTGAGGTATGTTTAATGAACTACGTGAGTGCTTACCAAATGCTCACATTCACTCTACATGCTGGAAGCAAGCTGTACTCAATTTTGTGTACACCTTCGTACCTGTCAATAATGAGCCACTGGGAGCACTAAGCCAAAGATCACATTGCTGAAACAGGCCTCAAAGGATGGTGTTTGAACACAAACAAGCTATGTGGCAAATGTTCAGACATCTAATGATCCTCAGGCTCTAAAAATGGAACCAAACAATTTTTAAAGAAAAAATAGAAAGAATTAAACAATATTCTAAGACAGGTAGGCTGTTTGGTATATAGCTAGAGTATGAATCAACAAGGCCAGGGTTAGGGTACATTAAACATCCAGGATTATGTCACAGACTCTTAAAAAATCTCAGCATCCCAGCAGAGGATCGAACCGGGGACCCTTTGGTCTGAAGGTGAGCACTCTACTACGTTGTTTTAGAAGCTGGCATGTACTGCAAGGCAGTGCAAGTGTATGTTATGCCTAAACTTTACCCTGTGACAAAAAGAACTTGCATACGAAAAACCCAGAGTGCAGTGGAAAGATAGATAATTTACAGGGAATAGTCAGTACTTTCAGTAATATTTCAGTATATATGATACAGCCTAGATGATGATGATTATTAGGAAGAAGTAATCCCATACCCCAGGAATATTCTGGCTCAAGAATTTATGAGAGAAAAATCTCTCATTTGCCTCAGTGAGTGAGAAATTTTCTGTTTGCAATAATAGGTTGTTATACCCCCAACATTTATGCCAAGGAGTATATAGCATTTGTATGTTCCTTTGTTAGTTACTTTACCTCACGTAAACTTAGTGGAATTTATTCAAAGTTTTTATGCCCCCGCCACGAAGTGGGGAGGGGCATAGAGTTTTGCCCTTGTCCGTATGTACGTACGTCCGTCACACTTTGTAGTACTGTTCTTGTCTCCGCAACTCCTCCTACAGTATTTGATGCAGGGAGTTGAAACTTGCAACACAGTTCAGACATGCATTGAACATGTGCATAAAGGAAACATAACTTTGATTCAGGTCTTTATTGCAGAATTATGTCCCCTTGAATAATATACATATTATGACCATATTTCACATTTGAGTACTGTTCTTGTCTTCACAACTCCTCCTACAGTATTTAATGTAGGGAGTTGAAACTTGCAACACACTTCAGTCATGCATTGAACATGTGCATAAAGGAAACAGAACTTTGATCCAGATAATTATGGTAGAATTACATCCCCTTGAATGACATGCATATTTTGACCATATTTCACACTTTGTAGTACTGTTCTAGTCTCTGCAACTCCTTCAATAGTATTTGATGTAGGGATTTGAAACTTGTAACACAGTTCAGACATGCACTGAACATGTGCTTAAAGGAAACAGAACTTTGATCCAGGTCATTATGGCAGAATTACATCCCCTTGAATGACAAGCATATTTTGACCATATTTCACACTTTGTAGTACTCTTCTTGTCTCTGCAACTCCTCCAATAGTATTTGATGTAGGGATTTGAAGCTTGCAACACAGTTCAGACATGCATTGAACATGTGCATAAAGGAAACAGAACTTTCAGTCAGGTCTTTATTGCAGAATTATGTCCCCTTGAATTACATACATATTTTGACCATATTTCCATAGCTTAAATACAATCTTCGTAGCTCTAGCGGCCTCATTTATTAACCGATTTTGGTATTACATCACAGTTTTATTGTGGATGACAGTACCTCGAACAACTTTGCGTTTCAGTTTGGTAGGATGAAGGTCAAGGTCACAGTTGCTATTCTCAGAAAAACTTGAGCATTGCTCCAGCGATTTCATTTATAGATCGATTTTGATGTAACTTCACATAAATGTTAAGTATAACAATATCTTGAATAAATTGCTGCTTCAGCACCCCAGGTCCAAGGTCAAGGTCACAGTTGCTATTTTTAAGAAAAACTCAAGTCATCCCTCTAGCACCTTTATTTATTGACAGATTTTGATGTAACTTCACACAAATATGTTTTAACACATAACTCATCTAACGAGGCATATGGCGGGGGGCATTCATCACCTTTAGTGATTGTCTAGTTTGTTAAAGTTTCTGTAAGTGGGCATATCTCTCCAACCTCTCATCAGAAAGCAATCATATTTGGACCGTGGGTACCTTAGAGGGTCTGCATTCATGCCATGAGTTTTGGTCAAAGGGTTCATGCCCTGGGTAGGACTGGAGGTCAAAATCTTGGACACCAATAAAATGTGTCTTTTTCTACCAATGTGTTTTGGAAACAAATTCTGCATATAGTTTGTCAGACATGGCTCAACCTTTTGACATTGACTTGATCATCATGAAGTGAAGGCAAGCTTTTTTCAATGATAAGAGGTTAATATAAAAATATGCATTCATGCTAATAATTATGTCCCCCCTCTCCCACCAAAGGTAAGGGGGCTGGGGGTGGAGGGTTTCAGTCAAGGTTCGAAATCAACAGTAGCAAGTAGCAGATTTGCCACCTAAAAATCTCACTTGCCACCTGAAGAAAAAGTGGGTACAGCAAAAAGTTGCTGCCTAGGAATTCTTTAGTAAAAGTTAATTTCTTGGAAGTGCTAGCAGATTTTCATTAAAATATTGCTTCTGTGTGCAAGACAAAACACAATGCCATAAGGTCAAAGACATTAACAATGCTTCTGTATGTAAGAATAACCATTATCAATGCCTTTGACCTTATGGGATTTTGTTAAGTCATAAATCTGACAACTGTTGAGTGGCAAGAGGACTACTCACAAAACAATGTAAATTTTCCCAATTTTAGACAAAACAACACTATTTTTCCCAATTCTAAAGGCCTCGGCCCCATTCCCAAAATGGGTGTGAGATCCCTGGTTTTTGGCATCCTGTTTTTGCTACCAGGAACAAGCTTTTATACAAGTAACATGTAGCAAGTACTTGCTACCTGCAAAAAAAGTTAATTCCTAACACTGTCAGTGCAGATCCCATTGATGTTGACATGTGTCAGCATTGGTTGGACCATTTCTTGAACCAGTAAGTGGAATTTCACCAAACTTTGATGGGTATTTTATTTGGACAAGCTCTAGAGCTGATTAGATTTTAGTGACTTTGATCGCTTTTTTTAGGTCAATGAAGGACTTACGTATGTGAAATTTCCACTGAAAATCAGTGGCTGATTCCCATCAAACTTACATAGATACACCTTTGGGACAGTCCCATGTGGTAATTATGTTTCGATGCCCTTGACCCACTTTTCAAAGTCAACATACAATTTACTTTAAAATTTCTGTAAAATGAGATATTTCTTGAACCAGTGGATGGGTGGATATTCGTGGATAATTTATTGTGATAGGCTGAAGACATTCTTAATTTTTGGTGACACTGACATCCTTTATAGGTCACAGTATTTTATATAAGATATATTTTGAATCAGTAGCTCACTCACAAAACAATGTAAATTTTCCCAGTTTTAGACAAAACAACACTATTTTTCCCAATTCTAAAGGCCCCGGCCCCATTCCCAAAATGGGGTGTGAGAGCCCTGAGCTGGATTTTCTCCAAACCTGCAAGGCTACATGTATATTGTTGGCTCAGGCTTAAAAGCCTATTGGATTCTAGTGACATTGGCATCATTTTCTAGGTCACAGGCGGATTTAAATATGTGAAACTTTCTCTAAAGATGAAATATCTCTTGAGCCATTGGCCTGATTCCCTCCTAACTTGCATATACATACATGTACCTTTGGTTTGGTGACATTGAACCCATTACCATGGTCAAAGCCAACTTACATATGTTGAATCTTCCCTAAAAATAAGATTTTCTTGAACCAGTGGATAGATAATATTCGTCAGACTTACATGCTCATATAATTTATTGTGGCAAGTTTAGTTTTTGGTGAACTTGACCTCATTTTCATGACCATAGTCTTGTATGTAGTTTATCTTTCAAACCAGTGAATGGATTTTCTCCAAACTTGCATAGATATATCATAGAAACAAACATAAGAGCTAATTAGATTTTGATGACCTTGACCCTATTTTCAAGGTCATATGATTTTTGGTCAAGACTTTGCGGTGAAATTAATCAGATTTATATGGATATACTGCTATTACAAGCAGAAGAGATGATTCAGTTTTGGGGATCTTGACTCCCTGATTTTCAAGGGCACAGAAGGACTTTAAATACATGTACTCTTGGAGAAAGTGACATCTTCAGATCCTACTTGATAGATTGTATTCACATAATAGCAAAGTCTAAGTATAATGACACAAGGTTACAAATGCTCAGGGTAGTGGTGGGAGGGGATTATGTGGTGGTAGGCGGGGGCAGATTCAAGGCGGTGAGAAAGTGCTGGTTGGTGGGTGGAGCGGGTGAGATGGGGTGAGGGGACATCTGTTTTTCTCTGAAAAGCATTTTAAGTGAATTTATACTGTATTAGGACAGACAGGTCTGAGCAAACATTGTAGACCCAAATTTAACTGCTCCTAAAGGAGCAGTTTGATCAGGGTCTACAACATTTGCCATTCATTAAGCCTCATTTGAATGCATTAAGGTGTGTAAAATCCACTCTTTAAGAATGTTCGAACAATAATTGTCCGACTTTCTGGTGTCTGAAGTTTTAGGATCATTACAGATAACTGGTATTACCCAAGTTGATTTGATGGAACTTATTGTAAAACTGAAGTTAACAAAAATCTTTTTCCTTATGTTTCAGTTACTACCAGCATTGACAGTACTGCCAGCCTCAACATGTATCAGTTATATTCCAGTTTGACTCATTATTGTCCCAAAGAATGATTTCAAAAAGGTAACTGTGCAAAACAAGAATTTTAATTTTTTTGAACTCCTTGTTTTGTACATGTAGCTGTATGGGCTGCCCTTTTACTATTTATTCTCTATATATGGATATCCAAAAATCATTTTTTGTCTATCCATAATTCAATTTATGGATATTCAAAAATACAGCATAATATTGGATATCCATAATTGAATTTACGGATATCCATAATTCGATTTTTAAATATCCAAAAATTTGTATTTTTGGATATCCATAAATCAAATTATGGATATCCATAATCAAATAATGGGTATCCATAGACTGAAATATGGATATCCATAATTCTGTATATGGATATCCAAAAATACCACAGAGTTTTTGGATATCCTGAAATCTAATTATGAATACATGTACATGTACCTATAATTCAGTTTATGGACATCTATTATTGGATTTATGGATATCCAGAATTTTATTTATGGATATCCATAATTTTATTTATGGATATCCTTAACTAGATTTGTGGATATCCTTAACTAGATTTATGAATATCGATAGTTTATATAATGAATATACACAATTCATTTTTGGATGTCCATTATCCATTTTGTGATATTGCAAAATAATGTTGAATATCCATAATTAATTTTGGATATCAAAATATCAATTATTCAAAGTATGGATATTGAAACATTGAATTATGCATATCCAAAAATCGAATAAGGAATATCCATTAATCTGATAATGAATATCCAAAAATAATCATTATTTTTGGTTATCCAAAATTCGATTTTTGGATACCCTTAACTTGAATTTTGGATATCTTTAACTCGAATTATGGTTTTTAAATATTCAGGCTTATTTATGGATATCCAAAATTTGGATTATGGATTTCCAAAAATCGAATTATGGATATACAAAAGTATTTCTTCCATAATTCAATCTTTGGATATCAATTATTCAATTTTTGTATATGTATAAATCATCATATGGATATCCATAAATAATCATGGATATCAAACATTATTTTGTGATATCCAAAGTAAATGGAATTATGGATATCCAAAATGAATTATGGATGTCCAAAAATAGGGACTAAATAGTGAAATGCCTCCCCACATAGCTAAAGACTGGCAAGGGGCTTACACATATAGTTTTTGCTTTTGTCGAGCATCCATCAGTTTGCTTGTTCATCACATATGAGCCGTGACACAACAATACCAACAAAGTTGCATGTGAGCCAAGCAAAGACTCAGATCAGCCTTGGCAGCCGCCCAGTCTGACTAGAGTCTACTTTATGCACATGGAGCAAGCTTAGACCCTTAGCTACATGTACCTTTTAAGCGGACAGCAAAGACTCTGATCAGAGTGGGTGGATGCTCAGGCTGATCTGAGTCTTTGCTGGGTGCACATGCCACTTTGTTGATTTTGTCGTGTCGCGGCTCATATAATTTCTAACAACATCTCCTCTGAATTATAAGATCCTATGTAACCAAATTTCAATTGTAGCATCTATAGGATAGGGGAATAATGGTAAGCTGTTATAAGCTCACCTTGGCCAAAGGCTCTGGGGAGTTTATAGGATGGGCAGGGTCTGTTATATGTGATAAAAACCTTAAAAACTATTCACAAGGCTGATAACATTGAAATTTGGTATGTAGCATATGGGACTCTAATATTACAAAATTTATACAAATGATGATAATGGGTTGACCTTCACCTATTTTATGGCCAGGGCCTGACAAATCCACTGTCCGGCTGCCCGGGACAAGTTAAAAATTTGGCTGGGCAAGTCAAATATTTTCTTACTTGCCCCCAAAATGTATAAGCTATATTGGGACAACTTAAGAATTTCAGCATTTTGTAGCAGAAGCCCAGTACCAGACAAGTAGATCAAATTTTTATTTGTCAAGCCCTGTATGGCAATGCCAAATTTGGTCCTTTAGGCTTTTGAATGGGAAAAACTGAAAAAAGGCATTCTGCTGCTATTTTGCTCTATGATATGACAATGCATTTGAATTAAACCCATATAAATTCTGGTGATCAAGGTCATTTAGTGACCTTGGCCAAAGGTCACTCATCTGTTAGCATTGTCAAAGGATTTCTCCTCTGAACTACTGGGCCAATTCAATTAAATCTAATATGCAACTATTATGCAAAGGGGGAATTTGTCTAGGTCACATGACCAAGATGGCCGCCATGCCCATAGATGGTAAAAGTATAAAAAAAACTTCTTCACAACCACTTGTGCCTTGAAACTTGGTATGTAGCATCTAGGGCTCTAGTATTACAAAGCTTATATAAATGATGGTCCTGGGTTAACCTTGACCTATTTTATGGCAAGGTCTAATTTGGTCCCTTAGGCTTTTAAATGGGAAAAACTGAAAATATGCATTTTTTCTGTTACTATTGTGCCCTGTGATATGGCAATGCATTTGAAATCAACTCCTATGAATTCTAGTGGTCAAGGTTATGTTGTGACCTTGGTCAAAAGTCACTCGTCTGTCATCTGTCAACAATTTCAAACAACTTCCTCTCTGAAACTACTGGGCCCATTTCAAATAAATTTCACATGCAGCCTTCAGGCAAAATGGAGAAGAAAATTTGGTTCAGGTCACATGACCAAGATGGATGCCAAGCCCATATAGGGTAAAAGCCTTAAGAATCTTCTTCTCCGGAACCACTGGGCTGATTGCTTTCAAACTTGGTATGTAGCATATACAAAAAGCATATAAATGATGGTCCTGGGTTGACCTTGACATCTTAAACGTCAGTGTCAATTTTTTTTCTATAGGCTTTTGAATGGGGAAAACTGGAAAAGTGCATTTTTATTAGCTCGCCTGGACAAAGTTCAGGAAGAGCTATTGCACTCCCCCCGGCGTCGGAGTTGGCGGCGGCGGCGGCGTTAGCAAAATGATAAAAGTTTTTATGTTAAAGTTTTTAAGATCTCACAGTTTCTAAACCCTTTGATCGATTTGAATTATATTTGGTATGATAATAGATATTGGTCCAAAATTTTATTCAACACCATCCCCACCCCCAAGACATGACCTATCGGTCAAGGTCACAGACTTAAAAATTTTAATATGTTAAAGTTTACGTTAAAGTTTTTAAGATGTCATATTTTCTAAACCCTTAGATAAATTTGAATTACATGTATTTATTTTGTATGATGATAGATACTGGTCTGAAATTTTATTCTACAGCATCCTGACCCCTGCACATGACCTATAGGTCAAGGTCATGGACTTAGACATTTCATGTTAATGTTTTACATTAAAGTTTTTAAGATCTCAGAATTTCTGAACACTTTAATCAATATGTATCATATATGGTATGATGATAGGTATTGGTCGGAAATTTAGTTCAACCACATTCCCACCCCTGCATATGACCTATAGGTCAAGGTCACGAACTTTGCGATTTTATGTTGAAGTTTTATGTTAAAGTTTTGAGAAGATGTCATAGTTTTTAAGCCATTTGATCTTTTTGAATTATATTTGGTTTGATGATGGATATTAGTTGGATATTTATTAACCACATCCCCACCCCTGGACATGACCTACAGGTCAAAGTCAGGGACTTAGCAATTTTATGTTAAAGTTTTACAATGTAGTTTTTAAGATCTCATAGTTTGATCGATTTGATTTATATTTGGTTTGATAATAGATATTGGTTAGCAATTTTATTCAACTGCATCCCCACTCCTGGACATGTCCTATAGGTCAAGGTCACAGACTTAGAGAAATTTTTTATTAAAGGATTACATCAAAGTCTTTGAAATCTTACAGCTTTTAAACCCTTGGATAGATTTGAATCATATTTAGTTTGGTGATAGATATAAGTTGGAAATTTTATGCAGCACAATCCTCATCCCTAAGAAACAAATACTAGCAATTAAAGATGGACAAGCACAGGTTCAGGCGAGCTATCCTGTCTGGCGACAGGTCCTGTTCATTTGCTATTAGACTCTGTGATATGAAATGCAGTCAGCCTCAATTCCTTTTGAATTCAATAGTTCAAAGTTATTTAGTGACCTTGGCCAAAGGTCATTTAGGTTGAATATTTTAAAGAACTTTCTCTCAGAAACGACAAGGTCTAGTTGCATTGCTAGCTACCGTGTTGGCACTGTTACCTTAGGTCCACAAAAGACAGGTAAGTTCATAGCAAACATAAATGTGCAAAAACATCATATCACAATATTTACACTTGCAACTGACTTCCCATAGGTGACCCCTTTAGAGCAACTAGCTTCATACACCGATGAAGGACAGTTGATCATGTGCCGTTGTCGTCAAGCTACGTCTTATGTAAACAAACATCTTGATTGGTTCTTGCAACGTTCGGTTGATGCCACGTCAGGGCGACAGCTGTTTAACGTCATGACCGAACACGTTGTTACTAACTTTTTTTCGACCCATATTTTGCCTATGTCTATACCAAAGTACCACGAAAACGGCACAGAGAGGTTCACAAATAAAGTGTAAATATAAGAATAACAATTTGATTTTTCGGTGTTCATCGTGTGAAGAAGCCAGTGGTCGTCACTAAAATTCTACAAGAAGTGCTTCATGAACTTTTAGCTCTGCCCACTTGCTTCATCACACGATGGACGCTGAAAAATCAAATTTCAATTCTTCATTAAAGTCTCAGGGCTCAGGGGAGCAATCAGGACCTAATGGTTTTCTTGTTTTCTGTTGCAGGTGATACTGAGACCCTCAGCAAGACTCCAGAGCATTGTTTAAGCTCACATAAAGACATGGTGTTTGGGGATCTGACAAAGAAAAACAAATATGAAATGATAACAATAATAATATGCAACAATGTTTTAATTGTCAGTCTTCTTTAACCCTGAGTGCAAAATGTCTTTCATTGTACTGTTAGCTGGGGTGGATACATGTATGGAAAATGCACACATTGCAGCCTCGTCATATAATCCAAAGATAAGCTGTTTAGTGAGATGATGGACCATATATGCACATATCATGTTCATCCAACTAGGACTACTTTTATCTTGAAGGCTCTGTACCAAGACTGTATTAAAAGAAATGTAATTATTGTTTTTATATGGACAGTTGAAATTCTCGAAGGACTACCTTTTTCCAAAGATGCAGTGCACTGTGCAGGACACTGAGTTTTATAATGCTGCTTGAGTGCTTGTGCACATATGACAAACAGAGAATTGCAGTGGATCCTCTTCACAACAACAGCATTAATTTTGTTCCCAAACATTTTGCAGCTATTTAAACTGACTTTGCCTTTGTGAAGAATGCATATTTAGAAAAAATATAGCCATTCTGTGCATATCAAAATGATATAAAGAATTTTGCTGTTGTAATGAGGTCTGTTAAACAGGGTTGACTCAACTTGACTGTACTATATATAGATGCAAATGTGATTTTGCAAAAAAAAAAAAAATGTGCTATACTTAAAACCAGCAAGGATACAGAGAGCTGAGCTGTGTTGGAGAAATTTCAAAATAAAACTTTATGAGTAACAGAAACACTGACGGAGCAAATCAACAAAACTTGCATAAAATGTTTTTGTTTTTTTTCCAAAATACAGTAGAACTTCATTGGCTCGAACAGGCTTGGGACCATGAAAATTATTTCCAGCCAAGGGTAGTTTTAGCCATCCAGGGTTAGTTTCTGTATTAAGTGACATCTAGGGACCAAGGAAAGAGTTCTAGCGAGGCAGGGTTAACGAGCCATCAGGGTTTGAGCCATTGAAGTTCTACAGTATATGATTAAGTGTAGGTGCTGTCTATTTTCAGGCACTGTTTGTTTTCAAGTGGAAATATAGCTCTGACTTCCATTCTGTGATAGGGCTAGAGGTTACTTTCAGCTCACCTGAGCTGAAGGCTCTAAGGCCTGGGTAGCTTATAGGCTTTTGTCCATTATCCATTTAGTAGGTTGGATTAATCTTCACAGATATACTCATGTTAATAAAGATGAATATAAATAATGGATAAGACAACCCTTGATCTCTTAACGAGCAGTCTTCCCTTGCCATTATATCTTGTCCAGGCTGTGTTCCATCATCCTTATGAAAATGGTAATAAAATTCTTTAGGTGGTTGGTTGTTTGGGTTTAATGACAGTATTTCAGTCTATACCAAGCAGTCTATATCAAGCGGTCTCCCAGAGAGAGATAAAAACAGATATGATAAGGGAGAGATAAAATGTACAACCCACCTGCACCTACTACAAGCACATTGGGCACTTGCCTTACTATTATCCAAATTAATAGGATGCCCCGGCACTGAAAGCTACCCATCCCCATCGCCTGACCACAACCACCCTTAAAATTCCTTAGACACACCCTTACCTTGATAAGATGAAGCAGTTATAAATGAAAAAAGCAGGTCTTGAAAGCTGTCTGCACATGTTAAAGCTGTTTATGCTGAGCAACTGACAACTTTATTACATATTTTTTGCACACCTCAACGAGGAAAGATGGGTTTATGTGATATCCACTGTGTGTCCATGTGCATGTGTTAATATATGTGTGTTATCAAAAGATTCACTTGTGTTTAGATGTTTCCAAGTAAACAAAACTTGCTATGCAGGAACATCTGCAGAATAACACCTGAATGCAGTGATGCATATTGGGCCATGAAGAATGTTTCATGGATCAATGAACATAGGAAATTTCAGTTCACCAACTGGTAAATGCGGTTTCTGAGTAACCAAAAGGGATAGAGTTTTCAAAGTTGCTACACATATTGCTGGGGAAGATCAAGTGAATGCAGTGATGTATATTGGACCATGACCTATATTTCATGGATCATTGAACATAGACAAATTTAGTTCACCAGTTGCATCTAGCTCAGTGTCTAAGTAAGGAACCAAAAGGGAAAGTTTTCAAACTGGAACAGCTGAGAAAGATTAACTGAATGCAGTGATGCATATTGGACTATAACCTATAATATAATGTATCATTGAACACAGAACATGTTCCACGAAGGTGAGCATATGGCTTTGTCCATCCATCTGTCCATCTGTCCATTCATCAGTCTGTCACACTTTTTAGCTCACCTGAGCCATAGGCTCAGGGTGAGCCATTGTGATCAGTCTGTGTCCGTCGTCCGTCATGCATTGTCCATTGTTAGTTGTCAACAATTGGCTTTAAATGAGATCTTCTCTGGAATGGCTAGGCCTAGGGCTTTGAAATTTGATTAGAAACATTGTGTAGTGGACCTCTACCAAGTCTGTTCAAATAGTGACCCCAGGGCCCAAATTGGCCTTGTGGCAGGGGGTATTGGGTTCACAATTAAAATATACTTAAAAAACTTTTTCTCCAGAACCCCTTGGTGCTGATGCTCGAAATATAGTATGTAGCATTGCCTAGTGCTCCTTTACCAAATGGGCTGCGCAGGGCAATAGGTAGTGCGTCTGACTTCTAAGCAAGAGGTCCTTGGTTCGATAGTCGATAGCCGGCCTGGCCACTTACTTTCATTTCTCCTTCCGCTGATTCAAGAAGGACAGTTGTCAGTTACTGGTGAAAGTAAGTGCACTTAGTACTGGTTATTCCCCGCCAAAGGCGGAGGAATATAGGGTTGTCCATGTCCCTCTGTCTATCTGTTTGTCCATCCTTCCTTCCATCCAGTCCGTCCATCCGGAGCCATAACTAAGTAACCATTGATCACAATTTCATTCAATAAATATGTATCACTATAACGTGCTGATGCACATCAAGTTTTGTCAGACTGGCTTCAGTAATGGATGAGTTATTGCCCTTTAATTGATTTAAAATCAATAAGCTATAACTAAGTAACCGAATACCATAGTTTCATGAAACTTTAAACAAATATGTTTCACCATATCACAGTTGTGCACAATAAGTTTCAGTATGGCATCAGTAATGCGCCATGAGTTATTGCCCTTGGATCAGTTTGAAATTGCTAAATTCAGCCGTAATAAAGAAAACAATGAATGGAATTCTATGAAACTTATAAGGAATATGGCTCATCAAAACATGGTGATGCATTTGAAATGTTGCCAGAATCACTGTAGTAATGCATGAGTTATTAGGGCCCCGCCAGATGAAGTCTGCGGAGGCCCTATAGTAATCACCTTGTCCGTCCGTCTGTCCGTCCGTCATCTCGTGTCTGCTCAATAACTCTGAAACTGTCAGAGATATTTTCACGAGACTTGGTACAAATGTAAAGCATCATCAGATGATGTGCAGAGAACAAGAACCATAACTCTGTCTACATTTTTTACTGAATTATGCCCCTTTGTAATTTTGAGTACAGAAATCGTGTCCGCTTCATAACTCTGAAACTATTAGAGATATTTTCATGAGACTTGGGTACAAATGTAAAGCATCATCAGATGAATTGCAGAGAACAAGAACCATAACTCTGCCTACATTTTTTACTGAATTATGCCCCTTTGTAATTTTGAGTATAGAAATCGTGTCCGCTTCATAACTCTGAAATTATTAGAAATATTTTCACGAGACTTGGTACAAATGTAAAGCATTATCAGGCGATGTGCAGAGAACAAGAACCATAACTCTGCCTACATTATTTACTGAATTATTCCCCTTTGTAATTTTGAGTACAGAAATCGTGTCCGCTTCATAACTCTGAAACTATTAGAGATATTTTCACAAGACTTGGTACAAATGTAAGGCATCATCAGAAGATGTGCAGAGAACAAGAACTTTAACTCTGCCTACATTTTTTACTGGATTATGCCCCGGTGTAATTTTGAGTACAGAAATTGTGTCCACTTTATAACTCTGAAACCATTAAAGATGTGTTCACGAGACTTGGTACAAAGTCTGCGGAGGCCCTATAGTAATCACCTTGTCCGTCCGTCATCATTTCGTGTCCGCTCAATAACTCTGAAACCGTCAGAGATATTTTCACGAGACTTGGTACAAATGTAAAGCATCATCAGGCAATATGCACAGAACAAGAACCATAACTCTGCCTACATTATTTACTGAATTATGCCCCTTTGTAATTTTGAGTACAGAAATTGTGTCCTCTTCATAACTCTTAAATTATTAGAGATATTTTCAAGAGATTTGGTACAAATGTAAAGCATCATTAGTCAATATGCAGAGAAAGGAACCATAACATTGTCTACATTAGTTACTGAATTATGCCCCTTTGAAATTTTGAGGGCAGAAATTGTGTCTGCTCCATAACTCTGAAGCCGTTAAAGATATTTTCACGAGACTTGGTACAAATGTAAAGCATCATCAGACCATGTGCAGAGAACAAGAACCATAATTCTGCTAACATTTGTTACTGAATTATGCCCATTTGTACTTTTGAATACAGAAATCGTGTCCGCTCTTTAACTCTGAAACCGTTAGAGATATTTTTACATGACTGGTTACAGATGTAAAGCATCATCAGACGATGTGCAGAGAACAAGAATCCGAACTCTGCCTGCATTTGTTACTGAATTATGCCCCTTTGTAATTTTGAATATAGAAATCATGTACGCTCTATAGCTTTAAAAGCATCAAAGATATTTTCATAGAACTTGTACATAATATAAAGCATCAACACTGAGCAGAGAATAAGAACTTACTTCATCTACATTTTTTATGGAATTATTCCCCTTTGTAGTTTACAGTCTGGAAAATGTGTTCGCTCTCTAATTTTAAAATTGTTGAAGATATTTAAAGGCGGGGCCCTATTTAGTTACCATGTTTCTAGTTGCCCTTGAACCGCTTTAAAATCAGCAAATTGAGTCATAACTAAGTACCCAGTGAATGGATTTTCATGAAACTTAATACAATAGTGTATTGTCATAAAATGGCAGTGCACATCAAGGTTTGTCTTAATGGGACTCAGTAGTGCATGAGTTATTGCGCTTTAATTGCGTTAAAATACCACAAATAAGCCATAATAGATATAATAAGGTACCAATCGACCAACTTTCTTGAATCTGTATATAGATAAGTTTTGTTATCGAGCCCGCTCGCGGTCAGCGAGATATAGTTGCCCGTATGGTGTTGATGTGTCTGTCTGTCCATCCATCTGTCCGTTTACAGTCAGATCTTGAGTTTGATAGACCCTAGGACCTTGAAACTTCATCACAATATGACCCACAAAAATGCTAATTGGCTTCCACAAAACTACGACACTGTGACCTACTTTCACGAAAAAATACCACATATTTAGTTTTCGTCTACAGCCCCATAACTCCCTTTTCATAGGCCCCAGAACATTAAAACTTCATCAGTACATGCACCTTACCAGTCCAGGTCACCTACAACAAAACTAGTTCACTGTGACCTACTTTCACGAAAAAGTACCACATATTTAGTTTTCGTCTGCAGCCCCATATCTCCCTTTTCATAGGCCCCAGAACATTGAAACTTCATCAGTGCATGCACCTTACCACTCCAGGTCCCCTCTCATAATGCTATGTCACCGTTTTAGCATTTTTGATTGCTAATATCTCTGTTACCACATGACAGATTCTTACCTTGAATGTTTGATAAGTAGTTATGAAGACAGGGTGTAACCTTATCATCCAAGCAGAGACTTCAGGTTGCAAATGCTAAAGCTGTTGCCACCTTATGCTTAGCATTTTGCTCGATATGCTGGCCATGGCCATCTAGTCATAATGGGGTGATGCTGAGGCAATTTTGTTAGCATGATCTCAAGCATGAGTTATTGCCCTTGATTTAAAATCCATTAGTTTGGCCGCAACTATGTAACCAGTGAACGAAATTTTATGAATCTTGAAATAAACCATACACTACTTGGAGCTACTTCTGCAGGGGATATAAATTCAACGAATTTGCTTGTTAACCACTTGGGAGGACTAAGCCGTCCCAGAAATAGTGCAGTTAGGTTAACTGACCATCTCAGCATGATCATAGCTGTTTACCGTGGACATTAAACAATAACACAGTTGTTCAGATGACGACCCCAGGCATACAGAAATATGGAAATGACAAGGGAGCGCATAAGTGTCACCTTTGATCCAAGAGATATGTTGTTATCTCTCCAAATTGGTTTCGGCTTGGCAAGAGCTGAAGTGGCTTGTGCTATCCTTGAGAGAAGCTCCTGTTTTGAGCCATCATCTGAGACAACTGCTCCAAGGTATTTGAAGCTGCTTACAGTACCCAGCTTCTGCCTCTTTACCTTGATCTCCCTCTGGATGCCATCTGCGCTGTTTGTCATCAGTTTGGTCTTCTCTGCACTGATCTCCATCTTATACCTTGTGCAGGTCTGGTCGAGACTTTCAACTAGAGCTTCTAGTTCCTGCTCTTCCTCAGCAAGAGCGTCTATGTCATCGGCATGATGACGTATAATAGTTTTATTCTTCATATACACAGATATAAGTATATAAGTATATCTGACAAATCTCACGGTGCCTGATCTTATGGTTATTGTTGTGAGTTTTGTCAGCACGCCTCCCTATTTTCTCAATAGTAAGCACAAGACATAACGTTCGTTCTGTCTTCGACGCTTACTGTCTATAAAGGCATAGTCGAACACCTCTGACGATGATTAATGGATACATACGCTCATATAAACAGATATACTTACATTTGACAAATCTCACGGTGCAGAGTTATATTATCTACGTAAATTTCACTGTCATTTTGCATGCTGTGTTTCATTGCATGAAAACGTTTTTGTACAGAAACAATTTGTCCATTCTAACGTTTTGTCGTTTAGAGCTATGAAAGCACTCCTCTATATAGCTTCATGGAAGCAAAATATCAGAGAGGTGCGGTAGCCGAGTCGTTAGAGTGGCTCGGTTATTGTGCAGAAAGTCGCCGGAAGGTCGTGAGTTCGCGGCTCACTGTCGCCATCCGACGACTGGAAAACTCTCTCTGTCAACTCAGCAGTAAATGGGTACCTTTTTAGCTCACCTGAGCCAGCGGCTCCGGGGGAGCTTATAGGATGGTAAGGCTCCGTCGTCCGTCCGTCCGTCCGTCGTCCGTCCACACTTTCAAACAACTTCTCCTCTGAAACCGCTGGGCCGATCGCAACCAAATTTCATATAGAGCCTCCTGGGACCTTAGGAACGAAAAGTTGTTCAAACGGTCCTGGTCACATGACCAACATGGCCGCCATGCCCATATATGGTAAAAACCTGAAAAAATCTTCTTCTCCAGAACCAATAGGGCGATGGCCTTGAAACTTGGTATGTAGCATCGGGTACATGAGTACTACCAAGATTATTCAAATTATGACCTTGGGTTGACCTTGACCTTTTTTACGGTAAGGTCAAATTTGCTTGCTTATGCTTTTATATGGCAAAATGCTGCAACATAAGATATCTTGGAAACTGTTGAATATTTTGGCCTAAAAATTGGTACATACAGTCATCTTAATGAGTACATGAAGATTTATGAGTTCAAGAGGTCAAGGTCATTCTTTGACCTTTGACCCAGAACTCTCATATTTTGACAATATCAAACAATCTCCTCAAAAACAACTAGGCCAATTGTAATTAAATTGCATATAGATCCTCCAGGGGTTGAGGGAATGAAAATTTGTTCATACGGTCCAGGTCACATGACCAACATGGCCACCATGCCCATATATGGTAAAAACCTTTAAAATCTTCTTCTCCAGAACCAGTAGACCGATGGCCTTGAAACTCGGTATGTAGCATTGGGTACTCAAGTACTATCAAGATTGTTTAAATTATGACCCTGGGTTGACCTTGCCCTTTTTTACGGCAAGGTCAAATATCGGAAAATGCTAGCACATGAGATTTCATGGTAAGTTTTGAAGATTTTGGCCTAAAAATTGGTATATACAATCATCTTAATGAGTACATGAAGATATGTGAGTACAAGAGGTCAAGGTCATTCTTTGACCTTTGACCCAGAAATCTCAAATTTTGACAATTTCAAAGAATCTGCTCTAAAACCACTGGGCCAATTGAAACCAAATTTCCTATAGAGCCTCGAGGGGTTAAGGGAATGAAAATTTTTTCTAACGCTCCTGGACACATGACCAACATGGCTGCCATGCCCATATATGGTAAATACCTTTATAAATCTTCTTCTCCAAAACCAATTGACCGATGGCCTTGAGACTTTGTATGTAGCATTGGGTACTTGAGTACTATCAAGATTGTTTAAATTATGACCTTGTGTTGACCTTGACCTTTTACAGCAAGGTCAAATATGGGAAAATGGTAGAACATAAGATTTCATGGAAAGTTTTGAAGATTTCGGCCTAAGAAATTGGTATATACAGTTGTCTTAATGAGTTCATGAAGAATTATGAGTACAAGAGGTCAAGGTCATATTTTTACCTTCGATCCAGATCGCTCATATTTTGACATTTTCAACCATTTCCTCAAAAGCCAAAGGGCCAATTGTGAACACATTTCATATAGAGCCTCCAGGGGTTGACTGAATGAAAAATTTGTTCAAACGGTCCAGGTCACATGACCAACTTGGCCGCCATTACCACTTATGGTATAAATCTTTAATATTTTTCTTCTCCAGAACCAATACACCTATGGCCTTGAAACTTGGTAAATAGCATGGAGTACTAGAGTACCACCAAGACTGTTCAAATGGTGACCTTGGGTTTACCTTGACCTTTTTTGCGGCATGGGCAAATATGGGAAAATGCTAGAACATAAGATTTCATGGAAAGTTTTGAAGATTTTGGCCTAAAAATGGTATATATGGTTGTCTTAATGAGTACAGGAAGATTTATGAGTACAAGTGGTCATGGTCATGCTTTGACTTTTGACCCAAAACTCATATTTTGACAATTTCAGACATGATAAGTAAAAGCCACCTTGCCAATTGTTCAGGTGAGCGATTCAGGGCCTCATGGCCCTCTTGTTCGAATTAGGGAAGGATAAGGCAGCGAAAGAAGAGAGATGGGCTCCGCCTTTCATCAGCTGTGCCCATGATACAGTGGGTCTCTAACCCCCACTGCCCCTACGGCTGTTAGGCTATGGGAAACCTGTACCTGTTCATAGCTTCATTAGAACTCAGAGACCATGAACTTTTAACTGGATGAGATGCTTAATGTGCATAAAAGGGTAGACGAGAATGGACAACGATATATAATGGAGATATACGCGTTTATAGACAGTAATAGAAAATCTGAAAAATCTCACGGTGCCCGCCTTAATGCTGTGTCGCCATGAGTTTTGTCAGCTCGCTTCTAGATTCCCTTAATTGTACTCAATAAACATGAAGATCCAACTGGTTGACATAGTTACTGTGTAAAATCGCATAGTCCAATACAGTAAACGGCATAAAAGGTTCTGATAATTCTTTATACTCTGATATGGGTAAATCGGACAAAACTCATGGTGCCTCATGGTTTATCGTCGTGAGTATTTTCAGCATGATTTCATATTATTTCAATAGAACGCCCAAAGCATAACTATCTTACTGGTTGCCATGGTGATTGTGAATAAAGCAGTATCCAACACATTTAACGGGATATAGAAGATACATACGCTCCTGTTGGCTGAAATAATAATATCTGACAAATCTCACGGGTAAGGATCTGGAAAATCTCACGGTGCACGCCTCTGGATTCCTTTAATGATACTCAGTAAGCACAAAAAGCCAACTGGTTGACATACTGTGTACAAATGAATAGTCCAACACAGTAGAAGACCTATTAGGATTTGATTCTTCTTTATACCCAGATATGAGTAATTCTGACAATCCTGACGGTGCCTGATGGTTTATCGTCGATAGTATTGTCAGCACGATTTCGTATGCTTTCATTCGAACGCACAAAGCATAAATATCATGTTGGTTGTCACGCTGACCGTGAGCAAAAGCAACGTCCATCACGTTTAACAGTATACAAAGAATACATACGAGTCTGTTGGCAGATATGATAACATCTGACAGTTCTCACGGGGCACGATCTGACAAAACTCAGGCTTTTGTCATCCAGAGCTAGGTCAGAGCTAGGTGTGTTTATAACTTCATCAGAACCTACAAAGCATGAAATTGCACTTGGTTGACACACAAATTGTATATGTAAGCGCCGGCGAGCATGGAACATGATATTTAATGTCCTTTTTATACAATTATATGTAAAAGTAAAAAGTATGCAAAGACCAGGAACTGAAACAATCAAAATCCAAATCCAGCCCTCAAACCATAGTTGGAAACAACTAAGATTACAAATAATCAAGATACAGAGAACATATGGCCAACCGAGTGAGCAGCTTGTTCCCAAAAGGTGGCCACTCAGCAACCCAAACCGAACCAAAAATAATAAGAACATACATAAGGTAAAACATCACAGAAACTCTGACACCAAAAACAGGCAACAGAGAACCACAACAGAACTACCGCCTTGGAACGATCAGTAATGAATTACTGGGGGGCTTAAATCGATTTTACAGGCCCAACCTCACCCTCAGTTTCTGAAGTGGTACAAAACATTTAGTTGGTTGTTTGGTTCGCATGATAACCCTCTAACTCGTCAACGAATCATCACGGTATACACATAAATCAAATTTCAACACCATGAAGAAGCAAAGACGAGGACTCAACAGATACAACGGGCCGTCTGACAGGTGGAGATCCCTGTCCTGCCAAACAACCCCACTGGAAATCTGAAGCAAAAGAAGGTCACCAGTTGAGCCCCGGTGGACCAAGCAACAGACAAAAAAGGGCTCCGGTCCCAACCAAAATCTGAAAAATCTCACGATGTCTGTTCAAATGCTTTGTTGTCATGCATTTTTTCAGGAGGTCTCTGGATTCCTTCAATAGTACCCAATAAGCATTAAGATCAAACTGCTTAACCTGCATACTGAGTATTGTCGTACATTCCAAATTAGTAAACGACATATAAGGTTTTGATACTCCAATATACTCAGACATAAGTTAATCTGACAAAACTCACGGTGCCTGGTCTGACGGTATATCGTCGAGAGTATTGTCAGCACGCTTTCATATGATTTCAACAGTACGCACAAAACATAAATTTCGTAATGGTTGTCATGCTGACTGTGTTTAAATAGCATAGTCCAACACATTTAACGACATATAAAGGATACATTGGCTTCCATTGGCAAATATAATTACATCTGACAAATCTCACAGTGCAGAATCTGGCAAATATCACGGTAGAACTAGTTTGTCTACGTAAATTTCACTCACTCTTCTGCATGCTTTGTTTCATTGCATGATAGCATAACTATAAAGAATCAACTCGCCCGCTCTGATGTTTTGTCACATAGAGCTACGGTAGCACACCTCCATAAAACTCCACCAGAACCGAGCATGTGATATTAACTGGTTGACATGCTTAGTGTGTATAAAAGCATCAGTGACCATGGAACATGTTATTTCATGGAGATGCACGCTTTTATAGAAATTAAAAGTATATCTGACAAATCTCACGATGCTCATTCAAATTTTTTGTCGTCATGAGATTTTTCAGCCTGCCTCTTGATTCTTTCAATAGTACACAATAAGCATAAAACTCAAAATGACATGTTTTACTGTGTATCGTCGAATAATCCAACATAATAAATGACTTGAAGATTTTGATACTTCTTTATACTGAGATATAAGTTAATCTGACAAATCTCACGGTGCTTGATCTGAGAGTATATCGCGTGAGTATTGTTAGCACAATTTCATATTATTTCAACAGTATGTACAAAGCATATATTTTGTACTGGCTGTCACACTTACAGTGTGAAAAAGCAAAGTCAAACACATTTATCGACTTAGAATGGATACATACTCTGATATAATTACACGACATATCTCATGGTGCAGAATCTGACAATTTCACAGTGCAGAATTATATTGTCTACGAACATTTCCGTTATTCTTCTACGTGCTCTGTTTGATTGCATTAAAGCGCTTTTATATAGAAAAAAATCCAGTTCTGATGATTTGCCATATGGAGCAATGCCAGCAAAAATCTTTAAATCCCCACTAGAACCTATAGATCATGACACTACATCTGGTTGACATGCTTAATTTGTATAAAAGCATAGCGTTTCATGATTAACGAAATTTAATGGATATAGACGATTTTATACACAGATGTAAGTAAATCTGAGAAATCTCACGGCGACCATTCTGATGCGTTTTCCTCGTGAGATTTGTCAGCATGTGTCTGAATGCTTTCAAAAGATCCCCAAAAAGCATAAAACCCAAACTGATTGACATACTTTCTGTGTATGTAAGCATAGTCCAGGACGGTAAACGACATATAATAGTTTGGTTTTCTATATACGCAGTTATAAGTAAATCTGACAAATCTCACGGTGCCTGTTCTTATGATATATCGTCGTGAGTATTGTCAGCAGGTTTTCATATGATTTCAACAGTGAGCACAAAGCATACATTTCGTACTGGTTATCATGCTGAACATGTATAAAAAGCATAGACCAACACATTTAACGTCATATAATAAATCATACGCTTATATTGGCAGGTATAGAATCTGACAAATCCTACGGTAGATTTAAATTGTGTACGTAATTTTCGCTTACTCTTCTGCGTGCCTTTTTTTGATCGCATTAAAGCGCTTTTATATGGAAAAAGTTCGTCTGTTCTTTTTATATGGAAACAGTTCGCCCGTTCTGATGCTTTGCCACGTGGAGCAGTGACAACACAAAACTTCAAATTTCCACTAGAACCTAAAGAGCATGAAATTGCTTCTGGATGATATGCTTAAAGGCAGGATTTCTGAACTCCCCGGTAGAGGATTAGCTACCTGTATGAGGCAATAAGTGGGCGTGGCTTAGCTAGTGTGCAAATTAGACCACTGTCCTGTTTAGCCAATAAGATTAACTATTTATAATTGATATAGACGTTTTTATACACAGATATAAGTAAATCTGAGAAATCTCACGGTGACCATTCTGATGCGTTTTCCTCATAAGATTTGTCAGCTGGTATCTGATTTCTTTCAGTGGATCACAAAAATGCATTAAACTGAAACTGGTTGACTTGCTTTTTGTGTATGAAAGCATACTTCAGCACAGAATGCGACATATGATATTTTGATTCTTTATATACACAGATATCAGTTGATCTGACAAATCTCACGGCGCCTGTTTTTATGGTATATCGTCGGGAATATTGTCAGGACGCTTTCATATGTTTCCAGCAGTATACAAAAAGCATAACTTACATACTGGTTGTCGTGCTGACTCTGTATAAAAAGCATAGTCCAACACATTTATCGACATAGAATATATACTTACGTCTGACAAATCTCACAGTGCAGAATCTGGCAAATATCATGGTAGAATTAGTTTGTCTAAATTTCATTCTTCTGCATGCTTTGTTTCATTGCATGAAAACGTCACTATAAAGAACGAACTCGCCCGCTCTGATGTTTTGTCACATAGAGCTATGGTAGCACACCTCCATAAAACTCCACTAGAACCTACCGAGCATGTGACTGCAACTGGTTGACATGCTTAATGTGTATAAAAGCATCAGCGACCATGGAACATGCTATTTCATGGAGATATACACTTTTATAGAAATGAAAAGTATATCTGACAAATCTCACGATGCCCATTCAAATTCTTTGTCGTCATGAGATTTTTCAGCCCGCCTCTTGATCCTTTCAATAGTACACAATAAGCATAAAACTCAAAATGATTGACATCTTTACTGTGTAACGTCGAATAGTCCAACATAGTAAACGAGATGTAAGGTTTTGATACTTCTTTATACTCATATATATGTCTGACAAATCTCACGGTGCCTGGTTTGGTGTATATCGCGTGAGTATTGTCAGCACAATTTCATATTATTTCAACAGTATGTACAAAGCATATATTTTGTACTGGTTGTCATGCTTACAGTGTGTAAAAGCATAGCCCAACACATTTATCGACTTTTAATGGATACATACGCTGATATATATACACGACATATCTCATGGTGCAGAATCTGACAATTTTACAGTGCAGAATTATATTGCCTACGAACATTTCAGTTATACTTCTACGTGCTTTGTTTGATTGCATTAAAGCATTTTTATATTGAAAAAAAATCCAGTTCTGATGATTTGCCATATGGAGCAATGCTAGCGAAAATCTTTAATTCCCCATTGGACAGATCATGACACTGCATCTGGTTGACATGCTTAATTTGTATAAAAGCATAGCGTTTCATGATTAACGAAATTTAATGGATATAGACGATTTTATGTACAGACATAAGTAAATCTGAGAAATCTCACGGCGACCATTCTGATGCGTTTTCCTCTTGAGATTTGTCAGCATGTGTCCGATTTCTTTCAGTAGATCCCCAAAAAGCATAAACCTCAAACTGGTTGACTTGCTTTCTGTGTATGAAAGTTAAAAGTATGCAAAGACCAGGAACTGAAACAATCAAAATCCAAATCCAGCCCTCAAACCATAGTTGGAAACAACTAAGATTACAAATAATCAAGATACAGAGAACATATGGCCAACCGAGTGAGCAGCTTGTTCCCAAAAGGTGGCCACTCAGCAACCCAAACCGAACCAAAAATAATAAGAACATACATAAGGTAAAACATCACAGAAACTCTGACACCAAAAACAGGCAACAAAGAACCACAACAGAACTACCGCCTTGGAACGGTCAGTAATGAATTACTGGGGGGCTTAAATCGATTTTACAGGCCCAACCTCACCCTCAGTTTCTGAAGTGGTACAAAATATTTAGTTGGTTGTTCGGTTCGCATGATAACCCTCTAACTCGTCAACGAATCATCATGGTAAACACATAAATCAAATTTCAACACCATGAAGAAGCAAAGACGAGGACTCAACAGATACAACGGGCCGTCTGACAGGTGGAGATCCCTGTCCTGCCAAACAACCCCACTGGAAATCTGAACCAAAAGAAGGTTACCAGTTGAGCCCCGGTGGACCAAGCAACAGACAAAAAGGCTCCGGTCCCAACCAACTAAAATATATAGCTTTAGGTCGGGGCCATCATAGAGTCTGACGACCGATCCCCCGGTGTGCAATTTAAGAGTGCAGCAAAGCTATCAACCGTGATTGGGTTAATCACTAAGCATGCAGACTGTCGCATAACATTTAAATTATAGCCAATACGTTTGTGACGTATTATTATTTTTCGGAATTGATCAGAAAAATCAGTCCTACCCTTAATCTTTTTGAATTTGTATACTAAGTCACCATAAAATTCTGGTTCCGATAGGCCTTGGTGTAAAAGAAATTTTAATCCGACATCAAATTTTGAAATCAATTCATGGTGTCTGCGATAGAATTTAGAAAAAGCCTTTCTAAGCTTATGATACCGATAGCCCTGTTGAAGAAGTTTAGCAGTTAAACATTTATTACGAGCATTAAAGTCATCTACATGATTACACACTCTAGCAAATCTTATAAGTTGAGAAATATACACTCCATAAGAGGGACGACGTGGAACGTCACCATCCAAAAATGGAAAATTAACTATATCAAAGTCAAAGTCATCACGTTTGTCATAAATTTTAGAAGATACAAAACCGTTAGAAATAGATAGATGTAAATCCAAAAAAGGGGCCTCGGTATCTGAAGTATTAGCTTTATTCAATTTAAGTTCAGGTGGGTAAATTTGGTTAACCATGCTTTCAAAATAAGGATTATCAATATTCAGAAGATCGTCTAAATATCTAGAGGTTGAGTTAAATGCCTCAATGATATCAGCTTGATTATCAACAGAAAGAGAAGTCATGAAATCTCTTTCATAACAAAATAAAAACAAATCGGCCTCAAGAGGAGCACAATTTGTACCCATCGGAATACCAACAATTTGTCTGTATAACTAGCTAGAGTTGGCAATGAATCTAGCTTTATACGGTTTTTTATGAAGCTTAGGTAACCAATACATCGTAGGAAGTTTGTCTTGGCGTTCCTTAACGTTAACAGCAAACTTTAAAGGCAAATTATTTGAGTGGCTATTAACGACAGTCTTCTCATCTGTAAAAGTCTCTTCGTAAGCCGTGGTGCCGTTAAGTTCCTGCTTCAAAGTGTTAATATAGTGCATCCGACAAACAACAACAATGTTGTTTGCGGCCTTGTCAGCAGGAACCAAAACATACTTCCTATGAAAATCCTGGATACCCTGCTTCAAATATCTAAAGGAAGATTTAGGCTTAGGAGGTAAAAGATTAGTATTGTGTGAATAAAACTTTATACGTTTATCCACAATATTAAAGATACTTAGTTTCCATTTCTTTAAAGCGTTACTTTCAACACCCTCTCGTTTACACCAACGATTACCAAAATCATTTAATGCAGATGCAATTTCTTCCCTACATCTGTTGAAATCGATATGAGAAGGGAATCTATACTTAGGACCCTTAGAAACAATGTTACGAATTCTAGAATCCGGGATGATCTTCAAATTTCCAGTCACAACATGACCTGCTGATGGGTAAATAAATTTGGAATCTTTACAATCTCATGAATCAGGAGTATTAGCATCGATGTCAAGATCAGACACATGTTTATTGAAATTAAATATGATACTTCTAATCGGTTTGTTATACTTATAACAAATAATAGGTGGTTCAGAATTTTGGAAATAATCAGGTATGGAAGATGTAACAGATTTATCCTGAAATATACTAGGTAAATCTATAAAGTCAATACCTTTGTTAATGAAAGGGATTTTAATGAAATTTCTTTTATGATTGATTTCAGAATCAATTAGTGGACGGAGAGCGTGTTGAGTATAACATCTAGTTAGAAGTGCCGCTTCGTACATTTGGTGATTTCTATCGTAAAACCTATTAGCCTAAATATCCAATTTGCGTAAGACTGGAATGGGTAGGGAACTAAGAATTGAAAGCATAGTCCAGGACGGTAAACGACATATAAAAGTTTGATTCTCTATATACACAGTTATGAGTAAACCTGACAAATCTCACGGGGCCTGGTTTGGTGGTATATCGTCGTGAGTATTGTCAGCAGGCTTTCATATGCTTTTAACAGTACGCGCAAAGCATACATTTCGTACCGGTTATCATGCTGACCTTGTATAAAAAGCATAGACCAACACATTTAACGACATATAATAGAATCATAAACTTCTATTGGCAGGTAGTCTTTCAATACTGCCCAATAAGCATAAATCTCAAACTAGTTGACATACTTACTGTGTATTTTCGTAAAGTCTAACGTAGTTAACGACAAATCTCACGGTGCAGAATCAGATAAATCGCACGGTGCAGAATTATATTGACTATGAACATTTCACTTATTTGTCTGCATGCTTTGTAAGATTGCATTAACGTGCTTTTATATAGAAAAAGAACGCCAGTTCTGATGCTTTGCCATATGAAGCAATGCCAGTTAAATCTTTAAATCTCCACTTGAACCTACAGATCATGACACTGCAACTGGTTGACATGCTTAATTTGTATAAAAGCATAGCGTTTCATGATTAACGAAATTTAATGGATATAGACGATTTTATATACAGACATAAGTAAATCTGAGAAATCTCACGGCGACCATTCTGATGCGTTTTCCTCGTGAGATTTGTCAGCAAGTGTCTGAATTCTTTCAAAAAGATCCCAAAAAAGCGTAAAACTCAAACTGGTTGACAGGCTTTCCGTGTTAGAAAGCAGAGTCCAGAACGATAAACGACATATAATAGTTTGATTCTATATATACACAGATGTTAGTAATTGTGGCAAATCTCAAGGTGCCTGTTTTGATGGTTTATCGTCGTGAGTATTGTCAGCAGGCTTTCATATTATTTCAACAGTGAGCACAAAGCATACATTTCGTACTGGTTATCATGCTGAACATGTATAAAAAGCATAGCCCAACACAATTTACGACATATTGTAGAATAATACGCTTCTATTGGCAGGTATAATTACATTTGACAAATCTCACGGTGCAGATTCTGACAAATCTCACGGTAGAATTATATTGTCGACAAAAATTGTAAAATTGAGTTTATATATAGAACATTTCGCCCGTTCTGATGCTTTGTCACATGGAGCTTTGACATCGCAAGCCTTTAAAACTTCCTTAGAACCTACACAGCATGTTATTGCAACTGGTTGACATACTGGTTGGGACCGGAGCCTTTTTGTCTGTTGCTTGGTCCACCGGGGCTCAGCTGGTGACCTTCTTTTGCTTCAGATTTCCAGTGGGGTCGTTTGGCAGGACAGGGATCTCCACCTGTCAGACGGCCCGTTGTATCTGTTGAGTCCTCGTCTTTGCTTCTTCATGGTGTTGAAATTTGATTTATGTGTTTACCATGATGATTCGTTGACGAGTTAGAGGGTTATCATGCGAACCGAACAACCAACTAAATGTTTTGTACCACTTCAGAAACTGAGGGTGAGGTTGGGCCTGTAAAATCGATTTAAGCCCCCCAGTAATTCATTACTGACCGTTCCAAGGCGGTAGTTCTGTTGTGGTTCTCTGTTGCCTATTTTTGGTGTCAGAGTTTCTGTGATGTTTTACCTTATGTATGTTCTTATTATTTTTGGTTTGGTTTGGGTTGCTGAGTGGCCACCTTTTGGGAACAAGCTGCTCACTCGGTTGGCCATATGTTCTCTGTATCTTGTTTATTTGTAATCTTAGTTGTTTCCAACTATGGTTTGAGGGCTGGATTTGGATTTTGATTGTTTCAGTTCCTGGTCTTTGCATACTTTTTACTTTTAATGTGTATAAAAAATCAGCGAGCATGGAACATGCTATTTGATGGACATACACGCTTTTATAGAAAATTATAAGTAAATCTGACAAATCTCACGAAACCCGTCCAAATGCTTTGTCGTTATGAGATTTTTCAGTCCGCCTGTGGATACTTTCAATGGTGCTCAATAAGCATAAAACTCAATCTGGTTGACAAACTTACTGTGTACTGTCGTAAAGTCCTACATAGTAAACGACATATAAGGTTTTATACTTCTTTATACTCAGGTATAATTTAATCTGACCAAACTCATAGTGCCTGGTCTGACAGTATATCGCGTGAGTATTGTCAGCACTCTTATATATTATTTCAACAGTACGCACAAAGCATATATTTCGTACTGGTTGTCATGCTTACTGTGTGAACAAAGCATAGTCCAACACATTTGATGACTTAAAATGGATACATACTCTGCTTACTTCTGACAAATCTCATGGTGCAGAATCTGACAGTTTCACAGTGCAGATAATTATTGTCTACGAACATTTCACTTGTTTCTCTGCGTGCTTTGTTAAATTGCATTAAAAAGCTTTTTTATATAGCAAAATAACGCCAGTTCTAATGCTTTGCCAGCGGAAATCTTTAAATCGCCACTAGAACCTACAGATCAGGACACTGCAACTGGTTGACATGCTTAATTTGTTATAAAAGCATAGCATTTTATGGTTAATGAAATTTAATGGATATAGACGATTATATGCACACATACAATTAAATCTGAGAAATCTCACGGCGACCATTCTGATGCGTTTTCCTCCTGAGATTTGTTATCATGTGTCTGAATTCTTTCAAAAGATCCCCAACAAGCATAAATCTCAAACTGCTTGACAGGCTTTCTGTGTAAGAAAGCATAGTCCAGGACGGTAAACGACATATATAGTCGTTTGATTCTCTATATACACAGATATAAGTAAATCTGACAAATCTCACGGTGCCTCTTTTGATGGTTTAACGTCGTGGGTATTGTCAGCAGGCTTTCATATTATTTAAACAGTGAGCACAAAGCATACTCATACTGCTTGTCATGCTGACAATGTATTAAAACATAGTCTAACACTATTTACGACATATAATAGAATCATACGCTTAATTTGGCAGGTATAATTACATCTGACAAATCTCACGGTATAATTATATTGTCTATGAAAACTGTACTCATTCTTCTGCGTGCTTTGTTTCATTACATGACAGCTTTTTTATATAGAACAGTTCGCCCGTTCCGATGCCTTGTCACATGGAAGTTTGACAGCGCAAGCCTTTTAAACTTCCTTAGAACCTACAGAGCATGTAATTGCAACTGGTTGACATGCTTATAGTGTATAAATGAATTAGCGAGCATGCAACATGCTATTTTGATGGAGGTACCCGCTTTTATAGAAAATTATAAGTAAATCTGACAAATCTCACGATGCTCGCCCAAATGCTTTGTCGTCATGAGAATTTTCAGCCCGCCTCTGGATTCTTTCAATTGTGCCCAATAAGCATAAAACTCAAACTGGTTGACATACTTACTATGTATTGTCGTTAAGTCCACCATAGTGAACGGCATATTAGGTTTTTATACTTCTTTATACTCAAATATAAGTTAATCTGACAAAATTCACGGTGCCTGGTCTGATAGTATATCGTTGCAAGCATTGTCAGCACTATATCATTTGATTTCAAAAGTACGCACAAAGAATAAAGTTCTGGTTGTCATGCTTACTGTGTATAAAAAGCATAGTCCAACACATTTAACGACACAGACTGGATACATATGCTTTTATTGGCAGATATAATTACATTTGACAAATCTCACGATGCAGAAGTTGATTAATCGCACGGTGCAGACTTACCGGTATATTGTCTATGAAAATTTCATTTACTCTTCTGCGTGTTTGGTTTCATTTGTTTCATTGCATAAAAGTACTTTTATATACAAACAGTTAGCCAGTTCTGATGTATTGCCACATGGAGCAGTGACAGCACAAAGCCTTAAATCTCCACTAGAACCCACAGAGTCTGAATTTGCGACTGGTTGACATGCTTAATTCGTATAAAAGTAAAGTATTTCATTATGAACGATATCTAATGGCTTTAAACGCTTTTATACACAGATATGATTCAATCTGAGAAATCTCACGTTGACCTTTTTGAGGCCTTTTCCTCGCGAGATTTGTCAGCAGGTGTCTGAATCCTTTTAATGGATACCAAAAAAAGCATAAACTCAAACTGGTTGACATGTTTTCTTTGCATAAAAGATTAGAACAGCAAAGTAAACGACATTTGATTCTGTATATACACAGATATAAATATCTGACAAATCTCACGGTACCTGTTTTGATGGTATATAGTCCTGAGTATTGTCAGCTCGCTTTCATGTAATTTCAACAGTACGCATAAAGCATTAATTTCATACGGGTTATCATGCTGGCTGTATTTAAAAAGCAAGGACCAACACGGTAGCTCACGGAAGCATTATATTTTCTACGAAATTTCATTCACTCTTCAGCATGCTTTGTTTCATTGCATCAAAGCGCTTGAATATAGATACAGTTTGCCCGTTCTGATGCTTTGTCACATAAAGCTATGACAGCACACCTTTTTAAATATCCACTTGAACGAACAGAGCATGAAATTGCAACTGGTTGACATTCTTGATTTGTATAAAAGCATAGTATTTCATGATTAACGATATATGACGGATATAGACGATTTGATATACAGACATAAGTAAATCTGAGAAATCTCACGGTGACCACCCTGATGCGTTTTCCTCATGAGATTTGTCAGCAGGTGTCCGATTTCTCAGTAGATCCCCAAAAAGCATAAACCTCAAACTGGTTGACTTGCTTTCTTGTGTATGAAAACATAGTCCAGCTCAGTAAACGACATATACATGTAGTTTTATTTTTATATACACAGATAAAAGTACATCTGACAAGTTTCACGGTGCCTGATCTTGTAGTTATAGTTGTGAGTTTTGTCATCACACGTCCCTATTTACTGAATACTAATCACAAGACATAAAGTTCATTCTGTTTGCGACGCTGACTGCCTATAAAAGCATAGTCGAACACATTTCACATATTCACATAAATTTCACTGACTTTTGCATGCTTTTTTCATTGCATGAAAGCGCTTTTGTACAGAAACAATTCGTCCTTTCTAACGCTTTGTCGTTTAGAGCTATGTTAGCACACCTCTTTATAGCTTCAATATAATCCAGAGACCATGAACTTTCAACTGGATGACATGCTTAATGTGTATAAAACATAGGCGAGAATGGATAACGATATATACTGGAGATATACGCGTTAATAGACAATTATAAGAAAATCTGACAAATCTCACGGTATCCGCCTTAATGCTGTGTCGTCATGAGTTTTGTCAGCATGCTTCTAGATTCCCCTAATTGTTCTCACTAACCATAAAATTCTAACTGGTTGACATACTTACTGTCTAAAATCGCATAGCCCAATACAGTAAAAGGCATAAAAGGTTTTCATACTTCTTTATACTCAGAGATGGATAAATCGGACAAAACTCACGGTGCCTTATGGTTTTTTGTCGTGAGTATCGTCAGCATGATTTCATGTGATTTCAACAGAACACACAAAGCATATAAAATTGTACTGGTTGACATTCTGACTGTGAATGAAGCAAAGTCCAACAAACATACCGAGATATATGCGATACATACGCTCCTGTTGGCTCAAATAATAACACCTGGCAAATCTCACGGTGCACCCTCTGGATACATTAAATGGTATTCAATAAGCATAAAGGTCCAACTGGTTGACATACTTACTGTGTGAAAACGCATGGTCTTACACAGTGAACGACCTATTAGGATTTGATATTTCTTTATACTCAGATATGAGAAAATCTTACAAAACTCACGGTGCCTGATGGTTTATCGGCGTAAGTATTGTCAGCACGATTTCATATGCTTTCATTAGAACGCACAAGGCAAAAATATCTTGTTGGTTGCCCGCACGCTGACCGTGAATAAAAGCATAGTCCATCACATTTAACAGAATAAAAAGGATATATACGATTCTATTGGCAGATATAATAACAATTCTCACGGGGCAGGAGCTGACAAAACTCAGGCTTTGTCATTCAGAGCTATGTCAGCACACGTCTTTATAACTTCATTAGAACCTTCAGAGCATGAAATTGCACTTGGCTGACATGCTACATGTATAAAAGCATCAGCGAGCATGGAACATGATATTTTATGGCTTTTGTATAAAATTAAAGGTTAATCTGACAAATCTCACGATGCCTGTTCAAATGCTTTGTTATCATGAGATGTTTCACCACGCCTCTGGATTCCTTGAATAGTCTCCAATAAGCCTAATGATCAAACTGCTTAACATGCTTACTGACATGTTATATTTTCCAAATTAGTCGACATACAAGGATTTGATACTTCTTCATTTTCAGATATAAGTTAATCTGACAAAACTCACGGTGCCAGGTCTGATGATATATCGTCGTGAGTATTGTCAGCTTTATTTCATATGATTTTAACAGGACACATAAAGCATAAATTTCGTACTGGCTGTCATGCTGACTGTGTTTAAAAAGTAAAGTCCAACACATTTAACAACATATAATGGATACATTGGCTTATATTCGCAGATATAATTACATCTGATAAATCTCACGGTGCAGAATCTGACAAATCTCATGGTACAGAATTATAGCGTCTACGAAAATTTCACTCACTCTTCTGCATGCTTTGTTTCATTGCATGAAAGCGCTTGAATATAGAAACAGTTTGCCCGTTCTGATGCTTTGTCACATAAAGCTATGACAGCACACCTCTTTAAAACTTCATAAGAACCTACAGAGCATGTAATTGCAACTGCTTGAAATGCTTCAGGCGTATGAAAGCATCAGCGAGCATGGAACATGGTATTTAATGGAGATATACGCTTTATATGTAGAAAATCATAAGTTTATCTGACAAATCTCACAATGTACGTTCAAATGCTTTGTCGTCATTAGTTTTTTTTTCAGCCCGCCACTGGATTCATTCAGTAGTACCTAATAAGCAAACTAGTTGACATACTTACAGTAGTGTTGTATAGTCCAACATAGTGAACGACATATAAGGTTTTGATACTTCTTTATACTGAGATATAAGTTAATCTGACAAACCACACGGTGCCTGGTCTGATGGTATATCGTCGTGAGTATTGTCAGCACTCTATCATATGTTTTAATACTACGCACAAGGCAAACTTTCGCACTGGTTGTCATGCTGACTGTGTATTAAAAGCTTAGTCCAACACATTTAACAACTTATAATGTACACATACTCTTCTTTTGGCAGATATAATTACGTCTGACAAATCTCACGGTGCAGAATCTGACAAATCTCACGGTACAGAATTATACTGTCTACGAAACTGTTACTTACTCTGCGTTTCTGCATGCTTTCTTTGATTGCATTAAACTAAAAGCGCTTTTGTATAGAAACAGTTCGCCCGTTCTGATGCTTAGCCACATGGCGCTATGACAGCACAAATCTTTAAATCTCTATTAACCCACAGAACATGAAACTGCAATTGCCTGGCAATCTTAATTTTTATAAAAGCATAGTGTTACATGATTAACGATATATAATGGATATAGGCCCTTTTATACCCAGATATAAGTAAAATCTGAGAAATCTCACGGTGACCATTCTGGTGCGTTTTCCTCGTAAAATTTGTCAGCAGATATCTGAATGATTTCAATAGATCCCAAAAATAGCTTAAAGCTCAAACTGGTTGACATGCATTCTATGTATGAAAGCATAATCAGGCACGGTTAACGACATATATAGTCGTTTGATTCTTTATATACACAGATTTAGGTAAATCTGACAAATCTCACGGTGCCTGTTTTGATGGTTTATCGTCATGCGTATTGTCAGGTAGCCTTCCTATGATCTCAATAGTAATTACAAGACATAAAGTTCGTTCTGTTTGCGATGCTGACTGCCTATAAAAGCATAGTCGAATACATTTAACGATAATTAATGGATACATATTCTCATATAAACAAATATATCTACATCTGACGAATCTAACGATCAAAAAATCATAATCATCATTGCCCGCACCTACTGCAAACACAGTAGGACCTTGTCCTATTAGTATCCAAATTAATAAGACGCTTCGACACTGAAAGTTACCCACCACCACCGCCCGACCCTACCACCCCTTCTTTTTTTTTTCTACATAATTATGGGCTGTCGAACATAGAATTTTTTATTGTTTGACACCATTGCACAATTAGTTGGGGGAAATCAATGTTTACTATGTAAATGTGAACTTGTCAGTTACTGGCGAAAGTATGTGCACTAAGTACTGGTTAACCGCTTAGGAGGTATAGCAAAGAAACAAAACAACAGCAACAACACTAAGACCGATGTGAACTCTCATCCGAGCTGCCTCGTCGAGGCGATTCCAATGAGACTTCACTAGGTGCACGTGTTTACGAGAGCGAAAACAGCTAGGTGCTAAAAAACAGAGCCAAACCAGCTCAGCGGTAAAATGGCGTCTAAATGACGTCCCACTGACGTCGACGCGACGTTATTACGTAGCGTCGACGTCATTTCGACGCCACCACGACGCGTGCCCGCTCGGATAGTTCTTATAGACGAGACTATAGTCCATGCTATACTTACTGTATTACATGTATTTGTGAATGTTAGCACAGGTTTCGTTTAACTCATATAGACTAAAACCTATAGGCCTACCATGAAGTCTCATCAGAGCCGTGTCGCCGAGGCGCCTCTAAAGAGACATCACTGCACATGTTCACTAGGGCGAGAAACGATTCCGCGCTCAAGCACATAGCAGGCCCGTCGGAATGAAATTTTAGCCAGTGCGGCCATGGCGAGCGACGAAATCTCGAAGCTAAGCTAGAGGGGTGCGGGTGCATGCTCCCCCCACCCCCCCCCCCCAAAAAAAAAAAAAAAAAAAAAAAAAAAACAACATGAAAGTAAGATGCTCTCTGGTGCGATCTGAAGCAATTTTTGGCGATTTAAATGGCAGTATATCCACGGCAGTTTAACTTGATGACCTGTTGGCTTGAGAGCAGTATCACTTTGATGAGTTAATAAGAGCGTTTGTAGTTCAATGTATTGCTAAAAACGAGCTTGATAAGCTTTTTAGAAGTTTTTTGTAATTTTAATTTTGAAATTACGAAAACAAATATAATAAATGTATTTCAGTGCCGTAGCTAGGAGGACACCTGGAGGCACATAGGCTTCAACATATTTCAATCTGTGCTTTAGGTGATTTTGTACACCTTCAAGGGAAGCAACTGCATTTTCCTTCCTTCTAAATGACGGCCAAGTCTTATAGGAAAGAATTTGATCATAGGAAAGAATTTGCTACTCTAGGAGCATTTTTTTTTTTACTTTTAGAGCAGACCCCATTTAAAAAACCTTCATCCAAGAAAGCAAAAAAGGGGGCTCTTTTTACCACTTTTTTCGTTTTTTTTTTTTTTTATCCTTTATCCTTTGTAAAAATGGCAGAAGAACTCTGCCCTCTCGAGGCCGTCGGAGGCGCTGCGGCGGGTGCGGAATAACTTGCTTCCTGTTAGAGCGGACGATGTTTAAAAAAGCTTTTTTATCCAGGGAAGCAAACAGGAATTCAAAGGAAGCAACTCAGTATTTTTTCATCATTTCTCAGTTATTAAAGTTTTTACCCTTTGTAAAAATGGTGGAAGAATACCGAACTCTACCGTCTTTTCAATTTTGACAGACATGGCAGAGTATGAGCCTCGCACTCTGCTACGAGTCTGTCAAAATTGAAAATGTTTGCTCCAACAAAGTTTTATCCCTTTGTCAAAATAGCGGAAGAACAACCCTACACTGTTAAAATTTTCCGTAGAATTTACGGTAGAATAATTGGCGACGAGCTGCCAGTCCATTACCCGTTATTTTTACGGGCGCACGTAAACAATTGCAAGAATTATCACATTGAGTAGGGTAGAATAGCACAGGTATTGTTTTAGCCATAAAGCCCCTATACATTATTAAGGTATTTGTGCGTGCGGCCAGTAAATAGAACCTTGCCATATCGTGACTTCCACAAATGTTCGTGGAAATAACGGTAAATTGACTGGCAGCTGGTTGCCAGTTCTACCGTAAGATCTACGGATTTTGTACAGTGTACCATCTTTTCGACAGACATAGCAGTGTATGAGTCTGACACTCTGCTATGTCTGTCAGAATTGGAAATCTTTGCTCCAACAAAGTTTATCCCCTTTGTCAAAATGGCAGAAGAACACCGAACTCTACCGTCTTTTCAATTTTGACAGACATAGCAGAGTATGAGCCTCACAATCTGGTATGTCTGTCAAAATTGAACAACGACGTTAATCCCTTTTCCGTTTTTTTTTTTATATTTTTCTCTCGTTCTTTTTTTTTTTTTTTTTTTTTCTTGCTTCCTTTTTTCCTCTTTCCGTTTTTCGCTTTTTGTTTAGTATGTTCAGTTTTTCTTTTCTGGCCGAAAATTTAGGGCTGCCATTGCAGCACCGGCCGCAGCGCTTCCGACGGCCCTGCATAGCTCAACCAAGGCTCCCATAAACAAAATCCGCTAAGGTTTTTAAATATCAAAAACTATTTTTGACAAAATTACTGGCCTTCGAACTTAGAATTTTCAGTCATTTGTCAACAATATAAGATTTGAGTAATCAACTCTTTTCACAGCCTATGGTGGATCGATCTGAAAATTTGCGCACATGCAAAGGTGTGCGTGAAGATCCTTAAAAATGGAAAATTGGTTTGTAGCAAAATGACAGGCTTTGGATCTTAGAATTTTTCAGTATTTATTAATCAGTGTATGATCTGGTATAAGCAACACATGCTGATTAACTGTGAAACGTTTCAGTTATTTTGGGGAGGACTTTATTCACATGGTTTAGGCCAACAGTCAAATGAAACTGAAAGGCGAAAGAGAAAGCGAAAGTAAGCTTCTTACATAAAAAAAACCTGAGTGTATTTATATTTGCCAATGAAATACTTGAAATGTGGGTCAATACTTAGGTTATACGGCTAAAGCTGGAAAATCAGTTGTAGCAAAAGTACGGGCTTATGATCTCAGAATTTTTCAGTGTTTATTAACGAGTGTATGATATCAATCTGGTATAAGCTTCACATGTTGATTAATTGTGAAACATATCAGTTATTTTGAGAAGCAGTGGAGGAGGCCGGGAGAGAGGGGATTGGTGGTGGTGTGTGTGGGGGGGGGTGGGGGGGGGGGTGCTGCGGACTTAATAGCGTGCTTAGCGCATGGAGGCGTCATCCGTATCTTACAGTTTTCTAGTGAAATAACAGCATTTTGATTTCCACTCATATAACGTACAAGAAATTTTTAAAAAAAGTAAGTTCCTGATGTAGAATACTTCCAGCTAGAACGAAATTCTGTTATATTCATTTTGTTCTATTTTCGTGTTACTTCAAAATGACACTTTTAACGATACAAGTTAGGTAATATTTCGCCTTCCATTTTTATCGTCATCAATCCCCCATCCCACTAGAAAAAGAAGTAATAATTATAATAAGATAAAATTCAATAAAAATAAATAAATACGTAAAAAAATAAAAGAAACGTTGATTTCATTGAAAAAAAAAATAATGATAAATAATATGAGTTACTAAGAAAAACTGTTTCTCAATAAGAAATAAAACAAAGTGATAGTACTCGATGAGAATCCGAAAGGAGAGATAAAACATTGTTTTTGAGGCAAAAGTACTAAATTACAAGAATTCAGTAATTTTTCAGGATTTGTCATGATTATATCAGCTTGGCAGAAACTAACGTGAAAAAGTGATAAATCATTACTGACCAATCAGAAATACAAGTTGAAACAAAGAAGAAATACAGGTATGATAGGTCACGCCCATTTCACAGTGACTGAGCAACTAAGCAGTTTTGATAGGATTAACTGACCGGTGAATAATTAACCACACCTACTAAAAAGGGATTAGGATCGGTTCCTATTACGTGTACATAAGAAAAGGATAAAAATTATTATTTTTATTATTAAAAATTATAATTATTCTGATTATCATTTTTATTATAATAAAAAATAATAAGAAGGATAACGAAAGGAAAGATAATAGACTGTATGAGGATACGAACTTGTGGCATCACGAAGAAAAGATATATGTGCGTAGATCAATACTGAGATCAGGCTGCGTTTCTATGCCGACTGATCAAGCTTTACTCTGCACTTTATCAACGCCCTAAATATTTCAAAGGAAAGCGAAGGATTGATGTGAAAAAGAATATTTGATAATTATTGATATCCTGAACAAATTATGAATAGCCAAAAAATAGGGGACTATATAGAAAAAAGGAAGTGACAAGTTGTCCCCTCAGTTTCATGTGGTATGGAACCACAAACTGCTTGACCATGGACCAGGAGGGTTAAAAAGGCTGGCTGTTATAATCATTTTGGAAAAAGAAGAAGTCGCTTTAATAAAATAACGGTATGTAGACTTATGCTGCCTGAATGACGCAGGCCGGTGATTGTCAGTTTTATGCTGCAAACTAGGAAGAAGAAAATTCCTAAAACAATGAAATTGTGAAGCTTACCAAAGTTTCATGTCTATAACAAAAAAGGAGGATAAAATCACAAGACTCGGCATAAAAAGAAAGGAAGTTACAGAAGTGTAGATGTTCAATCTAGTTTGAATTATATATAGGCTACTGCTGCTTGGAATAAAAGGAAATTTTCGATTAAAGATTTTCAATATTCAAAATAAGAGAAAAAAAAAGAAATTAAAGTTTAACCATACTTTCAGATGTGGGAAATCATACATACACCTTGTTTATTTTAAGGCACTAAATAAATTTTTAAAATCAGCTACACTGTAAAAATATTCTGTACATTTTACGGTAGAATAACTGGAAACCAGCTGTCAGTCCTTTTCCCGTTATTTTTACGGGCTTTTGCCTGTAAGACATTGTTGAAATCACGAAATGGAAGTTTTATGTTAACTTAGCGCACTCGAAAATAACTTTGTATTGTTGAAGGGCTATCTAACCAAAACGACATCTGCTCTTTTCTGTCCCACTCTGCTTGATGATTCCTGCAATTTTTACGGGCGCCCGTAAAAATAACGGTAAAAGGACTGGCAGCTGGTTGCCAGTTATTTTACCGGAAAATTTACCGTTTATTTTTGCAGTGTATGTATGTCTCCATTCATTCTTTGAACATTCCATTAGAACTGTATTAGCTTCATCAGTAAGTTCTTATGATGTTATCTCTGGATCTAATTAGCTGTCCATATGTGCTCTTGTTCCTTTGTCTAAAATGGAGATAATTTATGCATATACCTGCAACCATGATTGTCTGTTAAAGACCACATTAGGTCCCAATTAATGAACTTATCCCTATTATGCTACATTATTAGCACCTATTAGCCAACTATAAACTGCCTTTGTTGTATCCTTGCATTGCTGACTCAACTTTTTCGTCCTTATTTTTTTTTGAATAACCAATTAAGGTGTTGGGGTGGGAGGGATGTCTGCTACGGGGGGGGGGGGGGGGGGGGGGGGAAAGGCAGTAGTGGTGGCGTTGTGCAAGGTCTCGCAGAAGCAACAAATAGTGGACCTGATTAATAAGTGCACTGCAAAAATAAACGGTAGATTTTACGGTAAAATAACTGGCAACCAGCTGCCAGTCCTTTTACCGTTATTTTTACGGGCGCCCGTAAAAATTGCAGGAATCATCAAGCAGAGTGGGACAGAAAAGAGCAGATGTCGTTTTGGTTAGATAGCCCCTCAACAATACAAAGTTATTTTCGAGTGCGCCAAGTTAAAATAAAACTTCCATTTCGTGAGTTCCAACAATGTCTTACAGGCAAAAACCCGTAAAAATAACGGGAAAAGGACTGGCAGCCGGTTTCCAGTTATTCTACCGTAAAATCTACAGTATTTTTTTACAGTGTGCAAACAGCGGGTGTCTTATTGGGGCATACATAGTTTTACTGCGGATGACCTTAATTCAAAAGTTTCATGGTTCCGGGATGTTATTCAAAGCTAACTAGCACCAGATAAAGTGGGACGATGCGCAGAATGACCTGCGTCTGATTTGTTCACATTTTCTTTAAGTCACATGGTTGTGGTAAGAAAAGAAAAACCGCAAATCATAAAAATAGAACCAATTTAGGGGTCGCGGGCTCGATCCCCGGCTCCTCCGGTCTTTCAGATAAGACTTCTAACCAAGGTCTCGTCTCTGAATAACCTATGTGTTGGTGGGATATTAAACCCGGGTTCACTCACTCACATATTGATAGACTGAAACAATTCTGCCGAATCTTCTCAGTTCTAGTTGACTTAGGAGCTCCGGTGGCCCAGTAGGTTAAGCGCTGGCCAACTGATCTAACGGTCCCGGCTTCGAGCTCCGCCCGAAGCGGAAATATTTCCAGCCGTATACTGAGTTCCATTGCACACAGCCATTTCATTATCCTCCTCTCATCGTTCTGGTATGACTGAACTATTTTTTAAAAGGACGAAACTTCACAAGTCATCCATCCATCTAATGGGCTGATCGAATTTGACAGTAATTGGCAGCGCATAATTGTCACCGACCAGACAATGCTCTATGATAAAGGTCTACATAAAGTTGAAAATTGAGTCTCAGCCAACAGGATTTCAAATGCTGCATGTCCCCTAGAAAAGAAATTAACGGACGTTGCTTTCGAATGAACTAACTCCGCGCTGTTTCCGCACACCTGGTAAATGTAAGGGCGCGTTTACACGACCAAAGTTTCTATGACAAAGTAGGTTTGTCACAGAAAAAATTGCTCGTGTAAATGCCAAAATATGACAATGTTTCTTTGACAAATAAATATGTTAAAGTTACTTTGATAAATTAAATTTGTCCGTGTAAACGGAGAACTTTGCTAAAGATTATGTAATAAAGAACATTGCTACAAGCGTGGAAAATGTGACAAAGATTTTGTTTCATCGCTGCAGGTAACTTTGACGAATAATATTTGGTCGTGTGAACACTGCAGCAAATATTTCATTGCCAAAGTTTATGTGACAAAGATTCTATGGCACATTTTCTTTAACAAATAATTTGCTCCGTGTAAACGCAAAATGTTTGTCATACTTTCTTTGTTAAAGTTTCTGTGACATAGAAACTTTGCTCGTGTAAACGCGCCCTGATGCGACTTTTGTTTTATACGATTACTGACCCAGGATTTATTCAATTTCAGCTAAACAAATATGTTCAGAAATTTATGACTGCGGTTGACACGAGTCTAAGATTTCGAGGTGTGAACCATGTCAAGCGAAAGTAATTCTGTTTTCTTTTAAATGTACATGATTATAATTATTATTATTATTATTATTATTTAACTTTAATTATGCTTGATGCTTTTGATAGTAAGACAATCTAGATATACATTAGTTTACCAGTTAATTTAGTTACCAGTACAAGCAACAAGTGTCTGATCCAAAAACGGACTTGCTGTATAACGTTCCTTTTCGCAGGACGCACCAAATCTGTTAATCCAGCCAGAGGCATATCGCACCGGAAAAAGAGTCATAAAGTTTTATTATACCTTTTGGACCTGTCCGTCAAAGCTATATATATTATCCGAAAAGGGTCATAAAAATAGTTTTCATAAATTGGGACGCGTCAGTCAAGGAAAGTGGCACCGTATATTCGTGTTTTATCTTGAGAAAAAGTACCTCCCGCGGTATGATCAGAGCAGTGACCTATTAGGTCACTGATCAGAGTCTTGACTGTGCTCATTATCAGTCTATTAATCATTTTAAATGCGGACTTGGGTCCGCGCAGACAGCGGACTGGTCATTCGCCGACAGAAGAGGTCAGAGTGCGCCTTTTTCATGTTGCGGGTCATCCGTATTCAAAAGATAGGACAGGGTAAAAGTGCGCTAATAGAAAATACTGATACAGCTAAGGTATCTTAGCAGGCTTATCATAATCTGCACACTTTTTTTTATCAATTTTTAGACCTCCCAGGAAAGAAAGCTTGTGTATGCTGAAAGGAAGGACAGAACAGACTTCGCGACAGCGTAGGCTGATCCGTTTCTTCCCCATTTTCCACATGCCATAAGATACCTTTAAAGTATATCCTTATGAAATAGTTGATAAAAATGTATCTTCAGATTAATACAACACAATATAAGACAAAACAAATTATAGTAACGCTGCTATTTTACTAAATCAGAGTATTCATAACGCAGAAATAACAATACGGAACATGTTGTATTGAGCAAAAATGCGAACGTTACCATTAACATACGATAAAATAATTAATTTGCCTATTTACTGTACTCTAGTTATAATTTTGCTTCATATTTTATATTATCTGAAATTCCTCACGACCTGAAAGTCCTCACACCCCCTCCCGTGAGCCCCGTAAGCTACTTCCGGTTTTTAACCGGAACCTGAAAAATCTCACGGTCTGACAACGCTCACGCTACACCGGGAGAAGCTTGCAGCGATACCTCATGATAAAATTTTTCATACAGATAGAGCGATGGGATATTTAAAATTTGTTGTGCTAACATCTATCGGGAGTGGGGTGCGCGCGGGGGGGGGGGGGGGGGGGGGGGGGGGGGAGCAAAGGACGTTGACCAACGTAGCAGAACTGCATATAAAAATCCAAGATTTGCAGAGCAAGTGGTTGTCGGGAGACATGGTAGATTCTTGGCTGAGCTGTACTGTGGGCTATTGATCAAACTGTGCTTTCGCGCAGTGTGATCAAAGTCATCGCTGTGTTTGAAAGGAAGAGGGTTCCAGAATGTCAGAGAGAGAGAGAGAGAGAGAGAGAGAGAGAGAGAGAGAGAGAGAGAGTGAGAGAGATAGAGAAAGAGAGAGAGATTATTAAATACATTTTTAATTGGATGAAGATATACGGAACACTGTTGATGAGTCAAATTAAATTACGGGATACTTTTCTCATGATTTTTTTTTTCATCTAGATCATAATCAGAGGGTTAATATCCCTGTTCGTATCTGCGGCTGTAACCGGATACAAGAAAGTTTGAAGTGCGCATGCCCCAAGGACACGACAAACGTTTAAAATACGAAACTCTACACCAGAAAACATTAAAACACTTCACGAAGACAAAACCGGGACAGACAACAACTTGAGGCGCGGACATAAGAGGCTTTTATCATTGATTTTTGTACAAGTCTAATGAAAATATTTATTTTAGCTATTTTTCTTTCTACGTCAATATAAAACGTTTAAGGTGTGAGATTTCTGCTTTAATTCAGTCCTTTTAAGGATCTATTACAGGTTAGATAAACAAACTTGATGGAATAATGGTAAGACGTTCTGATGTTTGGCTTTTATGACAGAAAGCGCGAAACTTGGGAAAAGCTGCCATACAGTACAGTAGTGTAGCCTACTAGACGCTTCCTGGAAGAGGATTCCACTTTCGCTTCTGCAGTCTGCGGATTCTGGGCTAACCTGTATTGCGAACAGTGATTGAGGAATCGTATGATGATGAGCAGGCTCATCTGAGTCGTCCCTGTTGGCATATGTCGTAAGACGCTTTAGTTGTTTTTGCAAGGATTATTTATCTTGTCAGCACGGTGGCCTTCAGTGAAAGTCCTAGAGTTAGATCAAAATGTCCGTACTTTCTGAGCCTATATACCGTTACTAACGCTGGTATGGCGACGGTAAAACATCCCGAACACAAAATACATCATTAATTTGTAATAGACATTTTCTGGTCTTTTTGGACTCATTGGGCCCATTACGAGTCCAACCGTTTTCAGCAATAATAGTTTAGATCCAAAAAACACAACCTTTCCTTTCTACTTTCATTGTAAAACATCATTTCGAATGTCCTAAGCGTTTAAGGAGCCCGGGTGGCTCGGTGAGCTAAGCGTCGGTCTGCTAAGCTAGCGGTTTACCTGGAAGCGGGATTGTTTCCAACCGTAAAGGGTTCCATTGTACACATCTTTTCAGTATCACTACATGTACCACATCGTCCTGATATAACTGAAATACTGTTGAAAATGACGTAAAATCCACCCAGCCATCCATCCATTCGTCCGTCCGTCCGTCCTTTCATCCAGTGTAGTAATGTGAACTGGTAATGGGCAAGAACTTCACCTAACGAGTAAATATATTTGTAATATTTCTTTAAAACTGATATTGTCGAAGGTAAAGGTGTCTTGGTTCCTTAAGTATGTAAAAATTTTCAACATTTATCCAGCGGCAACATAACGTCGCATCAACGTCGATGCAACGTCATGACGTTACATTGACGTTTATTTGACTTTTAATAAATGAGCCGCGACACGAGAAAACCAACAAAGTGGTCATGCGCCCAGTGCAGACTCAGATCAGCCTGGGCATCCACCCAGTCTGATCAGATTCTTTGCTTTGCGCTTTAAGGATAGCTAAGGGTCTAAGCTACCTGCATGCGGACAGCAAAGATTCTGATCAGACTGGGCGGATGCCCAGGCTGATCTGAGTTTTCGCTGGGCGCACATACCACTTTGTTGGTTTTGTCGTGTCGCGGCTCAAATCTTATGTGGTTCCTTAGATAAGTCATGCTCTTTAACCTTCTGTTATGTTTTTTCCGGACTAGATAAGTCTTCCCAGCACCAGAAGCATGGTGCCTTTATTTGGACTACAGATGTAATGATACTTCTAGTCGTAAAACAAGAGCTGTTCATAGCAACAAAGTCTACTTTTTGTCGCACCTGCTTTAGCAAGGTGCGATATAGCCGTCCGGTTTTCCGTCCGTCCGTCCGTCAACCCGTCCGTCCGTTCACATTTACGTCGACCTTGCATTTAAGTCAATTCAAACGACTTTTTCTCCAAAACCACTGCACCTATGGTTCTCAAATTTCACATGCTGCATGACCAGACTGCAGGGCTCAAGAATGATAAAATTTAGCTTGGTCCAGTTTCAAAAATGGCCGCTGTTACTAAAAATATGAAAAACAATAAAACCAACTTTTTCTCCAAAACCACTTGGTATATTTGACTGAAATTTTGCATGCAGCATCAGTTAGGCCTTGGTGTTTAAAACTATGAAAAAAAGCTGTAGCGGAATTAGGTCACAGTGACCTTCTTTCTGTTTACGAGTCTCAGTTTGCTAAAATGCCATTATCTCAACAAAACATGAACAGAATTTAGCCAGTTTCAGTCAAAATGGTCCATTAATGGAGTTTTTACAAATTAAGTGATTGGAGACCATCCAAGATGGCCGCCAGCTACCGTTACTGAAAACAGTAAAAACATGAAAATGACAATATCTCTAGAACCCCTGAATGGAATTGGATCACATTTGTTTCAGAATGATCCTTGCATGAAGCTACTTCAAGATGTTTTAAAATTAACCATCCAAAATGGTCTCCATCCACCGCTACTTAAAATAGCGAAAAACAAGAGAACGATATTCATAAGCTACTGAATGAATTTTTACCAAAGGTACATATGTGACAAAATGATTCTTTCATTGCATATGTATATGTCTACTTCTCGTTCAGTTGTATTATTCTGTATCATACTGTGTTATATTTTGAGGGCCTCATGGAGGATTAGTTTTGTCATTTGCTTAATGTTGTCACCCTCGTTAAATAAAGATTTTACTTACTTACTTGCTTAGTTTTTTTTTTTTAATGTGAAGGTGCAAAGCAGGTGCGACATAGTGTTCCGCGGAACTCTTGTATAGTATATGTTTTCGACAAAGAAAACTTAAAATAAAATTGAAAGAATGTTGATGCTTTAAGTAGTGCAGTGATGATAAAGCCCAGTCATCTGGTCAATGATACTGGTTTAAAACTAGTGGTCATAGAAATGAGCCGCGACACGAGAAAACCAACAATGTGGTTGTGCGCCCACGCAGACTCAGATCAGCCTGGGCATCCGCCCAGTCTGATCAGAATCTTCGCTGTCCGCATGAAGGTAGCTTAGACCCTTAGCCACCCTTTGAGCATTTAACAACGAGTCTGATCAAACTGGGCGGATGCCTAGGCTGATCTGAGTCTGCGCCGGGCGCACAACCACATTGTTGGTTTTCTCGCGTCGCGGCTCAAATTATGCAGTTCACATCCCGAGCAAAGAAGTCCTGCTTATATTTCGTCCAGTCTGAAATATCAGACTTTCACCTTGAGCTAAACAACTTCTTTATGATCAGTTAATTAATACGCAAATACAGATGGCTACGATCGGACTGCTCGGGTCTGCACGCGCCATAAGATCAACTCAATGACTAAGCGCGTTTGAAAGGGTTAACTTTCAAATCAAATCGAACACCCCCATGAGATCAGCCAACGATTATGGGGGTTAACTCATATCGGAACATACCCAATACTATTTCGAGTTATTTGTACAGTAACGTGGTTGGTGCGGAAAGTGCCAACTGTTTGCGACTATGGTAATTCGTTTTTTGGTTTTTTTTGGCCTCATGTTATGAATTTGGATCTAATTGCTACAAAGAAGCAAGTAAATATGAGCCTTAGATATTGTTGCTTTTAAACAATGGTCAGTTTGAAAACAAACAAGCAAAAACAAGACAATATTGTCTGTAAGACTAAGATGGTGCCCCCGTGCGATGCCTGTCCCCTACCCTACCTCCATCACCCCCTAACTTGCCCTGCCCATCTTTTTTTCTTCAAAATGAAATAAACCATCAAATGCTTGTTGTCAGTATGTCTACAGAATCTGTAAAATGTTTCACACTGATTGCTAAAAAAAACAAGAATATTGGTCTGCAAGAACAGAAAAGACCCATTCGGGAGAGGAGAAAAAGTATTGACTGCATGATGGTAGAGTCTGTTAACCCTTTAAGCGCCTGCAACGAAAATAGTTTAATTTAAAAACAGTGTACTCATCATGAGCCCCTCATCTGGATCTACATCGTTTGCCCTGCAGTCTTTGAATTTTAGTATGATATAGCTTGAATGATTATTATTACTTTTTTTTGTTGAAAAATTGCAGAGGTAACTTTTGCCGTCTGCTTTTTAGCGCTTAAGGGTTAACAAATTTTATAGAAAGTCATTTTGAAACAGGTACGATTCTTCAAAAAATACATCTACCAAGATGGAGGGAATGGAGCTCGAGGATCAATTTTTCACAGACCCCGGTCCCAGTTATCACAAGAAACACGAGATTATTAATCCATGGAATTAAATATACCTTTCCTTTTATTTCACCTGTAATGAAAAACTGAAAGACACACTTGTGTCTTTCATTTTTTCATTACAAATGAAATAAAACAGCTTTGCATTAGCTCTATGGATACAACTAAGGTAGTAGAAAACTTCTTTCCAGTAGTTTATACCATGGACTAAGTTTCGCCAGTCTCAAAGTCTAGTTTTATAACAGAATGTTTAATGACAAATATTCTCTTCTATATGGAACACCCCCAGTTAATGGCTGTTTTATGGCCCTGTTATGTTATTCCCTATGTGAAATTGGGATACTTCCTTTGATAAAGTAGCAGTGCCAAAGGGCTATTGCAACGTAGGATTATAGCACCAAATAAACAAGAATATTTGTCTTTAACATCGCATATCCTGGTCCCATTGAATCATTAATATACAAAGGACACGGGCAAACTCTCAGCCCAATGTGGTTTGAAAAGCCGGCACACTATTGCCTCAGATTTATGAAACAGTTGTATGCTATTTCGGGTAGTCTTTTATGTTGGCATACACCTTACTGCCCTCTGTGTAGCGAAGTATAACATCGTGGCAAAATGAATACTGCTCCTGAAAATTACAGAAAACAATTTACATTTAAGAAATGTAACATGAAATTTTTTTGCGAGTACGACTCAATTAGTAGTACACCATGACTGGAATAAAAAAACTTAGGCTGCAGTTTTGTAATATTAGTATATACCAATGTTTTATACACAGCTTTGTTCGAAGAATCAGTTTTATTGCGTCCATATACAGTCTCCCCGTATTTCATCACAGTGCAGATTTGAATTATATGATTTCTGGTTTCGAGGTTATAAAACTTGAGAATAATCTCAAACTCAAAATAATGCACACTGATTGGCTGCTTCCGAGCATGTGCTCGGAAACAGCCAATCAGTGTGCTTTGTTTTGAGTTTGAGAATGTACTCAAGTTTTATAACATCGGGGCCTGGTCGGTGAAGATCAATGAGTTCATTTCGTGTTATATTGAAAATAGAGTCCTTCTTAAGCCCGTGCTATGTGACTTGGCCGGTGTTGCACATGTTACTACTGGTAGTGAACAGACTCAGACAAAATGAGTCTGGTGTTTTCATTTCTTTAGTGCATTCCTAACTTCTAGAGGATCTAACTCTTAAGGAATTAATTATCCTCACTGCAGATGTAATTGGGTGCCGTTTGGCGGCCATAACTTCTCATTATGCAGGATATATAATCCTAATACTTTGGAATCATTGGGCTCATTCCGAGTCAGTTTGAAAAAAGTTTGAAAATTTGCGGTGTTATGTCTTGCTTAACAATATATGTTTCAAAAATTATTTTTCTTCACTGAGCTGGTGTAAAGTGCCGCGTGGCGACCGTAACATGTCTCCCAGTGCTTCCTCATAGCGTCTCTAACATAATTTCTTGTTTTCATAAAATTCAGATTTCAACAGGCCCTGCTGGATCAGTGTTCTCAAGTCAACGTTATGTAAGACAAATAACACTTTAACCCATCTACTGTATCAATGTAATATTTATAGTAAAAACATATTCTCATAGAACCTACAAAAGTCGGAATGATCTGTCGCCGCCTGTGACGAAGACTTCTGATTGTCTGAGGAATTGCCACCTCACCGTCAATCCGCAGTCTCTCCAACACATTCCATATCACGCAGAAAAGTCCGCTTTTATCGGACCCATTCCTGTACAAGATAAGCAGTAGTTATATATAGACATACTCATGAAATGCATAATATAAAATGCGTAATAGTCATAAAGAAACATGAGCAAATAGTGCAGACCCAGATCAGACGAGATACTGCACAAATTTGGCACAAAAAATTAATAAGACTATTTTTGTAAGCTATACACATATGGTTACATGGGTACAAAATAACACACGTGCCAATTATCAGAGTATTCAATTGACAAGTACAAGCAATATAGTTCCTACTGTAGACAGTAAATAAGTAAAAAAATATGAAAATAGTAACGGCCACCTTTTGTTAAGTTAATGTACATTGTCTACAACCTATCTACATTAAGGTTACAGGTCGGCACAATTACGCACATGATGATTATATGCGTACAAAGTGAAAATAGAAGAGGGTATGTTTTAAACAGGCTATATACATTTAATACAGCCTATCTACGAAGGGTACAAAGTGGCACACGCCTTACTTGATGTCTTCTGCTAATATTTTATATTGTGCATCGCCGAACACCTGGGTACACTGCGTACATTGCTTACAAGTTAAAATAGAAAGGGCCACCTTTTGTAAAGTCTATGTACATTGTCTACAACCTATCTTCATAGAGGTTACAGGTCGGCACAATCGCATACTTGATGATTATAGATAATATTCTGGTCCAATACCTCGAAATATCTGCGTACACTGCGTACAAAATGAAAATAGAAGAGGGTATGTTTTATAAAGGCTATGTACATTTAGTACAGCCTATCTACATAAGGGTACAAAGTGGCACATGCCTTACTTGATGTCTTCTGCTAATATTTTATATTGTGCATCTCCGAAAACCTGGGTACACTGCGTACATTGCTTACAAGTGAAAATAGAAAAGGCCACCTTTTGTAAAATCTATGTACATTGTCTACAACCTATCTACATAAAGGTTACAGGTCGGCACAATCGCATACTTGATGATTATAGATAATATTCTGGTCCAATACCTCGAAATATCTGCTTACACTGCGTACACTGCGTACAAAGTGAAAATAGAAGAGGGCATGTTTTGAAAAGGCTATATACATTTAATACAGCCTATCTACATAAGGGTACAAAGTGGCACACGCCGTACTTGATGTCTTCTGCTAATATTTTACATTGTGGATCTCCGAATACCTGGGTAAACTGCGTACATTGCTTACAAGTGAAAATAGAAAAGGCCACCTTTTGTAAAGTCTATGTACATTGTCTACAACCTATCTACATAAAGGTTACAGGTCGGCACAATCGCATACTTGATGATTATAGATAATATTCTGATCCAATACCTCGAAATATCTGCTTACACTGCATACACTGCGTACAAAATGAAAATAGAAGAGGGCATGTTTTGAAAAGGCTATATACATTTAATACAGCCTATCTACATAAGGTTACAAAGTGCCACATGCTTTACCTGATGTCTTCTGCTAATATTTTATATTGTGCATCTCCGAAAACCTGCGTACACTGCGTACATTGCTTACAGGTGAAAATAGAAAAGGCCACCTTTTGTAAAGTCTATGAACATTGTCTACAACCTATCTACATAAAGGTTACAGGTCGGCACAATCGCATACTTGATGATTATAGATAATATTCTGGTCCAATACCTCGAAATATCTGCTTACACTGCGTACACTGCGTACAAAGTGAAACTAGAAGGGGCATGTTTTGAAAAGGCTATATACATTTAATACAGCCTATCTACATAAGGGTACAAAGTGGCACACGCCTTACTTGATGTCTTCTTCTAATATACTGAGAAAAATAAATTTAGCAAGTTTTCCAAGGGGTTGTGAAATTTTCTTCAGGGATAGTATTTCCCGGTTTTGATCGCATATAGTTAGTTTAAGTTAGGAGACTGCGATTACATCAATCTTGGACAAAAAGATGTCTTAACGCACATTTGACATCACTTTAAATGAATTCACTCTTTGCTCGGAATTCACTCTTTGCTTAACAAAGAAAATTGTCAAAATGCTTTTGAAAGGTTTTAACTGGGTCTTTGAACCAGGAAACCGTAAATGGGTTTGCAAATAAACGCATGAGGAGCCGGCAATAGGGCACGTTAGTTTGACGTTAACCTGCCGAAAAATTCAACCGACAATTTTAACATTATCAATTGACGTTTCGACTCGAAACTTTTTGCGCTTTATTACTGTCAATTTGGGGAACACCATCATGCAAAAAGATTACCCCAGGCAATCCATTTGTTACAATACAACGACCAGAACCTTTCAAGATTTGAATGGAGGCGTCAAGTTTACGTTATGATGGAAATTGACAAAATCTGTCGATACGCAATGACCCTTATGCGCACTTAGAGAAGAGAAACTTTAAGTTCAATACTGCTGATGTCAAGAGGATCTTTGATGGTTTCAAAAACTGAAGTCAGAATGACGTAACTGTCGAACCTGGTGTAGTTAAATCTGCGGGAATAGCGCCAATTTACAGCAATAAATTGCTTGAAAGTGTTCTGATAATTTACAGGCCACGCTATTGCAGTTTGGTTCAAGATTTTGGAACAGTTCGTTAACGGTGACTTTTGCTCAATCTCAATTGCTTTGTGAATGCCAATTTTGACGGCGTCATAAGCACATTTACGTTTATCCTTGTTACAATCTTTTAGCACACAACACTGTGTACTTGTTCGCAAATGTCTATGCCGCCGCAAATTTGCTCTTGTGTAAGATTTGAAGATGAAACAGCGTCTGAAAAAGATGAGCTGCATAAAGGATTTATGGCATTTTTGGGGTTAAACCCTTGGGTGCAAATCTGACGCGATTCTGCTGTTTAAATACTTTCATACTTAATTTTTGGTTTTCCGGTACCCAAAATGATACCTTACACAGCGGAAACAATACAATTTCCTACTTTTTAAATACGTCTGAATTATACGCTCATTTGTAAAAACTTGCTTAATTTATTTTCCTCAGTATATTTTATATTGTGCATCTCCGAAGACCTGGGTACACTGCGTACATTGCTTACAAGTTAAAATAGAAAGGGCCACCTTTTGTAAAGTCTATGTACATTCTCTACAACCTATCTTCATAGAGGTTACAGGTCGGCACAATCGCATACTTGATGATTATAGATAATGTTCTGGTCCAATACCTCGAAATATCTGCTTACACTGCGTACACTGCGTACAAAATGAAAATAGAAGAGGGCATGTTTTATAAAGGCTATGTACATTTAGTACAGCCATCTACATAAGAGTACAAAGTGGCACATGCCTTACTTGATGTCTTCTGCTAATATTTTATATTGTGCATCTCCGAAAACCTGCGTACACTGCGTACATTGCTGTACCCTTATGTAGATAGGCTGTATTAAATGTATATAGCCTTTTCAAAACATGCCCCTTCTAGTTTCACTTTGTACGCAGTGTATGCAGTGTAAGCAGATATTTCGAGGTATTGGATCAGAATATTATCTATAATCATCAAGTATGCGATTGTGCCGACCTGTAACCTTTTTGTAGATAGGTTGTAGGCAATGAACATAGACTTTACAAAAGGTGGCCTTTTCTATTTTCACTTGTAAGTAATGTAAGCAGTGTTCCCAGGTTTTCTGAGATGCACAATATAAAATATTGGCAGAAGACATCAACTAAGTCGTGTGCCACTTTGTACCCTTATGTAGATAGGCTGTATTAAATGTATATAGCATTTTCAAGATGACTTTCAATATGACAGTGCTACAATGACTAATGAACCTTATGGTTCTGTAGTTGTGCCACACAGTTATAGGTTGTCCTTTTTAGGGAGTGTAATATCATGGGGATGGCCATTCTCCTGTTCTTCTGGATTAGAGGTTATAAAACTTGAGTATAATCTCAAACTCAATGTGCTCGGAAGCAGCCAATCAGTGTGCTTTATTTAACTTTAGGAATGTAATCAAGTTTTTAAACCTCCGGGCCAGATCTTGTTACAAATCTTTATCAAAGCATCAAGCATGGTCTCTCGGCCTGCTTGAACAAGCTCTGTTGGTAAACTATCAATTTCTGCGGCACAAAATTGTTGAGGCTGTGATAAAAAATGGTTGAGACTGTGAGGAAACAAAATATAATTATATTATTTAACTCGTTAAGCGCCAAAAAGCAGACGACAAAATTTATGTCTACAAAAATTAAAAAAAATGCCTCGTCTTAAACATTTCATATTGATAATTCAAAGACTAGAGGGCAAACAGTGTAGATCTAGATGAGGCGGCTCATAATGAGCCGCCTCAACAGGATCTACGCTGTTTGCAAATTCTCCTAATTTCGTCACAAGTGCTTATGTTTTCAAGGTTAAGGCTACTTACAGGCATTTCACGACTATTGGGCGATATATGTCAGTAAAATATGCCTTTTCAACCACTGCTATGAGGTCCATAAATGCCTTGACATCTCTTGGAATACATTGTTCCTGATTCCATTTCCTTAATACATACTGGTTTACTATTCTGCTCTCAGACTGAAACATAATTCTATACAATATACACTAAAACCAACTTGTAACCGACCCCTTGTTTTTCAGCTTTTGGTTTTATTTACATTTTACAGAGGAAGAAACAGTTTTGTATATGTATTAAAAGTTCCTGTAATTGCTCGACTATCATAAAATATGTGTCAGAAGTTTCATTCCAATCAATAATAAAACGCAAAAACTATTAAACTTTAAAACGTAGTCGGTTAGAAGTTGGCTTAAGTAGACATTCAGCAAAATGTATTAGGGTTGAAAATTACTTTTTTACATGGCGCAATCAAACTAATCTAATTCTTCTAGAATTCTTGCTTTGATTGTGCATTATGTTTTTGCTTTAGGCACCTTTAGCTCAGTTTTGACAGTAAATAAAGATACAAACATAAACTAAATGAGAATATCATTTTCAAATATAGAAGAAACATACTTCCATTCTAAGTGCTCAAATGTATAATACTGTTGCCAGTGTTTTGAAAAATGATATGAAATGAGCAAAGTAGTCTTACTTTTGATGCTGTTGAATTTATGTTAAAGGAAAACACTCACTAAAAACATAAATCAAGTTAAAATTATAAAAAACTGATAAGCAATTAAATGGTGAAAATTTCTTGAGAATCGAGCTAAAAGTAACAAAGATATGAAGGTTAAAAAACTTCAAAATGGCGGTCACGGAGGCCGCTTTTTTTTTAAATTCCAGTCACATGATAAATATTTAAATTTTGAATAAATGCAAAACTTGATTTATTTAGCCGCATCATTTGGCATAAATCATTTCTATTAAACTATGTTTGAAACTGAATTTATTTATGATTTTAAAATTTCAGTGTGCGCTTATGATGCCATTTACTCACAGATTTGCTGGTTCCCACCTCAATATTTCAATATTTATAAGCTTTCAAATATTTCTTAACTTAAGTCCGATTTTCATAAAATTTTCGGCACACTTTATGTTCTATAAAAGTCTTCAGTGTTTCCCTTTAACTTTATCTATATGAGCCGCGACACGGGAAAACAAACAAAGTGGTTTTGCGCCCAGCGTAGACTCAGATCAGCCTGGGCATCCGCCCAGTCTGATCAGAGTCTACGCTGACCGCATTGAGGTAGCTAAGACCCTGAGCTACCCATTAAGTGTTTAGCGAAGTTTCTGATCAGACTTGAGAGATGCCCAGGCTGATCTGAGTCTGCGCTGGGCGCACAACCACTTTGTTAGTTTTCTCGTGTCACGGCTCATATTTGATCGGTATGCCTGTTATCGATGATGTGCTGTTTCATTTTGTCATATGCTTTTCTCCTTTTTTCGGTGTTTAGGGTGGGTTTATGTTTTGTGAGTATGGCTTTTCCTGGGAATCTTCCATGATATCCTTTTCTATTACATCCCCTCTTTGTTAGATTTGGTGCACTTGTTGTCGCCACAGGCACCTTACACAATGGATAGTTTAGCCATAGCTTGTCTGTTCCATGCAACAACGTTTTTCAGTCAGAATTAAAACAAGGGCTTCGCAAGCGGCGCATAATACGCCCGTTTCAATGTCCTAAAGGAGTTACAGAATGAACAAGATTGTTTACAAAAGGATAAACGGGCAGACAAACAGGGGCAACCACTCTATAATTAACTAGAACTGTCAGCGAATCGGACTATACCCCCGCTTAATTGCTTAAATCAAATGGTGTTATTTTCGTAACAAAAAGCATAAAGAGGGAGAGAAATCATTGTTACCATGTTCACCAAATATAAATGGTTGCTGTGAAATCTGTTACAAAAAATTACATTATTCAAAGTCAGGAGAGAAAGAAAATGGGAAAAATAAAGGGAAGAATAAGCAGGAGAAGACTGGTTCGCAATCCCACAATACAACAAGTTATCATCAAGCTGCATACAAAAATCCCTACTATAACTTAGAGAGGCATAGAAATTTTTTGCGAAAAAATGCATTATTCAAAGTAAAGAGAAAAAGAAAATCGGCCAAATACAGGGAATAAAAAGAGACGAAGTCTGGTTCTCAATCCTATACTACAGTAAGTCACCATTAACCTGCATACCAAATATGACTAATCTAGCTTGCATGGTTGTGGAGAAAACTTTCATGAAAAAGTTCATTATTCAAAGTATGGAAAGAAAGAATATTGGACAAATACAGGGAAGAATAAGAGAAAAAGGCTGGTTCTCAATCCCACGATACAACATATCGTCATCAACCTGCAAACCAAATGGGACTACTCTAGCTTGCTCGGTTGTGGAGAAATCTTTGACGAAAAATTTTATTACTCAAAGTATGGAAAGAAAGAATATTGGGCAAATACAGGGAAGAATAAGCAGAAAGACTGGTTCTCAATCCAACGATACAACATATCGTCATTAACCTATACAACATAGCGTCAACCTGCATACCAAATATGACTACTCTAGCTTGCATGGTTGTGGAGAAATCTTTGACGAAAAATTTCATTATTCAAGTAGGGAAAGAAAGAAAATCGGACAAATACAGGGAAGAATAGGCAGGTGAAGGCTGGTTCTCAATCCCACAATACAACATGTCGTCATCAACCTGTATGACAAATATGACTAGTCTAGCTTATATGGTTGTGAAGAAATCTTTGATACAATCTTTGAATAAGGGAGATAACCTAAATACACTAGATATACCATTTCTAGTTCTACTTTTTTCCCAATATATTGTACAAGAAAACTATACACAAAAATAGCCTATAAGAACTAATGAAAGGGATTCACTCTAAAACGAAGAAAGGTAGAGCAGCCATTGTCGTACGCGACACATCGTTAGGACTTCATACACATAGCTATGAAGTTTTATAAAGATATCCCAAACGGTTATCTAGTTATGGCGCGTACAAGACTTACAGGGAAAAAAAATAATCAAAGGGGCATAACTTCAAAAGTAAGAAAGGAGGAGCAACCATTCTTGTACGCGACACGTTCCCCCACTCTAATACATACGTCTACCAAATTTCATGAAGATTTCCCAAATGGTTACTGAGTTATGGCGTGTACAAGAATGTTTACGGACGGACAGACGGACGGACGGACAGCGCCACGACATAATACGTCCGTTTTTTCAAAATGGGCGTATAAAAATGCGTATAGATTTACTGCCGTCTCCTAATGTTAATTTGCACGTGTAAAATACCATGAGGAAGCGGTTATAGATCTGTAGAAAAGATGCATTTAGATAATTAGTTTATAACATAACTTCTACGTAATAGCGCAAAACAACACAACACTAGATATAGTCATGAAATTCCTGGATAGTCATACCTCTTCCGTGTAAGTGAATTTGATAGTTCTGACACTGTAAGATGGCGTCCCTGTTACCTTTACCAGTTCAACCGCAAAGGGTCCGTGGTTCACTGAAGAGTTCTGGCGGGGAGCAATAGCCTAAAATTATAGAAAAAACAAATCTAGGTAAAACTAGAAATGTGTCCATATGACACGGATGCCCCCGCCTAGTGCCCTAAGTAAGATGGCGCCTTGTTTAAAGTACTGACACTTGTAGCATAGCTAGGTTCACAAAGGCAGACGTCTGTGGTACATGTTTTATTGTTTTCTTTGGGCAGATGTACTGTGCTTCTTGGATCAAGAGAAGTGTGTGTGTGTGTGTGTGGGGGGGGGGGGGGGGTTGTCATGACTGATATGTGATGACATTCTGTATCTAAACGCAGAAATGGATGCCATGTAACTTTCCAAAAGAAATAGCCCAGAAACAAGTAATTTTTCAAAAACTAACAAATGGTAACCCTTATTGTAGGAAATGAAGTCGAAAAAGAGCCATAACTTCCACAATAATGGACGCATTTTTTCCCAACATCGAACTTGACCTGTATTTTATGATTATATACCTGTGTATAAAAATATGAATTCAATACACCAATGCTTTCAAAAGACATCGAACGGAAACCATTTTTTCATACAAAATGAAGTCGAAAAAGGGCCATAACTCCCACAATAATCGCAGATTTTGCCCAACGTCGAACTTGACCTGTATTTAATGATTATATACCTGTATATAAGATATGAGTTCAATACACCAATACTTTCAAAAGATATCGAACGGAAACCAGTTTTTCATACAAAATGAAGTCGAAAAATGGCCATAACTCCCACAATAATTGACGGATTTTGTCCAACATCGAATTTGACCTGTATTCTATGATTATATACCTGTGTATAAATATGACTTCAACAAACCAATGCTTTCAAAAGATATCGAACGGAAACCAATTTTTCATACAAAATGATGTCGAAAAAGGGTCATAACTCCCACAATAATCGACGGATTTTACCCAACATCGAACTTGACCTGTATTTTATGAGTATATACATGTAGCTGTTTATGAAATATGAATTCAATACACCAATGCTTTCAAAAGATATTGAACGGAAACCATTTCGTACGGACAGCGGTGATACTATATGCCCCCCCCCACCTCCCATTTTAATGGCGGAGGCATAATGAAACAAATTCTTACGTTTCCATATCTGACAAATATACAAATGAGTACTCGTGCAGTTTAAGTGCACATTCTTTCCTTTCAGAGAGCTGACTCCCTTTAATGCCGAGAAAATGGAATAGCCTTTAAATAGAGTTTCGGTGCCCAGGGAAGCAGACAGAAAGTCTTGAAAGTTGCCCCCTTCGAAAAAGTGGCAGAAAAACGCCTATTGCCTCACCTATACCTCTTAAAAAGATTGTGTTCTAGGCAGTGATTTTCTTTTACTCTTAAAGGTATACTCCCTCGTATTTCATTATGAAATAACCACAAAAGAATTAAACGGATTAGTTGTATGCAACACAAATAAGAATTGTGCAAAAAATCTTCATCCAAAAAGTCTCAAGTTGGTACGGAGGCAGAGACGATATAGCATTGCGAACCCTTCTTGAATATTCATTAACATTTTTTCGTCATACATTGATTGACTCCAACATGGGAATAAAAAGGCGTTTCTGCAAGCACGCTTTGCATTTTATGAATAGTGGAGTAAATAACCTTACAATAGCATTAATCTCTAATCCGTGCACGTGAGATCTTTTCAGCCAATAACTGTCCGATGTTGGTTAAAGAAAGGGCTTAAGATTATTCATGATATAACTTTTCCCTGATTAACCATGATTACTGGGAGTACCAATATTCGATTTTGGCGGGAATGACGACCCGGTATTCCCGCGTTTGTATATATTTTCTTAAATTCTCCTACTTCCAGTGACCGGCACAAATTATAAATTTGGTAGATAAAAGTACTTTTACTATAAATCATCTTTATGTCTTTGATACGATTTTTCGTGAAAAATTTGAAATTTAATAGAAACATATCATGGCTTATATCTTTAATTCAGACTTTCATTTTGGCGACAACTCAGGTCCGTCATAGTTTTAATTTTTATTTTTAATGATTTTATATATACTAGTACTGTGATGCTTCACTGATGAGTAAGAGGCTTTACTCAGAAAAAAAAGATTTTCCATTCTGGCTAAAAGTAAAGGACTCTAGTAGTTGATTCATGGACTTATCGGTTTTATCCAATTTTGGACAAAGATGACGGAAAAGCATGGAAGAACAAACGCCGAATGAAAATTCTCGGGCTTCACCAAGAGAAAAGCGACAAATCGATGCGAAAAGAGCGGGCTGTTTGCGATTATGTCCAGTAGTTAACCTACCGACCATTTTAAGGTGCTTCAGTCCCGAGCTGCACTTTCTTACTGAAATACGACAAAAGTGGGGGGGGGGGGGGGGGGGGTGTCTCCATAAGGGCCATTTTCTGGTTACAAATGGATTTGCACCAAACCTCACCAATCTGTACTTGTAAGTGATGGCTTTCATATACTGAAATACTGATCTCATCGAAAGCGCATTTTGAGTGGAGCGCAGTGTCAAAATGGGTGGGGTATTTCACCCCATACCTTACCATGTATCATTTTATTCAATTATCTCAATAAGTAACAATGACAGATTTACCATTATGATTTGAAATAATACAGGTTTTTTTTATAGGTTTTATTCAATTTAATTCCAATAGTCCAATAGGACTTTGAGGATACAACATTTGCACATATATGACAGACAGTACAGAGTATACATTTCAAAACAAAAACAAAATACATGTACAATGAAACATCGTATCTACTATATGTGACACATACTATAATATAACTCACACTGTGACAGAGTGGTGTAAGTTGAAGAAAAGTAGGAAAAATAGCGAGAATAATAGACACCCAGAGGTGCATACAACGTCAAAAATGACGTCGTGTCAACCTCGGTCTGACGTCCTGGCACATAACCGAACTCGACACGACACCACCCCGACACTGCATGACCGATCTGAAGTATGCATAGTGGGGTCGAGTGGGTGGGTAATGGGGGAGAAAGAGATAATGCCATATACAATTTCTATAAATATGCATTAACATACATTCGTATGATTTACGTAAAATTAAACACAGTTATCAACAGCAAAAAGTACATTCTCTCTTACCTTAAATGCTTGAAGGAACTCTTTCAGATTTTTATTTTAATATGTATAAATAGCTAAATTTGACAAAAGTTTAGAATTACTGGATTTGATAAGTTCAACAAATTTGTCCATGCTAGGTCTGTTCCAATAAAACTGATCTATATACTTACGCCTTAAAGAATCATACAATCGGCACTCAAGAACAAAATGATATTCGTCTTCAAGACAATTACAAATATTGCATAATCTTTCACTAACAGGTTTATAAGGTCTAGCCCACCTTCCGGCCTCAATTTCTAGCCTATGAGAAGAAACGCGTAATCTGGATAGAGCATTACGGAATTTCAAAACTTTTATAGAATCAAGATATACTTTTGGGCTGAAATCGGCTATATTAATATAAAAAATTGCACGACTTGAACCATTAAGCCTTTGATACCAGTTTTGAAGAAAATTATCATTTAACCTTTGCTTAAACAAACTTAAAAACAATTGTATATTCCCAACACCTTGATTCAACCATACCTCGTAAAATCCCATTTTCGATAACAAGTCCTTCACTAACCATGCCCAATTTACCTTATTTTGCCGCACCGCTAAATCTGACAGCATCATTTTATAAATATACTTAATGTACTTACAATCATCACACATTAATATTTTGAACCAGTATTTAATAACAATATAACATCTCCTAACAGAAAGTGAAGTTCGGCCCAATTCTCCATAAATAAAATCATTTTGCGTACTTTTTTTAACACCGAGTAACTTTTCACAAAAATGTAACTGTACACGTTCAACCGTATTAGCAGGAATAAATCCCCAAACTTCACTACAATAATTTAATATAGGTAATATCAATTTATCAAACAGATCCATCAGATGACTTGTAGTTAAAGTTGTAAAATTATAAACATATTTTTCCAAAATGAATAATGCTTTTCGGGCCTGCCCAGCTAACATGTTTGTGTTTCTGTAAACGAACCACCGGTTGTAAAAACTACTCCTAAATATGTGAACTTACTCTCAATTTTTAATTTTGTATTTTCAAAAGTAAACTCTAAATTTCTTGGTAATATTCCACCCTTCCTGAAAACCATTACTTTTGTTTTTGTTGTATTTACTTTAAGTTTCCATCTCTTTGAGTATAATTCTAGCAAATTCAAACCATTTTGTAAACCTTCAGCATCACATGAAAATATAACCATATCATCGGCATAAAGTAAGATAAAGAGTTTAATCAATCCAATATCTATACCTTCAATGCCGTGGGTAATGAATTCTTCTTCCAGATCACTTAAAAACATAGAAAATAAAAAGGGGGATAATCATTCCCCTTGTCTAACTCCAAGCATACAGGAAAATTCGTTACTAAGTTGATTTTCATACCTTACTCTTGATTTCACACAATTATACATTGACCTGATTATATCTAAAATATTTCCCCGAATACCTAATTTAATTAATTTGAACCACAAATTGTCTCTAACAATATAGTCGAAGGCCTTGGTAAAATCTATAAATGCGCAGAATAACTTTTTACCTTGATTTAACATGTGCGATATTAGACCATGTAAAATAAAGACATTATCAACGGTACTCATTCCTTTTCTGAATCCAGCCTGTGCTTCAATGAATACATAATAATTTTCTGCCCAATCATATAATCTGTTATTGACAATGCGAGTAAAAAGTTTACCTATACAACCCTCTATAATTATTTACATCATTTAAACTACCCTTTTTATGCAATGGAACTACTAAACCTTCAGACCATGACTCTGGAAAATATCCAAGTTCAAAAATAATTATTAAACATAGTATGAACTGTGTTTAGCAAAGCCTCCTTCCCGTAGTATAAAAACTCATTGATAAACAAATCTGAACCGCCACTACGACCAAGTTTAAGTTGACGTAATGCATTTTCTATTTCTGAAAAAAGTAATCTCTACATTAAGTTCGCTGAACATAACTTGTAGCTCATTTTGTAAATATCTCTCATTAAAAAACAGCACATCTTCATCAGGCACAAAAAAGGGATCGGAAGGATTATTTATTGCCTTAAAATATCTTTCGAAAGTACACAAATTGACATTTGACGAGGATTTAATGTTAGCCGATTCTTTCGACAATTTCCAGTATAGTTTAGCATTACCAAATTTAGCATTTTCCAGCCGTAAAGTTTTCTGTTTATCAAAATCATACCTTGCTCGGCGAATAGTTTTCTTAAAATCTGATCTAGCCTTTGCCATCGCCTCACGTGACGCGGGATCTTTATGTAGTCTAAATAAGTTTAATTTTTGTAAAAATATATACCGTTTTTCTTGACAAAGTTCGTTAAACCACGGATTTTCCCTGTTTTCATCGTAATCAAAATTATAACCAACTTTACATTCCTTGAAAAACGGGGAACAAACATCTGATAAGATTTCATTGAAGCTCGTTAAATATGAATTTACTGCATCTTGATCGGTGCTGTTGGAGATAGTTTCGTTAAGATTCTGTAGTTTTTGTTGAACACAATTTGACCTACATTTCGACTTGTACTCATCAACCAGATCAGCATTCCATAAATATTTACCATTTACAGTTTCAAAAGAAGAGCTATTATCCGAAATATTCGTATTTTTGACAGGAAATTCTAAAAACAGTTTAACACAACAATGATCAGACAAAATATTGGGATCCTCAATGTCAAAGGAACATATAAAATCAAACAATTCTTGTTGTGATAATATTAATCAATGACGCTACTGCCGTTTGAACCGATGTACGTGTATTTGCCGACGTTAGCATCGCTCCCCATTCTACCATTCAAAATGCGTAATCCAGTTTGTCGACATAATTCCAGAAGTAATAGACCGTTCGAGTCCGGGCGTGCTGTGTCTTGCGATACGCGCTGGGAAATATCAAAATCGACCGTATATTCGTCAGGCAATACAGGTACATGGCGAACGGTATCGTCAACAACATAATCGGGACATGTATCGGTCCGTGCATTAAAATCGCCGCAGACTAGTAAGTGTGCTTTTTCATTTGCAATATTCTCAATATAAACTATAGAGTTCATCAAACGATCAAAAATATTGGTTTCGACCATCGACTGTCGGCTAGAACCATCGGGAAGAACTGTTACGCAGAAGGTTTTACACTCGGTCGACACGGGTGTAGAGCCTTATGCGTCGCCAGGACGGCGGAGGGTGACTTCCGGTTAAAGGGTTATCTACTAGTGTAATACACTAACAAGGAAACTCTAACAACGTTAGAATTTTTTAAGTTTATATATAATGTAAATTCTTTATACAACAATACAATTTACAACTGCCACAATTACAATAATATACAACACATTAGTTCATGTCGCTGGCCCAAGTAAGGTGTTTGTTTCAAACCTGTAATCGATTTGCGTACAATACGCAAATAGATTACCGTCTGACGTCAACACCGTACTCGGCTCAGCGCCATGAACTAAAGAAAAACACAAAGGACAAAAAAACGTTAGTTTGAGCTCATACAAAAAAAACAAGGCCTTATGTTGGTAGACTTCACTTTGTCGTTCCCTGGATCATGTCATGGGCCAGTCCATATATCATGAGGAACACCAACTTATAATTACACGTGCACGCTTATATACTGGTCGCTCCCTGGATCGTACCAGGGACCAGTCTATATATATTAAAACACCTTAGTGGACGAACACTGTCCCACACTTGATGTGACCTTCAGATCTTATCACAGAATCTGGCAAAACTGTGCTAACCACTTCCGCCTACATTTTGTGCTTCCCGCCTCTGCTTGGGAACCTTGCACAAACGGCGTTGTAACTGCCTCTACCCGGGTTGGTATTAACCTGGAGACGTAAATCGAATCTCCAGGTGAGACGTGGCTCTAAGCCCTAACAGCTGACTGCCGGACTTGATGTGCCTAAAAATAACGAACTTACACTTAATACATTGTAACTACATAATAACAATACGTAAGACTTGGGCCTGTCTTGGAAATACCATACAACGCCCTCGGCGAATGCCGAGCATAACGTGTACACGCCAGCCGTGTCACTAGACACGACTCGCGCTCACGATGTAAAGCTAAAAGTGTGCTTACCACTTCCGCCAATGAAGAAACGTAGATCCTACTACGCATGTGCGTCGAAGGATCTGACGTCAAACATTGTCAAGAAGTATACTGACGTCAACAGGCATTACCATGACATACCCCACATAAAACATGAATAATCTAAACAATGACTTATTTACATTAAATTGATTGACCAAAATCTAACTCGCATATGTATTAATTCATTTCTTTAAACTAAGCGTAATACCATTTGCCATAGAATATAATAACTGAATAAGCGTTTCTAACACATTTGGGATCATAACGTTTGATCTGACATCATGACATCAATGATGTTATATCATATGACGCCGTCTAATGAAGGCAAATCAAACGCATGATGACCAAATGTTACCATTATAACTTATGGAAAAAACCCTTAATGCGGTGCATGCTATGGCGTCAATTGACGTCACGAGTATATAAATTAGTTCCATTACAAATCAATCTACTTCTATAGGCCACGTATACGTGAAACTAATATAAAAAGTGCTGACGTCGCAATAACATGAATGCAACTGACGTCACATGAATAACATGAATACAACTGACGTCACTGGACGTCAAATAGACGCACACCATTGCAACCAACATCAGTGATATAAACTATTTCCGAAATTTACAAAACTTCCTAATATACAAATATTATGCGCAGCATGCTTACTAACAAAATCGGTCGACACATGCGCAGCCTGATCACTGCCAACAAAATCAAATTTCCGAAATTTACAAAACTTCCTAATATACAAATATTATGCGCAGCATGCTTACTAACAAAATCGGTCGACACATGCGCAGCCTGATCACTGCCAACAAAATCAAATCAGTCGACACATATAATCATACCATATCAATCAAAAGTCACATTTTTCATTCTTAGCCAAACAATTCTAAATAAATATAATAAAATCTTACCCTTCTAGGTCTTAACACAGAATCTGGGCACACAACAATATAACATCCATCAAGAATTAAACAGCCACGTCTAACTTTTCATTAAAAGATAGGCGTATAAATACTATGCGTCTCACATTAAAATCATGCAACACACTTTCCACAATCAAAAGACTCGTGCAGGTATTCACCTTAAAATCATGCAATATGCTGTCCACGAGAGGTATTCACAAACAACCCATGCATAACGTAGTCACAATTTCCGTAAACGTTTTATTACCACAGTTACCCTAAAAACTGTAGCCTTACTGATTGAAAGGATTAAAATAATCTCGACGACATAGTGGACGATTAGATCCATTTCGTAACATAGGTTTCCCCTTAGGGAGAAAAAAACATAACAATGTTTCTTTTCTGAAATAGTACGAAATGCGATCGAATCGTAGGCTATGTCAAAACTGGAAAACTAGCTATATACACAACAACGGTGCGATGCATAACGTGGCCAAACTATCTACTAAGGTAGTCCGCCCCCAAATTATCTTGGCCGCGGATAGCAACGATCCTGAATCTGTACGGCTGTAATTTCATGGCCCAACGCATGATTCGGGGATTGAGCACCTTAGCTGTCTGCATATAAGACAAAGGTTTGTGGTCAGTTTCAAGTAGGAACTCCGCCCCATACAGGTACTTACGAAATTTCTCAACACCCCAGATAATACCCAAACATTCCTTCTCAATTACAGAGTAGTTCTTTTCCCGAGGTAACAATTTCTTGCTAGCATAAGCAATCGGCAAACGACCTTCACCTTCGAACTCCTGAAGCAAAATAGCTCCAAGACCAACGTCTGAAGCGTCTGTTCGAAGTACAAACGGGTTACCTTCTTGAAAAACAGGTAAGCGAAGAATAGGACTAGACGTGAGCCTACTCTTCAGGGTTTGAAATGCCCTTTCATGCTGATCTTGCCAATCTTTGATAGAATTAGGTCTATCCCGTTTAGTTAAATCAGTCAGAGGAGAAGCTATGGATGAGAAATTTGGGATAAAACGACGGTAAAACCCAGCTAATCCCAGAAAAGATTTAATTTGCCTTTTCGTACATGGACGAGGAGCATCTCTGATAGCCTGTATCTTGTCCTCTTGCGGTCGTACCGTCTGTCCGACGATATTGTGACCAAGGCACTCGATACTGCCATAACCGATCATGCATTTAGATGGTTTTGCCGTCAATTTGGCCGACCTGAGCCGATCTAACACTTGACGTAATGACGTCACATGATCCTTCCATGTTTCAGTAAATATCCACATGTCATCAACAAAGCTGTCAACATTTGGGAGATTGGACAATATGATTCTCATTAACCTACAAAATGAGGCTCCCGAATTGACCAAACCGAAGGGCATAGTTTTAAACTGGAATAAACCCTTAGGCGTTTCAAATGCCGTCAAAGGTTTAGACCTTTCAGTAAGACTGACTTGCCAATAACCCTTACTCAGGTCCATCTTTGTAAAGAATCTATGTCCCGACATTTTATTGATAACCTCCTCCATATTTGGCATAGGTTCTGCATCGAATTCCGTCACTTTGTTAAGCTTCCGGAAGTCGATACAGAATCTAACTGATCCGTCTTTCTTCGGAACTAGGACAACAGGAGATGAATACGGTGAAATCGACGGCTCGATTACCCCTAAATCCAACATATCCTGTATCTCCGTCTCCATGACGTTACGCGTCTTATACGGGATAGAATAACCCTTCGTCCGTATGGGTTCTGACGTGAGTAGTTTGATATCGTGCTGTATTTGATCAGTTCGACCGGGTAAACTTGATAGTACATCCGGGTACTGTTTAATCAACGCTTCAACCTCCATACGTTGTTCTGACGTTAACGTATCTGAAATACTGACGTCGTTATAAGTTTCCGGCTCTTTAGCTGTCGGAAAAGCACAATCATCAAGAGAAAATTCATCACTACCATCGTCATCAACCGACTCTGTAGTCTCAGTCGACAATAAACAATGTGACGGCACAGTACGACGTTCGACATACTGTTTCAGCATATTAGCATGATATGTACTCACGACACCATTGACGTCGATTTTATAGTCCATTCTATTCACCACCTCTACTACTTCATATGGACCCTTCCACTGCAATAACAGTTTATTACTGTCAGTTGGCAGTAATAACAGTACTTTATCTCCCACGTTAAATTTACGCGACCTAGCGCGTTTGTCATAATAAGCCTTTTGCTTTACTTGTACTTTCCGTAAATTATCATGTGCTAACTTACACGTCTGCTCTAACCGTTCTCTCAACTCAATTACGTACTGGTACGTAGACAGAACCTGCTCATCCTGTACCTCTTCAGACCATAATTCACGTAATATTGCCATAGGGCCCTTAACGTTACGTCCGTATAACAATTCGAACGGAGAAAACCCTAATGACTCTTGCGGAACCTCCCTTATTGCAAACAGTAGTGCTGGGAGATATTTATCCCAGTCTTTTGGACGTTCTGCGCACATCCTACGTAGCATTTGCTTCAACGTCGCGTGAAAACGCTCTACGAGACCGTTACAAATAGGATGATACGGCGTCGTGGTTAACTGCTGGAGTGATAACAGCCTGCTTACTTCTTTCATAACTTCAGCAGTAAACTGACTTCCGCAATCTGTTAACATTTCATCAGGTATGCCAACTCTACTAAACATCTCAACTAACGCTTCGGCTACGCGTTCCGTCTCAATGCCGGGTAACGCTACCGCCTCGGGATATCTCGTTGCATAATCTATCATTGTTAAAATATAGCGGGATTTCCTATCAGAACGAGGTTCTATCGGTCCAACTATATCAACAGCGACTCGTTTAAATGGTGTGTCAATCTGTGGCAACTTTCCTAAAGGAACCTTAGTGACACGACCTTTTTGAATAGTCCTTTGACATATGTCACAAGATTTACAAAACCTTGCCACATCACCACAAATTCCAGGCCAAAAGAACTCAGTTAAAACTCTATCCATAGTTTTCTTTATGCCCAAATGACCTGACATCAAGGTTTCGTGCGCCAATCTTAACACCTTTTCACGAAAACCTTCAGGGATAATAAGTTGCAAAGTGACCTTGTTTCCCTTAGTAAACTGCCTATACAATAAATCTTTCTTTCGAATAAACTTAGTTTCACCCCGGTTCAATCCACGACTAATCGTCACATTCCCAGATTCCACTCTTTGCCTTATGCCATTCAATTTAGGGTCAACAACTTGGGCCTGCTTCAATGCCTCCTTATCACTAGCAATAATTTGATCAGGAACTTTAAGTTTCCTATAGACCTCTTCACCTTGCTTAGCTTGTGACCTAGTCACTGCCGCCATTGCAAAATGGGACATATCGGGAAGTTTTGACCCGTCAATATTTCCAATAACCAGGTCATACAATGTATCTTCCATGCACAATGCCTCAGTTTTTCCTGTGAAAAATGGACAATCTATGTCAACCATTGCTAAGGGATACCTTTGGGTAGATTCATCAATCAAAGTTACATCAGATTCTCTACCAAGTAACTGATCATTAGAAACCAAGTTTCTACGAACGACACACCCAGTACAACCTGTGTCCCTTAAAACTACAACAGTCTTACCATTAACCGTACCCTGCGCTGTTGGTAATCGCGACCTTAAAAAGTAACAGACACCTTCCCTATCCACGTTATCATTGATTAGTGGACTTTCTTCCTTACTCTTATAGAGACCTTCAATTTCATGAGACCTATTCATTGTAGTTTTACAAAAGCTCATTTGATGTCCGCCACCCCGACCACGTCCGCGGGAATAACCCCGACCACGGCCACGATCTGAATTACTACCCTTCGTCTGTACAGTATCGCTCTTACTCTGTGATCTTTGTGTCTCATCTTTCGGTGCATAATTACTCCCCTTACTTCCGCTATACCCGCTTGCACTTGCACCTACCTCTGCACTATATGCTTGCTTCCTATCGGGATTCTTAAAACATTTATATGTTAAATGTCCCTTACCACAAATACTACATTTTATCTCTGGCTTCGCACTCGGCTTATTATCAGATCTACTCTGAGTTACGCCCTTACTATCACGCTGCCCCTTATTAACACAAGCGTAGACACCGCCACGTGCTTCTGCAAATAAATCTGCTTCCCTAGCCATCTCACCTAGATTCGTGAATGTTTTCGGTTTCAAATGAACATATAGTTCTTTACTACAGGATTCTAAAAACTGATCTCTAGCGAAAAAATCGCAAACAGCTTCGTAAGACTGGTCTACTTTCGCCATTTTCAACCATTTATTAAGATACGACCTAAGTCTACTACTAAACTGAATAAACGTTTCGGACTTTTCAGGCCTATCATAGCGAAATTTCTTCCTAAAACCGCGTTCAGTCATATCAAAATTCTTTAACAACGCATCTTTCAACTTGTCATAATCTGCTGCATCATCTACAGACAATCTATCATATACATCAAGCGCGCGACCTTTAAGTAATGCGCTTAAATATGCAGCCCAAACATTTTTATCCCATTTATTCGCCGTCGCGTATTTCTCAAACCTTGATAAGTAACTATCCATTTTGTCCTTACTTTCATCAAAATACGGTAACTTGGGATCTCGCGCATGCGCTAACTTTTCAGCCTTTTGTTTTTCTAATTCAACTCTAAACGTTACCTTCTGCAAATCTATCTGATTCTTCAACTCGCGTTGCTGCAATTCAAAACTATACTTCAACTTTTCTAACTCAACTTCGCTCGACAACTTTGCTTCCTTATCGCTTTCGACTTGATACAACCTAGCTTCCCTATCTTTCTCGGCTTGCCGCTCTATACTTTCAATCCGCGCCATCTCGATTTCCCTATCCGCCGCAATCTTAGCTTCTTCCGTCGCCCTATCCGCCGCAATCTTAGCTTCTTCCGTCGCGATCCTAGCCAATTCAATTTCCCTATCTTTTTCGGCCTGCGCGATCCTAGCTAACTCAATTTCCCTATCTTTTTCAGCCTGCGCAATCTTTTCTTTCTCCGCCGCGATCTTCTCTTTCTCCGCCGCGATCTTCTCTTTATCAAGTTCCCTTACCGCGTGCCTTTCTGCCCTTTCAGTCTCTTGCTGTTGCCTTACAAATTCCTGCAACGCCTGCCCTTCATAACCTAACTCCCTTCCCGTCTTAACTAACTGATCCATGACGCTTAACGTAATGCTCACGTTAACTTAACTGAAACCGACGTTCACTTATAGTCACACACGTTAACTAAAACGTTAACAATAATAATAACGAACTAATCCAACTAAAACGTTGATTAATTAGTATACTCACGATCTAGACGTAGCTATTAAAGTTACGTTGATAACAGACCGGAAATGACGTCATAAACTGACGTTGACTTTGCCGAGAATTACTTTTCACTATTAAATGACGTAATTAGATGACGTAAATAACCCACATACAATTACGCCCAACTTGATCTAGCGTATCGGATATACAAACGTAACGTATGTAACGCAACGTATTAACACTGACACGACAACTGTACGTCCTACATTACAAAACCATATTAGATACCAACGGTAAATCAAACTTAAGATTCCGCTATTAGGTTTAAATCATTGTAACGATATTATATAACGTTACGAGTGACCTACGTTACTAAATCAGGACATAAAATGGACCTCAGTAACGGTTACGACACAACGTACAAAACGTTTAGGTTAATAAACTTACAGATTGTCATGCAACAGCAGTGCCAAGGTACTCAACCGGACCTTAAAACTAAATACGTATCATCCGTGCCAAGACAATTCAGGTCTATATACCTCAGTTTCCCCACTCAGATATGCAACCTGTTACATTTTATCACAAATTAATGCATGGGCTATCGCACTTCATCACGCAGGGAATAAGGATAGTTGACCTTAATTGAGTGTAGGTTACATTTACAAGAATTTAGTGGCAAAATTGCTCCCCTAAAATTCACAGCCTTACAAACATCCTTACGTCACCTTAGAAAAGAACAATCAGAAAGTCAATAATAAAAAAAAATGTCTGACAAAATTGTGCCTAGATTCTGTATATATTGTCAATGTCTTACACTGGCAGATATTAACCAGAAGTCAAATCCCGTTACTTCATGACACCATGTTACGCAGAAGGTTTTACACTCGGTCGACACGGGTGTAGAGCCTTATGCGTCGCCAGGACGGCGGAGGGTGACTTCCGGTTAAAGGGTTATCTACTAGTGTAATACACTAACAAGGAAACTCTAACAACGTTAGAATTTTTTAAGTTTATATATAATGTAAATTCTTTATACAACAATACAATTTACAACTGCCACAATTACAATAATATACAACACATTAGTTCATGTCGCTGGCCCAAGTAAGGTGTTTGTTTCAAACCTGTAATCGATTTGCGTACAATACGCAAATAGATTACCGTCTGACGTCAACACCGTACTCGGCTCAGCGCCATGAACTAAAGAAAAACACAAAGGACAAAAAAACGTTAGTTTGAGCTCATACAAAAAAAACAAGGCCTTATGTTGGTAGACTTCACTTTGTCGTTCCCTGGATCATGTCATGGGCCAGTCCATATATCATGAGGAACACCAACTTATAATTACACGTGCACGCTTATATACTGGTCGCTCCCTGGATCGTACCAGGGACCAGTCTATATATATTAAAACACCTTAGTGGACGAACACTGTCCCACACTTGATGTGACCTTCAGATCTTATCACAGAATCTGGCAAAACTGTGCTAACCACTTCCGCCTACATTTTGTGCTTCCCGCCTCTGCTTGGGAACCTTGCACAAACGGCGTTGTAACTGCCTCTACCCGGGTTGGTATTAACCTGGAGACGTAAATCGAATCTCCAGGTGAGACGTGGCTCTAAGCCCTAACAGCTGACTGCCGGACTTGATGTGCCTAAAAATAACGAACTTACACTTAATACATTGTAACTACATAATAACAATACGTAAGACTTGGGCCTGTCTTGGAAATACCATACAACGCCCTCGGCGAATGCCGAGCATAACGTGTACACGCCAGCCGTGTCACTAGACACGACTCGCGCTCACGATGTAAAGCTAAAAGTGTGCTTACCACTTCCGCCAATGAAGAAACGTAGATCCTACTACGCATGTGCGTCGAAGGATCTGACGTCAAACATTGTCAAGAAGTATACTGACGTCAACAGGCATTACCATGACATACCCCACATAAAACATGAATAATCTAAACAATGACTTATTTACATTAAATTGATTGACCAAAATCTAACTCGCATATGTATTAATTCATTTCTTTAAACTAAGCGTAATACCATTTGCCATAGAATATAATAACTGAATAAGCGTTTCTAACACATTTGGGATCATAACGTTTGATCTGACATCATGACATCAATGATGTTATATCATATGACGCCGTCTAATGAAGGCAAATCAAACGCATGATGACCAAATGTTACCATTATAACTTATGGAAAAAACCCTTAATGCGGTGCATGCTATGGCGTCAATTGACGTCACGAGTATATAAATTAGTTCCATTACAAATCAATCTACTTCTATAGGCCACGTATACGTGAAACTAATATAAAAAGTGCTGACGTCGCAATAACATGAATGCAACTGACGTCACATGAATAACATGAATACAACTGACGTCACTGGACGTCAAATAGACGCACACCATTGCAACCAACATCAGTGATATAAACTATTTCCGAAATTTACAAAACTTCCTAATATACAAATATTATGCGCAGCATGCTTACTAACAAAATCGGTCGACACATGCGCAGCCTGATCACTGCCAACAAAATCAAATTTCCGAAATTTACAAAACTTCCTAATATACAAATATTATGCGCAGCATGCTTACTAACAAAATCGGTCGACACATGCGCAGCCTGATCACTGCCAACAAAATCAAATCAGTCGACACATATAATCATACCATATCAATCAAAAGTCACATTTTTCATTCTTAGCCAAACAATTCTAAATAAATATAATAAAATCTTACCCTTCTAGGTCTTAACACAGAATCTGGGCACACAACAATATAACATCCATCAAGAATTAAACAGCCACGTCTAACTTTTCATTAAAAGATAGGCGTATAAATACTATGCGTCTCACATTAAAATCATGCAACACACTTTCCACAATCAAAAGACTCGTGCAGGTATTCACCTTAAAATCATGCAATATGCTGTCCACGAGAGGTATTCACAAACAACCCATGCATAACGTAGTCACAATTTCCGTAAACGTTTTATTACCACAGTTACCCTAAAAACTGTAGCCTTACTGATTGAAAGGATTAAAATAATCTCGACGACATAGTGGACGATTAGATCCATTTCGTAACAAGAACGTACAACAAACATATATATATATCTCTGTCTAAATCAAACATTTGTCCATTTAATTTTACCCACAAAATATCGTCCTCACCTTGAAAGACTAAAGTATCAGAAGATGTAAATTTTTCCCTAATGAAAATAGCAATACCGCCGGAGTCTCGCTTGGCATTTTTCTTTTTCAATTTTCTATGTAAAGCATATGAGTGAAAACCAGAATATTGTAAATCTAAAAATTCATTTGTCCATGTTTCTGTGAAAAGAACAATGTCACTATTCGAAAATACATCATGTAATTCTTGACTTTTCAGTTTATTTACTCTTTTGGTGCAAAGTCCTTGAATGTTAAGGAGAGATATGCGTAATGTCTCTTTCTCCTTCCTGGCCTAACAGTTCGCATTGCCAGAAGAGTCCGATTTAGTCTTTATTTGTTTACCGTCGGGTTTATCCGACTCACCTGACCCTTGACCTTTATTTCGCGTTATGCTATTGGACAGTTTACGTCGTCCGGGTGAAGTCTTTTTAGTCACAGACCTAGATCTTGACACGTGACCTCCCTTACTACTGTCATTCACAGGTGTAGTAATACTATTACGCCGTTCACGATGTTGACTGTTACTACGAGAAGAACTGGGCACATTAACTGGCGCACTTGATCGATAGATAGACTGGTCAATTGGGGGAGGCAGTTTAAAAGTGCTTGCCTGCGTGGGTAAGAGTACATCCTGACTACAAGTGGGTACATTCATTTCAGCATTATCACTACTGCCCATGGGACTCATACACTGTTCACGGCTCAAGCTTTCACTCAGAGCAAACGTACCTACACAGTAATCTACATGACGCGGTACAGAAAATGATCTTTTGTGTTTATTATCGGTAGAAAAAGAATCATCAGATAGATCTATGGTTTGTGCAGGCTTACAACTGTTAGCATTGGATGTCAAAGACGGCCCTTTGGTTTTCAAGTTACATGGGACGGACTGTTCTTGACTAACTTGAATAGATCCCAAGACACTAACGGGATTTGGTTCATTGACAGACGCAGCAAAGACAGGATCACTGGACTGACAGTCACTTGAGCTACATATAACCGTCCCTGGACTAATGACTACTGACGTTGACGTAGACACTGTTGACGTAGACACTGTTGACGTTGACGTATGCACTATTGCGGCGTGCTTACTTTGTGGACAGGGCTGACCAACTGTCGGCTGTGCGACAGGTGCGCTTAAAGATACACTTTCCCTTGTCGCGGAAGAATACATTTGTCCACGTTGTGGAGAAACATTTATATCACGTGACCTCTCATCACTACTACGGAATGTACGTTCATTCATAAAACTATTCACCTGATCGTCATAGCGCACAGAGCTTGAAAATCCGTTGTTAATTTGCTGTGGGGGTTTAACAGGGTTTGTAATAGAGTTTATGGAATTTATCTGCACTTGCTTTTGGAACGGTTCAATATTGCAGACGTTAACTTCACGCTTTCCGTTTAAGACAGCAAACCAGTCGGGGAATTCATCCCTTATTACAGTTTTATTTACCATGAGTTTTGCTGGATATTGGATATAAACGTCCGCCCTGGGATTTGCGTTTCTTTTCTCCTTAAAAAGAGGCCACAAGCGCTTTCTCGCTTCATATATCTCCCTGGGATAGTCTCTATCTACCGAAAATTGGGAACCTTTCAAGCGCTTAGTATTGGCCAGTATGTCTACAGTGTCCGTATAATCTCGAAAGGCCACAATAAGTGGGCGTTTTTGTGTTTCAAATGGCCGTATACCCCTTCTACGGGCCCCTAGGCGGTGTGCACGCACCAGAAATATTTTATTTGCATCTAGGTCAAGTCGTTCACATATGAAACGTCTCACAGTTTGAAAACAGTTTTCATCAAACTCTTCTTCAATTCCTCTGAAGATAAGGTTGTTTCTACGGGACCTCGCCTCAATATCTATTGACTTGTATGACAATAGTTTCAAGATACCAACACTACTGTTTGCAACACTGATAACTTCATCTACCTTTTTGCATGTTGCTGCCATAGAGGTTTTAAAGTTCGACATACCTCGATTTATGTCCCTTTGTCCGAATTTCAGTATTTGTAAATCCTCGAATATCAAAGACAATTTATTTTCCATTGAGGCGTTATCGAAATGTTTGACATATGCTTGAGCACCACCGGTATCTCTGCGTTTCCTTTTACGCCTAACCAGTTCAAAATCACCCTCATCAGAACCATCATATCCGCCATACCCCACCTCACCATCATCGCCTGAAGAGCCAAGCGCGAGGAAGCCATTTTCGGTTGACACACTGTATTCCATAGCAGAAGCCATTGTTTGTAATATCTGACTGTACCATAAAAAACTCTGAGGCGTAATCGGTGTCCTTATCCCAAAACTGCACAAAAATAGAGCCAATAGTACACTGAAAACTGATTTTCGGTACACAGACTGTAAACTCATTTCGTACTGTCCGCCATCTTGATTGGTTATATATACAGGCATATATGCAAATTAACTGGGTTATATAACTTACCATTGTTTCTTATTCAATACCAATATATGAGCTTATAAGTGGTAACAGGAATTTTACTTATTTTTGCTTCCCCAACTTTACGAAAAAGCACAGTTTTTCTTTATTTGTCCAGATATATACAGGAAATTTTGTAATTATATTGACATGATAGTATGCATTGCAGAATTATAAGAAAACTATCCTACGCTTATCAATACCTGAATTATCTGCCCTTGATTCAATAAAATATAAGTAATTCAACTTAAAATGTAAGATCGAAATTCCACACTGGTAGGTATATTTTGATGATTCTTTTGCTCTTGTTTCTAATATTATACTGATTGTTAAGCTTTAAATTCCATATAGTGCCCGTGATATTACACAAGAACTGTATCTGAACAGCAGAGCTCGTCCTTGTTTACGACACTTAATTACATAACATTCAAGATGTTATTTCCCTACCCAAAGTTTAATTTATGGATCTTAGTTACTGATATATCAAATGTTGTTGAATACCTTAGTTTAGAATTTACAAGTGTCACTGAAAACTAACGACAGAGACAATGTACTAGACCCTCCTGCCCAACACACGCAATATTTTTTTATATCTGACAGTGATCATCCTTATGTTACACATAAACTATCTGAGGACACTCCTAAAACTCAGGTGGCAAGACAGGATAAGAAAGTCCTGAAGAGAGGCAGGGATGCTATACCCTTTTGAAATTGGCTGAGCTAAGATGGGCTGGCCATGTCACCAGAACAAATGTAGAGATGAAAAACATTCACAGACGATGTTGGAGATATGTTTACGAAAGAAAATATTCCGAGGAGAACTTTAGTGTGAAAATGTTCATAAAGTTGCCAGAAGGAATGATACAAGAACATCCTTAAAGAAGAGAATCTGTGAAGTTAAGCAAAGGCATAACAAAAGTTTCGCAAGCGGTGAATAATACACCCGTTAAGTTGAGAAATGTAAAAGCAAAACAAGGGAGATCATTCATAAACCAAGTAAACTAGAGTTACCATTTTTGGTTCTAATATAAACCCTTGACAATATACATAACATCATTAAGTTGTTTTAAAACAATTTGAACTATTAAGGAGTTACAGAATATACAGGAAATGTATGCAAGGGCACATAATTTGAATACAATATTTCAAAAGGTTAAGGAGTTATGGAGTGAATGGGAATAGAATAAACAACTAATCAAAGGGAAGTTACTCCAAAATTAAGTAAGGTTGAGAAATCATTCTTATGTGCAACGCATTGTCTTGTAATCATGCAGACCACTATAAAGTTTCATCAAAATATTTCAAACGGTTACCAAGCTATGATATGCACAAGGTAAGTATACACAAAAATAGCCTAAAATGCTAATCAAAGGGAAGTAACTCTTAAAATAAAGTAAGGACAATTTAAATTTCAAAGTAAGGTATTCAATAACATTCGATAAATCAGTAACTAAAATCCATAAATCAAACTTGGGTGGAAAATGATATCTTGCATGTGATGTAATTAAGTGGCATATAGCAGGATGAGCTATAATGTTCAGATACAGTTCTTGTGTAATATCACGGGCACCACATGGATCGGAAAGCTCAACAATCAGTATAATATTAGAAACATGAGCAAAAGAGTCATCAAAAATGTACCTTCCACTTTAGAATTTCGGTCTTACATATCCAATTTAATAACTTATATTTTCTTGAATCAAGGGCAGATAATTCATGTTTTGATATGCCTAGGACAGTTGTCTCATAATTCTGCAATGAACACTATCATATCAATATTATTACAAAGTTTCCTTTATATATCTGGACAAATAAAGAAAAATTATGGTTTTTCGTAAAGTTGGAGAAGCAAAAATAAGTAAAATTCCTGATACCACTTATAAGCTCATATACTGGTATTGAATAGGCAAACAGTGGAAAGTTATATAACCCAATTAATTAGCATATATGCCTGTATTATTTCAAAACCTCATGGTAAATCAGCCATTAATACTTATAGAGATAATTGAAAAAAATGATACATGGTAAGGTATGGGGTGGAATTACCCCACCCACTTTGACACAGTGCTTCACTCAAAATGCGCTTTCGATGAGATCAGTATTTCCGTATATGAAAGCCATCACTTACAAGTAGAGATTGGTGAGGTTTGGTGCAAATCCATTTGTAACCAGAAAATGGCCCTTATAGAGACCACCCCCTTTAATAGATTTTTGCGACAACAGACACTGTTATCGAAAAAAAAAATGTTTCATTTTGTCGGCATCTTGCCTTTGCAATGTCTAATCACATTTTATTAGAGTGCCTTAGATTGATTCAATGGGATACAGACTTGTATAAGTCTAATGACTTCCTTCTGACTCCCATTTGTATAACATAGATGAAAGTAAAAAGTATGCAAAGACCAGGAACTGAAACAATCAAAATCCAAATCCAGCCCTCAAACCATAGTTGGAAACAACTAAAATTACAAATAATCAAGATACAAAGAACATATGGCCAACCGAGTGAGCAGCTTGTTCCCGAAAGGTGGCCACTCAGCAACCCAAACCGAACCAAAAATAATAAGAACATACATAAGGTCAAACATCACAGAAACTCTGACACCAAAAACAGGCAACAGAGAACCACAACAGAACTACCGCCTTGGAACGGTCAGTAATGAATTACTGGGGGGCTTAAATCGATTTTACAGGCCCAACCTCACCCACAGTTTCTGAAGTGGTACAAAACATTTAGTTGGTTGTTAGGTTCGCATGATAACCCTCTAAACCGTCAATGAATCATCACGGTAAACACATAAATCAAATTTCAACACCATGAAGAAGCAAAGACGAGGACTCAACAGATACAACGGGCCGTCTGACAGGTGGAGATCCCTGGCCTGCCAAACAACCCCACTGGAAATCTGAAGCAAAAGAAGGTCACCAGTAGAGCCCCGGTGGACCAAGCAACAGACTGTATGATACTGTATTTTTGTTATTTCAGTTTTGTAATATATGTTTATACAAATAAACTGTTGTTTAAACCAATGTCTAAACAAACTTATCTGCAGGACCTTGACTTTTTAAGTGAGAATTGCCCTTTTAATAGCGAATCTATTATCAATACCAGTCAGTGCATACTCTGAAGGAGAGGAGATAGGGAATTGAAGGTAGATAACATGTACAGTGCTGTCTGGTAAATTTGTACCTAAGGCATTTGATAAATGAAATATTATGTAAAGGAAACTATTTTGTTCTGTTCTATTTTGTTCTATTCTATTCTATTTTATCCCATAACCTTACAAGGTCGTTGGGACACCACAGATGACTTCCAAACGATCCCTTTCCTCCTTGTCCTGCTTTCAGCTGCCCTAGTTGCACTTGCAAAGTCCATTCCTGTCCACTCTTTAATATTGTCTTCCCACCTCTTCTTCTGTCTACCTCTCCTTCGTCTTTTTCCTTTCACTGTGCCCTGTAGAATCGTTTTTGATAAACCCAGAAGACCTTGAGACATGGCCAAACCACCTTAGTTTCCGTTCAGCTGGAGGTAAATGCAGATACCTTAGTGAAAAATGCAGACAAATGTTCGCAAATTCAACTATGTTCATTTCTGACGCTTTAAGGGTTAACAGTAGAAAAAAAGGTACAACACTAACCAGCAAGAAATACTTCACATAGCTTCATTCTCTTACCTCTACTCTCTTCTCATCATCAAACGACACAATGACAGAAACCTCTTTATCATACAACAATCTGTAGAAGTCCACAATGGTCGAGGATAGAGGGTTCTGGGTAACGATGAATCCCATGGAGTTTCTGTACATCTGTGGATATATGATCGAACAAAGAAACATAAGAGTTCATATGAAATATTTCGGAAAAGAGTATATGAGCCGCGACACGACAAAACCAACAATGTGGTTGTGCGCCCAGCGCAGACTCAGATCAGCCTGGGTATCTGCCCAGTCTGAGCCGAGTCTTCCCTAAGCGTTTAAAGGGTAGCTAAGGGTCTAACCTACCTTCATGCGGACAGCGATGACTCTGATCAGACTGGGCGGATGCCCAGGCTGATCTGAGTCTGCGCTGGGCGCACAACCACATTGTTGGTTTTGTCCCGTCGCGGCTCATATACTGACAGGTTTCGTCATCATTAACGTAAAACTCGTCCTCGTCAAATGATACATGATATGGATAGGTCTTTATTAAAGTATGATGCGCGGTTGTAAGCATTATTTGCGTCCAGGACTGATATCTACAAAACAACCTGGGGGGCAAAATATAAAAGACGGACTCCAAGCTCTTCTTTTGCTGACGTCAGCCTTTCTTGGTTTGAAATAAGTACCCATCTGGGTTTTGACCCATTTGCATTTAAACCTTCCACGTCATAACCAAGCTCAACAACCACTCAGCCACGGTGCTGCTTTCATATACCAAAACGACATTTATTCACACGAAATCATGAGGGTGTCACCCCCCAAAATCGTACGCAGTATTCAGCCAAAATTAGAGAGTATTCAGTACGCAGAGTCACGGTACGCAGTATTCAAGAACAAGAGGGCCATGGTGGCCCTGAATCGCTCACCTGAGCATTAATCAGTTCACTGGCTCTGGTGAAGATTTATAAGAGTTTTTACCATACTAACATTTGACTTAGTTTTTGACCCGACATGACCCAGTTTCAAACTTGGCCTGGATATTGTAAGAATAAACATTCTGACACAGTTTCATTGAGATTGGATCAAAACTGTGCCCTCTGGAGCGTATACAAGGTCGTTCTTATATTTGACCTAGTGACCAAGTTTTTGACCCGACAAGACCCAGTTTCAAACTTTACCTAGATTTTATTAAGATAAACATTCTGACAGAGTTTCATGAAGATTGGATCAAAACTGTGCCCTCTAGGGTGTATACAAAGTTTTTCTAAGATTTGACCTTGAGCCGACGTGACTCAGTTTCATAGGGGGTTTAGATATATGGACAATAAACATTTTGACATAGTTTCATGAAGATTGGATCAAAACTATGCCTTCTAGTGCTTACACAACGTTTTTCTAAGATTTGACCTAGTGACCTAGTTTTTTACCCGACATGACCTACTTTCAAACTTGGCCGAGAGTTTATGAAGATAAACATTCTGACAAAGTTTCATAAAGATTAGATCAAAACAGTGTCCTCTAGAGCGTACACAAGGTTTTTCTATGATTTGACCTAGTGACCTAGTTTTTGACCCAACATGACACAGTTTCAAACATGTCCTACATATTATGAGGATAAACATTCTGACAAAGTTTCATGAACTTTGGATCAAAACTGTGCCTTCTAGAGCGCACACAAGGTTTTTCTAAGATTTGACCTAGTGACCTAGTTTATGACTCGACATGACCCAGTTTCGAACTTGGCGTAGAGTTTGTGGAGATAAACATTCTGACAATGTTTCATAAAGATTGGATCAAAACTGTGTCCTCTAGAGCGTACATAAGGTTTTTCTATGATTTGACCCAGTGACCTAGTTTTTGACCCGACGTGACCCAGTTTAAAACTTGTTCTAGATATTATGAGGATAAACATTCTGACAAAGTTTCATGAACTTTGGATGAAAACTGTGCCTTCTAGAGCGTACACAAGGTGTTTCTAAGATTTTACCTAGTGACTAAGTTTTTGACCCGACATGTCCCAGTTTCAAACTTATCCTACATATTATAAGGATAAACATTCTGACAAAGTTTCATGAACTTTGGATCAAAACTGTGTCCTCTAGAGCGTACACAAGGTTTTTCTATGATTTGACCTAGTGACCTTGTTTTTGATCCGACATGACCTACTTTCAAACTTGGCCGAGAGTTTATGAAAGTAAACATTCTGACAAAGTTTCATAAAGATTAGATCAAAACTGTGTCCTCTAGAGCGTACACAAGGTTTTTCTATGATTTGACCTAGTGACCTAGTTTTTGACCCGACATGACCCAGTTACAAACTTGTCCTACATATTATGAGGATAAACATTCTGACAAAGTTTCATGAACTTTGGATCAAAACTGTGCCTTGTAGAGCGTACACAAGGCTTTTCTAAGATTTGACCTAGTGACCTAGTTTTTGACCCAACAAGACCCAGTTTCAAACCTGGCCTAGAGTTTATAGAGATAAACATTCTGACAATGTTTCATAAAGATTGGATCAAAACTGTGTCCTCTAGAGCATACACAAGGTTTTTTTCTATGATTTGACCTAGTGACCTAGTTTTTGACCGACGTGACCCAGTTTCAAACTTATCCTAGATATTATAAGGATAAACTTTCTGATTAAGTTTCATGAACTTTGGATCAAAACTGTGCCTTCTAGAGCGTACACAAGGTTTTTCTAAGATTTGACCTAGTGACCTAGTTTTTGACCCAACATGACCCAGTTTCGAACTTGGCCTAGAGTTTATGGAGATAAACATTCTGACAAAGTTTCATAAAGATTGGATCAAAACTGTGTCCTCTAGAGCGTACACAAGGTTTTTCTATGATTTGACCTAGTGACCTAGTTTTAGACCCGACGTGACTCACTTACTAACTTGATCTAGATGCTATGAGGATAAACATTCTGACAAAGTTTCATGAACTTTGGATCAAAACTGTGCCCTCTAGAGCGTACACAAGGTTTTTCTAAGATTTGACCTAGTGACCTAGTTTTTGACCCGACATGACCCAGTTTCGAACTTGGCCTAGATTTTTTTGAGATAAACATTCTGACAAAGTTTCATAAAGATGGAATCAAAACTGTGTCCTCTAGAGCGTACACAAGGTTTTTCTATGATTTGACCTAGTGACCTAGTTTTAGACCCGACGTGACCCAGTTTTGAACTTGTCCTAGATACTATGAGGATAAATATTCTGACAAAGTTTCATGAACTTTGGATGAAAACTGTGCCCTCTAGAGCGTACACAAGGTTTTTCTAAGATTTGACCTAGTGACATAGTTTTTGACCCGACATGACCCAGTTTCGAACTTGGCCTAGATTTTATAAATACTAACATTCTGACAAAGTTTCATAAAGATTGGATCGAAACTGTGCCCGCTAGAGTGTACACAAGCAAAAGTTGACGGACGTCCGGACGTCCGGACGGACGTACGACGGACGACGGACATCAGGGTATCCCAAAAGCTCACCCTGACCACTTCGTGCTCAGGTGAGCTAAAAACAGCAAATCGGACGCGTACTTGCATAAAAAGACATAAATAAATATATAAATAGAGATGACTGTTGCATGACCTGACAATTGTAGAGAGCTAAAGCAAAAACACCTCTTGGATACCTTTCACATTTCATCCAGTAGCAGAAGGTATCCAACAGGTGCTTTTGCTATAGTGTGTGAGACCTGATGCCGAAATGTTTGTTCAGATCACGCACTAACAGAGTTAAGAGTAAAAGTCAGTGTCTATTAATATCAACAGGGAAAGTCAGTGTCAATTCATTTACAAGGAGTAAAGAGACAAAGTGTGCGTTTATAAAACGCAGTATTTTGTCAAAATAAAATTGACAAAGTCCACAAAGTTCCATGCCTTCAAAGAGGCCAGAGAGTGAGGGGTGGGGAGGCCTATAAATATACCTACTATGCCATAACAAAACGTACATGTTTACATCCTTTAATGATCACAGAAAGTTTCATTTGAATTGGATCCATAGTCGTTATTTAGAAGGAAATGACTTTTTCTTCTAACGGTTGCTGATACCCTACCTCCTTGGGTGTTGGGGTCTTTGCGATAAATTTTACATTATGTATCTGTACAAAGTACAGAGGGAACTTTAACGTCGATGTAAAGTGACTACATGGGTGTTTATACAACGCAATTTTTGTCAAGACATCGTCTGCTAAGTTCCACCCATGCACAGGGATCACTTGGCATAGTATTCCCCGTATTAATAACGATGCAGTTTACATCCCTAAATGCCCACAGAAAGCTTCATTTGTTAGAAAGATATCAATCTGTAGACTCTCCCCTACCTCTGAGCTCCCGAGGCTGAAGCCTTAGTCTGAAATGTTTGTGCGCATGTAGACATGGAATCCAACCATACCAGCCACAATACGTTTTCATGGTCCCATCATCAGGTGTCGCATTTGTGACTGAAGAATGGCCTGGCTGATTGACTGTAGGAGCCTTTTTTGAGGGGTAAAATTCAGATATAACTACCCAGCTCTCAATGTGTGAAAACATGTTACGATGACAAAACCGCGGACCAAGACCCCAAAATATATAATACCAAGGCATTCAATTAACTATACACTGCGGCTGCTATCAATCAAGACTTTGTGAAAATTAAATGTGACCATATGCATTCAATTTGAGCAGGCATCATTTAACTTGTGCATGCATTAGTTGCTTCGACCCATGGCTCCTTACAAAACGCCGATCATGGACAAGTGGGGACTTTTGACTTCTTTCCCTGCTGCGCTATGCAGAGATTCCTCTTCAGTGTCAGGTCCTTTTAAAAATCTTTTCACTAGTTTACCTTATATCTGATCGAAATTTTAATGGTATGCAGCTCCGATGAAAACAGGGAGCCGATTGAAACAGGGAGCAACCATGCCTTGCCTGCATATTTTTCGGAGCTATGGAAGCAGCTTCCGTCCCGACATGACCATAGCTGTTTATCGTGGACGTTAAGCAACAAATCAGTCAATCAACAATGGGAGCAGCTGCTTTAATGTTAGAGGTTTTGAGGGAACTAATGTTTATATTTAACATGGGATATTTTAAGAAAATGGGGAAATTTTGGTATTATTTTCAAGGTACACACTGTTCAGCACCTCATCCCTCCTACCTCACCCCCGGCCCTGAGATAGGAGCTCATAGATGACTGTTGACGAAAACACAAATCATTTGTCACAGCTAACAAGCTAAGGAGTTGGAGAGTTCACACTGCAAAATGCAATGAAACGACAAACGCGGCTGAAATGTGAAACTTGTCAAACTAAACAGTCTGTTTAGTGATTGCTTTGCTTATACCCCCATTCCACTGGATGACGCTTTGACTGCGCTCTTGGCGATCATTGCGCTTCTTCAAAATCGCCGCAGAAGCGTAGGCATTTGCCAAAATTTTGGATTTGTACGCTTCCAGTACGCTGCCAGTACACTTCTAATGCGATCTCGCTACGTTTGTCACGTTGCTGCCGCGATTTAGCTGCGCTTCTGCCACACTTGACAGACTTCAAGGGCGTTTCTAATACGCTGCCACTACGACAAAGGATTTCAAGCTACATTTGTTCAACGCTTATAACGATGCATTTGCGACCGTGCTACGACCTAAGTGTCGGAGCTGCGCTTAATCTGCGCTTGTGTTGCGCTTTGTAACCGCTTCCATGTAAATCGTCGGAGAATCGGGGCTCAGCAGAAGTTAGCCACCATCCTTCAAACAGATTGCTAATATAACTATTCCAGTGGCTATGATCCAGCTGGCAATCATGAACTAGTGACTTCTTACACCTCTTCTTGTTCTTTTTGTTGTTCAGGCTCAACTGGGACCTCTGTTCGGCGTTCTGAAGGACCGTGTCTGGATCAGTTTCGAGAGCAAGAGCCTGTGGAACAGGAGTTGGGATACCCTCTCCTGCGGTACAAGCTGCGTGAGAATAGTCTCCTGCCCAAGCCTGGACGTTGATTTCGCCTTCTGCTTTTGACAGGGGTGGCATCTTAAATGAAACGTGAGAATCGAGTTTTGAAACGTTTTGAGCTCGAGCAAATACTGTAAAACACTTATATTTGGCGGTCACTTTATTTTGGCGATATTGGCGGAAAAGAAGAAAATCGCCAAATTAAAATGCCGCCAATATAAACCCATGATACTGAAAGAAGAAAGAATATTATTGTGCCTATCCTATTTCCTCTACCAATATATCAAAGCTAATACACATCACATATATCAGCGCAAAAGAAGATGCCTCGCAAACAGCAAGTGGGAGAAAACGGAGTATGAAAATGTTCTCACCATACTAATTAGTATTTCAATTAGTTGATTAAATCAGAAGGAACACAAAATCTGTTTACTTTAAACAATTACATGTAACTACCCAAAATGCAGCATGATTATGATAATAATTGTTATCATTTTAATCACCAAGACAATTCAGAGCTCTACTAAAGCGCCAAATACGATGTCAGTAGAAATATTTTGTTATTGAGAAATCACAAAACCGCCAAAATAAAAATCCGCCAAAAGTTCCAAATTAAAAAACCGCCAAATTTTGCTGCCGCCAAATATAAGTCTTTTACAGTATTGAAGGTCGCCGTGGAAACGCGGCGTTTTTATGCCCAGATCGCCATAAGAGCAGAGGAAACACAGAGAAAGCGCCAAGCGGAAGCGTCGTGGTTGCGCTATTCATAAATAAAAGAAGCGCAACGGAAGCGGCAAGAGTGCCACGAGAGCCTATAGAGCGCAGTGGGAGCACAAAGAGCGTAGCAGAAGCTCAGCTGCGTCGTGGACGAACCTTCAAGGCGCTGGGGAAAGTATAAGACTGTGTCAGCGAGATTCCACTTCGCTGGTGCTGCGTTGCTTGCCTCGGAACTGCTGCGTTCATGAATTTCGTGCTGCACTGTTACTACGCTTTCGTTGCGCTTTGTGTCCACGGCGATTCCGCTACATAAATTTTGATGACGATCAAAACAAGCGCCGTGATTTGGCGATCATGCCACTTTAGATACGCTTTCACTGCGACCTAGACGTTTCTGCCGCGCTGCTGTAGCTTCTGCTACGACTCATGGCGGTATATTCAAAATTTTGAAGCGCAGCAGAGGCGCCGTCCAGTGGAATGGGGATATTAGCAATCAGTTTTCATCGTTATTGATAAATTGGCTTCAAAATCTATAATAAAAATCAGCCTTTTAAGCATATTGCTAGATGTTTTCTTAATATTTACTAGGATTTTACATTGCGCTACTCCCTAAATAGTATTCAGTATTCAAGCCCGTGTTTAAAGAGTATTCAGTATTCAAGCTCAAAATTAAACGGTATTCAGTATTCAAGGGGGGAGGGGGGTGACACCCCCAATCATGGTTATAATGAATTATCAAAAAGACTGATATTGTTGTAATAAACTTTTGAACGTTCGCCCTCTTTCTTCTTAAACAGTGCCCTGGGCAGGACGGTTTGTGACTGTGTCATTTTCGTGATACATAATGTTTAGTTTTAGTTTCAAAATACTTTTCTCTCTCAGCTTTGAGCTTGTCAACATGGATTGTGAACTTCAACACTTAGTTTCAAGAGTTGCTGCTGTGTCATAATCTCTCTCTCTCTCTCTCTCTCTCTCTCTCTCTCTCTCTCTCTCTCTCTCTGCCGTTACGAATTACCGGGAAATACACTGCATTTATATAACTTGTACATCCGGATACTTCTGTCACAAGAAAAGGCCGGCCATCATCAGCTGAAAATATAGTACATGTAAATGAAAACTCTGATAGATACCAGTAGGTTTGGAGTCATATTATAAGTTATAGTCTTATTTAATGGAACGTACGTGTAATTTACCGACTGCAACGGTTCTAAACAATTATTTCATGCATCTGTGTGTTCATCGTACCAATTTACAGATTCGAAACCACTGAAAACAAATTTCTGTACATGAATGTTCCTTCCTAGTTTGAGTTGAATATGGTTTTAACTGAAAGCGAGAGAAAATATGGTTAGCTCATCTGGATCTACGCTGTTTGCAAATTCAATAATTTTCGTTGTTCCAGCTTTAAGTGTTCAAGGTGTGCTGACTGTGTTACCATTAAGTAGTTGTTCTTCTACATGAAGCCGGGCCGCGTAGCGCAATCGGAAGGGCACCTGACTCGTAAGTCAGAGGTCCTGGGTTCGAAACCCGGTCTGGCCACATACTTTCGTTTCTCCTTCCGCTGATTCAAGAAGGGCAGTTGTCAGTTACTTGCGAAAGTATGTGCACTTAGTACTGGTTAACCGCTTAGGAGGTCTAAGCTTGCCGAGGAATAGTGTGGTTAGGTTAACTGACCGTCCCGACATGACCATAGCTGTTCACCGTGGACGTTAAGCAATAAATAAATAAAATCTTCTACATGAATAACGCTTTTTTCCCTTTTTTATTTTTATAAGCAAAAAAGAAAGAAAATATATTAATATAAAGAAAAATGCTCTTTACTCGGTACTAACTGAATATATGTAATAGCATTTAATATTCACCTGGTACAATGCTTTTGCATCTGTTCTTGGAAATATTGCAATCCAATAATGCTTCATGTGCTTCTTCAACCCTGTTATCATCGCCCATCAGACGCTCGTCCATACGCTGTGAAATAGATAAAAACTTTAAACTGGAAATGATGACTGTACTGATATACAGTTTCTCTGCGTTAGACTGGCAGTGTCTGTTTATACAGAGCATCAGGGAATACAATATCTAAAATGGCGCCTCGTATTCATGGTGTGCTCACTGGTGCTACTAACTTTACGTATATACGGTGCTACTAACTTTACGTATACGTGCTACTGACTTTACGTATATACGGTGCTGTCCGGTAACATTGTGCACCTAAAACATTTGACGGACAAATTTGTTTTTAGAAAGCAATACGCAAATATAACTTGCAGTCAGCTATAAGCTATGACTTAACCATTCAAACAGAAAGTAATCAAACGGCTCAATTTCTAAGCTCATGTCACGGAAGCTGAGCTAAAATTTGACACCCTAGTGAAAAATGAAGATCAAATTTGTCGCTTAACTTGGCGCAGACCTATTAGAATCACATTTTTATCCCTTCGCAGACGTTTATTGACACAATTAAGGAATGAATGTTATTTTTTTAACGTTTACTGAAGTATAAACTACATCGGGTCACGAGCAAAGTAAGTGAACCCCGAAGGGGTTTACGTAAACTTTGTTCGTGACCCGATGTAGTTTATACTTCAGTAAACGTTTAAAAAATAACATTCATTCCTTATATTTATATTATTAAACGATGCTTTTGATCAATAAAAAGGTAGACAAAAATAAGAAATACATATATAAAAATCGTTTTTAAAACATTACCGGTCAAATTTTGCAATAGTTTGGAACAGCCGCATTGTCACTGCCTACCAGTAAATTCCACCTCCTGCTGTAGATTTCACGTGCAAGTAGGCATAGCGAGCTGTCACTCAATGTTTACTAGCCATTCAAGTACACGGAATGTTGTAGATTTCACGTGCTAGTTAGTGAGATGAGCTGTCACTCTCAAGCGCGTGACACAATGTAATTATTGACTTGTAAACAAAATTGACTCCCGCATCCCTTAATTAGGTTTACAGGAAGCTCTGCACTAAAAATGTAAATATTAATAATTATGTCATCAACTTTACATCGCCTCGTGCCTAAGCACAAATCTTAAATCTGCCACGTGCAAGTCACGGGATGGGAAGCTTCTCAAAAGTTTTCTCAAAATCAATGTTGTCTATAAAAAATGGCAAAAATGACGTCGGAAATGATCTTCCGTTCACGTTAATAGTGCGCAAAGACAGCGGCCGCGCATTGTTACCGGACTCGATATATAAAGAGAACGACGAGTCATAGAGGAGCCACATTGTGAGGGAACGTCAATGCACATATTCCAAATTGAGCCGCGACACGAGAAAACCAACAATGTGGTCGTCCGCCCAGCGCAGACTCAGATCAGCCTGGGCATTCACCTAGTCTGAACCTAGTCTGATCAGACTCTTTGCTAAGCGCTTAAAGGGTAGCTGAGGGACTAAGTTACCCTCATGCGGAAAGTGAAGACTCTGATCAGACTGGGCGGATGCCCAGGCTGATCTGAGTCTGCGCTGGACGCACGACCACTTTGTTGGTTTTGTCACGTCGCGGCTCAATTGTAAGTGTACAGGCAAGCAGGCAAGTCTCCACAGTCCGAACAAGAAATGCATTTTTGCAGCTCCTCTTTAATAAATAAAGTGTGTAAATTATCGAAAATGTGTTCTTCCGTTTTGATGCTTGCATTTCTAACTTCTTTTTTTCTGTCTGTGACTTCACTTGATTGTGCTTTGTAATGTGACCTTTCCTGGGTATCGACACTTAAGAACTGAATGTTTGAGGTTCATCGGATGGTGAAGCTAGTATGAGGAGCTAAAATTAATTGAAGCACGAAGAATAATAAGCGTCGAACACTAGCCGTATCGCCCGATGAAGGTCGAAAAGTTATATTTAATTCCTTCTTATGCCATATATGCTTCTTTAGTGTTTCCCCTAGCCTAAAAGAAGGGCAGGGTACTAGCCAGAAAAACAGCACTTTAACATGTAGTATGTGATATACTTCAAAAAGGGTATTTTCTGAAGATATTGAAGATGAGTTAATCTACGGTTATTAGCACCCTCTAATAGGATAAACATCTTATTTTTACAGGCAGCTGCAAATTGCAGAAACAAAGGCCTTTTTTATAGGCAAGAAGCTGTATATTGCAAACATTTGTCATTAATATAAATACAATCGTTTTCCACAAAGGGAGGACAGAAGGGTAGAGCAAAAGGGCAGAAATGTGCTTTCAAGAAAGGGCAGAGTGTTTCACCTTTTTGAACCTCTACAGATGAATCACTACTAATTGCCCCCGGAAGTGTACCCATTCATCTTAGGACAGAACTAAGTTAATATTTCAGAATGTGTGTCTTCGCGTAAAATTTCAGACGTCTGTCCTAAAACGCAAATTAGTAGATTAAGACAATACATGTATAGCCAAAACTGCTTATGTGGTCACATCTATTAAAGGGTCACCTGCCTTTAGCAGCGACCTTTTAGGGATCCTTGGAACCTGAATAGTGAAAACTGAACTGGTATTAAGGGATCAGTTGTCTTTGTATGTTCGCTTGGTGGGCCCTTTAGGTTGCATTACACAAATAATTTTCCATAGACGATAATGTTAACATCTGGTCATTTTATCACAAAACTGTACATACAAAGTTTTCCAAACCCGTCTTGCTTAGTTTAAACATACTTTATTTCAACAAATCTCAAGTGTACATAGATCTTGCTTTAAAGTGTCATCCTAGCCTGTCAATTTGAGACGAAAACATCCACTACCTTCCCTACTCAGTAGTCTAAGCTAGACTGAGTATGGCAACCACCAATTCGTACCCCCAAAATAGCATATTTTTCTGCTAGGGGGTCAGTGACCAAAATCAACCCCATCTCCTTCTGGTAAAATATTTCTGAATTAAACATGCCTTTTTGTAACTATCATTTTGGTGGTCTTTAGTCTAGCATGCATGACTGACAGATGACGTCATCTCTCTTACAATGTAAACCTAATGCTCTCCCCGAAAAAGGCGGGTCAAGTTTACATGAATATTTAGTGGACTGTACCATAAAGACAGGTTTGACTGTAATAGCTATTATTGTGTAAACACAAAGGAACGAGGCAATGATTGCAGACTATTAGATTAGAGGTGACGAAAGCGGATGCTCTTTTTACACTTGTGTCAGATTTCACATGGCAGGCCAGGCCCGGATCCAGACTACCACGTACTGGTGGGGCTCTGGATAACTGGTGGGTCTCGGAGGTGCCGAAATGTGTGTATGTGTGTGTGGAGGGCGGGGGAGTGGGGCTTGAAAATATATGACATAATAAGGGATACATTTGATGAGAATTTTTGATAATGTCCTTTTGCCTTGAAATATTTGTTGTGATATCTCATTAGAATCGCATCGCCGGGGCGATTCTAATGAAATGTCACTACATATACTTAAATCTAACAACATGGATAAATTATTTCAGACTGTCATCAGATACACCTTATTATCAGGAGGCCTACATATAACAGACGCCCAGCTAGCAGGACTGAAGCCCAAACGCCCACCCCCTGGATCCGGGGCTGCAGGCATTACCTCATATTCCAAACGCAGCTTGCTTTTATTTTCTCTATCCATCCTTCTTTTAAGACTACACAATTCTGATGGAAACTCCTCGCTTGGTATCGGCTCACTTGTGCTACATAATGCTTCAAATACAACCTCGTGAAGGAATTGGTATTGTTCCTGGTGACAACAAAATACGAATAATTAACAGTTGATTCATTTTTTTCAGCATATATTTTGTTCATACAGAACTGAGTTTTATATAATATGTGTCGGAGTGCAAACGATTTATTTACATAATATCAATATGTGTTATTGCGATTTCATACAGATACCCTAGAAAGTTATATGCCTTTAACGACAAGGTCAAGAAGGTGGCATGTGCACCCAGCGAAGACTCAGACCAGCCAATGTCCAATTGGAGCTAGCTAAGTCCCTTAGCCACCATTTAAGTGCCCAGCAAAGACTCTGATCAGTCTGGGCAGATCAGCCCAGGCTGATCTGAGTCCTCGCAGGGCGCACACGCCACTTTGTTGGCTTTCTTGTGTCGCGGCTCATTTGCTAATTTTGCTTGTTTGCGTCCGTTGCTTACAAACGATATACGTTTGCAAAATTTATGTAAATGTTATCTAAATCTTACTCATATACAGTAAAAAGAGCTTGCTACCTTCTTTTGCACCATGTGCACTCTTTGTTGACGTAGTCTCTCCACACACTTGTATACGTTAATGGCGGCATTTGTCTTTCCTTCATCATAGAGATAGTCCAGCCCAATGAAAGTCCCAGTTCTTCCGACTCCGGCACTTCAGATGATCAAACATTGGATAAAAATGAATTATAATAAAGGTTTTCGATGACTCTTTCTTCAGAATCATTTGAGCAGCGACACGACAAAACCAACAATGTGGTTGTGCGCCCAGCGCAGAGTCAGACCAGCCTGGGCTTCCGCCCAGTCTGATCAGAGCCTTCGCTGTCCGCATGTAGGTAGCTTAGATCTTAGCTACCAATTCGGCACTCAACGAAGAGTCTAATCAAACTGGGCGAATGCCCAGGCTGATCTGAGTCTGCGCTGGTCGCACAACCACATTGTTGGTTTTCTCGTGTCAGAATCACCTACATGGAGGAAAAAGCGTATATGACTTATTGTTTCCTTTTCCGAACGATGTAGACCTCCGAAAAAGGGATCTACTCTTAAAGGTAGTCATTTTCTTCAAGAGGAGCAAATTCTTTCCAACATTGTGTTACTTTAGTGACTGAACCCGAAAAAAGTATTCTTTTGAATCTTTTACAGTCTAGCGCAATACATCAATAAACATAAATTTTCTTACTATATATGAGATTTTGAAAGGTGTTTGGTGAGACAAATAAGCGTCGGGATGGGGGCGCGGGTGGGGGTGAGGGTCGGGACGCAGGTTGCAGGATCCCAGTATCCCAAATGTCTGAAAATATTATGAAAACGTTCCATATCTCCAAAAATGGCAAATGTTACTAAAATTCTGAAACTTATGTTTCTCCTTAACTAACAATATCCATATCCCTATATATATTTATTAGAAAAGCATCCCAAATCTCCAACTATTTTGCCAGTATCCCTATACCCAATATTCTTGAATACCATTCCAGTGCCTCATATGTAGATTAGCCGAAAACCCCCCGGAAAAAACACTTAAACAGTGAACTATACCTGCAATGCACAAGCCAAGTTTGATCTCTTGTCTTTTCTCCTTTCCGAACCTTTTGCCAGAAATGTACAACAGAAGCGACATTGTTTGGTGTACCATGGTCAGGCCAGGATAAGAAATGATACTGAGTCACTTCACGATATCTGTTATCCTTGTCCTGCAACGGAAATGATATAAACATAATGTACTACATGTATATTAATCCTTACTGAGATATTTTGGAGGCATTTCTTTTATGATAATACTTTACTAATATCCAGAGTAGCGTCTGTTTGAGAAATTCTGAAGCTTCTGCTGAAAGAGTTTCGGTTTGTAATGCCATGCTCAGATACAAATGACGTCATGAATCTCTAACCATTCCAACTTAGAGTTTATATTGATGTCAAAGTGATGTCATCAAGACACATTATTCTGCCAAGGTGCTAAGCAAGTTGGGCATTCCACAGTTGCTACGGTAACAGATTTATGACGCCATTTGTATCGGAGCATGGCATAAAATGTACGCTATGCTCCCTTTACATAATTAGAGAAAAATGCTACTTGAAAACTCATACGATCTGACCTATACCTATAATTCATTTATTCACAGTTGTAGGTGTGAAGAAATTCCGTGTGTGTGTGTTTATTGTATTATGACTGAGATCACAATGTGGAAGCTAGGGCGGCAATAGAAGCTCCATAAAACCAGTTTAACTCTACAGGCTACAAAATTTACGTCTGCAAAATTTAAAAAAAATCGCCCAAGCCAGTTTATATTGAGAATTCAAACACAAGAGTGCAAACAATGTAGATCTAGAGCCGCCTCATCAGGATCTACGCTGTTTGCAAATTAAGCTTATTTCGACTCTGGCGCTTAAAATGTTGAACCCCTTTTCGTAGTATTACTGACCATTCCAAACAAGTGGTTTCAAGTTCTGTAAAGGAAAATCATAGGTAGTGTAGCGCTTGAGCTTAAGCTCAGTATATATACTATGCACAATAAATATAGCAATTTTTTTGTATGTGTCAGATCCACCATATTAGGATTTTATTGTCCATTTACTGCATAAAGATACAAAGGCCGATCATTCGAGGTGGTCTGGCAGGTAAAAGATTCAAGATTGTTCAATTGTAGCGTTCGAACTACCGTGACGTCAGATTTTATAACCATTGTGTCTGAAGGACATTTTTGATCATGCACAAAAGCCAAAACCATAATGAGGCGGCTGGTTTGCTGTTAAAATAAAGGAAAACGCTCTAAAACATTTGAATATGCTACGAGTATGAGGTTTACAAAATTCGAAAATTTGACGTTTTCCCTTGTTTTTACGTTATCGTCTTAAAAAGTTGTTTCTAATCGGTATTTCTTAAATCCTTTTCGAGTATATGATTCTTTGATAACTACCAATATGATAACGTAAACAATTTGGAAAGAAAATTCTTCCCGGTTACTGAGCATAAGTCAAAAGTCTCACACTAACGTCATCATTTTCTCACAGTTACGTTATACCTCAGTGAAGAAGTTTCACAATTAGATTAATCATGGTATGACCTTTAATTTCAGCTTATTGTTTTTATCGGGTTTTTCTTCTGCATTGCACTGAAGCACCCGTGAATCATTGCACATTGGACGGAATTATAACGTTTTAACGTCAATTGCGCATGCTAAGATTCGTCCATTGTTAAGCTTAACCATATCTTTTACACATTCAATAGTTTTGACAAGAAAACTGGGCACGAAAATGATGCGAAAGACCGTACAAAAAACCACATGCTTGCCATGTTTATGTTGCTTTTCAATGGGTGCGAATTTCGGCTAATGACCCCTTCTGTGCTAATCGTTTTCCCCCAATATCGTTTTTAAAGATGGCTTCTGTAATCCCATGGTATCTTAAGCCCCAAATACGGTTCCCTTCAATGCAATTTAATTTCGCTCAATGTTGCACTTCAGTAATGAGAAAAGCTGCAAAATATAAAAAATTTGCTAAATATATTTTGCATAGTATATTTGAGAAAATATGCTCCTTGAGTGACCAAGTTCAAGTTTTAATATGACTAGTAGTAGTACCACACTGGGTGACTTGTGAAAGCGCACGGATTTTCTGAGGATTTGCTTACATTTCTAATACTGAAACATCTCACAATAGAATCAGCATACATCTCCTCGGCACACATGGTTACTTCTGTGGAACCAAACACCTGTTTATCATTATCCGGCCAATATTTTACACACTTCATCTGCAAAGAAAGACAATATATAAGAAAAGCTAATAAGAAAGCAAAATCTAAGCACGTCAGTGTCCTCATTGCTGACGATTAATTTTATGCCATATCTAACCCTGTTTAAATTTACGATCGACGGCTTCAAGCCTAGCATACAAGTAGTACAAAGAGGAATTGTAAACATTCAACATTACATATGATATGTAAAATACGTTACGAAAATCAAGGCTGACAGGTCTTCTTTTTCCCCCAGCGAGGCTACCACAAAGCTAAAAGAACTATAGAAAAACAACAAGCAACCTAACGATCATCAGGAAATACTTCCATCACGGAACGTAGCCTACCAGTGGTACCAAGAGGATAATAAGCAAACTACAACACATACAATATGTAAAAGACGTAACGAAAATCAAGAAAGCCATCTCTGTTTTCCCCAGCGAGGTGACCTCAAAGCTAAAACCAACAAGGAACTATAAGAGACATACTGAAAACGGTCAACAATGAAGGCCAAACATAAAGATCGAACAAAATAAGAAGCACCGCCTGAGAACGACCCGTAGTAAACAGAACAAACTAGAACTGTCAGAAAATCTGACTATACCCCCGCTTTAGCGCTTCAAATGTATATGGCCTGTATGGGGAAAACAAAACATGAAAGAAAATAAATCTAACATGTATGAGCAGTCTATGCTAAACAGTTGCTGAGAACTCTGCTCTGAAAAGTGTCGTAAGTCATTGTCAAGTCATTTACCAAATATGATCCTGCACAGCTGCTGAGAAATATTTTATTAAAAATAACAGTACTGAATGCATAGAGAGAAAGAATAGTGAACAAATATAGACAGGAGAAGGCCTCTATCAGTTCTCTATCCCATGATACAATTTGTCATTGTCAACCTGTATACCAAATATCAACTTTCTATCTTATACTGTGGTGGAGATATCCTTGACAAACAAGTTTAGAGAGAAAGAAAAAAGAATAAATCCAGGGAAAAACAAAAGAAGGAGGCCCATTCTCAAACATATGATATAACTTAAGGTTATCAACCTGTGTACCAAATATGAACTTTCTATCTTGTAATACTGTTGAGATAACTTTGACAAAAAAGTGTGGAGAGAGAGAAAAAATTACAAATACAGGGAAGAACAAAGAGAAAGCCCATTCTCACAATACAACAAGTCATTGTCAACTCATATAACAAATATAGACCTTCCACCTTGAACAGTTGCTGAGAAATCTTTTACGAAAATGTACACTACTGAATGCATGGAGAGAAAGAAAAAAAGAACAAATACAGGAAAGATCAAATAGGAGAAGGCCGGTTCTCTATCCCACAATACAACTTGTAGTTGATAATCTGTATACCAAATATAAACTTTCTATCTTATACTGTTGCAGAGACATCTTTGACGAAAAAGTGTGGAGAGAAAGAAAAGTGAACAAATACAGGGAGGAACAAGCAGGAGAAGGCCCGTTCTCAATCCCACGATACAACAAGTCATTGTCAACTCATATAACAAATATAAACCTTCCATCTTGAACAGTTGCTGAGAAATCTTTTACGAAAAATTACAGTACTGAATGCATGGAGAGAAAGAAAAGTGAATACAGAGAAGAACAAATAGGAGAAAACCGATTCTCTATCCCACGATACAACTTGTCATCATTAACCTGTATACCAAATATTAACTTTATATCTACTACCGTTGCAGAGATATCTTTGACGAAAAAAAATGGAGAGAAAGAAAAGTGAACAAATACAGGGAAGAACAAGCAGGAGAAGGCCCATTAGTAGTAAAGGGCGGCACTATGGACACGCCCGTCCGGAGACTAAGTCCGCAGCCTGGGGCAGTCTCGGGCCGGGCGTGTCCATAGATGACACCGCTTTAGTAAGCTTGAAAAGGCTAGTTTGAAATAACTTAGTCTTTTTTTCAGGCGGGAAGTCTATGTAATATGGCATAGGAGATGTCGTAGGAGGCTATACAGCAATATGCGTCTGCTATGAGTCTCTTGGCCCTGTATCTCAAGACCTCACTATACCAGAGGCATAACTCTATAGTGACAGTTGATGGTGTGAGTTGCTGTGGCATACTCTTGTTCATTCTGTTCAATTTCTGAGGCTTTACAGTAATATGCGTCTGCTATGAGTCTCTTGGCCCTGTATCTCAGGGCCTCACTATACCAGAGGCATAACTCTATAGCGTCAGTACTTGTTCCTGGGGAGATTATAAAATCTTGTATCTCAAGATTTTAATGTTCTGGACTGAAATTATTTCTTACTAGCCTTCTAAAGTTTACCTGAAAAAATAACAACGACTGGATTTTTTCAATAACAGAACTTTAATTACCCCGCTAACGAACTAACTGACGATTGACAAAGGATTAGGGTCGTCCCTCTGCCATCGTTTACAAACATATCTACAACATCGTATACATTGGATATTTCTTTGATAAACAATTGGTATATCTTAAGCATTTACAACTTTGAATCCTATGTTCAAAGAACTGGTCTGGTGGTGATATTGTCTTTTTCACTGATAAGTATAGTCTTCCATAATTCAAACTGAACCACATTTCAATGTCTCTGTCATTTTGGTATGGATCTTCTCCTGTTCCCATCAGGTTCTCGTGAATGGCCGTCTTCAGATCTAGTCCTCTGCTTAGCTGATGTAATATGTAGATACAATACATTCCACACACTTTACTCCATGGACTCTGAAGCATCTCTGTATTTTCTATCCACGTCTTGGTATTTCTTTGTATGAATGGTAGAACGTTGTCTTCTAATGGTGGCTGTCCATATGAATCGAAGTAAATCGCCTTGTCATCGTTGAAGTATAAGGCCACCCAATGTTCTCCTAGTTGGTCCGAGTCATCTGTATTAATGATGTATGCTTTCACATCCAGTGGCTTCTTCTGTGGCAGGAGATCCTTCGAGACTACTTTGGCGTTCAAATGCATAAGTTGAGACGCCTTGGTCAGAAGGGCCGTCAGTTCTAGCGTATTCATCCCTGTTGTAGGAGTCTAAGATTCTCAGTTCCCAGTATTTTTTCCAGTCTTCAATCATTGGAGAGCAGTATTGGTTTTTCTTCAGAAACATCCAGTTTTTATAGGCTTCCACGGCTTCTTCCGGCGTGAGATGACTCATGCCTCTTGCATCTCCAGTGTCTTTTAAGCCAAATTTTAGGCACAGTTCATGGTTCCAGTCTTTGATGACATCGTAGATGTTGAGACATTCTAATGCCGGTTCCTGATAGTGTAAGTCTCTTATCCAATCATCTCCGGCTCCTAAACAGAGCGTGTGATTTTTCTGGCTGGGATGATCTATTCTGCAACCTTCACACTCGTGTTGAGCATATTCTCTGACAGCTATTCTCAGGTTCTTTAGCATCGCAAATATCAAAGCAGTCTTGTCCTTGCCAATAAATGTTTTTGGTGGTGGCACATCAAATTGTTCTAGCAGTTCTCCATTTTTATCACACACAGATCTGATCTTTGGGTGTAACAGCTGTTCGAGTTCGTCCTCCAAGGAACCAATTTTGTCAGAGTAGGATCCATGTAGTTGTTCGAAGCATTCCACTCTAAACGTCAGTTCTTGTTCTACGAAGTATCCTTTATTCATGGTCTCAGTAGTCTGTGATGACTTCTCTCAAACCGTTGATTTCTACCAGGTTGTCAAACTCTGCATATACTATGACGTTGATGGTCTTGACGAGTGCTTTTGCAAACTGAAGTTCCACTCGCAGGTTACCAGTTTTTATAGGATGTAGATGGCTCTGATCGGCTCCTTGGTCTGGCGTGAAATCGTATCCCAAGAAGCAGTATCCACCTTTGTAATCGTCGTAGTCGATGTTACAATTCTGAATCTGATTTTGACTGCCCAAAGCTTGATACAGAGACATGTAAGATCTGAGATATTGATCTAACTTAAATTTCGGTTCAAATGGTTTTCCATAAATGCTGTGACCGTCACAACTCACTTCAAGTTTGCTGAGACCGAAATGTTGGAAGTTGAAAGGATTTGTGAGTAACGATCCATTGAATGTTGCATTATCCACCATGCCAATGAACAATCGCTTTGGAAGTTGTCCCTGAAACAAGTGGTCCTCGACTTTTGATCTAAGACCTGTGCCTATGGTAAATGTCTTAACTTCTACACGCCGTATGGGAAATTTCGCATTGTGATGTGCAATAGTTTGATTGAGATCATTGGCTATGGCTGGCAAAAGTTGAACATTGCGAACCGATAAGACTGCTGCATCGATCTTAACCATAACAGGGTACTCATCCTCAGACATGATACAAAATTGAGGAGAAGCTCGATTGAGACGAAGTCTTAATTCTATTCCATTAGGCAAATATTTTTCCTGCATGGCCAAATCTAGATGTAAACGACCTTGAAGTTCCATAGGTTTACTTAGTTTGAAAGGATTTATGCGGGCTGTTACATTGACATGACCAAAATCTTCAAAGTGACCAGGTTCATCTTCGTACCAAAATTCTGCAGCTTTAAGTTGATTGTCTTTCACATCAGATCCAAAAGAAAACAAGTTTTCAATGTAAGCCCTGTAGGGATACGTATCCATGTTACTCGTCACCAGTTTATTGTTAAGATACAGATCAATTCCACTAAACATACTGTGAAAGAAGTTGCTGATGGGAGCAACTTTTTTATCGTTCTCAAGATTGTCACCGTTTGCTCTCAAAATCCTGAATTTCAAGTACAAATAAGTTTGTGATAAATCAGTGTAATATTCCGTATGGCCTGGTACCACAAATTCGATGGGTGCATGATAACTGTCTAGAGAAGCTATGGGATGATCATCTATCCACTGAGAATCTTGCATGGTGGTCAGAGTTGGAGGAACAGTTTGCATGTCTATTTCAGACTTGCTACATTCACAAGATCCACTTTGCATCATTTTCTTAGTCAAAAATATCGCGGTCAAATTTTAGATTTGAATATTTTTTCCTAATGGCTCTGTTTACAGAATTCTTTCTGCCTCTACCCTTTTGCAGTTTGTTGTGAACAGTTCGACGATTTGTCTTAGACTGAGTTTTTCTACGTTTCTGGCTTGATTTTATAGCTCCCGAAGCCAAATGATCTAAAGCAGATTTTCCCAAAGATTTTAAAGCTGATTTACCTCTAGTTTTTAAAACTTGTTTGATATTTTGACCATCCATGATGTCGCGAAGTGCATGAATTCCTTGATCTTTGGCTACATGTTTGATACTTTGTAAACCTGCTTTTGCAACAGGTTTTAAAATTGGCATGACCGTTCTCACGGCAGTTTTAAACATAGACCCTAAACCATAACCGTACTGTCTCGATACACCTCTGTAAACTGGAAAGTTATTTCCACCCGACCCTTGTTGACACACTACACCACGAGTTTGGAAATACATTTTATTGGCTAATTATCTTTGAGTCTGAAATGTAACTTGATCAAAGACTTTCCCGTGATAAATGGAATATGTATTCCCGTATCGCCTTTTATACTTATGTGAACTTGATCTATGAATGATTTTGCCACTGGAACGTAATGCAAGTTGACAAACTCTTGATGAGAATGATGAGAGCGTTTTGAAATCTCAAATGGAACAACTCGCAGAATAGGAGCAGTTATGTCACCTACGTAAGTGTAACTGGCAATATCCGAGTAAACGTACAGTTGATTATTAGCCGTGTTTAAATCTACTTCGTATCTAAAAGCATGTCTTTCGTTTCCGATGGGTCTTTCTGACATTTTTGGATTTACCCCTAATTTCTCACCCAGTAGCTTTGGAAATAGTAGTCTGACGGTATTGGGATTGTTGTAAAATATTTTGACACGTTTACTGTTGTTGCCATAACTCATTTCTATCTCAGCATTAGCTTTCTTCAGCATTTCTCCAAAACGTGTATTGATGATGCCTTGTATTTCCTGTACCAAATGTTGTGGGGAACTGTAATTTCCTTTGGGAATTTTCAACTCGAATTCTGCGCAAGTATTGTCTTCCGAACAATCCTCGCTCATATTCTCTATTCCAAGTGACTGAGCTAGTATTCTGTCGTAAAATCTCAAGTAGAAAAAATTGTTTTCATCCGAGATATTCATGACTTGAGTTGGTGTAATCATTTCTACCAAAACAACTTCCCACTTTTCTTTTTCGATGTTGATGGGATGATCTAATCTGACAGTAAAAGAACTTTGTGTATTGTCAGGAAAAGTCGTCATTGAACTGTCACTTAACAATGTCAAATAAAACCCTGTCATGGTGCTTGTTTGGAAGTTTCTTCAAAACCACTACGTTTTCTGAATTTTAACCCTGGGGAAGGCAGAATATAACCGACAGAACTACTCAATAAAATCAACCACAATTCTTTATCTGGACTTTGAAGACTGATTTGAACTAGGGAAGTGATGATGATGGCATAAACGATAATGATTTGAGATAAAAATGTCAATCTATTTTTGGGTAATTTGGCTAAACTTTCAGAAGATTGCAAAGAATCTGTGTCCCTTCTTATGACTGAAAATTTGAAATTCATGTTCGTGTTTTTATACAAGATCGGATTCCAAAATCCAACTTTCAAATTTGGATGGATAACCTTTCCAGTGAACTTTAATTTCTTTGACCCACTTTTTCCCAACTTTTCGTTTACGACGATCTAAGACAGATTCTATTTCGTAAATTTGATCTTTGTCCACACGTTGTAATTCTTGCGAATAAAAAGTACCTTTTATGAGTTCCCCGTCTAGATCTTCTATTCTATAGGTAACGGGACTCTGACTTTGTATGACACCCCTAACCTTAAACAATTCTTGCGTCCAGTTTGGTAAATAACCTTTTTCAAAAGTGCGTTTTGTTTTGTTGATGCGCACAAAATCACCCACTCTTAATTCTGGACTTGCAACTTTTTGCTTTTTGCCGTACAAAATTTGGGATACTTGAACTTCATTTTTGACATCGACAGATGCAGGCGTACGTTTAATGCTGCGATGATAAGCATGATTGTACCCGTGAACTAATTTTGGAAGTACGTCGACATATTTCAGTGTACGATTATGAGTAAAATATCTCCACATGCGACTTTTCAGAGTTCTTTGAAACCTTTCTACAATACTTGCTTTTGTTTCTGGATTTTCTGTCGTGAAAAAATGAATATTTTTAGATTTCAAGAACTTTTGAAACTCTTTATTTTTGAATTCCGTACCTTTGTCAGTTTGCAAACTTTTCGGAATGCGTCCATGTTTCAAAACAGATTTAAAAGCTTCCACCAAAGTTTTTCCAGATTTGTCTTTGATCGGTACAACCCAGGCGTATTTTGAAAATACGTCTATCAAACAGAGCAAGTAACGATATTTGTCGTTATATTTTGCCATACTAGATACGTCCGCCAAATCTCCCTGCCATTGATAATCTATTCCTGCCACCACAGTTTTGCGACGCACAAATTTTCTACGTATGGGTTTGTGCAAAGTGTAAGTTTGTTGTTTTCTTAACCAAGTTTTCACATCGTCAAGTTTGATTTTCTTTGAAATTTTCTTAGCTGCTTTATACAAAGCTTGCAACCCCGTATATCCCACGGGGCTTTTAGGATCGTAATAAAGTTTTGATAATAATTTATTCATTGTTCATCATAAGATAACCATTTTCTGGGTGATTCAAACAGTTCTTCTTTTATAGGTTTGATAGAACTGGGTGTAAACAGTTCGTCTCTGATATGTTTTCTAGTGGCAGACAAACTTTGAGATAAGTCTTTCTTGATGTGTTTTCTAACCGATTGTGTAACGGGACTTGTTCTTTTTTTAAGAGTAGGCATGCGTCGGTGTTTGGTTTTAGGAGTGACATACTCTTCTTCATCTTCGTGCTGAAGAGGAGTACGATGCATCCATTCCCATCGTTTCTTATTTCCCACAAAATCTTGAGGCACGTTCATGTCTCTAAGAGCCTCAGCAAAAGGTTCCCAACCCCTGGGCTCAGTGTCTTTTCTCTGTCTTAAAACATCATTGACTAAATCTATGATATTAGACCCTGCAACCGGTTTGCCATACATCTTAACCGTTCCGTCTTCGTCCCAAGATAAGTTAGGATTATTTTCTAACCAAGATATCAATAATTTAGCTTTCTTTCGCATCGTGGTAGGAACACTATCAAAAATACGTTGATTAATTTTCGATTCAGGCTCTACTGGGAGAGAAAGTTTTGTTTCTGTCAGTGCTTTGCGATGTGCCGTTTTAAATTTATGTAAAGTTTGACCAAATAATTGAGATTTTTCTGCCTCTGACAAATCTTCGTTGGCCATGACCGAAGACAAGTCTCTTTGAAGACTGGCCGTCGCAGAAACATTTGGATCGGGTGGAAGTCTTGGTTTTTGAATTTGTTCTTCTTTCCAGCGTTTCATGTCTTCCCAAAGTTTAAATGGTACCACGGCCATTTTACGCCCTTCCATTGCAATTTTTTTTACTGACCAAGAATAGATCCTAAGACTGAACCAAGCAAAGGTTTTAAAAGTAAACCCAGGAGTGCACCACCTTTCTGATTGAGAATTTTTTTCTTGTTTGCTAGTGCAACACGTTTTGTAAACAATAATCGAATATCATTCTTCCTAGAACGTAATTGTTCTTTCTGAGCTTTTGTGAGTTTGACATTGCCTTTTATAAGATTTAAACAACATTCCCCTACACAGTCTAATATCTCTTTTGGACAATCATTGACAATTTTTTGACGAAACCGATATGGAATGTTACATAGTCCTTCCAGAAAAGGACCATACTTTTTAATCAGTGAACCTCTTTTCTTTTTGATTTGTGTTCTTTTCTTACGTGCAGCCATGATAGCAGTCAAGAATTAAACTAGTAAAATATCATGTTAACCAAGTCCTTTTATAGAGAAAGTTTACGTTTAGCCAACATCTGTTTCATGGCAGCTTCAAATCCATGTTTTCTGGCAGTACGAAGATATTCGTTTGCAGGAGAAGAACTCCTTCGAGGAGAAGCCCTTAGAGGAGAAAATCTAGAAATTTCTAGAGCAGGTGATTTTGCAGCAGTGCGTCTTTCACCAATTTTTCTGAGACTAGAGTTTGGAGTAGAAAACTGAGTAGAAAATGGAGAAGGTGTTTTTGCAGGAGTGAATCTTTCACCTATTTTTCTGATACTTGAACTTGGAGTAAAAAAACGAGTAGAAAATGGACTTGGAGTTCTTAGACTAGAGTTTGGAGTAGAAGGAGTAAATGGACTTGGAGTTCTTGCAGTTGACGGTCCTGCAACAGGAGATGGAGGTTTTCTAGGTTTCTTAATTCTTACAGTGACAAACTTATCGTTCACTTTTATTTTTCTCCTTGATTTAGTCTTAGGGGATTTTTTCCTCTGAGGTTTTTTCTTTGGAGATTTTTTCTTGCCAGTTTTTTTCTTAGACTTTTTAGGACCTTTTCTACCCACTTTCTTTTTCTGAGAAAACCGTCTAAGTATTTTATTACCGTCCCAACGAATGAGAGATCTGATTATCACCCCACCAAAAAACCCACCGCCACCAGGTTTTAGAATGATTTCTCGTTTTGTATCTGCATTTACCAAAGGACTTGCTAGTTTTCTAACATCGTCTTTGCGTTTGTCCATGAATGTTTGAGTTTGTTTTGGTAATTTCATTTTATTTTCAGCTATTTTTCTAGCTGCTAAAGAAAACCATTTGATCATTTCCATCAGCCCGGCATTAAGCAAAGTTTTTCTTTTGTTCGAATCATGCTCTCTACTCAAATTGTAGAGAGCCCTGATCAAGTTTGCCGATGCTTTTTGAGCCATGTCTGGTTTCATTCTGATCCAAGTAAGACCAAACACACGTTTTTATACTGGAAAATACACAACTGGACCTTGTTGATCCAATTTTGTATACCAGTTTGTAAAAATATCTGTTCTAAACCTCAAATGATTTGGTGTGTCTGGTTTTAAATCAATCAGTAAATAACCGTGTGGCTTAGAAGTGGCATCGTTGAAGGCAGACATCAAGTGTGGAGCTTGAAGTTGTTGTGCAAAAACTTTAATTTGCATTTTGTCTCTTGGACTTTGAAACAAAATCAAGTAATGAGCATTCAAACTGATGGTACGTGTCGATTTACTCTGCTGAAACAAGTTTTGTGTGATGTACACAACACTTGCATTTCTGTGATGACCTTTCCTCGTGAACCAAAGTTTAATTTTTTCTTCGTCTTTGTCGCCCAACATATCGTCAAAGACAATCAAGTTAGTTTCACTCGTGTCTGTGACAATATCGTCGTCGTCATTTGGAATTCCTAAAATAAATCTGATGTTTAAATCTTTACGTTCTTGCAAGATATTGTACACAGGTTGCCATTCTTTGTAACACCACACGATACGTTGTGGTAAAATATCAAACAAGTCTTCTTTGTACTGAATCAGTTTTTTAACAAATTCAGTTTTTCCCGATCCACTTGGACCCGATATAAAAATATTAGCAGGATGTTTAAAAAACAAACTACCAATATTTTCTACTTGAACTGTTACCGACATGATTGAAAGATAAAATGAGAAAGAATAATGAAAGACATGTGTATATATAACATATTTTTATTTTTTACAAACAACAAATTGTTTTACTGACATACTTTACAAATAATTTTTCTTACTGAAAACACTGTTTCACAACAGTCTCTGATCTGATTTTCTTTGGTTTACAGTACATATCCATACGGAACAGTTTCTCCACTTTTTAAAATCACACGTTTGTCATAAGTAAATCTATATGTCTTAGATTGTCTCTCAGTCGTAATTTTTCTGTCTTTATGTTTTCTTATACGGTGCTGATATTCCACAGATTCTTGAAAGTCCCTCTTCTCACTATGGGCCCATTCCATCATGTTGTAGAAATGGATTACTTGTGAAGTATTGTAATCCAGGGTCAGTCCTTTGACTTTACAGGTAGACTTGCGTTTCCCAGTATCGTGCTCCACATACTCGTAGCCATAATTCTTCGGTCCCATACCCACAAACTTGGTGATTTTCGCAGTAGGTAGTTCGTCTGTCCATTCGCCGAGTCTGTTGTTGATGATCTCTGGATTCCATAATTCTGGTTTGTGAATGTAGATGACAGAATCCGTATCGAAGTACAACACACGTTTGTCAAGTTGATGCAGGACACTGTATAACTTCAGTCTGGCTTGTGCTGTCACAAAGGATCCTACCACCACGTTGCTGCAAGCATGAGGTTCTACAATCGATTCCAGATCTTCCCAGTTGACTAACAAAAACTCTTCTCCAAACACTTCGACATTCTTCACTTTCTTCAATGGATTAGTCACCAGTTCAAAGTAGTCAGAAGGATCTGACACATATTCTGTTTTGGTCATGTTGTCTCTCTGTGCTAATTTTCCCCACAAACTGTTTAAACTGATTTTGCTGATTCCACGTCGACCTTTGTTCTTTTCCACCTTCTCTAGTCTGATACCTTCTGCTTCGAAATAGTCCTGTTTGAATTTGATCTTGTCCAATTCTGTCTTGCACCAGTCGGGATAGCCACTTGACTCTTGTTTAATCTTCAGGAAAGTATCGATATATCCAGCAAAGATACCTCCTTGTCCAGTTGACTTGTCGTACTGTGAAGATTGGGGAAAATGCCATACTTCGTACACATCTTTCAGCTGGTAACCCAGTTTCATCGCCTCAAACAATTCGATGCTCACCCAAGTTCCCACTAATTCTCTGTCTTCTTCTCTGTCGTGCGTACATAATTTCGAATTGTCAGATGTCTCTGCACAACTTCTACAGAGTGGAAACAGTAATTTGTTGTTGCACTTGTACGGCAATACCGGATGATACAAGTTTCTGGGTGGTAACACTTTACATTTGATCAGTCCAAAATATTGATGTATATTGTCTCTGTCGATGTCTTCTTGTGAATAAATTTCTGGATGTCCAATAGGGAAGATTCCGTACTTGCAGATGTATGGATAAAGTGAACACACTTCGATATACTTAATTTCCTCGTCTCCTTCAATTTCGTAAAACAGTCTTGTAGAATTCGTACGTCCTCCAAATAGCGCATCTCTGGGTTTGAGTGGATCTAAGTTGGTAAATTCTGCATCCACCATCTCCCTAAAATCTTTGTCGTCTTGATAATATCGGTCGTAATCGCATTCCCACATTTCTATCACTTGATACCCAGCTCTTTTCAATTTCTCGGTCTTCTCCACAGTCTGTTTGTATAGCTGGTACATCGTCTGGCAGTTGTAAGTATTGATCTTAGTTCTGTCGGGGAAATGTTTGGGACACCCGTGCCAGTAACATCCATGGAACTCGTACACTGTTTCTTTTTCTGGATCGTACCCATCCACATAATGTCCAAAAACTTTCTGTTCACCACCATTCAAAGCGTGACGAATTTGGGTGTGATTCTTTCTAGCCACGGCTTGAATCCAGCGCACAGCTTTGATAGAATACTTCTTTTGGTTGGGATAGCCTTCTGGTGGAATGATGGCCACAGAGTTTTCAGGCATGTGATTCTTCCTCCATACTTGGGAACAAGCTTGAGCGATCGTGCATGCATTAGAAAAAGGATCCAAGTCGCTGATATCTATCGATTGTTTTCTAAAACATGAACAACCTCTCCTCAGGATATCCACATCGCTCCGACAGTATTCTTCCATTTCACTTCTGAAGTCAAAGATGGCATTGGATTCCACTTTCTGCTTGTGCCATTCCAGGAAAATTTCTCTGTCTTTGACCGACATCTGTCCAGGATTGTACATCTCCACGGGAAAGTAAGGTCCCACGTAATTCTGGTTGGCATCAACATTTGCCAAATGTGGGAAATAGCCTTTTTCATCTCTGTCAATCCAAAGGTATCTGGAAAATTGGCTAATCTCATATGCAGAAAATGATACGAGTCCAAGAACTTGACTTTGGCAGCAGTCATCGTCACGATAGTATTTCCATTCATAATCACATCGGGCTTAAAAGTTCCATTTTCTAGTATGTAGCGTAGAATAAATTGTCCATCGTATCCTCCAAAATTATGTGCAATAACAGTCACTCCTTCATTTTCTTTTCTAAATAACCAGGAACAGAAATCTGACAACGTATTTTCACCTTCAAAGATCATTTCTCTTCCAAACTGACTACAATTGTCACAATACCGATCTACAGGTAAATTAACGCAATGGTCACACGCTTTGTTTGTGAACTTATTACAAATTTTACATGGCTGTTCAATAGGTAAATCCATACACCGATCACAAGCTCTATGTGCAATACAAAAGTTGACAATATGTTCGCCAGAGTCTTGCTTGGATTCAAAGTAAAAAAATATGAATTGAGGTTGAATAACGGTAGCTTTCTCTTCATCGATGATATCGTCCTTCTCGGCATCTTCTTCCAACACTTCGGTCTTGGGTTTGCACACGTAAGGTTGAATATAACATTGATGTTCGGCTCCAACAATCAGTTTACAAAATTTACATTTCTTCTGTCCTGGACACACGTGATTTCTTTTATTTCCTATAATCCTATTTCCACATTTCTCACAATTATGCACAAGTTGACAAATAGATTTTTTCTGTCCTGGTTTGACTAATGTATGATTAGCAAAACAAGATGCACTATGAAAAGTTCTCTTACATTTTGTACAGTACTGATTTTGTTCGTGAAGACATGGCGTTGCACTATAACAACTAGTACATCCATTCAAACAAGCATGATCCTCTCTATGATTAAATCCCTTGTCACAAAACTCACAATAATAACTACATCCTTGAAATCCTTTGACATTGGTGATAGTGTCATAGTGATCTGTGCCATTGTAATAGATATGAATTACTTTTGTTTTGTCACTAGGTCTAAATCCAAGTGGAAACAATAATCCGTCTTTAGGATGCTGTGAATGTACTTTGATCAAATAGTCAGGAGCTAACACAGTTTGAATTTTCTTGTATTCTTCAAATCCACAAGGTTGATTGTGAGGAATCTTAGCACGATCTAATAATTTCATGGCTTCTCTAGTTTGTAGCGGTCTGTCAGATTTTTGTATATGTTTCCAAGTTTTCTTCCATGAGTCAGATGCGTCCCTGTCGGCATGATGTTTTCCTACCACAACAGCTCTAGCCATACACATGACATCTTTGGTGTTGTTGATTTGAACAATACTATGTTTCATCTTTCTCATATTGCGTGATTCAAAGTAAAGTCCATGGTGTAATGCCTTTCTTCCACTTCCAGTTGGTAACTTGGTGTGTGTCACTTCCAAACTCATCTGTCCATCATTGATTTTAAAATCTTCATTGGATTGCAACACTTTCTCGATTTCTTGAGTCAAAGATTCCCCAGTCAGACTCGTCACATCTGTGAATGGTACAAAGATTCCTAATTTCAGTCCGGGATGGTAAATGCTCATTCGAATCCTGTCATTGCCTTGAGCTTGAGAATGGGTCTTGATGTCATCCACCAGCTGTTGAAACATCCGAGGTACAAATTCCAACGGTGATACATCTTCTGGAAATTTATTGACATCCACATTGTACACATTGGCTCTTGTTCTGAAACGTCTCGACTCACGTTCTCTGACAGGCTTGATCACATAGTACTGTTGGTAATCGTCTTCTTCATCGTCCGAATAAATCACCATAGGCCTTTTTCTTGGTGGTGACACCTCATCTTCAGATTCTTCACTGTCGGAATAATCCACAAGTTTCACCTTCTTTGGCGATGGTAACTCGTCCTCCTCAGAGTCTGATGAAGTGGGTGGGGTACGTATTCTCTTCCAATGTCTCTTTGGCATGTTGTCTTGTCACTGTTCAAACTCAGAATGCAAGGAGATCTGAATATTTGACTTATATATCCATCAGCACCAAGATTAGTCAGGCGAGATACATGGTACATGACTTATCAGGTTAGACTACATGTTCTATGGAATTCTTGTGATACAGGCAAGATACATATTATTTGACTTAGCAGGCAAGACAACAGGAATTTTCGTGGTACAGGCGAGACATGGGCTTTACGGAATTTTTGTAGTAAGGCGAGACAACAGTCTTAAGGATTTTTTATTAACTAACAGGCATGACTACATGCTATATGGAATTCTTATCACCAGGCGAGACACATAGATTTTTTGTGCTACAGGCGAGACACTGAGCTTTACGGAATTTTTGTTATTTTTAAAAGAAGTGCAAGAAGAGTGTGCTGTTCAGCACCTTTTTCTTCCCCGGTCGGTTACCCTATGCCTGGGAAGCCCTGGCGATTTGAAGCCATATCTACATGATCACAAGTCCTGAATGTCACTGTGGACCAGAGACCTGCCAGCGGAGGTTCAGTTTACTGGGATAGTGTCCCGACCCCTTAAGCCATAGGCTTCTACTGTTTCACATGTAATCGATAGATTTCGCATCTGCGGGCCCAGGCGGTATAACCGTTGTGCGCACCAGTTCCAGTCCAGTGGTGACCGGCAAACCAGCAATATTAATATGCCAGTTCCCAATATATATACCTATACATAAACCAGTTTACTTGAAACAAGATTGGACATTTGCATATCATGTATATCTGATTTTAATAAAAGGCCATGTTACTTTTTATAGTAACACATTTCAAAATATAAAAAATTGATAGAGAATAATAAAATCTACGTTTTGGTGTTTATTTTATCAAAATCGGCCGAAAAATAACAAAGTTATTAAATTTTTTCATATTATGGTGTTATTACAAGGGAGGTAAATCTGGATTGACTTTGTTAATTCTATAAATAGATTATTCAAGTAATAGCTTTCAGAAAAAATGATACAAATGAAAGGCGAATACGTGTATATGTGTATCACTTCTGTTATGAGTATTATTATATGTTAACTAATAAACTATACAAAATCCAAAATAACAAAAAATGTCGAGCATGCACTGCGCATGCGCGGAATTTGCAGGGTAAGAAAACTGTAATAACTCAAGATTGCGTTGACAGAGTTTCATAATTCTTTTTTTATTGGAAAGAACAAGTCACCACCTACCAAATGAAATTAAAATAAATTGTCAAACTGCGCATGCGCGGAATATAGAGGGTAAGAAAACTGTAATATCTCCATATTGCTTTGATGGATTTTCAAAATTCTTTTTTTTATTGGAAAGAACAAGTCACCACCTACCAAATGAAATTAAAATAAATTGTCAAACTGCGCATGCGCGGAATATACAGGGTAAGAAAACTGTAATATCTCCATATTGCTTTGATGGATTTTCAAAATTCTTTTTTAATTGGAAAGATAAAACACAGAACTGACACATAATCTTACAAAATAATTAACCACAATGTGCATGCAGAGAATCAAGAGGTATATAATGTGTACATTTCATTTTTGCAGCTCATAAAGTTTCAAGATGTCTGAAGAACTAGTCGATCTGGGTGTGTACCAACTGAAATTAGAAGTATAATCTACTCAAGGCTCGTCAATATTTCGAGGAGAAGTAAAAAGTTTAGAGACGAACTTCAACTGACGTGGTTTAATATGTGTTTTCAAAGAGCTCTGTCTTGCAACAATTTTTACCAGAGCCTAGCACAGCTATTGTATGACATCGATGGAATATCGAATCTTGACCAGAACATGAGATTATACTTTCACAAACGCATGATGGAAGTGTTGAAGGATACTCATTCTAGACATGACCGATGGATCTTTACGATTTACAATTTCAACAAGGAAACATGTGAACAGTTTTTTGAAAACTTGTTTCCTTTCCATTATGACATTTACGTACATGGAAAAATGGTGGATGGACATCTGACTGGGCTTCTAGTATTCTTTCAGAGTTTAGCATTTTTTTATTACTTACCATTTCTTTACCAGTTAAATTTTCCTGCACCTATGAACGATTTGTTATTATCAACCTGGGAAGAGCATATAAACAGTTTGCATGGTCGTGATGTGTCATTTGGAAACAAAGACGCATACGAACAAGTTATCGAGAGTGAAGAGAGATTATTACCATTACGTTTTCCAACAGTCTATTCAGACTTTCTACTTGGAATAAAACAATGAGCGTGATCAAGAAATCTCCTCCAGTATCGTTAGGTCGAATTTTACAGTTTGACATTTATCGAAGATCACTTGAACACACGCTATCCTTACAACCTTCAAGTTCAGAATTTCTGAAGTCAAAAGATGGACTCAGAACGTGGTTGGGACGATATGAAACATTCATGACCTTTCGACAAGCCATGTGTGAAACAGCTTTGATAATGAACACTATTTTAGACGCATCGCCTGTGAAGTATAAGCAATGGCTACTTCATGTGGCAAACAACGAGGACGTGATTACTTACCTTTGCAACGTACTCAAAGATGTTCAAGAGGCTTCGAGAGAACAATCTATGGATATCGACTCAACAACAACAACAACAGAAAATATGGAAATTGAACAGGCATCACAGGAAGAACCAATGGATATTGATATGGATGAATTGACTGCAAAATTTGAAGCTTTGACACTATAAAGTGAAACTGTTTGTCTCTTGCAAAATCATTTATCTTAGGGCAAGCATGGAGACAAAGTGGTTTGAAATTCCTCTGACACAAATTCTGAGATTTAGACCTTACAGAAAATTACTAGTTTGTGTTTACATACTACATTCACATGAGAACATTACTTTAGATGAAATTCAGATGAAATTAAACACAGAAGAATATTTCAAAGATTTTAAAAGACTCTGGTGTTCGTGTGCGAAACAGGAATTATCAGAGGAGACGGTCTTTACATTTGACAACTGGAAACTTCATGTGGCCAACAATTCAAAAGTGATTGACTATCTACAGTCGAAGACAAGGCGTATATAAGGACTACAACTAGATCTGCGAGTCATTTCAGCTCTGACTTTCAAACTGTCAAGATGGAAAGTAAACCTGTGGATCCAAGACTTAATAAATACAGTGATGCCAACAGTATTTATTATCACTGCACAGCATTGAAGAAACTTTTGAAAGAGAATGACAGAAAATTAATTCAGCCATTGGAAATTTCACTAAAAGAACAAGGCCTGTTGAAACCACCCTATGGTTATTGCTACAATTGTGGGTCGGTCGATCATTGGACTGCCTCGTGTACCGAGGAGAAGAAGAAAACTACTACAAATAAACCACCCAATGGGAATTGTTACAACTTTGTTTCACCTGATCATTGGACTGCCTCATGTACCGAGGAGAAGAAGAAAACTACAAAGAAGCCACCCTATGGGACTTGTTACAACTGTGGCTCGCCTGATCACTGGCTACCCTCATGTCCTCATACCGACTTACAAGATGAAAGCTCGGGATCACCACAACCGGCCGAGAAGTCAGAAACTACGAGGAAAAGACGCCATACTGATGATGACTCTGATGTACCCAGTAAAAAGAAGTCAAGAACGGCTTCACCAGAACCGACAAAACCTACTGCTAGACAACATAAGAAGAAGAAATACTGTGTTGTGTGCAAAGAAGACACTCATATGATGAAAAACTGTCCTGAAATAGTGAAAAACTAGTGACTAGATAAGAGACCTAGTGGATAGACAATATCTAAACGATATTGTGTGTCTACTGGACAGTGACTACTATTGTGTTCATAATGGATTAGTTTTCATAGTTACATGTAAGTTTTTATTCAATAAAATTGTTTCTAAAGTATTTGTTTTTTGTTATTTCATAAGGTTACTCTTTAAACGAAAGAGTTGGGTAGCCCTGAAAAGGGCTGTTTGGGTGTTCTAAGTCTTCACTTACTGTGAAGACTTAGACACAGGTTTTACAATCCCCACAGCAGGATTCGTCTTGGATAAGTCGATCCCTCTCCTCCTCATAAATACTTCAAACCCCATCTTATTTTGCTGCCTTTCAACTTCTTTCCAGTCTTTCTTCTTAAAAGCTTTACACAGTCGACTCAGGTCAAAAGGAATATACTTTGACAACCCCATATTTGAGAATGAAGTTGTTAAAGGCAGTTAAATATATATATTGACTCATGGCGGACGTGAAAGAGAGCATAGTCTCTTGACCAATCAAAACTATGCAAAGTAGTTATGGGGTTTTATGCAACAATCAAAAAAGTATTTCTTTCTGATAAGTTGTGGTGGCCCTGAAAAGGGCCGTTTTGAGGTTTTAATAAACCTTTCTATGAGCAGGGACACCGCGAGGGCCTGCCACCACAAGCTGGACAGCGTACTGACCAGCTCGTGTACGTCACCGTCCTCCCTGTTGGCAAGTAGAATGGTGGCTGGTCCGCCTCCCTCTCCCAATCTTCACCGGATGGCCGTTCTTCAGGCTCTTGCTTCACTTCTTCGGGCTCTTGCTTCACCACAGCCATCTGTCTGTCGACCGTCACCATCCTTCTTACGATGCCTATCAGCTCTACGAGCCTCTCTGCACTCTCCATCACAGACCTAGTCTGTGCCTCCAAAGCATCGAGATATTCGTCGCTCAACATCTTCTCTGTGTATAGCATAAAGACAATGTGACGAAGTGGGTCAGTGTTCCAGTATTTATTCTCTCAACACCGACGTGAAAGAAAGCACTTTTCTAAGTAGGTCAATCCGGTCTTGGGAGTATAAAATGGCACTGACCTACTTACAACTTCAGTCATGGAGCAACTACTGACCTTAGACGATCTTATGAAAGAACCAGACCTTCTATCGACGGCAATTAACTCAATTGCTACTGATGCATCGTTAACTCAACAACAACAACCGAACGTGCAGACCTATTACTACCACCCACAGCAATCACAACTGCAACAAACACAGCCACAGGTGTCACAGCCAAAGACGGGAGCTGTAGAAGTCTTGCTCAAAGAACTCAATGATCTCAAGAAAAGAGTACAGCAGTTAGAGGACCAAAAGCAACAACGTCCCATGGAATTAAATCCGATCAGAATACCATTAACTATAGAAGTAATGACACCAGAATCGTCTGTGACCGTACCAACTCAAAATGGACTTGGGTCGCATAGCAAGAACATAGATAATTCAAAAAGAAAGAAGAAACAATAGATTCTTCTTAGCTATAACCACACAAACAGTCCTTTTCAGGACTACAAATTACATCAGAAAGAATACCCTACTGATTGCCCTAATACTAAGGAAGCTATAGAGTTATGCCTCTGGTATAGTGAGGTCTTGAGATACAGGGCCAAGAGACTCATAGCAGACGCATATTACTGTATAGCCTCTTAAGACATCTCCTATGCCACATTACACAGACTTTTCCCCATGAAAAAGACTAAGTTATTTCAAACTAGCCTTTTCAAGCTTACTAAAGCGGTGGCATCTATGGACACGCCCGGCCCGAGACTGCCCCAGGCTGCGGACTTAGTCTCCGGACGGGCGTGTCCATAGTGCCGCCCTTTACTACTCCCATTCTCAATCCCACAATACAACTTGTCGTTGCCATCCTGTGTACCAAATATGAAGTTTCTATCTTATATGGTTCTTGAGATATCTTTGACGAAAAAGTGTTACGGAATTACGGAAGGACGGAAGGACGGACGGACGGAACTTCGGACAGATGTAAACCAGTATACCCCCCACTTTTTCAAAGCGGGGGTATAATGAGTTTAAACCGATTGTAAAGGCGCCAAATCAACACCCTAAGTTCTAATATCGATCACAATATACAAAAAGAGTTCGGTTTGCATAGAGGCTTCTGATGCGTATCATTGGTATATTTCAGATTAACATGGACATCAAAAGGAATCTCTGTGATGAAATAATGCTGAGCAAAGCAGGCATACTATGTTGAATCAACATTGAACCAGCTATGACGTTGAATCAACGTTGGTTCAATGTTGTGTACCCAGAGGAAGGGCTCATGGTAGCCGTGGCAACCAAACCTAAAGAAAATCACTGATTGAACCGCGGTGGGCCCGGCAACAGACAAAGCATCATACACAGACGCAAGTATGAAAAGGTAGGTCGGAGCCGTAATTAAGTCTGCAACCCGACCCACTATCGTGCAATTAGAGAGAAAATGAAAAGCCATCAACTATAATTTGGTCAAATACTAGACTAAGTAGGAAAATTCTCAGGAACCGACACAATTCAGTCCCAGATCCCACCCAAGACACCATGTGGGAAAAAGACAACACAAAATTAGTCACCACTAAAAGACTGATACATACAATTTGGGAATATCGTTAGATCATTGCTTATCAAAAATGAAAAGAATCGGTTTTGCATCTGATTACAGCTTTAACGTTTAACAATATATGAGCCGCAACACGTGAAAACCAACAATGTGGTTGTGCGCCTAGCGCAGACTCAGCTCAGCCTGGGCATCCGCCTAGTCCGCTCAGACTCCTCGCTAAGCCCTTACAGGGTAGCTAAGGTTCTAAGCTACCCCCATGCGGACAGCGAAGACTCTGATCAGACTGGGCGGATGCCCAGGCTGATCTGAGGGTGCGCTGTGCGCACAACCACATTGTTGGTTTTGTCATGTCGCGGCTCATATTAGTATTGGGTTGTAGTTCAATGAGTGAAAGAGGCGGAAACCTTTTCAGCCATATGCAGGGTTCTATAGCAACCAGTCTTTCATTAGCCACCTTCCATCGTTCTGATATGAAATGCTGTTGAAGGGACGTAAGATCGCAAGTGATCCATCCATCTATATACTAGTATTGACCACAAAACAGTATCTTGATAGAGCATTTATTTACCCGGCCGTCTTCAACACAGTTCGTCAGCATAACTATCTTTCTGATATCAAGCTCAAACACCATCCTCCAAAAGTCCTTTACATTTGAATCAGTAGGACCTGTCATTACAACATACAAATAAACCTTCATTAAGTTGTATTTAAAATCAAATAAAAGGTAAGTTTGTATATCAGTTACTGTAGCTTAAGGCGTGTAAAATCGCCAATGATTTCATGATAAAATACCAAAAATATAATGTACAGTCATTGGCCAAAAGTATTATATCAAAGTCCGAATTTCCATTGACTTACATGCATTTTTCAGAGTGAAAAGAGAATTATTACGCAGCTTCTATTCATGCAATTTAAGAGAAAAATATACTGATAGAAAGCAAGATTACTGTAACTATTTTTATTAATATTCTATTATTGTTCCTCTCCTGATATCAAAGTTGTAGCTCTCTGAAACCTAGTAGTGCTATTATTCGATTAAACTTCGGCGATGTCACCATGAACGTTTATGAAAAAACGTTTTTCGAAAATTTTGATCATCTTTAATCAGCTAAATTTTCATAATATTAAATAGTATCGAGTTTAATAAAATATATTTAAATGAAGAATTAATTTTGCTTTATTTCCATCTAAATTTCATAATAATAACTTAAGTTTTTAACCCACAATTAATTTAAAAGGTAAACATGGAAATGCATGCCAGTCAATGGGAATTTGGAGTTTGATGAAATAGTTATGGCCACTGACTGTATATCATCTATGCACGAGCATTGGCTTGCGAACAGTGGCGACCATTTTTGCAACATTTTTTCACTCTGTAACTTGCATATGCTATAACGTGCTTCTATATTCTGATTAAATATACTAGGGATGACTGTCATTATACATGTAATACCAACTGATTTTTTGAAACACACGCTAATAAGTCCATATGACAAGTCCTCCAACTTTGCCACCAACAAACAGCAAGTGATGCATTTTCCATTTTTTGTGATTTTACATTAAATTTTGCTGTTGTTACACTGCAGTGTTGTCACATTTTTGACAGTGTTAGCGCATTTGTCATACAAACGTAAGTGACTGTACTGTCACACTGTGTGTGTGTGTGTGTGTGTGTGTCAAGGATTACCAAGGATTACAGTCTCCTGGAGTTGAAATGCTGTTTACATGTATATAAGTGAAGCTAGGGAAAGTTGATTATTCTTTGCTTCCTTGGCTGATATTTATGCCGATCCTTTTTTCAGTCCCTTTTTGGTTACCTTCCTGTTTAGTTTGTCTATAAATATTCAAAAATTCATTACGCATAATTACGCAAAGTTGTGCATGCAAAGCGAAAATGGTCACAAGGTCCACTGGTCTCTTATATTTTTTGGACAAATAAGAAATTGAAGGAGCAGGGGCCGTATTCATAAAGCCACTTAAGTCGTTGCTATGCTGTTGCTAAGGCTAAATATCTATAAAGGAGATTCCCTACAACTATGAAATTTGCAAGACTGTTCCTCCAGAGCAAATTTCATAGTTGTAGGGAATCTCCTTCATAGGAATTTGGCCCTAGCAACAGTATAGCAACCACTTAAGTCGTTTTATGAATACGGCCCCTGAGGTGTGAAATGTTTAAGAAAATGTTTAAGCTTATTGACACGAACAATTTTGTTATTGGTTGAGACCATACCTTGAGCGGCAATATAGGCTGGTTGTTTCTCAAAGCCCTGCAATAAAAAGCAAATCGTTAAAGAACACAAAGACAGGCATGAAGTTAACCATATACGGATTTCACTACTGCCAGCTGACCTTACGTTCTCATACAAAGGTTAAGGATGACAAATATATTGTCCTTTAAAATAAACATTACACAGTTAAGCATACCATACCGATAACTTTTCATTAAGAAACATCATGAGGTGCGAGGCAAATTTGATTAACTGTTTCTCTTTGTGTAACGATTGTTTAATTGATGGCTCTGTGCACTTTTTATACCTTCATTTTTTTCTTGAACTATCATCTATTTAAGTTCCTTCAAGTCAGAGAAAACATTCAAAAGAAGGAACTTGGGCCATACTTCGAAGTTTCGGCTATTCAAGCCTCAGCAGTGACCCTGACAATATCTGGTGACGAAAGCAAGAGATAAACATACTGTAATTTGTTGATTTTAACCAGGCAGTCGATCTAATGACTGATTAGTATCGAAAAGAGTCCAAATAATTAAAAAGCGATGATCTAGAATAAGAGTCTTAACCAATATGAATTTTTCGTTTTCTCAGAATATATCCTCTGCGTGTTGATTTTTACCAGGCAGTCGATTTAATGACTGATTAGTATCGAAAAGAGTCAAAATAATTAAAAAGCGATGATCTAGAATCCTCTGGTCCCGAAGGACAAAAACAAAATATAATCTGAACTATGGATGATGTACGGGGAGACGTTTTACGGCCGCCACACGACACAACGGCAGCTGCAGTGAAGTCAAATTAAAATATTATAAAGTTCCTTCAAGAGAAAAGGTCATCTTTGTCCTTTGTGTATGGATGTTGTCTGCTTTTCTGTAAGTCTTTTTGTAAAGGCTTGGTGACAGGCAACCTGGGAAAAAAGCTATTCAGACACTTAGCTTTCCGCATGTTTTGTCTTAAATTCAGGGCTGTCACGTGCTGTTGTTGTTATTTTTTCCTTCTGGTTTTATGCTTTATCATAGGTTTTTGAAGTCGCATATGTATTACTCTGACATAATAGTTTGGAGACCCGTACGAATACCGAACACCTACTTGTTCCTAGTGCTGCATCTGAAATAAAATCTTAATGAGTTCCTTCAAGAGCAGAGAATACATTCAGAAGAAGAAACATGGTCCGTACATCTTAGTTTCGGCTAATCAAGGCTCATCACTTACCCTGACATTATCTGGTCACGAAACCAGAGAAAAGGAGACTGAAATTTCTTAATTCTAATTGGGCAGTCGATTCAAAGACTGACAAGTATCAAAAATGGTCTAACTAATTAAAAGGACGCTGATCCAGAATAAGAGTTTAAACCAATATAAAATTTCAATTTCTCAGAATATATCCTCTGATCTCAAAGGACGAAAGTAAATAAAATCTGCACTATGGATGATGTACGGTTAGACCGTTTACGGCCTACACACGACACAACACCAGTTGCAGTGAAATAAAATTAAAATCTTAAAGAGGTACTTCAAGAGCAGTGAATACATTCAGAAGAAGGAACATGGGCCTGAAATGAGCGGGAGGCTGCATGCATAAAGTCAACCCTGTACCTGTACTACTGACCGTTCCAGTTGTGGCTCCTCGTTGTTAGAATTTATGTATCTGCTATTAGCACTCACCGTTTTTTTTCTGTTGCGCCCGGATTTGTCAAACTCAGTTTTTTTTGTAAGAAAGCCAGGACTATAAACTCTATATATCTTATCGTACTTGTTTCGTGTTTTATAAAACATGTTGCTTTTGGTTTTAGATAAATCAAAAGACTAAACTTGTTAGAAAAGCGATTGTCCAAGCCAATTTACCTGCCTTGCATGTCCGACGTTTAAGAACAATGGCCATTGATACTTTTAAAATTTTAAATAATTTAGTTCCACCCGTTCTTTCTGATTTATTAGTCAAAAGGGAAACTACATACAATTTTAGATATAACAATATTTTACAGGTACCCCAGGTGAGGACAAGGCAGGGTAAGAACTCATTTCGCTATGCTGCACCTGTGCTGTGGAACTCTTTACCAAATGATTTTAGATCTACAACAAGTTTTAGTCAATTTAAATCTTTAATTTCTCATTGGAATAGGGAAATTGCACCTGCTCTGCCTGTGATACCAAATTTTAACAGTTTTGCTCCACATCATGGATGCATCATATGCACCTTTTATGTTGTTTTACTGTTCAGCTGCTTTAACGCTTTAAATGTTTTCTTAGTTAGCCAACTATATATGCTTATTGTGTCGTAGTAGTTCTTATGCTTCTTTAACTTCTATAGATGCTCAATTGGTGAGGGTATGATGGGGTACATTGATTGGATGGTGGAGCGGAGCTTGTTATTTAGCAATTGAGCTGCCACTTGCGAAACACCACCATCCAGTGCAATGTCCAAATCTTTGTCTATCTTGCCCTTGCTAAGTGAGTTATATTGCATTGTTGCTATTTCGGAATGTTGCTTTAATTTGCTAGCTTTATAGTTACCTTGTGTAGTTAGTTACTGTCTGCCTTTGGTGGGGGTAAGATACGGCACATTGACTAGACGGTGGAGTGAAGCTTGCTGTTTAGCGATTGAGCAGCCACCTGCGAAGCCCCACCGTCCAGTACAATGTCGTGGGTCTCTGAATTTATGATCTTGCCCTTGCTAAGCGGACTAGTATGTAAGCTATTTTAATATCTTATGTGCTTATACATGTTTAATGTGCTAATAGTGCAGTTTCTTTCCTTATAGGGCCACTGAGGATGATGAATAATATATATTTCTAATATCGTATTATATCTCCAAGTAGTTGGGTCTGACATGGTTGTTTGCATGGTGTGCAGACACTTGGGTCTGATGACATGCAGACGGCCAGGCCAGATGCAATTGTAACTGATTATTCATTCTTACAGCTCTTGTACACTTGTTGATCATATACTCTTGTTTTAGCAGTCGGTTCAAAAGCTCATCAAGAGCTTATGTTGTATTGTTATGAAACTTGCCGACTTTAAATAAATCTTATCTTATCCTATCTTATCTTATCTTGGGAAAAATCGATTTCCAGCGGGACAATCAAGTTTTTCAAAGGAATAGAGCACCCGACTGTGGCCAAACCGCATGGCCATGGTCTCAGATAATACCGCAAAAGTGTATATAGTTTGTATATAGCGACAGAGGTGCTAGTATCTATAGCAGTGCCTGAGTGTCGTATATCTCTGGTCGGGTAAAAGTCGTATGAATTCCAAGTTTGACAAATACCGGTGCGACGGATAAATAATGGTGTGCTTTTACTGAAGATACGCTGTTTTATATTGTCATTTGCGTTCTTTTTGTGTCCTAGGTTGCCTCTTCTGAGTATTTGCAATTACATTTTGGTTATTTTTTGTGCAAGCTGAATTAAACTCTGACTTACATTTATATAACTTGCATTAATATAATCAGATCCGGGCTGTCCTTCCACTGTCTTCAGAATTACTCGCGTGTAATCATCTGTAGGCAAAGAAAGAGATAAAAATATATAAATACATAATGAAAAGCAAGAGTCTCTGAAAGCAAGTAACACATCAATGCAACTAAAATAGCAGACTCAGCTTGATTTGTAAAAAAACTAGCTGATGAACTAGCCGCAGGGGCAGTGGGGGTTAGAGACTCACTGTATCTTGGGCACAGCTGATGTCCGTATATCTCTGGTCGTAGGCGTATATCTCTATTCGGAGGCGACATCTCGACATGACGAAAATATTGTTTACTGGAACGTTAATCACTACTCAAGAACTACAAAACCAACTTTTACTTACATGAAGCTTTTGCATCCGAGGAGTTGAAGAATATAAAATGTACAATAATTTTTGCTTAGAAATCCTGCAAATCAATGCCATAATTTTCAAAATTATAAAATCGTCTCGCTTTGAATTAAACTATAGAGAGATATTTAATTTCCGACAATCCTTTAATGAATCAGGTTGTTGAAGAGTTTTTTTTCTGTCTTTAGACTAAATAAAATACGCTTTTTACCTACAATTAGATAGAATGAAGGAAATATGAGACAATAGGCAACCTAACCACAACTTAACCCTTATGCAGAATAGTTTGTATATTGTTCCTTACTAGGTTTATGTAAACAACGTTATTTCAAAACTAATTTTCAAAGCCATGATAACACTGTTTTAGCATGTGCGTACCCTAATTGTTCACCTTAGGCAAATATGGCAGGTGCATCATGTGCTATTTATTCTTATAAACTTTAAAATGCCCATCGTACCATCCTAAATTTGCACACCAGAACTGAACGCAAGGTAGACAATTTTATTACCATCATATAAACATTAAAGTTGCTAAAGAGGATAATTAAAACATTTACATACATGGATATAGATCCTTGTATCTACTTTTGCCTTTGTTTTCTGACTTCAGCGCTTCATCGGTAGGGTAAAGTGGTCCGGAAGGTAACGCCTGAAGTACAGCAAGAGTAACTTCAATCATGTTGCATTTACCGTATACGTAACGGACGCTAGACTTAATACAAATGCTTATATAATCAAGTTAAGACAAAACATTTACACTATCTACCCGTATAATTGAAGAATGCTATCAGTCATTGGCTATGTGATCTGAGGTGGCTCGGTGAAGGACGCCTGTGCTTGTTGGAAGTTTCTTTCCTGATGCCTGGAGCCCCGATCTCTCAGTAGTTTAAGCACTGGCCTGCTGAACTAGCAGTCCCGTGTTCATGCACCGCTGTATGCGGGGTTATATTCAATCGGTTTCATTGCACACAGCCTTTCATTATCACCCACCCATCCTGATATAGCAGACATAATGTTGAAAAGGAGGTAAAATCGCAAGTCATCCATCCATCCAGTCCTAATGCCTGCGGCTGCATTGGCCCGCAGATTGCAACACTTGATGTCTGCTCGGAGGGAGTGTGTGTTGTCTGCCGAAACTTGCCCATCATGTTTTTTCCGTTTTTCCAAAGTAAAAAAGGAAACCATTGATCAGGAACTTAAACAATCGGAGTCCTTTCCTACACTCAAAACCGAGAAAAAAATATACATATAAATTGACAACGGTTCAGAAAAAGTATGCACTTTAAACCGAATAAACAGACAGGTGGTCATTCAGTTACTTTAATTAAAAAGTGCCACTCACATGATAGCTGAACATAAGTATTAGTATGGACAACAAGCCAAAATAGCGGTAAGGAACCACAACAGAAGTACCGCCTTGGAACGGTCATTATTATATCATTGGGATCTGTTCTTGCTGCTGAATGCTCATCTTGTAAATCTCAGCATTTAATCCTAATTTATATGTTAACTGTTAATTTTGATCCATTGGTGGGTTAGAAGTTTATCACACGGACCAAATAATTTGTATTTATTTCATGCTTAGCAGCGAATTCAATGCATATCTAGAACAAGTAAAAGTGAGATTGTCTACAGTGAAAACATATCGTATTATTTCATTAGTGACTGATACGATTTACATGTATATTTTTTCACTGCAGCAAATCGGAGCCGCTTTTGACAATTTTGGGTTTAATTTCTTTCCGAAAAGGTCTGAAATGTAGCGTTCTTGTCTGACATTATGCTACGGACGTTAGCACGCGAAATCATGTAATGACGTCACATTCTGACGTCACCTTTATAGATGGAGTATCGCTAATTTGCACGCGACGTCAGTCTTACGACAGCTGCAAGCTGCTCTCTTAAATCGCCAATTTCTTTTTATGCATTTATTCAAATGACATTATTAGCCATTTCAAGGTGCAAACTATGATTACACCCAATATTATACCCACTAAATACGCTGAGACAAGCATGACTAGGAAAAAGTTCTTTTTATTTTCGGAAAAAGGGAAAAAATAAAAGAAAATTTACATTTTTTCGGTAAATACCAATTTAACTATTTCATCTCATATGTTGACAATATCAGAGGGTTTACTCGTGCTACGCCCTCGTAAAATTTCTGATATTTTCGACACATTCGATGAAATATATTTTGTATTCACCTTAAAAAAGTAAATATCCTCTTCATATGAGTCGCGGCACGAGAAAACCAACATAGTGGTTGTGCACCCAGCACAGATTCAGATCAGCTTAGACCCTAAGCTACACTTTAAGCACTTAGCGAAGACTCTGATCAGACTAAGCAGATTCCAAGGTTGATCTGAGTCTGCACCGGGCGCACAACCACTTTGTTGGTGTTCTCGTGTCGCGGTTCATTTGTATGTATATGAGCCACAACAGAATCCAGCAGGGGCGAGTGTTATACGCGTGTCAACAAAGTCATAATTGAGTTCCTTTAAGAGCAATGAGAACATTCATTAGAAAGGGTTGGTCAGACTACGTAGTTTTGGTTAATAAAGCCCCATCAGTAACCCTGTAAAAGCTTTGTATTGAAAGCCAGAGAAACATACTGTGCAAATATGCTTCATGTTTTGTAACTTAAAACAGAAATTGAATAAAAATTAAGGCTTCATCTGTTTTTAATGAACCACCCTGGGCGAGGGTTATGAGTTTATAAAACCTGATTTAGCACCCCTGCACCCCCCACTCCCCCCTTCCCCGACAGTCATTCTAGCCAGTCTAATAAATCACATATTCCTACCTGGAATTCGTCATCAAACTGAAGCCTGGATTTGTTCTTGATGTACGTTCTGAGATCTGATACCTGTATTACATAGCTTTGTTTCAGCAGACTGTCAGCATGTATAGTCTGTACCTCTTTATCAGTAATAAGCGTATATTCTCATCGATAGAGACTGTCTGGCTTTTCGCAGAAGCTGGTTCTGCGGTGTCCATTAGTATTTCCTCTTCGCATAGAGCTTCCAAATTAAAGACATATAGATTTACTTGCTGTTGTATATGGTACTGTAGAAAACAATTCAAAATTAGTTATATAAACCTCACCCCCACAGTAAAATCTAGCAAGTTTGTTTAGGACTTATTTTACCCAAATATTTGTGTTTACTTTATGGATAAGCTACAAATATTTCCAAAAGACTATCATAGACATCCTGTTTGAGAAGTTTCATCGATACGAAATTGGGATGTTTAGAATAACACTCTTATTCGTTTTAAACGTTAATGGTCTTACGTTTGGCTTGAATAAATTTAAGAAAAAAATATGCGGCGATTACTTAAGAAACATTATATACGGTATACAATTTACTTTCTTAATGACCTCTCTTATGACGTAATTCGCTACAAAGTAAGCTATACACACCCTGCCACCTGACACTGTTATATCCGTAGTCGGCTCCAAAGTCAACATCTGTTTCATCAGTTGCATTGTGCAGTTTCGTTCTATTTGGCAAAAGTAAAAAGATACTTAAAAGGACTTAAATACAAGATTGAAATATAGGTAAAGTTTCTAGTCACAAAAATAAAGACGACCAAAGTCACGGAAAGATTAGGAGATGCTAAATGCATTAACATCATTCACTTGTACTATATTTCAGAAAAACGGATGCAGAAAAAAAGTATTCTTGAATGCTTTGTATTTCTTTGGAACCTTGAGATCATTGAACCCCTTCTTGTGGTTAAGAAAATCAAGTATCGCTTAAAGCCGGTGCTGCGGGGCGTAATCGACCTTGAGAATGATATTTTGACATATATACACGAAACTCCAATTCTCATTCTTATGTATGTTCTTTGTTTCCAAAGGCAACCTTGTCAGATTTTAAAATGTCTCTTATGAAGACTGTTCTCCGAGAAACCAGCAGAAAGAATATCATATACGAAGAATTTCAGATTGTTTTAAGAAAAATGTCTTATCATTTTGACCAACCATTGTTTGAAAGAAAGGCTTAAACATGCAATAAGCAAATGTACTTACTGAAATGATTTAATTGTTTTTTCTTTCACTGTAAATCTCAACCCCCTCCTTTCACAGACACTATAGCTATGTGGGACAACTGTAGTAAACCCCACAAAATACTCTCTCTGGTGTCTCATGCATTTTCCCTTTAGGTATACACGCTTTCAATCAGTTTTCGTAGTTACTGCCTAGGTAATTTTCGAATGTTATTAAACTTTAAAAAAGGTAAAGGTTTCCCAATTCCTAATAGCCTTAGGGGCGGAGGAGGTTAGAGGCCTACAGTATCTTGGGCACAGCTGATGAAATGCGGAACCCATCCCTCTCCTTTCGCTGCCGTATCCTTTACTGATTTGAAAAAGGTACCCATTTACCGCTGGGTTGACAGAGGGGTTTTTCCAATCGTCGGATGGCGAAACCTAGGCGCGATCTCACGACCTTCCGACTTTCTGCACCTCTACCGAGTTACTCTAACCACTCGACTACGGCGCCTGTCAATGTGAACGTAGTTACGTACTATTAATGAAGGTTGTTAACATCATCAAAGTCGGATCCTTCAATTCACAGATTCGTCCCTACATCAAATGTCGGTTTATTCTTCTAAGTGCCATAACATAGGCATTTTCGGGCACTAGACATTAATTGTTCTCGTGAAGTGTTTTTATTTAAACCAATTGTATCTGGTCTATTTTGTAGACTGTTCATGCTCGTGACTCATTCTACGTTCGTTAGCAAGGACGATACTTACTCATCATTTTATAAGCAATTCCCGACATAAGCAGGGATTATGCAAACTCATTTCGGGTATCATGAGTTTGTAAATTACGCTGAAAATATGCTTTGCTCACGTTAAACGTAATTCAGGAGGAAGATTCTCCGGAAGCAAAGAACACATAAAAACGAAAGTAGCAGACTCGGTTTAATTGTGTGTGCTTATGTGCAGTATAGTAATATTGCACCATCGACAACGCCCCTTAGCACCGACTTTAGAGGAACTCACTTTTTAAAACTGACTTTCAATGAGCCGAATATCAAGCCGATATTGCCATAGTGGCTGTAGAAAGCGCGTGTTTCCATTATTAAGCAATAAAATAACGTAGCCTGCAGAATGTGCATTTGCATTCCTATGGTGAAAGCCTATAAAGCATATTTAAGAATGCTAATATTGGTTTTGAAACTTCCTGTTGTCCCTGACAATGATCCGGACACCAGAAACAGGAATATAAATCTTGCATGGGCCAAATCTTCTCATAAATTATGCTCTACTTTTCTGTGAAATGATAAAAAATGCTTCAGTAGTAATCATTGATACACACTTTGATATTTGATCCCTTATAGTGACCTTAACTTTGATTAGGGGTACATAAATCCTATGCTGGACATACCTCTTTATTATGCGTTACCTTTCTGTGAAGTTTCATCAAGTTCTTTTTAGTAGTTTTGAGTAATCCCCCCTCACACACATACATAACCCCCTTAAAATGACTTTAGACACTGATTGTCACCTTGGATACTGAATCAAACTCGCACAAAGCATTTCCATTTTGCTTTACCTTTTTTGAAGCTTCATCCAATTTCCAAGTAAAATTTTTGAGTAAACACAGATCCAAAATTTGACCTCTGATCCCTGATTGTGACCTAGACCTTGGAAATGAAATTTGGGTGATGTATTCTAAATCCTGCAACAGGAAAGTTTAATCAAAGACACCGCTGCAGTTTTCAGTATCATGGTTTGACCTTTGACCCTAGTCTTGACCTTGACCTTCGGCATGAAAATTAACTCTTGCATGTGACATAGCATCTGACCATGCTGTTACTTTCTATGAAGTTTCATCTGATTTGCATTTGTATTTTTCAAGTAAGGGCACAGTCTCAATTCAACCTCTGATATCCCTGACTGTGAACTTGACCTTGGATAGGGGAAAATAAGTCTTGCATAAAGTTTATCTTCACATCATGCTTTACCATTCTGTGAAAAATGATCCAATTCACTTCTGTAATTTTTGATTAATTGAATACCTATGATTTGCCCTTTGATCCCTGATTGTGACCTTGACCTTGGATATGGGAACAACAAATCTCTTTGGTATAGTTTACCTTTAGATGATGTTTGATTACATTTGCTTCAGTAGTTTTTTGAGTAATTTTTGACACAAGCTGTGACCTATGACCGTTGACTATGACCTTGACCTTGGCCATTGGAACCTAAATTTTGCATGCGACACACCTTCTCATTATGGTCTACCTTTGTGTGAAGTTTGACTAAATTCACTTTACAGCTTATGAGTTAGTTTAAACATATTTTATTCATAATTTTACTCACATGCAGCATAAGATATAAGCAAAAAATAGTTACTGGGATTGGAATGAAAGCGAAATGCTTAAAGGATTCTAGAAGTTATAGCGGGCACACAATCTGGACTGGCCAATACAAGATTTGACCTATGACATTTGATTGCGACCTTGACCTTGGTCATGGGAGCCTAAACTTTGTGCGCGACATACCTTCTCATTATGGTCTACCTTTGTGTGAAGTTTGATTAAATTCTCTTCAGTAGTTTTTGAGTTATAGCGGACACACGATTTGTTACGGACGGACGGACAGACGGATGGACGGTGCGATTTTAATATGCCGCCCGAAGTTCCTTCAGGGACATAAACACATTAGGAAATGTTTTGAGGAGTTTTGAAACACGACGTGCTATGGTCTTGCCCCGTGCCAAAACATCCAGAACTTCTACTGATAGTCAGGTTAGAAATACGTTTTTCTGAGCGGTTGATTATTCTGCAAGAGCTGATCATTTGCTATGTAAGAATTTACTAACTCTTCTGCAGTGAAGTCAGTGTCTGTTCCGCATTTAATCCATATATTGTGAACGATTCGGTTTAAACCATTGCAAAAATATCGGAAACGAGAACACCAAGGTAGTGTAAAATGGCAATGATGAGGAGCTGATACAAATCACACCCTAAATCCTACACATGACACCAAACGGAAAACAGTTAAAGAAAAACACAATACTTCTTGTAAGAGAATACGAGCGGACATCAAAATCAGTTCTTTTGACAGGTAGATGGTCAGTAAGCTGACTTGAAAAACGATGAATACATAAAGCACATATAATTTACGATCGTTTGGGTTTAATATACATAACACATAAATCAGGTAAATACGAACATACAGAAAAAAGAAATAAAAGCATCGCAAACGACTGCGTGATACCCCGCCACTGCAAACCTTTTTTACACACCGATTTTTCCAGAATTATTTTTTTTCTCTGTAACCCCAGGGCAGGGGCAACCTAACCCCACTGAACAAGGATAAAAATCTTTGTCATGACAGGACACAGATATCATCATTTCATGCATGTTGTATATAGCCCGGTGGTGGTGGTGGGGGGGGGGGGGGAGAGATAACTCACATGGGGTAAATTTGAACATCACTGGAGGCTTGCATCACTCTGATCATTTGCTGTAAGTTTCAGAAAAATTGCTTCAAACTATGATTTTATATGACATTTTTCATGATTTTATACATGTATATAGCCCCAGGGCAGGGGCAGATAATCCCCGATGATAAAATTTCTGTGCTCATATCAAGCTTTTGTTACTTCGATCATTTTCGTGAAGTTTCATCATGATACTCCAAGTAGTAAAGGAACTAGAGGCCAGAAACCATTTTTTGTACATTGACAAGTGCCATAACTCTGTCAGAAATTATCGAAATTTGCCCATTAACAATCCCAAGCGAGACATTCTTGATACAAATGCATATGCAAAATTTGAAGGAAATCCGTTAATAAATACTTAAGTTATCGAACGGAAACGAAGTGCGGACGGACGGACGGACAGACGGACGTACATACTACGGACGGACGGACACACGGACGGCCAACGTGAAAACATAATAAAACATATAAAAATATTGTATACATTTCATTTTGATCCTTTTAAAATTACTGAGACCTGCACGGTGCACACCTGATTATCACCACAAGAATTCTGCAAAACTGTTTCACCTAGCTCGCAAAAATATTACTCAAGAGTGGACGGATGGAAAGAATGAAAGTGCATTCTTCAAGATTTTCTTCCAAAGTCAATCTGTCTCTTGGTCACACAGTTTCAACACCTCCAGTCAGCCAACAGAATTATTATATTTAGTTATTCTAGTGCACTGATCGGCTGAATAAATTTTCATACCTTTACTTGCACAGTTCGTGTATGCAATATGCATGGAACCAGATTTGGAATTACTGTCGAGTTCTAGTATTCACGACCAAGTAATTGTCAATCAGCAATTTCTATCTGGTCGTCAGATGATGATGTTATGGCTAGGTTCTAGAAATCACCAGTCAGTAGTTTGGTGAAGAACTAGCTAAAATAAATCTCTCATGAATATTAAGAGATTTTTAGTATAATAAAAGCATCGCAAACGACTGCGTGATACCCCGCCACTGCAAACCTTTATTACACACCGATTTTTCCAGAATTATTTTTTTTCTCTGTATAACCCCAGGGCAGGGGCAACCTAACCCCACTGAGCATGGATAAAAATCTTTGTCATGACAGGACACTTCATTACTCTGATCACTTACAATAAGCCTCCGATAAATCACTGACCACTCTAGTCAAATACAATTTCAGTGATTTTAAGCATGTGGCCACAGGGTAGGGGCAGATAACCCCTAAAGGGTCAAATCACCACAAGAAGCTTGTATTGCTTCTTTCATCAGATGTATATTTCTGAAAATCTGTTTCACATGAATTTATATAGATATCATCATTTCATGCATGTATATAGCCTTGGGGGGGGGGGGGGAGTGCAGGGCAGGGACGAAATAACTCACATGGGGTAAATTTGAGCATCACTGGAAGCTTTCATCACTGTGATCGCTTGCTGTAAGTTTCAGAAAAATTGCTTCAAATTCTGATTTTATATGAAATTTTTCATGATTTTATACATGTATATAGCCCCAGGGCAGGGGCAGATAATCCGCGATGATAAAATTTCTGTGCTCATATAAAGCTTTTGTTACTTCGATCATGTTCGTGAAGTTTAATCATGATACTCCAAGTAGTAAAGGAGCTAGAGGCCAGAAACCATTTTTTGTACATTGACAAGTGCCATAACTCTGTCAGAAATTATCGAAATTTGCCCATTAACAATCCCAAGCGAGACATTCTTGATACAAACGCATATGCAAAATTCGAAGGAAATCCGTTGAAAAATACTTAAGTTATCGAACGGAAACGAAGTGCGGACGGACGGACAGACGGACGTACATACTACGGACGGACGGACGGACGGACACACGGACGGCCAACGTGAAAACATAATACCCCGTCACTAACGTGTGGCGGGGTATAAAAAGGGAAAAGAAATAACTTCATCCAACATCTCAAGCGACTGAAATTACTTGTGTGTTTTTCTTCCTACCTTTTTGAACGTCGTTTACGTATGATTAACAAAGCAACAACGAAGAATATGAACATGGCCACGACTATAAATACAGCTGTTCCACCAGCAATTTTCAAGGTTGGGACAGTATTTTTTTCCTCGAGCTTGGAAACTCCTGCAAAAAAGTGCATAATATTAATCAAGGTAAATGAAGTAAGCTGAGAAAGGTGTGTGTGTGTATGGAAATATCTCCATAATTTTCTGCCAATTTTACAAACCGATACATCTTTCGTGACGCCCTGTTCTCTTCCCGGGACAATGGCAAATATTCTAATATATGAGCCGTGACACGACAAAACCAACAATGTGGTTGTGTGCCAAGCACAGACTCAGATCAGCCTGGATAGTCACCCAGTTTGATGAGAGTCTTCATTAAGTGCTCAAAGGGTAGCGAAGGATCTAAGCTACATCATGCGGACAGCGAAGACTCTGATCAGACTGGGCGGATGCCAAGGCTGATCGTAGTCTGCGCTGGGCGCACATCCACATTGTTGGTTTTGTCGTGTCGCCGCTCATATTTGTTCTTCAGGGAGAAATTCTTTACACTAAGAGATGACCCTCAATGATAGAGGAGACAAAACTGAAATGAGAGTTGTTTCCCCTGAAAGTATTATCTCTTTACCTTAAAATACAGTCTAAGCCCCCAATGTTATTTTGCATGTTCGGTATCGTCTCCTTAGCAAGTAAAGAAACAATTAACGTTTAAGTACTATATTTTTCTAGCTGACAAAAATTACAAAATGTATGGTGCAATCTTAGGTAAAAATATATAAACACGTTAAGCAATATGTTTTCGCTCAGATTCTCAGTTTGAATGTTACATACCTATCTTTTCAATTAATCTTGCAGGACTGTAATATTGAACAAACTCAAGCTTGTATTTCAAACTATGGTAATTTACAGAATATATGAAGATTTATTAATCTAAGTTCTATTCACTTATATGTGTTGTGAATTTAAAAAGTAACTACACTTCAGGAACTGACTGACACTAACTGACACTACAACAGAACTCAACACATTGGTAAAAAATAACAATAAAAATAAGACCTATCTGCTCAATATTTGTATGAAAGCAATGGCATCCTTAAGATCATAATTCTACAAATAATGCAATAAAGCAATAACAGGACGCAAGGAAGCAGATACCTAAAATCATATTTTGTCTATGATATTATAGAATTTATAAAACGAAATACTGTTTTCAGTCCATATTCAAAACAGCATATTGAGATAATATATTTCAGCTATAAAATTATAAATGAAAAACGTAACGTCTGAGATTACTTGCTGTACAATCACTGCCCATAAATCCAGGTTCACATCCATTGGAACAGTTGCCCGACTCTCTGTCACACTCCTCTCCATTCAGACAGTTGCCACTGCAGTTGTATTGACACGACATACCATAGTAACCAGCATCACATGCTATGACAGAACAGTGAAAACAAGCAAATTAAAAAAGAAGAAGTTTTAAATGTACAGTATAAGAGTTGGCCACGTTCGAAAGTCATTCTATCATCTAAATCAGGATACAAATGGATGAGTATAATCGGTTTGGTTAAAGTCATTATACATGTAATAACCGCATGATGCTATCAACGTGTACTTCAAAAATTTAAATTTGTCATTTATTTGTTAATTTGTGTTATTAGAGCAAAAACCTTTTGGAAAAAAATATATCTTTTCAAAAATTAACTTCTATTTCGAAAACGTACTATTCCTGTAAACACAGATGTAAAACTGTAACTGACCAAACTACAATTGGTTTAAACAATATTTATTCAAGAAAATTACATGCATGTTGCAAAATATACATTTTGTAATGTATAATATGACGTGATTAACAATAATATAATTAAACACGTACAGTTGTACATACTGTCAACATAACGCTTTGGATGACTTAATTATCTCAAATGTGATTTATAACAAGTTCGGCTGTATCATATAGACTGGCTGTATCATATAGACTGTGCAGATACCAATGTAGTCTCAACATCATTCCAGATGTTTAGGGGAAACACGCAGGGGAAGCGGGGGTGGGGGGGGGGGGTCTCTCAACACGAGACCGGAATATACATAAAATCCAAATTAAAGACATGTAAATCGGAAACGCTCACAAGCTGATAACATCAAATTCTACATTGTATTCACAACATCAAACAGTAGATAGTAACATAACATAGCACCACTAGTACTATACGACAAGATTGCAAAATGAACATCTATTTCGCAAGACGGTTGTTATTAAGCTAATCTTGCCATAACATAGCAACATAAAGCACACAAACATTGATTTTAACCTACTACTATTTCACAAGATTTTCATTAGTCAAATAACGCTTATGTCAAAATTTAGCCAATAATATCAAAGATCAATAAATGGTTAATCTTCGTTTTTTCCCGTTGTACTGCAGTGGGTGAATACTAGCACTTTGTCAGATGTTTATTCAAAATGATTCTCTTGTTCGTAAATTTACAATGGAAATTTTATCAATAACAGACGCAGATATTCTTAAAATTCTTTTTTTTCGGTGTAAATCTACTTTTGATTTCTACTCCTAGTTTAATACACACAAACAAACATTGCATCATGTTGGTAACTATTTTGGAATCAAGTCGTTCTCAAGATTGACTGCGTTTCATTTTGAAATTCCAAATTGGACAGCTGAATCTTGAGGCAGGTCACTGTTGATACCCAGTGTATAAAAATGAAGTAAGCTAAGAAAGGTGTGTGAGTGTGGATATACTGCCATAATTTTCTGCCAATTGTACAAAGTAGTACATCTTTCCTGACTCCCCGTTCTCTTCCCGAGACAATACAGCCATTCCAAAATGAAATGTACTCCTAAAGGAAAGAATTTGTTCTTCAGGGAGCAATTCTTTCCACTTAGAGTTGACCCTCAATGATAGGGTAGACAAAACTGAAATGAGAGTTGTTTCCCCTGAAAGCATTATCTATTTACCTTAAAATACAGTTTAAGTCCCCAAAGTTATTTTGCATGTTCGGTATCGTCTAATTAGCAAGTAAAGAAACAATCAACGTTTTAGTATTATATTTTTCTAGCAGTTACAAATTACAAAATATATGGTGCAATCTTAGGTAAAAAAAACGAACACATTAACCAATATGTTTTCGTTCAGATTCTTAGGTCGAATGTTACATACATATCTTTTCAATTAATCTTGCAGGACTGTAATATTGAACAAACTCAAGCTTGTATTTCAAACTATGGTAATTTACAAAATATAAGATTTATTAAGTTAAGTTTTATTCACTTATATGTTTGTGACACCACAATAGAACTCAACACACGTTGTTAAAAAAACACAACATATAAATAAGGAAATGACAAAATTCAATTCCAGATCAAACCCAAGAAACCATGTGGGAAAGACACAACACAAAACTAGTCATCTCCAAAGACAAAACCTATCTGCTCAACGTTTGTATGAAAGCTATGACATCCTCAAGAGCATAATTCTAAAAATAATACAATACAGCAGCAATAACAGGACGCAAGAAAGCAGTTACCTAAAATCACCTTTAGTCTATGATACAATAAATTTTATAAAACGAAATACTGTTTTCAGTCCATATTCAAAACAGCATATTGAGATAATATATTTCAGCTATAAAATTATAAATGATAAACGTAACGTCTGAGATTACTTGCTGCACAATCACTGCCCATAAATCCAGGTTCACATCCATTAGAACAGTTGCCCGACTCTCTGTCACACTCCTCTCCATTCAGACAGTTGCCACTGCAGTTGTATTGACACGACATACCATAGTAACCAGCATCACATGCTATGACAGAACAGTGAAAACAAGCAAATTAAAAAAGAAGAAGTTTTAAATGTACAGTATAAGAGTTGGCCACGTTCGAAAGTCATTCTATCATCTAAATCAGAATACAAATGGATGAGTATAATCGGTTTGGTTAAAGTCATTATACATGTAATGACCGCATGATGCTATCAACGTGTACTTCAAAAATTTAAATTTGTCATTTGTTTGTTAATTTGTGTTATTAGAGCAAAAACCTTTTGGAAAAAAATATATCTTTTCAAAAATTAACTTCTATTTCGAAAACGTACTATTCCTGTAAACACAGATGTAAAACTGTAACTGACCAAACTACAATTGGTTTAAACAATATTTATTCAAGAAAATTACATGCATGTTGCAAAAAATACATTTTGTAATGTATAATATGACGTGATTAACAATATTATATTTAAACACGTACAGTTGTACATACTGTCAACATAACGCTTTAGATGACTTTATTATCTCAAATGTGATTTATAACAAGTTCGGCTGTATCATATAGACTGGCTGTATCATATAGACTGTGCAGATACCAATGTAGTCTCAACATCATTCCAGATGTTTAGGGAAAACAAGCAGGGGAAGCGGGGGTGGGGGGGGGTCTCTCAACACGAGACCTGAACATACATAAAATCCAAATTAAAGACATGTAAATCGGAAACGCTCACAAGCTGATAACATCAAATTCTACATTGTATTCACAACATCAAACAGTAGATAGTAACATAACATAGCACCACTAGTACTATACGACAAGATCGCAAAATGAGCATCTATTTCGCAAGACGGTAGTAATAAAGCTAATCTTGCCATAACATAGCAGCATTAAGCACACAAAACATTGATTTTAACCTACTACTATTTCACAAGATTTTCATTAGTCAAATAACGCTTATGTCAAAATTTAGCCAATAATATCAAAGATCAATAAATGTTTAATCTTCGTTTTTTCCCGTTGTACTGCAGTGGGTGAATACTAGCACTTTGTCAGATGTTTATTCAAAATGATTCTCTTGTTCGTAAATTTACAATGGAAATTTTATCAAAAAACAGACGCAGATATTCTAAACTTTCTTTTTTTTTTCGGTGTAAATCTACTTTCGATTTCTACTCCTGGTTTAATACACACAAACAAACATTGCATCATGTTGGTAACTATTTTGGAATCAAGTCGATCTCAAGATTGACTGCGTTTCATTTTGAAATTCCAAATTAGACAGCTGAATCTTGAGGCAGGTCACTGTTGATACCCAGTGTATAAAAATGAAGTAAGCTAAGAAAGGTGTGTGAGTGTGGATATACTGCCATAGTTTTCTGCCAATTGTACAAAGTAGTACATCTTTCCTGACTCCCCGTTCTCTTCCCGAGACAATACAGCCATTCCAAAATGAAATGTACTCCTAAAGGAAAGAATTTGTTCTTCAGGGAGCAATTCTTTCCACTTAGAGTTGACCCTCAATGACAGGGTAAACAAAACTGAAATGAGAGTTGTTTCCCCTGAAAGCATTATCTATTTACCTTAAAATACAGTTTAAGTCCCCAAAGTTATTTTGCATGTTCGGTATCGTCTAATAGGCAAGTAAAGAAACAATCAACGTTTAAGTATTATATTTTTCTAGCAGTTACAAATTACAAAATATATGGTGCAATCTTAGGTAAAAAAAATACGAACACATTAACCAATATGTTTTCGTTCAGATTCTCAGGTCGAATGTTACATACATATCTTTTCAATTAATCTTGCAGGACTGTAATATTGAACAAACTCAAGCTTGTATTTCAAACTATGGTAATTTACAAAATATAAGATTTATTAATTTAAGTTTTATTCACTTATATGTTTGTGACACCACAATAGAACTCAACACACATTGTTAAAAAAACACAACAAATAAATAAGGAAATGACAAAATTCAATTCCAGATCCAACCCAAGAAACCATGTGGGAAAGACACAACACAAAACTAGTCATCTCCAAAGACAAAACCAATCTGCTCAACGTTTGTATGAAAGCTATGACATCCTCAAGAGCATAATTCTAAAAATAATACAATACAGCAGCAATAACAGGACGCAAGAAAGCAGTTACCTAAAATCACCTTTAGTCTATGATACAATAAATATTATAAAACGAAATACTGTTTTCAGTCCATATCCAAAACAGCATATTGAGATAATATATTTCAGCTATAAAATTATAAATGAAAAACGTAACGTCTGAGATTACTTGCTGCACAATCACTGCCCATAAATCCAGGTTCACATCCATTAGAACAGTTGCCCGACTCTCTGTCACACTCCTCTCCATTCAGACAGTTGCCACTGCAGTTGTATTGACACGACATACCATAGTAGCCAGCATCACATGCTATGACAGAACAGTGAAAACAAGCAAAAACAGTCACCAGAAAATTTTTGCCAAACCAGTTTTTGGCAAACTCACCTTGTAATTTTACTTGACTAAGAGACCTCATATGACCTGTGTTATATGAAATAGAGGTTTCTAAGTAAATCCTGTACCTTCTGGTTCAAAAATAATAAGAGGTCTAAAAATTATTTAGCAAAAAAGGTCAAAATCCCCATGGGGTTTTTGAAAAACCCGTGGGGAAAAAAAATCCCCATGGGGAATTATGACCCTCCCCATGGGGAATATTCCCCATATTTTTTCAAGGGGAAAAATTCCCCATGGGTAAATGTAATGAAGAAATATTTATTTAATATTCACACTTAGAATATCAACAAAGACAAATATTAAACCTGCTACCCAATATTAGCCACCCAACCAAACCTTGATATTTTCCCCATGGGGTTTTGTCCCCGCGGGAAAATTTTGGACAAAATTCCCCATGGGGTTTTTCAAGAAATTTAAATCCACAAATTTTTCAAACTTTTAAATTTGACATGGATTTTTTATCTTAAATAATTCGTTATGGATTGATTTCTGATTATTTTGTTAAAATCTAAATTTTCCCGCACGGAAATCTCCCCATGGGGAAAAAAAGTATGTTGAATATTTTTCCCATGGGGAAAAATTCAATGGTATTCTGAAAAAATATAAGTTTTATAGTTAATTAATAAATGAATGGAACAGTTCAGTTTGAATATATCTGTATTAAGTTTAAAAGTAAAAAAATAATCAAAACAAATTGACATTATCCCCATGGGGATTTTTGGGCATGGGTTTTTTTTTCTCATGGGAATTTTTTCCCATGAGTAAAATTTCCCATGGGTTCCTAAAGATTTTGGTGAATATTCCTGTCTTTGCTCAAAAATGTTTGTCCTGAAAATTATGTGTGATGTTATTCTTATGTACATTTAGTTTTAAGTATTAAGTTTAAACGTAAAAAAATAACATAACAAAAATTGAGATTTTCCCCATGGGGATTTTAGGCCGTGAGGAATTTTTTTCTCATGGGGCATTTTTCCCGCGGGTAAATTTTCCCATTGGCTCCCCAAGTCCTAATAGTTTGTCCTGAAGATGTTTAATTTTCTAAATTGTGTTGCTAGCGCTCATTGGAACTGACTCCATGAGTTCCCAGCATATATTTTTGAAGTAGAAATTATGTTGAAAAATAAACAATGTCTCTGCAACCCAATTTTTTCTTTTGTATAAAATTGGCTTTTGGGGATCTTCAGCATTCTATAGTTGGCTGTCCAAGCCTACCACCTAAGAGTGGAAGTCATCATCCCTGCTGTTCCTTGTGACTTTCCCTGTAGGTGTGGTGTAGTTACTAAATGTGACTACTGCATAATTATGTAATATTTGAGCCCCGCCACAAGAAACCTACTTTCAGAGTTCTGACTTGTGTAGAAGGTTTGGTAATTGGTTACTTACTTATGGCTTGTTTTATTGATCTAAAGTCAATTCAGAGCAATAACTCATGCACTACTGAGGCCAGTCTGATGAGACTTCACGTGCATCAGCAGGTTATAGTGATATATAATTATTTTAAGTTTCACGAAATTCTGTTTAGTGGTTAATTTGTTATGGCTCCGGACGACCATACGGACGGGAGGATGGAGGGAAGGACGGACGGACAGACAAACGGACATGGGGAAAGCTATATCCCTCCGCCTTCGGCGGGGGATAATTAACTAAATACCGTTTAGGTATACCATTCAACTTTTCCATCGGCAGCGTTTTTTGTGGTCAATGTGAATGGAAATTTGTTGCAATGGCGGACATCTTGGATTCTCGACCTGGCTAAATTTTATCGTCCTGAAGTGTTGCGGTCTGGTCATGTTTTATATAAAATTTGAGAACCATTGGTCAGTGGTTTTGGAGAAATTAGATAGATTTTAACGCTAGGGTTAACGTAAATTTTAACGCCAGGGAACATAAATGTGAACGGAATGACTGGCGGACAGACGGAATGACGGACGGGCGGAAACCCGGAAACCTATATCCCATCTTCCTAAAGCAGGTGCGACAAAATTCAGTGGTCAAACTTTATGTTTATGATGGATTTAAAATAGAGATATAATCTCTGAAAGGATGGGATTTTTTTCTGTTTTGTTCAGTTCAGTTCAGTTCAATTCTCTTATCGACGTTACCCAAGTGGCTCAACGGTACGTAACCATAGTCGCACACACTTGGCGCCGTGTGTCCGTCCACATCGCACTCAGCATTTTAACGTCGAAGTATCTCACGCGATGTCCTGGGTGTTTCTAACGGGTTGATAAAGTTATCAGACCAGAAAAAACCTTTATAGGACCACTGGGCAGGATAAAGACGCTGGAAGCTCAGGTTTCTCAAACATGCAGATTGCTTCTAAGGTAGTCTAAATTTTTGTATATGTGTGATAAATCTGATTTTGAGACATGGCCTCGTGAGACTTTTTAGCCTCTAAGTTCATTATCTATCTATCTATCTATCTATCTATCTATCTATCTATCTATCTATCTATCTATCTGTCTGTCTGTCTGTCTGAAACGTTTTGTGCATTAAGATGCACTGAAAAGAAAACATTTTATCACCAAACCTGGATGTTGAAGCACTTTTAGTAATGATTTGCGTTGGGACGATTTTACGACTGATTGAACTATGGGAACTTTAAAGTCTCCATTGTCCTATCAGTGGTAAAAACGCATAAACTCAAATCGAAGTAAAAAGCGGTTTGGTGATGAATAAGGGTTGATTGTTTGATTTGATGTTTAACGTCCTCGGTAAACAGCTATGGTAACGTCCCACCAACAACGAGGTCATATGGAGACGGGGAGAACTTGAATATTTACGATAATCAATTTGCCAGAATTGTAAGTTGATGAGTTTTTGGTTGGTTGGTTGGTTGATTTGATGCTTAATGTCCACGGTAAACAGCTAAGGTCATGTCGGGATGGTCAGTTAACCTAGCCACACTATAATTCCTGGGCAGACTTAGACCTCCTAAGCCGTTAACCAGTACTAAGTGCACATACCTTCGCCAGTAACTGACAACTGCCCTTCTTGAATCAGCGGAAGGAGAAACAAAAGTATGTGGCCAGACCGGGTTTCGAACCCAGGACCTCTGACTTATGAGTCAGGTGCCCTACCGACTGCGCTACGCGGCCCGGTCTCAGAATAAGGGTTGATGTGCGTATATTGAGTCACATAACTGGCAAAAAGTAGAGAAACCAACTTTTTGAAAAATTACAAATTCCTGAACAAAAGACAATTTCCTGTTCTGGTTTCCCGTCTAGCAGTGCTACATAAACATAGACGGGATAGTGATACGGGCTCCATGCCTGTACATTGTATTTTTACCATTTTATTCAGCATATGAAATTGACAGAGATTCAACTAAAATGACCCAAGTATGTTTTCAGACCTTTTACATGTGAAACTCAAGGATGTTTTATTTGTTTAAAGTGGCAAATCATGGTCATTTACAATGAAGAAACTATAGAAGCTTGCAGCGATACCTCATGCTAAACTATTTTCTACTGATAGAGCAATGCGGCCTTTAATAGTAGCTACCATGACATCAACAAAAACGTAGACCAGCGTGTGCATGAAGACATTCGTTTTCTGCTATATACTTTCTGGAAAGGACAAGAATTTGGCGGTCCAAGCCAAACAGATGCATAAACTGGCTAAGGTTTATTCGTGCCACGTCGTTGAAAGAATATGTGGAGAGTACATGCTCAGGAAAGCTTGAGCAATGCTTAGCCTAGTTAGGGCTCAGGCAATTACTCAATATTACAAGAGACTATAAGTAAACTGCGTTGCCCAGACGACATGTGCGCAGATTTGCTCATCATAAAATTCTGGATTCAGAGTCTACCAAGACCCTATTAACTTTAAAGATTGGGATGGAAGAGTGCTTGTCCAAAAAAAGTGTAAACCTAGATCAGACTGCTTCTAGAAGTCTCCGCTGTGTCCTGATAATTCTATTCTATGATGTTCAATAACCAAGCCAGGTCGTTGGGACGTCAGATATGACGTTGCAACGATCTATCTCTACCTGGTCCTGTTTTCAGCTTCCTTAGAGCTCTGCCCATCCTTTAATGTTGATTTCGTTTGTCTGCCTCTTCTTCTGCCATGGAGGATTGTCTATGCTTAGCCAGAAGACATAGAAATGTGGCCAACCCACCCCGGATTCCGTATTTTGACCATGGTCAGGAGCTCACCATGTTTTCCGATGGCGGCTTGGCACTTTCTGCGAACATCCTCAACTGTTACGTATTCTTTGTACGAGATGTTCGCGAACCTTTTGTACTTTAGCCTAGAAAAGAAGTTAAAAGACCAGAGCATTGAACTTTAATCTCCTTTTATGAGGTTTCACGACGCTGAAATAAATTCATACCATGAAATGTGGAACTTACCTTTTCACCGTCCAATTTTCAGCCGGTATAGTCGGAGTCGGAGGCCGCCGTAACATTTCCTTATCAGAGCCATTGGCTCCGTTTATGGAGTTTCTCATCCGTGCTACAACTAGTGCCTTTTTTGACGGGGAAGTACAAAATTCAAACTTCACCATGGTGATATAAATATTGAAATGAGTGTAACTATTAAAAGGAGAAAAATGGAAACCTATGTTTAACTGTCTCTCAGCCTCACTTAGGAACAGAGATAATATAAGGGACCCCCCCCCCCGGTAGCCAAATCATAGGAGACGAGTTTGGGCACACTTTAAGACTTGCACATTGAAGGGTTCCCTGTAAAGAACCCATATAACCTTACTAGCGCCTGCGTGTTTCCTCGTTGGTGGTCCAGAGTTCGTTTTGGCGGGTTTGGCCTGTGGTCCCGTTCTGCTGGGGTCTCTTTTCTAGGACGCGCTTCGTCTTCCTGGACTCTGATCGGCATGTTGTCACAACCTAACCACACCATTTTTAGGCAGGTTTAGAGCTCCTTAGCGGTTAACCAGTACTAAGTGCACATACTTTCGCCAGTAACTGACAACTGTCCTTCTTGATCCAGTGGAGGGAGAAACGAAAGTAAGTGGCCTGACTGGGTATCGAACCCGGGACCTCTGGCTCTAGAATCAGACGGGCTATCGGCTGCGCTACGCGGCCCGGCAAATTGTTGGTTGGGCAAGACTGACTAACTGGAAAGATGACAGACGATAAGACAAAGGACAGCCTTCGGTGCAAGTGCAACTATATATAGATTCGTTTCGTTGAGCCCCACTGGAGCACGTCGTTTAGGGAACAGAGAACAAAAATAACAACAGCATAGTGGAGCAAGTTCTTTCCTTAAAGAGTTGACCCCACAGGGAAGTGCAAAAAATGCAAAATAGTTGCTTTCACTTTATAAAGTGCATCCATTCATATTCGGAGCCATCCTGCATAGCTAGGGGGCGGTCGGATCATCGAACTGACCTCTCGGTTATCAAAGATTCCCCATAAAAACAATATGGCTCGGATCGCGTCGTTAATAGCGAGAAGCGGATCTAATTGCATTCGAATATACGAAGTGGTAATGCAATAAAACTGATCAAATGAGCTGCGACACGAGAAAACCAACAAAGTGGTATGTGCGCTCAGCACAGACTCAGATCAGCCTGGGCATCCGCCCAGTCTGATCAGAGTCTTCGCTGTGCGCTTACAGGGTAGCTACGGGTCTAAGCTAGCTCCATGCGGACAGCAAAGACCCTTGTGAGACTGGGCGGATGCCAAGGCTGATCTGAGTCGTCACTGGGCGCACATGCCACTTTGTTGGTTTTCTCGTGTCGTGTCGCGGCTCAAATCATCCAACCTTTTAAATTTTAACTTGAAATCGGCTAGGTTACATAAAAGAATTCCGTTCTCATGTGTCGCGGCTCAAATCATCCAACCTTTTAAATTTTAACTTGAAATCGGCTAGGTTACATAAAAGAATTCCGTTCTCATGAAATCGGGCCGAAGACATATGCGGTAAATCCATCAGGCGACTGTGTCAACGTGAATCGTTACTGAGATTTATCAATTAGAAACACATTTTTGGCCAAGCATTATCCCAGCAGGCGCATGACGTCAAATGACGTCGTGCAAACGTCAATGTGACGTCATCGCGTCGCATTGACGTCATGTACGTCGTCATTTAGACCTCATGTGCCCGCTGGGATGCTTCATATGCAATATATATAATGGAAGTAGAATGAAAGCCAACTGCTTATCCTTTCGACAGTGCTATGACATTTTGAGCGACACTCAAACCTCATTTATCTATGCACCTTATTGATGCTTATTTCTCTGTGTATGCTAGAGACATGGCCTTGCACGCTCTAAGTACATACTGTGAGGATACTAGACGCTTTCAAAATACGAAAAAATCTTGAAAAATTCACTACTGAAATTCGGCTTAACACTAATCAGTCTTTGAATCGACTGCCCAATTAAAATTAAGAAACTACAGTATGCTTTTCTTCTGGTTTCGTACCAGATATTGTCAGGGTCACTGGCGAGGCTTTATTAGCCGAAACTACGTAGTCTGGCCCATGTTCCCTTTTCTGTATGTATTCTCTGCCCTTGAAGGATTTTTTTAAGATATTAATTTTACCATAACTTTTTGTTACCGCCCTACTGATCTTACTGATCTTATAAGAAGAGAAAAAGAGAAAAAAAAAGAGGGAAAGATCTGTAGCAAAATCAAAAAAAAGAGAAAAAATGTGTCTGTAAGACACGAATGATGTCCCCGTGTAGCGCCTGTCATAGGGCAGTGCACATCACTGAATTGCCCATTATCAACAAATATTGTTTCAACGCACTTTACCTCTAGCCTGACTGGCATAAGGGGGCAATGTTAAAATGCTAAATTTTGAACAAAATATTACCTCTGGAAAAACTTCTTACCTGCACAAACGCCATACCTTACAATGCAAAAAAGTGAATAAAATGACTAAGTTGAGACGGCCATTTTCTGTCAAAATTATTTCTAGCTCCAGCAAAAACCCACATGCACATCTTCAATATATCAGCATTATATGTAAGCAAAGTTTAAAAAAGATCCATTGAAAACTGTGAAAGGAGTTGATTACACAAACTCTATACCATAAAATGCAAAATATCGCCTAAAATGACTAAGTTCGAAAAGCCATAAAAGTGTCAAATTTTACTCTAGCTCCATCAAAACCCCACATGCACATCTTCAACATGTCCACAATATGTATGCAAAGTTTGTAAAAGATCCACTGAAAGCTGTGGAAGGAGTTGAATACACAAACTCTATACCCCACAATGCAAAAATTGCCTGAAATGACTAATTTAAAAGGCCGTACTTCTGTCAAAATTTATTCCAGCTTTGTTAAAACCCACATATACATCTTCAGTTTGTCCATAATACATATATACGCAAAGTTTGAAAAAGATCCTTTACAAACTGTGAGAGGAGTTGATTACACAAACTCTGTGTATATCGTAGAGTGTGCCAAACGGACGGACAGACAGACGGAACGGACAGACGGTCAGGAGCAACTCCTAATTCCCCCTGACTGTCGTCCCGGGGCATAAAAAGGAACAAGTCCATGCGCACTTTTCTTGGTAGGGTCATCCCTGCGCCGTGACCTCGTACGTCATGAGAAAAATAAATGTCATATATTGTGAAGCTAAATATGTCTCCTATCGATTATAATTTCTATTTTTCTGATCTTGTAAGCAAGTCAAAATTTAGAGTCAAATATTTCACCCCGCCCCCCTCCCCCCCCCCCCCCCCCCCCCCCTTGCAGCGATTTTCTTGAAACCGTCGAAAGGTTATAGAATTCCTTTTCCTCAGTCGTATCAGTTGCTTGAAGCATCCAACGGAAACATAACAGCTTTTTCATAAGACAGATTTTTTGTAATGGAAAAAAAAAAAATTAATAATAATAATAGTAATTATAATCAGGGGCGCAGCTTGAAGGAGGCCTGGAGTCACAGGCTTCAACATACTTATATCTTGCGTAAGGTGAATTGGGTACACTTTTAAGAGATATCACCTCTCTGCCGCCATTCTCAATGAAGGTAAACTCTTAAAGGAAAGAAGTCGCTCCTCCAGGAGCAAATACTTCGTTTAAGAGCAGCTGTTAAAAGAATTTGCTCCTCTAGGTATCTACTCCAGGTGCAAATGCTATCGTTTAAGAGCAGGCACTTTTAATAAAGGATTCCAGTGAAATCTTGAAGGAGTCACAGAAGTTGTTCCCCTTTGTAAAAATGGCGGAAGGGGCAAATTCAATGTAAGAGGGATCTCTCATGGAGGTGCATGCATTCAGATTGAATATGATTCCTTCGATAAAGTCTGAGGCCGCGCTAAGCTAGTGATAAATTATCATTACAAGAATTTGAATTGAGTGAGTGAGTGAACTCAGGTTTAACGTCCCACCAACAACGAGGTCATATGGAGACCGGGAGAACTTGAATATTTACGATAATCAATTTGCCAGAATTGTAAGTTGATGAGTTTTTGGTTGGTTGGTTGGTTGATTTGATGTTTAATGTCCTCGGTAAACAGCTAAGGTCATGTCGGGATGGTCAATTAACCTAACCACACTATTCCTGGGCAGGCTTAGACCTTCTAAGCGGTTAACCAGTACTAAGTGCAGATACTTTCGCCAGTAACTGCCAACTGCCCTTCTTGAATCAGCGGAAGGAGAAAAGAAAGTATGTGGCCAGACCGGGTTTCGAACCCAGGGCCTCTGACTTATGAGTCAGGTCTCCTACCGACTGCGCTACGCGGCCCGGCGACGAGTTTTTCTAGTTCACTTTAGCGTCTTTTTAAATGTAGCCGTTGCCATCTAATTTGAGCGAATCCTTGCTTGAGAAACGAGCCAAAACGCTTCTGCAAACACCCGAGCACATTGTTAAAGCTACTTTTTGTTTCATTCTGCATGTTTACATCAATTGTCTATATGTTGTTGTTGTTTCTTTCAATTAGTCGTCACGGATGGTCCACCAGGGCTAACAGCCACGAGAGCATCATATCCACCCTGGGGTATCCGAGACCGTTCGTCGGGTCTTCAGTACGTGGGTTCCATCGTCGGTCGGGTCTTTGTGGAAGCGTTGTCGTTGTAGTTGTTGAGTCTTGTCGTTGTTGTTATCTTTTGGTGTCGTCGGTTGATGCGTTGTTTGAGTTGTCGATGTCGATCTGTTGTGTTTGTCGACGTCGGTGGTGGTGAGGTTGTCATTGGTTGCAGCGGTTGTGTTGTAGAAGTAAGGAAGTGATACTTTAGCATTGTTTATCGTCGATATTAAAAAGATCAGGACCATTAATAACTTGGTATAAGAGAGTTTTTTCTTTGTCGGTTGTCGGTAGTAGTTGATTTGTCGTTTCGTCATCTTCGTTGTTCGATTGTCCGTGTACATGTCATGCTTGTCCTACCTATGCGTCTACCTAATTTTTTTTGGTATATACACATATATGCATGTATGTGTCTATATATACATACACACACACACGCACATGGACATACCCGTATATAATTTATTTTTTTTTTTTTTATTTATTTTTTTCTCCGTATTTGGAGTTTTTTCTCACACGCATATGCGTATCCGCACTTGTGCACATACGCATATGCGTATGTCATTTTTTTTATTATTCTATTCCTACTTCTACCTACATGTTTGTGTTTGTGCTTTGCTTTGAGGACGCGGTTGGCCCTACGGGCGCCCTGATTTCCCTTGATTAATGTATTTAGTATCCCTCCCCGTTGTTATAGGGAGGGTTGTGTTTTTGTTCACGTGCTAATTCCTTTCTTAATAATCACTTTTCTACTATTCGTGCGGCTGTTTTTCCTAAAGTCTTGCCAAAACCGAAAATCGAAAAGTTATGTCCAAGCAGTTTAGGATTTTGGATGTTGTTACGTATTGTTTATGTTGCCGTACGAATCCTTACTTGTTTCAGACCGGCTCGTGCATGTTGAGTGTCAGGACGCGTACAGGGCTTGTAACCTCAGTGACCCTCAGGGGGTCATGCGCGCGTCATAGTCCTGACGCGCGCCTATCCCCCTGAGTATCTTTGGTGTTTACCAGAATATGTGTACATTAAGAGAGTTTTTTGATCGTAGCTTAAAGACCCAGCGGCTCCGGGGGACACCCATTGAAGTGCTAACGCCCAGTGCGCTGCAACCAGATACTGCCCCCTTTCGCTCGCTGGGTCACTGTCTTATTCTTCCAGTTTAAACCATTTATTTTACTTCGATTGGTGGGACCCGTAGCCTCGGTGCGGCACCCACAGAAGTGCTAACGACCAGTTCGTTGCAACCAGACAGTGCCGCCCTCCACCAGCAGGTCCCTGTCTACATTATTGTCTTATGAATCTGCGTTAGCTAATGGTAGTAAGGATATAATAGTGATACAACTCTGTGTTGGTTATCGTTTCTTGAGCCTGTAGTTTCGGCTCGGCACCCACAGAAGTGCTAACGACCATTTCGTTGCAAACAGACAGTGCCGTCCTCCGTTAGCAGGCCCATCTCCCTGCGTATATTTAGTATTAATAAGTAATTATGATAATAACAGATATGTAAATGAGAGAGAGGGGAAGGAAATGAGAGAGAGAAGAAAAGTGAGAAAGGAAGATAAAAAAAATGGGGGCGAGAAGGAGCCGCTTGGGCGGCGGGTTATCAGTTGCCGTCAGCTACTGTCGACGCCCAGAAGTGCTAATGCCATGGCATTGCAACCAGACAGTGTCGGCCAGTGTGGGCGGTTTCCTGTTCCCCGCCCCTCGGGGCTGAGTTGGGTGGGGAGCGCGTGGGCTAAAACAAAAAACACAAAAACTAAGTATGGGTGGGTGGGGTATTTCGGGCAAGTAGGTAGATCGTATAGAGGTTTATCTTATTTAGTTTAGCGTCCCTTCACACCCTCCTTCCGTCCTATCCGCCCTATTTCAAATATCGCTGTTTTTGTGTTATGTATTTTGGTCCAAATAAGCTCCCGGGGTATTGGCCGGGGTAATGAAAAATGGTGAAATTTTTTTTTCGTTTTTTTCTAGATTTTTCTCGTGAGTTGGTATGTTTGGGTGTCAAAAAGAGGTTTTGTGATATTTTTCCCGTGGTTGAATATATGTTTAGCTGGCTATGGGCCGTTTTTCTCAGGCCGCGCCCCGTTTTGAGCGAATTTCGCATGTTTTTGAGTCAAATTTTCGGTATGTTTCGGCAGAGATGACGGAAAGTGGCGGGAGGTAACGCATATGGGGGTGGGTGGTTATAGTATACAGTATAAAAAATTATGATAACGGTGACAATAATGATAATAATAATGATAAGAACAAGTTAAATAGAGGCTTGGCCTGCAAGGATCGTTTTTGTCCGAATGCCCACACTATTTCGCTGGTAAACTGAATCTCTGTTTCTCGTATTTACTTCTTTGTTTCCTGTTAACCTTTAATCCCTAGATTTTGTTTCCAAAGGTTTTTATATATTGGAAGACGACATTTAGTATTCCCTGATCTTGGGCAGTTAACAAAGCTTTAGTGGCCAAGTTCCCGGTGTATGGGGTGTTCTGGAGAGCAGTTATTAAGTTGTTTCTTGTCGCAGTATGAGTCGGGCAATGTAGAAAATAGTGGTCAGTGACCTCTATGCCCCCGCAGTGGGAGCAGAGTGGGTCTGCTTCGCTGTGCCTAATGTTGTTGGCGTTTAAGCCTTTTACGCATAGTCTTAACCTTGTAAATAATTGTCTATATGTACCTGGGGAAATTCTTTTATATAGGCTCACCGTGTGCAAAAAATACGCAAACCGTATGTCTTGTGCGAAAATTGACTCATAGAAGCCTTTTTGTCCGTGCAATATGAGCAGAGTCTACTTTGTTCGCATAAACAGTGTATCAGAGACAATTCACTTGCATAGGTCTATATTCGTAGAAAATATAGGCTGTAAGGCACAGTTTTGCTTGAAACCGCTAACACAAGGAATCTTGTTTATTCGCTAATCCTAATCCACTCAAAGGAAATATGTCGAGACATATCAGGGCCATAAAATACTTGTCATCACGCTGAAGCGGTAGGATATATTTGAGCCGTACCATAAAAAGTAGCATCATCACATACGCTAACTGTACAGGCAATGGTCAGCATGCGCATCCAGCCTTAATTCGATAATAACATATGAGCTGTGACACGACAAAACCAACAATGTGGTTGTACGCCCAGCGCAGACTCAGATCAGCCTGGGCACCTGCCCAGTTTGATCAGACTCTTCGTTAAGAGCTCAAAGGGTAGCTAAGGGTCTAGGCTACCTCCATGCGGTCAGCGAAGACTCTGATCAGACTGGGCGGATGCCCAGGCTGATCTGAGTCTGCGCTGGGCGCACAACCACATTGTTGGTTTTCTCGTGTCGCGGCTCATATTTGCAACTAGAAAATTGTGTTTGTAAGACACAGATTATGCCCCCGTGTCTATTCATTCTTTATATTCTTAAGGCCGCGTTTACACGAGCGAAGTTTCTGTGTCACAGAAAGTTTAACAAGAAAGTATGACAAACATTTTGCGTTTACACGGAGCAAATTATTTGTTAAGGAAAATATGCCATAGAATCTTTGTCACAGAAATGTTGGCAATGAAATATTTGCTGCAGTGTTCACACGACCAAACATTATTTGTCAAAATCTCCTGCAGCGATGAAACAAAATCTTTGTCACATTTTCCACGCTTGTAGCAATGTTCTTTGTTACATAATCTTCAGCAAAGTTCTCCATTTACACGGACAAATTTAATTTATCGAAGCACTGTACCATATATATTTGTCAAAGAAACATTGTCATATTTTGGCATTTACACGAGCAATTTTTTCTGTGACAAACCTACTTTGTCATAGAAACTTTGGTCGTGTAAACGCGACCTTATTGCTAGCAAACTGTGAAAGGAGTGCGGGATTATACAATCTTATCATACTGTATTAGCCAAAACCGAAACAAAATCTACGTTTGAAAAGGCCGAAAAGTTATAAAAATTGATTATCCCCTCTTCAAAAAGCACATACATATCGTCAATATCTCTAGAATATCTGTGCACAGTTTCAAATTGATAGCGTAAAAACTGTGGACGGAGTTTATTATACAACCTTAACATTCTGCAATAGCCACAACCGTTTGAAAAGGCCATGATTTGGTCTTCATCTGTTAGCAGTGCTGTGCCACTTAGAAGTGTGCCCCCAAAAACCTATTATCAAGTGTTCTGTAAAGCTGTATTAACTATCTTATATCATTAAAAGAAACCCTTTTAAACACAGCTTTTCTAAAATTATTGAAACAACACAGGTATATCTGAAATCATGTTATTCTGGGGATTCACGAAGAAGAAACATATTATTTCTGTATGAACCTGTTCCCAGCGGGCACATGACGTCAGAATGACGTCGCACTAACGTCGGCGCGACGTCATTTCGTCGCATCGACGTTAGTACGACGTCCTTTCTATGTAATGTGCCTGCTGGGTTCACTCAGATAGTGAGCACAACAGGAACCATGTACTTTTAAGTACAATTGAATGGAGGCCTCAAAAGTCGCCCTACTCATACTAGGTTCCTTTTTCTGTTTTTCAAAAGGCAGGTGCACATCTTCAATATGTTCGCAACATTTGTGCCAAATTTCAGATTGATTGCTTAAAAACTGTAGGAGGAGTTGATTATACAAACGTTGTTTTAGGCGTGACAGACGGACGGATTTCCCAGTAATGATAAGCAGACTTTATGACAATTGCTGTAGATTATTGGACCAAAATAAAAGAGTCCATATAAAAACTACATTGTTCGCAGATCTCAAACAAAAGAGCCCTCAGGCAGCATCTACGTTTTCGTATATATAATATGAAAGGCTGCGGCGAGAGAAAAATCTTGTCTATAGACATACACTATCTGCGGGTGAACACACCGGCCTGCATCTTGCATGCATGCGCTGTATCCTCTGACAATAAATTCGAGCATACATTTTGATTACTGCTTTTCAGTTTCAGAAATTAGTTTTGAGAGTAAATACTTGTTCAGTAACTGATGCACTTTCGGCTTAAAATCATCATGGATTTATTTTTTTTTTTCAGTCCAATTATCATAATGCTGTTCCCCAGTCCCCATAACATACACCTTCGGTCGCAGTACGGGCACCGTGCGTCTGTCCAGTGTCCGTCCTCTCCTCGACCAAGAACCGTTCATATCACAGACACGGCCGTGTATTGTCGCACTGATCCTAAATATTCAGACATCGCGAAAATTTGACAACCACATTGGAGCCCAAATGTTCGCGCACAGGTCTCCTGCCAGTAACATTTTCGGACACAAAAGACGCTAACGAAATTTACCGTTTAAAACTACCTCGCGTTAAAACGGTAACTAAAGAAATCAATAATTCCCAGGTCCATACTTCATAGCCAGTGGTCATAAAGATCAAACACCTAATATTTAAGGTTATGACACTTGCCACAAGTAATACACAAAAATATAACACGCTGCAAAATAGTATTTTTACAGACAGAAGGAGACATGTCAGCCCGCGTGTCCGCGCAGCCTAATCAAAGTATTCTGTATTCCGAGTAAATTTGATGCTGAAATTTTAAAAGTTTAAACTGAAACCATTTTTATGTGTTTGTGTATATGCCCGCGCAGGTTGATTCGAGTATTTGTTTTATGTACATGGCCTGAGAAACCTTTTCTAACGACACCAATCCAAAACATTTTTGGAGCCCCGGTGGCTCAGTAAAGCTGACCTAGCTGTCCCGCGTGGGATCTCCGCTTGAAGCGAGAACCTTTTTAAACGTAAACGGGGTTCAGTTGCACAAAGCCATTCGTTATTAGCCTCCCATCATCCATAAATGACTAAAATACTGTTGAAAAGGACGTAAACCCGCAAGTCATCCATCCAACGATAGGCTTCTGTGTATATTTAGCGCAAGATCGGCGATGACATGAGCAACGTGCAAATACGCATGCGCTTCTAAGAATGTACATAACGCTCCAACTGACCTGCGCATTTAGCACCGATAGAATGTATAATTCACAAAACAAAATTTCTGATCAGACTGCGTTGACATTATCCGGAATCAAGCATACAGACACCAGATGGAACAACGAACTGCGCATTTCCTGATCAGGCCTCGCAAAAAAATTTCCGGAATCAAGGTCTAAGATTTTCTCTTCCATGAAAAGGCGGCTTACGGGCAAAGAATTTCCATATGCCGTCGTCAGACTATCACACGTTTTTAGGCGTCAAGGCATTCACTTAGTGAACAGATCGGTTTCAGGCAAATGGACCGCCAGATTGAGCGGACGTTTTCCGACGTCAGTATATCTACTTGTCTGCCCTCGACCTGACAATAATTAAGAGAAAGTCTGCATGTTAACGTTTATTGACTAATTTACACTGTAAAACAATTCCGTAGATTTTACGGTAGAATAACTGGCAACCAACTGCCAGTCCTTTTCCCGTTATGTAACGGGTACACGTAAAAGTTGCAGGATTCATCAAGCCGTGTAGGACAGAATAGAACAGGCGTCGTTTTGGTCTGATAGCCCTTCGATAATATAAGGTTATTTTCGAGTGCGGCCAGTTAACATAACACTTCCATTTCGTGATTTCCAACAATGTCTTACAGGCAAACGCCCGTAAATATAACGGGAAAGAGATTGGCAGCTAGTTGCCAGTTATTCTACCGTAAAATCTACGGATTTTTTTTACAGAGTACGATGTTTTTATTATTGGATGTTTCATTTATTTTTATATTCGATGAATGTCAGAGTATCTGATCTGCTCAGAAATTTCTGTTTAGTTACAAACAGTGACGGCCCTGATCAGATACCGCATCCTGTGGTGTCTGACCTTGATTTACGCTGTATATAAAGATATCTTTTTAAGACACACTTGGTACTGTTGCCGACACAACGGCTAATCGCCGCCCGCAGCTATGACATGTTTATTGTCAGTGTGCAGTCTGTTTTATAGATAAGGCGCCATCATTACCGCATGAAAAACATATTTTTGGACATATACAAAATAGCGCATGCCTAGAACAGCCTGCGCTTATGCACCGAACTGTAAATTGCGTACGTTTTGAAGCTGATGGAAAGACTGCATAGTTTGCATATGTCCAAATATAACAGGGGCGTCTCTAACGGATCCCACAGTATTCCTTTCTTTGGATAATTTACCGTCATTTTCGTAGACATCTATCAACAGTTCAAAAACAATTTGAAAGATTTTTTACACCTTGATAAATACATAGGATATTTTTTCGCCCATTGCATTTGAGAAAATTGCGTATGCCTTTTGACCAGACTGTACAAATACACAGCTTGGTGGTGATACACGTAGGGGCCTCGGAAACTCAGATGGGTAAAAACTGAGGCTGCTAATTAGCGGTTCGAGTTCGATACCTAATGGAGGCGGAAATTTTTCTTACTGTAAACGGAGTACCCTTCCATCGTCCTGATATAACTTGTAATACTGTTGAAAAAGGACTTAAAATGGCGTCATCCATCAATCAAACCAGAAATGGGTCACTGGCATACAAAATTCACAGAACATGGTATTATATTCCAGAAAGCAGACGTTTGTGTCTTGTCTGACTGCACATTTCCAAAACATCTAATGTATGGTGAAAGGACCGTTAAAGTCAGACTCTCACACACACACACACACACACACACACACACACACACACACACACACGGCCTTAATCATGTTAATCGAGTGTCACTTTGTTATTTAACCTAATATTGACCTCATCCGTAGAAAAAAGTACCTTTGCATAAACAAACTGTGTCAGGCTACAAACATGCACACTATCAGGGTTCGCAAAGAAAATGGCTAGGGTGTGCACTGGTTTGAAAGAGAACTGCCCATGTCTGATCAGACTGCGCATTACATGTTGAGTCTAGTTTTTGACGCGAATATTCCGCGACGTGGGTCAAAATGTATATGACAGTTACATGCGCATCGAATGTACAGTCCGAACGTCACAGAACAGCCTGCGCGTATGTGCAGTCTGGAAATGTCAGGTTTTGCTTGGATGCTGGATGAATTGAGCTTGCATAGTTCATACATGCGTGTGTGAATCCCGCATCTCAATCTCTTAAATAACTGTTAGCTGTTTGCAATACAGAGGAGATCCTGACCAGACCGCTCCCTTCAACACCAGTTCTTAGCTTTGAATACTGATGTACGGGTTATGTTCTGAAACACATTTCTGATGCACGTGGGCCAGTAAGCGCAGCTTCTACAATGTCTTCCACCGCGCAAAACGTTGAAAAAACGTATCAGTATTATGATACGCATTGTTACTCAACTATGGATTCCTCCTCGCGGAACGTTAGGGCGCGGCGGAGGGGGCAATGAGTGCTAAAATTTGTACTTGAATAGTGCATGCCCCCAAGATGAAAATTATTTAGACTAATCTAAACAGTTGTTCAAATTTGTTAACTTGTAAAAGCAGTTAGATGTTTTCCTCATTAATGTGAAAAGTGGACCCATTCTTGTGGAAGGGTCGGAACAGAGTCTTTTGCTGTTCGCAAAAGATGAACTAACTTATTCAGCTATAAGACGGGTTTTTCCTCCAAAGAAAAAGTCTCGGTCAAGATCTCGATTTAGTATTTACCCTGTTCGCAAATCGACAATTGAGCCGCGACACGACAAAACAAGCAAAGTGGCATGTCGGCCACGCGAAGACACTTCTTCCTGGACACCCGCGTAGTCTGATCAGAGGCTTCGCTGTGCGCTTAAAGGGTAGCTAAGGGTCTAAACTACCTCCATGCGGACAATGAAGATCTGGTCAGACTGGGCGGATGCCCATACTGATCTGAGTCTGCGCTGGACTCACATGCCACTTTGTTTGTTTTGTGTTCAGTTATTTAGATGCATAGGCCAAGCATATGCTGTAAGGTTCGGTTTTGCTTGACACTGTTGGCACGATAGTTCTTGTTTATTGACAGCCGAAACCCTAATCCTCTAATCCTTTCAAAGAATTACCCAGTCTCATACATATAACAGGGTCATAAAATGACAGAATACCTTGTCATCTAACTGCGCTCTGGATTGAGCCGTGTCACAAGAAAAGTGGCATTATTTCATGCTAAGTGCAAAGACCATGATAAGAATGCACATCCGACCAGTCTTAAATTCTATTCTAATCTCTTTGCCTAAAAACCCTAATTAACTCTAATTAATAATTATTATTTGATAAAAATAATTTTATTATAAACACCCAATCAGTCACCATATCATAGTCATTAAATGGCGTACAGTGGAGCAATCTGTTATAGGTATATGATGTTCAGTTCCGTAACGGCGTTTCCCAGACCAGTATTAAGTTGTGAAATATTTGCATGCCAAACCAGCATGCGCAAAATGCGTTTACAATGTTGCTTGCTCTATAAATTCTATACAGTCGAGTTGTTGCGTATGCGCTTACAAGGCGACGTATGCGCACAGGCTGTCCTGAGCTTCTGGAATATTTTAAGCGGACAACAGGTACCCTCATGCATAGCCTGTTGAGACAGCGCAAAACATCATCCTGCTCCTCCGCGAGGATAGAACTAGACATTTGAGCCACGACACGATAAAATGAACAACGTGGCACGTGTTATCAGCAAAGAATCAGATCAGCCTGGGCATTCGCCCAGTCTGATCTGAGTCCTTGCTGTGCGCTTATATGGTAACCAGGAGTGTGCTAGCTTCATGCGGATAGCTAAAACTCTGACCAGACTGGGCGGACGCCCAGGCTGACCTGAATCTTTGCTGGGTGCACATGCCACTTTGTTTGTGTCGCGGCTCATTTTAAATTAACACTCTCATGGCACCTGAGAAATCTGTATCGCGCAGATTTTACAAAGTTTGCTCTTCACATGAGTTCTAACGCATGTTTTCTCATGACAACTCGAACGTCTACATGCTTTGTGCATACATTCAAATGGATATATCGCCAGCCATATTGTCCCATCATTTTTACAAGTGGAAACAACTATTTGACTTCCTGGTTTTCATTTCTGGAGCTTGGATCAACTCTTAAAAGAATAAATTTACTCTTAGAGGATTTCCTCCTAGAGTACAAATTAAGTTCTTTGCATTGCACAACCCGCAGGTTTGCACTATAATCACTGTGTGAGTCCGTCCGTCCGTCCGTTATCAGTTAGCGAAAACCGTAATCAGTTAGCGAAAACGCTTATAACTCTTGAACCGCATGGGATATTTTGATAAAATTTTGCATACTTATACATGTCAACACTGTCTAACGACTCGCCCGCATAACAACCTTATTCGATGGAAGAGGCTTTGCCGAGCACAAGTTGAAAATTTACGGCCAACTACTGAAAATGCTCATAACTCTTGAACACCGTGGTAAATATGGTTCAAATTTTGTATGCTTATATATTTTAACTTAGTCCAGCCACTGGCATGCAAAACAGTGACGAGGCTTCACCGAGCACTGCAAAAGCTTCTCACATTTTTTCAACAAAAATATTAGGGTATTTGAGCTTTCAACATCAGAAATTTTAACGAAACGTTAACTAACGATGACATTAGTTTTCTGATATTTTTTGTGCAAAAGCTTCTCACATTTTTTTAACAAAAATATTAGGGTATTACAGATATCAACATCAGAAATTTTAACGAAACGTTAACAAACGATGGCATTAGTTTTCTGGTATTTTTTGTTGAAAAATATGAGAAGCGCAAAAGCTTCTCACATTTCTTTTTCAACAAAAATATTAGGGTATTACAGATTTCAACATCAGAAATTTTAAAGAAACGTTAACTAACGATTACATTAGTTTTCTGATTTTTTGTTGAAAAAATATGAGAAATGCAAAAGCTTCTCACATTTTTTTCAACAAAAATATTAGGGTATTTGAGATTTCAACATCAGAAATTTTAACGAAACGTTAACTAACGATTACATAAGTTTTCTGATATTTTTTGTTGAAAAATATGAGAAGCCTTTGCAGTGCAAAAGCTTCTCACATTTTATTTCAACAAAAATATTAGGGTATTTGAGATTGGACCGCTTGGTACATTTGCTTCAAATTTTGTATACTTATGTAATTTAACATTGCCCAGCCACTGGTATGCAGAACTTCTTATTGCACAACCCGCAGGTTTGCACTATGATCACTGTGTGAGTCCGTCCGTCCGTCCGTCCGTTATCAGTTAGCGAAAACCGTAATCAGTTAGCGAAAACGCTTATAACTCTTGAACCGCATGGGATATTTTGATAAAATTTTGCATACTTATACATGTCAACATTGTCTAACGACTCGCCCGCATAACAACCTTATTCGATGGACGAGGCTTTGCCGAGCACAAGTTGAAAATTTACGGCCAACTACTGAAAATGCTCATAACACTTGAACACCGTGGTAAATATGGTTCAAATTTTGTATGCTTATATATTTTAACTTAGTCCAGCCACTGGCATGCAAAACAGTGACGAGGCTTCACCGAGCACTGCAAAAGCTTCTCACATTTTTTTCAACAAAAATATTAGGGTATTTGAGCTTTCAACATCAGAAATTTTAACGAAACGTTAACTAACGATGACATTAGTTTTCTGATATTTTTGTGCAAAAGCTTCTCACATTTTTTTTCAACAAAAATATTAGGGTATTACAGATTTCAACATCAGAAATTTTAACGAAACGTTAACTAACGATGACATTAGTTTTCTGGTATATTTTGTTGAAAAATATGAGAAGCGCAAAAGCTTCTCACATTTTTTACAACAAAAATATTAGGGTATTACAGATTTCAACATCAGAAATTTTAACGAAACGTTAACTAACGATTACATTAGTTTTCTGATATTTTTTGTTGAAAATATATGAGAAATGCAAAAGCTTCTCACATTTTTTTCAACAAAAATATTAGGGTATTTGAGATTGGACCGCTTGGTACATTTGCTTCAAATTTTGTATACTTATGTAATTTAACATTGCCCAGCCACTGGTATGCAGAACTTCTTATTGCACAACCCGCAGGTTTGCACTATAATCACTGTGTGAGTCCGTCCGTCCGTCCGTTATCAGTTAGCGAAAACTGTAATCAGTTAGCGAAAACGCTTATAACTCTTGAACCGCATGGGATATTTTGATAAAATTTTGCATACTTATACATGTCAACATTGTCTAACGACTCGCCCGCATAACAACCTTATTCGATGGACGAGGCTTTGCCGAGCACAAGTTGAAAATTTACGGCCAACTACTGAAAATGCTCATAACACTTGAACACCGTGGTAAATATGGTTCAAATTTTGTATGCTTATATATTTTAACTTAGTCCAGCCACTGGCATGCAAAACAGTGACGAGGCTTCACCGAGCACTGCAAAAGCTTCTCACATTTCCCAAAAAAAATATCAGGGTATTTGAGCTTTCAACATCAGAAATTTTAACGAAACGTTAACTAACGATGACATCAGTTTTCTGATATTTTTTGTGCAAAAGCTTCTCACATTTTTTCAACAAAAATATTAGGGTATTACAGATTTCAACATCAGAAATTTTAACGAAACGTTAACTAACGATGACATTAGTTTTCTGGTATTTTTTGTTGAAAAATATGAGAAGCGCAAAAGCTTCTCACATTTTTTTTCAACAAAAATATTAGGGTATTACAGATTTCAACATCAGAAATTTTAACGAAACGTTAACTAACGATTACATTAGCTTTCTGATAGTTTTTGTTGAAAAAATATGAGAAATGCAAAAGCTTCTCACATTTTTTTTCAACAAAAATATTAGGGTATTTGAGCTTTCAACATCAGAAATTTTAACGAAACGTTAACTAACGATTACATAAGTTTTCTAATATTTTTTGTTGAAAAATATGAGAAGCTTTTGCAGTGCAAAAGCTTCTCACATTTTTTCAACAAAAATATTAGGGTATTTGAGATTGGACCGCTTGGTACATTTGCTTCAAATTTTGTATACTTATGTAATTTAACATTGCCCAGCCACTGGTATGCAGAACTTCTTATTGCACAACCCGCAGGTTTGCACTATAATCACTGTGTGTGTCCGTCCGTCCGTTATCAGTCAGCTAAAACCGTAATCAGTTAGCGAAAACGCTTATAACTCTTGAACCGCATGGGATATTTTGATAAAATTTTGCATACTTATACATGTCAACATTGTCTAACGACTCGCCCGCATAACAACCTTATTCGATGGACGAGGCTTTGCCGAGCACAAGTTGAACATTTACAGCCAACTACTGAAAATGCTCATAACTCTTGAACACCGTGGTAAATATGGTTCCAATTTTGTATGCTTATATATTTTAACTTAGTCCAGCCACTGGCATGCAAAACAGTGACGAGGCTTCACCGAGCACTGCAAAAGCTTCTCACATTTTTTCAACAAAAATATTAGGGTATTTGAGCTTTCAACATCAGAAATTTTAACAAAACGTTAACTAACGATGACATTAGTTTTCTGATATTTTTTGTGCAAAAGCTTCTCACATTTTTTTTCAACAAAAATATTAGGGTATTACAGATATCAACATCAGAAATTTTAACGAAACGTTAACAAACGATGACATTAGTTTTCAGGTATTTTTTGTTGAAAAATATGAGAAGAGCAAAAGCTTCTCACATTTTTTTTCAAGAAAAATATTAGGGTATTACAGATTTCAACATCAGAAATTTTAACGAAACATTAACTAACGATTACATTAGCTTTCTGATATTTTTTTTGAAAAAAATATGAGAAATGCAAAAGCTTCTCACATTTTTTTTCAACAAAAATATTAGGGTATTTGAGATTTCAACATCAGAAATTTTCACGAAACGTTAACTAACGATTTCATTAGTTTTCTGATATTTTTTTGTTGAAAAATATGAGAAGCTTTTGCAGTGCAAAAGCTTCTCACATTTTTTTCAACAAAAATATTAGGGTATTTGAGATTGGACCGCTTGGTACATTTGCTTCAAATTTTGTATACTTATGTAATTTAACATTGCCCAGCCACTGGTATGCAGAACTTCTTATTGCACAACCCGCAGGTTTGCACTATAATCACTGTGTGAGTCCGTCCGTCCGTCCGTCCGTTATCAGTTAGCGAAAACCGTAATCAGTTAGCGAAAACGCTTATAACTCTTGAACCGCATGGGATATTTTGATAAAATTTTGCATACTTATACATGTCAACATTGTCTAACGACTCGCCCGCATAACAACCTTATTCGATGGACGAGGCTTTGTCGAGCACAAGTTGAAAATTTACGGCCAACTACTGAAAATGCTCATAACACTTGAACACCGTGGTAAATATGGTTCAAATTTTGTATGCTTATATGTTTTAACTTAGTCCAGCCACTGGCATGCAAAACAGTGACGAGGCTTCACCGAGCACTGCAAAAGCTTCTCACATTTTCCCAAAAAAAATATTAGGGTATTTGAGCTTTCAACATCAGAAATTTTAACGAAACGTTAACTAACGATGACATTAGTTTTCTGATATTTTTTGTGCAAAAGCTCCTCACATTTTTTTTAACAAAAATATTAGGGTATTACAGATTTCAACATCAGAAATTTTAACGAAACGTTAACTAACGATGACATTAGTTTTCTGGTATTTTTTGTTGAAAAATATGAGAAGCGCAAAAGCTTCTCACATTTTTTTTCAACAAAAATATTAGGGTATTACAGATTTCAACATCAGAAATTATAACGAAACGTTAACTAACGATTAATTTAGCTTGCTGATAGTTTTTGTTGAAAAAATATGAGAAATGCAAAAGCTTCTCACATTTTTTTCAACAAAAATATTAGGGTATTTGAGCTTTCAACATCAGAAATTTTAACGAAACGTTAACTAACGATGACATTAGTTTTCTGATATTTTTTGTGCAAAAGCTTCTCACATTTTTTTCAACAAAAATATTAGGGTATTACAGATTTCAACATCAGAAATTTTAACGAAACGTTAACTAACGATGACATTAGTTTTCAGGTATTTTTTGTTGAAAAATATGAGAAGAGCAAAAGCTTCTCACATTTTTTTTCAAAAAAAATATTAGGGTATTACAGATTTCAACATCAGAAATTTTAACGAAACGTTAACTAACGATTACATTAGCTTTCTGATATTTTTTTTTGAAAAAATATGAGAAATGCAAAAGCTTCTCACATTTTTTTTTCAACAAAAATATTAGGGTATTTGAGATTTCAACATCAGAAATTTTAACGAAACGTTAACTAACGATTTCATTAGTTTTCTGATATTTTTTGTTGAAAAATATGAAAAGCTTCTCACATTTTTTTCAACAAAAATATTAGGGTATTTGAGATTGGACCGCTTGGTACATTTGCTTCAAATTTTGTATACTTATGTAATTTAACATTGCCCAGCCACTGGTATGCAGAACTACTTATTGCACAACCCGCAGGTTTGCACTATAATCACTGTGTGAGTCAGTTCGTCCGTCCGCCCGTCCGTTATCAGTTAGCGAAAACCGTAATCAGTTAGCGAAAACGCTTATAACTCTTGAACCGCATGGGATATTTTGATAAAATTTTGCATACTTATACATGTCAACATTGTCTAACGACTCGCCCGCATAACAACCTTATTCGATGGACGAGGCTTTGCCGAGCACAAGTTGAACATTTACAGCCAACTACTGAAAATGCTCATAACACTTGAACACCGTGGTAAATATGGTTCAAATTTTGTATGCTTATATATTTTAACTTAGTCCAGCCACTGGCATGCAAAACAGTGACGAGGCTTCACCGAGCACTGCAAAAGCTTCTCACATTTTTTTCAACAAAAATATTAGGGTATTTGAGCTTTCAACATCAGAAATTTTAACGAAACGTTAACTAACGATGACATTAGTTTTCTGGTATTTTTTGTTGAAAAATATGAGAAGCGCAAAAGCTTCTCACATTTTTTTCAACAAAAATATTAGGGTATTACAGATTTCAACATCAGAAATTTTAACGAAACGTTAACTAACGATTAATTTAGCTTGCTGATAGTTTTTGTTGAAAAAATATGAGAAATGCAAAAGCTTCTCACATTTTTTTCAACAAAAATATTAGGGTATTTGAGATTTCAACATCAGAAATTTTAACGAAACGTTAACTAACGATTACATAAAATTTCTAATATTTTTTGTTGAAAAATATGAGAAGCTTTTGCAGTGCAAAAGCTTCTCACATTTTTTCAACAAAAATATTAGGGTATTTGAGATTGGACCGCTTGGTACATTTGCTTCAAATTTTGTATACTTATGTAATTTAACATTGCCCAGCCACTGGTATGCAGAACTTCTTATTGCACAACCCGCAGGTTTGCACTATAATCACTGTGTGAGTCCGTCCGTCCGTCCGTTATCAGTTAGCGAAAACCGTAATCAGTTAGCGAAAACGCTTATAACTCTTGAACCGCATGGGATATTTTGATAAAATTTTGCATACTTATACATGTCAACATTGTCTAACGACTCGCCCGCATAACAACCTTATTCGATGGACGAGGCTTTGCCGAGCACAAGTTGAAAATTTACGGCCAACTACTGAAAATGCTCATAACTCTTGAACACCGCGGTAAATATGGTTCAAATTTTGTATGCTTATATATTTTAACTTAGTCCAGCCACTGGCATGCAAAACAGTGACGAGGCTGCACCGAGCACTGCAAAAGCTTCTCACATTTTTTTCAACAAAAATATTAGGGTATTTGAGCTTTCAACATCAGAAATTTTAACGAAACGTTAACTAACGATGACATTAGTTTTCTGATATTTTTTGTGCAAAAGCTTCTCACATTTTTTTAACAAAAATATTTGGGTATTACAGATTTCAACATCAGAAATTTTAACGAAACGTTAACTAACGATGACATTAGTTTTCAGGTATTTTTTGTTGAAAAATATGAGAAGAGCAAAAGCTTCTCACATTTTATTTCAACAAAAATATGAGGGTACTACAGATTTCAACTTCAGAAATTTTAACGAAACGTTAACTAACGATTACATTAGCTTTCTGATAGTTTTTGTTGAAAAAATATGAGAAATGCAAAAGCTTCTCACATTTTTTTCAACAAAAATATTAGGGTATTTGAGATTTCAACATCAGAAATTTTCATGAAACGTTAACTAACGATTACATAAGTTTTCTGATATTTTTTGTTGAAAAATATGAGAAGCTTTTGCAGTGCAAAAGCTTCTCACATTTTTTTCAACAAAAATATTAGGGTATTTGAGATTGGACCGCTTGGTACATTTGCTTCAAATTTTGTATACTTACGTAATTTAACATTGCCCAGCCACTGGTATGCAGAACTTCTTATTGCACAACCCGCAGGTTTGCACTATAATCACTGTGTGAGTCCGTCCGTCCGTCCGTTATCAGTCAGCGAAATCCGTAATCAGTTAGCGAAAACGCTTATAACTCTTGAACCGCATGGGATATTTTGATAAAATTTTGCATACTTATACATGTCAACATTGTCTAACCACTCGCCCGCATAACAACCTTATTCGATGGACGAGGCTTTGCCGAGCACAAGTTGAAAATTTACAGCCAACTACTGAAAATGCTCATAACTCTTGAACACCGTGGTAAATATGGTTCAAATTTTGTATGCTTATATATTTTAACTTAGTCCAGCCACTGGCATGCAAAATAGTGACGAGGCTTCACCGAGCACTGCAAAAGCTTCTCACATTTTCCCCAAAAAAATATTAGGGTATTTGAGCTTTCAACATCAGAAATTTTAACGAAACGTTAACTAACGATGACATTAGTTTTCTGATATTTTTTGTGCAAAAGCTTCTCACATTTTTTTCAATAAAAATATTTGGGTATTGCAGATTTCAACATCAGAAATTTTAACGAAACATTAACTAACGATGACATTAGTTTTCTGGTATTTTTTGTTGAAAAATATGAGAAGAGCAAAAGCTTCTCACATATTTTTCAACAAAAATATTAGGGTATTACAGATTTCAACATCAGAAATTTTAACGAAACGTTAACTAACGATTACATTAGCTTTCTGATATTTTTTGTTGAAAAAATATGAGAAATGCAAAAGCTTCTCACATTTTTTTTTCAACAAAAATATATGGGTATTTGAGATTTCAACATCAGAAATTTTCACGAAACGTTAACTAACGATTACATTAGTTTTCTGATATTTTTTGTTGAAAAATATGAGAAGCTTTTGCAGTGCAAAAGCTTCTCACATTTTTTCAACAAAAATATTAGGGTATTTGAGATTGGACCGCTTGGTACATTTGCTTCAAATTTTGTATACTTATGTAATTTAACATTGCCCAGCCACTGGTATGCAGAACTTCTTATTGCACAACCCGCAGGTTTGCACTATAATCACTGTGTGAGTCCGTCCGTCCGTCCGTTATCAGTTAGCGAAAACCGTAATCAGTTAGCGAAAACGCTTATAACTCTTGAGCCGCATGGGATATTTTGATAAAATTTTGCATACTTATACATGTCAACATTGTCTAACGACTCGCCCGCATAACAACCTTATTCGATGGACAAGGCTTTGCCGAGCACAAGTTGAAAATTTACGGCCAACTACTGAAAATGCTCATAACTCTTGAACACCGTGGTAAATATGGTTCAAATTTTGTATGCTTATATATTTTAACTTAGTCCAGCCACTGGCATGCAAAACAGTGACGAGGCTTCACCGAGCACTGCAAAAGCTTCTCACATTTTTTCAACAAAAATATTAGGGTATTTGAGCTTTCAACATCAGAAATTTTAACGAAACGTTAACTAACGATGACATTAGTTTTCTGATATTTTTTGTGCAAAAGCTTCTCACATTTTTTTAAACAAAAATATTTGTGTATTACAGATTTCAACATCAGAAATTTTAACGAAACGTTAACTAACGATGACATTAGTTTTCTGGTATTTTTTGTTGAAAAATATGAGAAGAGCAAAAGCTTCTCACATTTTATTTCAACAAAAATATTAGGGTACTACAGATTTCAACATCAGAAATTTTAACGAAACGTTAACTAACGATTACATTAGCTTTCTGATAGTTTTTGTTGAAAAAAATATGAGAAATGCAAAAGCTTCTCACATTTTTTCAACAAAAATATTAGGGTATTTGAGATTTCAACATCAGAAATTTTCACGAAACGTTAACTAACGATAACATAAGTTTTCTGATATTTTTTGTTGAAAAATATGAGAAGCTTTTGCAGTGCAAAAGCTTCTCACATTTTTTTCAACAAAAATATTAGGGTATTTGAGATTGGACCGCTTGGTACATTTGCTTCAAATTTTGTATACTTATGTAATTTAACATTGCCCAGCCACTGGTATGCAGAACTTCTTATTGCACAAACCGCAGGTTTGCACTATAATCACTGTGTGAGTCCGTCCGTCCGTCCGTTATCAGTCAGCGAAATCCGTAATCAGTTAGCGAAAACGCTTATAACTCTTGAACCGCATGGGATATTTTGATAAAATTTTGCATACTTATACATGTCAACATTGTCTAACGACTCGCCCGCATAACAACCTTATTCGATGGACGAGGCTTTGCCGAGCACAAGTTGAAAATTTACAGCCAACTACTGAAAATGCTCATAACTCTTGAACACCGTGGTAAATATGGTTCAAATTTTGTATGCTTATATATTTTAACTTAGTCCAGCCACTGGCATGCAAAACAGTGACGAGGCTTCACCGAGCACTGCAAAAGCTTCTCACATTTTTTTCAACAAAAATATTAGGGTATTTGAGCTTTCAACATCAGAAATTTTAACGAAACGTTAACTAACGATGACATTAGTTTTCTGATATTTTTTGTGCAAAAGCTTCTCACATTTTTTTTAACAAAAATATTTGGGTATTACAGATTTCAACATCAGAAATTTTAACGAAACGTTAACTAACGATGACATTAGTTTTCTGGTATTTTTTGTTGAAAAATATGAGAAGTGCAAAAGCTTCTCACATTTTTTCAACAAAAATATTAGGGTATTTGAGATTTCAACATCAGAAATTTTAAAGAAACGCACTTAAGATAAGCGAACTGTGCATATCAGCTTTCGCAGTCTGCTCAGTAAGTGCACGGAGTCAGGGTATCAAAACACGCAACATCTTATTAATTTCAGTACGTAATATAATTTTTCCGACTAGAATCCGCATTTACGCAGACTAGTCTAAGCAGTGCCGGTTCTCTCCTAAAAGGTTCGGAACGAAAGATTTTCACACCTATAAAACAGCTCATAATTTTTAAAGATTTGCTTTATGTACACACAGATAATCAGCATAACGCTACATGATTTTACAACGCATCTATAATTAGAAACTGAAAGTACAAACGGTTTGAAGGATTAAGTGCGTATTTTAAAACATCATTTATAAAGAAAATAAAATCGGTTCTAAGCCTGAAAATGCCGAAAGATTCACTTAGTTTGTTACTCCCCTTTCAATTTTATTTAGAACAAAAAAGGAAGGGACCCAATTTGGAGAAACGAAAATTCCACAGCTTTTTATTAGCTCACCTGAGCCTTTAGGCTCATAGGTGAGCTTATAGTATAGCCAGGCATCCGTCGTCCGTCCGTCGTCCGTCCGTCCGTCCGTCGTCCGTCCGTCCGGCGTCAACATTTTCAAACATCTTCTCCTCCGAAACCGCTGGGCCGATCAAAGCCAAATTTTATATGAAGCCTCCATGGGCTGGGGGAAAGAAAGTTTGTTCGGGGTATCTGGGTCACATGACCAAGATGGCCGCCACGCCCATATATGGTAAAAACCCTTCAAAAATCTTCTTCTCCAGAACCAAAAGGCCTATGACCTTGATACTTGGTATGTAGTATCGGGCATGCGGGCCCATTACAGTTTATACAAATCATGACCTTGCGTTGACCTTGACCTAATTTACGGCATGGTCAACTTTGGAACGTTAGGCTTTTATATGGGAAAATGCTTAAACGGTGGATTTCACAGAAACTATTTAAGTCTAAGGTACAATACTTGGTATACATGGTCGACTAAATGACCAGATGAAGATATTATGTCACTAAAGGTCAAGGTCATTCCGTCGGACCATCCGTCGTCAAGATTTTCAAACATCTTCTACTCTGAAACCACTGGGCCGATTAAAGCCAAATTTCATATGGAGTCTCAGTGGGGTGGGGGAATGAGAGTTTGTACCCGGGGTCTGGGTCACATGACCAAGATGGCCGCCACGCCCAAATATGGTAAAAACCCTTCAAAAATCTTCTTCTCCCAGAACCAAAAGGCCTATGACCTTGATACTTGGTATGTAGTATTGGGCATGCGGGCCCATTATAGTTTGTACAAATCATGACCTTGCGTTGACCTTGACCTAATTTACGGCATGGTCAACTTTGGTACGTTAGGCTTTTATATGGGAAAACGCTTAAACAGTGGATTTCTCAGAAGCTATTTAAGTCTAAGGTATAATACTTGGTATACATGGTCGACTAAATGACCAGATGAAGATATTATGTCACTAAAGGTCAAGGTCATTCTGTCGGACCATCCTTCATTAAGATTTTCAAACATCTTCTCCTCTGAAACCACTGGGCCGATTGAAGCCAAATTTCATATGGAGTCTCAGTGGGATGGGGGAACGAAAGTTTGTACCCGGGGTATGGGTCACATGACCAAGATGGCTGCCATGCCCATATATGGTAAAAACCCTTCAAAAATCTTCTTCTCAAGAACCAAAAGGCCTATGACCTTGAAACTTGGTATGTAACATCGGGCATGCGGGCCCATCATAGTTTATACAAATGATGACCTTGCATTAACCTTGACCTAATTTATGGCATGGTCAACTTTGGTAAGTTAGGCTTTTATATGGGAAAACGCTTAAACAGTGGATTTCTCAGAAACTATTTAAGTCTAAGGTACGATATGTTGTATACATGGTCAAACAAATGACCCGATGAAGATATCATGTCTTTAAAGGTCAAGGCCATTCTGTCAGACCATCCGTCGTCAAGATTTTCAAACATCCTCTCCTCTGAAACCACTGGGGAGATTGAAGCCAAATTTTATTTGGAGTCTCAGTGGGATGGGGGAACGAAAGTTTATACCCGGGGTCTGGGTCACATGACCAAGATGGCCTCCATGCCCATATATGGTAAAAACCCTTCAAAAATCTTCTTCTCCAGAACCAAAAGGCCTTTGACCTTGAAACTTGGTATGTAGCTTTGGGCATGCGGGCCCAACATAGTTTATACAAATGATGACCTTGCATTGACCTTTACCTCATTTACGGCATGGTCAACTTTGGTACGTTAGGCTTTTATATGGGAAAACGCTTAAACAGTGGATTTCTCAGAAACTATTTAAGTCTAAGGTACGATATGTTGTATACATGGTCAAACAAATGACCCGATGAAGATATCATGTCTTTAAAGGTCAAGGCCATTCTGTCAGACCATCCGTCGTCAAGATTTTCAAACATCCTCTCCTCTGAAACCACTGGGGAGATTGAAGCCAAATTTTATTTGGAGTCTCAGTGGGATGGGGGAACGAAAGTTTATACCCGGGGTCTGGGTCACATGACCAAGATGGCCTCCATGCCCATATATGGTAAAAACCCTTCAAAAATCTTCTTCTCCAGAACCAAAAGGCCTTTGACCTTGAAACTTGGTATGTAGCTTTGGGCATGCGGGCCCATCATAGTTTATACAAATGATGACCTTGCGTTGACCTTGACCTAATTTACGGCATGGTCAACTTTGGTATTTTAGGCTTTTATATGGGAAAACGCTTATATAGTGGATTTCTCAGGAACTATTTAAGTCTAAGGTACAATATGTGGTATATATGGTCAACTAAATGACCAGATGAAGATATTATGTTACTGAAGTTCAAGGTCATTCCATCGGTCTGTCCGTCATCAAGATTTTCAAACATCTTCTCCTCTGAAACCACTGGGGAGATTGAAGCCAAATTTCATATGGTGTCTCAGTGGGATAGGGGGACGAAAGCTTATACCCGGGGTCTGGGTGACATGACCAAGATGTCTGCCATGCCCATATATGGTAGAAACCCTTCAAAAATCTTCTTCTCCCAGAACCAAAGGGCCTATGAACTTGAAACTTGGTATGTAGCATCGGGCATGCGAGCCCATCATAGTTTATACAAATGATGACCTTGCATTGACCTTGATCTAATTTACGACATGGTCAACTTTGGTATGTTAGGGCTTTATATGGGAAAACTTTTTGTCACTGAAGGTCAAGGTCATTTTGTCGGTCTGTCCGTTATCAAGATTTTCAAAAACATCTTCTCCTCTGAAACCACTGGTCTGATTGAAGCAAAATTTCATATGGAGTCTAAATGTGATCAGGGAATAAAAGTTTGTTCTCAGGGTCTTGACCAAGATGGCCGCCATGCCCATATATGGTAAAAATCCTTCAAAGTCTTCTTCTCCAGAACCAAAAGGCGTATGACCTTGAAACTTGGTATGTAGCTTTGGGCACTCAAGCCCATCATAGTTTATACAAATGATCGTGCGTTGACCTTGACCTAATTTATGACACTGTCAACTTTGGTACATTATGTAGGCTTTTATATGGGAAAATGCTTAAACAGTGGATTTTTCAGAAACTATTTAAGTCTAAGGTGCAATATTTGGTATATATGGTTGACTAAATGACCAGATGAAGATATTTTGTTGTTAAAGGTCAAGGTCATGCTTTATCTTTTGTACATGGTCATTGAGATTGTGTCACCCGTCAACATTTTCAAACATCTTCTCAGAGGCCACTAGGGTCAATTGAAGCCATATTTCATATGGAGCTTCACCGGCTTAAAGGAACTATAGTTTGTTCAGATGGTCTTGGTCACTTGACCAAGATGGCCACCATGCCCATATATGGTGAAAACTCTTCAAACGTCTTTTTCTCGAGAACCAAAAGGCCTACAACCTTGAAACTTGGTACCGGTATGTAGCATTGGGCACTCAGGCCCATCATAGTTTATACAAATGATTACTGTATTTCATATAGAGCTTTAATACTGGGTCAAAGCAATCAAAGTTTGTTCAGATGGTCATGGTCACATGAACATGGTGGCCGCCACACCCATATATGATCAAAACCCTTCAGAAATCTTTGTCCAGAAACAAAGGCCCAGTGACCTTGTGGCTTGGTATATAGAATTGGGACTCAACATTAATCCTCAAGGGAGCGGGGTTATCTGCCCCTGCCCTGGTGCTATATACATGTATAAAAGCATTAAAATATATACCAGGACCAAGTGTCAGGTGAGCTACAGGACCATTGGTCCTCTGGTTCGTTAATACCCCTCACCTGCCTTGAAAGGCCATTTCCCGCCCTCCGCCCTCCTCCCACACACACCCACAAACGTCAATTATGCACTTGTTTCATGGTGTGCCACCATGGGCAACATTTTTCCTCAGCCCCGTATAATCTACCTGTAAACGACGATATCGCGCGAGCTTGAAATAGCATTAAAATACATAGGGCATTGACAGTTTTTCTCTTTTTTGTCTTCCTTGAATAAAAAATGAAAAATGTTGTGTTAGGTCAATATAGTGCACTTTTTTAGCTGCACATAGATTTTTTTTTTCAAACTTTTAAGTTTACATTTAATGCGGTCATTTTGCTCTGATTAATACGGCCATCATTTCCTAATAGTAGATAAAGAAAAAAGAGAAAATGAGCAAAAGGTTACTCAGTTTTCTACGTTTTTCTTAAAGCACGGACCTAAAGTCAAAAATGTTGTGTTATCCTAGTATTCTACAATATCTTACAAATCTTTTGATATATTTTGTAGGAAAATCAAAGAAATATTAGTGCGGTCATTTTTTACAAACTTAATACTACCCTACATCCAAAAACTGAATTTACAGTACCGTGCGTGACTATATCGAGGTAAGAAGAATTGTTGGGGACGGCTGTGCAAGTTCATCAGTTTGTTTGTCCTTCCGCTGTAGCCAGTGAGTGAAATTGCTCATAACTCTTAACCACATGGTGTAGTTTGATAAAAATATGCATCATTCTACAAGAAATGACCAATTTCATTTCCATACATTCCTTCTGGCACCAGAAACTGATTATTCTACATTCACCACGGGTTGTGCACATTACCATCAGTTGATTCTTTACAATAATTGAGCCGCGACACACAAAACCAACAAAGTGGTTGTGCGCCCAGCGGAGACTCAGGTCAGTCTGGGAATCCATCCGGTCTGTTCAGACTCTTGACCAAGCGCTTAAGGGGTAGCTAAGGGTCTGAGCTACCTCCATGCGGACAGCGAAGACTCTAATCAGACCGGGCGGATGCCCAGGCTAATCTGAGTCTGCGCTGGGTGCTCAATCACTTTGTTTGTTTTCTCGTGTCCCGGCTCATATAATCCTTGCTTCAAAAGGATCTATTCAGAGCTTTTTGATTTTCAGATAGAAGAGGAGATAAAATGGAAAGAGCATAATTGCTTCCCTTGACAGTCTAGAAAGCAGCAATGGAAAGGAAATTTTCTTACTGATCTGCTGGGTTAAAGCAGGCTGATATATGGTTTTCTATAAGAACCTGATATTACTTACCATCTGTGGGTTAAGTACTTGCAAATCTACACACACACACACACAAAGAGAAAAAAAAACGGGCACTTCATTGGTTGATCCACGACACGCAAAAAGGGTACTTCCTTCACGTATATGCGAGCAGCAAAGGCTCAGGTCAACCTGCGCAACCGAACTGTCAGATTTGAATCTTCGCTGTTCGCGCACACCTTTAATGGACCCTGAGGGGAATCTGCATGCACAAAACGAAAGCTACATCGCACGAATTCGCTAATGCACAGTCCCCGATCAAAGTGTCTCTTTAGGGCAGACTTATCTGGGTCTGCTTGTTTTGCTTAAAAAGACTGTCTGCGCAGTGTGGAAGGTAGATGTTGCTGACGCTTAACAGCCCCGGATCCAGGGGTGGGCTTTGGGGCTTCAGCCCCGCCACTTGGGTATGGGTAGATTAAAATTTTGGTTGTAACATCTCATTAGAATCGCCTCGGCGAGGCGATTCTTATGTGATATCACAACATATATTTCAAGGCAAAAAAAAGACTTTATCAAAAAATCTCATCACATTTGTCCTTTATTATGTCATTTTCAACCCCTCTCCCTCCCACCCCTCCCTTCCCGAATACATATCAACACCCCAGCCCCACCAGTATGTGGTGGTCTGGATCCGGGCCTGCCGCTAATCAGCAGACTTATTAAAGAATAAAAATGGAGTCTCACCTTTGAGGGTTTAATTTCATGCAGTCTAATTCACAAAAATACAGACAGATAGACGGATGGATGGTCGGACAGACGGACGGACGGGTAGATAAATAGATAGATAGATAGATTAATAGATCGATAAAGCAAATTAACCATATGCATTAGAGAATAAGAATAACAAGAAAAATCTTTAAAAAAGATAATCGGCGCAGATTAAATGGAAGTGTGTTTTGTTATATGTCTCTATATAGTTGAAGATTTGAAATAACTTTCATGAATAAGTAAGCTATGTCGATAGGCACCCAAAACACTGGGTAGCGACAAGGACCTGTCTCAACATAGAGCTGTCCAATTTGGAATTCCAAAATGGACCGCAGTCAATCTGGAATTTAACCTGATTTCAAAAGTTGTCAATATGTTGCACTGTTTGTTTGTTTGTGTGTATTAAACCGAAAGTAGAAATCGAAAGTAGATCTACGACGCAAAAAAAGAGAAAGTTTGGAATATCTGAGTATTTCGATAACATTTCTATAGTAAAATTACAAACAAGAGAAACATTTTGAATTAGTAAAAGACAGAGTGCTAGTATTCAAAGTGCAGTGCGATTCATTGACCTTTGATATTATTGGTTAAATTTTGACATACGCGTTATTTGACCAATGGAATCTTGTGAAATGTGGATTATACGAGGCTGCACTGTGATTATACGAGGTTGCACTGTGAATACTGACTAGCACTCTGTCTTTAATTAATTCAAAATGTTTCTTTTGTTTGTAATTTTACAATAGAAATGTTTTCGAAAACAGACGTAGAATTTTAAAACTTTTTTTTTGTCGTCGATCTACTTTCGGTTTCTACTTTCAACAAACAGTGCAACATGTTGATAACTATTTTGAAATCAGGTCAATTTCAAGATTGACCGTGTCCATTTTTGAATTCCAAATTGAACAGCTCAATTTTGAGATAGGTCGTTGTCGCCACCCAGTGTCAAAATTGCGGTTATGGGTGCCTACCGACATAGCTTACTTATTCATGAAAGTTATTGTCAAATCTTCAACCAGAGACATATAACAAAATGCACTTCCATTTAATCTGCGCCAATTATCTTTTTATAAAGATTTTTCTTGTTTAATTTTTGGACAGAAACTGTAATTGTTGAAATGTCCCAGTACTTAGGATAACGACTTTAAATAAACATTTTGTATCTTTCGTCTTATCTGGTATATCTCATCAGACAAACGACTTTTAATCAACATTGAACCGACGTTGCTTCAGTGTCATTACGTTTGATCAACGTTGATTCAGCGTTGATTCAGTGTTATGTGCCCGATATGGTGTGAGCTCGTCATGCTGAGACCAGCATGCGTGCATGGACATGGTTCATTGTTTTTATATCCTGTCCAGCCGACAACGTGCGCAGGCTGGTTAACGGGGGTATTTACCAATTTGGCTACCCGTGCTTTCGACCGAGACTACGATCGTAAGCATTATCAATAACGGTAAATGGTACTATTGTTAATGGCAGTCGACCGAGCTGATACTGCTGCTGATTGTCTCGGTCGACAGCCACTTTTGCATGTATGGTAATTGACTGACTCGGTCGAAAGTACAGGTAGGCACATTGGTATTACCCGCGTGTGGTTGGTTGTTTTGAGTTTATTGATTGATTGATTAATTTGGGTTTAACGGCCCTTTGAGACGGTATTTCAGTCTATATCGGACCGTCTTCCAGAGAGAGGGAGAGAGAAGAGAGAATAGATAGACCAGAGAAAAATGTCCAAACCGCCACTCGCACCTACTGCAAGCACAGCAGGCCCTTGCCCTACCATTATCCGAATCAGTAGGGCGCCCCGGCACTGGCAGTACCATCGCACCACCCGACCACCCCCTGTTTTGAGCTCAACGGCCCTTTGAGAAATTAATTTAGTCTGTATCCAGCCGTCTCCCAGAGAGCGGGAGCCAAAAAAAAATCAAAGGCGAGAGAGAAAAATGTCCAAACAAGCCCCACCTGCAAACACCACAAGTACAGCAAACCCTTGCACTGCTGCTAGCCAAATTAGTATGATGTGTGCTCTATAAGTTGAATACCTTTTGAAATATTTTCATGATACTTCACAGATATGTAGAACAGGTCATGACGATGTGTCCTGAACAAGAATGACAACTCTTGCTTTCTTTTTGAGTTATTTCCCTTTGATGATTTTAGGTGTCCGCTCCATAACTTGAATACATTTTAAAATATTTTCATGATACTTCACAGATATGCAGAACAGGTCATGACGATTTGTCTCATACATGAATGACAACTCTTGCAATTATACTTTGTGAGTTATTTCCCTTTGGTAGTTTGAGCTGCTGTTTGAGTCTCTGCTCCATATCTGTATAACCCTGGCCTGCTCCACAATTTTAATAACCTCATACCGTTTAGAATATTGATGATCATACTGTGATATCTTATCAGTCAGTGCTCCTAACTCTCTCTGACCCCGCCCCCTCCCCATCACACACACACAACAAATATTTTTTTCAAGATTTGGATTCTTTGTCCAAATTCACTTACTAGAGAGCTCAAAATTAGATTTGTAGGGTTTGTCCTTTAGAAGTTATTCGCACATTTTGAAAGTTGAGTGTATCATATGCTAAACATTTGTGTACATGGTGGCTGTTTGAGATATTACCTCTTTTCCTCTTTTTAACAATCTGGCACACTGTTTTAGATAATCATGCATCTGTTAAACAGATAATGCCAATCAGAAGCATTAAAGAATGACAATATATTACTTTTTTGAAGTGCACCCTTTTTACCAAGGCCCATGGGGGTCTTCTGTCGGGGGATTTGCATTCTCCTCTGATGGTTATTTTTATGTACATTTAAAGGGACCCGATTTTCTTTTTCATGATCACCCAGAAATCGAGGCGCGTTCATGAATTTCGTTTTCGGTAAAGGCAGGCTACAGGACTGGGCTTCCATATTTAAATTCCGTTATACCATAACATTCTAGGTATTGGGGCAGATAGGTATGGGCGGAGAGTACAGACTCGGATTAGGCTGTTCCTAGATGAGAAGTCTGATCAGGGTGTACACTGTTTGTTATTCCATCTGCATCTTTTGGTTACCGCATTGTAAAACCAGACTGTTCCATGTTTGAGACAACTACGGTGATTATTTTGGGTGCCGCAATATTTAAAATCTTATGGTAGTACTGATTCCTACTAATGTCTTTTCTTTACTTGAGAGAGGGAGTGATGGTGATCAGGCCTGTTGTATTTTTTCTATTTGATATATGTTTCTGACTTGTATATGTTTTGTTAAGTGGGCCTTAAGGAAGAGTAGTGTGTAGCTGATTGTGTCACCCACTGAAAAAAAAGTCTTTATTATTAATAATAGCCCTGTATTAATGACCTAACTTTTGAATTTCGGTTGTTTGATTTACGAATGAGAAAACTGAATAACCGTCAAAATGGCGAGTTGGAGGATCTAAGAGGTCAGGGCGAGGGAAGGCATGGTTACCCCTCTGGGGCTATGTACTGTATGCCAAGGTAAGAGGTTTTAATATGCAAATACGCAGCGCCGGGTAATGCCACTAAAGGTTCACATTTGAGAACATTTCTCCACGGGCCAGCTACGGAAACAAGATGCCTGGCCATAATGTTGAATTTCTGGATCTGCAGCAGACCCATTACTACAATATTTGCCAAGTCTTAAATCAATTAAACAACCCAAAAAAATTATTTTGCGAAAGGATAGCAACAAGCGACAGTCACATAGTCCAACTATATAAGATGGATAACTCTTACAATGATAACTATAGTTGCAGCTGTAACGTTCCCAGTAGTGACTAAACGTGCAAACCTGTGAATGTTCCCAGTAGCGATCTGTTGCGTGTTGCAATTATACATTTACGGATTGAACACCTCTTTCTGAAACAGGTGGTCACTCAGCTACCCTAACTTTAAACAGCAGCAACATCTATCATTTTGAATTACAAAACAAAACAGAAAGCAAAATGTGCAGCTATTCAGGTGACCATGTTGCTAGATGACCATAGACAAGCGGACATAACGGCATATAAAATTGAGGAACCACAACAGAAGTACCGCCATGGAAGGGTTAGTAAAATATTACTGGGGGTGAGGGGTCGAGGACCTACTGTTCTTTTCTGGATCCAAACCTTTGCCCTCTGTTGTAATTGGGAAAGGATTCAAATTCAATAAAAGCACCGTATTTTTCATGAACTAGTCGCCCTTTCAAAACCAATGTGTTCATTCACATTGAATATCACTCTGAAAAAAGCATTTCGACTTTTCTGCTCTCGAACATACACAGCTTGAACTTTTGCTTTCACTTAGCACGGGCTGAGAACTTTAGCAGAAACAATTTTGATAAATCATAGATTCGCCGTAAATAACTCCGGCAAAGCTATAGCTACACTCCACCGTAGATAACTCCGGCAAAGCTGTAGCTACTCTCCACCCTAGATACTCTGACAAAGCTATAGCTACAGCTGCAAACTGGCTGCGACATTGTGAGCCTCTGTAGCGAATCAGTGGTGCTTGAAACATTTGTCCTCATCGTTTCTTATTTCTCACAGTTAAAGGCAGTGATTTTGTTTTCGTTTGTAGATGTTTTTTTTGTCCGCTTATTTGCAGCCACAAGAAGTGGCCGCGTACCGCAGTCGGTAGAGATCCTGGGTTCGATACCCGGTCTGGCCACATACTTTTGTTTCTCCTTCTGCTGATTCAAAAAAAGGAGTTGTCAGTTCCTGGCGAAAGTATGTGCACTTGGTACTGGCTAACCGCTTAGGAAGTCTAAGCCTGCCCAGGAATAGTGTGGTTAGGTTACCTGACCGTCCCGACATGACCATAGCGACCATAGCTGTTTACCGTGGACGTGAAGCAACACATCAATCAATTAGTTGTAGTCACAAGGCTGTGCACATTCGGTTTATTTTGTATGTTTGTGTAAAAGCTAATGGTCGCCAGCTTTTTTAAAAAGCTAATACTTTTTTGGATAGGGGTTATGCACGGGCGTCTCTAAGATGTGTGACTCTTGAGAAAACATTTTCGAATTATATCTGCAGCTGCAAAATCATGTCGGAAAAGCCTGGCTTGGCTAAAAAGAAGACCAATTTATGTATATGTATGTTTGTTTTTCCATGAGTGCGATTATCTGTATGTTTACGCATCTTCTTGCAAGCTTGCATGCGTATATATGTTGGTGAAAGTATAAATAGCGAATCTCAAAAAAAGGGGTTTATTTTCTAAGACCCATGCATATTTTCGTGTTTCTGTCGGTACGTATCCGTCTTTCTAGGAAGAAATATGAATGAAGAAATAATCAAATGTCTTTGCTGGTTACTTTTGCATTATCAGCCACTTCCAAGCTAAAGGAAATGATGAGATGTCATTGTCTCCACACCAAGTATTGCGCGATAAACGCATTTACATCATAGAAACAGCAAAATTGCAGTTGCAGATATACTATACATCGAGTAAATTCGAGTGACGCATTTAATCCGGGTGCCTGGACGAGAACCCGAAAAAAAATCCGCACAAATGTTTGAAGCAGATCCACACTATTTAGGATATCCTTAACCATAATCTAAATGATGCCACGTTGGCATCCTTGGGGAAATTCTAAATATGCATATTCTGAGAACTTACTGGAATTGCTCATTGAGTCAGTTCCAAGGTGTACTTGCAACATAAGAATAACATCACGCATAATTTTCAGGACAAACATTTTTTGAGCAAAGACAGGAATAGTCACCAAAATCTTTAGGAACCCATGGGAAATTTTACTCATGGGAAAAAATTCCCCATGAGAAAAAAAAACCCATGCCCAAAAATCCCCATGGGGATAATGTCAATTTGTTTTGATTATTATTTTTTTACTTTTAAACTTAATACAGATATATTCAAACTGAACTGGTTCATTCATTTATTAATTAACTGTAAAACTTATATTTTTTCAGAATACTATTGAATTTTTCCCCATGGGAAAATATTCAACATACTTTTTTTCCCCATGGGGAAATTTGCCTGCGGGAAAATTTTGATTTTAACAAAATAATCAGAAATCAATCCATAACGAATTATTTAAAATAAAAAATCCATGTCAAATTTAAAATTTGACAAATTTGTGGATTTAAATTTCTTGAAAAACCCCATGGGGAATTTTGTCCAAAATTTTCCCGCGGGGACAAAACCCCATGGGGAAAATATCAAGGTTTGGTTGGGTGGCTAATATTGGGTAGCAGGTTTAATATTTGTCTTTGTTGATACTCTAAGTGTGAATATTAAATAAATATTTCTTCATTACATTTACCCATGGGGAATTTTTCCCCTTGAAAAAATATGGGGAATATTCCCCGTGGGGAGAGTCATAATTCCCCATGGGGATTTTTTTTCCCCACGGGGTTTTCAAAAACCCCATGGGGATTTTGACCTTTTTTGCTAAATTTTATTTAGACCTCTTATTATTTTTGGACAAGAAGGTACAGGATTAACTTAGAAACCTCTATTTCATATAACACAAGTCATATGAGGTCTCTTAGTCAAGTAAAATTACAAGGTGAGTTTGCCAAAAACTGGTTTGGCAAAAATTTTCTGGTGACTGTTCAAATTAAAAAAAAAGAAGTTTTAAATGTACAGTATAAGAGTTGGCCACGTTCGAAAGTCATTCTATCATCTAAATCAGAATACAAATGGATGAGTATAGTCGGTTTGGTTAAAGTCATTATACATGTAATGACCGCATGATGCTATCAACGTCTACTTCAAAAATTTTAAGTTGTCATTTGTTTGTTAATTTGTGTTATTAGAGCAAAAACCTTTTCGAAAAAAATATATCTTTTCAAAAATTAAGTTCTATTTCGAAAACGTACTATTCCTGTAAACACAGATGTAAAACTGTAACTGACCATACTACAATTGGTTTAAACAATATTTAATCAAGAAAATTACATGCATGTTGCAAAATATACATTTTGTAATGTATAATATGACGTGATTAACAATATTATATTTAAACACGTACAGTTGTACATACTGTCTGCATAACGCTTTGGATGACTTTATGATCTCAAATGTGATTTATAACAAGTTCGGCTGTATCATATAGACTGGCTGTATCATATAGACTGTGCAGATACCAATGTAGTCTCAACATCATTCCAGATGTTTAGGGGAAACACGCAGGGGAAGCGGGGGTGGGGGGGGGGGTCTCTCAACACGAGACCGGAACATACATCAAATCCAAATTAAGGACATGTAAATCGGAAACGCTCACAAGCTGATAACATCAAATTCTACATTGTATTCACAACATCAAACAGTAGATAGTAACATAACATAGCACCACTAGTACTATACGACAGGATCGCAAAATGAACATCTATTTCGCAAGACGGTAGTAATAAAGCTAATCTTGCCATAACATAGCAGCATTAAGCACACAAAACATTGATTTTAACCTACTACTATTTCACAAGATTTTCATTAGTCAAATAACGCTTATGTCAAAATTTAGCCAATAATATCAAAGATCAATAAATGTTTAATCTTCGTTTTTCCCGTTGTACTGCAGTGGGTGAATACTAGCACTTTGTCAGATGTTTATTCAAAATGATTCTCTTGTTCGTAAATTTACAATGGAAATTTTATAAAAAAACAGACGCAGATATTCTAAACTTTCTTTTTTTTTCGGTGTAAATCTACTCTCGATTTCTACTCCTGGTTTAATACACACAAACAAACATTGCATCATGTTGGTAACTATTTTGGAATCAAGTCGATCTCAAGATTGACTGCGTTTCATTTTGAAATTCCAAATTGGACTGCAGAATCTTGAGGTAGGTCACTGTTGATACCCAGTGTATAAAAAATGAAGTAAGCTAAGGAAGGTGTGTGTGTGTGGATATACTGCCATAATTTTCTGCCAATTGTACAAAGTAGTACATCTTTCCTGACTCCCCGTTCTCTTCCCGAGACAATACAGCCATTCCAAAATGAAATGTACTCCTAAAGGAAAGAATTTGTTCTTCAGGGAGCAATTCTTTCCACTTAGAGTTGACCCTCAATGATAGGGTAAACAAAACTGAAATGAGAGTGGTTTCCCCTGAAAGCATTATCTATTTACCTTAAAATACAGTTTAAGTCCCCAAAGTTATTTTGCATGTTCGGTATCGTCTAATAGGCAAGTAAAGAAACAATCAACGTTTAAGTATTATATTTTTCTAGCAGTTACAAATTACAAAATATATGGTGCAATCTTAGGTAAAAAAAAATACGAACACATTAACCAATATGTTTTCGTTCAGATTCTCAGGTCGAATGTTACATACACATCTTTTCAATTAATCTTGCAGGACTGTAATATTGAACAAACTCAAGCTTGTATTTCAAACTATGGTAATTTACAAAATATAAGATTTATTAATTTAAGTTTTATTCACTTATATGTTTGTGACACCACAATAGAACTCAACACACGTTGTTAAAAATACACAACAAATAAATAAGGAAATGACAAAATTCAATTCCAGATCAAACCCAAGAAACCATGTGGGAAAGACACAACACAAAACTAGTCATCTCCAAAGACAAAACCTATCTGCTCAACGTTTGTATGAAAGCTATGACATCCTCAAGAGCATAATTCTAAAAATAATACAATACAGCAGCAATAACAGGACGCAAGAAAGCAGTTACCTAAAATCACCTTTAGTCTATGATACAATAAATTTTATAAAACGAAATACTGTTTTCAGTCCATATTCAAAACAGCATATTGAGATAATATATTTCAGCTATAAAATTATAAATGAAAATCGTAACGTCTGAGATTACTTGCTGCACAATCACTGCCCATAAATCCAGGTTCACATCCATTAGAACAGTTTCCCGACTCTCTGTCACACTCCTCTCCATTCAGACAGTTGCCACTGCAGTTGTATTGACACGACATACCATAGTAGCCAGCATCACATGCTATGACAGAACAGTGAAAACAAGCAAATCAAACAAAGATAAAGTTTTAAATGTACAGTATAACAGTCGGTCACGTTCGAAAGTCATTCTATCATCTAAATCAGAATACAAATGGATGAGTATAATCGGTTTGGTTAAAGTCATTATACATGTAATGACCGCATGATGCTATCAACGTTTATTTCAAAAATTTAAATTTGTCATTTGTTTGTTAATTTGTGTTATTAGAGCAAAAACTTTTTCGAAAAAAAATTATCTTTTCAAAAATTAATTTCTATTTCGAAAACGTACTATTCCTGTAAACACAGATGTAAAACTGTAACTGACCAAACTACATTGGTTTAAACAATATTTATTTAAGAAAATTACATGCACGTTACAAAATATACATTTTGTAATGTATAATATGACGTGATTAACAATATTGTATTTAAACACGTACAGTTGTACATACTGTCAACATAACGCTTTGGATGACTATATTATCTCAAATGTGATTTATAACAAGTTAAGCTGTATCATAAAGACTGTGCAGATACCAAACTTAACGACACGATGTAGTCTCAACAGCATTCCAGATGTTTAGGGGAAACAAGCAGGGGGAGCGGGGGGAGGGGGGAGGTAGTCTCTCAACACGAGACCGGAACATACATAAAATCCAATTGGTGGGGGTGGGTCTCTCAACACGAGACCGGAACATACATAAAATCCAATTTAAAGACATGTAAATCAGAAACGCTCACAAGCTGATAACATCAAATTCTACATTGTATTCACAACATCAAACAGTAGATAGTAACATAACATAGCACCACTAGTACTATACGACAAGATCGCACAATGAACATCTATTTCGCAAGACGGTAGTAATAAAGCTAATCTTGCCATAACATAGCAACATTAAGCACACAAAACATTGATTTTAACCTACTTTTTCTCGGCACAGCCGAGTATAATTTCAGTTTTGTTCCATATTTCACAAGATTTTCATTAGTCAAATAACGCTTATGTCAAAATTTAGCCAATAATATCAAAGATCAATAAATGTTTGAGCTTCGTTTTTTCCCGTTGTACTGCAGTGGGTGAATACTAGCACTTTGTCAGATGTTTATTCAAAATGATTCTCTTGTTCGTAAATTTACAATAGAAATTTTATCAAAAAACAGACGCAGATATTAGAAACTTTCTTTGTTTCGGTGTAAATCTACTTTCGATTTCTACTCCTGGTTTAATACACACAAACGAACATTGCATCATGTTGGTAACTATTTTGGAATCAAGTCAATCTCAAGATTGACTGCGTTTCATTTTGAAATTCCAAATTGGACAGCTGAATCTTGAGGTAGGTCACTGTTGATACCCAGTGTACCGACATAGCCCACTTGAGTCATATTCATGAAATTTATTGTGAACTCTTCATCTAGAGACATATAATAAAAAAGCACACTTCCATTTAATCTGCGATATTTTCTTTTTTCAAAATTTTCCTTGTTTCCTATTATTTTAGATATGCCAAACACATATCTGAAGGAAATAGAATAAACAGACAAAACATTCGTATTTTCGATGACAGCAAAAAAGCGGTCACGATAATCAATATCATGGATTTACAATAAAAATGTCAAATAATTTATATAGTAGTAGGAAAAACTTAAAATCTTACTCTCTTTACAAAGGCTTGATTCTTTGTATCCTGGTTTACATCCACTGGAACAAGTACCGTCAGTGATATCACAGCTACCAGTCAAGCATTCGCCACATTCACCAGCGCACCCCTGTCCCCAAGTGCCGGATGGACATTCTACATTAAAACAGATCATAATATTATGGGTACGCACTTCAACCAACCAACCAACCAACCATACTACCTACCTACCTTTCAACAAGCTTGCCTTGCCCTGCCCTGCCCTGCCCTGCCCTGCCCTGCTCTGCCAAATCAAATCATACAACAATTTAAGATACAACATTATTTACATAAATGTTTCACTGTCAGCCTGTCCTTTAAATATTCTCTCGGCATAGCTTTCAGTCTCGGCATGTGTGGGTTGTAGAAGAGAAAGCACTGATCAGGATCACAATCGATTCCCACATAACGCCCGAAACATCAATTGTGAAAGGAAAACAATAAAGCATCATACACAGCACAGCAAGAAAAGCGAAAAGCTAGGAGGTCAGCTCGTTCCTAGCCGATTGCCACAAGATCCTTGATAATGTACAAAGGGTCAAAGGCTGTTAAAAATTAAAGTCTTAAATAGTTCCTTCAAGAGCAGAGAACACATTCACAGACAAACAGACAAACAATGGCAATAATAGAAAATTAAAAGATCGACAATGATCAGGAATTGATACAATCAAATCCCACATCCCGATCTCAAAACCATAAGGGAAAGAAGCAGACACACAAAAATTGACAAAAAGCTAACGAAAGGCACGCACGGTAAACCTAATGTGCAGCTCCTTCCCAAACAGGTGGTCATTCAGCTACTCTTTAAAAGTTCTGTCGGAGACACCATGACCTCGTTAACCCCTACATCGGGCGGTTTCTAAACTTATTTCTGACCTGATGACCACGGCCGATACATAGTATGGCTTTCAGTTACGGACTTCGTTGTCACTGACTTTCTATCAGATATATAGACATGGCAGGGGTATTATTATAGACAGGCGATGCTTACTTCTCGCGAGCATCTGACTGACCACACTAACTTTTTGGGGGTCCATGTCCGTGAATCTAAATATTTCTGATTTATCGATGTTTATATGAATTATATGAGTTTAAAACGTATGGTTCTGGTACTTTAACCGCTCTTCTTTCATTGGATCCTCACCCTCGCCCTCTGCTGCTTTAGTGGTTCGAAACATTTAGTTAGCTGTTTGGTCCACATGATTTCCTATCCCATCAATGAATCATCATGGCAACAAAAAAGCACGGATAAAATCTATGATAAATCAAAGATGAGAAGATATGTAGACACATCATGACAAAAGTCCTGCCTTGGAACGGTCGTTCATATATTGCTTAAATCATTTAAATCAAAGATTCTTAATATGGGTACTTTTCGTTTCAAGGTGGTGCTTCTGACGTTGTTTTTAGACCTTTATTAGAGAAATTGTGCTGGTTCATTTTGTCGTTTAAGTACCTGATTTCGTCTTGCGTTCATAGCTTAGATGGTTTGTGCATTGTGATGTTGGCTTTTCGATGTTTTTTTTTTCAATTATATTTTGTTTTAGCTTAATTAGGTTAGAGGTGGTGTGCAAAGAAAAACGCACACCTTTTGAAAATTTATTATCATTCATTTTCGTCCTTTAACTAGACAATCACAAAAGGTATTGAGTGTCATTGCCATATGCCATAATACATGTTTTAAGACATTTGTCTCAAATTATATCAAAATCGGTCCATAAATAAAAGTGCTAGAGGGATGACAAAGTTGTTTCTAAAAATAAAAACTCTGACCTACAACTCGCCTTTTAAATGCAGGATCATAAATTCGCCCATGGTATTGTCAAATTCAAGAAAGACCGGGATCAAAATTATCTTGAATATGTTTATATATATATATATTATGTACATAACATGAAAGAAGTTAGTTTTGATTCTTAGCACTAATTTACATCATTCGTAGTTATGGCCGCACTGCTGGTTGTAATGGTCATTTTACCTTTTAAGCGAGTAGGTACACTTCAGCTTTTGGGTTACGGTATTATGGCAATCACGCGATATTGTCGTATGGTTTAGGTGTATTCGATTCTACATTTATAGTGTGAACAGTTACCGGTATATATGTGATCCGGGTGAACTTAGGTTCGATGATCAATATCTTCGCTGTTCAGTAATAAATATTGGTCTCAAGGCAATCGTTTGATTGAGGAGACTATTCTCTTTTGTAATTCTATACTTTAGTGGCATTGTTTGATAAAAAATGTTGCTCCTTGTATCATATTTTTGATAGTGTATTTGCGAGATTTGACGTTTTACTTCTAATCGAACAAGTCATTTAATCTTGAGTTGCACGAATGTCTCGCAGTCACGTTTAATTTAACGTGTTCTGGTCCTACAATACTTCTCGTTTCTGTTGATTAGCACACACTAACGATATTTGATTTGAAGGAATTATGTAGTGCTATTCTCCGGAGATCTGACCATGGTAAGTCAATAATTTATTTAATTTTATTATTGAAATAGTCTGACTTTGCTAGCCATTGCCGCATCTGAAATTCTGATAGTTCTATTTGATGTATTATAAAGTCTACGATGTTGCGATTCATATATCGTCTTTACTAACTAGCCTGGCGTGGTGTGTAGACCCTGATCAGTGGCTGCAACTTAGTATGTGTAATCTGATCAGGTATGCACTCACTGGCTGTGTGTGTATGCCTAGATCAGTCGCCTCAGCCATGTCGGCTGTGTTGAATCTGATTAGTTGGTTTAATCTGGTTTTGTAGATCATGATCAGCATACAGGTGTAAATACTTCTATACGGATAAGATATGTGGATATTCATGTATGGAAATAAAACTTGGTCAGCTCTGTAGAACCTGACCAGCTGGGTAAATTTGATTGGTTCTATAGATCCTAATCCGTATACAGGTGTTAAAATTAATCTTTGTTCAGTTGTATGCATGACAAATACTTTGAAAACATATTCAGTTACTTTTATATAATCACATGCAAGTCTGTTTTCTCGAATATTATAATGTGAAATTGCGCAAACAGCGGGAATCAATTTTGAAGGCCCAGTTTGATGGCTATGACGGTGACATGTTATTATTGTAACCAATGATTACGTAGATTGTAATCATTGTGGTGTAATGGCAGTTATATTTTATTGTAATCTTTGGGTTATATGGTTCTTACAGTGGAAGGCGCATGGGTTCTTCCTATAAGAAGGGTTATCGTTGAGTAGATCGTATCCTCCGATAAGGGACATAATATTTTAGGGACAGTCACTTGTGTTTTGACTGTGTGTCTCCCAACATTTGGGATGTGTACAATATTATATGTCATTATCTGCGTCCCTGTGTTTTTGGATCTGATTTTGCTATATAATAATCAATTGAAACGGACTTGTAAGAGTACGACATGTGGCAAACATACAATGTATAGGTATTGCGAACTTAACATAGGAGCAGTGTGTTATGTTTAATATCGAGATTTCTAGGACATGCTACTTAATTTTCAGGTCCCGTTCCTGTATATGTCTAATTTCTGTAACTGTGCCAGCTCCTGTACATAGATTAATGTATTTCTACTTGTAACCGTCTTCGTGTTGGTATCTTCATATCTGTACTTATACGATGTATGACTACCCAGCCAGTGTAATGGTGTCAATATATGGTGTGAAGAGTATACATCTGGTTATACAGTGATACCAAGACTTGTTCAAGAATCATTACTGCATACAAGGGAGATAATTCTACCACCTAAGTTATGTATAGTTTGTCTGATTAGTACAGATTCGTGTCTTCCTTTTTACATGGAAAAGAACTCTAAATTCAGGAGCAAGAACTATTGATCAATTCTACTAAACATCCAGCAGTTCATCCGTGAAACTCTCTGAAATAACTCTAGGAAATACTGAACAGTGCAATTTGGGAAAAATCTCTGAAATAACTCTGTATTTTTTTCTTTTTCTTCATTATAATTATTTTTTTAAATATATAATTGTTTTTATTTACTGAGTTGTGTGTTTATTCCTTAATTGTTTGAAATGGCGTTAGTCCATCGTCACCTGCCCAACGTTCGTCATTTTCCATGACAATGGTGTCAGAAGTGGGATAAAGGTGCCTTTGGACACGTTTTTCTTGCAATTTGGGGATCAGACATATTATACTTTTAGATATATACATCTTGTTGTACATGTATTACATTTAGTTACGGGAAATTAGTCAATGTGTTATATTATGTACATTTCAGAAGGCAGTGATTAGCGGGACCGTGGTCAGTTCTATTTTAGTGTGTCCCATGATGAGATCAACGGAGAAAGCACTACAGGGGGTAAAGAAAGGATAAGGTCAGGAAAGATTTTATTGTTCAATTACTGTAGTCACTTTTGGCCTTTATTATGAATGCCTAGTGTATTTCATTATGGAAATAGCCAATGCATAAGGTTGAGCATAGAGGCAGTTATAACTCGGAGAGGTGTCATGTTGATATAGAGTAATATGGTGTGTTATATTATGATATAGGCAACGAGGAGTGATATAGTGTTGATATAAATTTTGTATGTGCGTTGGCCTATGATCATTGTGAGTATTAATATTGCCCTCTTCTCGAGTTAGTGGATGTTGCATTTTTGTTCGACAGATGTTCTGCCTTTGCGTTGGGCTTCAGTGTAAAGTAGAAAGAGTTGGTTCTGGTTTAAGGGCATATAATTAACAGTGATTTTGCAAAAATTGTCGTGTGAAACTTCAGTGTAATTAAAACAAACTTCTTTCCATTAATTGTTTTATTGGGACTTTGGAAAATGAAGACAATAGAAAGTCTAAAAGCTCAAGGGAAGGCTTTAGGGTATGAAGGCGATGCACTTAGAGCTTTTGTTAAGGATCAGCAAGATAGATTACGTGACGAAAGGCAAGAGCAACGGATCGCGCGCGAAACAGAAGCGTGTGAACGCGAAATAGCATTGAAGGAACGCGAACTCGCAGAGGCTAAAGAAGCACGCGAGCGCGAAATGGCATGAAAAGAGCGTGAAATGGCGGAGGCTAAAGAAGCGCGCGAGCGTGAAATGGCGGAGGCTAAAGAAGCGCGCGAGCGTGAAATGGCGGAGGCAAAAGAAGCGCGCGAGCGTGAAATGGCGGAGGTTAAAGAAGCGCGCGAGCGTGAAATGGCGGAGGCTAAAGAAGCGCATGAACGCGAGCTACAAAAGTTTCAAATACAACAAAGCATTGAGGAAAAGAAACATGTATTTGAAATGGAAAGGTTAGCCGCAGAGCACAATGTAAAACCTGCAGTGCAGTCTAGGGAGGAACAATCAAATGTTTCTGCTAAGACGCCAAAAATACCGACATTTGATGAAAGTAAAGATGAAATGGATTCTTATTTGCTAAGGTTTGAAAGGTATGCTACGGCACAGAAATGGAAGAAAGAGAATTGGGCTACTAGTTTGAGTGCACTTCTGAAAGGTAAGGCACTTGATGTTTATGCATTAATGCCTGTAGAAGAAGCGTTAAACTAAGTTATGTTGAAAAAGGTATGAGTTAACTGAAGAAGGGTTTAAGAGAAGGTATAAGAAATGTAGACCTGATTCGGGTGAAACTTTTCAGCAATATACCAGTCGTTTGAAAAGTTATTTTACAAGATGGATAGATATGTCCGGTATTAATAAGACATATGAGGGACTAGCAGATTTAATACTTAGAGATCAACTCTCTTTTATTTGTAATAGAGATCTTGAACTTTTCCTTAGAGAGAGAGAGAGAACCAAAGTCACTTGAACAAGCTAGTAAATTAGCAGATCAGTACAAAGAAGCCCGGTATACGGATATCGTTAATTTGACATTTAAAGCTAATGACAGGTCAAAATCTAGTTCAAGGTCAAGATCACCTTCACCTTCTTTTCGAAGGTTTAATTATCGAGCCCCACAACCTTACAAGGGTTCATGTTTTATTTGTGGAAATAAAAGCCATATGGCCAGATCCTGTCCTAATAGGGTAAAAATTACTAATATGAAAGCAGCGACAGTACAGTCAAACGATAGAGATAGGAGTCGATCTCCTTCAAAGCGTGTACGTTTTCAGGAACAAGGTCAAGGAGAGAAATCAAGTGATGATAAGAAATCGGATGGAAACCAGGTATGTGGAGCATGTTTTATTCATACTGACACAGTAAGCTTTGTACAAGCGGGCAATGAGATGACTAAGGTTAGCCCGGGGACGGAAGAGACATTGAAGGTGAGTACTACAGCTCAGTCTTCATTTACTAATAACGATATGAAGACCCTGAAGGGTATTATGGGGAATGTAATGATTAATGTCCTACGCGACACTGGTTGTACTAGGGTGATTGTTAAACAACCTTTGGTTTCCCCTGAGTCATTGACTGGTAAGATACATACATGTTTGATGGTAAATAGGACTACATTGGAACTGCCTTAGGCTAAGGTTTCCTTAGATACTCCTTATTTTAAGGGAGATACACTTGTCCTTTGCATGGAAAACCCACTGGTTGATATTATTATAGGTAATATTCCAGGGGCGAGGGATGCTCAAGACCCGGATATTAACTGGGTGCCAGCTTTAGCGGAACAAACTAGGGCACAAGCCAAGCAATCTGAGCCAGTCAAATCATCGCTCAGAACTCCTAGTATTATTGATAAGAACATTTTACCTTAACAAATTAAGGAAGCTCAAGTTAACGATCCTTCTCTGGCAAGAATTCGTAAAGCTTGCGAGGAACCGGAAGTTAAGGGAAATGTTAAGTTTTTCTGTAAGAATGACTTAATGTATAGGCAGTACAGTTCCCCTAAGGCGGAATTTGGTAAGATCTTTATAAAGCTTGTGGTCCCTCAAAAATATCGCAAGATGGTAATGAAATTAGCTCATGAATCAATCATGTCTGGACATCTTGCCGTAAAGCGAACTATTCAAAAGGTATTAGCAGAATTCTTTTGGCCGGGAATGAATAGTGATATAAAGAGGTTTTGTCAATCTTGTGACATATGCCAGCGTACAATTGCTAAAGGTAGAAATACAAGAGCACCCTTAGGCAATATGCCAGTTATAGATACTCCGGTTCAGAGAGTAGCAATTGATTTAGTTGGTCCATTGGAACCCCGTACTGACAATAAGAATAAGTATATATTGACCCTTGTTGATTACGCAACTAGATATCCAGAAGCAGTAGCTCTGTCTTCTATTGAAACTGAAACAGTTGCTGAAGCATTAGTGAGTATATTTAGTAGAGTCGGTGTACCGAAAGAGATACTGACGGACATGGGAAGCCAGTTCACGTCAGCATTGATAAAAGAGGTTAGTAGACTTCTATCATTTAAACAGCTAGTAACTAGTCCCTGTCATCCTATCTGTAATGGTTTAGTAGAACGCTTTAATGGCACATTAAAGAAAATGTTGACCAGAATGTGTGCAGAGCGTCCCAAGGACTGGGACAAGTATATAGATCCATTACTACTTGCATACAGAGAAGTTCCACAGGAAAGTCTAGGATTTTCTCCGTTTGAATTAATATATGGTTGGCCTGTGCGTGGACCTATGCAGGTATTGAGAGAATTGTGGTCGAAAGACATTGGTGATCCTCATATTCGTACAACATACCAGTATGTCTTAGATTTGAGAGAAAGATAAGAGTCGACGGTAAGTCTAGCACAACAAAACCTGGGGAGTATGTCCAAAAAGTATACGAAATATTATCACCGGAAGTCGAGACAGCGACATTTGAAGGTAGGTGACAAAGTTCTTGTACTTCTCCCGACTAAGACAAACAAGTTATTGATGAGTTGGAAAGGGCCGTACGAAGTCGTGGAAAAGCTAAGTGCGTTAGATTATAGGATTAAGATGGTAAGAAAGTAAAAACTTTCCACATCAATATGCTTAGGCAATACATTGAAAGACAAGATGAAACAGAGGACGGTCAACAGAATCCAGGTGTTCAGGTATGTTCTGTCGCAGTACTAGACAGTACTTCGGAAGATACTGGAGAAAATATAGAAGGATTAGTGGAGTCACCATCAATTTGTGACAGTGAGTCAACTGAAGTATTAAATATTAATCCAGACTTAAGTAAAGAACAACAGAGTCAGGTAAGGCAAATTGTAACAAATTTTGTCAGTACATTTACAGGAATACCCGGCTGTACAACTTTATTGGAACATGACATTAAGCTGACAACAGATGCACCGGTAAGAGTTAAACAGTATCCACTTCCATTCAGTAAGATGGAAGCAGCAAAGGACGAGGTAAGAGATATAATAGATTTAGGCATTGTAGAGCCATCAGGAAGTCCTTATTGTTCGCCCGTTCTTATAGTTAAAAAGAAAGATAATACCAACAGATTCTGTAAAGATTTCCGTACACTCAACAAGGTTACGGTTTTTGACGCCGAACCAATGCCAAACATGGAAGAAATATTTACGAAAATAGCAGGTCATAAATACATATCAAAGCTTGACCTCACCAAGGGTTATTGGCAAATACCATTAACCGAGAATACTAAGCAATACACAGCTTTCCAAACGCCTTTAGGATTATTACAATTCAAAGTTCTACCTTTTGGCTTGGTAGCAGCCCAAGCTTCCTATAGTAGATTAATGAGAAAATTGTTGAAAGGTATGTCAAATATTGACAACTTTGTTGATGATATCATCATATTTACATCAACTTGGGAACATCACATGCAAGTATTTGAAGAATTGTTGAAACGGCTAAGAGATGCAAATTTGACTGTGCACCAAGCAACCAAGCAAATGTTTCATTGGTTTTCAAAACCTAGAAAGTCTTGGTTATATGGTTGGTGGTACTACTATTAGGCCTTGCCCTGATAAGATTTCAGCTATTGAAAAAGCAGACAAACCGACTACCAAGAAGCAAGTACGCTCATTCTTGGGACTTGTGGAATTTTATAGATCTTTTATTCCCAATTTTTTTTCACATTGCCGCACCCTTGACAGAACTAACAAAGAAAGGTGAGTCAAATAAAGTACGTTGGGGTGAACCGCAACAAAAGGCATTTGATTCATTGAAAAAGGCGTTGACAATTCAGTCTATTCTTAAAATGGCCGATTTGTCAAAACCATTTACCTAACAGGTAGATGCCTCAAATGTGGGATTAGGAGCCGTGCTTTTGCAAGATGAAGAAGGTAAGAATAGTCCAATTGCTTACGCAAGTAGGAAATTAAAACCAAGTGAAAAATCATATGCAGTAGTAGAGAAGGAATGTCTGGCTCTAGTAAGGGCAGTGCAAAAGTTTCATAGATATTTGTATGGAACAGCATTTACGGTGGAAACCGATCATCAGCCTTTAAGCTATTTAAACAAGGCAAAACTGACAATTTCTAGACTTATGCGATGGGCTTTGGCGTTACAGCCATATAGATTTCATATTGTAGCGATTCGCGGTTCAGAAAACGTAGGGGTAGATTATTTAAGCTGCGTATAATGTAATATTCGGCGATAAAGTGACGTGATGCTCTAGTGCTACGCACTTCTGTAAGAGGGCAGATATGTCACGTCCCTTTTTTATCTTGAATATGTTTATATATATATTATGTACATAACATGAAAGAAGTTAGTTTTGATTCTTAGCACTAATTTAGATTATTCGTAGTTATGACCGCAGTGCTGGTTGTAATGGTCATTTTACCTTTTAAGCGAGTAGGTACACTTCAGCTTTTAGGTTACGGTATTATGGCAATCACGCTATATTGTCGTATGGTTTACGTGTATTCGATTTCTACATTTATAGTGTGAACAGTTACCGGTATATATGTGATCCGGGTGAACTTAGGTTCGATGATCAATATCTTCGCTGTTCAGTAATAAATATTGGTCTCAAGGCAATCGTTTGATTGAGGAGACTATTCTCTTTTGTAATTCTATACTTTAGTGGCATTTTTTGATAAAAATGTTGTTCCTTGTATCATATTTTTGATAGTGTACTTGCGAGATTTGACGTTTTACTTCTAATCGAACAAGTCATTTAATCTTGAGTTGCACGAATGTCTCGCAGTCACGTTTAATTTAACGTGTTCTGGCCCTATAATACTTCTCGTTTCTGTTGATTAGCACACACTAACGATATTTGATTTGAAGGAATTATGTAGTGCTATTCTCCGGAGATCTGACCATGGTAAGTCAATAATTTATTTAATTTTATTATTGAAATATTCTGACTTTGCTAGCCATTGCCGCATCTGAAATTCTGATAGTTCTATTTGATGTATTATAAAGTCTACGATGTTGCGATTCATATATCGTCTTTACTAACTAGCCTGGCGTGGTGTGTAGACCCTGATCAGTGGCTGCAACTTAGTATGTGTAATCTGATCAGGTAAGCACACACTGGCTGTGTGTGTATGCCTAGATCAGTCGACTAAGCCATGTCGGCTGTGTAGAATCTGATTAGTTGGTTTAATCTGGTTTTGTAGATCATGATCAGCATACAGGTGTAAATACTTCTATACGTATAAGATATGTGGATATTCATGTATGGAAATAAATCTTGGTCAGCTCTGTAGAACCTGATCAACTGGGTAAATCTGATTGGTTTTATAGATCCTCATCCGTATACAGGTGTTAAAATTAATCTTTGTTCAGTTGTATGCATGACAAATTCTTTAAAAACATATTCAGTTACTTTTATATAATCACATGCAAGTCTGTTTTCTCGAATATTATGTGAAATTGCGCAAACAGCGGGAATCAATTTTGAAGGCCCGGTTTGATGGCTATGACGGTGACATGTTATTATTGTAACCATGTAATCATTGTGGTGTAATGGCAGTTATATTTTATTGTAATCTTTGGGTTATATGGTTCTTACAGTGGAAGGCGCATGGGTTCTTCCTGTAAGAAGGGTTATCGTTGAGTAGATCGTATCCTCCGATAAGGGACATAATATTTTAGGGACAGTCACTTGTGTTTTGACTGTGTGTCTCCCAACATTTGGGATGTGTACAATATTATATGTCATTATCTGCGTCCCTGTGGTTTTTGGATCTGATTTTACTATATAATAATCAATTGAAACGGACTTGTAAGAGTACGACATGTGGATAACACACAATGTACAGGTATTGCGAACTTAACATAGGAGCAGCGTGTTATGTTTAATATCGAGATTTCTAGGACATGCTACTAAATTTTCAGCTCCCGTTCCTGTATATGTCTAGTTCCTGTAACTGTGCCAGCTCCTACTAGTAACCGTCTTCGTGTTGGTATCTTCATATCTGTACTTATACGATGTATGACTACCCAGCCAGTGTAATGGTGTCGATATATCGTGTGAAGAGTATACATCTGGTTATACAGTGATACCAAGACTTGTTCAAGAATCATTACTGCATACAAGGGAGATAATTCTACCACCTAAGTTATGTATAGTTTATCTGATTAGTACAGATTCGTGTCTTCCTTTTTACATGGAAAAGAACTCTAAATTCAGGAGCAAGAACTATTGATTAATTCTAGTAAACATCCAGCAGTTCATTTGTGAAACTCTCTGAAATAACTCTAGGAAATACTGAACAGTGCAATTTGGGAAAAATCTCTGAAATAACTCTGTATTTTTTTTTCTTTTTCTTCATTATTATTATTTTTTTTAATATATAATTGTTTTTATTTACTGAGTTGTGTGTTTATTCCTTAATTGTTTGAAATGGCGTTAGTCCATCGTCACCTGCCCAACGTTCGTCATTTTCCGTGACAATATATCAATTATGATTTTATGGTAGCAAACTACTAATTGTGTTTCTAACTAAATTCCGAATCTGATGAAAGGAATTTTTTTTAAAGGTAGAAAACATAAATATACCGTCGACACAATGGCTTGTGTTTTTAAACCCTGGTTTACACCCACTGGAACAAGTGCCATCAGAAATATCACAGGTACCATTTAAACAACTACCACATTTACTGTCACATTTATCGCCGTAGTTTCCATATGAGCATTCTGCAATAAATAATCAATAATCATTCTTCACAACAGAAAATTGAAGCGCTTTTACTTTAGATCACTACATAAAGATTTGTTTTATATTTTATTTGATGTTTAATAGTGACAGTCAAAATTGCTGTGATCTCATGGCTTTTACAAAATAAGTAAATACAGAAAGAGAGAGCATTATAATTAGTTTATATGACAGTTTATTCGCTACAAGTTACATCCTGTAATACAACATAGACATTGGAAGAGGGCCGGGGCGGGGGCAAGGGGACCAGGCCCCTTCCAATAACTTTGAAATGCTTGTTGCCCCCGCCCCTCATGACCCAAATAAAATATAGGTTGTCTAAGGTTTAGTCCCCTGTTATTGGGAACCTTCGTACGCCACTATACAGTGGCACAAGTAAAGGATTTGAAAGTAAGCAGAAGGCTTATATAAAACGTCATGCGGTGAAACAAAATCATTTCCTGATTAAACAATTTCCTCTGCATAGTAACTATGAACCTGTTCAAATTATTTACATACAGCTGGAGTATGCAGACTAATGCTTGTAGAAAAACAGGAAAAGTCGTTCAAAAGGTCTGATAAGTTACCTGATGCACAAGTTCCTCCTAAATATCCAGGTTTACAGCCATTTTTACAATTTCCAGACCGCCTATCACAGTCTTCTTCATCAGCACAGTTCCCACTGCAGTTGTCCTGACACCTAATGCCATAAAAACCAGCGTCACATTCTATGAAAAATAGATAAATACAGATAGAAAGTACCATAACCATCTTGATTGTCAAGACAAAGCAGGTGGCTATCAACAAAGTTTGTGCGAAACTAAGACAAAGTAAATTGCAACATTTGAGAAATACGACATGTTTTACTGCCCACACCTACAAGTTCCCCACTAAAATTATTATAGCCCCATCCAAATACTTGGCCTCTGTTTTAGTTCAACATGTTTTCAGTACATTATGTCAGCCTTTCTGTTAGTCTTCGACTGCAAGCATTTGTTTGTTATGTTGAAGGCATCGTGGTGGCGATCTATACGGGGAAAAGCTGTTCGCATAGCTTTACGCATGTGTTGTCTTACATTTAGTGTTAACTTTATGAAGTGTTACTCGAGTTAACTGCAGCTGGTATAAAGTGTCATGTGTCTGCTGTAAAAATACTGTGTTAGCTGGCGTTAGAGGGCATACTTCTGATTTATGAAGAGTCTGAATTAAATCGAGACAGTCACTCCGATTTTTGCTATTGTATGTGTTCTTTGTTTCCAAGGGCAATCTTTGTAGATTTTTATTTGTAACAGTCTGTTTCTATTCTTTTCCTAATCGCTGTTTCGGTGAGTTGTGGAGTTTTATTGTATCAGTATCAGCACTGCCCCATGCACAAATTTTCAAACTATTCTGTAACAGATGAATGCTTACGACCACACCTTACCAGTATGGACATTAAGCTGCGTTTACACGGGCAAAGTTTCTGTAACAAAGATGGTTTGCCACAGAAAAATGTGCTCGTGTAAATTCCAAAATATGACAATGTTTCTTTAGCAAATATATACAAGTTTACAAGTTTATTTATTAATACAGAAAGTTTCACAAATGAAACATACAATATACAGTGAGTGAAATAGAAGAAGACGAAAAAAACAAACAAAAAAAAAAAACAAAAAAAAAAAAAAAACACATGACACTAACAATATACTAATTAATGCTAAGTTCAATTGAGGGAGAAAACCATATCAGATAACACATTTTAAAATTTTTAACAGTATACTCCCTTCCACTATTTCAAAATAACAAGTGACAACTGGGAAATATCTTAAAGTTACTTCTATAAATTAAATTTGTCCGTGTAAACGGAGAACTTTGCTAAAGATTATGTAAAAAGAACTTTGCTATGAGCGTGGAAAATGTGACAAAGATTTTGTTTCATAGCTGCAGGTAACTTTGACGAATAATATTTGGTCCTGTGAATACTGCAGCAAATATTTCATTGCCAAAGTTTATTTGACAAAGATTCTTTGTCACATTTTCTTTAACAAATAATTTGCTCCGTGTAAACGCAAAATGTTTGGCATACTTTCTTTGTTTAAGTTTCTGTGACATAGAAACTTTGCTCGTGTGAACGAGGCCTTAGCCATGACCATAACTGACCATAATATCAAATAAAGCTCTGTTGTCTATGTCATGGGGTGTTTCAGGTTTTGTGTCCGAAGGTCAATAGAAACTCAACTCGGAAGTGACTTCAGCCCCCTTTGTTTTATTTTGAAGATAAAAGAAAAAAAATGTTGTATTATTGAAGTAATAGGTAAAACTCGAACACCAGCGTAGGTTTCACTTAATTCAGTGATAAAAGTAAAGTGAAACCCTCAGGTAAACCTCCCCTCTCAGAAGTTTTACCAATATTCAAAGAGAATGCACTCAAAACGATTATAAAACATACCTTCAAGACAAAGTCTTGTCTCCTTATAGCCTGGTTCACATCCTTGGGAACAAGTGCCGTCATTAAAACTACAGGTACCATTGAAACAACTGCCACATGTGTCAGTGCAGTTGTTTCCCCAGCTTCCAGATGCACATTCTATATTCGAGAGACAGAGACAGAATATACACAAGAAGATAATGATGGTGAAAAGATAAAAAATTAGACGATGATCTGATGGCTACGCTTATTTTCGGGTTATTAACATGTGCTCACCTGTTATTCACTTGGTTATAAATGTAGAGAAAATCTCATTACCCTCTTTTAGAATTTTTATGTACATAAAATTATACATTCAGTAACATGTGCCTTACATTTCATGTGTATACAAACTTTGGCCCACTAACTGAAAGCTACTGTAATTTTACTAAATATGAAATTAAATTAAGTTACAACAAAGATGCAACAGTGTTGGAGATTATTTCGATCACACTACAACAATAACTGCAAGATTTCCTATCACCACCGTAACTTTCTACTAATGATGGCGAGGTGTTTGGCTCCATCTCTTTTTATCACTCATAAAGAAGAAAAAACCGATGGGGGATCCCAGTGCAGTAATTGTTGCCGCTACCTAAATTGACCATTATAATGTAATTGTGCAGGATAGGCGTTGTCATATTCTAAGGTTGCATAAATGTTGGACTTTGTAAGCATCACATTCAACAACATGGTGTTATGTCCCCTTGTCTTTGGTCTCTAACTGTCTGATCACCTGAATAACTGCCTTTTCTGCTTTCTGTTTAGTTTTGTTTTGCCATTTAAAACGAAGCATAGGTAAATATTGATGTTGCTGCTGCTTTTAACTAGTGTAGCTAAATGGCCACGTGTTTATGAAAGAGCTGCTCACTCGGTTTACCGTGCGTGTCTTTCGTGAACTTTTGTCAATTTTTGTGTGTGCGTTCCTTTCCCTTTTGAATTTGAAAACAGGATGTGTAATTTGATTTATTATTCCTGATCATTGTCTATCTTTTAACTTTAGAGGGAACACTATATAAAATAATTTCTGAAGTGGTAGACTGTTTGTAAGCCACAAAAAGCATTCAAACTTTATTCAGTCTGTTCATTAGCAAATATATTAAGTATATCACCATCACAACACCAAGCATGGGCTTCGGCGAAACTCTGCCTTTAAAATGACTCTTAATTTGCCAAATGATCCCAAACAATCAGAAAAATCTAAAGGACACTGCTCGAGGACACTTTACAGCCGCCACATTGCTAAACTCAAACAAGTCAAAAGCAGAAAGAAGCAACCCACTCTTTAAAAACTAAAAACGGAGTTTAAGTTAGAACGTTTATGCAGAGCATGGTCATTGTTATGAAAACACCTTTTTAACACTTAGTTATATATGCAAAGACCGGGCCGAGACTTCGTTGCCGAGGCGACATATGCTGTACGGCTTGGTGTCCATCTGATGTTAGCATTAATCTAAACGACCGATCAGTGATTCATCGGGAGTGCTTAATCATCATAATCGTCATCATCATCATCATTACTATTATCGTCAGCCTCAGGTAGTAGGGAAATTTGATTTCGAACAGTTTCATGATGTAGAATCCCGGTTATTTGACCGCATAACAATGATTTAATAAACGAATAATTGTAAAACTAAAATCATTATCGTTTGCATAAGTTATAAGTTTAAAACAATTGCTTTGAAATTATTTGCAATAGGTAGATGAATTATTTCATCCAAATTAAACGGCCATAAAATCCAATGGAAAAATAAAAGAAAATAACCAAAATTACCTTTTGCACAATCTATCCCGAAATATCCAGGTATACATCCATTAGCACAGCTTCCAGACTGCTTATCACAGTCTTCGTTATCTCTACAATTCCCACTGCACGTAAACTGACATCGAAAGCCATAGAACCCAACGTCACATTCTAGGGTATAAATGTAAAAAAACAAAAAACAAATAAAATTATGATGCTAACTATTTAAACAATGCTTTCCAAATCATAGAGCTGCAACCTGTAAGTTTTGTTACCAGGAGATGCAATTCTAAGAAATACAGCCTGTTGCATCATTCTATAACTATGCCCTTTTATCATTAGTCTATTCTTCGGATGAAAAGTAATAACATTGAAAGGGCCTTTCAGTTACCAGTTAACTCAATTAAGAGACATACTTTAGGCTCCAGAAACGTTTGCTGTATATCATATTAAGGAAATGTTATTTTCCGACAAACAGAATATACCTGAAATATATGGGCAAAGGCTAAAACATTCCAGCATGATGATTTAACCCGCGACACGACAGAAGCAACAAAGTAGCGTATGCGCCCAGCGAAGCCTCAGATCAGCCTGGGTATCCGCCATGTCTCATCAGAGACCTCGATGTGCGGTTAAAGGGTAGCTAAGAATCTAAGATAGCTCTATGCGGACAGTGAAGACTCTGATCAGACTGGGCGGATGCTTAGGCCGATCTGAGTTTTCGCTAGGCACACATGCCACTTTGCTGGTTTTGTCGTGTCGCGGCTCAATTACGTAAAAGAATCAAATGATAACGAAGTAAAACAGTATAAACGATTTTCCATCATATGTGTAATGCCAAGCTAAATATGTACCAAATTAAATATACATGTACATGTATAATAGTATCGCGCGTATGCAAATAAAAGGTAAATTAAATTAACGTCTCACTACAGTACCGTACCACTCAAAATGTACTAACACCCTACTTCAATATTGAAAGACAATAAAAATAGAGTTTAAAGCCCGTTTTGGCATCTAATCCCAGACCAAACTGATTGCCTGATCATTTGAAGCTCTTACGATAATCTGATGCCAACTTCTATGCTGCTGATCAAGGATAACCTAAGAAATATCTAGGGTTGAGAGCAGGGATAGTCTTGATTGTTAATCTATTCAACTTTATCTTATGCATTTATTGTGTCACTAACGTTTAAGGGATACGTAATAGTAAACCATTCAACTCCTAAAAACGAGTATTAACAGCAATATAGCGATTAGTATGCATGTTTGTGAATTTATGATTTGGGATTTATAAAATTGGGAGTTTTAGTGTACTGTAACCACAGTGACTTAAACCTTGTTTTTCCTTACCTCATGAATTGATTTAGTTAATCCTTTTACATAAGTTTTACACAACTTCACCCTAATTCCCTGTTTGGCCGTCAGGTCAGTGTCATGGACTTAGCCATTTTTATGTTGTTGATTAAAGGTAGGTTCCTGTACTTTGGAATGCATCATAATTTTGATGATCTTTCATCCAAGTTCTTGGAAAGCACTTATAAAAGGAAATGAATAAGTCTCACAAAAAAGTGTAAATCAAAAAAATATTAGAAAAGTTGTTTTGCAAGGGATTTCCTAACTCTGCTTCGCACACCAGTTAGCGCTATTTTTAGTTCGCGCCAAAATTAGATAACGCAGCTGAGGTCATGCTGCATTGCATTTTGGGATAGTTTAACCCATCCACGATGCCAGGACCTCTAGGAGAGCTCACGACAAGGGAAAATTGACCTTTGGAGAATGGCATCAGAAATCGCGCTCTTATAGACATAATAAACATAGTTATTTTTAGAACTGGAATTCCAACGAAAGAAAATAAACCAAAAGGGAAAACGACTATTTTCTTCAACATCTGACGAGTTTCTCAGTAGCAACAAATTCAGAAAAATAAGAGAATTCAATACTGCTCAGAAAAAGACGAAATTATTTTGTGGACATAATTGTTATCCCTAGTACAGGAACCTACCTTTAAATAAAAACAACAACAACAAAAAACTCATAATCTAACTAGCCCGTTGATGGATTTTAATTATATTTTCATGGGTATTATATAATGCTTTAAAAAAGCGTTATACAGTACTACGGCCTTCCTCGATGGCCTTTGTGAGGTGGAGCAGGTGCTTAGTAAAACTTTGGACTATTATCTGACAGAATTCACAGTATCAACTGAATCCATTACCATACTGTGAAAACTGTGCCTTAGTAAATTTTACCCACAAATTTTAACATAAAATTTCAAAGTCCATGACCTTGACCTCAAGGTCGTAAAAGGGAGTGAGATAAGTACAATGTTCAACTTTAGAAAATTATCGATCATCAATGAAAGTATGAATTAAATCCCCTAAGGAATCAAGAGATATGAGTCTTAAAAACGTTTGAAAGTGAAAAGATATTTCGAAAAACATGTACAGTAGACGATGTGGAAGAAACTGTTCATTGCCGGTGGTGCAGAACAACTGAGCTGGAGCAATTTCCAATTATGTGATCTACATGTATAGCAAATAGTAAGACGCGTAAGAAAATTAAATTATCTGTAAGGAAATATTAGTGATTTTTACTTAGTTTTACACCACATTTTAAATGAACTACTAGCTATGGTTTTTATACAATTTTACTACATTGTATAAACAAAATCCCTTAATTTCGAGCAGGTAATGTTGCTAGATTATCTCCACTTGTGTCTACAGTTGGCAATTTTTCTAAGATGATGTAAAACTGAAAGAAGTACAAGCCACATAAAGTGTCAATTACCGAAAATAAATTTCATAATTACACCAATGCCTAGCGTATATTAAAAGGACATAGGCAAACAGTGCAGACCCACATCACTGGCGCCTGCTCATTAGAAAAAGGTAGACCTCATTTTAGACAAGTTTGTCACCCAGGAAAGTAAACAGGATAGCTCCGTGTTATATAACAGTAAAATGGCAGAAAAACAAAGAGATGTACCCTTGCACCTTGAGGCAAAATGAAGCAGCACATTTGATAAAGCAGTAATTTTATTCTTACTTCTAATGCAGTTCAAAATTACAAGAAAGAAAACGAAAATATCCTCATCTTCAGTCTGAAAAGGGTGCACTGCAACTCACGTCAGTGAGACACCACAGTAAAATTATCAAGAAACTAAAAAATAAATTGATTAAAGAAAAAACAAATTGTCTTGAACACCGTTGCCGAGGCCTATATTAGGTGCTCCTGGGTTAGGCCCTGGATTTCAGGTGATGTGGAGCTTTAATTCATTAGTTTCAAAGTAACACACTTTAGAGTTATTTTCGATCAGACACCCAACTTTTTCTCATTTGCTACCTCCGTTTGCGGAACATCGCACTGGGGCGCACCTCGTTCGTGCAGTTCATAGGCTGCGTTCCAGGTTTCGACCATGTTTTGTATTGCCTACAAGCCTCATTCCCTTAGTATCTTTGGAAATCTTTCCATTTTTAAGGTCTGACTTAGACGGCATAGTGGGATGAATAAGTCTGACTGAGCCACATTTACCTTTACAGTGTGGCATGGCTCTCTGGGTGTTTGTGTCCTAGGTAGTGCTCTGCTTTGTTCATTTTGACTGCTCTGCTACGGTCTGTTGGACCTTTAGCAGTCATCAGTTGGCTCTGCAGAGCGCAGAGAGACACCATTGCTCCATAGTGTACACTCTTTTCTTTAGTGCAAGATATATTTTGTTCTCATTTATTTGGGTACAGTTAGATAGAAAGGTTCTTAAAGATTAATGAAAACTTTAACTGGTGGTCTTCGTTTGCTCCAGTACTCCAGTGGTGTTGCTGACGCCCCAGGGATCTCCGGGTGTCTCAACACGTTTTGGCTGTCGAGTCCTCATCCTTGCTTCATCACGGTCTTTTCTTGATCTTAATTGTTGACCGTGATGACTCTCTGATGAGTTAGGGGACCTCCATACGAACCGAGCTACCAGCTGATTGTGTGCACCGCAGCGGAGGGTGAGGGTGAAGGTTTGGGCCCAGTAAAACCGGTTTAAACCCCCCAGTAGTTATTACTGACCGTCCCAAGGCGGTACTTTTGTTGCGGTTGCATTTGTTATATGTTCGGTGCTGTTTAATTTATTGTGTTCTCAGTTTAATCCTTCTATCATAGAAATAGAAAATAGGTAAAACTAATTGTTAAATGTTTTTTATATGGTTTGCTTAGTCCGTTGTAACCCGTCTGTTGGTCTAAATTGTTTAGTTCGGTGGGGGTAGCTGAGTTGCCATCTGTTTGGGAAAGAGCTGCTGACTCGGCTTGTCACTTGTAATTTATTGTTTGTTGGGATGTCTTTGTCAATCTTTCCCTTTGATGTTGGGGATAGGGTTTGGGATCTGATTCAGTCAGTTCCTAAAGTGTAGTTACTCTTTAAATTTATTTCATGAAAAAATAAAAGATAAATAAATAAAATACAACAAATAAAGAAGTGAGATTGTCTATATTATAGACCTGCAAGATTTATTTGTTTTCTCTTTATTTTGGAACAGTCAGATAGAAAGTGTTTTAAAAACCCAGGAAAACTTTATTCCATTAAAAAGATTCCAAAAATAAGAAGTAAGGAAGTTGTTGTCATAAACTACCAAATTTATAGTCAAAATTAGGTGTCCGGCAAGGTTCGGAAATAGATCTCTATTATGTCTCTTCAAATGTCTGTCAGATTTCTATTGTGTAAGTAACTGACCTCAAACTACCAGAATAACTTCATTTCAATTTCTTAATTTGAATTGCATGTTCCCCTGCTAAGGGGAATATTTTGCTCATTATTGTTTTAGGAGCTTATATATAAGCCGCGACATGACAAAACCAACAATTTGATATGTGCGCTCAGCAAAAACTAAGATCAGCCTGGGCATCCGCCCAGTCTCACCAGAGTCTCCTCTTTCCGCATGGAGGCTGCTTAGACCCTTGCCTGTCCTTTTAGTGCAAAGAAAAGACCCTGATCGGACTGGACGGGTGCACATGACGATCTGAGTCTTCGCTGGGCGCACATTCCACTTTGTTGGTTTTGTCGGGTCGCGGCTCATATACAAATAAATACGCCAGGCAGGTTTCACCTTTTTTTCATGAAAGCAAATAAAAACAACACAAAGAAGTTCATATCCGTTTGTCTTACTATCATGGCAAGTGTATCCTCTCCAGCCCGCTGCACATCCTTTGATACAGCGACCGTCGACGTGGTTACAGCTTATATCATTGCAGTTACGACTGCACCATCTGGAGCAACTTTCGCCGTATTTGCGTATTGGACACTCTACAAATTAACAGAGGCACATTCTTTATACCTATTCAGGTTAAAGTTTCGTAGTGACCTAACGCTTATATAAAATAAAAACTGCGTTGACACTCGTTGTGAATACAAATACGAGTATGTGACTGATATTTGTGTGACACGTATTTTGCCTGATAGTGTTTAATAGTTTGCAGGACTGATAGGGACCATATAAATGCTAAACAGATTTTTTTGTCTTTCGTGGTTGATTCATATGTGGTATTTACAGTATATCGTATCGGGAAGTTTTAGAGAGACTTGTATGTTCTGAGAGAAGTGCTGCTTCAATGCATCACATGGTGTTCAAATGAAACGTTCAAGCACTTGCAGTTCATGGTTCTATAGAGAGACCCGAGAAAATGATATCGCAATGCCAATGTCTGAGGTAATAAGTAAAAATTCTCGCTCTGTATAAAAACAAGAGGACCATTGGTCCTGTAGCTCACCTGGGTCCATTCAGCCTCAGTACTCTAGGGTTAGTTACTCTAAGGCCATCAGTCAATTGGTTTTGGTGAAAAAGATTTTTAAAGGTTTTAACCATATATGGGCATGGAGGACATGTTGGTCATGTGACTTGGATGTTTGAAAAAATTTTCATTCCCTTAACCCCTGGAGGCTCTATATGAAATTTGGTTTCAAAATTGGCCCAGGGGCTTTTGAGGAGATGGTTTGATATTGTCAAAATGACAGAGTTCTGGGTCAAAAGTCAAAGAATGACCTTGACCTCTTGTACTCATGAATCTTCATGTACTCATTAACATGACTGTATATACCGATTTTTAGGCATATATCTTCAAAACTTTCCATGAAATCTTATGTTCTAGCATTTTCCCACATTTGACCTTGCAGTAAAATAGTCAAGGTTAACCCAAGGTCATTATTTTGAACAATCTTAATAGTACTGGAATTCCCAATGCTACATACCAAGCTTCAAAGCCAACAGTCAATTGGTTCTGGAGAAGAAGATTTTTAAAGGTTTTAACCATATATGGTCCTGGTGGCCATGTTGGTCATGTGACCTGGACTGTTTGAACAAATTTTCATTCCCTCATCCCTGGAGGCTTTATATGAAATTTTGTTACAACTGGCCCAGTTTTTTTAGGGGATTGTTTGATATTGTCAAAATATGAGAGTTCTGGGTCAAAGGTCAAAGAATGACCTTGACCTCTTGTACTCACAAATCTTCATGTACTCATTAAGATAACTGTATATACCAATTCTTAGGCATATCTCTTCAAAACTTTCCATGAAATCTTATGTTCTAGCATTTTCCCATATTTGACCTTGCCGTAAAAAAGGTCAAGGTCAACCCATGGTCATAATTTGAACAATCTTGACAGTACTCGAGTACCCAAAGCTAAATACCAAGTTTCAAGGCCATCGGTCAATTGGTTCTTGAGAAGAAGATTTTTAAAGGTTTTTTACCATATATGGGCGTGGCAGCCATGTTGGTCATGTGACCTGGACCGTATGAATAAGTTTTTGTTCCCTCAACTCCTGGAGGCTCTATATGAAATTTGGTTTCAATTGGCCCAGGGGCTTTTGAGGAGATTGTTTGGAATTGTCAAAATATGAGAGTTCTGGGTCAAAGGTCAAAGAATGACCTTGACCTCTTGTACTCACAAATCTTCATGTAGTCATTAAGATAACTGTATATACCAATTCTTAGGCATATCTCTTCAAAACTTTCCATGAAATCTTATGTTCTAGCATTTTCCCATATTTGACCTTGCCGTAAAAAAGGTCAAGGTCAACCCATGGTCATAATTTGAACAATCTTGATAGTACTCGAGTACCCAAAGCTACATACCAAGTTTCAAGGCCATCGGTCAATTGGTTCTTGAGAAGAAGATTTTTAAAGGTTTTTACCATATATGGGCGTGGCGGCCATGTTGGTCATGTGACCTGGACCTTATGAATAAGTTTTTGTTCCCTCAACTCCTGGAGGCTCTATATGAAATTTGATTTCAATTGGCCCAGGGGCTTTTGAGGAGATTGTTTGGAATTGTCAAAATATGAGCGTTCTGGGTCAAAGGTCAAAGAATGACCTTGACCTCTTGTACTCATAAATCTTCATGTACTCATTAAGATGACTGTAGATACCAATTTTTATCCCAAAATCTTCAACAGTTTCCAAGATATCTTATGTTGCAGCATTTTGCCATATAAAAGCATAAGGAAGCAAATTTGACCTTACCATAAAAAAGGTCAAGGTCAACCCAAGGTCATAATTTGAACAATCTTGGTAGTACTCGTGTACCAGATGCTACATACCAAGTTTCAAGGCCATCGGCCTATTGGTTCCGGAGAAGAAGATTTTTTCAGGTTTTTACCATATATGGGCATGGCGGCCATGTTGGTCATGTGACCAGGACCGTTTGAACAACTTTTCGTTCCTAAGGTCCCAGGAGGCTCTATATAAAATTTGGTTACAATCAGCCCAGCGGTTTCAGAGGAGAAGTCGTTTGAAAGTGTGGACGGACGACGGACGGACGACGGACGACGGACGACGGACAACGGAGCCTGACCATACTATAAGCTCCCCCGGAGCCTCTGGCTCAGGTGAGCTAAAAAGTTCGTAAACTTGTTCACACAGCTGTTCGTACAGCTCTCATCTACAGTGTGTTCTAAGTAGTCATAATCAAAAATGATATTTTATCGTATACCTATCAATTGTAAACCCTTTGAACTGCCTGCTTTTGGCCATCTGATACAGAAAGCCGAATCAAACTGACGTTTTCTGAATCCATATCACTATCCCTTAAAACGAGGATATTTCTGAGTTTCAGCTTCAACTACGTCATTTGATAATGTGCATTGTAGAAACGAGAACCAGAGAAAGGGACTAGTGACGTAACGTCAACAAACATGTCAGTGGTTGCGCTACGATAGCTCAGTCGGTAGCGTTTGTCCCAGGACTCACTACATACCTCTGCCGCGCAGGTTTGAATCCGGGTCGATGCATTAGCGCTGGCAAATATGGATAGATATAACAAGAAATATCTTTAAAAAAAAGATATAAGACGAAGTGAAAGAAGACATATTTTCAAACAAAAAATAATTATTTTTTATTTCTGTTGAAATAAGAAATAGGCTGCAAGCAAGGTTTCAGAATACGTCCCGCAAAATTATCTGCACTCAGTGTTTTAAATACACTATACGCATTTAATAATTAAAATGTAAAAAAGGACCAACATCTAATGGGGTATCCATGAGAAATTTTTACTGTGATTGAAAAAATTCCAAGTACAAAACCCTGTCGCTATGTCATAATAACAAAATAAAAATTGGCTAAGTTCAAAATGCTGTAAATATGTCTGATATTATTATTGAATAGCAGTATCCTTATGTTGGGCTTATCCACTGTGGCGAGAAACCAGACTGGTCCGTAAATTATTGACATTCTTCGGTACATTGCGATATGCTTCCGATGATACGGTACTGTATTTTACCCGGTTCAGTACAGCCGGGTGCGTAAATTTACCGGAACGGACCGGAATGGACTGAATTACCGGAACGGACACCGGAACGGACCCGTTTTCCCCTATCTTCAGTAGATATTTGTAATATTTTTTATTAAATAACTCTTATTTAATATTAATACATATTCTGTATGCCATCTAGCGCAAATCAATTAGAGATATTAGTCAAAATACTCTTTGAGTATTTTGCGCCGTGGGTAGGCCTCTTAATACCCCATGCATATGCGTTTCATCTTAAAATCATATAATCTTATACAAAAATCTGGTTATCTTTCTTCCAAGACTTGGAGCGATTGAAAAACACAAAAAATCCCGAATTTTTGTTCCATAGTATCATGACCAACATTTCAGCCATAGAAAATATGTAGAGCTATTGTGTTTCAGCTTTAAATTGAAACATTACAGTAGTCTAAATGTATAAAGGGAAACTTTGTATATCGATTGTACAGTTAGCACCATTATCATGTTTCAATAAGTCGTCAATTTATCTGACGGACAGACATTTGTTTCGCCAATAGTCCTTATCAGATATTGTCAAATCAAAATCAGGGGTTGCAAGTTAAGATAATACATCTGCGCCTGTAGATTGTATCAAAAAATCTCAAAAATCGGCTGGAAATATGAATAATAAGGGTCCGTTCCGGTCCGACCCGGTAATTAGGTCCGTTCCGGTAAATTTACGCACCAAGTACAGCGAACTACGTTTTTTTACTACGAAGACTTTTCGCACCATAGAATCTTTTTTTTCTCCAAGCCATCGGCATTTGCGTTTCTCGCGTTCCGCTTAACTCTATCAATCATAACAGCGTTAAAGTGAAAAACATATTTAAAACTAAATGCAAAGTGAAAATAATAACATTTTTAATTTAACTAAATCTTCTGACAGGTGAATAACAATTCCATGACATATGCGCTCTTCCATACAGAGATCAAGTCAAGTTTTGGCGGCAACGATGATTTTATTAGACTTCGTCTAATAAACAAATTATTATAACAGTAACTTGATCTGGCGTACTGTATCACGTCTCGTGGATGAGCTCATACCATCGGATAACTCAAGACGCAAGCGTCTCGTGATCCGATGGTATGAGCTCATCCACGAGACGTGATACAGTACGCCAGATCAAGTTACTATTAAAATAATGTGCATGTATTATGGTGGGAGGAGAAAGGTATAGAGGCTAAATAAAATTTTATCAGAGCAATTTCGACTATAGAGACAGAATATTCAGGGCAACGCATATTAAAAGAAACAAAGAAAGTTGGTAACGATTTCAGTATATTTTTCGTACCGTATTTCCTCCAGATAATCGTGCATCTAACTCGCCCTTTGAACGACTTATCATCTTTTAAGTTGCAAAGGTCCATTTGTTTTATCAGGATATGTCCCAAAATAGTGAAAAAGGTGCAGATCTTGATTAGATGATATGAACTAGATTTTCTCTTTTTGCCCGAATGTCTGGATTAAATATAAACAGAAATACTTGGAGTTTGATCTCTTTTACAAAACTATTGGATTAAATATGGTATTTTCACAATTTAATTTAGCTTCACTGCATTTAACGATCGCTTTATTTGAAAATTTGAGATTTTTTGTGGTGGTGGTGGTTGGGGAGTGGGAAGGAAGTGGTGAGGGGGTGGGGGGGGGGGAGTGCGGTGCTGATTCGGCCTTTTTTCAGATTCCTTCTTCATATATATGTCACTTTATATGCATTTTGTATGCAAGTGATTGTGTGTAGTGTATGAATAATAAAGGTTAAATCAAAACAAATGCATCGATGCGTCAATTTAAATGCTGCGAGTACATACTTGTGCTACATAGTGGTCCTATGAAGCCAGGCTGGCACCCTGACGAACAATATCCTGTCACTTCATTACAGCGTTGGTATCTACAGCGGCTGTCACATGTGTGTTTACAATTCCTACCGTAATGGTGGACGTCGCAAGTTTCGTCACAATCCTGTCCCCGGCGTCCCGCTTGGCATTCTGGAATCAGACATATCGCTAACGCAATTCTTTCAATAACACTGGAACCGATAGATAATGTATACTTTAATGACTTCAGTTTTTACTATGGTTTGAGGGCTGGATTTGGATTTTGATTGTTTCAGTTCCTGGTCTTTGCATACTTTTTACTTTTAAATATAACAGAATTAATAGCAATTCTCTGTAACCACCAACCAAAGTTCGGCACGCATAGTCATGGATTTTGATAATACTTTCTCAGTTTGTTTGTTGTCACTCAAAACCAAATAATTGATACCTAGTTCCTTCTGCTACATGCCCGTTGCCATGGTAACGGCCACCAAAGATTTTGCCTTAAAAATGGCCAAGAAATAAATGAAAACATGCACTTTTTGAACTTTAATATAGGCTAAATGAGACTACATTTCATCTAAACATGTACTGGTTGAAGAAATATAGGTCAATGTGAATTTAAGGAAGAATAAATATAATTGTTTTGTAACTTCTTTAGTATTGCTACATGCTGTAATGGTGGGTGGGGTATCCAGGTTTTCAAAACCCTAATTTTAAGACAATTTTAAGCGCTTCATGTCCTTTCGCGCGGTCAGCCTGACATATCTGCCTACAACAAAAAATTAGATAAGAGCCTCAACTATCATGAACTGAAGAAACATGTTTGGGAAGTTGCCTCCTTCTGGCCGTTACCATGGAAACAACCAATATCCTGTGTAAAAAAATGAGAAAATAAAACCCTGTGGAAAATCACATATTTTCCCCCAAAACAAGGACATGCTGCATTAATTACATGTACAATTGTTGTGAAAGTATCAGACTTACATTAAATAATATCAGCAACAAAAGGAACAGAACTGAGAGTCTATTAATATTCTTTAAAGGGGCTCCAAAAGGGGTTTTAATAAGCTAATTTGCCCTCAAATGAATAATTTTATTTGCACAGTTGAAGCTCATGACTACTCTCTTTTTACAAGGTCGTAAAAACATAAGCCTAATGTCAAGGGATACCAAATATCGTTATGGGGAACTCCTCGGAAATATGTGTATGCCTATTAAGGGTCCCAAAAAGGGGTTAAAAGGGAGGAAAGGTGACCGAAATGTCTGAATTGATGCACAAAATAACGAAAAACAGCACTGTATACTGATATAATGGTTAAGAAACTGGCAATAAAATGTAAACAGGTATAAAAAATGTTGATAGGGTGCTCTGTTCCTGTATCATAGCTCCATAAGGGGCCAAAAAGGGGTAAAATCTGCTAATTTGCCCCACAAATCTCAAATATTCTACGTACGGCAAAAAAAAGTATATTATCTGTTACTTTAAATGTTTAGAAAAACATAAGTCGTAAATTTACAGATACCAAATATGGCACTGAGATTACAAGGTGTCCAAAAAGTGGTGGTTGTGACTGTGTGTGTGTGGTGGGGAGGGGGGGGGGGGGGGGGGCGGGGAGGTTGCAAAATCAAACCAAAAGCATGGTTTTCTTCACAATATAAAGTAGCAAAATGGAGTATTAAGTTTTAGCTACATGTACTGGCAAACGCTTTCACCAATAAACGCCTCGCTGTTGGAAAGATTTGCAGTAAAAAAGGACATTCTCATGTTTTTCTGCTCCATTTACAAAGATGTTCAGTACATTTTCGTGAGGTCGAACATGGCCAAGTTTGTCAGTCATATAAAGAAAGACAGATAAGAATAAAAACGGTTGTCAAACTGGTATACATTTAGTCTGAGTAATTTGGCACAACCAATGGCGTTCTGTTGTTCTTTTCAATGCACCTGGCACCTTGTTTTACGTGTGAATCGGAGAAACATTCGAAATACTATTATGACAACAATCAACTATTATAACTCTTATCAAATAAAGTATAGCCGCAACTGTAATTTTAGCTTCACTGTGGTGTGTAAGGGTGCTAAAGGAAACTTCTTTCAGCATTTTTTTACGACAAGGAAGGCTGCTTGTGCAAACGTAAGATTTAGACAAGTTTGGACCCTTTTGCGAAAGTAAGATTGAGACTAAGAAAGGAGCCAACATAGAGTGTTTTCCAGATATGACAATAAGGTTCCTATTACCCTTTCGGAAAATCCACCCGCACGAATTTGAAAAAAATGCTGTTAATAGAACATTTTATTTTCAGAAGTTGTAAAGATTTGATAAGAAATGACACTCAAGTTAAAATTTCACATCTGACTCCAATCACATTACCCCAGCAAACGTTTTAAAAGGAAAAGTTGAATGGTATGCCTGGTCAGCTGATTTCAAAATGATGCTGTTCTGTAAATACATGCTGATATGACCTGGCTCTTGACTAGGCTGAATACATTAAAAGTCCGATAACATAAAATATGTTTTAATTCTTTTCTACTGGCAAATATAAGAGATTAGAAAAGTTTACACATCGGACAGAGTGACTCTGTTTTAACTTTACCTCAAAATTAATCTCCACAACAAAGTTTTACAATGCTGGAACTCATCTAGATCAAATTTTACACACGAGACTGCGACTGGAATGTAGTTCTCTGAATGAGCACCTTAATACCAGAAATGTAATGGAAAGTCCATTAGATCTTTATGGCGAGATAGAAAACACAAACCATTTTATATTCAGCTGTCCTCAGAGGTGGAAAGGGACTGTTTTGAAGTCATCTGTGGTGCCCCAACGACCTAGTAAGGTTATGGAATAGAATAGAATAGTCCTCATTAGACTGCTACAAGACAGAATCACATTGCAGACATGGCAAAAGAATGTACACTGAGAGGTCTAATGTACGGGAAAGAGGGGGTGTCACCGGCGATAAACGAAAACATCTTTACACGTAAAATTAAATAATACACACCAAAAGATTTAACCCCTTACTTTTCAAAGTGCATCCAATGGATCTAAATGGAATGTTATATGCATATACAGCTTGGACTAACTGGATGAGGAAATCATATTTCTCTCTCTCCCTCTCTTTCTCAGGTCTTGTATTTCTTTTGTCAATATTATTAGCTCATTATAAAGCGGTTACTTCTGATGCAAACATAAAACAGTCTTTGCCTAAATAATATTTTCATTCATTGCCAGACTGTTTAGACGAAGATGTGTTTATTTGAAGTCTATGCTATTGTGTACATTCAACCTTTGTGCAGTATTTGATTTTTATCAGGAGATAGTCCTCATAACTTTGGGCTTTCAGTCAAATCCTGATTATTCTATACTTTGTACTCATAAAATATTGTTTAAAACAAGCCCCATTGCCACCACTTCAGCTGTTACTATAGGTCCTATTGCGGACTAGCCTTTAACAGAAATCTTCTTCCCCAAATTTACAATAGTTTATATTATAGAGTAATGCCAAATATCCTCATTAGATTTGACCCTGCAGTCAGATTTGGTCAGTCAGGATTTAAAACAAGAGCACATTTGAACAGGGCAATGATGAAGTACGCCCATTGGGGTTTACTGTATGAAAGGAAACAATAAAGACTATAGAACTTTGCAGTTAACTCCAAATCGTCATTACGTAGGTCGGTTAAATTAAGATGGTGATAATTACAGATTTTTGGGGAATACAAAACAAAAAAAAAAAAAAAAAAAAAAACATTAAATGCTGAAAATTCAACAGATATGTGCAAAACTTAGCAGAAACTTCCATGTTGTTGTTCACGATTTTGACTTCCAAAATGCCTGGCTTGATGATGCTAAAATTATACATGAACCTAAAACATGGTTGAACATTTGAGAACAAGCCACTTTTTTCAACCTGATAATCTGAGGAAGAGATGGAACAAACAATTAAACTGACATTGAAGTCAATGCATTGAAGTACCTTCAGACCTAAATGCATTTTCAATAATGATAGTATTTTCTATGATTTTTGCACTTCAAATTACCCCTTATCTTAAAAGACCCTTTATCATCAGCATGACTTTTTTGTATTCTAAACTGTAGAGAACCACAAAAGAAAATATTTGGAAAGTTTCGGGGAGATATGTTACATTTTCATGGTTGTATTTAGATTTTTGCATTTACCATAAATCATCACCTTGAGTGTAAAACAATCACTAACGGCAATGCACAAGAGGCCGTAATTCAGTCATAATGGGATCAGAGCTATTTGTCTGATGATGCTGTATACTTTTATGTAATTTCATGAAGAAACCCTCAACAGTTTCAAACCAGTAAGACGGACATGAAATTCTTTATAAGAAATAAATAAATGACTATAACTCTGTCAAACCTGATCTTGGGTTACGGTTGTTTTTCTCTGCACAATATGTGATAATGCATGCTTTATTTGAAATTTCATGAAGAAATATTATTGTTTTAAAGTTTCAAAGCGGAAAAAGAGATTGCCTTCAGAGATATGCAAAGGGTCATAATTTTATCAAAAGTGGAAGTAAGGGCTCATGAAGGGCTATTGTTGTCATCCTGGCGTCCGTGTCAGCGACCGTGTCGGCGTAATAGGATGTTTTGGTTAAAGATTTTTTAAGACCTATATGCCTTTTAATCCATTGATGGATTTTTTTTTATACTTGCGCAGTAGTTACATATTGGTCCAAGGTTCTACAAAGTACCACCAGCACCCTACTTAGTGACCTTGAAGTCAAGGTCATGGACCTAGTAATTAGGTTTTTAGCTCACCTGAGCCAGCGGCTCCGGGGCAACTTATAGGATGGTAAGGCTTCATCGTCCGTCAGTCGTCCATCCGTCAATATTTTCAAACGACTTCTCCTCTTAAACCGCTAGGCCGATAGTAATCAAATTTCATATAGAGCATCTAGGGGCGGTGGAACAAAAAATGTTCAAACAGTGCTGGTCATATGACCAACATGGCCGCCACCCCCATACATAATAGAAACCTTTAAAAATCTTTTTCTCCAGAACCAATAGGCCGAGGATCTTGTAACTCGGTATGTAGCATTGGGTACGGGAGTACTACCAAGATTGTTCAAATTATGACCTTGGTATAACCTAGACCGTAGTAACGGTAAGGTCAAACTTTCTTTCTGTAGCTTTTATATGGGAAAATGCTAGAACATAAAATTTCTTTGAAACTTTGAAGGATGTTGACCTGAAATTGGTATATACAGTCATCTTATTGAGTGCATGAAAATTTGTGCGTACAAGAGGTCAAGGTCATTCTTTGACCTTTGATCCTGGTCTCTCATACATTTCACACATCTCCTCAAAAGCCACTGGGCCAATTGTAACCAAATTTCATGTAAAGCCTCTAGGGGACGGGAAAAGAAAATTTGTTCAAACGGTCTGGGTCACATGACCAACATGGCCGCCACGTCCATATATGGTAAAAACCTTTAAAAATCTTCTTCTTCAGAACCAACAGGCAGACGGCCTTGAAACTTGGTATGTGGAATCAAGTATACAAGTACTACTTAGATTGTTCAAATTATTGGGTTGACCTTAACGTTTTTACGCTGAGGTCAAATTTGCTTCTTAGTAGCTTTTATATGGGAGTACCACCCCACCTGTTTCAGTGACCTTGAGGTCAAGGTCATACCTAGGATTCATTGTTGGGTTAAAGTTTTCCAAGGACATACTTTTTCATAATGCTTGGCTGCATCTACTGTTATACTTGCACTTATATTAGAAACCGGTTTAAGTTTTTACAAAATACTAGCCAATCCATTGGATGACCTTGAAGTCAAGGTCTTTCGTTTTTTTATGTGATAAGCAAGTCACTATCAGGCGAATTATCCTGTACAAGGTCAAGTCTTGTCTTTGCATATCCTCTTATGATGCATTGTATTTGTTAAGGTACAAGGATCAAAGTCTTACTGATATTTTGCATGTGGGCAGAGGCTGCCAGATTTGGTCCTGAGTCAGGCAGATGACGAGGCAGGCAGATAATATTAAAGAATGGATGGGGATAGACTTTGCTAGCACAACTAGGGCAGCTGGAGACAGGACGAGATAAAAAGGGGTTGTTGTTAAATTATCTGTGATGCTCCGAAAACCTAGCAAGGTTATAGAATAGACTAGACTTGTGAGATGATTCCACATGCAACTGGTGAAGTGTTGTTTCTCAAGAAGAGTTTTAGTCAATGGACAGCAAACAAATGTTGGCCAACAGGGTGTCCCTTTAGCTCTTTGTCCCTCAGGCCAAACAGAATAACACAAACTGTCATATAATGTGACCATTTTCCAGTTTTTAGGCACAGTCAGCAGATCTTCTCAAAAGTAGCCAGCATAGGGGTTGGTTGTTCAAATTCCCATAAGGCTGTTCTCAAGGAGGCTGAAGAGAATATCATACCTTGCACCTCCGCATCTGGCCGGGCCGGGTTGCGCAATCGGTAGGGCACCTGACTCGTAAGTCAGAGGTCCTGGGTTCGAATCCCCGTCTGGCCACATACTTTCGTTTCTCCTTCCTCTGATTCAAGAAGGGCAGTTGTCAGTTACTGGCGAAAGTATGTGCACTTAGTACTGGTTAACCGCTTAGGAGGTCTAAGCCTGCCCAGGAATAGTGTGGTTAGGTTAACTGACCGTCCCGACATGACCTTCGCTGTTTACCGTGGACGTTAAGCATCAAACCAACCAACCAACCAACCACCTCCGCATCTAGTCTGGGTACAGATCATATGTTCAATATATCTCCTGCAAGGAAACATAGAGTCGAATCTGACGGTCAACAGAGTAATATACAGATTCGACTGGAGCCAGGCTACTCCACATCCTATAGTGGAGGTATAGTTACATGTGCAGTTACTGTTGCAGATATAATTATCGCCAGAGTTATGGTAAAAGTGGAAGGATATTTAAATTTGCAGTTGCAGATAAAATTATCAACAGAGTTAGTTAAAATAAACATGTTTGCAATCTCCTCCTGTTATGGCATTTTTGTCCACAACTAAGGTGCTGAAGCTATTTTCATCTAGAGTATAACTCCAAACTTATTTAAGGTATTGTGTTGAAGCAGTAACTCTTTGCTGGGCATTAAAATATAGGTGTATCCGCTGTTGTCTTTTTATTGGTATACAATAAAAATTTGTGCCTGAGGTACATAATTGCATTTTGCCCATTTTGTGACCCCTTAAATTCACATAAAAAAGGAACCACAGGGCAGCCATGGCTATGGCTTTACATCAGTTTTCACTGGACCAACAGTTTCTGTGCCAGTGTATTACAGTATGCTGCTTTCTGAGAAACTTAATTTTTTTGGTGTAATTTTCTGATTTTTGACCCCTTATTGGGCCCTTCTGGATACAAAAATGCAATTACATTGATCCCCATCACCTAATTTTACGTGCCTTACATTTAGACTAATGATTACACTCACAAATAAGTAACGGATACTGGTTTATATCGAAAGCGTGTGTAACTTCGAGGCAATTTTGCTGAGTCAACCCCTTTAATGGCCCCTTATGGGAACACAATAAAAGTCACAAGGCACCCCATTGCCCTATTTTAAACCAATTAGTATTTGACTTACAGTTTCAAAGCCATTGTTATTGTAAGCACCGTTGAATTTTTTGTTTTGCAAAGAAATTCATGAGTTTTCATAGATTTCTATTTTTTAACCCCTTATTTTTGGACCCCTAAATGACCCCAAAATATTCCATAGCCCTAGTTTATATCTGTTAACTTCAAAAATATGTTTTCACAATATATTAAAGAGAAACCAATACCATGTTTTGCAGTTTTTTGAAGAATGTTTGTTATTTGAAGGAAAATAAGCCTTAAAAACCCCTTTCGGAGCCCCAAGAATGAATGTTAAGATGACCCCAGTACTGCCCCTTTTGATGTTTATAAATTTTGAATTAAAACTGATATTTTCACAACACTTGTACATGCAATAAATGTGGCCTTTCAATTGTTTAGGGAAATAAATAGGTGATTTTGTGCACTGTTGTGTTTCCTTGATTTTTTGATAGGGTATTGTTCGTTTCCATGGTTACGGTCCTAAGGAGGTAACTTCCCAAACATGTTTCTTCAGTTCATGATATTAGAGATCTCCTTCTATCATGCTGTCATGCATTTGTATATCAGAGTGACCGCGCGAACTGGCAGTACGCACTTGAAAAAGCTAAAAAAACAGGGATTTTCGATACCTCGATACCCCACCCCACATCAAGGGCTAAAATCAGTACCAAAGAACAAACAGATCTGGTTTATTTTTTTCACGTCACTCTTGTACTTTTCCATAGTTTTTCATTCAAAGCACTTCTAGACTAAAGGTAATGTGCTCCAAGATATATAAATGTTCAAAATTTGGTAATTTTCACTTTTTTTTTGGCTGTTTTTTTTGGCATAATCTTTGGAGGCCGTTGCCATGGCAACGGACACACAACAGAACGAATCAACCTTCATTTAAATGTTTTTTGGTGACAACACACATACTGAGAAAGTTTGAGGAAAATCTGAGACTATGCGTGCCGAACCCCCATTGTAAACAGAGAATTGCTATTAATTATTAACAGTGCGACACAAATTTAATATCGCAATATTAGTGATTAATTTTTCTAACCACATTTTTGAATAACTCCTTTGTTTCATGGACCGAATCATATTCTGACTAGTTGGTCTCTTCTTCTCCAATATTTCAGTGTCTACATTTCTGCAGAATCCTCGCCTTTTTTCATCGTATTGTTGTTATATATTAAATGTGATGATCCACTGATGGGCTAAAAGACCTCCGCACAGACCAAGCCTGATGTCACTTGAATCAGAAGTCAATCAAAGGCGAGAGTTGGAGCCCAGTCAAGTCGCACATTCCCCTAAGACCCTCACCCCATCACAGACTGCTTCATTCACATGACGTAATTACATTGTATGGTTATACGAGAAGAAGTATAAATAAAGCAACCGAGGAAGTTTCTGATTCACTTACCTGTAGGATAATGGTAGGGACGGATAAAACTTCTTCTGTATCGCCCGCTAACTGTCATGTCAGCAAAAACATCAATGAGAGTTCTAACTTTAAAGTCTTGTTGTCTGTGTAAATGCCATGATCGTGTCTCAGAACGTCTTTTAGAGATAAAGGGTGGTTGGCTGGAAGCTGATATAAAGACAATAAATAAAGCACTTATGCGTAATTTAAGAATGATCAGATATACCAAATACGGCACTGGTAAATGTAATCAGGAGTCATGTTTTCATTGTTGTTGCATGGGAAAGCTCTGATAAGTGTGCTAAAAGCGCGTGCTTACCACAATCTTAGGTTATTTCACTTGAAAACATTTTAAGGTAAGTTTTAGAACTTTCGCTGATTAACTGGCTAAGTCATGAAATAAATTACCAAATGGTTTACAGAATGATAATCTGTAATGTTATCGATGGTCCGTGCACCCTGTGTCATCACTAACAAAATGGAGACAAGTTTAAAAATAAATCATATTCACAACTGGTATTATTTCTTTTACCTTTTCCGCCATTTTACGCCAACTACAGTGCGAAATAGGGCTAACTCCTGGTGCCTTTAACATTGACCGGTACGATGTTGTTAGAACTGCGACACCAGCCAACACCTACATTTTCATATTTGATGGTTTTCTTTTACAGTTTGACTAGAGTAGTAAAGCATTAAGATACAATCTCACCGTTCTCCTTGGACTTAGCTGTGCAATAATATACATGTATAATGAAGGTAACTAAAACGGACCACACCACACACACAAAAAAGAACGCCGAAGGAAGAAATGTGAGTATCAAAACTGGCAAAACGGACGGAAAACCACACTTCACTCAGTCCAAATAAAAAGTATAATCACACACTTAGTTCTAATGCATTTCCTGAAACGAGAAGGGGTTCGATCTGCGAAGTGGCCTTTTAACTTATTGATGAGACGTCATAGTAAAATGTAAGTAACGATTCGCATAACCAGAAAGCCTTACCCACCAGACATCGACAGAATAAAGGAAAAGTGCGAACGATTAAACGGAGCAGTACATCTTCGATAACAAAAACAACAATCTAAAACAAAAGAACTATACACAAATCACACCTGGTTAACTATGTTTTCAAGGATGTTACGGAACGGAAAAAAAGAACTGGTACGAAAACGAAACGAAAAAGAGGCATAGTTACCAAACGACCTGGGAATCACGTCATTTGGTAACTATGCCTCTTTTTCATTTCGTAACAGCTCTTTTTCGTTTTGTAACAGCCCTTGTATATACATAGTCAACTAGGGGTGTAAATACAATAGCACGAAGAGCAACAAAAATACATGAAAAACATAAAAAATATTTAGGAAAGGTCTAGTGCCAGTCGGCTGGTAATAGCCATTTAACGTTAAATTGCTACTGACAGCCGACTGATAGCAGCCATTTCACGACAAAATCGCTATTACCTGACAACTGGCAATAGCCATTTTAACGTGAAATCGCTATTGCCAGTTACTGGTATTTTTAGTATTTCCCCACTTTTTTTTAGTATAAGACGCTGCATCGCACTTAAAGTTTATAGCGAACACACGAAGTATGTTCGCTTTACTGTATCAGTTTTGGTCCTATACACTTACCCGTCTAAATGTAGTGGACACGAATTATGGAGGCTGTCATCTTGGAAAGCCGGATGTTCGAAAATTATCGCGAGACTAGCCACAAAGCAGAGCAGATGCTGTTACCAAAGTTTATGAAGCATAAAAAATCGTCTTACAATCATTCTATGGACATAAAATATTTCCCGCAACATGAATTCTCATTTATGTTGCATATGTGCATAAAAAGAAAAGATCAAACTTAAAATGTTTTTCGTTTGAGATAATTATCGTCTGCTACACCGGAACTAAGTTCCTGGGTAAAACCCGGTACCGTGGCGCGTCATGTTAATTGGAAATGACGGCGCACCCGAGAGCGCACCAGAGAGCCCATCTAAGTTAGAATGGAGTAGGAATGGTGTGTAAGGCCAGTGTTAAGAAAAACTTTGATGAAAGGCTGTTTTTCTATGACTTAGTTTAGTAAAATAATAACGATACAGCCTTTCCATCTATATTTTAGCATATTTCAATTATCTTTGGAACCGGAAAAAATGAAAATCTCATACAAAAACGAGGACTTTGATTTGGTAATCAAAGCAACCATCATGAGTAAACTTTAAACACAACATTATTAAAAACAATGATTACACCTGTTAGCAGAAGTATGTGTCTATGAGCTGCGGAATATTATGTTTGCGGAGAGAGGGTAGCAATATTGACTTCCGATAATAATATGTTGAAGGCAGTTGAATCCCTGTCTCTTAATGGTGCATATTGATGAGGAAAGCGTGGACTTCCACTGTCACAAGGCAGCTTTATATTTATCAGGGTTATCAACTTGTGACAACACAAGTAGGACACCTAAGGAAGACGAGTTTACATATGTTTTCATTCTGTCTGCACACCGAGCAAGTCTGCTGTGGTTCTCTTTTCATGGGCACTGCGGTTCGTTTTCCACATTTAAATACAGACTCTGACAATACACTGGAATAACTGTTCAAGCCCGTCTTAAGGATTGAGAAACCAGCATTAAACCCCCAAATTTTTGTGTGTGTGTGTTTGTGTTTTTACAGTTTGATGGTCTTGGGGTGTCTGTGTCTAGAAGTCTGTAATGTCTCCTGCAGTCCTCACGTGGCACATAGAATAGAGCTTATAGGCTGGAAAATCCATTCAACAACAACATCTTTCTTGAACCGGGACCAGATAATGCCTTGATGGCGAATGTGGGCCAGGAAAGTTAAGGACCCCACCTCCCTTTCCAGTTTTCTTTTCTACTATGCATTACTCCAAAGCATAACCCAATTGCTGATGCCCTTTCCTGCACAATGAGGCTCATGTCGCTCATGGGTATTGGCGGCTTAGCAACATCTTCAAAACAAATCAGTTAGCTGTTCTAAAATCCAGTTACCAGGATCGACACTAAGAACAATACAACAAAATACAATACAGCATAAAAACATCGGTACATACGAGTGATGTATTTTCTGACCATGACAGTGTATGGTTTACTTACATGTAGTATTATAACGTTCAAGTGAAACACCTTCAGAAGAAGCAACTCAGCCATCCTAAGGGCTATCTCTGCACCCCCTCCAACCCAGGACCAGGTCCCTAAGAAAAGTATTTGCCCCATCATTGGAGAAAACGCTCTCCCTCCATAGAAGACCCACCAGGAAGCAAAAAGGAAGTTATACAGGCTTTAACTTTAGCAAGAGTGGCGGAAAATATGAAGGTTCACCACACACCCCAACTGTATCATAGCACGAAGTTTATTTTGCCAGTTACTTGCGCCATTGAAAAACTGGTGTTTTTCACACCTTCGCTGTTAAAGTATCTGAATGAAGCAGGTCAGCCAACCCCGTCTCTGTGACCTCAAAACTGGGGCCAACGCCCAAAGGAAAGAATTTGCTCCCTTTAGGGCAAACTACCTCCCTTAAGGGCTGTCCCCTCCCCTCCCCCACCTCACTGCCAAGGCAAACAAGCAAGAAGTCACTTAAGTCAACTCCCCTATGTAAAAATGGCAGAAACCTGCGTACACAGCTAAAGTTGTCTTACCTTAATTGAGTTGACGTTACGCTCCGCTTCTCAAAACTACACTAACAGACGTAGCAATGTAAGAAGCTACAACCCGGATCCAGACCACCACATACTGGTGGGGCTGGGGATGTCGATATGTATTTGCGAAGGGAGGGGTTGTGGGGAGAGGGGTTGAAAATGGCATGATAAAGGATAAATTTGATGAGATTTTTTGATAAAGTCTTTTTTTTGCCTTGAAATATATGTTGTGATATCACATAAGAATCGCCTCGCCGAGGCGATTCTAATGAGATGTCACAACATAAATTTTAATCTAACCAGACCCAAGTGGCGGGGCTGAAGCCCCAAAGCCCACCCCCTGGATCCGGGGCTGAGCTACATAGGGCCCTGTACAGGTCTAGTGCCAAGGGTAGCACATCACCCCTTCAAAGATTTTCAAGGACCGTAAAGAGTGTGTTCGCATAAAGGCAGTGCCTTAATTTCATATTAGATGCATAGTAAGGAACTGGGGCGTTGTGCTGCTGCGGAGCCTCGATAACCCACTGGGTTAAGCACTGGCCTGCTAAGGTAGCGGTCTAGGTTAAATCCCGATGGAAGTGGATTTCTCTTCAATTGTTAACTGGGGTTCATTGCACACAAATTTTTATACCCCCGCTTTGAAAAAGTGGGGGGTATACTGGTTTACATCTGTCCGTCCGTCCGTCCTTCCGTCCCTCCGTCCTTCCGTCCGTCCTTCCGTCCGTTCTTTCCATACTTTGAATAATGCAGTTTTTCGTCAAAGATTTTTGTGCAACCATGCAAGCTAGAGTAGTCGTATTTGGTATGCAGGTTAATGACAACTAATTGTAGTGTGGGATTGAGAACCAGCCGTCTCCCGCATATGCATCCCTTTCTTTGTCTGATTTTCTTTCTCTCTTTACATTGAATACCCGGTAATGTAATTTCACAGCAACTCTTCAAGGTAGAATGTTCATATTTTGGTGTACAGATTGTAAACGACTTATTGTATAGTAGGATTCAATCCAGCTGTATCTAGCATATTCTTCCATGTATTTGTTTTATTTTCTTTCTGTCTTTACATTGAACCATGCAATTTTTCGTAAAAGATTTCACAGTGACCCTTCAAGGTAGAATGTTCATATTTGGTATACAGATTGATCACGACTTATTGTATTGTGGGATTGCAAACCAGCCATATCTGGCATGCTCCTCCCTGTATTTCTCCGATTTTCTTTCTCTCCATATTTTGAAGAATGACTTTTTTGTCAAAGGTTTCTAAGCAGCCATTGCAAGTTAGAAGAGGGATATTCTGTTTGCAGGTTGATGATAACTGTTGTATTGTGGGATTGAGAACCAGCCTTCTCCTGTTTATTCTTCTCGATATTTTTCCAGTTTTTCTTTATCTCCTTACTTAGAATAATGCATTTTTTCATGTTAAACTAATCTCTTCATTTGTATCATCCCAGCCCGACGATATGACACCTGTATCGATAACGCGTATGTCTCCTTACCTGTTGAAATCAATGATTCAGTTTGTATAGAAATTAATGTCAAAACAATTTTTGACAACTTAAATCATTTCTTTAACATATTGTGCCAAAATTGATTCTGATATGACCATAGAGCTCATTTTACGCTCTTTAAGTTGATGTAATTTTCATCAAAATAAGTATGTGCTTTCATTCTTCCAGGTGAAGTGGAATATAAGCTCATCGACTCCTATTTAGCATATATAAAAATTTGTCAAAACGCATGTTCCTAGACTTTGTCAGTAAAAACTTATTTTATTGTGTTTAATTTAATTTTTTTCCCTGATATTTTCTTAAAATTTGCATTGCATACTTTTCAAAGATATAAACAATTCCGAAATAAATTATCGTCAACATTCTTCCCTATTAACTTTAAAATACATTCCTAGCGCCTTCCGACTGCCGAATTCTTAGGCGTAAAATTTCTAAGTCCAACCTGATGTCGCACTATACATCGGGCCAGACAGAGTATGCGAAATGTTATTTGTTGTCAATGCGAAACTGCTTATATTGTCAATCCGGCGTTACAAGAAACACAGAAAATGTTAAGAAATGCAAAAAGAAAAAAAAAAAAAAAAAAAAAGATGAATATAAAAATAAATAAATAAGAATTACAAATAAGACAATAAGTACAAAATAAAGAAACAAAACTGCCGTATAACAAATGTGTAATATTTCATCTTACTTCTCTAGATAAACAAAATATTAATGACTAGATTATCTGCATTTTTTTTTCTTTCTTTCTTAACAGGTTGGTAAATTGCTGTATTAAAGATATTCGATAATGATGGTTTAATACAATTTAAACACTTTTGTTACTTAATTGCCATTTAATGGCTTCATTCTCAACGTAACTGACCAACTGTGAAAGATACATTATTAAGTTTACTCATTTTAAGGTCAGTTCGTATTTTGTTCATCTATCACATAATATTAAACGTAACTTAATGTTTTGTGTTTCCTCTGGCTTTATTTTCCATTCGTTAGACAATGTCGAAACCGGGACCGCTAGATCAGCCGGCCAGCGCTTAACCTACTGGGCTACCGGGAATCCTCCGTTTATTGAAACATGCTCGGAAATAAGACTTTTTAGAAGACTTGTGATTCAAATACAGGCATTCGACCAGGCTAAGCATGCTAAGGGAAATTATTATGGAAATATGCTTATATACAGAGTATTAGTGTGTTGCTGAAGATCCGCATGGAACTGTGTTGAAAGTAACCATTAAATTCTCGAAGACACTGGTTTACATATACGTTGATGATGACTATAGGACCATATAAATAAGTACTCGTACATTACAACATTCGCTCGCCGAAGACTCAGATCAGCCGTTGCAGTCTAGCAGTCTAGTCAGAGTATTCTCGGTTCGCATGAACAGTATGCGATTCCTGGACATTAAAAAAAGCGCAAAAAAGAAAAAAGAAAAGAAAACTCTGATCTTTCTGAAAAGTATGACGGCTGATCTGAGTATTTATAAAAAAAAAACGATAACCCTGGTCAGTCTACACAGAAGTGACGACTGCATTAATTTCTCATGAAAAGTCTGCGATCGTTGAAATTTAAAAAGCAGGAATGAAGACCCTGATCAGTTTTCACAAATTAACGACTGAATTGGATATTAAGTGTGCTCATAAAATTATGCCAGCAGTGAGTAGTCAAATCAGCCTGCACACCGAAACAGCAAAACCGCAGACTCAGATCAGTCATAAAAGAAGAGAAAGCTGATTTGAATATCTACTGTTCATATTAAAGTTGTAAACAGTGAGTTTTCAAATCAGCCTGCACCGCTAAAAAGCGAATGTGAATACCCTGAACAGTCTAAGCAGGTGTTCTGATAGAGAAATATTGCCGGGGGTCTGAAATGTTCAGGTGACCAGACCAATACCGAGAGGTGTCATAACTCATAAGGATCACTGATTATACAATATACAGTGTGAAAAGTGTCAAAATTTCATATTCCCTTGCATAATTTCTACTGATTTCTAACTGCATTCCCTTTTGAATGAAAAAAAATATATTTGAAATATAAGAATTGTGAAAAAAGTAAATGAATAAATAAAAAAATAGAACAAATAAATAAAATAAAAAATCATGACTCTCTTTGAACAAATTTCCATAAAATCATTTTTGTTGGAAAACAGTAACATGGTCTTAGATTATGAAGCGCATACTATAATGCTCAAATAAGCCTGCGTGTCTGCGCAAACATATCATAGTCTTTTCAATGCAGTGTGTTTAGATTTCTAAGGGTTCATAAATCCTTTTTGAGAAGAAAGAAAAAAAATCTAAAGGAAACCCCACCAGAAATGCGAAGTTGCGTATGCTGATCTGCATCTTCAGTGTTTGCACATGTCGTAACTTAGATTTTTACGCGACGATGATCATTATCATAAGCTTAAACCACATATCCCTATGTACACATTTGATTAATGAGTGAGATATATGGGTTTTACCGCACACCAGCACAAAAATGCTATTTCGCACCGAATACGTTTTATATGCATAAGGTCTGAAACGATTTTCGAACGCACAATTATAATTATTTATTACGTCAGCTTACATGTTCACACATTGTTGTCATGTCATAATTGTAGTTTGGCAATATATTACAAAAATGTACCTTATTTGTTGTTGTCTACTATTTATCAATTTATTCAGCGAGTTGGTTGAAGACTGAAAAAATGAGGTGAATCAAAAAAAAAAAAAAAAAAAAAAAATTTAACAACTTCAAATGATGGACTGGCCATAAGTGCGTATCATGGGTTTCCCGTTTATCAGTAACTAACATGAATCCAAGTTCTAGGATAGCTTCAGCAATTTTACCGGTTGTCAGTTATTCCCCGGTATTTGGGGTATAATAATAATGATAATAAAGATAATAATAATAATAAGCTACTTCACTTCGCACAAGAATCTGAGATAATATACTAAAAATTGATCAGAGGTGCTATATATTGAAAATCATAAATTCATTGCAAATTATTTTTCTTCTTCTTCTTCTAGTTCTTCTTCTTATTATTATTTTTATTACTATAATTATCATTATATAATACCACACATAATTTCAAAAGTATAACTACTGTAAACAAGAATTTAATCATACTGATTCATAATAAAATAAGAAAAATTAAATAAATTAATTTTTAAAAAATGTGAATAAATAAAAGGTGCGAGAAAAAAAAGTGTGTGTGTGTGTGTGTGTGTGGGGGGGGGGGAACTGATGTTAACGAAGTTGAATAGAGCTTTTCAAAACTGATAAATCAATATCCGATATTGGGTAGATGATCTTTACCTGTTCAATCACGGCTGTCGCGGTACCCTAATCTAAGGGATACAACTGCACTTACACTACAGACAGGTGTCTATACCTGTACGATTTACAGGTAACTTCCCTTGCATATGGTATGAAATAGTGTGGTTTGTCGTAACAAATTTCACAGCATCCTTTCAAGTTTGAATCTTCAAATTTGGTATACAGATGGATAAAGACTTATGTCTTGCATGTATTTATTATTTTTTCTATCTGTCTTTGTGAAATCATTTTATTCCGTATTACGCATACATAGAAAGGGATTTATTGATATTCGGTATACCTGTTGACAATGAGTTCTCTCTCTCTATACCTAATGTAACGAAAATAACACTATTTGATTAAAGCACTTAAGCGGGGGTATAGTCGGATTCTCCGACAGTTCTAGTATTATCCCCTCTGCTCGACAACTGAAATGCTATTGAAAGGGTCGCAAAACCGCAAGTGATTCATCTGTCTTATTACTGTAAAACTGATATAGGATTGGTATGCAAATCATACTAAAATAAGACCCGGTTTCCTTGACAAGTGGTTAACGGGCTGTTGGTCATTATCTCTGCTTTGGGTTCGAGCCTTGCTCGTGAAACGGATCAGCTCGAGGAAGGACATTTGATTTTCTGCGGGGGCTTCTGATTTCCCCTAACTTGCATACAAAAATCTCCGCTGGGTAGGGCAAAATACATCCGTTAGGATTTATAGTAGGAAACATCAGATGATTAAAAAGGTTATAAGTAACTGACACCTTCAGTACAAAGGAAACCATCGGCAAATCACGACACTTAAAAGCGGTCATTATAGGCATCTCAGCCTACGCATTTGCACAAACTGATTGGATGGCTCACTTTTACTCCGTATAGTCTACAAAATTAGCAAACTGTTGAAATCGTAACAGTGAAGACTCCGAAAAACAACAAAACAAAACAAAAAAACAAAAACAAAAAAAACCAAACAAACAAAAAAAAAAAAAACGCGGAGATGCACGTCTTATCCAACACAAGCAGTAAGATCACTTCTTAGTATCCTGTTATCTGTTGATGGAAAAAAATACACAAATCGTGACCACTCATTGACTGAAGCTCGAAAGATTGTAAAAATAGTGCAACTACAAAGCAATCAGTAATTCATGCTTGACATTGCAACAATAAATCCAAAGATAGAAGCTTGCTGATATCTAGAACGTGGCCTTCTTGGACCCCAAAAAAAAAATAGGAAACTGGCATTAACGTTTCTATTTGTTATTTGCGCAGCTCCCAGTCAACTGGCAATGGCGACTTTACGTTAAAATCGCTATTACAGTGGACTCGAGAGTATCGGATCAAGTTTAATAAAGCTGCTGTTTTGTTGTATGTGAATGCTAAAAGTATGTATTTTATGACATATAACAATTGCAAAATATCCCTTCTATCTATCCATGTCAAAATAGTTACGAAATTTATTCCTTTAAAGGCAGATAACCCATCCAGACTTACGGGAGAGTCTTACGACAGTAACGAATCAGGTGCGACAGTATCGGATCATATGATATTATTTTATAGGAGAGTTTCTCGGAGGCATTCTATCAACCGTCTTATCTTCAATAATTTTGCTACATGAACAAATGGACCTATTAAATTCTCAGAGAAGACTTTTACGGCATTTCAACGATATATTTCGTGTGTTCCTTCACCAGCAACGGTTATGTCTGTTAAATAAAAGTTAAATGTACACAAAAGTACGAGTATGTCAAAAATTCTTAACTCAGTAATCCCCTGCGCCCCATAGCTCGGAACTCTTCAAACAGTAAAGATCATAATCTGCCTTTGCAAACTGTCCACCCTGATAAGACCGTAGTGTCTGATCAGGATCAACAAATTTACGGCGATTTCCCGCCTTAACGATATTTCAGTACAATCAGTGTATAAACAGTACATGGTCATTCAACGAGTTCTCCGGCATTAATCTGAGTCTGGACAGTGTACAGATGTCCGTCCGTTGAACGCCAGTCATTATTGGGTTTACAACACACATGCAAGCTGAGTTCGAATGTTTCTTCACTGTTTAGCGGAAGGTTAGTTGCGCTACGCATAACCTTTATTATCATATACTAGCATGTGGGAAATGGGATGGGGGATGTTTTACGAAAAGGATGTTGTCTTAGTTTTATACTGATCTTCATTGAAAGAAGACACAGCAGCCACTCAGATAGTTGATTTATGACTTGTTTTCAGCGTCAGACCATACATCCAACAGGCAGTTTTCCAGCTGAGGCCTGTATTCCAGTTCAAATTATATAATGATCCGTTACTGTTGCACATCGGTGCCCCACTTTTCAAGTCTTTAGTGTCATCAAATACTGGGATATCAAAACAATAAGGACTGGCTGCAATTTTAGGGATGCCGGGACACATAACAAAGCAAAATTGGTTTCAAGCGCCTAATGATAAAATAGTTTAAATAACCGAAATCTATTTTAGGGTTAACGAGCAACAGGCAAAATGCAAGCGCCGATCAAGAGGGGCCAAGGTTTTCAACAACTCTGATTTGTTTCACAGCCGCAGATTTCGATCGAATTTTTCACCCTGCACTTTGCCACTGGTCTAACTTGATGAATGTAATAGAGTTGTAAAAAATATTTGCTTCATTTGTGAGAAAAATGGGTGATAACATACGAGTGATCCGATACTGTCGATGATCCGATACTGTCGAGTCCACTGTACCAGACGACTGGCAATAGCAATTTCAACGTTAAATGGCTATTACTAGTCAACTGGAAATAGCGATTTTAACGTAAAATTGCAATTGACAGTCAAATGGCAATAGCCACTCTGTTTATTTCATCATTTCACTGTTTTAATCCATAAAACAAACAGGAACCACAGTGATCAGCTATACGTGTGACCACAATGCTAGACAAACAAAAAATGTATTAAACTAGTCTTATGCCCGCGATCTTACACTCCCTTATGATACATTCCCAAAAGAAACAAGCAGGTGTTTGACCCGCGCACAGCATCAAACCTTATGATGAAACAATTTTGAGGACTTTTGCAACCAAAGCCAGCTTCAAAAGGAAAACTACATTTGAGCCTCGACACAACAAATCCAACTAAGTTGCACTTGCGCCAAACGAAGACTCAGACCAGCCTGGGCAGTTGCCTAATCTGAACAGACTCTTTGCTGGGGGAATTGAGGTAGTTTAGACCCATAGCTACCCTTTAAGTGCTCAGCGAAGTCTCAGGTATTCGCCCAGGCTGATCTGAGGCTTCGCTGGGCGCACAAACCACTTTGTTGCTTTTGTCATGTCGCGGCTCATTTGTACATTATGAGGCCACTGGGTCGTGTTTCTAGAAGTCTGCTTTTATCAGAGTTTTACTAACTTGTGCTACGAGCGCAGCTTCATATTGACTTTTATTATGTCTTTTATTTATGAGTAAGGTGATGAAAACCATTTCTATACCTGCTAAATATATGTGTATCCAAATGAAACATGAAAGCTGACAAAATAAATATTTTACAGACTTCATGCTTAGATTTGTTTTATATTTACACAAACAAGATAAAGACTGAAATGAAACTCACTGGAAAAATCCAAAGGGAAGTTTAATCTTAAGTAGAGACTATTGTCTATGGTATGAATCTTCGATGAACAAACTAAATGACTGTTTGCAAGAACACGTTTTCAGATATGACTCAAAGTGATTTTCAACAAACCTTTAGAAAGCTATGCATTACATTCTTGGAGAGTGTCTCACACTCGAAAATGACATTTTTAAGTTTATACTTATAATAACAAAAATATTCAAAACTGGATATCTATATATACCGTATTTCTTCGTTCTTTTCCTTTCCAAAAACATCCCACCCTCTAAAAACAGATCCGTCACAATCCCAAAAATCTATATCCGACCATAAGACGGATCTGGATTTTTCGGACTGTGTTTGAAGAGCAAATGCTTTTTCCCTTCCAAAACAATCCTAAAAGTCTAGATTCAGCTTCCCTTCCAAAGCAATTAAAAAAATCTAGATCCATCTTATTTTAAAAAATCGAAAAATCTAGCTCTGTTTCATAAGACGGATCTAGATTTTTCGATTGGTTTGGAAGAGAAAAACAAATTTTATAGTTAAATAACACAAAACTTATAACGGAATAAATACAGTAGGCGGTCGGCTAATACCGCCAAATACTGACAAACATCTAATAGTGCATACAATGTTTTTGAATGTTTGACGTCATTACATGCAGGTCTTGCAGGCACCGGTACAGTATAACATGTGACTCCGTAACGCACACGTACAGTTGAACCTGGCTCTGGCACACTGGAACAGTATAACATGTAGCTGTGCCAGTCACTTATACAGTATAACATGTAGCTCTGGTATTCACTAGTACAGTGTTACCTGTAGCTCTGGCAGTAACTGGTACAGTATAACAAGTGGCTCTCGCAGTCAGTGGTACAGCATTACATGTAGGTATGGCAGTCAGTGCAGTCACTGCTTCAGTATAACATGAACGTCTGACAGACACAGGCACAGTATTACATGTGGCTGTTGAATTCACAAGTGCAGTATAACATGTCAGTGGTCACTGGTACAGTACAACATACAGCTTTGCCAGTCACTGTTACAGTTTAACGTGGCTTTGGCAGTCACTGGTACAGAATTACATATAAATCTGACTGTCACTGGTACAGTATTGCATGTGGTCCTGGCACTCACTGGTTCAGTAATACTATCTTATAGTTTTTCATGTGATTCTTACAGTCACTACTACAAAAATACATGTATTATAATACATCAGCAGATATGGCAGTCACTGGTTCTGTATAATATGCAGATTTATATGTCACTGGAGCAGTATTACATGTACATGCAGCCCTTGCAGTCTGTGGTAAGAATAACGTGCACAGCTCTTATAGTTTGTGGTAAGAATCACCTGCACAGCTCTGGCAGTCAGTAGTACTGAAGTACCTGATCTCTCAGAATCACTCTTGCAGTATACAGGCATCTCTGGCAGTTACTGGTACAGTACTACATTCAGCTCTGGCAATTGGGTTTATAATATGAATGTAGATCTGGCAGTCACTGGTACAGTAATGAATTTATATTTGGCTGTATTCGGGACGGGTCTACATGCATCTCTGACAGTCGAAGGTACATGTTTTATGCAGTAACGGAAGTCAGTGTTACAATGTTACATGTACATGTGGCTCAGGAAAGAAAGTTATACAGTATTACATGCAGTAATGACAGTCAGTGGTGCAGTATGACATATAGCTCTGGCAGTCACTGATACAGTAGTTACTGCAGCTCCCGTAGTTATTAAAACAGTATAGGCTGCAGCTCTGTCATTCACTGTACAACATTGCGTACGTCTCTTGGAGTCTATGCTACAGTAGTAGATGTAGCTTTTCAGTCAATGTAACTGTTATAGTATTAGAAGTAGTGCTTGCAGTCACGGTTTCGGTATTACATATAGTACTGGCAGTCAGTGCTACAGTGTTGTAGGTAGCATTAGCAGTCAGTGTTTCAGTATTGATGTAGTTCCGACAGGCTGTGTTACAGTATAACATGTATCTCTAGCAGTCACTGGGACAGTACAACCTGTAGCTGTGACAGCAAATGTTATTGTATTACTGTCGTAGGTTGGATCATATCGGGCAGAGCTGGTGCATCATTGCTATGATGCCACTGCTCTATCCTATATGATCAGGAGAGAAGTTGTAAATAGCGTCGTAAGTTTTGGTCCTGACATATCATGATGCGTTCCATTTACCGTCTTAAACATCTTGGTCATAAACTATTCTTACAAAATGAGCAAATCCTCCTTTTAAAAGCCCTGAACAGTCCATTACCCTTTAAATAGCCCTTATGGCAATTCTGGCCTTCCGTCAAGCGCATTTCTCACCTGTGTTAATGTTTTCTTTTCAACACATGGTTCATTTCAATTGTCGAGCTATGAAGTTTTATACTTCATAGTACATGTATTTGCCGTATAGAGCTTTGTAAAATATATTAATATATATTTTCAGCCATGTTGTCATGATGTATGATTAAAATGTGAAACCGTCCGTCTGTCTATCTTGTGTCCTAATACCACGAGAACCCTCGACTACGACATTGGTGGCCAGTGTGGGGGGATTATTCTGCCATCTCTTTCTATTTTGCCATCTTGGTTGCCGCTGGATTTGTTTCATCTATTGTTCTAGCGAATTTAATTTCGTCAGAAGCATAGTGAGTTTATCATCATCTTTATTTTCCCCAGTTTTTTGTTCTTCACTTCGAATGGGCTGGTGTTGGACTCCACTGCTGACTTTCATTTCATGCTCCTCTGCTCTTACAGCTTTCCTTAGATCTTCAAAATTTTTCAATGTTTCAAATTTTGTTCGTGTCGCGTTCTTCAATCTCTCATTCCTTAGGTACTTCCAAAATTTGTTTCTCAACATGCCATCGGTTTCTTCCTTTCTAACATGGCCTTTCATGACCGCCTTTTGTAGTATTTCTTCTAGGCGTAGGACCCAAGCTGTAACAGTCTCATCATGCTTCTGTGCTGCAGTATAGAACTTCTGCAGCACACTTTCGCCGGTGGCTACATTGCCGAAGACACCTTCCAGTCTGTTTAATATGTCTTCATTACTCGCATCTGTTCCGAGTGGCAGCAGAACTCGTTTAGCTTGGCCACGCAAACTTTTCCTTATGGCCTGACCGATAGCTTCTTTCGTATACATGCCATCCTTTTGCACACAGGTGACTTCGTACTTCCATTCCTCATAGGTGGCTTCTGTTTTGGACTTTGGATCCTCTCCTGAGAAAACGGTGAACTTTGGAAAAATGTAACTTGGGTCTTTGTTCATTGTTTCATATTCCTTTTCTGTTTTCTCTTGACTTTCGGTTGACCTTTCTTTGCTGTCTGTACTATCACATATTGGTAACTTTGTCTCCATAACTTTAACACTGTCATCCCTAACTGATGATGCAGCAATTTCTTTTGGTTTTTCTGTGTTTCTCCCGGATTCTTTTGTACCTTCCTCAGTCTTCTTTTCCGAAACTGTCGTTTGCTCTATCCTGGTAAACCCAAGCTGTTTTAAAGCTGTCTCTTTCTTCTCTATTTCTTTCTCTTTTTCTTGGAGCTGTTTGGGCTTCTCTTCTAACTCTTTTTCTTTGCGTTTCAACCCCTCCACAATTGGGTCAATTGCTTCTTCTTGTTTACGTTTCTCTTCCTGGGTTAGTATCCAACTCTGTCTTTCTTTAAGTTCCTTTTCTCGTCTTCTGACTTCCTATTCCATGGCTTGCACACACGCCTCGTATCTATTTCTTTTATCAACTATTTCATCCGGGATCTTTGGATTGGCATTTTCGCTACTCATGCTTTTCTCCTCTATTATATTTGAGGCATGTTCCACTTTATATGGATTCAGATCATGAAAAGTTGAAGTTAACGGTGGGTACCGTACTCTTAAATAATCTATAGGCTCTTTGCCTTTAAGGGAATCAAGGGTATCTATATTTCTACCAATTCCTCTTTTCTCTCCTTTATAGGTATCTCCCAGTCTCAAATCATAATCTGGATTTGGTCTGTCTTGTTGATATTCAGTCTTTACTGCACTAGACGGTATGTTTTGTTTTCTTGGACCACTTGGACATCTGTCTCCTTTTATTTCTCTCTCCCCTAATAACTCTTTGGCAGCTACTTTCTGTGACACTGAAAACTGTGTCCTTCTTCTGTCTTCAGTAACTTCATCTCTTGGCCGGAATAGTTGCTCTGTGCCACTTCTATCTTCTAACACAACTTTTTCTTTCTTTCTTGCACCGAAAAGCTCAATACCACTTCTATCTTCTAACACAACTTTTTCTTTCTTTCGTGCACCGGACAGCTGCTGGCGTAACTTGCTTCTTTCTCTCTCTTCTTTCAAAAGGGCAAACTTTCTATCCAATATCTCTATTTTCTGATCCATTGTTTGATTCAATTGACTGGGAGTACTGTGTAATCTTGGCGGCTCTAGATACATTCCCTCCGTGTCATTGCTGGTAGGTTGTATCCTATCTCTCGCAGCATCCGCTACTTGAGCATTTGGCCCATCATATTCTGTTACATCCGGCCCTTCGTTTTCAGTATTACTTCTCTCTCCAAGTTCAGAAGCATTTTGTGTAACTTGTCGACTGCCATCTCCGGTAGCATTTAGGGTAAGCAGTTAGTCCAAATCCTCTTCTGTTTCACCCTCATAACTTCTCTGTTGTGGCGTTTGAGGTTCTTGATGCTCAATGTTTCCTCTTCTTTTTGTCACCTGTCTTACATACTCTTGCCTTTGAGTCTGAAATTTTCTCATTTCTTCTTCAAATATCCGGCGTCTCTCTTCTTCATCTCTTCTCATATCTCTAGCAAGGTTCCTAAGCTCTCCTTCACTTGGCGTGAGTCCTAAGTTAGCCATTTCAAAATATCCGATTCAAGCGCCTACTAATGTCTACCTAACTCTCTATGATCCGTGATTCTCTTTGTTATGGTATTATATGTCAATGCAAAATAGCAAAGACGACACACCGTTTCTATATGTCAATGCAACAAAGCAAAGACCTATGGTATTGCTCTCAATACAAGACAGTTATTGCAAATGCCTTGTCAGGCATTAATTTTCTGAAAATAACAAGACGCGCAACTCAACTTATTGAGCAATCGTGTCAATGCAGAAAAGCAAAGACGTCACACGTTTACTAGGAATGTCGATGCATCAACGCAAAGACTTAAAGTGATTGATCAGTTAAGTCGATGCAGTTAAGCAAAGACGTCGCAAGGTAGAGGAGTTGTGTCGATGCAATCAAGCAAGGGCTTTGAGCGATTGAACAGTTATGTCAATGCGGTTAAGCAAAGATGTTTTATTAAGGTTTAGGATTTGTGTCAGTGTAACTAAGCAAAGACTTTGAATAGTTGGCTGGATGTGTCGATGCAATTAAGCAAAGACGTAGTTGAGAGCTTGAGACGTTGCAGTTATGCAATGAAGCAAGGGCTTTGAGCGATAGATCAGTTATGTCAATGCAGTTAAGCAAAGACGTGGCAAGGTTGTGGATTTGCGTAAATTTCTGTGCTCTATGTTTAAAGCACCCATGCCTCTCTTCCTATCATGTAACCTATTCAGTGCCAGAATAAAATTTCATTTTTCATAACATGTTTCATATGTAAATAAATTTCATGATGAGTGTATTTGGCCTTGTTTACATATATCTATTTTGAAATTCACCCCCCCCCCCCCAAAAAAAAAAAAAAAAAAAAAAAAAAAAAAAACTGATATGAAATAGGGCTTCCCTGTCAAATGAAATTCTAAGTTCATCTAATGTTTGTTTTCTTAAATACACACTCACTCTTGATGTAACCTGAACTATTGTGATCTTTAAAATCAACTGGGTCTCTAAGGCAAGCAAATGTTTACATTAATGCATCGCGATGTGATCCTACAATTTCTAAAGATCTGAAATTAAACGGAAGCGCGCGAGCGAAATGTCGTATATCGCCATTGTTTCGTGTAATCTCGTGAGGTCTCGGATAACAAGACGTGCTGCGAGACCTGTCAATTTTTCAATCGGCAACTAAGTTTATTTTCCCGTCTGTCAGTAAATAAAGCGCCTATCAAACGCTGAAACCAGATTTTAATTGATTTCAAATATCCAGTAATTATTTTGATTATCTTCCGAAGATTTAAAACCTTACGGTTATAATTTTCTTATTTGTTGTTTTGCTCAAACGCAGGACTGCCTGCCGCAGGTCCATTTTGAACCCTGGGGCCATCATGTGAACAAACTTGATAAAGGACAACAAGGCAATGCATCAAACCAATTTTCAAGCATCTGAGCCAAGTGGTTCTGAAGAAGAAGATTTTTGAATACTTTTCTATGTAGTTCTATGGTTCTGGGGTGGGGCCATTTTAGACCCTGGTGTCATCGTTTGAACAAACTTGGTAAAAGACTCCTAGGCAAAGCTACATACCAAATTTCAACCATCTGAGCCAAGTTGTTCTGAAGAAGAAGATTTTTGAATATTTTTCTATATATTTCTATGGTTCAAACCTAGGACTCCCTGTTGCGGGACCATTTTGGACCCTAGGGCCACCATAAACTTGGTAAAGGACTACTTGGCAATGCTACATACCAAAGGACTTCTATGCTTAAGGCGTGAATTTTCCCCATGATTAAAAAATTATACGGATCACTGACTTCTGCTTTGCATTTATGACTATGACATGTAACTTGCATGACAAATGAATTTTCAAGTGTTTTTGTCTATGTAAAATACGTTAAACATACGTTGACGTTGACGTCAATGTTGAGATAAATTGTAAATTATCCTCAGACTGATCGTTGAAATAATGATTTATTGTATACATTTCACCCCTTTTTGACTCACAATACTTACAGAACAGACAGCAGTGGATAGTTTTGACCATATGTATGTGACCTTGACCTCATTTCAAGGTCATAGTACACAATATAATCCTTGAAGATCACAGTGCTACTGTTGACCATTCTTCTTCTTTGGCTTACTGAGTATCGTTCCCCCTCGTGACCCAGCATCTTACTCATATATATTGCGTACTTGCATCGCATAAGTCTGCTGCACGAAGGAAATGCTGGGTCACGGGGGGGAAAGTACTTGTATTTTAATTATAGTGAAGCGTTCTCTTTTGGCCGTTTTGACCGGAAGCAGAACTACGGTTTTGCATGTTTAAATGCCAATCAGGCGTAACAAGAAGAAAATCATTGTTTTGTATTGTGATATGTGTGTATTTAGCATGCATTTATGAGAAAAAATTATGGAATGAATGACTAATTTGAATATTTTCATTACCTCAAAGAATGAAGTATGCGAAAACCTTTAATTTAGGGTAGGTATGGTCAGACTGGATTATCTCCCCATGTCTTTCGGTCTGAATCACAAATAATCTGATTTCATACGGCTTACATATTTGTGGAAGCTCTGCTAAGATAAAATTGCACACTTTATACTTTTGAAAATTCGGACCTGTCGCGCAGGCCAAATGGGGAAAATCCTCGCCTTAATCATAGATGTCCTTTCAAGCATCTGAGCCTTTCATTTCTGAAGTAGAAGATTTTTTAAATATTTTTCTATGTATTTCTATGGTTAAAATCTGGGACTCCCTGCCCCGGGGCCATTTTGAACCATTTGAACAAACTTGGTAGAGGACTACTAGGCAATGCTACATAACATATTTCAAGCATCTGAGCCAAGCAGCTCTAGAGAAGAAGATTTTTAAGTGTTTTTTAGTTTCGAAACCAAAACCCCCTGCCCCAGGGCCATTTTGGATTCTGGGGCCACTATTTGAACAAAATTGGTAGAGGACTACTAGGCAATGCTACATACCAAATTTCAAGCATCTGAGCCAAGCAGTTCTGGAGTAGAAGATTGTTAAGTATTTTTTAGTTTCGTACACAAGACTCCCTGCCCCGGGGCCATTTTGAACCATTTGAACAAACTTGATAGAGGACTACTAGGCAATGCTACATACCAAATTTCAAGCATCGGAGCCGAGTAGTTCTGGTGAAGAAGATTTTTATGTATTTTTTAGTTTCGAACACAAGACCCCCTGCCCCAGGGCCATTTTGGATTCTGGGGCCACCATTTGAACAAAATTGGTAGAAGACTACTAGGCAATGCTACATACCAAATTTCAAGCATCTGAGCCAAGTAGTTCTGGAGTAGAAGATTGTTAAGTATTTTTAGTTTCGTACACAATACCCCTGCCCCAGGGCCATTTTGGACCCTGGGGTCACCATTTGAACAAACTTGGGAGAGGACCACTAGGCAATGCTAAATACCAAATTTCAAGTATCGGAGCCGAGTTGTTCTGGTGAAGAAGATTTTAATGTATTTTTCAGTTTTGAATCCAAGACCCCATGCCCCAGGGCCATTTTGGACCCTGAGGCCACCATTTGAACAAACGTGGTAGAGGACAACTAGGCAATGCTACATACTAAATTTCAAGCATCTGCGCCAAGCAGTTCTGGAGTAGAAGATTTTTAAGTATTTTTTAGTTTTTAACCCAAGACCCTCTGCCCCAGGGCCATATTGGACCCTGGGGCTACCATTTGAACAAACTTGGTAGAGGACCACTAGGCAATGCTACATATCAAATTTCAAGCATCTGTGCCAAGCAGTTCTGCAGAAGAAGATTTTTAAGTATTTTTTAATTTCGAACCCAAGACCCCCTGGCCCAGGGCCATTTTGGACCTGGGGCCACCATTTTAACAAACTTGGCAGACGACCGTTAGACAATTCTTCATACCAAATATCAAAGCCCTAGGCCTAGCGGTTTCAGAGAAGATGTCATTAAAAGCAAATTGTTGACAACACACGACGGAAGACGGACGACGCACGACGGACACTGGGTGATCACAATAGCTCACCCTGAGCCTATGGCTCAGATGAGCTAAAAATAAAATAATAAGAAAACAAAATGCTTGGTGGTACAAGATGGTTGAGAGCCAAGGATGGTGATGGCAATATTGCTCACGGCTTGAATCATGTTTTCATTACACCTGACCTCACCAAAGATGAGCGTGATAAGAACAAAAACTTCCGTACTGGGCTTGGTAAAAGGAGGGAAGAGAATAACTCAAACCTGGTCATCTATAGGGGAGAAATAGTTGTCAGGAGAGAGCTTAACAGCAGAGGGGCTCGTGGTGGACGGGGAAACGGGTATGTTCTCCGGTCAGCCCGGTCAGATTAAAGACTAGTAAAGATATTGTAATAAGAGTTAATAGGGTTCCTGTTTTAAGAGTTGATACTTTTCCAATTTGAGTTAATTTTGAGAGTTGTTTGTTTGACAAAGAGCAATATGTTCAGCCTTGTGCTAGGATTTGTCCTGATTTGCATACAGAAGCTTGTGACTCTAGTCTAACCCCAAGTTATAGTCTGAAACAATCTCACAGTGAAACTTTGGTTGACAGAAGTACCGCCTTTGAACGGTCAGCAAAAGATTACTTGGGGGTGCTTAAACATGTTTTACTGGGCCCAAACCTCGCCCTCTGCTTCTGCAGTGGTTTGAAATATTTAGTTAGCTGTTTGGTCCGCATGAAGGTTTCCTAACTCATCAATGAAACATCACCGGAAACAAACAAATCACGGATAAGGCCTTTGATGAATCAGAGATGAGAACTCAACGGAAAGAATGTATTGCGACACCAGGAGACTCCTGGGAAGTCAGACACCACCACTGAAATACCGGAGCAAATGAAAACTATCAGTTGATCCCCGAATCACCAAGCAACAGACAAGGCAAACTCCGGCCCCAACCATCTAAATTAAGTAGCTTTATGTCGGGCTCATCATTGAGTCTGATGCCTGACCAACCGACGTGCATTTAAAGAAGGAAGCGAAGTGGTTAACATAATTGGATTAACCACTAAACATGCAGACTGTATTTCTATCAGAGAGTCTAGTCAGAATCTTAAATGCCGGATAAACTTTAAACGCCAATACACAGACTACTATCAAGAATTGTGTCTTTAATACTAGTCAGAGTGATTCTAGTCAAACTCCTAGTCAAAAGCTTACTTGCAACATTTTAACTGTAAATGACTATATTTGTTTAGGGACTGGTGTTGTTAGTTCTACAAACAGTAAAATGTTCCTAGCCAGTCATCTGGTCAGCAACTTAACAGCAGCAACAGTTCAAATGCCAATCCAAAGAATAATGAGGAAAAAGAAGCAGGTGTACCAACCCAAGGAAATGAGCCATCCCAAGACAGTTCTGTAACTGGAAATTGTACTGTAACGGAAGTCGGAAGTAATAGCTGACAAAGTCAAATGTTTCTACACCAATGCGGACCAGCTAAGGAACAAGTTAGATGAACTGAAAATACAAATTTCTGTTGAAGGACCTGATTTTATATTTGTTACTGAAGTATTACCAAAGTAGACACGGACATAAATTGTTCATCTGTGTTGTACCAGATTGATGGATATCCAGCATTTCCTAGTTCGGACGGAGGAAGGGGTTTTATTATCTATGCGAAATCTGACTTGAATGTATCTCCAAATTCTCAAATAAATTCGTTGTATAACGATGCGTCATGGTGTGACTGGCTTGTTAATAAAGAAACTGTACTGTACAGAGCTATTTATAGGAGCCCGTGAGCAGATGAATCATGTGTTACTATAGATAGATTGTTGAATGAAGCTTCCCTAAACGGCCACAGATTACTTGTATCAGGAGACTTCAATATGAAGGATATTAATTGAGAAAATTACAGTACATGTCATAACGAAAATCATTATAAGTGTGAATTTATTGAATGTTTACGTGACAGTTTTCTTTTTCATCATATATCTGAGCCTACGCGATTCAGAGAAAACCAAACCCCACATATATTGGACCTTATGATTACAAATGACCAGCAAAACAATGAGGACATAAATATTTTATCATCCGTTAGAGTTAGTGACCATGATCTCCATAAATTTGACTTTGTATTCTCATTTAAAGAATTACATAATGGTAAACTGAAGGTTAAATATGGCAGATATGATTTTATATCCTTCACAAATGAATGGGACAATATTGACTGGAAAGAGAAGTTTACAGGACACAACGTTGATGGAATGTGATCAATTTTTGTTGAACAATACCAGGAAAGTGTGAATAAACCCGTCCCAAAATATATACCCAAGAAAGGGTGTATAAACCGAAACCATTATGGATGACAGCAGGAACCTGGAATAGTATAAGAAATAAAAGACATGCGTGGTCACAGTATCGTGCTACTAAAAGGCCGGCAGACTTTGAACGCTACAAACGAAATAAATCAAATGAGGATATTCGCAGTGCTAAAAGGAACTTTGAAAAGAAAATTTCAAAGAAAAAAGAAAGAAAGCAAACACTTTTGGGAGTATGTCAACCGTAAAGTGAAATTACAAAGCCATCTCACAAATCTGCAAACACCTGACTCGTCATTGACTTGCTCTGATCAGGAAAAGGCAGAGGTTTTAAATGACTACTTTTCTGAGGTATTTACACGTGAAAACCTTTATGACATACCTGATATTACCAATGAAGAGTTTGATACCCCATTGGACAGTATTAACATTGATATAGCATCTGTAGAGAAAGTATTGAACGGACTTGATAGAGGAAAATCTATGGGGCCCGATGAATTAAGTCCATTACTATTAAGAACTATATTGTTTTCTCACTGCCGTTAAAGCTCATATTTTAAGAGTCTATCGGATCTGGCAGGATCCCAGAAGTATGGAAAGATGCACGTGTCACTCCTATATTTAAGAAGGGTCAAAAGTCGAATCCTAGAAATTATCGTCCAGTTAGCCTGACGTCAGTGGCTTGCAAATGTTTAAAGAAGATTGTAAGAGCATCTGTCATAGAGCATTTAGATATATCTAGTGCACAATTTGGCTTTGGATCTGGACGATCATGTGTTTTGCAGTTAATTGACGTAATGGAGGACTGGTCAAATTTGGTAGAGAGAACGATGAAAACTGGGTAACTATATATCTAGATTTCGCAAAAGCGTTCGATAGTGTTCCACATCAAAAACTACTTAATGTTGGATAGGAGGTCAGTGACTCTCCTGGATTAGAGACTTCCTTACCGGACGAAGGCAGTATGGAGCCGTCAAGGGAGAATCATCATCATGGCAAAATGAAATCAGCGGTGTGCCTCAGGGCAGCGTCCACGGACCTGTGTTGTTTATCATATGCATTAATGACTTGCCTGAATAGCACAGTTAAGTTCTTCGCGGATGATACAAGTAAAAAGTATGCAAAGACCAGGAACTGAAACAATCGCGGATGATACAAAGCTGTACAACTCTGAGAGTAATGCGGACATACTTCAGCAGGATTTGGATGCATTATTTGTATTGTCTGAACTCTGGCAACTCCGTTTCAATGTTAAAAAATGTAAGTCTATTTATTTTGGTCGAAATAATCAAGAGTAACAGTATACATTGCATTTTGAGGACTTTGATTCAGATGTTGAAGAAAAAGACCTTGGTGTGATTTTCCAAAGGGACCTGAAATTTAGCAGTCATATTGCTTCAAAAGTCAATAAAGCAAATAGCATATTATCGTTGATCATCAGAACTTTTGACTTCATCGAACAAGACTCCTTTGTTCTTTTATATAAAGCTCTTGTGCGACCACATGTTGAATATAGGAATACAATTGTTCCCATTTTTGTGTTAGGACATAAATAGTGTTGAAAATATTAAAAAAACGAGCGACTAGACTAAGGCTGGCCCATGTTACTACTTCTATATGTACTCTCTGCTCTTGAAGGAACGTTTTAGAATTTCAATTATCCCCCAATTAAAGGACCTTACATGCACCGAAAGACTGAAAAAATTAAAGTTATCAAATCTAGCTTATCGTAGGAGGAGAGGAGATGTGCTGCAAACATTTAAGATTATAAACGGCACGGAAGATATACTTCAGAATGATTCCTCAGAGTTACCACAAATTCTAGTACACGTGGACATAACTTTAAGCTTGATAAACCCCGTTGTAAAACATCATTCAGACTACAGCACTTTTCTCTAAGAATTGTCAATGATTGGAATGCTGTGCCATCATTTGTCATTAATGCCAAGGATGTGAAAGATTTTAAATCAAAGTTAGACCTCCACTGGAGCCATGAAGTGATGTTTGAATACGAACCATGCCCATTTAGTCGCATCACACACGTGGCGTGTTCTCTTGCTTGGCTGGTTGATTATTCAGTTGTTTAACACCAGAAATGAGCTTTAATATGACTTAGTGCTAAAAGATGTTTTTAAACAACGAATAAATTTTGGAATGCAAGGCGTGGCACCAAATTTAAAGAGTAACTACACTTCAGGAACTGACTGAATCAGATCCCAAACCCTATCCCCAACATCAAACCTGCGAATATATCTGAGCTAGTTTCTGATGTCAAACAAATCTGACTGACTGAGAATAAAGGCAACAAAACTTTTCAATGTCAGTAATTTACTTATTTATTTGGGCAAAAACGTGTACAATATAAACAAGGCCTATAATCGGCCATGTCGGTCCAAAGAAGCTATACACAGTATGAAAATAGCAAAGAACCTGATCAGCCTACACATCTATGTGCATCTTAGTGCTGTAGCCAAACAAAGCATGCATAGAACTGCAAAGATTCTGATACGTCTACGCAGCAATGTCTATATTAGTGTTGTAGTCTGATCAGAGTCTTTACTACTTACACAAGCTAGCTCAACAAAACAGGAATATAACCAAACACTCGGATCAGTCTACGCAACCATGTGTATGTAAGTGTTGTAGTCTGATCAGATTTTCCATCATTTCCAAAATAATAAAAAAAACTCTAACAAGTCTACGTTACATGGAAGTGCTGTAGTCTGATCAGAGTCTTCTTATTTACATAAGCTAGAGCAACACATCATGTATAAATAGTAAAACTCTTATCAGTCTACGCAACCATGTGTATGTAAGTGATGTAGTCTGATCACAGTCTTCTGTACTTACACAAGCTAGGACATAAAAACACGTATAAATAGCAATCGGTTTGACGTCATACGGGCATCATATGCCCGCTTAATATAGTTAAGCCCCGATGACAGGCTTTCTTATGACACGACTAAGTTAATAAATGAATTGAAGAAAAGAAAGGTAGAATAAATAAAAAAATATTGTAAACAAACAGAAGTTATTGTAATATAACAAAGGATAAAAATTGTAAGAAAGAAAATAAAAGAAGAGAAAAAAGGGGAAAGAAAGTAGAAGAAGACAGTATAATACTCTTCGTCAAAATTTAAGAATAATTTAAATGTAAATAAAACGAGGTTATTTTAAATAATGATGGTTTAATCATAGTTTTCAGTATCAGAGTAAAATGAATTCTATCATATACACTTACGCTTAAGTATTGTAAAAACCCTAAAGTTAAGTTGAATCTTACCCAGATAGCATGCCTACGTTGGGCCAACGTTGGCTTAAGGTGGTCAGTTTGGTTGGGCAAACGTTGGGCCATGTCACTCTGCTCATCGGGCGAACGTTACGCCAAAATGTTGGCTCAACGTTCGCCCAACGTTGTAAGTTTTTTTCAAACAACGTTGGGCGAACGTTGCGACAACCTGTATGGCTTACAATCAGCCACACAAAAATTTCGCTTTGGGCCAAGTTGTGCCACCTTAAACAAACATATGCTTTCAAACTCCTCCCTCTCTGCGAAGCATCCAGTAAAAGTAACTTATTGCATGCCTACAAAGAAGAGTCAGCGATTTAAGGTAGACGAATACTGAATAGAAATATTGGCGGGGCATTCAAACCATTATACCGTCTAAATAACCCAAAGAGCTATAAAACATTTGGATAAGAAAAAAACAATTTTCACCGTTTTGTTTTCCTAATAAACAATATTTTGTATTTCTACATATTATTTTTAAACATTTTCCATTAAAATTCATATCTCTAGCACATGAATGCACTTTCATTTCAGCAAATCATATAATCTGTAATATATGATATTTGAAACAAACTGATAACACAAAATTGCAGTTTTCTTGTTAATAAGTATATTTTTACATTCTTTGAAAAAATGCAAGAAAACTGAATTTCATGAAAAACGTCATGAAAAATATTATCAATCGATGGGGCATGCTTATGCGTATTATTTTAGTAAAACATACGTCGTATGTTAAAGAATAAAACAAAAAAACAAACATTTCACCGTTTCGTTTCCTAGAAAAACAATGTTGAAGTTCAAAATATCCCCAAAACAGACTGCCCAAATTCTGCACTTGCTGCAAGCACAGCCGGTCCTTGCCCTATTATTTATTTTCCTGTTATTCGGTTCTACCATAGAGTAATGTCGACAAAATTGCGCAGATGGAATGGAAACTTTGAAGATCTTGATCATTCTGGTTCCTAAGGAACAGTCTGATCTCAGTTTCCACTGTTTGTACAGACCTATGTGCCCGAAAACTTAGGATCTTTACGGTAGATATTGTAAGTGTATATTATAACTGTATTTACTCCACAGTTAGTTGATTTGATGATGAACAATAACTCTGTTTGTTTTTTAAACAAGCAAGAACAGAGTTCTTCCGGGATCGTCCTCCTTAAACGTATAATGATTTTAACTGCAATCCCAAATACACAAGTCTGCGAATTTCTGATCATTTTGTGCGGTTTTCATATACTTTATGACTAAATTCAGCCTGCGCATATACACTTTCTTATCATATTATTCCCTCTTCGTGTACACATTCAATCCTCCTGATGCATCCTCGTTAATCAAATGTGAAGCTACATTTCATCTTGCGCAGTTGTACAGGCTGATTTGAGTACATATACATAAGATCAATTTTCGTGCGAAGACATTCAGGCTTAACTGTATTAAGCTAAATTCACAAAAAAATCAAATAAAATCTTCTTGAATTGAAGTATTGAATGTTGCTGAATGTTATGACTGAGCGATCATTTATATACTATGCAACATATATTTAGCAAATTTTTATATTTTGCAATTTTTCTGATTACTGAAGAGTAACATTGACCGAAATTAAATTGAATTGAAAGGAACCGTATTTCGGGCTTAAGATACCATGGGATTACAGAAGCCATCTTTAAAAACGATATTGGGGAAAAGCGATAAGCGCGGAAGGGGTCATTAGCCGAAATTCGCACCCATTGAAAAGCAACATGAAAATGCTAAGCATGTGGTTTTTTGTACGGTATTTCTCAACATTTTCATCCTCAGTTTTCTTGTCAAAGCTATTGATTGTGTAAAAGATATGGTTAAGCTTAACAACTGATGAAGCTTCGCATGCGCCATTGACGTTAAAACGTGTTAATTCTGTCCAGTGTGCAGGGATTCACGGGTGCTTCAGTTCAATGCAGAATCAAAACCCGAGAAAAAACAATAGGCTAAAATTAAAGGTCACACCATGATTAATTTAACTTTGAAATTTCTTCATTGAAGTGTAACGTAACTGTGAGAAAATGATGACGTTAGTCTGAGACATTTGACTTATGCTCAGTAACCGGGAAGAACTTTCTTTCTGAATTGTTTACATTATTATATTAGTAGCTACCGAACAATCATACACTCAAAAGGAATTCAAGAAATACCGATTAGAAACAAGTTTTTAAGACGATAACGAAAAATCAAGGGAAAACGTCAAAGTTTCGAACTTTGTAAACCTCATACTCGTAGCATATTCAAATGTTTTAGAGCGTTTTCCTTCATTTTAACAGCAAACCAGCCGCCTCCTTATGGTTGTGGCTTTTGTACATGATCATAAATGTGGTTCAGATACAATGGTCATAAAAACTGACGTCACGATAGTTCAAACGCTACAATTGAGCAATCTTAATTCTTTTACCTGCCTGTCCATCTCCAACGATCGGCCTTTATATCTTTATGCAGAAAAATGACAATAAAATCCTAATATGGTGGATCTGACACATACAAAAAGATTGCTATATTTATTGTGCATAGTATAGTTTCCTATTCTAAGAACATAATATTTGCTCCTCAAAGCCCTAGTTATCAGAGAAGGGAACAAGGGTAAGAAAAAGCACGGATCCGTGCTCTCTCAGATAATGAGATAATGACCCAAGTAATTACTATCATGCTGTGTACATGCTCTTAGAGAATTGACCCCGACCGACCCGACTTACTGCTATATAAACTCGGGTTGCTCGGGGTATCAATTTCACATGTGTTTCTAATGAAACCGGTCGTATAATCCTCCGGTATACCAATAAATGATACAGAATTATGCAATTTCGCAGTAGTGCCCCAGATGTTGAAGATAACGCTGTTAACCGATTTTCTCTAGTTAAAAGTAAAACATAAATATCCCGCATCCTTATCTTGATATAAACAAGAAAATCGAAATCTTCGTTAAAAGTTATGTTGTTTAGGCCTTTTGAACAGATTTCTACGTTAAAATTTAAGCGTTTTGTAATAAAACAATTTTATAATGGCACGGGAACCAGCGAAACAGTACTCCCTGGCTTACAGCCTTTATAAAAAATAGTTCCAGTTGTACTGCAAACTTATTTTCGTACGATACCTCAAAAATATATCTTCAAACACACTGACTGTATTTAGAATAAAAGTAGACAAAACTTTATTATTGGATATGCGATTTTTAGTGTATTTTATGAGAGTGTTCTTTCAGCGGCGCACTAATACCGTGAATCAGGTTTCAGTAGCACTGCTGATAAAAATACTATAAGCTTGAATTACCTGTATTATTAACCGGGAACCATTTATTGGAAAAAGTAGTTCACAGAGTATGTTTAGCTGATACCTGCAGCGTCCAGATAATTAGGGGATGGCTAAAACATCTGGTCTGATTATCAGTTAGGCATAAATTTTAGGTTATTTTTCTCTAAGAGGATGTACACATCATGTATCATCAGGAAGACCCTTTTCCAGACTGTGCTAATTGATGCACTGCTTGAAATATGATAAACTATCTGAAGGTCTGAAGACAATAAAGTCAGTAGGTATTAATATTGTACATATATCTATTTTTGCATGAAATGGTACCAAATGGAACATTCTAAGGTAGCTTGATATTTTTGTATCTTTTTGAAGAAAATGTACCCATGAATAGTTAAAAGGTTTTATAAAAATTCAATGATTTGGCAATTTTAATAGCTACAGCAACAGTCGAAAAAACATATCAGTAAGGATATTCATATGATACTTTCTTTCAAAAATAGCAAGCCAACTTAAACCATAATTGGAATTTAGCATTCTTATGAAGGAAAACAATCGACAGCATGTATGCTGTTCAAAATTCAAAATGACCTCTTATTATCATTACTATTATCGTTGTTATAATTATTGCTGCCTATCAGATATGTTTCAGTTACATCATAGTTACCCATATTATTGGGACAGAAAAACTTAGACAATGAATTACTTCATCTGCCTGCTTCTGAAATAGGTGTCTAATCATGGTCTGCACAGTTTGCCATTCCTTCACATAATAATATTATTAGGAATTACTTAGAAAAAAGAACTAAAACCATTTTTAGCATAATATTGAAACCGATTGTCATACCATATACTTTATGCGTCACCCTCTTACTTCATATTCTCGCTTTTTCATTTTAGGATATTCGTAACTTATTTTGGATATCCAGTATTTTATTTTGAGACATCACTAAATAATATCGGATATCGCAAATAATATTTGATATCCATACTTCAATTTTTGGATATCCAAAAACTGAAATACGGATATCAATTCATAAATATACATTATTTAGTTTATAGATATCCAAAATAATTCGATATATGGATATCCAAAATTCAACGGATGGATATCCGAAATTCGATTAATGGATAATCAATATTCATCTTGATTTTGTAATATATAAAAAATGATTTACGAATGACTGAAATATCCATTAATCGAATTTTGAATATAAAAAAAAACATGATGAATATTGGATATCCATAAATCAAATAATGGATATCCTGAACTCGAATTTTGGATATCCAAAAGGAAATAAATAGCAAAACAGAACTTTATATGCTGATAATTTGATTTTGGGACAGCCAAAATTCATTTGATTTAAGGATATTCATAAATGGATTTGGATATCAAATTCTCACCAAATCTTTTGATATCCATAATTCGAGTTATGGATATCCATTATTCAAATTATGAATATCATTATTTCGAATTTTCCATATTCAGAAAATGGAATACAGTGCTACTCATACGAAGGGGTAACACGGATAATGTAAGGATATGTTTAATATCTCTCCATAAAAGCATAATATATTGTGACTCCTCATTAGAATGGTCTTGCTGAAATGTTTTTAATGAAACGGTCGCAGGTTGTATCCCCCTCTTCTCCAGTCTTTCATATGAGACTATAAACTGAAGTCCCATCTTAGTATGACCTATGTCAGTGTTTGTTGGACGTTAAACCCGAGTTCACTCACTCTCTCTAATAAGGGGTCACAATGTATGGTTTTCATTGGGAAACAAGGAAAATTATCTCAGAATTAATTCTGCTCCCCTTCTTGTTTGGAGCACTGTCAATATATGGAGAGGAGTACTGGGTACCCATTAATCGAATAATGGATATCTAAAAACCAAATTATGGAATTATAAACAGGAAATAAATAGTAAAACAGCACCCCAAAATATCTAGAGACAATTTTTTATGTTATCTTCAGGCCCTGTTCAAAAGGGCACAAAAATAGATGGGCTGTTCAATGCCTGCAGGCTGCAACACAGCTGCTAGTACCTCATTAAGCTCCACTTAGTAAAACTCCCTCAGTATCCAAGATGATGTCTCGATATGACTGATTGATTGATTGGTTTGTTGTATAACGTCCACGGTAAACAACTATGGTCATGTCGGGACGGTCAGTTAACCAAACCACACTATTCCTGGGCAGGATTAGACCTCCTTAGCGGTTAACCAGTACTAAGTGCACATACTTTCGCCAGTAACTGACATCTGCACTTCTTGAATTAGCGGAAGGAGAAACGAAAGTATGTGGCCAGACCGGGTTTCTCCTTCCGCTGATTCAAGAAGGGCAGTTGTCAGTTACTGGCGAAAGTATGTGACTGAAACAAAGTTGACGTGGACTTATAAACTCATCTAAACATTAGAGCTTTCTGTTTTCAGAAGCCTCTGCTCAGTGTGTGTGCTTGTGTGTGTGTATGTTCCCAGAATTGTGTCCAGCCCATAACTTCATGCAGAATGATTCGATTTTAAAAAGATTCGGTACAAATAATTATCATGACAAGACAATGTGTCGCATGCAAGAACCATGTTGGTAGTTTGAAGGTCAAGGTCACATTGGGCATGTAAACTTTGTGCATAGGTAATAAAGAAACAAGTTCCTGCATGGTGGAAATCCAAAACTATTTGGTTTTAATAATTAATATGAAAAGATAATGTGTCGCATGCAAGGCAATAGCCATGTCTCTATTTCGAAGGTCAAGGTCACAGTCCTACAGTGAAACAACCGTAACTTTGTGCATGGTGGGATTTCAAAATTATTTGGCACAACTGCTCAGCCTATGGAGATGTTGTGTCGTATGCAAGAACAATGTTGGTTGCTTGAAGGCCACGCTGCACGCACAAACTTTATAGGCTACAGTGAAAACATTTCATGTGCAGCCAAAAACTTTGTCCTGCATGGTGGGATTTCAAAATTATTAGGATAAACAATTATCATGAAAAAGCAATGTTTCGTATGCAAGATCTCTGCATATCCCTAGCTCAAAGGTCAAGGTCACAGTTTGCAATTAAACTTTGTGGATAGACAACAGTGAAAACCTGATCGTAACCAGTCCTTAACTTTGTCGTACATGGTGAGATTTCAAAATTATTTGATAAGAAGATTTGTTGCACGCAAGGACCATGTCACTGGCTTAAATGTCAAGGTGAAAGTGCACCCTTAAGCTGTGTGGATAAACTATAATGAAAACATGATTGTGTTTTATTCGTAAAATTCTGAAGCGCAGCGGTAGCGCCATCCAGTGGAATGGGGGTTTTACTCAAGAAACTAGACGGGGGCATCTGTGTACTATGGACACATGTCTAGTTTACTTTTGTCAGAGGTTTCCATCAAGGTAAAGATAATAATATTATAAAATTCATCTGCAGATTTTATTGACCTGATCCAGTTATGATTTTCATTATTGTGTTAATGATTGCAACCTGCTGTGAGACTGCAGCCCTGGTAATTCAAGTCATTATCTGGGTCATAAACCTAATTAAGTCAGGAAGCACCAACTTTTGCAAAGATTTACCCTTGTTTCATCCAGTGTTATGTGTAGTACTTGGTTTGTTAAATCCGCCTGGTACATCTGAAAGTCATTAATAACAGAAGTACAAACAACTTAATTGCTGAATGGGAATCGTTTCCTTGGTACCCAGACCTTGCTCGTGATATAATCGGAGTAAAAAAGACTCTTTGCTGTGTGATCGCTAATTTCTTTACAGAGTGTACCTGGTTCAGATATTGTAAATAACCAAATCTTATGATCAATATTATCATTATGCCTAAATCTATATTGCAAAATTATGCAATAAAATTTATAAAAGCAAATTTCTTTTCATAGAATTATTTGTATACGCTAGTCAAAATCAGAGCATATGCTGCAATACCAAGACAAATAGTAATAATTGTAAATAAACAAACAAAAATAGTATGAAGTCTATTTAATGATAATTAAGATACTGAGTAGTTGAATATAAAAATTAAATTGACTAATTCATATTCATTTTTAATTATTATTGAACCCTGGTGTTCAATTCCCCACACCAACCAAACGCTGTGCCAACGTTACTCAACCAACGTTAAACTTAGTAAGACTTAGACGCATGTGAAAACGTTGGCCCAACGTTGGCTGACCGTTAAATGACCGACACACTTTTTTATGAAAAATGAACACAGCATGCTATGAAATAAAGTTTGAGCCAGCATAGGTCAAAGTATAATTAATTCCTGTGTGCCTAGAGCAAAAAAAAACCCCAGCTGTAGCAACGTTGGGCGAACGTTCGGTCAACGTTGTATTCCCAACGCCAACGGTAACACCTTATGCCAACGTTGGCCCAACGTTGGCATGCTATCTGGCTGGTAAGCACTGAAAGTTAATCATTTTAAGACAAAAATGTTAAATGGTATCGCTAAAGGCGTTACCGCACAGAGCTATGGAATTCCGATTTTCTAATACTCTAGTTTAAATATTTCATGCAATATTAATTTGGAATGCTGGATCATTTCTGTGTATGTCGTTTTAGTAGCAATCATTTTCTTGCTGAAAAGTTAATGTCAGCTATTTACAAAACATCTGGATATTCTGACAAACATACAAAGTAATAAAAGCTTAATTTAGCGCCAATAGTTTCTATAACAAGCTGATGATAAGATTTACGTGTATGGATAAACACACACCTCATGATTCAGCTTTAACATCTTTTGACACCTTGTATATTACCCGGCGCAGCACCTATAATTATTGTCTGTGTACATGTCAAATTAGGCTAATGGACCAACAGCAATTATTAGAATTATTAATGGTCAAAGTTTCAACAAACTGAAGCCGGAAGAATAAGTTCAGAAAAAAAGTAAATCGATCAGATGATAATGCAATATAACAGACATGTTTTAACAGCTTATCATTCACATTCACCATACAAGCAGCTATAAACGTCTGTTTACTTTTACATTATGCTTAATTTGGCGACGAGGAAAATAGAAAATGTGGCAAAAGATGATGGTGTTATTCCGTGATTTATATGATACTTTCCTAATTCAAATACCCCACTGTCTCCTTACTTAAATTCCTCATTGCTGTATCATGGTAAAAATGTAGAAATATTTTATCGCGAAGTAAGCTTATCACTACAGTTTTATCACTGTAAATGACCGTGATTAGTCAACACAAAACAAATAATATATCCTTGAGTTGAGTTTCACATTAAAAGGTTTTGAAAATTGATTTTGGTCATAAAATGTTCTTTCTTTGATACCGTAAACCTCAATAAAATTGTAAATGCGTGTCCTGCTTTTGTTTATATTGCATCGTTCGACGGGAACTAGACACTGAAACGTTTTATGCAGACATTTGTCATTTAAAAAACAAAACACAAAAAAAGCAAAAAAAAAAAAAAAAAAAAAAAAACACACACAAAAAACACACAAAAACACACACACACACACACACACAATAAAAAACAAACGTTGTTGCTATTTTTACCAGTTATATGACTCGTTTTTTTTCAACCCACATTTTATTACACAACGAAAAGTTTGAAGCGTTTTCATAATGATTTGCATGTAGACGTTTCTTTACCTTTGGTACTGCTATGGAATCTTTAAGCGGCTTTATTTCAGAAAGAAAGAAGGAACGGAAAAAATAAGCCGCAAATTTCTGTGTGTTTTGAGACCAATGGAAGATGTTAATATTTTACTTATTTCTTAATGAATTACATCAGTTTAAACCTTATCAAAATCTCTCGATGATGATAACTTATAAAAAATTTACAGAATCGGATTATTTTCAAATTTAAGGCTGAATCTGGCTTGTCATGCCTAGTCTACACTATGCATATATAATTCCATTTGATTGAGACCCCATTAGCTTCGAACTTCAAAAGCCGATGGAAGATTCAAAACATGAAGTTATATGATTTTTTATATCATATTAAAGGGCAAACCTTTGTGATTATAACTTATACAAAATTGTAATAATATTAATTATGTATTTAATATTTAGTTTTACATTAAATTCCTATTAAATTGTGTACAGCACTCGGCATAAGTTTAACAGGTAACGCTCGGATAAACCCGTAAGTCATTAACGTTATTTTCTGCCGTATTGAAGCATTAAGTGTCCTAAGCGAAACAATGACGAGGTCAAAGTTAGCTGTGTATGTATAATTAAATTCCTTATCCTGATGTAAGCGTCGTTTAGATATATAGTAATAGTTTCACAAAGCGTTACCAATGAAAGTCCAAATGAGTTATGTACGTTATCTTTTGAATTTCTTTTAATCTGAAACTTATCGGACTCGTAATACACATCCTTGCCAAATAAAAAATCTAAGTTTTTTACTAAAACAAGACTGAGCCGCGACGCGACAAAACCAACAATGTGGATGTGCGCCCTTCACAGACTCAGATCAGCCTGGGCATCCACCAAGTCTGATTAGAATTTTCGCTGTGCGCTTAAAGGGTAGCTGAGGGTCTAAGCTACCTCCATGCGGACAGCAAAGACTCTGATCATACTGGGCGGATGCCCTGGCTGATCCGAGTCTGCGCTGGGCGCACAACACATTGTTGGTTTTGTCGTGTCGCGGCTCAAGTATAACCGGTGACTCAATCGTCAAACTGCATAACAAAATTTCCCAACGTCCCACAAAAGGAACAAATATCAAAAACCTAAATGAATGAAACAATGTCACGATCATCTTGATATTTGTATAAACAATCAATATTTCAGGGATTTTTTTATATATTGTTTACTACTCTGTTAAGTGTCGTATTTAAATAAAAGGAAGTAAATAAACTCGCTAAAATATGAACTGAATAGAAATTTTAGAACTCGATGTATAACCAAATTTGGTGAGAATTATGGATATCGGACCCAATCAAAGAAATATACTAAGGTTAAAAAATCAAAATGACCGTCCAGGAGAACACTATTTTGAAAGTACCGATCATGTGATACTATTTTCATCTTGATTAAATGCAAAACATTGTTTATATTTACTGAATTACTAGGTTCGTATAATTTGCACTGTCTGTTGTTACACTTCTGTTGGTCTAAATTATTTAGTTCAAAAAAGATCACTGAGTTGCCACCAATTTGGGAAAGAGCTGCTGACTCGGCTTATCACTTGTAATTTATTGTTTGTTGGGATGTCTTTGTCAATCTTTCCCTTTGATGTTGGGGATAGGGTTTGGGATCTGATTCAGTTAGTTCCTGAAGTGTAGTTCCTCTTTAAATTTAAATCATGTCTTTATAAAGTAAGCAATAGGTTCATTCATTTTATTTAACTAAAATATGCTTCAAAATGGATTTATTTTGAAGTTTCATTTTTCACTGTGTGTTTATGACGTCATTTACTCACAAATTTATTGGTTCCCAGCCCATCATTTCAAAGTTTTTAAACTTTAATATATTTTCCAATCCAAGTTCGTTTTCTATGATTTGTTTTCGGCTAACTTCATATTTTATAGACTTCTTTAATTTGAGCCCAATCTGATTGTTAGTGATTGTTTTCCTTTAATCATTTGGACGCATTGTGTGTTCAAGTCTATGCAAAAAGTTGTTTATGCTGCACGTATAACCTATTTGTATTACTTGATACAGAGTTGTGCCGTGTGGCGGCCGTAAAACGTCTCCCCGTACATCATCCATAGTGCTGAGCATATTTTATTTTCGTCCTTTGAGATCAGAGGATACATTCCGAGAAATCGGAAATAAATTTAAGATTGATTAAGACTCTTATTCTTTATCATCGTCTTTTAATATTGAATCGACGGCACGATTAAAACAAGAAATTACAGTATGCTTTCTCTGGTTTCGTTACCAGATATTATCAGGGTCTGTGATGAGGCTTTATTAACCGAAACTACGTAGTCTGGCCCATGTTATTTCTGAATGTGTTCTCTGTTCTTTAAGGAACTATTTAAGATTATACTTTTACCTCACTGCAGCTGGTTATGTGCCGTGTGGCGGCCGAAAAACGTCTCCCCATACATCATCCATAGTGATGATTATATTTTATTTTCATCCTTTGAGAGCAGAGGATACATTCTGAGAAATCGGAAATAAATTTAAGATTGAATAAGACTCTTATTCTTAATCATCGTCTTTTCATATTATTTGGACTCTTTTTGATACTAAAAAGTCTTTGAATAGACTGCCCAATCAAAACAAGATTTTACAATATGTTTTTCTCTGGTTTCGTTACAAGATATTATCAGGGTCACTGATGAGGCTTTATTAGCCAAAACTACGTAGTCTGGCCCATGTTCCATCTGAATGTGTTCTCCGTTCTTGAGGGAACTATTTAAGATTGTAATTCAAGAGCAATAATGGTGCATACCTCAGTCAGCTGTTAATGTATTTCTCTCTTTAAAAAGTTAGGATGTTTACAGTATGTATTGAACTATTCGACAGCAGAGTAGATAAGTAAAACTTATATGGAACAACAAAAGAAAAAGCAATGCACTCGTAACCGTTTTCATACTCAACCCGTACAGACTAGCTACGTGGAAACGCGTGTAGCAAGGTACTACGCCTTGTGGCTCCATGCTGTACGATTTACAAGGCGTAGTACGGCGATTGTTTTCCAAGGGTAGGTCAGTTAAGATGACAAAGACAAAAAGGAAAGAGATAGGTTGACATACTGTTTTACTTAACTTGGCTTGGCATTCCTTGGTGAGTATATACACCAAACTTTAAAATCCGAATTTGTGCTCATACAGTATTCTGCAGCTGTTGAAGTCATAAATACGTTTAAAATTTGCCACGTTATATCTACGATGTTTATTCTCACTATAGGTCAATAAAATCTTGATATAAACACATAATTCAATACAAATATGTTTTAGGCATTTGGCAATGAAAGTTTCATCAAGGTTTTTAATGATGCCACCTTGAAATGGATTATTTCAAGACACCAACCATTTTCAAAGTCACGGTGTAATAACGGATACCTTTCTGTGACGGTTACGGCTTTACCCGAAGCAGGCATCGGCATAACCCGGGTAACGCAAAAACAAATTCTTTCCTTTTCGGTCTTTTTGACCCAAATGGAGCAGAAAAGAATCCTATTTTAGATTAGTAGTAGTCAAAGAAAGATTTCTCAGACAAACACCGCTGATATAGGCCAGGTACATAGTCTTCACCTCCAGTATTACTGTAAAGACCGTTTCTCACTGCCCGAAATTATGGATGGATGGATGACTTACGACTTAACGTCCTTTTTAACAGTATTTCAGTCATATCAGGACAATGGACGGGTGATAATGAAAGGCTGAGTGCAATGAAACCCCGTTTACGATTGAAAAGATTCTCGTCTACAGCGGGGCTTGAACCCGGGTCCGCTAGATCAGTAGGCTAGCGCTTAACCTACTGAGCCAGCGGGGCTCCTCCCGACAATATGAAGGTATTAAAAAAAAAAGAAAAAAAATAACCTCATCTGTTCAAACATACATAAACACACGCATTTGCACAAGACAGGCAGAGTAGCGAAATGTTCAAGGCCACCAAATTAGCCAAGAGTAATGTGTTTTTTCGTCCACACCACGTGAGCAGCGAACAAAACTGCAAAAACGCACGGGCCGATTTGCGTCTTTGGTATTCTCGAATGGCATAGACAGAATTTGTTGAAAGATTCAGACTAGCATATGCAACTGATATGTGTCTGCTTTAATGATACCGTAGATTCTTCTTCTTCAGAGAATTGTCGAGGTATGCAATAAAGACTGATCATAATACGAGTTGTAACATGGAGAAACGATGCTCAATGTATAGGCAAACAGCAAAGACTAAAACCAGCCTGCGCATCCACACAGTCTGTTCCGGCCCTTTGCTTTTTGCATACAACATGTATGGACTCTGCAGAATCTGCATTTTAAAATACAGTCTACCTAGATCTTACACGGTGGTAATACCAATTTTTCAGTCGACCGAACCGTTCATTTACCCTGCATGAAAAATGACTGTGGACCGAGGCAATTACAACAGTATCAGCTCGAACGACAGCTATTAACAAAATGATCATTTACCGTCAACGGTAATGCTTACGACTGAATTCTCGGTCGGCAGCCATTTTTATAGTACCGTCTCGGTTGACAGCGTAGGTGGCAAACTTATTACCTCCGCGGCTGCAACAACATGTGCAACCAATCAAACCCTATGGCAGTAGTTTGAAAGTTCTACCTATTAATTGAAATGCGCCAAGCCACGTAAGACTGCATGGGTGTGCAGGATGGGCATAGCTGTTGCTCACACACAACGAGCGTACACAGTTAATGCTCTTCAGATACTCTACTCCAGCCAGCGTCACACATATGAGCCGTGTCACACAATAAGTTTGGGTAACTATCCGTGAACAGCAAATACTCAAACCAGTCTGTGCGTCCATGCATCTACGAACATTTTGTGTCTGTAAAATTCTAAGGACCCACATATGGTCTTCGTGAGCAGCAAAGACTCTGATTAGACTGCAAAGATGCAGACTGATCTGACCCTTCGCTATTCGCATTTCCCATAAGCGCAATGTTGCTTGTCGCGGCTCATATAACAGCGCCTAGCACAGGTCGAGGCTCAAGCAAGCTAAATTGAGACGTTTATTGGTGAAGATGCAAAAGTCTATGCTCAAGCCAGGAATCCAGTACGTGATCAGTAGTCCGCACCCTGCCCGCACCCGTATATATGAGAGGCAGTCAAAATCACTGAGAGATGTTCGTACTTTGGAAACCATTCAGTTTTTGCCTGCCCATCAATTTAAAGATGGAGACACGTACAGACACCTCGCATCGCGTATAAATGGATTCTCGGCTTTACAGTTACTTCGTCTACTAAAAGTAGATTTCCGGAAACAAACAAGTTCACATTATTCATTTCTTCCCAGTAAATGATTCTAAAAGAAAAACGGTGCCCGTTTTATACCGTCAAATAGGGTCTACTGACAGTGTGGAATACTGACGATGATAAATACTCCGATCTGGCTGTAATTTGAGTACCCATCATCGTTAGTATTCCACACTGTCTTCCTGACAGTGTGGAATACTGCATGTGACGATATTAAATACACTGATTTGGCCATGATTCGAGTACATATTATAGCTTTGCATAGTGTGTTTGGTAAGTATGGATTGGGACGAGATGTCTCACTTGGAGCTGTCTCGTCCGGATACATACTGTCAAGTGCTAGTTATAATGATTGATCAGAAGTCTAGATTCAGTACTTTCATGTTTCTTTTTTTTTTTTTTCTTTTTTTCAAATGCCACAGTTCAAATGTCCTGCCTATGATTATAATGTACATACTTGTAGTTCCATGTTTTTGTTCATTATTATATGTTTTGTTATGTGTGCTCTCAGTTCATGTATTTGTGTGAGTTGTGTAGATACTGCGGAGTCGGATGAGATATTTCATGTTGAAGTGTGTCATCTGGGTCCACTGCACTGTATAGACTTAGCCTCTAGAGACATTTAAACAAAAACAGGGATATGGCATACTCAGAGTTCTAAATATCGGGACAGGTGAGTTTTGAACAGACAGTGCAGGCCTGGATCATAATGCTCAAGACAGAGTAGTCTGATCTGGGTATGCACTGTCTGTCATCACATTTGTTTTCAACCCTGAGTATCCGACAGGGATATGGCATACTCAGAGTTCTAAATATCGGGACAGGTGAGTTTTGAACAGACAGTGCAGGCCTGGATCATAATGCTCAAGACAGAGTAGTCTGATCTGGGTATGCACTGTCTGTCATTACATTTGTTTCCTACCCTGAGTATCCGGCCTACTCCGTTTTAGGACAGCATACATGTAGTTATAATTGTTTTTATCAGGGGTTCGAAACTTTGGAGCCTTTGCAACATTTAAAAGATTTTTGCTTGGTCAGTCACTTAATCACACTAAACATCATAACATAAACTTTAGAGTTTGGAAAGTGAGTGGCTGGAGGGGTTATGTTTAGATGGGCTGTTATGTCAAAGACTACACCTTTAGAGGCTAAGCGTACTGAAAAAAAAATGTTTTTTTTGCCAATTCATTTTAATCTGTAGGGATTTTTAAAAGGATGTAGCATGCCACATGTTTTTCCTCCAAGTGGACCTGGAAGAGATAGCGGGACTGAATATAAGCTGTCTTGTTTTGGTCAGCACTTTTAGATGTTTGGCATATGGCTTGAGAATTTTTTTTTCTTTTTGTAAACTGTGACCAGGGGCAAAAACAATAAAGAAAAATAAGAGGATATATATATACATATATATATTTTCTTTTCTACACATTTTGTAAGCAAAAATCCAAAATATCGTAAACCATATTATACTCTTGCAATGTTTGTTTGTGTTCATGTGTTGTATACACTTTTTGTGTTTATTGTATTCTGTTACTTCTGTGTATCCCCTGCTACTGACCTGGCAACATTTAGGTAAAATATTAAAAGTTTCTCACTGAAGTGCAAAAATGGCTGATTTAAAAATACTTACATATAATGCTCAAGGTCTTGGGGGAATAAGTAAACGGACTGATGTGCTTGATTATTTGAAAAACATGAATTTCGACATTTACTGTTTACAAGATACACATTTTATAGATAGCGATGAAAAGCTTATAAGAAACCTTTGGGACAATGACTGTGTTTTCAGTAATTATAGATCTAATGCTAGAGGTGTAGCGATTTTATTTAATAAAAATGTAAATTATACAATTCATAATCAGATATCGGATAATCAAGGAAATTATATCATCCTTGATATCTCTGTGCATAATCAACATTTCTCTTTAATAAATATTTATGGACCAAATACTGACAACCCTAAATTTTTCCAAGAACTGTTCCAAAAGGTTGATGACATAGGGAATACAGATTTTATCATATGTGGAGATTTTAACCTTATTCTAGATCCTTAAAAAGACTGCTCTAATTATAAATGTGTGAATAACCCGAAGGTCAGAGAGACAGTTTTAAAATTTTTTGATGACAAAAATGCAGTAGACACTTTTAGAGATAATAACCCTGAACTTAAAAGATACACTTGGAGAAAAAGAAATCCTCTAAAACAGGCAAGGTTGGACTATTTTTGACTTCTGAAAGTATTGTACAATTTGTTAAACACTGTATGATTGAATCAAGTTATAGGTCTGACCATTCTGCAGTTAGCCTTTGCCTCAGTTTCACAGATTTTGAACATGGAAAGTCATACTGGAAACACAATAACTCACTTTTAACAGACATAGAATACCTTAATATAATGAATAGGAAAATAACCGAAATTAAACAACAATATGCACTGCCAGTATATAATATGGACAAAATAGAAAATATACATGATAATGAAATACAATTTACAATAAATGATCAGTTATTTTTGGAAACATTGTTAATGGAACTTAGGGGATAGTCAATTTCATATGCCAGTTTCAAGAATAAACAAAGAAACACAAGAGAAAAAGAACTAATAAGTGAAATTGCAGATTTAGAGAATAACATAATCAATGAAAATACAGAACAGATAGATACTTTAAAAACTGAACTACTGGATTTAAGACAAGAAAAATTGAAAGGACACATTATAAGATCAAAGGCACAATATATTGATAAAGGTGAAAAGCCAACAAAATATTTCTGTGGTCTTGAGAAACATAATTACATCTCGAAAACAATGCATAAACTCGAAAAAGAAGATGGAACAATATTAAATGAACAAAAAGCTATTCTGAAAGAAACCAATTTTTTTTATAAACATTTGTACTCTAACAGAGACAATTCTTTGGATAATGTGGACCTAAATGAATATATAGGACAAAACAGCATGAATAAATTAACAGAAGACCAAGCAGGTAATCTAGAAGGAAAGCTAACATTAACAGAAATATCAGCAACTCTTAAATCAATGAAAAGTGAAAAAAGTCCAGGTCTCAGTGGTTTCTCCGCAGAATTTTTCAAAGTGTTTTGGATACATTTAGGAAACTTTGTTCTTAGATCCTTAAATTATGGTTACTTATCAGGGGAACTATCGGTCTCTCAAAAGCAAGGGTTAATAACATGCATACCTAGAGAAAATAAACCCAAACAATATCTAAAACACTGGCGTCCTTTAACACTCTTAAACACAGTCTATAAAATAGCTTCTGGCACAATTGCAAATAGATTAAAAACAGTGTTAGACTCCATTATTAATAAAGACCAAACAGGATTTATTAAAGGGCGATCAATAGTAGAAAATATACGCACTATATATGACATTATGAAATTCATAGATGACCATAACATTCCAGGACTTATATTGCTTATAGATTTTGAAAAGGCTTTTGATTCTCTGTCTTTGAACTTCTTACATAAAGCTCTAGAATACCTTAACTTCGGTGAATCACTCAGGAAATGGATTAGAGTATTTTATAACAAGAGGGCCATGGTGGCCCTGAATCGCTCACCTGAGCATTAATCAGTTCACTGGCTCTGGTGAAGATTTATAAGAGTTTTTACCATACTAACATTTGACCTAGTTTTTGACCCGACATGACCCAGTTTCAAACTTGGCCTGGATATTGTAAGAATAAACATTCTGACACAGTTTCATTGAGATTGGATCAAAACTGTGCCCTCTGGAGCGTATACAAGGTCGTTCTTATATTTGACCTAGTGACCAAGTTTTTGACCTGACAAGACCCAGTTTCAAACTTTACCTAGATATTATTAAGATAAACATTCTGACAGAGTTTCATGAAGATTGGATCAAAACTGTGCCCTCTAGGGTGTACACAAATTTTTTTCTAAGATTTGACCCTGAGCCATTGTGACTCAGTTTCATAGGGGGCTTAGATATATGGACAATAAACATTTTGACATAGTTTCATGAAGATTGGATCCAACCTTTGCCTTCTAGTGCTTTCACAACGTTTTTCTAAGATTTGACCTAGTGACCTAGTTTTTACACGACATGAACTACTTTCAAACTTGGCCGAGAGTTTATGAAGATAAACATTCTGACAAAGTTTCATAAAGATTGGATCAAAAGTGTGTCCTCTAGAGCGTAAAAAAGTTTTTCTAAGATTTGACCTAGTGACCTAGTTTTCAACCAGACATGACCCAGTTTCAAACTTATCCTACATTTTATGAGGATAAACATTCTGACAAAGTTTCATGACTTTTGAATCAAAACTGTGCCTTCTAGAGCGCACACAAGGTTTTTCTAAGATTTGACCTAGTGACCTAGTTTATGACTCGACATGACCCAGTTTCGAAATAAGCCTAGAGTTAATGGAGATAAACATTCCGACAATGTTTCATAAAAATTGGATCAAAACTGTGTCCTCTAGAGCGTACACAAGGTTTTTCTATGATTTGACCTAGTGACCTAGTTTTAGACCCGACGTGACCCAGTTTCGAACTTGTTCTAGATATTATAAGGATAAACATTCTGACAAAGTTTCATGAACTTTGGATGAAAACTGTGCCTTCTAGAGCGTTAACAATGTTTTTCTAAGAATTGACCTAGTGACCAAGTTTTTGACCCGACATAACCCAGTTTTAAACTTATTCTACATATTATGAGGATAAACATTCGGACAAAGTTTCATGAACTTTGGATCAAAACTGTGTCCTCTAGAGCGTACACAAGGTTTTCCTATGATTTAACCTAGTGACCTTGTTTTTGACCCGACATAACCTACTTTCAAACATGGCCAAGAGTTTATGGAAATAAACATTCTAATAAAGTTTCATAAAGATTAGATCAAAACTGTGTCCTCTAGAGCGTACACAAGGTTTTTCTATGATTTCACCTTGTGACCAAGTTTTTGGCCAAACATGACCCAGTTTCAAACTTGTTCTACATATTATGAGGATAAACATTCTGACAAAGTTTCATGAACTTTGGATCAAAACTGTGCCTTCTAGAGCGTACACAAGGCTTTTCTAAGATTTGACCTAGTGACCTAGTTTTTGACCCAACAAGACCCAGTTTCGAACTTGGCCTAGAGTTTATAGAGATAAACATTCTGACAATGTTTCATAAAGATTGGATCAAAACTGTGTCCTCTAGAGCATACACAAGGTTTTTTATATGATTTGACCTAGTGACCTAGTTTTTGACCCGACATGACCCAGTTTCAAACTTATCCTAGATATAATAAGCATAAACTTTCTGATTAAGTTTCATGAACTTTGGATTAAAACTGTGCCTTCTAGAGCGCACACAAGGTTTTTCTAAGATTTGACCTAGTGACCTAGTTTTTGACCCGACATAAGCAAGTTTCAAACTTGGCCTAGAGTTTATGAAGATAAACATTCTGACGAAGTTTCATAAAGATTCGATCAAAACTGTGTCCTCTAGAGAGTACAAAAGGTTTTTCTATGATTTGACCTAGTGACCTAGTTTTAAACCCGACGTGACCCAGTTTCGAACTTGTCCTAGATACTATGAGGATAAACATTCTGACAAAGTCTCATGAACATTGGATGAAAACTGTGCCCTCTAGAGCGTACACAAAGTTTTTCTAAGATTTGACATAGTGACCTAGTTTTTGACCCGACATGACCCAGTTTCGAGCTTGTCCTAGATTTTATGGAGATAAACATTCTGACAAAGTTTCATAAAGATTGGATAAAAACTGTGTCCTCAAGAGCGTACCTAAGGTTTTTCTATGATTTGACCTAGTGACCTAGTTTTAGACCCGACGTGACCCAGTTTCGAACTTGGCCTAGATTTTATAGAGATAAACATTCTGACAAAGTTTCATAAAGATTGGATAAAAACTGTGTCCTCTAGAGCGTACACAAGGTTTTTCTATGATTTGATCTAGTGACCTAGTTTTAGACCCGACGTGACCTAGTTTCGAACTTATCCTAGATACTATTAGGATAAACATTCTGACAAAGTTTCATGAACTTTGGATGAAAACTGTGCCCTCTAGAGCGTACACAAGGTTTTTCTAAGATTTGACCTAGTGACCTAGTTTTTTATCCGACATGACCCATTTTCGAACTTGCCCTAGTGTTTATGTAGATAAGCATTCTGACAAAGTTTCATAAAGATTGGATCAAAACTGTGTCTTCTAAAACGTACACAAGGTTTTTCTATGATTTGACCTAGTGACCTAGTTTTAGACCCGAAATGACCCAGTTCGAACTTGTTTTAGATACTATGAGGATAAACATTCTGACAAAGTTTCATGAACTTTGGATGAAAACTGTGCCCTCTAGAGCGTACACAAGGTTTTTCTAAGATTTGACCTAGTGACCTAGTTTTTGACCCGACATGACCCAGTTTCAAACTTGGCCTAGAGTTTATGTAGATAAACATTCTGACAAAGTTTCATAAAGATTGGATCAAAACTGTGTCCTCCAGAGCGTACACAAGGTTTTTCTATGATTTGACCTAGTGACCTAGTTTTAGACCCGAAATGACCCAGTTTCGAACTTGTCCTAGATACTATGAGGATAAACATTCTGACAAAGTTTCATGAACTTTGGATGAAAACTGTGCCCTCTAGAGCGTACACAAGGTTTTTCTAAGATTTGACCTAGTGACCTAGTTTTTATCCCGACATGACCCAATTTCGAACTTGATCTAGATTTTATAAAGACTAACATTCTGACAAAGTTTCATAAAGATTGGATCAAAACTGTGCCCGCTAGAGTGTACACAAGCAAAAGTTGACGGACGTCCGTCCGGACGGACGTACGACGGACGACGGACATCAGGGTATCCCAAAAGCTCACCCTGAGCACTTCGTGCTCAGATGAGCTAAAAACATAACATCAGCAGTCATACAGTCAGGACACTTATCATCCTTCTTTAGTATTAGTCATGGATGTCGCCAGGGTGACCCTCTCTCCCCATATCTTTTCATAATCTGTGCAGAATTCTTGGCAACAAAAATAAGAAAAAATGAACAAATAAAAGGCATCAGAGTAAATGATACAGAGTTTCTGATATCACAATTTGCGGATGACACCTCTATCATTTTAGATGGCACAGAAAAGTCTCCCAATCAAACACTATCAGAGCTGGAAATATTCTCAAGGATATCTGGTCTAAATGTGAATTTTGATAAGACTCAGCTTGTATGGATAGGTTCTGAAAAATACAGTATAAGGTCAATAAACACAAAATGGAAACTTTCATGGGATAAAGACACTTTTAAGCTGTTAGGGATTAATTTTAGCACTGATTTAGAAAAAAATGATACAAGATAATTATGCTTCTAAAATTCAGCAAATAAAACAAATCATAAATAGGTGGAATAAAAGAAGTTTATCACCTGTAGGTAAAATAACTGTTATAAAAACGCTAATAGTACCAGTTTTTAATCTCCTGTTTATGTCTCTACCAAACTCCAATCCGGTGGTAATAACCACTATTAACGAAATCTTATATGACTTTTTATGGAATAAAAAAGCAAAGATAAAAAAATCTGTTATAGTAAAACAATATTTTGAAGGAGGACCTAAGATGGTAAATTTACAAGCATTTATTTCTGCATTAAAGGCAACTTGGATAAGAAGGCTTATTGAGAGTAATAGTAAATGGCAAAGTTATATCACTGGACTAGTACAACTAATGCTGCTATCGGCTATTGACTAAAGACTAAACTCACTGTTTAGAATAGTGAACGGCTATATATATATCCATTGAAGCGTCCAATGTGACTGTAGATTTCGACGTTGCCAAACCTGATAAAAATTTACATCCTTTGCGTCACATCAAATATAAATCATATTGAATCGGGAAAACTGATTTGTATACTACAATGTAAACTTTAAATGATGGGGTATTCGCCCCGAGGTTCTTGAGCCGGATAACATTAAATTTTGACCCCGTGAAAATATGACCCCACGCGTCAATTCTCAATGTTGAAACTTGACCCAGGTCAATTTTCAACACTGAAAAATGCTCTACGGGTCGATATTCAACATTGAAAAGTGGCCAGTTGGGTCATTTTTTCAACAGGTTCAAATTTTAATATTACACCAGCAGCACACCGGGTAGGAGGCAATCGAAAACGCTCATGCAGTCGACAAACGCGGGTCAAAAACCATTAGAAACAGCGTTTTCGATTGCAAATTGTCCCCAATTTGCAATCGAAAACGCTGTTTCTAACGGTTTTTGACCCGCGTTAATCGATTGTTAAGAGCGTTTTCGATTGCCGCCTACCCGGTGTGAGCGGTGGCCCAAGATTTAGGTATATGGCTAAATTAAAACGAGGCCTACAGAGACGAGTGGAAGCCTGGACTTTTTGTAACAATACGAGACGCGTGGAAAGTTTGAACCTCAGTGCGAATTATGTTTAGAACTTGTACTCAACATTTCCCCAATCCTCAACAATAAGTAAGAAAGGCTAAAGGTCACCTGAAAACAATATGTAGGTAAAAGAGTACAAGTTGATGTTTTTCCGCCATTTTTGGAAAGGGGAACAACAACAATGTTAGTGACTTCCTATTTGCTTTCCTGGAAGATAAATTCCATTAAAATGGGGTCTGCGCTTAAAGGAAATAACTTTTCTGCACGTGGGGGGAGGGGGGAGGGGGGGGGGCAAGTTATTCTGTTTAACACTTGACTCTCGTTGAAAAGGGAGGCAAACAATGAAAATGGCAGAGTTGTTTCCTTTGAAAGTATACCCATTCACATTAGGGTAAAACATTGACTCTTATTTGTTAAACGTAACTTCTATCACTCCAACTTCAAAACGTTCAAGTGTAACGTCACGACATGGCCGAGCCCAAAGCGATAACTGCTCTCTCTTTTGCTAGAGCTGTTGCCTGTATGACGTCAAAATGTGATAGATAGATTATGCGATGTACGAGTGCTTTCGTTAAGCCGACGTCAACATTAACTTTGCACTGCACGGCGGTCCTGAACGTTGAGTGACAGTAAATAATGAAAACCTAAAATATAACTGGCTTGATGCCAATACTTGAATCGGCATTTGGTTTGATGGTTTGTTGTTTGTTTTACTGAGTAATAATATTTGAGTTACGTCGAGCCGTCTCACAACGCGAAAGTAGAAAGGAAAGATAGGGTTGAGACAAAGACGAGGCAGAGAAAATTATAATCCCACAGGACACCCAACCCCTCCGCCCTCCCCAACTCTCCGCGCCGATCTGTTGCAAGCATTTTAGTCTTGAAGATGTAGTTTGTCCCTATTCGAAAGTCCATCACACCAAACAGTGGCAGTCTGATGAAAGTCATTACTTAGCCAGTAAGGAACCATTTTAAAATGAAAAACTTGCTACCCCTGGACAATTTTAAAAGGCAAATGGTCCCTTCATTTAAAAGTTGTCTTCTGCATTACTTAGACAAGACACGTGAAATTCATTTTAATTATCTAGGGTTAGTCTAGAGTCGCAACTCGCTTTGTTTCCGTTGAAACCTGTCAATACAGTCCAAACATATTTGTGATAGAATCTTGTATAGCATTATTTCCTTGGGAGGGGGATTCATCTAGCGTCAGTCTAGAGTCGCAACTCGCTATGTTTCCTTGAAACTTGTCAATACAGTCCAAACATATTTATGATAGAAACTTGTATAATATTCACGTATTGCGCATCTGAGCCTAAATGTTACATCGGAATGAGGTCCTGTTCATACATTCACGTTTCGTTCACACATGGACAGTCCCATTAACACGTAGAGGATCCGTTGAAAAATGCAAGCCCGGTTCCTATATGGACATCCCGTTCGCATATGTAGTTCCCTTTCGCAGGTACAGCCTCGCAGATGTCGTTCACTTGTGCAGGCCCCGTTCACATGTAGCGGTCCAATACACATGTGGAGGTTCGTTCACTTGTGGAAGATCCATTTACAGGTGGCGGTCCTGTTCGCAAATGCAGTTCCTGCTCACATATGGACGACCCGTTCACAAATGAAGGTTCCTTTCTCACATGCGGATCCCTTTAACACGTGGAGGTCCCGTTTACACTTCACAGGCGCAGAGCCCGTTCAACCATGGATTGTCCGTTCGCCTGTGGCGATCCCTTGCATACTTGGATAATCAGACTGCATGTCCCGTTTTACGTGCTGGATCTTTGAAAAATACAGGACCCGCGAAGGTCTCCATCTAGCGTGCAGCACCTTTTCACAGGTGGGTGTCCCGTTCATACGTACATATGTACCTATCTCGTTCACACGTCCCGTCCCGTTTATATGTGGGTATCTCGTCCACACCTGGAGAAGCCATTCTAACAAGCAGAAATGTTCATACATGGAGGCCCTGTCAGACGTAGAATACAGGTACATGTTCGCACGTGCAGATCAAGTTTACATCTTCTTGTTTGGTTCACCTATAACGGTTTCGTTCACTCGTGGTGAATCCTTTCCGACCATGGAGGACCCGGTCACTGGAGGAGATTCAATTCACATTACCTGTTTTATTTTTTGTTGTTTTCGTTGTTTTCATTGATGAACCGCCCATTTACATGCCAAGGTCTCGTTCACACATGGAGGACCAGTTCAGGCACGAAAGGCGTTACATGTGGAGATTCTAGAAATCACCTTTACCCTATGCAGAGAGTTTGGTACCCTCAGAATTTGACATGTGTCCTACTGAGCCGTCTAGCGCAGTCGGCAGCACGTCGGTCTGCAGATCAAGCGGTCGCGAGTTCGATTCCAAAGCTCGGCCCCTGAACAGTCGTGAAGATTGGTCATGAAATATTTTCTACGCTCATTCTCTCCCTTCCGCTGACTTAAGGGCAGTTGTGAGATTGTTTTGTTGAGCATTTACGGCCAAGTAAACAGCTAAGGTCATGTCTAGGCGGTCAGTTAACCTACTCAAACTATTCCATGACACTTTTCCATGGTATGGCCCATGTTCCTTCTTTCGAATGTGTTCTCTGCTCTCGAAGAAGCTCTTTCAGATTTTAATTAGATCTCCTAAACGTATAACCAGTACTTAGTTCACATACTTTCGCCAGTAAATGACAACTGCCCTTCTTGAATCAGCAGAAGGGAATGAATGACCGTGGAAAATATTTCATGATCAGTCTCCACGAGCGTTATGTGGCCTGTCTGGGAATCGATCTCAGGACCCCTTGACCTGCAGTCTGACGCGCTGCCGACTGCGCTAGCGGGCTGCCAGCAAGGCAAGGGTAGTTGTCTCTTACTGGCGGAAGTATGTGCACTCAGTATTGGTAACTAGGTTAACCGCTTAGTACAATGTATGTCTAAGCCTGCCCAGACACAGTGTGACGGCAGATGAACTGACAGGCTTGTGGTCCCTCATCCAGCCTCGTTGAGGCGGTTCGGATGAGGGGTTTATTAGCAGATCTGACAAAAATTGTCACCCATTGCCCACTCGCATCTAGAACTCTGCAACTTATTCTCCTAATGTCGTCATTCTATTCTATTCTGAAGCTTTCTTCGAAGTGTTTTACATGCAATTATGTTGCATTTGGACCTATACCTCGGATAGTGGTGCTGGTCTTGTAAGTCTATTGAGCGCTTTACACAAAGCATTGCTTAGCCGTTCGTATGAGCGTTCTAGTCATAAATTTCGACGTTTCGCTCTTCTTCTATTCCAGATAATAATTTAAACCGAGGCCCCAATCAATCGATCGTACTCAGATACGTTTTGGGGCGGCTAGGTCGGATACCGATCCCAGGAACAACGTGCACACTATCTTTGAATTTGACACAGATGACAGACGGACTCGGGCACCCAGACGGTTCTATTATGGATTCGTTCCGCGGGGCCGCTGGGAAGGACCCGTTGTTGGAGGCATTGGGGGAAAAATGTGTATGCTAGGTCACTATCGCAGTATATTTATATAGGCTCTACACTGTTAGGAGCTTACTAGAATTGGCAAAATACCCGATTTGCCCCGCATGCTACGAAATTTTGCAAAACAATGAGAAAAATTGAAGGCTCTGGAGGTGATGAAAACTAATGAAACCATTCCATTGATAATTTCGTTTTCCTTTTTTTTTTTTTTTTTTTTTTTTTTGGGGGGGGGGGGGGGGGGAGGGGGGAGGAGGAGAGAGAAGGAAAATAAAGAGCTGTAACGCGTTAAGATGTTTAAAAATATTTGCTTTCAGCCGGAGCCCATATACAGGTCCGACTCTCATACCATTGCACCAGGGTACTATATGTAGTTGTAGGATTTTTTTTAAAAAAAATATTTCTTTGTTTACGACAATGACAGCGGGAGGTAATTAGTTGTTTGGTCGTTTAGGTTTTCACGGCCCTTTGAGATAGTACTTCAGTCAGTCTTTATCGAGCCGTCTCCCAGAGAGTAGGCGAGAAAGGAGAAAGGACAGATGAGAAAAAAAACGTCCAAACAACCCTTCCCGTATCTACTGCAAGATAGCAAGCACTGCCGGTCCTTGCCCCAAAATAATCCAAATAAGTAGGACGCACCGGTACTGAAAGCTACCCCTCACCATCGCCCGACCCGACCGCCCAGTAAACCCACTAGAGGTAGAAAACACTCCAAGGCTTTCTCGCCCTCGGAGGACTTTTCCACTCGAATTTTCATCCTACTCATGCTTGTTCCACTGGCTTGTTCAGCCATTTTCAACCCAAATGTCAATCACACAAATGAATAACAACAACTCATTTTAGTAAAGATGTACAACTATGCGCAACGGTGAAATACACGTGATTGGACACGGTTAAATAAATAACAAAGCGTGGCGGATCTAGCTCGTTTTCCTTTCTTGCTTTATTTGAAAAGAAGGGGATTATGATTTATTATTTGATTACTATTCAAGAAAGAAACTGGAAAACTTTGTTCACGAACTTAGAGACCTTATATATGCCACCAAAGGTTTCTGAAGTCGGGAATTTCGTTTTCGCAAACTTGTCAGACAATCCGCCATCGTTAGTTTTTGGCATAGCGTTTAGTCTTTAGTCTTAGTCGCCTTAGTTGTACTAGTCCACTAGTTACATTAGTTTGGAAAAATTAACAGCTTTAGATACTGGATATGTTGAAGAAAAAATAAAAGATTTAAAAGACCATTTTTGGAAAGATGTCTTAGTGTCACTATTGAAATTAAAGGAAAACTTAGAAGAAACACAAGAATCTGTTTTAAAAAGCCCTTTATTCTACAGCCACAATATTACCATTGTTGGGGCAAAAATATTTTATAAAGACTGGTATAGAAAAGGAATCAGATTTATAAATGATATGATAAAAGAAAATGGAGACTTCTACAGTCAGCAAGAAATAATAATTAAAACTAAAATAAAAGTTAATTTTTTACAATACTATGGTGTTATAAATTCAATAAAAAAGTATTTTACAGAAAATAAAATTAACATTAACTCAAAATGTTGAAAGCCCATTTATACCATGTCATATCCAGCCATTATTGCAACAAAGTACAGGAGCGCAAATAATATACAATATTTTGAATAAAAATGATGAAAAACCAGCTGGAGTCAGGTCATGGAACAAAAAATATAACATACAGGATGTTGACTTGGAGAAAATTTTCAAGGATCCTTTTTGCATAACTAAATACCCTGCCATTCAATGGTTCCAAACATTAATTAATCATAATATTCTTGTGACAAATAGTCTGCTTTACAAAATGAAGTTAAAAAATGATCCGTTGTGCTACTATTGTCATCAGCATGAAGAAACTATAACACACTTGTTTTGGCAATGCAACAAAACCCATCATTTCTTAAATGATTTGTTACAGTGGCTTAAATCGTACAATTATATATTGTGATATTTCAGAGGAATTTTTTCTCCTTGGTTTAGCAAAAAAATAATATTCCAGAAATCTTAAGATTTATAACATTATATGCCAAATATTACATATATATCACTCGTTGCAATCAACAAATTTTACTTTTAGATGTATTTAAGAGAAAATTGCTCCTGATGTATAAGATACATATGGAAATTTCCATATCAAACAATAAACTGGTAGAATTCCATAAAGATTGGAGGCCATACCAAATACTGATAGATAGTATAGTCTAATTAGTTTAATTTTCAAAAGATTCACATTTAGACCAAGTTATCAGAAAAGAATTTAATAAGAACTATTCTTATAAAAATTTCAAATACTGAAAACAACCCCAAAACATTAAAACATAAAAATAAGTTCTTTTTTCAGTGCCAGATCAGAAACAAGGGAGATACAGAAATTTTTCCCTTTCCCTCCCTTTCTTTTTATTTTTTTTTTATTTTCTTTTCCCTATAAAGGAAGAATATTTTATTGTAAAAGTGAGAAAGGTATAAGGCCGAAAGTTGTAAATCTGTAATAATGAAATGGTTTATATACATTCACTGTGTAACCCTCCTCAAAGATTGCCCGGGTCTTTGAGGATCTTCGCTGTAACGGGAAATGGAAATAAAAAAAAAATATTTGTTATTGAAATCTCGATCTCAGTTTTTCATTATCATAATTATGTACACCGCAAAATCGACTTTAACTATGTGGAAGCATTACAGTACTTGTCAATATGGTTAAGATAACTTTGATAGGTTGAAAAATCGCTTCTCAGCAATATATCAATACAACGAGCTATTTCGGAATCCTAAGCAGTGTCCCTTTATTTATTTCCACGGTAAGTGTAAGATTTTTTGACAACAAATACTTTCAGTCGAATCTAGAATGCACTTTGGGGTATGCTAAGACTTATGAAAAAATGCATAGGTTTAAAATTAATGCAAAGCACCTGTATTTAATTTTAATTTATAAACTAAGTCATCATAAAATTGATCCTGCTGCAAAAGAGGTTTTTATCCGACAGTGAAATTAGAAACCAATTCAAAGTGTCTGCGACAAAAGTAAACAAAATGCCTTTCGCAGTTTAGGATTTTGATAGCCATGTTGATAGGCATAGAAGTATGTCACATGACTAAACACCAGCAAAATAAATAAGCTCAAAATATTAGCCCGACAATAGGTAGAACCGAGAACGTCACGATCCAAATCCAGGAAAATTTACTATGTCAATTTTAAAGAGTAAATTCATTTCAGGAACTGACTGAATCAGATCCCAAACCCTATCCCCAACATCAAAGAGAAAGATTGACAAAAACATCCCATCGAATAATAAATTACAAGTGATAAGCCGAGTCAGCAGCTCTTTCCGAAATAGTAGCTACTCAGCTATCTTTACTGAACTAAATAATTTAGACCAATAGAAGGGTTAAGATGAAAACACAATAAGTTAGCCAGCACCGAACATAGAACAAATGCAACCGCAACGAAATTACCGCTTTGGGACGGTCAGTATTAACTACCGGGGGGGGGGGGGGGGTTAAACCGGTTTTACTGGGCCTAAACCTGCACCCTCACCCTTCGCCGCGGTGCACACAATTAGTTGGTAGTTCAGCTCGTATGGAGGTCCCCTAACTCCATACGAGCCAAATTATTAAGCTTGCCACGTGACCTAGAGTAAATTAAAAGTAGACAAGGGATCGACACCCAAATTTCACACGAATCAATCGCAGAAATGACTAATAATTTTTGTGCAAACCTTTATTAAGAAAGACGCCCAATGCCTCAGTTAACAAGATACAGATACTTTTTTCATGCGATTTTATTACAGGCGAAAATGATAGGCGTAAAAATACCATTATGTGGTGACTTGTCTCAAAAATAGTGACATTTGTAACGACACTACACCTTAAATAACGCAATAAAGCCTACCAAAGTGGATGCTTTCTGGAAAATTACGGAAAATAATAATATTCACAGAATCCGAGGGTCAAACAGATTTTTTTTCGCCTGTGTGAATTTGAATTGTAGATCCCATAGTCCTTTATGTGCTGCCTTAGGTCACATGATTTGCATTGACTGTTTCTGCTTTAGTTGAATATTGTTACTTGAATAGTGTTCTGTCAATATACAACAATAAACTCACCCAGCCGTGATTATTATTTTTGTACACGCTTCTATGTCATTATATCCCCTACTTTTGTGAGCAGTATAGAAAGGCATTATAGCTATAAACAACTTAATGATTATCTTGCAGAATTTGGCCTTTTACATCGACCTTATTCAGGTTTTAGACCCCATCATTCTTGTCAAACTGCTCTAATCAATATAAGACATGTGGCTAAAACAAATGAATAAGGGCAACATACTCTTATATGGCGTTATATGTCTTGATTTAAAGAAGGCCTTTGGTGTCGTTGATCACAACATCTTATGTAAGAAGCTTAATATTTATGGATGTGATGATCTCACTCTTCGCCTATTTAAACCATATCTAAGTGACAGAACACAGCAAGTGAAAGTAAGAAATAATATGTCAGAATCTGCATACATTAAGCATGGAGTCCCTCAAGGATCTATTCTTGGACCCTTAGTTTTCATATTATACACAAATGATCTACCATTACATATTGAACATACAACATTATAACTGTAGTAATTTTTTATAGTCTCGACCATGCTAGCTTAACAATTCTAGGTCTATACTTAGTTTCAAAGAAAGTGTTTAGTCGTTTATACGGTATATAAACACTCTTGGGCAGAGCCATTTTATTATAATGAGCTGATGCGAATTGATTATGGAAATCTTTTTGGGAATTTATTATGCAAAGTGTGTCATAGATTATATCAGCTAATAAAGAGAAAATATATCCTTTGAAGGGCAAATTTACCATGTTAAGCTCGTGACTCAATTATGTAAGCTTTTGATGTACACACACGCGACAATAATAAGTGACCTGACCTTATTTGCGGACGATGCAAATGGGCAGTCTCAGTGGTGATTGACGTCCATTGATGAAATATGCAAATTTGTAAAACTGTAGATTTGACAGTTAAACAAATTACGTCATAACTGCATTCCCTAACTCATTAAGAAAATAAAGAGAACATGATTTTGCCGGGTGGACCAGTAATCAAAGTGTTCGGAATTTAAAAATACATCGAAATGAAGGGAAAAAAAGGTGAGTAGTTTGTTTTATAAATCCAAACTCTGCACGGCAAAATCACAGCATTTGTATGAAAACGAAACTATGATCCTGCCGCGTTGATAGATTCCAAAAGTGTTCGGACGGTAAACACAACATAAAGTTTCGTTGCTGCGTATTCGCATATCTGCTTTTCTGTTAAGAGCTGTTTCCCTGGAAGCTCCAGGAACGACTCATATTAACATGTTTGTTCTGGCACTGAGTTTGATCGTCTCTTCAAAATCGGAGAAATAATTCCTGTGCAGCCTGTGATTGATACCAAATACTACATGTATACAATGACCACATTCACTATTACAAACTTTTAAGGTGTGTGGGTACACCTGCGTGTATTTTTACATAGGGAAATAACTTTCCTTATATCCCGTTTTCTTGTCTCTTGTAAAAGGAGGTATGCTATTCTAGGAAAGAAGTTGCTCCTACAAGAACATTTTCTTTATGAATTAACCCCTCTTGAGAGATAAGTAAAAATGAAAATGACAGAGTTGCTTTCCCTGAAAGTGAATCCATTCATTTTACTATCATATACTGCATTGAGTGAAATTACCTTGCATATAATCAGCCAGTTTATTATATATATCCTGTTTGGTTTCAAATTTATCCAGGGCCTGTAAATCAATCATGCCAACCAATTAAAATAAACGGATGCGTAGGCTGATTTAAGTCTTACCTGGTCGCAGATCTGTAATGCAAAATCTATTCGATAACAAATTCAAACAGTCTCCCCCCTCCCCACTTTTTTGGCTCGAAAACTATTGAAAGATATTTTTGCTGATGCACTCCCATTGTATTGTTATTTTTCTGCGTGGAGAGTTTTAGAAAAAAAAAAGCATTTGAGATGAGATGCAGTATTCAAAGGTCACTTGACTTCTTTTACCAAAACCAAAAGTTTCTAAATCACAAAGTACAAAAGCCCGAGGACCACACAACATCGAAACAATATCAAGGCTATGTCATTATTAATACAAAGTTTGCTTTAAAGATTATCTCCCTCGTTTATTTCATGTTTTCAGACACAAATATTTTAACAAGATTTCGTTAGACAATATGTAATAGTCTCATAATTAACCGTACAATTTTTGAGAAAATGAATGTTTTTTCGATAAATGTGGAATGAAAAATAATCTTCAAATTAATATGCAAATTACATATTTCCTCACGGCCTGTAAGAATATCGATTTTGACCACATGTGTTATGTTATCATGCACAGGTGTTTTTCATGCATGTGATTGTGACTTATGAATAAATTATTTTGTCCAATAATGCGATTTCGAACACGGTCCGCGATCGTTTAAAATGTATATTTTTTTTGTTTAACGCAACTTTTATCAAATATTATTATCTACACTCAATTCAAATGTATAGTTAGACTATGTTAGAGGTATTGCGAGAAATAGTTCATCAAATCACTTTTTGTTATTAATATCAAGGGAGTAAATCTTTAAGCGACATTTGGCAAGCTGTTTACAAACGGTATATTGAGACAGTTTACCAGTACTAAAGAAGACAAGAAAAATACTTCCCTGACTAGAATAACTTTCATATTCAATGCTGTTCAAGTAAGTCGAGTCTGTTGATATGACACATTGTGTCAAATTACACATTGTGTCATATCTTCCTTGCTTATTTGCATGCTGTTTCTCTCAATTTACATGTATTATAATGTTGTATGTTTGTATTGACGGCCATAGGGAAGATAAGTTTTACTAACTATGCCACCCTCTTTAAATAAAGTATAAAATAAATACATAATACCGCATAGTCATCTCTGGTGCCCAAGTGAGCTAGCACGGTTATAAGAAAGACTAAGCTAGATTTACTAGACTAGACTCATCATTAAATAAGCATCTACTTTTAATTTCCCGCAAAATGTAGATGTTATCGAATACTCACCATTGCGTTATAAGCTGCAGTTGGGTTTTTCGGACATTTTTTTTCATTCCCCTGTCATATCTCTCTCCTGTCTCACTCTTTGTCTTGGAGACCTCTCGGTATAGTCTGAAGTACCGTCTCAAGGAGCCGTTAATCCCAAGGCAAAGAACTAACCAATCGTGTTTGTGCTTTAGCTGGCAAACAAGCAATGCTTTATTACGAATTGGAACACGGCGGGCCTATAGAAGCGATTAAAGCTTCCATGTTTAATTGTACAAGAATTCACTATTTCGGACCGCATGAGGCTTATTTCTGGCGTCACTGAAATTAGTCTTAGACACGGTTAAGAATATTGGCAGGAGCATGAACGCGCTGACAGAAGGTTATGAGAATTGAAGAAAATACCTTCTCAGAGTTTTTCAGTGTTAGAGGATGCCACATATTTGGGAAAGAGCTGCTGACTCGGCTTATTACTTGAAATGTATTGTTTGTCGAATGTCTTTGTCAATCTTTCCTTCCGATGTTGGGGATTTGGATCTGATTCAGTCAGTTCCTTAAGTGTATTTGGATCTGATTCAGTCAGTTCCTTAAGTGTATTTACTCTTTAAATTAGAATCTAAATAGTTTAGCATCGAAATGATGATTAATAATTCACTGTCTGTCAGTCAGTTGAAAGTATATATATCACTCGCGCTCCGCGCTCATGATACGATCTATCTTACAACAGACTTCCGATCAGTGAACTATTACCCAACAATTCACTGCTACAGCTGATCTATTTCTTAAACAAATTAGCAACATCTATTTCTAATGCTCCATCTGAAACGAAAAATTTAATTATCTATGATTAATGTTGCTCACTTGACTTACCTGCAGATATACTGCGAAAGTATAAATCCGTGCATGTGATTTTGGATATAATTATATAATGATTTAATGTCTAATCAGTATATAATTCCAACTCAGAGTTCAGATGATGATTTAGCGCAATTTGATTGGTCCACAACTATCAAGAGAGTGCTTTTATTCTTGGATGCATCCTCTAAACCATAAACCTGGAAATGATTGGAACAATTTTCTTTGCGGCGCTTTGTGAGATTTTTGAGATAAAGTGATTCACCGGCTTTAACACATCGATTGAATTCGCCAAAAAAACAACAACAAAAAAAACAAAAAAAACCAGGAAAAAATTACATAAACAAACAAACAACTACAAAACAAAAACAAAACTAGACAAATAATAATAGTAATAATAATACTAATAATAATGATAATAATAATAATAATTAAATAATTCCTACAGTTCATGCTGAGGACTGATGTGTTTGTTTGCGCAGTTTAACGCAGCATCTGATATGGGTCTACACTATATGAAATTAACAAAGGTCAATCTAAAAACGAAATTTTTGAAATGGACTTGTCCGAACATTGAAGTAGAAGAGTTCACTATTCCTTTATACTTTTCAATGAATTATGGATATTTCTCGGTGAAATCGAAACGGATAATCTCACTGTTTCAAACAGTGAAATTATCACTTTAGATTTCTCTGTTTCAAAAAATAGAATTTTCGTTAAATGGTCTCCTTTATTTAATTGGCTAAACCTTATCCGACTTGACTTAAATTACGTCACGCATGTTTGCACGTCATTACGACGTTAATGAAGTCAATAAAGCGCCAACGAAACATTGTAAATGCACGCGACGTCAGGCTGCCTAAGTCTCTTATCGGTATTCTTTCTTAGCACATTTCTTGAGATTTATTTTTCTAAATGAAATTTCAAGCTATTTTAAGTTGCAAACTGTGTTTACAATCCATATTATACCCAGTGAACAAGCTGGAAGCATCCAATTTGACGCAAAACGGCTAGAAAAAAAGTTGTGTCTCTGTCGTGATGACTGACAAATTGGAATAAGTGATTTTGTGCAATTTTTGAGCATTAAAGAAACAGAAAATTCGGCTATTTCAATGTAAGATTGATTTAATTTCACTCAAGAACACTAAGTGGTATTTGCACTTGAGGATTCGCCACTCGTGAAAATACTGCTTTTAATGACATTCGGTGATATAAAAATCGATCTTGCGCTGAAGAAGTCAAATATCCTCTATGTAATTAGCTGAGTATCTGTAAACGTCTGAAAGTTGATAACGCTGAGAATTCAAACTTCACTTATGTTGAAGGTCACATTCTTTTTTGTCGGTAAACAGCGTTAAACGACCTTTAGTTGTTAGTGCAGCTCATCAACCATAGCGAGTAGTGTCCATTACTTAAGCCGTCTGTTCTCTTCCTGGTTTAATAAACACAGCATAACAAAAGCTGTTTTTATCGTCTAAAATCCGCATGTAAATGAAGTCGTCTTATTTGGAAGTGGGGTTGTTCGTTATCCTAATAACAAATGCTTTTGATGGTCGAGGTATGCAATTTATTATTTTTGAAATTTTCTTCTTAATCTTTTACTCAAAAAATCAAACAAACGGTATTGGTACACCGACTTACTTTATGATAGTTTGTCTTGACGTCACAATTTCGTCAGAACTTATTTATTCTTGCGCCGTGTTTTGGCTATTTTATTTAAATATTGAATTCTTCTATCATATCCCATATAAGGCTTGTTCAATGTCCACTTTTTATGTCCCTAACTTTAAAAGAGTTAGTGGGGCATATTGCTTGACCACGCGTTTGTTCGTCTGTTCGTCATTCTGTGCGTGCACAATACACTTTTATGCCTATTGTAACTTTAAAAGTCCTGCCAGCTAGGGTTTAGAAATTTCATAATATATGGATTCCTCATGGTAATATAGCTGATTTTTTTTCTTTTCCAAGTTATGCCATCATGGCATAAGGTACTGTGAAAAAGTTTATGAAAAGTCAGATAAAAATTTGTTTTGGTCTATTAAAAATTCTGTTGAGGTAATTAATAAATTGAAGTTGAGAGGGTTCCGTGCGACCAGTTTGTCAACTTATGATTTGTTTTACACTCAATACGACTTTGCCACATAATTTGATCAAGAAAAAACTTATAGATTTAATCGAGTGGACCTTCCAAAGGGAAGATTAAACTTTTCTTGCATGTAACGAAAGAATCGCTTTCTTTACTTCTGATCACCAAAATCAATGTAAACTTTGGTCATGTCAAAACATGTTTGAAGCGTTAACATACCTTTTAGATAATATTTACATTAGATTTGGTACTAAGTTATACAGACAGTTGTATTCCGATGGGTACTAATTGTGCTCCTCTTGTAGCGGATTTGTTTTTAATTTTGCTACGAAAGAGATTTCATGGCTTCTCTTTCTAATGATAAACACTCCGAAATTGTTGAAGCTTTTAATTCGACATCTAGATATCTAAATGACATTTTAAATACTTATAATCCTTACTTTGAAGGCATGGTGAATCAAATTTATCCACCTGAGCTGCAGTTAAACAAAGCTAATGCAGCCGATACTGAAGCCTCATTTTTTGGTTTACATTTATCTGTTTCAAATGGATTTGTTTCATCCAAAATTTATGATAAACGCGATGACTTTGATTTTGACATAGTAAATTTTCCATTTTTGGATGGTGATGTTCCCCGTTCTACCTCTTAGGGGTTTTTTATTTCTCAATTTATTCGGTTTGCTAGAGTGTCTAGTCATGTGACTGACTTCAATGCCTGTAATAAAATTTTTACTGCTTAGCTTCTCCAACAGGGCTTTAAATATCATAAACTTCGAAAAGCATATTCAAAATTCTTTCGCCGACACTATGAATTGGTTTCTAAATTCAATGTCGGATTAAAACTGCTTTTGCAACAGGGCCTATCGGAACGAGAATTTAATGGTGACTTAGTCTATAAATTCAAAAAAAATTGTAGGTAAGTCCGATTTTTCTGATCAGTTCAGGAAATATTTCGTTCGTTATAAACGTATTGGATATAAAATAAATGTAATGCTACAGTCTGCATGTTTAGTGGTTAACCCATTTATGGTTAAACACTTTACTTCCCTCTTAAATTGCACGCCAGTTGGTCAGGCATCAGACTTAATGATGAGCCCGACAAAAAGCTACTTAATTTAGTTGATTGGGGCCGGAGTTTGCCTCATCTGTGGCTTGGTTATTCGGGAATCAACTGATAGTTTTCTTTTGCCCCGATATTTCAGTGGTGTTGTCTGACTTCCCAGGGGTCTCCTGTTGTCGCAATACAGTCAAACCTGTGTTAAGGGGTAACCTCATGGGACCCACAAAAATTGGCTGCTTAAGACAGGTGAACCCTTAATACAGGTTCATTTACACTGTATTTTGGTCAAAGGGACCCCCAAAAAGTGGCTGCTAAAGACAGGTGACCCCTTAATACAGTGACCCCTTAAGACTGGTTCGACTGTACGTTCTTTCCGTTGAGTCCTAATCGATGATTCATCATAGGCCTTATCCGTTATTTGTTTCTTTCCGGTGATGATTCGTTGATGATATAGGAAACCATCATGCGGACCAAACAGCTAACTTAATGTTTCAAACCACTGCAGAAGCAGAGGGCGAGGTTTGGGCCCAGTAAACATGTTTAAGCCCCAGTAATCTTTTGTTGACCGTTCAAAGGCGGTACTTATGTTGCGGTTCCTTGATGTTACATTGTGCTGTGTCCGCTTGTCTATGGTCTCTGGAGGTTTTGTCACCCGTATAACTGCCCAGTTCGCCTTCTGTTTTGCTTTGTTTTGCAATTAAAATAAAAAAAGTAAGTAAAAATAGATGCTGATGCTATTATTGGGGTAGCTGAATAACCATCTGTTTGGGAAAGAGCTGCTCATTTGGTTTACTGTGCGTGTCTTTCGTAAACTTGTGTCAATTTCTGTGTCTATGTGCTTCTATCCCTATTGGTTTTGAGAGCGGAATGTGGGATTTGATTGTATTTATTCCTGATCATTGCCTATCTTTGTATTCCTTAACTTTAATAAAGGTGATTTTGTATGTTATGTAGTAGTGTTTGATAAGTATTTTTTTATATTATTCCCAACGGGTTCTCAAGCTTACAATTTCGAAATTACTATTGTTATACAACTATTTCAAACCTCATAATAGCAGACCTTAAGTTAATGTGACCTTAACTTTAAGGAATGATTGTAATCATGGGCCCTGCAAACCTGCACCACTCTCATGATAATATAATTCTGACCATATTTTGCATATCTGCTGCGAATCTCTGGGGTATCTGCTAGATATTACCTAGCCTTTCCTCGATAGTTGTGAATTCTATTATATTTGTCTTGTTAGGTTCGCCAGCAGCTAGTGGGCTCTCTTGCTGTTTTTGTCCAGGCACGTTTCGATGTTTCGATCTGGTTGCACCTATCCAGTCCTCATTTGCTGTCTTCTGAGTCCCTTTTTAGCTTCTATGGAAATTTAAAGAGTAACCACACTTCAGGAACTGACTAAATCAGATCCCAAACCCTATCCCCAACAAGACTGCCCGATATAGACCCAAATACTGTCCAAAAGGACCTTTTAACCTTAAAAAAAAACAAAAACAAAACGCTTGCGGTTGTCATAGCATGTACACGCGTCCAGGAGGGCAGCGCTCGAGCGCTCGACAACTGCGACAACCGATGATCAATAGATTTGATTACTTTTTGGCTTTATTCTCTAAGGAGTGGACGAGAATAACATCCTGCTGAGTTGCCATCAATTTGGGAAAGAGCTGCTGACTCGGCTTGTCGCTTGTGGTTTATTGTTTGTTGGGATGTCTTTGTCAATCTTTCCCTTTGGTGTTGGGGATAGGGTTTGGGATCTGATTCAGTCAGTTCCTGAAGTGTAGTTACTCTTTAAATTTGTATATTGACAAGAACTTTGTGTAAAACATGTTTTGAATTAAAAATTCACATTCGGTACTCATATTCAGTTTAATCAGTATCAACTACTGTTTTTCATCTCTGAGATACATGTTTTTATAAGTTGCAGCTAAAGCCTGGCGACTGGTAAAACTATCTGAGTAGACTGTTTATTTCTGGTTTGTCAGTGTTAATATTGTCTCTCGTTTAAGCCGCATTCCTTCAAAGTTTATCTTATCATCCAAAGTGGGTACGGGCTTCCTGCAGGGACCAGGTAACTAATGAGGATGTTTGCAGCAAGTTTCAAGCATAGGAGAAAAAAACGATCTTCCTTATGTTGGTCCAGAAACGGAAAGTAAGGTTGTTAGGCTACATCTGAGCATCTTCTAGCTTGGCAAAGATAATCCTACAGGGCTAAGTAGAGGATGAAAAAGGAATCAGCCAGAGGAAGAGATGGAAACACAGTATTAAATAGTAGACAGGGCATGCATAGGCCAAAAACAAGACCAAGCAGAAAGAAACTGTTTCAAAGACATATGTGGAAATTCTATGACATTGCGAGAGTATACCAGACAGACTGCTTATAAAATTGCTTCTGCAACAACTATTAAAAGTTTGTTTTGATATATATTCTAGAGCCAAAATTCGCATGGTGCTTTGTAACTGTGACCATTTTTAGTTTACAGGTTATTTAATTTCTATTTTAAGATGCTGTTTGCCCAGAAATTACGAACTCTGGTTATACATTTGGTATAAACTGCAAGCTTCTGTGCCATTGTAAAAATGTCAGCGAATCGTGTAATCAAGTAACTGGAGAATGTAGCCTGTCTGGCTGTGGAAACACCTGGATGGGACCTGGATGTCAATATCGTAAGTTAATTACTTTAGACTTGTTTTAGTAAAAATGATATCATATCTGTGGACTTGATAACTTAGGACGTAATAATGATAAAGGCTCATCATTGCTTAACCGCTTATTAGCTTTTTCTTTTCTCAAGTTTTCTTAAACAGGTTTAATTCTATGTAAATTAAACTAGCATGGCCAACTACATAAGGTAGTGTGATAATGGTGGTTTTACGATATACTTTTTATAATTAACCCAGTACAATTTCACAATATATGGACTTCAAATCTGGATATCCAAATTCGCGAAGGTCAGACTTTGAGTTCAAATCTGGATATCCAAATTTGAACAAACCAAGACCAGGTCTAATTTCACAATATACCGAGCCAAGGCTCTGTATATTGAAAAAACTAAAGAAGCACAACCCTTGACTAGGCCTTATTCAACTCATGCAAATCCGGATATGAAAATTTGAAGGTTGAAAATTAATATGAACAAAATAGCCCAGTACCAACCCTGATAGGGTTTAATTTTGCGTATACTGAGCTGGGGTTGTGTAAAAAAGCATCAGTGTACTTTTACAGGGACTATTTTAGACCAAAATCTGATTTTTTCAGCACCCAGCCTTTGAGGGACTATTTTTAGACCAGCCATACAGCCATTGAGGGGCATACAATCACCAATCGCCTATCTCATATAAAAAACAAAAGCCACGTCTGACACACAGTACTTTTAACCCCAATACCGGGTAGAATTCATTACACACCGCGCCCGGCATTGGGGTGGACCACCTGCCATTTCTTAAGCCATCATGCCTGTTTCGCCACGTTTCATGATTCGCAGCCAGCATTTGTCTTAAAGGGTCGCCTTTAACCCCTTTGACGTGACCTACTTCATCCCCTCGAATCGTAGGCCAGGTTGAGGTAAGACAAGCCAAGTACGATTGATTTTCAAAATTATAGGGACAATTCTATTATGCGGCAACCTATAATTCTGTCCATCAATCATACTGAAACCATACCAACTCCGAACCAAGAGACGTAACTGCCCTTAAACAGACACAACAGGCGTCATACTCTGTCAGGTAGAACGTAGCATGTGTCAGCCGTGACCAATTATTATTGCTTTTAAGTGCTATATATACCTATACTTGTTCACTGATGCAAATAATTTTTTTGTAATTTAGCATAAGTGTAAATTGATTAAAAACATTGGATTATATGTCCCTCTATAAACTTAGTACAAATATACATCGTCACTTTTGTATTTTCTATAAAAAAAATTCATACATAACAAAAAAATAACAATATTTAGCTTGTTTATTCTCTAATTTTGACTCACTTGTTTCCATAACCACAAGGGAGGTCATAAAAATACAACCTGAAATCCAGAATCTATTTTTAAAGACTGAAATCCCGAATCTATTTTAAAAACTGAAATCCCTCAAATTTATTTTAAAAACAACACTAGAATCCTGTATTGAATCCAAAACTCAGTTTTCTCTATTTTTTTTTTCGATGTATTATTTTCAAACAGTGCAGACCCAGTTCAGACGAACAGTGTCCAACTGCGTAGATGCGCAGGGTATTCTGAGCCTTAGCTGGTCGCATAAGCTCGAAACACCATTTAAGCTGGCTTACGTTTGACGATTGTGTTCAATGTATAATCAGATAAAATGTTTTATCAAACTGTTATAACCAGATTACATGAACCGTGCCCGTGAAAACGTGCTTTACGCATTTGCGGACAGCGAAGACTCAAACTAGTCTGTGAATCCATGCAGTCTAGTTAAAGTTTTTGTTTTTGTGCCTGCATATTATAGGGTCCATGCATCCTGTGTGCAAACAATAAAGGCTCTGATCAGGCTGCGCTGGCTGGTCTGAGACGTTATTTACAAAGTTAAAAATATTAGTGTCATATTAATACTTCAACACCAGGAAGCGGGTTTTTGGCTTATAAGTTGATATAAATTTATTATTTTTTTAGTCTTAAAATTGAAATAAAAAATAATGGAAAAGATTTACTACAGCCCAAAAGGGTTCTGGAAAGGGCTCCCCGCAGTAGAGAAACTAGCAAAAGAAGCAAAAGTCAGTAAAAAGCAGGCGCTGGAATTTTTAAAAAAGCAGGCGGTGTGGCAAATATATTTACCCGCACCAAGAAAAAAAAATACGGCCCAGGTTTGATGCGTCCACCCCAAATGAAATTCATCAGGCAGATTTGTTGTTTTTGCCGCATGATACAGTCAACCGCAAGACATACAAATATGCGCTGACAGTCGTTGATATTGAAAACAGATATAAAGAGGCGGAGCCTCTTTATTCGAAAGACAGCAAAGAAGTTGCGAAGGCGTTTGAAAATATTTACAAGCGAAAGCTGAAACATCCCAAGCTTCTACAGGTGGATCCGGGCAGGGAATTCATGGGCTCTGTGACACAGCTGATGGTGAAACACAACTTAAGTATCAAACGGGGCAGAAAAGAGATCCACAGAGACCAAGCTTTGGTTGAGAGGTTCAACAGGACACTCGCTGAAAGGCTTTTTGGTTATCAGTATGCGAAGGAATTGGAAAATCCGCACAAACGCAACAGAAGTAAAAAGTATGCAAAGACCAGGAACTGAAACAATCCAAATCCAAATCCAGCCCTCAAACCATAGTTGGAAACAACTAAGATTACAAATAATCAAGATACAGAGAACATATGGCCAACCGAGTGAGCAGCATGTTCCCAAAAGGTGGCCACTCAGCAACCCAAACCGAACCAAAAATAATAAGAACATACATAAGGTAAAACATCACAGAAACTCTGACACCAAAATCAGGCAACAGAGTACCACAACAGAACTACCGCCTTGGAACGGTCAGTAATGAATTACTGGGGGGCTTAAATCCATTTTACAGGCCCAACCTCACCCTCAGTTTCTGAAGTGGTACAAAACATTTAGTCGGTTGTTCGGTTCGTATGATAACCCTCTAACTCGTCAATGAATCATCACGGTAAACACATAAATCAAATTTCAACACCATGAAGAAGCAAAGACGAGGACTCAACAGATACAACGGGCCGTCTGACAGGTGGATATCCCTGGCCTGCCAAACAACCCCACTGGAAATCTGAAGCAAAAGAAGGTCACCAGTTGAGCCCCGGTGGACCAAGCAACAGACAAAAAAGGCTCTAAAATATATAGCTTTAGGTCGGGGCCATCATAGAGTCTGACGCCCGATCCCCCGGTGTGCAATTAAAGAGTGCAGCAAAGTTATCAACCGTGATTGGGTTAATCACTAAGCATGCAGACTGTCGCATAACATTTAACATCAATTCTCTGTAAGCACCAGAATATTTTGTCCACGCACCGAAAGGGATTTTGATGACACTTATTTCAAATGAAAGGGTGTATCAAAAAACGAAAAAGTTATACTTAGTTTTGCGATTCTTCTTTCCGTTGTCATGGAAACGGCAGATGAAAATAGAAAATGTTGAAACTGGTGGGAAATTACAGTAGGTGGATATCTTAAGATTTTAAACATTCATACTTTGTCTGAAACTGATTGATTTTGCAGTTTTTGTATAAAGTAGACAACAAATAAATAATTCAAAGTGGGAAGTGTATATTCTGAAACTACTGTTTGCTCCAGTTATCACTTAAATGTGAAAGTTTAGGTTTTCTTGGTGTACCATGGTCTCCTTTTTAAGAGGGCAATGTGCAAAACGCAGTCTGATACAGACAGTGTGCCATATTCTAGTATATAAAGAAAAGCCTATAATACAAATTTCATAAATAATCTGAGTGGGGTAAAGTAGTTTTCTGCATTAATTCCGGAGGTGGTTGGACCCCAAAAGCCAAATTTTCTTCAATTCTATTCTACTTTGGTTGCTACGCAGTTACTTCCCTTGTTAGCTCTTCACAGTAAAACAAAGAAACTTGTAAACAATTACACTATAATTAAAGGCGGGTATTCCACAAGTTTGACAGAACTTTGTGAATTTGTATGCTGAGTTTTTATTCAGTTATTCATTGTAGCACCATCTACAGATAATGTTACACAATTCTGAGGTCACCTACATGTATTTGTTACGTGTGTTTATCAGATTTATCTCTTGATCATTGTTGGAGAAAGTGAAGTGCTGTAGAGTGATATGTTGCAGATTCGTACAGCTTGCAGATTCGTACACTGGGAGTTTAAGGGTTTCTACTGCATGCATCATATCAATTTAAGACAAATTAATTACTTGACTATTAAACAAACAATCATGCCAGTCATTTCCAGTTCATGCTTGTGTGTGCCTTGTAGATTCAGTCATTGTAGAGATTGTTATTTTCGACTCCGCTACAGCCTCTCATATACAGCAAGTGCCTCGTGGAGACAGGGGAATCACAGAAGAGACAATGTACCACAACATTGATGTTTCTGGTGTTGTTCTTCCAGTTGCCATATGTAAGTAAAGGAGGCTCAGTAGCTGCTAGCGGCTGCAGTCCCGCTCCAGCTCTAGCCCTAAATTATATCAGAAACAAGTTTCTAGTTTTAAAAAAATGAAAACAGTTTCTAGGTATTTTCAAGCCCAGTGCTGGGCTACTAGTAGCTGGGGAATGTAATTGTCAAGAATTTTTCCATTAACAACAAACCTTATCAAATTCTGTGGAGGTTATTGCCAATGGAGGGTTTTATCAACAAGGGGCAGTTACAGTCGGAGACTTGTTTTCACTGCTTAGATTCCCTTAGACGCATAGACAATAGATGTAAAACTCTGTTTAGACTGCACAGAGGTGCAGGCTGATCGGTGTTTAAACTTGTCGCATACTCCATAAGGTATTTTTTCCCCGGAGTGCACATTATATCTTGATTATTATATATGGCGGATAACTGTGATCATTAATGGTGTAAAAGTGACGCATGAAAGTTTTGATATTTCTGTCTTGTGCATGGGTATAGTTTGTGTCAAAAACAGAATTTGAACATTGTTATATACATTTTTATCAGTTTTTACAGCTCTGAATACCTTTAAACAAAACTTATTTGTTTATGAAAGAAGATAAGTAGATAAACGGAAAATAGAAATTTCAAGGGAGGCAAATCTGTATGAAATCTCAAGTATACTCTTTTGCAAAAGCTAGATTCTGTGCCAGACAGATACCAAAATAATGATACAAATAACAGTAATATAATAATAAATGAATAATTATACTAATTAAAGAAAGGAGTTTTTTTTTGTTTTTTTTTGTGGGGGGGGGGGGGGGGGGGGGGGTGAGGGGCTGGGGGAGTAACTCAAAAGTAAACTAAACAAACTATGCTATATTTCATGTTCTGTTTTAAAATAAGAAAAAAATACAGTAAAGTACATGAAATGACGCATCAAAGTTGCCGTGAAAAAGTCTCCCTGATGGAGAACTCAATCTCCCTGAAATGAAATCCAAATCTCCCACATGGTCATCGGGAGTTCATCACATGTATGACAGTCCATCTAGGACAATGGAACTGTTTATAGTGTATGGGTACACAACGATGTATTCTGCCATTTTTACAAAGGGAAACAACTTCTATGATGTCCTCTTTTCTTTCCTGAATAAAGACGCCCTTCCATAATGGGGTATATTCATAAAGGAAAAAATCTGGCCAGGGGAGGGGTGGGGTGCAAATTCTTTCCTTTATGAGTTGGCACAGTTGAGAAAAAAAAGGAAAAAAAGAAAGAAAATGGTTTAGATTGCTCCATATGAAAGTGTATCTGTACACCTTAAATTTGCCAAGTTATAGATTTTACAAAACTTTTCAAAGAAGTTGAAAGAAACTTGACATAGCATATCATATTGTCCCGACAAAATATGGATAACACCAGATACAGTTTCCAATGAATCATGAGAGGGCAGTTATTATTGATATGATACAATTTCAGTGAATTGTTTCACCTCTTATCTCCTGTTAACAGAGCTCTAGATAAGAGGGGTATTTGATGATAATTGAGGGAAAATTTTTTCTTATTTTTCTTTGAAACCATATGTTGTGATCCCTCATCTGAACTGTCTTGTCAAGACAGTCCAGATGAGGGGTCACAACATATGTTTTTATGCAGAAATAACAAAAGTTATCCTTAACTATCACCAAATACTCGCTCTTACATAGTATCAAGAGCTCTGTGTTATGATTATGCATACTTTACATTATACATGTATATGAACATTCAGAAAATCTTTTTATCTATTTTTAGGGACTGAAACATATGAAGAAAATTTAGTTGATTATGTCAGTGAAAGGTTAATCTGATGATGGACAGAAATACCAATAACAATGTACTTTTGAGAATGAAAGAAATGAATCCAAAATATGCCATGTGTGCCACTTCAGCAACATGCTTGTGGGAGCAGAGAAACTTGAAATATGCCTGAAGAATACTGTTCAAATGTCTGCTGTAGGTATACTTTTAATGGCATTGCATTAAATAGAGGATCTTGTAGGAGTGATCATTTTATATGAAATTTATGAAACAAGCCTTTTGCGAGTTTCATAAATTTCATATGAAATGACCACGAGTGTAAGATTCTGTTTATCATATTGCCCTTGAAAATGAGATTTTAACGTCTTCAAATTGAACATTAATTCAATAAGTAAACGCATTTTTGACGCATAAGTTGTCAATGACGTTACATGTATGTGCCAAAGTGTTATTACACGTTTGGCCATACAATTTTTATGACAGGAGGTTATCCACTGAATAACAGTGATGTCATATGATAAACATATTTAAAGGAACCTGATGACTTATATCAGCCAGCAGCCCACACATTTGTTGAGTCTTTCCAGATTTCTAAATTCACTGTTTTCCATTTGCAGTCTGAATCTTTAAAGTGAAATGTGGAAACTGATATGTTTGCACAAATGTGCAGCACGATGTGATTATTTCTGTATGCATTGGTTGGTTGGTTGCTATGGGTTTAATGGCCCTTTGAGCCAGTATTTCAGTCTGTATCAGACGATCTCCCAGAGAGCGGGAGAAAGAAGAGAGAAATGATTGAAAGAATTTAAAACAATGCCCGCCTGCACCTACTGCAAGCACAGTAGGCCCTTGTCTTACTTACTGTATTCACTTACCTTGTGGGCAGCAAAAGGAAAGTGTTCGGTTATTTCTATTTCATATCATATTCTGTGCCCAAGATACAGTAGGGCTCTAACAGCCTTCTTCCCCTACGACCACAAGACTCTGGAAAACCTTTTACCTTTACTTTCATAAATAATGGTTCCTTTCATTCAATCTTCATAATTATTTATGTATTTTTTGGGACACATTGAATGCATAGCTCCAAATAATAGCTCCCGCATTGGCGTTAGCGGCAGCAAAATATTAAAGTTTTACATTAAAGTTTTTTAGGTGATGGGCAAGGCACTGTCAGGCGAGCTATTCTGTCCCTGTGACAGGTCTTGTTAAAATTTACATTGGACAATTGTATTGCTAGTCTGTACTAGTCTGACAAAGGTGGTAGAATAGAAAAATATTGACATTCTGTGCACTGCTACTCAGTCAGTGAGACCAGGTGCTCTAAAAATAAATCAAGCATTTGTACTGATTTCTTCTATTCCAAGGGAAGTGTTTAAATATGTAATTTGTGCATCTGCTATAAACAGAAGATCATGGATTTGTATGGGGTTTGTAAACGTGAAACTGATTTAAACACTGTGTAGGTATTGGTCAGCAAAAGCCAGTTTGAACATCTGGTTTTGACTGTGCTGATTTGCAAATGATTTTGAAGATTTTTTTTTTTTTGTCTAATAAGCAGGAAGGAGACTCTGTGATTGGTTACTTATACACAGACTGTACCAGAGATGGTGGTTACTTAATAATTATACACAGACTGTACCAGAGATGGCTCCCTGTTACTGTGTTACCAAACTAGAGACAGCCAGTATGGTGATCATGTCTGTTGGTTGACCTACCAGAAAGTATGATAGAAAGAACCCAGACCTTTGATCTATGCAAATAACTTCTAAGCAAGTTCTGCAGGTAGTTATTCACTAAGGGCATTGAGGGCTGCATTTATTGAACAGGATCTCAGCCAAGGTTAATAATGGATCATATTGGACCATTAACACCAGTTATTGTCCCCCGCCTTTTCGAAGAAAAGCGGAGGGACCTAGTTTTCGGCATTCCGTCTTTCCGTCCCCCTAAAGTAGTAGGTACCTTGTGTGTGCAACTCCTCCTACAGTTTTATGCTGATTCTTTCGAAACTTTACAGATGTATTTGTCATGGTCTGAAGATATGCATGTGGTTTGGATATAATCCTGAGATTATTTTTTGTCACTTTTTCTACAAGATGAACTTAGTCATTTTTTAGGCCTTTTTACTATCAAAGTGACTAGATAGTGGGTACCTTGTGTGCCCAACTCCTCCAACAGTTTATGCCGATGCCTTTGAAACTTCACAGGTGTTTTGGTTATGGTCTGAAGATATGCATATGATTTGGATATTATCCTCACATTAATTTTTGTTACTTTTTCTACAAGTTGAACTTAGTCATTTTTTAGGCATTTTTACTATCATAGTGACTAGATAGTGGGTACCTTGTGTGCGCAACTCCTCCTACAGTTTTATGCCGATTCGTTTGAAACTTCACAGGTATTTTGGTCATGGTCTGAAAATATGCATGTGGTTTGGATATAATCCTCACATTATTTTTCATTACTTTTTTTGCAAATTGAACTTAGCCATTTTTCATACATTTTTACTATCAAAGTGAATAGATAGTGGGTACCTTGTGTGTGCAACTCCTCCTACAGTTTTATGCCCATTCCTTTGAAACTTCACAGGTTTTTGATCATGGTCTGAAGATATGCATGTGGTTTGGATATAATCCTCACATTTTTTTTTTATTACTTTTTTCACATTTTTTACTTAGCCGCTTTTCCAGCTCAAACACTAAGTGTATATACAGTGGAGACCTAGTTTCCAAGGCGGGTACATAAATTCGTCGAATTTGCTTATTATTCCTTGCTTTGTGGAAACTGCCATATCATGAGACTTTTGTGTTCTTTAATTGGAAAATGATCTCTGCTCACTACATTTCTCAGTAGAACATCTTGAACCGCTAAGCATATTTGATGGCTATAACGTTTCAGACAAGTTTGAATTTAAGCAAAACTGGACAACTCACAATATAGTTATTTCCCCCTAAAACTTCCATTGAATCACTATGGGAACAAGCCTGTCCATAGATGCTAAATGTATACAGCATCTGTTGACATTCTGTAAATGCAGCAGAATTACTGTAAAATCCAGCCTGCATAAGAATACAAATAGTGCAATTCCCAAATAAAACGGATAGTGCTCTCAATGTTTTAATGCATCTTTTTTATAAAATTTGAATAAACTTTATCATTTCATAAGTTCTGTATAAGCAGTTTGAATTTAAAAGTGATTTAAAACTGCTTTGATTTCTTTTGCAGAATGGAAGCCTGCTGAACTATTTATGCCAACAGAAGCAGATGAAAGGTCTCATCCAGAGAAAGTCTTAGACTTCAGTCTGAAATTTCAACTTTAATTCGAGCGAGTGAGTGAACTCGGGTATAATGTCCCACCAATAATAGGTCATATGGAGATGGGACTTCGTTTTAAACTCCAACATTCAGTCACTGATTTTGAGAAGTCCTTGACACTTTCTGGTAGACTGATTAAAGCATTAACTTCTCAAAGGCCAACTAAATAAATAGAGGAAAAATAAACTTGTATTGAGTGAGAAAATTAACAATTCTACTAAATCTCAAAAGTACTAACCAGAAAAGGACTTGGTGAAACACACTAAGAAATGTACAAGTTTCTACGAAAGATGTGAAAAAAACAAAACAAAACTGCAGCAACATGTAGTGAGTTTGAACTTCAGAATCCCTTGCTACAATGCACTTTACTTATTTCATGTGGTGTATTTTATTAAGTATTCCAGTATGTTCCATGTTGATTTTGATCAAATATGAAAGTACACTTATTACAGTATCAGAGCTCTAGATAAGAGGGGTATTTGATGATAATTGAGGGATAATTTTCTTCATTTCTCATTGAAACCATAAGTTATGACCCCTCATCTGAACCGTCTCATCAAGGCGGTTCAGATGAGGGGTCACAACATATGTTTTTATCCAGAATTTACAAAAAATTATCCCTAATTATCATCAAATACTCCCTCTTATCTAGGGCTCTGAGTATATGTGTACACGTCCATGTTTTTTTTTATTTTTATTTATTTTTTTTTCATTTTGACAAAAGGGAACAAGTAAGTGAATTCATGTTTGCTTCCTCATGTTCTTCCAACATTTTTACAAAGAAAAACTGAAGTGACTTCCTGCTGTTTGCTTCTTGGGATAAGGAGCACTTTTCAAAATGGAGTCTACTTGTTAAGAAAAGAATTTGCTCTTTGGAAGCAGATTATTTCCTTTAAGAGTTGACCCCCATTTAAAAAGGAGATAAAAGCAAATTGGCAGAGTAACTTCCCCTCCCCCCAAAAGTGGATCTATGGACCTTAAGTAGATTGAGAACAGATTACATGAGTACATATTACTCTTTGAGAAAATCTGGCTTTTGATTACCGAAAGTACAAGTATTGTATGTTTCATTTTCATTTTTTTTCCAAGTATGAAATTATGATGTATGGGTATTTGATTGTTTACATCTCTAGGAACAACTTAAGTGACTTCCTGTTTGCTTCCCTCAAGTTTTTTTTTCACCATTTTTACAAAGAGGAACAACTGTAGTGACTTTCTGTTTACTTCCCTCATGTTTTCCACCCACCATTTTTACACAAGGAACAACTTGAATGACTTCTTGTTTGCTTCCTGGGATGATAAAGCTCTTACAAAATGGAGTCTACTTGTTAAGGAAAGAATTTGCTCCTACGGAATCAATTTAGATGGGAGGCAAAAATGAAAATAGGAAACTTGTTGTTCCTGATAGTGAACCCATTCACATTTGATGATTTAAGTAGGTGAGTGATATGGGGTTTACTGCACAGTTATAAAGTATACCTGTATATCCCATGTTGATTTTTTGTCGCACCTGCTTTAGCAAGGTGCGATAAAGGAGTTCACTTTTCCGTCCGTCCGTCAGTCATTCCGTTCGTCCGTACGTCCGTCTGTCCGTCCGTACGTCCGTCCGTCAACAATTACGTCGACCCTAAGGTGCGATAAAGGAGTTCACTTTTCCGTCCGTCCGTCAGTCATTCCGTTCGTCCGTACGTCCGTCTGTCCGTCCGTACGTCCGTCCGTCAACAATTACGTCGACCCTAGCGTCGACCCTAGTGTTAAGTCCATTTCTCGCAAACTAAGATACCTACAATCACCAATCCTGGCATATAGCTTCTTCTAAGAATGTTCTAGAGGGCTGTTGCTCTTATTTTTACCCTTGACCTATATTTTATTATCTGCTGACTTTGTAAAACTGTCCATCAACAATTACGTCGACCCAAGCGTCGACCATAGCATTTAAGTCTATTTCTCGCAAACTATGATACATACAATCATCAAACCTGGCATAAAGCTTCTTCTAAGAATGTTCTCAAGGACTGTTGCTCTTATTATTACCCTTTACCTATATTTCATTCTCTGCTGACTTCGTAAAACTGTCCACCAACAATTACGTCGACCCTAGCGTTTAAGTCCATTTTTCGCAAACTATGATACCTACAATCATCAAACCTGGCATAAATCTTCTTCTGAGAATGTTCTCAAAGGCTGTTGCTCTTATATTTACCTTGACCTATTTTCATGCTCTGCTGACTTACGATCGTAAATTTTTAATTCAAAATTATGTTGATGTAGATGTTTAAGTCCATTTCTAACAAACAATGATACCTAGAATCATCAAACCTGGCAACAAGTGTTTTCTTAGAATGTTCTTGAGTGCTGTTGCAATTAATTTACTTTTGACATGTTTTTAGTACTTTGCTGACTTTGCAAAATTTTACACTCATAATTGTGTTGGCCCTTGTGTTTTAGTCCTTTTGTCTCGAAGTATGATACCTGCAGTCATCACACCTGGCGTAAGGTTTCTCTTTGGAGTGTTCATGAGGGATGTTGCAGTTATTCCTACCCTTGACCTATATTTTATGCTCTTCTGACTTAGTAAAATTTTACATCCAAAATTGTATTGACCCTAGCATTTTTGTCCATTTCTCATACACGTTCTTTTTAGTTATAGTCTTTACTACTGTGGAAGTGCAATGCAGGTGCGACATAGCATTCCGCGGAATTCTTGTTTCAAATATGCAGTTAGGGTGTATGGGTACATCTATATGTGTTCCCTTCTTTTTACAGAGAGGCGCGGTAGCCGAGTGGTTAGAGTGGCTCGGTTATTGTGCAGAAAGTCACCGGAAGGTCGTGAGTTCGCAGCTTACTGTCGCCATCCGACAACTGGAAAACTCTCTCTGTCAACCCAGCAGTAAATGGGTACCTTTTTCGAATTAGGGAAGGATAAGGCAGTGTAAGGAGAGAGATGGGCTCCGTCTTTCATCAGCTGTGCCCAAGATACAGTGGGTCTCTAACCCCCACTGCCCCTACAGCTATTAGGCTATGGGAAACCTTTACCTTTTCTTTTTACAAATTAAGTGACTTCCTCTTTCCTTCCGTCATGTTTTTCCACCATTTTTACAAAGAGAAACAAAATCATTGACTTCCTGTTTACTTCCCTCATGTTTCTCATCCATTTTTCAGGCCTCATACTTTTCAGGCTTCTGCAGGATTTCAGGCTTTCATTTTTTGAATTTTACTTGATTTCAGGCTTTGATTTTTAAGTTTTCAGTGTTTTTTCTGCTTAAAAAGGGCTATTTTAGGCTGCGAAAGCAAGCATTTCAGGCTTGGAAAAGCTTTTTACGAAGTTTTTACGAAGGGGAACAACCTTTGTGACTTCCTGGTTGATCCCTGAGATGAAGAAGCTTTCTAAAATGGAACCTGCTTGTAAAGGAAAGAATATGCTGCTGGGGAGGCAAATTCTTACATTTAAGAGTTGGAACCTGTAAATTTAGGAAGAAGGCAAAAATAAAAATGATAGAGTTGCTGCTCCTGAGAGTGTACCCATTCTTTTTTTCTGAATGTCCTGAAGAGTAGACTTTATTGGAAGAGCTCTGTCCTCCAGGGAGGCAAACAGGATCTTGTGATGTTCATTGTTGTAGGGCTGGTGGAAAAACCAGATGTTGACCCTTCATTTGCCTCCCCTTCCTGAGGGGGTCGGCCCTTGTGGGTAGTTTGCTCCTCTGGGAGCAAATTCTTTCCCTGGGGTGTAGACCTCATTTATTTGAAAATGAGGTCCAGAGAGGCATACAGACCTTCATGAAGAGATGCGTCCTTCAGGAAAGCAAACCAGAAAACAGGAGTTCTTGTTGCTCCTCTTTGTAAAGTTGACAGTTGCTTCCCTTAGTAAATCGGACAGAAAATACATAGGTTGACAGGTCAGTATAGCATAATCATTAGAATAACTCTAGCTTATGGCATTTCTGAATTTGCTGAAGAGATGACTTCATTTACAGACCTGTGTCTTCCAGAGAGGCAAACAGGAGTTTATGATATTCACATTTATAGGGATGGTGAAAACCCCAGATGTTGACCCGTTAGTTGTCTCCCTTCTTTTTAGGGGTCAGCACTTGCTGGGAAGTTTGCTCCCCTGGGAGCTAATTCTTTCCTTTGGGTGTAGACCTCAATTAAAAGGCTACGTTTTCCAGAGAGGCATACAGGAAGTCATTATCCTTTGTAAAATTGTTGGAAACACAGAAGTTTGAATAAGTGATGGGGCGTTTGTTGGGACTAATGGGATTTACGTTATCTGGAGATCTGGTTTACCACTCTCCGAGTGTCGACAGTCACCTAGTCTGCTTTGAAGCTTTCTTCGAATTGTTTATGTTGTTAATTATTTGTGTTGTGGTGACATGTTACATTGTGACTGATACCTTGGTTAAGGGTCCTGGTCATTGAATTAAACCTTTAAACCTTCTGACATCCAGAGAGGCATATAGAACTTCATGAAGAGATGCGTCTTTCAGGAAAGCAAACCAGAAAACAGGAGTTCTTGTTGCTCCTCTTTGTGTCCCTTTGTAAATCGGTCAGAAAATACATAGGTTGACTGGTCATTTTGCATAATCATTAGAATAACTCTAGCTTATGGCATTTCTGAATTTGCTGAAGAGACGACTACATTTGCAGAGCTGTATCCTCCAGAGAGGCAAACAGGAGTTTAAGAGATTCATATTTATAGGGATGGTGGAAACCCCAGATGTTGACCTGTTAGTTGTCTCCCTTCTTTAGGGTCAGCACTTGATGGGAAGTTTACTCTCTGGGGAGCTTATTCTTTCCTTGAGGTGTAGACCTCAATTAAAATGCCACGTTTTCCAGAGAGGCATACAGGAAGTCATTATCCTTTGTAAAATTGTTGGAGCTCAAGTTAATTTTGACAGAAGTATGGCCTTTTGAAATTACCCCCAAGGTTATGAAACTTTTTTCATGCTCAACTCAGCTGAGCATGAAATTTTACCTGCTAATAAGTAGCAAAGTACTGATATGTACAGTTGTTTTCTTGTTGAGTTTAGCTGAGTATCAAATTTTCTCTGCTGAAAAATATGAAAATGCCAACATAAGTTGGCATTTTCATATTTATCAGCAGAGGTACATGTAATTTCATGCTCAGCTGATTTGAGCACGAGAAATGTTTTATAACCTTTCATTTTAGGCAAATGTTTGCAATGTTGGGTAGGTATTTTGTGTAATCAGCTCCTCCCACAATTTTCAGTGGCTGTTTTTCAGACATTGTATACTTGTTGTGAACATAATGAAGATGTGTGTTTGGGTTTTTGATGGAGAAAAATTTAAGTTTGAAGGAATTTCGCCCTTTTAAACTTATCATTTTCGGCGGCATTTTTGCACTGTTGGGTAAGAAGTTTTTGTGTAGTGTTTCCAGTGGATTCTCTCTGCAGACAGTGTTTGTGCTTAACAAGTGCTTTAGGGATGTACACATGTTTTGTGACAGGCGCTGCATGGGGGCATCATTAGTGTCTTATAGACACCTTTTTCTAGTTATTTTATGCTTAGCAGTGAATTCAGTGCATATCTAGAAAAAATAAAGGTGATATTGTCTGCAGTAAAATATATTGTATCATTTCACTAGTGACTGATATGATTCATTATTCCCCCTACATACAAAGTATGTCAGGGGGTACATAGTTTTTGTCATTCCATCCTTTTGTTTGTTTGTTTGTTCGTTCGTCTGTCCGGTTCATGATATACCTGCATCATTGCTTTCTTTATGGACTACCTAAGCTGCAGGGTCAGGCTCATGAATGGGGCCAGGGGTCAGTAACTAGGACTTAGCCATATGGTGTATTTAATTGGCAAATAGTTATATCCAATATTCTTCAGTGGCACCTAATGATACATGCAAGGTTTATTTCATACTGGTTTACATCATGTGGATGCTGCAGCTGTCCTAGGGTCAAGGCCACATTAGGCGGTGGCACTGGTCATAGGTATACATGAGCCTCTGCTCACTTGCTCTCGTAATTTTTCACTGCAGTAAACTGCAGCTGCTTTTGACAATTTGTTTTACTTAATTTCTTTCCGAAAAAGTCTGAAATGTAGCATTCTGACATTATGCTACAGATGTTAGCATGCCAAATCAAGTAATGACGTCACATTTGATTTCAGGTTTTGAGCCGGAGTATAACTAATTTGCATGCGACATCAGTCTGACTGCAGCTGCAAAAGGCTTTCTTAAATTGCCAATTTCTTTTTATTCGTTCTTTCGGAGAGCCTTATTAGCCATTTTCTAGGTGCAAACTATAGTTTCACCCTGTATTATACCCACTAAATGTGCTAAGACAAGCAAAATTAACAAGAAATGACTATGAAAAAAAGTTATTTTTATATTTGAAACAGAAAAAAAGAAAAGAAAATTCTATTTTCGATAAATACCAAAAATATTTCATGTGTTGAAAATATTAGAATTTCACTCATGCTACGCACTCGTGAAATTTTTATATTTTCAACATATTCCATGAAATATATTTGGTACTTACCTTGAAATGTGTTGTTGTGTTATTGTTTAATGCCCTCAGTAAACAGTTATGGTTGAGTTCATTTCATGCGTTTTCTAAAATTTTCTGCTTTTTCGTCAAAAATGCAGAGTTATTGCCCTTTAGCATCACACACATTGATAAATTTTTAATTAAGTTCAGTTTACCATAATGCTGATTGGATATTTAGACAGTTAAAGTCATTTATTAAAGAGTCTTCCTTTTACGGTTGATATTTTGCTTTTGTTTATTTCCCCTACCCCCTGTTTTCGACATATTTTCCACTTAGAACGCGTAAAATATGCATTTTCTTTGGAGACAAGGAAATGTTTGATACAAATTCAATAAAAACTGACCTGTAGTCATAAATTATCAGCAACAATATATGCATAACTTACTACAATTCTAACATAGAGCCAAAATGTTTGCTTACCTGCTCAAAACCATTTTTTTTAATTTCTGTAACGGTGCAAATTTAGTATGCTTATTTTTCCAAGAAGATGCTCTTACCCCACTCAGTTTTTTTCATAGTTACAATCATGATACTTAGTTTATTCAAGAGTAGCTATGTAAATTATTCATAGAGGCCTGCATTTTTTTTATTCCTCTTGAAATATTGTCTTTTTTTGCATTTTTCACTTTTAATGAAATTCGCCAGAGTATGTATTGTCGACAATGAAGGTACTATTAGTGACATTAATTTATTCTTAAAGTCTGTTGTGAAACATGCTAAATAAAACTCAAATATTTTACAGGTTTAATTGTTTTTCCTGTCCACCTGTTGATTATTATGATTTTTAAGGGTGAAAATATGCCATTTTTAATATAAATCACAAGAATTTAAGTCCAAATTTCTCTGAAATCGACACTGACGGTTACCATGGCAACGGAAGTAGATGTCAAAGTTTGAAAGGTTATTTTCTTATACCTGAGTGGTAAGGACCATTGTGTGAAAATTTCAGCCAATTCTGAGACGGTGCGTGGAACGCCCCCATTCATAAATTCTGGTGCTTACAGAGAATTGATGTTAAATTATAGCCAATACGTTCTTGACGTATAATTATTTTTCGGAATTGATCAGAAAAATCAGTCCTACCCTTAATCTTTTTGAATTTGTATACTAAGTCACCATAAAATTCCGGTTCCGATAGGCCTTGGTGTAAAAGAAATTTTAATCCGACATCAAATTTTGAAACCAATTCATGGTGTCTGCGATAGAATTTAGAAAAAAGCCTTTCTAAGCTTAAAGAGAATGGGTAAAAAGATTACCGGAAGTGATCAAAGCCATAAATGCGGAGACGAAAAAACCCCTCCAGTGAAACAGAAACGGCCTGTGGGGAACCCTATTTGTCCTGATGCCGCTGTAAGATATTTATATCAACCTGGAGAACAAGAAGGGGGCGTGCGCCGTGCCACGGACCCGATATGGAGTGTCAGTATTCATAAGATAAGTCATCACATTGTTCTGCAGGGCATCAGGGTTTATTATTTAATGCCGCCAGCTCCGCAGAGAGGTTTCGTAACAGAAGAACTGCTTATTGTTCCTGCTGATACCCAAACGCGTATGTCGTGATGCCGTCTGGGGCTATCCAGCGTTTTGTGTCTAGCGGCGAGAGTGTTGTTTTGTTAATTGTAAGGCCGTAGATCTGGTGCTTTTTGCTTCTCAGCATATTCATTTCATGGCTGAATGTTTTCCGGTTGAATAGTGCATCTTTGTAGTTTGCAAAGTTGATTTGTTTATTGATGACATATTTCTTGACACCTTTTGCTTTTTTTATCAGCTGCTCATCAGCCAGCAGAATGGAGTACATCTTGGGACGCAGCCCGATATACTCAGCTATTGGGGTACTTTGACATTCATCCTTCCACTTGCCAATTATTGTTTTGTTTTGCTCACTATAGAGCGGGTGATCCTTGGGGTAATCTGAGAAGTCATACTGGGCCCTCATTGTTGTCATGTCGGCATATACATCTGGCGTTTTTAGGTCGACCAGCAGGCTGTCTGTGTCGGTTTACAGCAAAGTACAGTTTCTGCCGTACTTCTGTTTTAGTGTATTGTAATACCAGTCGTACATCAGATGCTTGGATAAGTCCAAGACGCACATACCAACATATACTGGTTTGTTTAGTTTCAAGCGAGTCTTGTGTGTATGCAGGGCCGATAATTCATCAGAAAATATGACAGCCCGGTTGTAATTGGGTTTTGCGATTATTTTTCTTATCTGCTCTTTTTCTTTATCACCGCCATCTGTTCGGACAATTTTTATATCTACTCGCTTCCGGAGATTCTCGCAAGTTTTACCGAATACCGAATTGTTCATGAGTTTGTAGAAGTCTTTCTCAAAGGGTGATTTGGCTTTTTTCTGAATTCTGTGTTCATGCGAATATATGGTTCCATCCACGGCGCCTCGTTGAATTCCAATATTCTGTGGATTTTCTTGAGTTTCATTCCGAGGGACAGGTATAGCTGCAGATTTCTGTAATGCAAAACATATTTATTTTTGTCTCTGAGATTTGGGACCAGCTTCTCGGTGTTGAGCATGCTATTATTTTCAAGTAGGTTTGAAAGGTAGTCAGACAACCATTCTTTTTTTACTTTTAAACGCTCCGGGGCAAGTGGGGTGGTCATTATGCAAGTCATGGAGCTCGGCTGGATATTCTAGGTCTACTTCTAAGATGCAGCCCTTACCTGGTTCATGCGGCGGTTTATCAACCGACTTGAAACCAGAATAAGGTAAGGGCTGACTCATAGCCCAGCCATAGAGATTATTGGCATCATAATACATGATATGGTTGTGCTGTTCGTTAGGATTATATCCAGGCACGCCAGGGTTGTTAGCCTTAACGTGTCTTTTTGAGGTCATGCTGACGCCGCCACGCATCCCTTTTTCTATGAATAAATGTTGATCGTAGTCAGTGATGAGCTCGAGTTCAATACAGGTGTATTTGAGTAAAGCGTCCCAGGATAAGCCAGGTGCTGTATAATAATGCAGCGGATCCAGTTTGTATGCACTTATACAAGTTCTACGGAATGTTTGGAATACGTCTGCCAGCAGAGTCACATCTGTTTTTAGATAGAGATCATGGTAATCTCCCAGCGTCTCGCAGCTGCAAGTTTCCCATACTTTCTGGGCATGTTGGTAATCTTTCTCGGATATACTCTCATCTGTTAGGCTGCTGTGGAATTTCTCAATAGGCGGCAGCTGAGTCTCCAGGAACCGGTCAAATGAATCCATATATTCGTATGGGTAAACGCCCTTTTGTAATAATATATCAATGTCTGTTGACTGGTGGTTTCTGGTTGGGCCAGGAATATCATAACCGTCATCAATTTCTTTTAAGGTGAACTCGATGCCGCAACCTTCTAACACATGGCCAACACTTGATGAACATCCTTTAAGAATACCGGCAATGTCGGACACATTATTCTTGTAAATCATAAGTCCATCAAAAACAAGAGAAGCAACCTCGATGTCTTTTCCATTTAAGTAATCGAAAGCAGCCATCAACGCTTTGTGTTCCAACCGGCACAGTATGTGGTTAATCGTGGACCCTTCCAGATTGTAATTTGTATGTTTTGTTTTCTGTGCATGTTCATACATCTCCGAATTGAGCTTGACAACAGCGTTTATGATACTGCGCATTCCAGTATAATAATCGATGAACCACCGTGGATCATCTAGCTGCAGATTCATTTGCTTGCCATTCATTATTGCTAAGAGAAATTTTTTTGCTTCATCCCGGGTGATGCGGCGCTTAATTATTAGATCCTGCAACATGGGATCACGGTGCTTGATGTAAGCATCCAGGGCTGCGCAGTTTATCCCGTGTTTGTGACAGTACCAGGAAAGTAAGGTTGGATGCGCATTTTTCATGTCGATGTCAAACATGCTGTCCTTGCATATTGTATGGCGGATTTTCCGGCTCATATTTTGAATGCCTAGCTTTTCAGCTGTCCAGTATCGTCCAAACCCATGTCGCTGCCGGTATGACATAAGTCGTTCTCCATTCTGGTTTAACATGGAGAGATAATTACGAAGCAAGCTCAGCTGAGTTTCCTTGTCAGTATTTTGTCTACCCTGGAAACTGCTGCCGAGGTCAAACTGGTTGCTGTGATCTAATATGTAGGCTAGCTTACGTCTGTCGACACACTCCCGCAGAACGATGGGTCGACTATCTTCAGAACTAAAGCTGCCGTAAAGTCTTTTCTTGATTGGCTGGGGATTAAATATCTTCTGGGTGATTTTAAAGTCATTTTTGTCGGTTGCATCAAGTAACTTTGCCAAAGATGATGCCATAAACTGAAAGTTGTCCAGAAATTTAAGTTGACCAACGCTGAAAGAGATGTATTTTTCTGTGTTGTTTGGAATGCACGATAATCTGCCCGTGATTTTGTCAATCTGCTGCATGATTAAATGGCTGTCATATCCTTTGAGATTGTGCAAAACAACAGGGATGGGTGTTACCCACGGTTTTATAGCAAGTTTAAGGTTGCAGAGTTCGTGGGCTGGACCTCTAAAGTGGCCTAGGATCCTACAATGATCACGTACTTTTGGATTTTTTTCATCGTTGAATTCTTTCTGGGAGATCCAGCATTGCGTTGCAGACTGGAAATCCAGCTCATTTTTCTCCGACATGTGTAGGGGCTTCGGCTTTGTAAATCTTGCATTAATTCCGACTACTTCCCGTTTCAGGGATTTCAAGAACTGCTCCACGGCATCTTCACCTCTGTACATTCTTACACTGGATGATGCACCATCATATCTAACAACCTGATATCCGTAGCCGCATGCTTGGTGTTTGCTTTTGATTTCAGATTTATCCCCAGCTGCCACTTGATGCGGTTTTATTATGCTTTCAAAATCGGCATATATGACGAAAGGCACCTGCATCTGTTTATGGTAATTTTTAAACTTTATTTTTCCCCCGGGGCTGGCATTTCAATCTTAGTTGCTCTGCCGTTGATGCCGTAACATTCATCTTTGTGGCTGATTAGTAGGTCTTCACGGGAAAGCCCATAGAGACAGCGATCGCAGAAGTATGTTTTACCTCCGTGTTTGTTTTTGTCAAATAGCAGTCTGGAAAGGTATTTTACCCAACAATAATGGTAATTGTCTTTCTTGTCATGGAGCAACAGCAGGTTGATTCGTGACATTTCACTCGGCTGCCCAGAAATATGATATGGGACAACTGTCTGCTCATAGCCATATACATTGATGGCGAGATTGTTTTGTTTCTCTACTTTGTAAATTTGTGATACTGGTGTAGGAAAGTCAAATTCCTTCCATGTTTAAATTGTCTTGTTTTGGATAGCTGTATGGGTTGTTGAGATTATTTTTAGCTGGAAATAAAGCTGACCTTAAGGCCCATCTAAGGCATTCTTGATCTTGATTTTTCACATTGATTATTGCCTTTTTATTAGCCAAGACCTCAGGAAGTGGCAAATATGATGAGCCCTTAAGTGGCTCATATTTTGCGATGTTAAGGTACAATGTATTGCAACTATCAATCATCCAGCCTGAGCCTTCCTTAGTGAATTTTTCGATTTTCTGCTCAATTGCCGAAGCTGCCTCGTCATAAAAAGGAAGAATTTCTTGAGGAGACAATGTGGCATACTGATTGCTGTAGAATGTTCCCTATATATTCTTCTTATCTTTGAAAAAGTCAACAGTAAGCCCAAATTGCCATTTCAGACCGGATAGTTCTTGCACTTCAGCGGTGAGCTTGTTTTTTATAATAGTTTTCTTATCTTGGAACATTTTCATGGGGTCTTTGTATCGTTTAACGGAAATTTCATGCGCTTTGAGATAGCCACATTTGGTTTTGTCCACAAGTTTTAATTCAGGCTCAGATTCTTTTGTCATAAAGAAATGATGGAGTTCATTCATGATGTTTTTATGTGTGACTTTTTGGTTTTTGGATTTCCCGTTTATCTTTCCTTCGTATACGCCGTTTTTTCCGCAGATTTTCCGACGTTTTTTTGCTGTCTGCCACTGGGACAGGCGTTTCTAAGGCATTTAATGCCTTATTTAAGGCACTGCCGTCGATTACTCCGTTTTCATACAACTGTAATAGTTTTTTGACAGAGTCAGACATATTTTTTAATTATATATTGTAGTATTTTTTCCCTCTAATTAAAATTATTTAATTCCACTCATGTACCAATTTTAAGACTATAAAAAATTTATATCAACTTATAAGCCAAAAACCCGGTTGCTGCCATCCCCGCAACAATAAACAACAAATCACGGTTTTGCTGATCTGGGGATGGTGCATTATATCACTCAACTTTGGCTCCGGAGGAAGTGGGTCTAGGTTTTTGCCAGTAATGTAATAGTATTGTTTCATAGCCTGATCTACATTGTCAAACGTCTGCTCAGCATGATATTCTCTTTGTATTTCCTCATTGATAAAATCCAATCTCTGGGTTATCTTTTTGCTCCAAGCTGCTTGAGCCGCTTCTAATTGTTCGACTGCTTTATCATGCCTTTCTCTTTCCGCCTCAGCATCGTTGTTTTTCCCAGTTTTGAAAAAAAATACTTCCTATGAACGCCAAGGCATTGACCACGGCACCTCCTTACATCATCGCTACTGCACTAGCCATTTTGTTTATCGTGAAAAAAAGTTAAAAACAGAAATTATTTCATAATATCCGCTGGAATAATACCCTGCTTAATCAACATATCGCGTGTGGCCATCGCCAGCAGTATATCAATAGAAAGCATTCCAAAGTCACCCATATTAAATTCTACTTTCGGTGCAGATCTTCTCAAGAGTTTCCTGCCAAGTTCTGAGTACCCAACAGTGAGAAGAGTTTCTACTCCGGCATGATATAACATGTTTGCGATTTGTTTACCATCTATGGCTGCCATTTTTTTATGAAAATATAGTGTTTTGATTAAAAATTATCTCATTTCAAAAGGGTCTATCGACGTTTGTATCTCTGGAATTTTAGGTTGTGATTTAGGTTGTGATTTAGGTTGTTTTATTTTAGTTTTACCGTAAATCATGTAAATACCAACGCCTACAGCTCCGATCAGCACGCAGAGCGGAATATAGTTCTTATAAACATTCACTGTGTCACGCAGAAGGTTTTACACTCGGTCGACACGGGTGTAGAGCCTTATGCGTCGCCAGGACGGCGGAGGGTGACTTCCGGTTAAAGGGTTATCTACCAGTGTATTACACCAACAAGGAAACTCTAACATCGTTAGAAGTTTTGAAGTTTATATTTAATGTAAATTCTATATACAACAATACAATTTACAACTGTCACAATTACAATAATATACAACACATATTAGTTCATGTCGCTGGCCCAAGTAGGGTGTTTGTTTCAAATCTGTAATCGATTTGCGTGCAATACGCAAATAGATTACCGTCTGACGTCAACACCGTACTCGGCTCAGCGCCATGAACTAAAGGAAAATACAAAGAACAAAAAAACGTTAGTTTGAGCTCATACACAAAAAACAAGGCCTTATGTTGGTAGACTTCACTTTGTCGTTCCCTGGATCATGTCATGGGCCAGTCCATATATCATGAGGAACACCAACTTATATTAACACGTGCACGATTATATACTGGTCGCTCCCTGGATCGTACCAGAGACCAGTCTAAATATAATATGACACACTTTAGTGGACGAACACTGTCCCACTTTCACCTCTGCAGTAATTACATCGATTTTGCCAATATTTTGTGCTTCCCGCCTCTGCTAGGAATACATGCACCAGGGCGTTGTAACTGCTCTACCCGGGTTGGTATTAACCTGGAGACGTATATCGAATCTCCAGGTGAGACGTGGCTCTAAGCCCTAACAGCTGACTGCCGGACTTAATGTGCCTAAAAATAACGAACTTACACTTAATACATTGTAACTACATAATAACAATACGTAAGACTTGGGCCTGTCTTGGAAATACCATACAACGCCCTCGGCGAATGCCGAGCATAACGTGCACACGCCAGCCGTGTCACTAGACACGACTCGCGCTCACGATGTAAAGCTAAAAGTGTGCTTACCACTTCCGCCAATGAAGAAACGTAGATCCTACCACGCATGTGCGTCGAAGGATCTGACGTCAAACATTGTCAAGAAGTATACTGACGTCAACAGGCATTACCATGACATACCCCACATAAAACATGAATAATCTAAACAATGACCTATTAACATTAAATTGATTGACCAAAATCTAACTCGCATATGTATTAATTCATTTCTTTAAACTAAGCGTAATACCATTTTCCATAGAATGTAATAGCTGAATAAGCGTTTCTCACACATTTGGGATCATAACGTTTGATCTGACATCATGACATCAATGATGTTATAACATATGACGCCGTCTAATGAAGGCACATCAAACGCATGATGACCAAATGCTACCATTATAACTTATGGAAAAAACCCTTAATGCGGTGCATGCTATGGCGTCAATTGACGTCACGAGTATATAAATTAGTTCCATTACAAATCAATCTACTTCTATAGGCCACGTATACGTGAAACTAATATAAAAAGTGCTGACGTCGCAATAACATGAATGCAACTGACGTCACATGAATAACATGAATGCAACTGCCGTCACATGAATAACATGAATACAACTGACGTCACTGGACGTCAAATAGACGCACACCAGTGAAACTAATGTAAAAAGTGCTGACGTCGCAATAACATGAATGCAACTGACGTCACATGAATAACATGAATGCAACTGACGTCACTGGACGTCAAATAGACGCACACCATTGCAACCAACATCAGTGATATAAACTATTACCGTAATTTACAAAACTTCCTAATATACAAATACCATGCGCAGCATGGTCAGTATAAACAAAATTGGTCGACATATGCACAGCCTGATCACTGTCAACAAAATCAAATCAGTCGACACATATAATTATACCATATCAATCAGAAGTCACATTTTTCATTCTTAGCCAAACTATTCTAAATAAAGATAATAAAATCTTACCATTCAGGTCTAAACTCAGAATCTGGGCACACAACAATATAACATCCTCAGTATATGAATTAAACAGCCACGTCTAACTTTTCAATAAAAGATAGGCGTATAAATAGTATGCGTCTCACATTTAAATCATGGGACTCGAATATAAGCGTGCAGGTACTCACATTAAAATCATGCAACACGCTGTCCACAATCAAAAGACTCGTGCAGGTATTCACCTTAAAATCATGCAATACGCTGTCCACGAGAGGTATTCACAAACAACCCATGCATAACGTAGTCACAATTTCCGTAAACGTTTTATTACCACAGTTGCCCTAAAAACTGTAGCCCTACTGATTGAAAGGATTAAAATAATTCGACGACAAAGTCGACGATCGGATCCATTTCGTAACACACTGTTGGTTGCCGCTCTGGTAGCTGTAATTCTCTTGTTATTTTGATTGGTTCAGCTTCCAGGGTTTGCTGGGCTTGCAGTTTTTGTTTCCATCTGGCTTCAGCGCCTTTTTTACCAGCCGCGACACGTTTTTTTTTTTTTTCTTTTATGGGGGGTTCTTCACGTTTTTGGGGACCTTCACTTTTCTGGGGTTCTTCACTCTGGGGTTCTTGAGTTTTCTGAGCTTCCTGAATTTCCTGATTCATTTTTTTCTATGGCATTTTTATTTTTGTTAAAATTAATATGCTTTGCGGTTGTTAGCATTGCTGTAAATGGAGCCAGGTACATCCCATACCTATAATACAGCTCATAGCAAACGCTCGTCAGAGCATGATTGATAAATGGGTCTTCTTCTAGATCTTCTAATAGCTTAGGTGGGTTGATCACATTGAAATACTTTGACACCCCCATAAAATATGAATTAATAAAAGAATTGCCCAACGTCTTAGTCATACTTGCACAAAGCCTGGCTCCATATCTGCAGTACAGCTTATCAACTTCTTGTGGCGTCATTTCATCTATGTTTGAGAGTTGCAACTCACGCCCTAAATATTGGCGACTTCCACCTTCAGCTATAATGGCTGATAGTCTCTCTCGTTTTGAGTCTTGCACATCTTGTGGAATATCTAGTGGAATATCTAGTGGAATATCTTTTAACAGATCTTCAGCATTCATTTTTATATTTTGGAAAATATATTTTAACTTAAAATAAATGAAAAAAATCAAGGATCCGACTGAAATATTTACAGCAGCAGAAGCAATTGTTATTAGTTCGAGTATCATTTTTAGTTTTGCTTTAAGCATTGCTATATTTGCGCTATTTTGCCTTAAGCATTGCTATTTTTGCGCTTTTTTTTTTTGCTTTAAGCATTGCTATTGTTAAACGCTAACACTAATTTAATGTCATAGTTAGTTCACTGTACTGCATATTGCTTCAACAGGTAATCACTTAACTGACGTTTCCATGGTTCAGTTGTGACGTCATGACGTCACATGACGTCACTAAGTATTGTTTCCTAAAGAAGAGCATTGTAATCAAGTAGAAGAGTTGCCTAACATAAGAAGAATAGTAATATACATGAAATTAACATTAATTATACTTTTCCTTTTTGAGTTCCTGGTAGTCAGTTGTATAATTATTTAAAGAAAATAAATAGAAGAAGTTACTATGGAACAAACTTGAAAAATAAACAAGTAGATCTCAATAAACCCTGATGCTGATAAATTATTATTTAAAGTTTTAAAAAAAGTCCTCTGGCATCCTTCCATCTTTTAATACACTTAGTAGGCTGTACCCAGAAGTTCCATGTTTTGTCATACAGTCAGCCAAATGAACTTTACCAGGACACCATTTTATTTCATTCACTTCGTTTTTCGCCAGGGATTGACTAATAGCAGCGATGTCTACTCTGAGCCTCTTGTCATCAACAAGTTTTGTTGAGTATACGGCTTCTATAACACTCTTATTGTCGACATAAGCAATAACTGGAATAGTTTTAGCTGATATACCAAAAATATCTTCCAGTATCTTTCTGTAGTAAAAACCACTCTCTAGTCCTTCTTGTAAGCTAAGGGCCTCAGCGGCAATTGTGGATCGTACAACCCGCTTAATCTTACCGGCATGTCAAGACAATGGGGAACATTTTCCATGGCAATCCATCAACCAGACAATATATGCTGCTGTACTTCCAGTTCCATTGTTTAGATTACATAAAGATGCATCTGTGAAGACCACAATCTTCAAGTCACTAACTTTGTTGCTTAAGTTTGGGAATGTAATCACAGACCTAATGTCTTTTATTCGATTGACTACTTTAATAGCCCGAGAAAGATCACCTATTGTCCCCTCCTTAAGTTTTGTGCTTAGGTCTATGAGTTCAAAAGCTATGTCAGGTCTGGTTCCCTGTACAAATCAATTGATTTGACCAACAAGCTGCCGATATTTCGTCTGCTCCTCTAGAGTTAATGTACTTTGCTTGTCCTGTGCTCTTTGAGGGTCAATTGTTATATTCTGTATATTTGTCACATAGTTTGACTGATCTAATGCTATAGCGCCTTCTTCCTGAGCAACTTTAAATCCTATATAGTTAAAGTTCCCTTCTTCAACTTTACCTGCCACAAACCGCTTTCGTAGATTGACCATTAAATGTTCAAGATATTTGTCACCAGCATGGAGAGAGTCAGCTACATGGCAGCATATGATGCCATTGCTGGATCTAGCTCACTCATTTTACATCCCAACCTCAATAATTTATTTTTCACGCTCATGTAGAACTGCCTAGCTCCATCTTTCAGCCCATAAAGCCCATTTTTTCACGTCCAGACTATCCCTTTCACTGTATTGCTTTCCTTTGGGGGTTTGATGTATATATCCCGTCTTAATTCTCTGCCCTGCAAAAACGCAGATTTAATGTCAGTTGTTTTAGCTGTCCAGTTCTTGATCGATGAAATAGCCAAAAATATTCTCATCGTTCCTTTTCCTACTGTGGGACTGTCCCTGGGCATAGTAAATTCTTCCTCAAAACCTCGTACCACGAGCCTTGCCTTTGTCTGTCCTTCTTTATTTGTAATAACCCACCTTGTTGACAATGTTTGTTGCCCACAGTCTTTCACTTCTTCATAGGTGTGAAATTGATTCAGTTTCTGTAACTCCACTTATTTAGCTGCAGTTGTTTCATCACTAGCATTGGTTTGTTTCATGACTAGGTTAATAGTCTCCTCATCATTTATCAGCTCCCATTGTACTTGTTCAAGATTTACACTTTTCTTTTCTTTGGTAGTGTCCTCTTGTATATTATACCAGGGTTTATTCTTACCTGTGGCTTTTCCAGCTCTTCCAAGTACCTTTGCTTTAATCCATTCACCAGTATTTTGCATCTTATACTGGATGCTATCATTTGGTTTCAGAGTTATTCTGTTCTGTTGGATATTTTGTCTATCCATCCTTTCAGGCTCTGAAGCTGGTATATCCTCCGATATTGTGTTGGGTTCTTCTAGATCTTCATTGCCCTTATTTTCATCAGTTTTGTCCGCCATACTGTGCTCAACTTCCTTCTCTTCCTCCTCTGTCAAATTGCTGTTAACTTTCTGAAGTCTGTTTGGAGAAATACGTACAAACACTCCACCATGTCTAACGAAAACTACTTTCCCATCTTGGAACACTACCTTTCCTGGACCAAGCCAACGTTCTTTTCCTTCCCTTTTGTAGAAGACCCTATCACCATGTTCAAAGACTTGTTCTGATGCCCTGACTTTATTCCGGAGAGCTTGCCTTATTCGTTCATCAGCTTCTGTTTGGATGAATGCTTTGCGGGCAGCATGCAGGGCATTTAAATGCTGTCCAAAAACCTCACTGCTTGTTGATCCCTGTAATGCTGGTAAGGTATCATTCATAATGTTCGGCAGGTTAGGATTTTGTCCAAAAACAAGTTGGTGTCTGCTGTACCTATTCCACATTTGTAGCGAATTTCTTGCCATGTTTGCCCAGGAAAGTAGGGCTTGAGAGTTTATCTTCCTGTAATCAGCCTCTAGTTTGAGTAACATCATATCTGTAACCGCATGAACCCTCTCACATAAACCATTTTGAAATGGGCTTTCTCCTGAGGTTGTACATAGTTGAACATTCAGAATAGATGTGATTTCTCTTACCTCATCTGCATTAAACTTACCCCCGTTATCTGTCATTAAGGCTTTCATGACTCCAAACTTGCCGATCCACTCTGTCATCAATGCATCTATTATGTTACATGGCTTCTTTCTGTTAACAAAAACAGACAAAGTATACCTTGACCACATGTCGATAATGTGTAGTATCCAACGACCATTCCATTGTTTGAGGTCTATTGCCACCTTTTCATTGAATCTGGTGGCCGTTGGCATACCTAGTACTGGCCTTGATGGAGTTTTGGCATATATCTTGCAAAGTTCACATTTTTCGCCTATCTCTGCTAGAGTTTCTTCATATTCTTCCTTCCAGACTCCAGCATCCTTCAGGAGAGCAATCAGTCTATTCATTGGAGGATGGGCAAATTGTCTATGTAGTTTCAGCAGTGCCTTGTATCTATCCTTTCTGTTCAAAACATCAAGCTTGACAGCACAAATATTCTCTACAGGGACTTCTTCTAATTTTGTCTATAGGGATACAGTAATGGCCTGATGATGTCAGATTTAAAGCTACCTCTTTCCCCATTATCACAGCTGTGTCATTTTCCAAATCCAGTTTTATAGCAGCCTTCTTCATTGCTGTTCGTGAAAGTAACAGAGGAATATCAGATTCGACTACGTCTGTCTTTATTATCACCTCTTTTCCAGAAAATTTGACATCAGACATGTTCCTCCTCCAAACTTAAAGACTTTCTGACCCTCAGATTGTTTCACCTTTACTTTATCATCCTTGTCTAAAGATTGAATATAACTGTTTACCCAGCTGTCACCACAGACTGTACTGCTGCACGCACTGTCTAGAACTGCGCAGTTGCGTGCATCAATGCCCAAACGGCGTACCTCTTCAGTATTGTACCCTGTAAATAAAACCGCATGTTCCTCATTTGCAATATTGACTTTTGCCATGTTTTCCCAGCTGTCTGGGCATGCTGGTAGTAAATGGCGGTACGATCCACATGATTTACAAGTTAAAGTTCGACCATCTGGCCCCACAGGATTTATGTTCTTTCTCTCTCTGTTACTAGGTTGACTGACTCTTGACCCAGATTCTGTATGCTGATAACCTCCGACTCTTGCTGTTGGTCTTCTTGACTCTGGACGCTGAAATTCTCCTACTGCTGCTCCCTGTCCTGACTTTCCACGCTTCCATGTTGCCCCTTTCTCCCGGCCATAGCTTTGACTATTAACTCTAGTTCTAGAGTATCCTGCAGCAAGCAATGCCTCTTCATTTGCTGCTAGGAAAGCTGGTTCTATCTTGATACTTGATCCACTGGTGCTAGATTCATTGTAACTCCCTTTGAATTTCTTCAGAGATCTCTTTTCCTCCTCATATAAAGTTGTCTTATTGTTATAGTTCAGTCCAGTCAACACAAGCAATTTTTCCTCTTTTGTAATATTTGCTTTTCTAAGTAATTTAAAGGCCAAAATTTCAGGTGGTAAGGTCATTTTTTTCTTTTCTATTTTCTTGTACTTAGCATCAAACACTGCTATGTATTCTGTAACAGACTGCCCCCCAGTTCTATAAAAATCGTCAAAATCTTCAAATTTTCTAAGCTGTCAGTGAGGTCATTTTTAGCTAAATGTTCATCCAAAAAATTTACCAAAACAGTTAACCCATCTTCACTTTTTAAATCATCTATTGCAATCTGGTCATAAACCTTTTCTCTTATTTGAGATTCATCATCTTCTGGAAGTGACAAAGCAATTGCAATATGTTCTATAAAAGGGTTATCCTTTGGTAGCAAGGATCACACCAAAGAACTGAAAACTGTCGAATGTACAAGTTTTCTGGGCCAGACTAGCTAGTTTCGGCCAATTAGGCCTCATCAGTGACCCTCAAATATTTTCAAAGTTCGACAATGGAATCAATGATCCCAAAGGACTAGAAAATAAATCTACCCTATGATGAAGGGCAGGGAGACTTTTTACGGTGACCACACAGTCCCAATCACCAGCTGTAGTGAAGTTCAATATGTTCTATAAAAGGGTTATCCTTTGGAAGCAAGGATCACACCAAAGAACTGAAAACTGTCGAGTGTACAAGTTTTCTGGGCCAGACTAGCTAGTTTGTCCTTGTTTGTCCTTACTTAGATCTGTAATTTCTGTCCATGCTAATAACTCTTGTCTGAACCTTTCATATGTCTTCGCCTTGTTGAAGGTTGGTGGGTTTATTCTGATTGTCATGTTGACTCCTTCTCAAAAATCTATATTCACTAGCAAATTTCAGTTCTAACACCAGTTTATTCAAATCTCCACTGTCACAGAGTCCTGTACTACCTCTGAGGAATGTCCCGCACGCTCTGCTACCACTTGTTAAACGCTAACACTAATTAAATGTCATACACTTTATTCACTGTACTGCATATTACTTCAACAGGTAATCACTTAACTGACGTTTCCATGGTTCAGTTGTGACGTCATGACGTCACATGACGTCACTAAGTATTGTTTCCTAAAGAAGAGCATTGTAATCAAGTAGAAGAGTTACCTAACATAAGAAGAATAGTAATATACATGAAATTAACAGCTATGTTTGCTTTTAGCTAATCCATTAACCAATAACCAGTTGGTTGGTCAGTTTTTAATATTAGTTTACGGTGCTTAACTTTAGATAATTCTTCTTTTATTTTTTGCCTTTCTTCCGCAGGAACAACATCATTTTCTCTCAAGCAATGTTCAAAACTATCTCTGTCCTTGGTGTAAAACATACAAACCCATTTTGCTTGCTCTCGAAGGTCTTTCAAGACAGAAATATATCTTTGCGAAATGACCCAGACGCTTTGCTCTGCGTGTCTGCCGGAAAATGCTAGCTGTGAGAGCATGTCTTTTTTCTTTGTAAGTTCTTTTGTCGCAGAGCAGTCATCGATGATGTACAATGTAGGTCGGCCTGCGAATTTATCAAAAAAACAAACGCAACAGTTCTTGAAGTCTTTCTGTTCCATCTCGCATCACAGGATTTACTATAGTTATGTTTTTTTCTTTGGGGTTTCGAACATCACCAATCCAGCTCCTGTTTTTGTAGGCTTTGTTCCATTTTATGGTGGGACAAAGTATGACTATATTTTCAAACACACCCGCATACTCCGTCTCCAGCAAATCAAGCACAAATTCAGTTTTGCCTGATCCAGTTTGACCTGAGATTATAGAGCAATGAGGATATTGTGGCAACTCAGTAGACAACTTCTTTGAATCTTCCATCTTCCAAATTGATTTGCGCATCTTGTATTATAAAAAGGTAGATATTTAAATTTTCATCTGCTCCTTGTTCTTTTTCAATTTGTATTGTTATCCCCTCACTGGCATTTTCGATCCTTCTACTGCTGCCGTGCAAGGTGTTGTCATCTGTGGAACGCAAGTCAAGCCATAAAGCAAAATTTTTGGTGAGATATTTTTCAATGTTAGTGTCGCTGAAGTACAAGTCTTTGGCTACTTTATCGGTTTCTTTGTCGCGTTTGGATGTCAGCGCAAAGTATTTATTGATTTCGTCCCACTGTTGGTACTGCCGCATACCTTGGCTATACAACTGATTTGGTACGCCCTCTATCGTCATTTCAACTTTTGTGATTTTGGGGTTGTAAAACTCTTCAGTGGTTGTCCTGTCTGGGTCTTCAAACAGCATTAAAATCCCCTTCATGCTTCTTGCTGGGACATTCAAGTTGATATTCCACAGAGTATCAAACTTTTTTTCTGTGATTTTTCTGTGCCGCAAAATACGGTCATACAATATTGCCATTCTGCCGCTGAACTGTTGTCTGATCTGTCGTGCAAGTTCTGAGTCGGTTACCATGTCAAATTCTAAACAGATATTGCTGATGGCATAGCTGCTATCGGCGTCGGTTGCTTTTATGACCTTATTATAATCGTTGAATGTTAGCTCATATTCCAGCCTATCACCGAGCCCCGCCTGGTAGAAAGGCATATGCGTCTCTAGCAGTTCAAAGCCCAGCGGGATGCAGAACCTGTTCTTGAAGGCGCCAGCGACGGCCTGGTCTTCAGTGTCAGCTGATGCGTTTCCTGCGCCGACTCTGTGTTTTAGCATGTTTGCTTTACCGATGCCTTGGTAGGCCATGTTGATCCGCTCAGATGGTGATTTCCATAAATCAACATAACGGTGAAAGAGGTCACTGTCGTCTATTGACATGACTTCATTACCGCTTATTTTGATGGTTGTTTTCTTCACGATGGCTCTGCCAAGATTTTGATAGACTGTTGCATTGGGATCTTTGCTGGTCAGTTCAGTAGTAAAAGCGAGGCGTGCAGTTCGTGGGACGATGACATCATTATTACTTAGATTTGGAAATCTTACAAGCAACTGCTGGTTTTGGTCGATAGTGCTGGGATTGTTAGTGATTACAACGCTTTGTCGAATTCCTTTGGCACCTAGAGGTTCTCGTAGTTTTCTATAAGGGTCCAGTTTACTTCCGTAGGCAGACATTTTTATTTGATAAAAATATAATTTTATTCAATAAATAAATAATGGCCGAAGGTTACGATTTTGAAAACCCTACATTCGAAGATGATTATGATGACGTCGATGACATATTACCGATGGTGCCGGATGAAACCGATCAGCGAATTATTTTGAATTAAAGTGGGGCAATTGATGATTTAAGGGGTGAACTCCGAAAGTCTGCAGTTGAAGACCAGAAAAACATTTTATGATGAAATAGAGAAGCGATACAAAATGGCCCCGAGCAAGATAGATTACAACCAGTTTAAGATATCAAATGATGGTAAGACACTGTTATGGAGTGTTGGTGACAAAGAAATCAGAATTACCGCAAAACAAGGCAGTACAGAATTCCTTTGTCTCGGTACTCTGGCAAATGCGTATAATAGGGTTGCTGGCCCTGGAGGGACATTAGCAGTGCGGCAGTATTTGAATTTACCAGATTACAGGAGTAAAACACAGCTATCTCAGCAAGTACGGCAGGCTGTGAAAAGCACTCGAAATGACATGGATCTAGAGATGTCAGGTGGCACTGAACTGCAAGATTTAACAAATACGGTAATTGGTACAGAGACGGCCGTTAAGTCACTGGAAACATCTCTCACTGATTGGGTACAAACTGACACACAAACAGAGGGTCTAACACTGCGGGAACTTCAAGGATTAGACAAGGCATTGCAACGCACCCGCGGTGAGCTTACAAATAATTTGGCAAAACTAACCGAGCTTGATAAAGACATTGCAAAAGAAAACGGGAAATTACAAGAGGCTGAGGATGAAATCAGTAAGAATGATATAAGGACTCGTTTAAAAAACTTAGAAGATGAAAGAGCCACAAGACTGGAGGCTGCCAGTGCAAACAAAGAAGAGTTGCGGGGTCAAATAAACAGCATAAAAGAAACTATTGACAGAGTCTTGAAAAAAGATACAACACTGCGTGAGCGGTTGAAAACATTATTCAAAGAACAAGGTATAACAATAGTTAGTATTCTGACAGCTCTTGGCATGATTATTGGTGTTATTGTTGAAGCCATAATACCAACTTCTGGAGGCGGTGGTACAACACCCAAACCACCATCGCAGGGCGTCAAAGACTGGGTAAAAAAACAACTACATAACCTTGCCGGGCTACTCGCATATCTTGCTGGAAAAGCCGCTGCTGCGTTGCCGGGTATAATTGGGTCAATTGTGTCACGGCTTCTTTCTACCACTGCAAAATGGGTTAATTGGTTTGGAAATAATTTGTGGGCTCTTGTTGTTCTTGTCGCTGGGTTGTTATATGCGGCAGCTAAAGAATGGATTAATAAATCTCGTAAATAAGCAGAGCAACGATGCCCAAAGCGATGCTCCCGACTATCAGTGCTGTTGTTTTGTTTTCATGTTCCTCTGCTGGGGTCGGTTGGGGTGCCGGGGTTGTAGCTTTTATATCTACTGGCATCTGATGTGGGTCTGACGTTGGCGGCTTTGAATCCGGCATCTGATGTAGGTCTGGCTTGAGAGTCAATTTGACTTTGTCTTCATATATTTTATGTGCCTGCTTCTGAGTTGGTATAGTCATTGTCATTCCAAATGCCCCTACAAAAGTTTTACCCTGAGCGGCAGACGGTATCTTTGATTCCAGAGGTGCTGGTAGGGGGTCGGTGGGAGGGTCCTTGCGTGTCTTAGTTCCGCTGACAACCCCGTAAGATGTCGCGTGCTTGGAAAGGTTAACGTTTTTGTTCAGCCACAATTGTTGGCCATGGGTGGACAGCACAATCTCATTATTGTAGTCTTTGATGGTGCCGATTCTTAACTCCATATTGCTGGGGCTCGTGTAAAGTCCGTAGCCGAAAACGTAGTCTACCTTGCTGCGGGCATATCTTAGGGTATTTGGATAGCGAGTAATTTGACTTGGTAGATCGATGGGCCGCTGAATTGCGTCTTCGATGTTGGCAAGGATTTGTTTTTGACTATCAAATGCGGAGCCGATCCCGAGTATGTCTGATTTTATCTGAGACTGTGAGCCGAGAATGGCCCAACAGTAAGTCCTTATTGAGTCATTTATTCGTTCAACGCCAGCCTTTGTAAAGCCATCTGATTTGTCGAGAATAAATGTGGACCAAGCATTTTGTACATGTTGTGCAATGTAGTCAATGTGATAAACATTATCAGGATGATTCCTTGTGAATGAATATATTTTATTATCATATTCACCTACACCTTTGACCGGCCGGTACCCAGTGTTTGTTACATACCAGTATATAGTCCCTAATCCGCCATTGTCATCTTGGTTTTGCCTCCAGTCGGAATGAACTGAGAACCCAAACTCATTGCAGAACTTCTCATAGGCCTTCCTGTCATAATCGTTGTCGAATGCGTTCCATGACGTGTCTTGCGGTAGGGCAACTTTCATCTCGAATAAGATCCTTTTTGTTTGGAAGTATACATGAAACAGAAACAAAGACCTAGCAAACGGTGGCACCGCACTATTTGATAAATGGTCTTGCATGGAAATGCCACATCCCGTGGTTGGACAAGTTATCGCAAAGTGTAACTGATTCTGCCAGAACTGCAACGGATTTCTTCTCCAGTGTTGGACAATTTGATCTGATTCAACGTATGGTAATTTGTACTCGGATAGGATATCCGGAAACGTGGCGTCGAAGCTCCCGTTTTGTTTGACCTCGATTGTAATTTTGTTGAGGTCAATGTCTTTGATTTTGTAAATTCCACCCGGCTGATACTTAGCCGCTTGGTTATATTCGAAAGCCTTATTTTGTATCATTTTTTTTGTATTATATTTTAAAAAATGCATCATATTATTTCAGACATAAGTAAGCCCATAAACTTGCGGCAGTACATCGACAACAAAGACGGATGCAAGCGGGTTGGATTTAAAAGTTTTACATACACCTGGGGCTGGCATAATATTAAGAATGAAGTCATACAGTTTAAACAGGGAGAGTCTCCCGTTAAGATAGAGCCCGGATATTATAGTTTTCAACAGTTAGCGGATATATTTCACAACCATCAAATCAATTTATCAGTAAATGAAAACAACGGAAGAGTAACTCTGAGTACACCCACTGAGCTTAAAATAAGTAAAATACTCAAGTCGATGTTGGGGCTGAATGTTAAAGGCCATTTTTTCCCAAAGCAAACGTATGTCAGTGACGGACGGCTGGACTTTGCCGTGGTTAAATGTTTGTATATTCATTTAACAAGCATTAATACGTCTTATAATTACTTCAATGGCACCCCAAGTAGTATCTTGGCAGTCATTCCAATTGAGAATAAAAGTTTTGGCGATATTGTTGTCACGGGCTTTGAGCATCCGGAATTTAAGCCTTTAACAAACGGAACTATATCTGAGTTAAAACTGGACGTAAAGGATGAAAATGGAGACACTATTAACAATCACGGCTTGCCCATGAGCTGTGTTTTAGAAATAATTTAATTTTTATTTGTTTTTATATAATAATGAGCATTTTAGGTGTAAAACGCAAGGGGGTGGGGGATGAAGATATTCTAACTAAAACAACTCTAAATATGAATGTTAAACGCATAATCAACGTAGCTTACCCTCGAGACCCAGTTGAAAATGTAGCGTTTGGCGGTGACGTGGTTACGGCAAAGGCTTTAAATGATTTTAGAAATTATTTGCTACCTGAGGTTTTAAAACGTAATAGTGACAATGAAATTAATGGCAGATTACATATGAATCAGCATCGAATTTCCGGTCTTGCGAGTCCAATAAATGCCGACGATGCAGTAAATGAAGCATATATTGCATCTAGGCTGACTGCGCTAACAAAAGAAATTGGAAACACAGGCGTATTATTAAATTAGAACAAAAAAAATAAAACTATTTCATAAAAATGAAGCCCCCAACAGCTCCACCGGCTCCAGGGTTATATCCAGAGTTACCGGATGATAGTCAAAATTACAGGCTACAAAAGATATCTGCAATTGAGCAGACGTTAATAGCTGAAAGCGAAATAAGGAAATCTTTGTATAAAAAATATAAACGTGCAATAAATGTAACGGATGGACTTGATACAGCGTTAATATCCACTAGTGTTATATTTGGCAGCGTTGGGCTCGCTGTGCCTCTTGTATTACCATTAGAAATCGCTGCCATCGTCCTTGGTGCAATAGGAGTTAGTGTCAAACTTGTAAGACGAAAACTACACTCAAAAGTGCAGAAACATGACCACATAAAAGCTTTAGCGGAGAGCAAATTAAACAGCATTAAAGACTTGATTTCTAAAGCTTTACAGGATGGTCAGATTAGCGAAGTAGAATTCAAGACGGTTCTAGATGAGCTGGAAAAATACAATAACATAAAACAAGAAATCAGAGAAAAGAAGACTCAGGTGAGCGAGACTGAAAAAAATTTTGATAGAACAGGGGCGGAAAGAAGCCATGTCCAACATATGCAAGAGTCTAAAGAGTGCATGATATGTTATGTTAACATTCATGTAAATTCCCCTCCGCCGGAATATTCAATATAATTTTTTGAGCTCCAGTAAAATAGTCCTCAAGGGCCTGTAAAAGTACACTGATGCTTTTTTTTACACAACCCCAGCTCAGTATACGCAAAATTAAACCCAATATGGATTTGTACTGGGCTATTTTGTTCATATTAATTTTCAACCTTCAAATTTTCATATCCGGATTTGCATGAGTTGAATAAGGCCTAGTCAAGGGTTGTGCTTGTTCAGATTTTTCAATATACAGAGCCTTGGCTCGGTATATTGTGAAATTAGACCTGGTCTTGGTTTGTTCAAATTTGGATATCCAGATTTGAACTCAAAGTCTGACCTTCGCGAATTTGGATATCCAGATTTGAAGTCCATATATTGTGAAATTAGGCCTGGTCTTGGTTTGTACTGGGTTAATTATAAAAAGTATATCGTAAAACCACCATTATTACACTACTCATGACAATACCAAACGTTCTGAGAAGCTCGCTTCTTTGGTTGCAAGGAATACATCAAAGAAATAAAACTTTATGATTAAATGCTATTATATTTTATAAATAGTAAAGGTACAGTTTGGTGTTGTCAAACCAATACGTCTTAGGGCAATGCTTTAATTATGTCTCCTTCCCGAAGGGATGGGGGACATATTGTTTTCGCCATGGCCATCTGTCCGTGTGTCCGTTCGTGTGTCCGTCCGTCTGTCTGTCACAAAATCGTGTCCGCTCTGTAATTCAAAAACGGTTTGAGATATTTTCATGAACTTTACACAAATGTAAAACATAATGAGATGACATGCAGAGTGCAAGAACCGTAACTCTGGATTATATCTTTTGAAATTATTACGCTTTGACAATTAAAAATAGTAGATTAGTCATGTCCACTCTTGAACTAAGAAACTATTCATATATTTACATGGAACTTTACAGTAATGTAAAGCATTATTAGACAACATGCAGAACTCAAGAACCATTATTCTGGCGTACATCCTTTTAACTTGTGGCCGTTTGACCGTTGGAAATAGTAGATATTGTTATATGATAATTTTCCATAATGTATATGTGTATTTGTGAATCATTTTAAGTATTTCTGTGGAAGCTTCGCAAACATATAAATCATAATCAGACGCCATGCAGAGTGCAACAACAGTAACTCTGGGTTACATATATTTGGAGTGGTGCCCTTTAACAATTGAAAATAGTAGATTTTGCCATTTAGTTAAGTCTGCTCTGTCACTCAAAAACCATTTTTGATATTTACATGGAACTATAATTAATGTAAAGCAATATTAGATGACGTGCAGAGCCCAACATCCATAACTCTTGATGGCTTATTTTTGAACTTGTGGGCCTTTGACAATTGGAAATAGTGTGTTTTGCTATAAGATCATGCCCACGCTGTATCTCAAAAATCGTAACAAAAAATACTTCTGTGAAAACATTACAACAATGTAAAGCATCATTAGACGACATCTCCCCCAGAAGGAGTGAGAGACATATAGTTTTTTCCTTGTCGTTTGTCAGTCTATCCGAGCGTCTGTCAGTCCATCTGTCACAAAATTGTGTCCGCTCTGTAATTGAAAAATAGTTTGAGATATTTTCATGAAATACACAAGTGTACAGCATCATGAGATGATGTGCAGATCGCAAGAACCGTAATTCTGGATTTTTCTCCTCAATTTTGCTCCCCGAATGTTGCTCCCCAAGTTTTCTTCCCAAAATGTTTTGCGCCCAAAACCTTTTTCCTCCTCGGGACCTTTGCTCCCCGAAATCTTTGCTCCTCAAAACTTTTCCTGCCCAAAATGTTCCTCCCTAAATGTTGCTTCCAAAGTTCTTCGCAGAATTATTTTGTTTTCTAACTTTTGCGTCCCAAACTTTTTAATCCCCAAATGTTTCGCTCAAAATTTTTTGCCCCTATATTTTTCCTCTGAAAATTTTCTTTTTGCTCCTTAAATTTTTGCTCACAACCAAATATTTTCCACCCTATACGTTTTTGTTCCCCAAGTTTTTAATCTTTGCTTCCACGACAGCATTGTAGTGGGCGTTTTTTGCACGGCTTTGCAGAGCTCTTGTTGATGAGGGGATGGGGAGGAATGGGGGAGACATCTGTTTTTTGTTTCAACAAAAAACATCTAGTTTACATCTTTGCACCGAGCCGTTTCAGGCACCGTCTAGCCACATTGGTATAAGCGAACATACATAGATTTTAGCGCTCAGAGCAGGTGGATTCACATATCTGCTAATAAAGTCCCAAGCCTATACACGAGTGTATTTATTACCATCCCCTGTCTCCTTAACAATGTATCATGAATTAGTACTTGTTGAGTGCTTACACACTTTATTGTTCTTTCTGTAGTTCATTTTCAACTTGATGAGGAGCATTTGAAGGTTTAATCACCTTGTATTCAGGGTTTTACTGGCTGCACTTAGTTACTTGTGACTTTACCAGGGAAGACTCTGACCAGACTGCGTCGAATTGCAGTCTGATCTGGGTCTGTTCTGGATGCGCATGCTTCATGGCACCTATACGGGCCGCACATGTATCTTTTCCGCTTGCTACAGCATAAGTAACTTCGGTATAACGTTACGTGACTGTATGTTCTGAATTGAGTTCCGGTTATATTTTACGAATATAGAAAGCCTCTCGTTGTTTCCTACTCATGCTATCCGTTCTCATGTTATAAAATGGAAATATTTTATTTTTCGGTGTCACTGTTGCGGCATCTTGGAATCCCAGGATACAAGAACTCTGATTATCATCCATATATATACACCAATTTTCAAGGCTCTAACCTCAATACTTACTGAGAAAACTCTGACACTAATTTTAAATGTTAACATGCAAAACGGAGCTAGAAAGAAAAATGGATAGAGCGATGAGCCTGGGTCTCAATCCCACAATACAATCATTTATTCTCCATATCTATACTACGTTTAGAGATTCTATCTACCACTGTTCCTGAGAAAACTATGACACAAATTTACCCTGAAAAGACAGAAAAAAGGACAAATAAAGGAAAGAATAAGAGCAATGAGCCGCCTTCTCTATCCCACAATACAAGAACTCATTGTTTACCAAATTTCAAGATTCTAGCTTCAATAATTACTGAGAAAAACTCTGACAATTTTCGAATTTAACATGCAAAATATGGAAAGAAAGAAAAATGGATTAAAATAGAATAGAGAAACTGAGTCTCAATCCTACGATACAACCACTCATACTCTATAACTCTACTATGTTTGAAGACTGTAGCTTCCATAGTTCCTCCGAAAACTGTAACACAAATTTACGCAAAAAGTCAGAAAAATGGACAAATAAAGAGAAGAATAAAAGCAATGAGCCTGACTCTCAATTCAGTTATACAACAACTCCTTGTCCGTACGTATACCAAGTAATAAGATTCTAGCTTCAATAGTTCCTGAGAAAACTCTGATTCAAAGTTTCAATGCATGTTTTTTCCATATGTATGCCACGTTTGAAGATTGTCACTTGCATAGTTCCTAAGAAAACTACACATTTGAAAATTGACAAATAAAGGGAAGAATAAAAGCACGAGTCTCTATCTTCCTATACAACAACTCATTGCCCATATGTATACCAAGTTTCAAGATTCTAGCTTCAGTAGTTCTTGAGAAAACTGTGACACAAAAATCTTACAGAATAACGGAGTGATGGAATTACGGACAGACCAAATCCAGTATAGCCCCACTTTTTCAAAGCGGGGCTATAATGACAACAAATACAGCAAGAACTGGTGAGGACAAAAATAATGAAAAAAGTTTTACCGTACGTAAGCACCTAGACTGATATTCAGTCTCATATTTACTTTCGTCCAGTTTCTCAATTTCAAACAAGGTATATCTTGTAACATGCATGTCATTTTCTTGAATAAATATTGTTTAAACCAAGCCAGTAGGTATATATATAACCATTTTTGTTTATTTAATCATGTACACTCAATTGTAAAACCATCTTCTTAAGAACTGTACATGCATTCGCATATCTTATTACACGTATATATAAAGTGACAAATTCTAAGGCATAATCACACGTTTTGTTTTAAATTACAGAAAAACTTCAATGGCTCGGACAGGCTTGGGACCATGACAATAAGGGTAGTTCTAGCCATCCAGGGTTACTTTCTATGTAAAGTGACCTCTACGGACCCAGGAAGGAGTTCTAGCCAGGCAGGGCTAACGATTAATTGATTTGAGTTTGACGGCACTTTGAGACGGTATTTCAGTCTATATGGGGCCGTCTCCCAGGGAAAGGGAGAAAGAAAAGAGAAATGATAGACGAGAGAAAAAATGTCCAAAACAACCCCCACTCGCACCTACTGCACGCACAGTAGGCCCCTGTCCTACTGTCCAAATCAGTAGGACGCCCCGGCACTGGACAGGGCTAACGAGCCATCAAGGTTTGAGCCATTGAAGTTCTACTGTAATTGTAATTTATATCTAATTATCACTGACGAGTAATTATCCGTAATTCAAGTGCGATTTCTAAAAACAGTTTTCCAAATATTAACCGTATTACTATGAACGCATTAGTGGCTGAAACTGGTTTTGTAAATTTTAGTTTGACTAAAACAAATTTACTATAAGTCATTTTTTTTTAATCTTGTGCAGGCGACATGGCATTTCATGGATATGCAAAACACTTGGACAATTTAGAATATGTGCCACAAAACTTGAAACATCTAACCTGGGCACGTAAAGCTATTGATGGTGATTTAAACACATGCAGTATGACAGCGGAATCTTACTCGACTACCGCTAAAAACAGATATCAAGATCCTTTCTGGAAGGTTTTGTTTCCACAGGACGAGCTTGTAACAAGACTATTGTTTCAAACCAAGTTAGATACAAAAGGTAAAATATAATTTTATTTTGTTTGTTTACAAATGCATAAACAAAGGTGTCGCTAATAGGTCTACCCATTTTATTCAATTCTATTTATATTTAACACAATCGTTGTTAAGTGTACTGTGGCAATCATACAAGTTTCCCGGTACACCACCATCGTGTAATTTACTTTTTCAGGTCCTTTGGTATTATTGAGTTATTGAGCTTATTCCAAGAGAGAGAGAGAGAGAGAGAGAGAGAGAGTGAGTAAAAAATGTCATCCCTCATTCTGCAATGCCGCAAGCATAACGGCAGTCCCTTCTCCTACCATTTGTGAATTTCTAATGCCGAGACATTCATGACACCGTGTGCTAAGACAAAGTACCTGGAAAGATATGATAGACGCGTATATATAAATTTCCTTTCGCTTTGCTGACTGGAAATTTTCTAGTTACATTGAACCATTTAACACAAGTGCTGGGACATGAACTTCAAAAACTAGTACGTACAAAGGTAAGATGAAGATTCTCATTATTTAGGATGTCCATAACCAAAAGCCAATTAATGCCACCTGACATCCTTGTGGAAATAAAATATTCAAGATGGCCACATAGAGATAAAAGCGTCAATATTTTCTTTAACATATGGGTTAGAAACATACTTTTAGTGGCTAGCTGTAGTTTTTGAATTCGAGAAATCGATTTAAGGTAACTAAATTGGTTTCAGATCAATAAGTAACACAAGATGGCGCACAAGATGGCCGAAAAATCATAATGCCTACATAATCTCCTGAAGTATAACTTGGTTTAAACAATATTTATTAATGAATCTTCATATACAACACATACATTTACACGTATATACATGATTATATGGTACAGGATCTGATAGGAATCTTATAGCTTATATAAATCATCTCCTGATGAACGTCTAATGAAGTAATGTATGTGAATGGCAAATTAAGTATAACTTATGGTGGAAACATAATTTCGGTGTTTATGTGTAGGTTTAAGCGTAATGCAGTTAAGTATATCTAAGTTGATTTAAAAGCAAACCAATTACAAAAAGCAAAAAAAAAAAAAAAAAAATGGCGGACAAACTGGCGAACAAAACTGCACTTTAGACACCAAAATTTATGTTTTACATGGGATGATCATTAAATAATGGAAACACCTTTGTAGTCTAGTTGGTTATATAAATTTAACACCAAAGAGTGGCTTTTGAGCTTTCGAATTCATGTTTGAAATTGAAATTTTAACGTGTAACCGTAGCAACATATGATGTCACATTCACGCCGGGTACCGTGTGCGATTTTTTTGACGTCATTTTGGTAAGAATGTGCTTATATTATGCTTATTATGTGCAATATGTAAAGAGCAATTAAAATTGAGGTAAACCTTTCGTTTAAGTAGGGTTTTAGCTTTAGAAGCACACATATAATGATTGTTAATGACAACGTTCTGAAATCTGGCATGAAATAAGGCTAAAGCAGGGATTAAAATAATCGTTTTTTTAGGGAGTTTGACATTTAAAAGTGCACTATTTATCAATTTATTGTGTCGGAAATTAGGTGTTTTAAAACAGCAGAATGTATACAAATTATTTCGATGAATAAATATTAAACAGTTCGCGATTTGAACAAAAATAATTTAAAATCACTATCTAATTATAAATATTAAGTTAGTTTATTAAATCAAAAAGATTATAATTTACATTGTTGTGGCATAACGTTGCCCCACACGTACGATGTAACGCGAAATCTCGCAAGGTAATAGGCCGCGAGACTAAGGGAGATATCCATGTGAAAAAGATCTACTGACCTGCTAATAAAAGGATTGGAATAACCGGTAACAAATTACAGGACAAGGAGTGAAAACATAAACCTTTAGATTACCAGGCGTTAAAGCATTAAAACACAAGGACAACAACAAGCCTATAACGATCTCTGACTGTTGAACTCGATTGCGACTACGAAAACCACCGTTGAGTCAGAAAAAAGCCCGTCAACAGTAAAACACCTTCGCAAAAACTGCTGAAGACTCCATAATTACAATGTTGCTGGGATCTCCACAAACACAAAACTCTGCTGAAGACCCAACAATTACAATTTGACTTTCGTCGACAACGGCCCATGTGAGCATCAGCTAAACGGCTCTTCTGGCAAAATGATCAGTTTCTCTGGTCTTATAATCGTCTCCTCTGGCAAAATTCTTTGAGCAGCTGTTCTGTTCATATATTTTCCTCCATAAAAGGTAGTAAAGAGAAGCGTTAGGCTTCTGGTTTAGCCGATTCCCTTTATAGCACAGGCGCTTGCTGATTTGTCGGCAATGTTAGTCGACACGGGATACCCCAAACTCGGAACCAGCCTAGAAAACAAGCAGACAAATAATTCACCTCATAAAATAATGAGCTTAAACTGAATGCAAACGACGAAACAACATAACCAATGTGGCATTGTTTGAACGGTTTTACGATATCAGTCATTAAAATTGCATGGCATTATCATACTCGGTAATGCTAATGCATAATAAAGTGTTTAATCAACGTGATAACAAGTTTAAAGTGACGTCATTCCGATGTCGATGCAAACTTTTAAACGTCTTAAATATTAGAAATCACCCACTAGAGCTAACTTTGGCGGTTAAACACCTTCACTATCAATGCGCGCTCTTATACAAAAAAAAATCGGTAACAAACATAACATCCGTAGAAATTAGGACTTCTCATATGACTAAAAGTCACATCAGCACTTTATTACCGTACCAGCCGAAACCATAAGTTTCCAGCACGAAGCCTCATACGTATGCTTCAGGTACGTTTCAAAAATAGACAAATGTCAGAAAAAAATTCTGGTGTATATTCGTTTCGTACAATTAGAAGTAAAATGCTTGTAAGACGGAGCACGTTAAAGTCCCGTACTCTCTAACAGGATGAGCATTGCAAATATCTGGACTGACTTGATTCCATAACAGAACACAGTATTTTATGTTTTCAGAACAATTAGGTGGCTTCCAAATATTTGTAGAACATATTGAATGGTCGAAAAGAAACGCTAAAATATTTCCAGCAAACTCTTCAATTTGTTACACTCATACTCCACCCACACCTCTGGAAACAACAATGGATATTCTGTGTGAACAGCCTTTGGTTGGGAACCATATACGTTTCCAGCTTCCGAACAAAACAGCCCAAATTGTGTTGTGTGATGTTCGTATTTATGGAGGTAAGGAGCTATTGTATGATACCGTGACGACAGTAAGAGGCATAATAATAATCTGTCTGGCGGTCAGTCACTTTAACATGTAGTTCATAATTTATAGACATTTTTGTGAAAAAAAGTAATTGAAAGTGGTTGTACTCCACCTAGAAATCGATTTTACCTTCTGGTAGTTCTCTGTACCTTTGACCAATTTAAGGCATTTGCTATGATTTATTAGAACTTTTTGGTTACTCATAGTTCTTTTGTGATTGCCTCGCTGGGGAAAATAGCGCTAGCTGCCTTGCATCTTGTTTTCTATTTCTCGTCCTCTTAGTACCTTTGGTAGATTATATTCTATGGCGGTGACACTTCCCGATTATCTTGTTTTAGCAATATAGTTGTTATTCACTTTTTCAGATTGTTTTTTCAGACACGTGTTTCTGTCTGTGGCACATATGTAAGAACCGTGACATAACAAAACCAACAAAGTGGCACGTGTGCCCAGCGAAGATTCAAATCAGCCTGGGCATCCTCCCAGTCTGATCAGACTCTTCGATTTGCGCTTTGAGGGTAGTTAGGGGCCTAAGAAACGCCCATGTCCACAGCAAAGACTGTGATCAGACTGGGAGGAAGCCCATGTTGATTTGAATCTTCGCTGGGTGCACATGCCACTTTGTCGGTTTTGCTGTGTATAGGTCAAAAGTATCTATGTAAACACTATATGACTTACATACCGTTTGTATAATTTTAATTAAAAAAACAACAAAGTAATTATGCCAATTCGACTTTTCAGTGTTGTAACGGTATCAATTTGGCAGTGTTATGACGTATACGGCAACGGTTTAATTGTTGACGTTTGCAGTCGTTCCACAGCCTAAGTAGAGTTCCATATAAGACATGATAATACATACATTCACAAGCACATTTACATATATTGGTTTAGTTAAAGCTCGATGCATTTAGTGACGGGTTAAAGGCATCTTATAAAATAATGTTCTTTTATGAGACTAGCTGAAGTGTTTTCCGTTTTCAGCTTAAAAATGGAAACAAAATGAACTTTCGATCATCCTGACTGCAAGTATCTAAATGTGCACTTACAGGAATTTTTCTTGTCGAGGGGTTCTTATTTGTTGTGCACCTGCCTCTTATCTTTCCCCTGGTTTTGACTAGTTAACACTCGTTGTTTCCCAAGCACCTAATTGCATACAATACATTTTTAACGTCGAACGACATTTTTGCATTCACGTAAAATATTTTGCCATCAAAGTCAAAGTATTTTTTTTCTAAACAATACTAGCATAGACTGCAATTTAGTCTTTTACATTTCATATACTGAAGGGATCTCAAACTTCCATCCATTAATTTTGAATATCTCAGAAATAAATGAAGCTACGTCCACCGAAATTTAACAACATATATTCACTTATACCTGATAATGTCTACATCCAGAAAAAGAAATCGTTCAACCGAATCGGTAAGGGATAAGCACGTGTCTCTCTGTTCTTAGTACAGTTTCAATACAGATGAATAACTTCATGTATACCTGATAAAACATTTCCTTTGCAATATGAAAATGAATGTTAAAAGGTTTGAACTCGGTCTGTGACTTTATTTGGCGTACCGCACTAAATATATCAAACAAGTGCAGTGTTTTGGGCCTGTTTGAAACTAAAATTTCAAAAAGTGACGTCGCGAGACAACTTTATTTGTTAATTACGACACCTTACAATCTCAGGCGACATGCACGGTTTACAGGAAGCTCAAATGACCGTGTAAAAAGCACTTAATCGAGACTAAAAACCAGAGATCATGACGTTAACTTACGTCCACGCCGTCTCCGTAATAGGTTTTGCCCAACAGCATCAACCGCAATGATAATTATAAACCAGCGTCGATGACGTGAAAATATAAAGACAGTAAGAATTTTGAGATAACACCGTCATCGCCTTATGCACTTCAGGGACGTAACCCTCTTTTACTGGCGTCATTCAAGTAAATAATACGAATAAACTGCTTATCTTAAATTTGGTAAGTTTTAAGCATTTTAAAGGAAAATATTAAATACTCTCATGAGTAAAGCGATCAGCAGCCAGCAATAAAAAAGTGGAAGTTTTAAATCTCTGAGCATACTTTGTTCTCCTGTCGTGAAGAACTTTGCTTTTGTTAAACGCTTTTTAAGCCCAAAAGTTGAAGTTTAGTTGTTTCCAACTATGGTTTGAGGGCTGGATTTGGATTTTGTTTGTTTCAGTTCCTGGTCTTTGCATACTTTTTACTTTTGCTTTATATGAATGCCGTAGATTTCAGAACTTCTTTCATTTTTTATACCTCCCGCAAACTATGTTTGAGGTGGCATTCTGTTTTGACCAGGTCCTTCCGTCCGTCTTTCTGTTCGTCCGTCCACAACACTTTAAATTTACTCCGATTTCTTTAAATTTGCTCGGATTTTTTTTAAAATTAATTATTTGAACACATATGGCATGAAGATGTGCATTTTTAAATTCTGCTTCTTTTTGGCTGAGTTATACCCCTGTTGATTTTTGCCATTTTTGCTTCGATTTTGTTCAAATTTGGTTTATAGATACAGCATGAGAAAAGAGTGGATTTATCAGTTTTCCCAGAAAGGTTTTCCTGCTGAGTTATTCCCCTTTTTAATTTTCACACGAAAAGAATGTTATCGCAATTCCTCCAAGATTGTTTGACAGTTTCAAGAAATTATGTAATGTGAGCACATATAGGTATGACGATGTGCATTAAGGTTTTGATTTAAATATCTGGACCTTTTTTGTATGACGTATCCCTCTTTTTATATATTTTGCCTTAACTTAAATGTTTTTCAGCCATTTCGGCTTCCATACTGGAGAAGGTCAGAGTTCACAAACATTCATCTGTTTTTCTCCAAAGGGATTTCCTGCTTCGTTATGCTACCTGAAGTTTTTGAAAACAGAGTTTGTTGTAGCTACTTCTCTTAAACGGTTTGACCGATATTATGTGAACACATATTGGTATACAGATGTACATTGAGTTTAAGTTTTGAAATTCCAGCATTTTTTTCTAAATAGCGCCCCATTTTCATAGTTTTTGCTCTATGCTTTGTAAGTTTTGTACGTTTTTTTTTACCATTATTACAACAGGTATAGTATAGGTATAGTGCGGAGTTATGCCTCGAATTTGTTCAAATTTGGTTTATAGATACAACATAAGAAAATAGTTGATACGTATTTTTCAGTTTTTCCCGGAAAGGTTTTCCTGTTGACTTATTTTCATTTGTAATTTTCGCAAGAAAAGTTTGTGATCGCAACTCCTAGACGGTTTGACGGATTTTCTTGAAATTAAATAGTTATACACATATGATATGAAGATGTGCATTAGGGTTACGATTTTAATTTTTGCCCCTTTTTGGCTGACTTATGCCCCTTTCCGATTTTCGCCATTTTTGCTTCGATTTTGTTCAAATTAGAAAAGAGTGGATTTTGCAGTTTTTCCCGGAAAAGTTTTCCTGCTGAGTTATGCCTCATTGTAATTTTCGCAAGAAAAAGTTTGTTATCGCTACTCCTCCAAGACCATTTGACAGAGTTTCTTGAAATTAAGTATGTGAACACATATTGTTATGACGCTGTGCATTAAGGTTTTGATTTAATTATCTGGCTGCTTTTTGCATGAGGTGTCCCCCTTTTGAGAGAGGCGCGGTAGCCGAGTGGTTAGAGTGGCTCGGTTATTGTGCAGAAAGTCGCCGGAAGGTCCTGAGTTCGCGGCTCACCGTCGCCATCCGACGACTGGAAAACTCTCTCTGTCAACCCAGCAGTGAATGGGTACCTTTTTCGAATTAGGGAAGGATAAGGCAGCGAAAGGAGAGGGATGGGCTCCGCCTTTCATCAGCTGTGCCCAAGATACAGTGGGTCTCTACCCCTACTGCCCCTACGGCTATTAGGCTATGGGAAACCTTTACCTTCACCTTTCCCCTTTTGATATGTTTTGTCCTAATTTGATGGTTTTTCAGCCTTTGGCCATCCATACTAGAGAAGCCAAGGGTTCACACATATTAATCAGTTTTTATGTCCCCAAACCAAAGGTGAGGGGGGCATACTGTTTTCAGGGCGGATCCTGTCGGCTACGGAGTCACACTTTCTTAAATGCACGATATCTCTTGTTGAACCAATGTGAAATTTCACCAAACTTGCATGGACATATCAATGGGACAAGCCTATGAGCTGATTAGATTTTGGTGACATTGACCTCATTTTCAAGGTCAAAGGAGGACTTAAATGGCGTGAAAATTTCTTGTATGCACAATATCTCCTGAACCTATGGGTAGAATTTCACCAATCTTGCATGGATATATTATCGGGACAAGTTTAATAGCTGGTTAAATTTTGGTGACCTTGACCTCATTTTCAAGGTCACAGAAGGACTTAAATGGCGTGAAAATTTCTTGTATGCACAATATCTCTTGAGCCAATGGATGGAATTTCACATGGGAATATCATACGGACAAGCTTAAGATCTGATTAGATTTTGATGACCTTGACCTCATTTTTAAGGTCACAGGAGGACTTAAGTGGCGTGAAAATTTGTATGCACAATATCTCCTGAACCAGTGGGAAGAATTTCACAAAACTGGCATGGATATAGCATTTGGACCAACTTAAGAGCTGATTAGATTTTGTTAACATTGACCTCATTTTCAAGGTCACAAGAGGACTTAAATGGCGTAAAAATTTCTTGTATGCACAATATCTCTTGAACCAATTGGTTGAATTTCACCATACTTGCATGGATATATTATTGGGACAAGCTTAGGAGCTGATTAGTTTTTGGTGACCTTCGCCTTATTTTCAAGGTCACAGGAGGGCATAGATATGTGAAAATGTTAGGAAAATTGATATATCCCTTGAATGTTGCATTCATTCCCACCAAACATAATACTTTTCACTTTTATATTAACATAGCAGAGTGTTAGGGCAATGGAATGAGTGGGTGGAACACACTTATGGTGGATTAGAGGGGGTGGGTAATAGGCTGGTGGGGGGTCATCTGTTTTTCTCTGAAAACATTTCTAGTTCTCAAAAGGGTTTGTGCCAAGAGTATGTCGCATGGAAAGTAAGTATCTTCAATATAGTAGATAAGCGTATAAAATTTTATTCACAAAACATTCACATTTTACTGCTAAATCTAAATCTACCTTTGGACATCCACAACGAGATATCCAAGAATTTAGTAAAAAATATGTTTTGGTTCCAGCAGACAAGGCCGCAAACAACGTTGTTGTTTGACGGCTACATCACATTAACACTTGAAACCAGGAACTTGGCGGTACAAGGGTCAACAGAGAGACATCTACAGAAGAGTGTTCTTTAGTTAAAGGACATTGTAGCCATTTACCCCTAAAGTTTTCTGTTAATGTTAAGGAACGCCAGGATAGGCTTTAAGAAATTACTGGATGCTTTTTTCTGGTTTCGTCACCAGATATTATCAGGGTCACTGACGAGGCTTTATAAGCCGAAACTACATAGTCTGGCCCATGTTCCTGCTTCTGTATGTATTCTCTGCCTTTGAACGAACTTGGAAAGATTTTAATTTTACCTCACTGCAGCTGGTGTTGTGCCGTGTGGTTGCCGTAAAACTTCTCCCCGTACATCATCCATAGTGCAGATTATATTTTATTTACATTTACTGTTGAGTCCTCGTCTTTGCTTCTTCATGGTGTTGAAATTTGATTTATGTGTTTACCGTGATGATTCATTGACGAGTTAGAGGGTTATCATGCGAACCGAACAACCAACTAAATGTTTTGTACCACTTCAGAAACTGAGGGTGAGGTTGGGCCTGTAAAATCGATTTAAGCCCCCCAGTAATTCATTACTGACCGTTCCAAGGCGGTAGTTCTGTTGTGGTTCTCTGTTGCCTGTTTTTGGTGTCAGAGTTTCTGTGATGTTTTACCTTATGTATGTTCTTATTATTTTTGGTTCGGTTTGGGTTGCTGAGTGGCCACCTTTTGGGAACAAGCTGCTCACTCGGTTGGCCATATGTTCCTTGTATCTTGATTATTTGTAATCTTAGTTGTTTCCAACTATGGTTTGAGGGCTGGATTTGGATTTTGATTGTTTCAGTTCCTGGTCTTTGCATACTTTTTACTTTTAATCCTTTGAGATCAGAGGATAGATTCTGAGGTATCTAAAATTTGAGATCGATTTAGACTATTTTTTCTATATCATCGTCTTTTATATTAGTTGGATCCTTTTGAAACTTGTCAGTCTTTGAATCGACTGCCCAATTAAAATTAAGAAATTACTGTATGCTTTTTTCTGGTTTCGTCACGAGACATTGTCAGGGTCACTGACGAGGCTTTTTTAGTCGAAACTACGTAGTCTGGCCCATGTTCCTGCTTCTGTATGTATTCTCTGCTCTTAAAGTAACTTTTTAAGATTTTTATTCTTACGATATATTGGCTACCAAAGCTTCATAAAAATGTATAAAACACGATTTATTGCCAATTCTAGTTCTTGTACTACAAATTAACTTTCAAAATTATTAACCACTTGCCTCACAGCTGTCAAAACCCATGTCATAAGGTACTGTGAAAAAGTTTATGAAAGGTCAGGCAAAACTTTCTTTTGGTTTATTAAAACTTCTTGTGAGATGATTAATAAATTAAAGTTGAGAGGGTTCCACGCGACAAGTTTTTCAACTTATGATTTTTCTACACACTGTACTACTTTAATTTGATTTAGGAAAAACTTACAGATTTAACTGAGTGGACCTTCCAAAGGGAAGGCTCGCCTTCCTTGCCTGTAACGAAAGAAACGTTTTCTTTACTTCTGAACACCAAACCCGATATAAACTTTGTCATTTCAAAATATGTGTGAAGTATTTACATATTTTTTAGATAATATTTACATTCGATTTGGTATTAAGTTATACAGACAAATTGTTGGTATTCCGATGGGCACTAATTGTGCTCCTCTTGTAGCGGATTTGTTTTTATTTTGCTATGAAAGAGATTTCATGGCTTCTCTTTCTAAAGATAAACAATCTGAAATTATTGAAGCTTTTAACTCTACATCTAAAAATCTGGATGATCTTTTAAATATTGAGAATCCTTACTTTGAATGCCAGGTGACTCAAATTTGTCCACCTGAGCTGCAGTTGAACAAAACTAATGCAGCAGATACTGAAGCCCAATTTTTTGGATTTACATTTATCTGTTTCAAATGGATTTGTTTCATCCAAAATTTATAATAAACGCGATGACTTTGATTTTGACATTGGAAAGTTTCAATTTTTGGATGGTGATGCTCCCCGCTCTACCTCTTACGGGGTGTACATTTCTCAACTTATTCGGTTTGCTAGAGTGTCTAGTCATGATACTGGCTTCAATGCTCGTAATAGAATTTTAACTCCTAAGCTTCTACAACAAAGCTATAGATGTCATAAACTTCGAAAGCATTAATTTTTTCGCCGACACTAAGAACAGGTGTCAAAATTCAATGTCGGATTAAAAAGTCTTTTGCAAAAGGGCCTATCGGAACCAGAATTTTATGGTGACTTGGTCTATAAATTCAAAAAAAATTGTAGGTAATTTTAAAGAGTAAATACACTTTAGAAACTGACTGAATCAGATCCCAAACCCTATCCCCAACATCAAACCCTTTCCCCAAGTCTGATGTTTTTGATCAGTTCAGGAAAAATATCGTTCGTTACAAACGTATTGGATATAAAATAAATGTAATGCTACAGTCTGCATGTTTAGTGGTAACCAAATCAAGGTTAAAAACGTTGCTTCCTTTTTTCATTGCACACCGGTTGGTCAGGCTTCAGACTCGATGATGGACCTGAAGTAAAGCTACTTAATCTAGTTGATTGGGGCCAGAGTTTGCTTGTCTGTTGCTTGGTTATTCGGAGTTCAACTGATATTTTTCTTTTGCTCCGGTATTTCATAGGTGTTGTCTGACTTCCAAAGGGTCTCCTGATGTCGCAATACGTTCTTTCCGTTGAGTTCTAATCTAGGATTCATCATAGGTCTTATCCGTGATTTGTCTGTTTCCGGTGATATTTCATTGATGAGTTAGTAAACCGCCATGCGGACCAAACAGATAACTTAATGTTTCAAACCAGTGCAGAAGCAGAGGGCGAGGTTTGAGCCCAGTAAAACTAGTTTAAACCCCCAGTAATATTTTGCTGACCGTTCCAAGGCGGTACTTCTGTTGCGGTTCTTTGTTGTTATATTGACAATAATTGTGCTGTGTCCGCTTGTCTATGGTTTCTGTGGTTTGGTCACCTGTATTGCTGCCCAATCTACCTTCTTTTTTTTGTTTTGTTTGTAATTAAAATAAAAAAAAAGTAAAAATAGATGTTGATGCGGTTTGTTGGGTAGCTGAATGACTATCTGTTTGGGAAAGAGCTACACATTCGGTTTACAGTCCCTGTCTTTCGAACACTTGTGTCAATTTCTGTATGTATGTGCTTCTTGTCCTATTGGTTTTGAAAGCTAAATGTGGGCTTTGATTGTAATAATTCCTGATCATTGCCTATCTCTTTAATCTCCATCTTCGTTATGCTCCTTTATATGGTTTTTATCCCCAGCCGAAGGCGGAGGGTATAGTTTTCTCCATGTCCGTCCGTCAGTCCGTCTGTCCGTCCGTCCTTCCTTCCATCCGTCCGTCCGTCCGGAGCCATAACTACGTAACCACTAGACGGAATTTCATGAAACGTAAAATAGATATACGAGGGGTGTTCGAAAAGTTTTGCAAATGGCCTCATGACTTTGTTTAGGGGCATGCTGGGTACAACTGCTATGCATGTACTGAAAGCAATGCATTTTGTCTTTACAATGATACCAAACACTATACAAAGACACTTTTCCTTATTGAGTTACAGCGCATTTTAATAGGTCCCAGTCATACCACTGGGCTAATTTTATATGTAAAATCTTTTCAGTGTTAGGCATTCAAGTCAAATATCCTTGTAAAAACCAAATTAATCTTTGTCATTTGCTTGTCCATCGTTGCCTATAATATCCATACAAAAGTTAGAAGGGCGGCAACTGTTATCGATTAATTCCTTGCAAAGCAATGCGCAGTTCTTATGACGTTATTGAATTTTACGTTAACGTCATTTTTGAAAACTTGCAGAGGCTTCATTTTTGGCATTAATTTGAATTTGTTGACAGGTTTTCCTTGACCCATGTAAATGCTTTTGCCGACAATATTTTGAATGCTAATACACTTGTTTTCATTACAAAATCATCAAAGTTTAGAAGAAATGGAGTAATTGCTACAGCATAAAATACGGATAATCCATATTCCACTGCCATGTACGGAAGCCAGATTAAAACTGATTTCCGCGATATTTACAGAACAACATTGTCTGGGCATTGTCTTTAACTAACAAAGATAAAAAGATATCAAAGACTGCTGATATATAAATTACGGCCTACTAAAGTAAAATTTTGCAGTGCCTTTAGGGTATACCTCTTTCAAAGAAGTTAAAAATGCGTCCTTTTTTAAAAAATGCATCTTGTTTGCAGACTTCTCTTCGCATAATATAGCTTAATATATTTTTGCAATCAGAAGTTCTGGCTGTATGGTGGTTACCGAGAAATTACGTCATTTGCAAAACTTTCCGAACGCCCCTCGTATATCACTATAACACACTGATGCACGTGTAGTTTCGTCAGACTGGCTTTAGTAATGCATGAATTATTGCCCTTTAATGGACTTAAAATTAATAAAATGAGTCATAGCTAAGTTACCAATTTTCAAAGCTTCATGAAACTTAAACAGAATATGTATCACTATAACGCGGTTATGCACATAAAGTTTCGTCAGAATGGCATCATTAGTGCATGAGTTATTGCCCTTGAATCAATTTAAGGTTGACAAATTCAGCCAGAACTAAGTAGTCAATGAATAGAATTCTATGAAACATATATTGAATATGCATCACCACATCACATCGGTGCATTTTATGTTTCGTCGGAATTGCTTCAGTAAGCAAAGAGTTATTGCCCTTGAATTGGTTAAAAATCAACAAATTGAGTGATAACTAAGTAACCAGTGAATGGAATTTCATGAAGCTCAAAATTATTATGTATTGTCATGACACAGCAGGGCACATTAAGTTTTGTCATAATCGCTCCTGCAATGCATGATTTAATGCCCTTGAATTGATTTAAAATCCACAAATTAGCCATAACTAAAGTATCGGTGAACACAATTTCTAGAAACTGAATTAAAATGTATCATCAGTGTGCAGTGATGCTGAGACAAAGGTTAAAGGAACAGCTTCAGCTTATGCCTCACTTATCCCAGAGTTATAGCCCTTGATTTTATTTACAATACACAAATTCAGCCGTTGTAACCATTGAACCGAATTTTATGTAACTTAAAATAAGCCATGGACTTAAAGCCTATTTCGTTATCTATCTATCTATCTATCTATCTATCTATCTATCTATCTATCTATCTATCTATCTATCTATTATTGCAGTACTACTCAGGAGTGAGATACTAAGTCCTTGATAGTTGTCGTTGACTTTGTCCTATTTCGTTTAGTATCTATGAGTATTCTCGCTTCTGCGCCGAGCACAAGTTGAACTCTCAGCGGTAAGAGATCTAATGCTTAAAAGTCATTGCTCTTATCAAGAGTCAGCGTTTTTCTCCACTCAGCAAGGCGGTCCGTCTATTTATTTTGACTGTCATATTTTCCCTCTCTCTGTCTTGAGGACCGGATTTATACTGTTTCAAATGATATCTCGCAGGGCCTTCAAACGTTAATCCTTTGGAAAAAATGAAATGAAAATAACAGACTAGATCTATGAAGTTAAATTGAGTAAAGGATCGATTTGATTAATCGAATTGATTTTATAAAACCAGAATCTATCTATCTTTCTATCTATCTATCTATCTATCTATTGCAGCTGTACTAATCAGGGGTGAGATACTAGTCCCTTGATAGTTGTCGTGAACTTAAAGCCTATCTATCTATCTATCTATCTATCTATCTATTGTTGCTGTACTAATCAGGAGTGAGATACTAGTCCCTTGATAATTTTCGTTGACTTAAAGCCTATTTCGTTTAGTATCTATAAGTATAAAGATAGGCAATGATAAGGAGCTGATACAATCATATTTTATGTTTTAAATTACAAAACGGAACATAAAGCAGAATGGGCAGCTATATAAGTGACAAGACTGTTAGAGCATAGAAAAAGTGGACATTACAACATCCAACACAGGAACCACAACATAAGTACCGCCTTGGAACGATCAGTAAACGAATACTGGTGGGGGCGCTTTTATTACTTTTACGTGATACAAACCTTACCCTTAGTTTCTGCTTTGGTTCAGCCCATCCGCACAACGTACTAATGAAAGCGTCAATTGGACAATAAGAACAAGACGTACGAAAAGACATTGACGATCTACTTTTACCCATGTTCTATATTTTATATAAAAAAATATTACAGGAGGCAAAGCAAGCAGCTAACCATGTGGTAATACAGGTGGAAGTTAAATGACAGGAATACTGAAAAGTGATTGCAAACAAACCTTAAGAATTGGAATAATAAGAACATAAATGAATGTACGGGGAGACTTTTTATGACCACCACACGGCATAACCACAAGAGCTCTGATATGCAAGAGCTCTGGCTACATCGAGCCGTCTCACTGGAAAGGGCTAGAGGAAAAAATATAGGATAGATTAAATTATAAAGTTAAAATCACAAAATTCTGCTTATGCTGCAAGTACATTAGGTTGATGCTGTTCTGTAAGAGTGCACTTAAGCCGTATTTCATAAGATATCATTTTGACCTGCAGTCTCCCGCAATGTTAGAAATGTACTAACGATTTTATTGGCTGTCATTCTAATAAAAACAAGACCTGTCACCGGGACAGGATAGCTCGCCTGACAGCGCCTTGCTCATCACCTAAAAACTTTAAATTCAAACTTTAACATTTTGCTAACGCCGACTCCTCCGCTAACGCTAGCGCCGACGCCAACGCCGACACCGGGAGTAGTACAATAGCTCTTCCTGAACTTCGTTTAGGCGAGCTAAAAAGTAATAATTTGCAAAGTGTCAGCAAAACGTAATTTAATTCTTCAATGTCTTCCAGTTTGTACAGCAATGACGTTGCTTTGTTTTGTTTGAGTTTTAAAGTATATATAAAGATTCACAAGACATACCAAAATCACGAAGCAGAACCCACCCGATATGCCAAAATAAAAAAAAACAAGTGCTAAACGCCTACTACAAAACGGAACAATGCATTTTAAATTCCCACATACCTAATTAAACAAGCAGGAACCGAAACAATAATAACGCCTTGAAGCGGTCAGTTACAGAAATAAAATTAGAAAAAAAGGCTCTGGGAGTTTCATATCTCTGAATGCAAAATAAAATTTATAAAACGTGCCCATAGAAACAAGGAACCCACACAAGAACGGACTTAAATGATACTGTTTGTATGGCAGAATGTTTTTGCATACGATTTTGAGTCGGATGGCTTCAGCGTACTCAATTTTCAATGATACTTGAATAGGATCAGTAATTCCCAAGAAAATAAAAAAAAAATATCTATAACACAAAAAGTATCAGATGTAGAATCCAAACAAAAATACATGTAGGCCATAAAACTAGCTTTGATACACCAATGTGAATATGTTGGAGTATAATAAATACTTAAATGTTTATGACAGAAACAATAGAAGAATATGGAAGGAAAACACTCTTGATAATTACAATAAATATTCATATTTCAGGCAGAGAATTAGCTTTTGAGCGGAGAACAGAACAGTCGAGCAACTTTAGTGCTTACAAAGCTGTTGATGGCTCGATTACCAGTCCAAACTGCAGTTTGACAAACACAGAACAAAACCCTTGGTGGAGGATTGATTTTGGATATAATATAAATGTCCAGGCAATTAAAATAGCTCCTTCTTCAGGTAGGATTGGGAATATGTTTAGAACACAAAAGATAAAATCATGAATGAAAATTTGAAAATATAAAAAGTATACTAGGTAAAAGGCCACTATCACGAAGTACATATCTTAAAGATACAGAAGTTTTCGGGAGAAAAGCAAACGTTACTACGAAATATTCGACAGCAGATGAACTTAGTTAGTTTCAGATCTTTACATCCATACATTTATTGAAATCCCATTGGTAAACTATTAGAATGCTTCAATAACATCGATTCATGCGAAGTCACATGAGTTATGTGACGTCAAAATAAACCATGATTCTCTCGAGTCTGTATGGACGTAGGCGACGTTAAGACGTTTGTGACGCTGCTCCGCTTTTGGAAGGAAAACTGCGCATATTTTTTTCTGATTCAACTGTAGTTCCTAAGGCAAATTTGTGGTCAAATAACGGGAAAAGAATGTAAATATAAGCAATGAAATTATTTTTTTCTGGTGTTTTTCGAAGTATAAACAACATTGGGTCGCTAGCAGAGTTTACATAACCCCTTTGGGGGTTCACTTACTTTGCACGCGGCCCAATTAAATTAATACTTTGATAAACATTCCTTAAACAATAACCATCGAAAGCCATACGAGTCAGATATGACAGCGTAACTCATTTAAATATCTCTTAATATGTCTGGGTTGATCCACCATCAGAAGCTTTCCTAAAACTATATTTCCTTTATTCCCTTTGATTAATTGTAACGAGAAAGACATTATATTATACCTCAGCCATACGACGTATGTGATCGGGTATATTGTTTTTGTCATTACGCACATTTGTCCGTTCGTCCGTTCGTTTGTTTGGTCGTTCGTTTGTTCGTCTGTCTGTTAGTTAATTTTTACGATAAAAATATACGTAAAAACCTTTTTGATTGCTCCGATCTCTGTAACTTCCTGTCAGAGATTTTTCGTATTTTGTTTGTGACATCTCCAAACATAGTCTATGGCCAGACTTATGTAAGCTCTAAGGCCATGCCTCTAAGTGATACCAGGGGTAAATCTTTGTCACCACATATCCGATGCTTTTCGTATTAAGTTCATAATATACCTATAGCGTTATCTTTGATACAGAAAATAAATATCAAAAAGCAACTCCTGTGGTGGTAGTGGGCGGGGGGGGGGGGGGGGGGGGGAGGTGTGTGGGTAGTGGGGGCGAGGGTCAATAATTAGCACCTATTCTACTCACATTTTTTGTTTAAGCCTTCTTGATTATTCATATCACAGTAGCCATAACATTTTGTATCATATATGGCTCATCATGCCGTGTACAGTCTTAGATACCCGACTCGGGGTAGTTCTGGAAACTTAGGATATACCGTAGCTAAGATCAAGTTGTAATAATTGCTTCATTAGGTTTAATCTATTGCCTTATGCAATGCGATAATTATCTCCATTACTTAATATAAGGCAAGCTGCGCGTTTTTATAAACAATTCTCGTTAGTTTCCAAAACGTGAATTGCTCATTAGAACTGCAAAGAACGCTAAAACTTTATACATAACAGCGAAACCAGTCGTTTTTCTACAGAGCTGAAATTCGCTATTTAGGTTATCGCGCGGATGAGTATTTATTTTATCAGTACTTTAAATAAAAAGGGTCGTTTCGTTCATTTCACGCGGACAACAAATGTGCTGATTGGGCTGCCTTAATGCACACGCTGATCTGCATAGCTTTTATACGCAAACAAAAAAAACCCGGACGTATTATGTCATGGCGCTGTCAGTTTCAGTCAGTCCGCTCGCCTGTCTTTCCACCCGTCCGCTAACATTCTTGTGTGCACCATAACCCAGTAACCGCTAGGGAAGTCTTATCAAATTTTGTAGGAATATGTATAAGATCGAGGCGACGTGTCGCGTACAATAATGGTTGTGCCCCCTTCCTTAATTTCAAAGTTGTGTCCCTTTGATTGTTATTTTTCGACTAGTTTTGTGCGAGCCATAACTAGATAATCTTGATGAAACTTCATAGCAATGTGTATGAAGTCTCCACCTGTCAGACGGCCCGTTGTATCTGTTGAGTCCTCGTCTTTGCTTCTTCATGGTGTTGAAATTTGATTTATGTGTTTACCGTGATGATTCATTGACGAGTTAGAGGGTTATCATGCGAACCGAACAACCAACTAAATGTTTTGTACCGCTTCAGATACTGAGGGTGAGGTTGGGCCTGTAAAATCGATTTAAGCCCCCCAGTAATTCATTACTGACCGTTCCAAGGCGGTAGTTTTGTTGTGGTTCTCTGTTGCCTGTTTTTGGTGTCAGAGTTTTTGTGATGTTTTACCTTATGTATGTTCTTATTATTTTTGGTTCGGTTTGGGTTGCTGAGTGGCCACCTTTTGGGAACAAGCTGCTCACTCGGTTGGCCATATGTTCCTTGTATCTTGATTATTTGTAATCTTAGTTGTTTCCAACTATGGTTTGAGGGCTGGATTTGGAATTTGATTGTTTCAGTTCCTGGTCTTTGCATACTTTTTACTTTTAACGATGTGTCACGTACAACAATAATGCTTTTCATTACTTTGTTTTAGAGATACGTCCCTCTGATAAGTCTTCTATGTTATGTTAGTGTATACTAATTTTGTGCATACCATAACTTGGTAACTGTACGGAATATTTTGATGAAACTGTAAGCAATATATATGATCATAAGACGATGTGTCGCATATAAAAATGATTGTTCCCTCTTACTCATTTTTGGAGTATCTTTCCTTTAATAATTATTTTTTAGGCTTTTCCCAGTCAGCCCATAACTCCTTAACCTTTTGAAATATTTAAACGAAACTTTGTAGGAATGTGTTTAATTATACACCAATGTATCCTGAGAAAAAAACCTACAGCTCTGGCTTACTTAATTCCTGAATTGTCTGTCCTTGTATAGATTTCCTGTTTACTCTGTCACTCCTAAACGGTTGAATATTTCCACACAACTTAAAGACGATGTGTATATTGTTAAGGGGATATATTGGGACTAAGAATAATAACTCTAGTTTACTGAATATATGAGTTATCTGCTTTGTTTGACTTTGGCATTTCTCAGCTTCTGAGCCGCTTCACCTTAGCAGCTGATCTTTTTTTTATATACTAATAGTATTTAATGTGTTCAATATGTTAATAATATTGCAATAATTAATTGCAGAGTTGTTGTCCCTGCTTGTCTGCCTGTCCATCCTTTTATAAACAATCTTGTTCATTCTACAACTCCTTCATGACAAGAAAAAAGGCGTTGTTCGCCCGATTGCGCGCTCTTGTTGTTTGATAATAGGAATAGCAACAATGTAGACCCTGATCAGGCTGCTATTCTAGGAGGTGGGGTGGTCGGGTCGGGAGATGGTGCTGGGTAAGTTTCAGTGTCGGGCCAACATAGTCATTTGGAAAATGATTGGGCCAGGGCCTACTGTGATTGCAGTAGCCGCGGGTTTGCGTTGATTGGATATTTTTCTCTTGCCTTTTATATCTAATTCCACTCCCCGCCCCCTCTCTATGAGAGACGGATCGATATAGACTGAAATATTAATACTTTCTCAAAGAGCCGTTAAATCCAATGGAACCAACCTACATCATCTAAGCGGTCGGATCTTGTAGCCTATTCGTTCGAATGTTAGGGTCATTTGGTGGTAATTGAATTTTTATACAGAAAAGTCTTTGAATTTATTACGCTACATCAAGCTACTGATTCTTTACCTTTTTCAAATACATGTATCATTTTAAACATAACAGCATGCACACGAGTTAACTTATTTTATTCTATTCTATCCCATAACCTTATTAGGTCATTGGGGCACCACAGATGACTTTGAAATAATCCCTTTCCACCATGTCCTGTTTTCAGCTGCCCTAGTTGAGCTATTAAAATCCATCCCCGTCCACTGTTTAATATTGTATTCCCACTTCTTCTTCTGTCTACCTCTTCTTCTTTTTCCTTTTACTGTAACCTGTAGAATCGTCTTTGCTAAACCAGAGGATCTTGAGACGTGGCAAAACTACCTTAGTTTCCGTTTCTTGACCAGCGCCAGGAGTTCATCATATTCTCCAATGGCTGGTTGGATCTTTCTGTGAACCTCCGTATTGGTTATATGGTCCTTGTACGAAATGTTCAGTAACCTTTGGTAGCACCTCATCTCAAAGGTCTGCGTTCTTTTCTCTAACTCTGCTGTCAAGGTCCACGATTCTCAGGCATACAGAAATACGGAAAACGACAAGGGAGCGCATAAGTTTCATCTTTGATCTAAGAGATATGTTGTTATCTCTCCGAATTCTGCCTGTTTACCTTGATCTCCCTCTGGATGTCGTCTGCGCTGTTCGTCATCAGTTTGGTCTTAGTTTAAACTTTATTTTATTTGTAGAAACATAAATAAAAAATACATTTAAACACATTTTTAAACACAATATTTTATACAAATGGGATTCAGAAGAAAGTCGATTGACTTTCTTCAAATCTGTATCCCAATCTTGCAATTAAAGTAATGCTTATATAAAAAGTGATTTGAAATTACAATAGACAAAGTTGTTAATACAAACATGAATAATCTTATGGTTTTACTGAAAAAACCCTTTGACTGGGTATGGCATTGTGGTTTGGTCTTGTCAGCAGTGATCTCTATCTTATACCATGTGCAGGTTGGTCGAGACTTTCAACTAGAGCTTCTAGTTCCTGCTCTTTCTCAGCAAGAGCGTGTATGTCATCGGCTTACCGCAGATTGGTAATGTTTCTGCCGCCTATGCTTACTTTTCCGTCATGTTCTTCCAGAGCATCAGAAATGATCCGTTCAAGAAAATGTTGAAGAGGGTGGGCGACAGAAGACATTCTCCTGTGCTGCCATTTATCAGGACTGCCCTTGTAGCCTTGTCGTATAGCTGCTCAATGGTGCGAACTAGATTTGCACTGATATTGCACTTCCGCATGGTGGCCCATAAGGCTGCATGCCATACCCAGTCAAAGTTTTTTTTTAAATCAATGAAGACATGATACTGATTCTGCTGATGTTGGAGATACTCTTCACACAAGCTTCTAAGGTTGATGATCTGTTTTGTGGTGCTACGTCCTGCTCGGAACCCAGCCTGTTCCTCAGCGATTATCTCTTCGCCTTGTGGTTTAAGCCTGTTCAAGATGACTTTCAGCATGACTTTGCTTGAATGACTGTTGAAGCTGATGATTCTGTAGTTCTGACAGAGCTGTAGGTTGTCCGTTTTAGGGAGTGTAATAATCAGCGACTGAGTCTATGGGGTAGGCCAGTCTCCTGTTCTCCAGATCCTGTTATAGATATCTGTTAAAACGTCAATCATGGTCTCCCCGCTAGCTTCAACAAATTCTGCTAGTATATTAGGAACTCGGGCAGACTTCCCCTTCTTTATTGCTGCTACTGCAATCTCAACTTCCTGACGAAGGATCGGTTGTTGGTCTTCTTCTGGGGGCTGATTACAGTCCAGAACCGCATTGACAGCGTAAGTCTCATGGTTGTATATTTCTGAGCAATATTTTGTCCATCTGCTGAAAATCTCTTGTTCGTCTGTAAGGCATTTCCCATACCTGTCCTGGATAGTTGTAGATCTACCCTGTTTCTCTGGTAAGAACCTTCACCACTGGTATGCTTTTTTGCTGTTATTTCTGGTCAGGCAAGTTTCGTTCTGACTAGCTATCCAGTTCTCATTTGCTTTCTTCATTTTTCTGAACGCTCTTGTTTGCTTCCCTTTATTCGTTTGCTCCTCCTCCTTCATACCGCTTCTTCTCCAAATTTCTGCTGTCGTCACAGAGGCCGAGAACATCTCTTGTGACCCAGGGCTTTTTCCTGTGACGTTCCTTCCCAAGTATCTTACTGGCTGCATCAGTCACTGCTGTATTGTAGGTGGTAATCATGGATCTATGCCCATGTTATCATCCCTCAGACCAATGAGTGGTGCAAATTTCCCACCCATTACTGCTTGAAAAGTGTATGCCACATCTGGGTCCCTTAACTACTCAAGATCTAACTTCAGTGTTAGCTGGATTGGCGTTCTAGCAGGAGCCCCGGTAGCGCAGTGGGTTAAGCGCTGGCCTACTGATCTAGCGGTCCAGGTTCGAATCCCGCTTGAGGCGTGAATCCTTCCTACCGTAAACGGGGTTCCATTGCACACAGCCTTTCATTATCATCCGCCCATCGTCCTGATATAACTAGAACAGTGTTAAAAAGGACGTGAAATCACAAGTTATCCATCCATATCATGGCCTTCTAGCCTTCTTCAGACGAACTCGGAAGGTCATAATCACCAGGCCATGGTCACTTCCCATGTCTGCTCCAGGAAAACTCCTTGTTCTATGTATGTTGACTCCTGATCGGAAGCGCTTCTTCACCAGGATGTAATCAATCTGATTGTGGTGTTAACCATCTGAGCTGTGCTTTGTCCATCTTTTTGATGGTTTGTGAGGTCCAAGGGTGTTTGTCAGTACTAGGATGTTACAGGTTGCAAACTCTAGAAGTCTGAGACCTCTCTTATATGTCTCGACAGTGCAGTAGAGTCATCAAACGTTTTCCCAGTCTGCCTGTGCATCCTTTCTTACTTTAGCATTCCAATCCTCTTGTACAATCAGAATGTCCTTCTTGGGTGTTTGGGCTATTATTTCCTGGAGTTGCTGGTAGAAATGTTCTACCTGATTGTCGTCATGCCCAGATGTTGGTACATAAACCTGTATGATGGTGATGTTGCAAGGAGCTGCTCTAAGGTGAATTGAAATAAATCTGCTGGAGACTGGTCGGAATCCCAAGACAGCACTCACCATGTCCTTATGCACGCTGTCAAGAAATCCAACCCATACTCATATCTGTCCTCTTCTCCACTGAAATAAACCTTGTGTCTGTCATCTGTTTACTTCTCACCAAAGTGTTTCCTGCGCAACTGAGCCCCAGTATGTTCCAGCGATGTCTGTCTATTGCATGAGTCAGCTCGTTAAGTTTCCCAGCTGGCCTGAGAGTCCTAACATTCCAGGTGTCAGCTGAGATGTTCTCCCTACCTTTGATTTTCTTGATATGTGTTATACCAGCTGCATACTTGCCACCTACGTCCCGATGTCCAATAGTAGGCGCGGTCATTGTAAACCCGGGCTGCTACCGATCCGGTATCAAGATGTTACAAAATTTTAATGCTACCGTCTTCACACTCTTTTTAAGACGAAGGCCCTACTCGCAATAGTCACATAACTTTCCGATACCGTTTTAATATACATGCACTTTATTACGTCATTATAATACATCTTGGTAACTTCAGAAGAACACTGTAATAGTTCACTGACGAATAACTTATTCAACTTTATATATTTTTATATTTCATATGTCTAGGCCAAACGCTTTTCTAATTAGCGTTTTTTGGGAGAGACAATTCCAAAGTCCTCAAACTGACAATCTTTAGTCAAATAATTGATAAAGGTCACGTTTCCTCCCCCAAAAATTGAGAGTTGCACTTATTAGGGAAAGTATACTTATTAGAATAAATACAGTATTTCGGATTTTTCTTTTGTTTGCTTCTTAAAGATCTGATGTCCTGTTAGAAATTTGAAATATAAACAAATTGCTTATTTTTTCAAAATTTTAGTCGGCAGAGAAAATGTTCAATCATTTTAGAATTCCACCTGAAGAAGTACGTAAACGATGATAACTGAGAGACGGGAAAGAGTATGCGTAGTACTGTGTATTGATCTGCTGTTCAATATACATTGGCTAATCTATTGAAAAAAATTAGTCCCTGTCAGGTTATACGACTGCTAAATCAGTTTATCTCGGGGAGCTGCAGCAACACATAATATCAGATCCAGATATACACAAGTGCTGTGCTAAGGGAAGGAATTTATGTTGTCTTAGACATTTTCACCTCATATAAAATATCTAAAGCATTACGTTTGATATGTAATATATAAGCTTTTGGGTGAGGCCCCTGAGTGCGGTAAATTGATAGTAATTAAAACTTAGTGAACGTCAGAGTTTTGCGTTAAACCTTTACCTTTATGAATACTTATATCTATGCAACCAGATGTCAGAATGTATTTTTTTCATATATAATCAAGATATTTCCGTAACATTTGCTATGATATGGATATCTACGCATCAGGGTTATGTTCTTTGGTGGGACAGGCTTCAACAATTACGATTTAGTTTGGAAGTGACGCTGGTCGGGTCAAACGTGAGCCACTGCTCATTTGTTCAAGTATCGCATGTATATCAAATAATTTATGCAAGGAGCTGCACGTTTTCCTTAAATAAAGTTATAACATAATCAATAAGCATACTAAATTCATTAGGAGAAAATATTGATGGATGAAACAAATTATGAATGCTTTGTATGGGGCATATTTGAGCGGTGAAGTTCCTTGTCCACTTCACCTTTGCCATGTATTTGCTGTGAACGCAGACGCACCTGGAGAGATAAAAGTAAAAAGTATGCAAAGACCAGGAACTGAAACAATCAAAATCCAAATCCAGCCCTCAAACCATAGTTGGAAACAACTAAGATTACAAATAATCAAGATACAGAGAACATATGGTCAACCGAGTGAGCAGCTTGTTCCCAAAAGGTGGCCACTCAGCAACCCAAACCGAACCAAAAATAATAAGAACATACATAAGGTAAAACATCACAGAAACTCTGACACCAAAAACAGGCAACAGAGAACCACAACAGAACTACCGCCTTGGAAAAACCGATTGGCGCGCTCACTTGAAAACAATCTTTAGTTTGCATTGATGAAATGTTTGTGTTTGCTTACATCGTCAATCCTTTTACATATTATACTCTACACAGCACAGATATAAGTATCTCTGCCCCAGCAATAGAGGTTGCATTTTTTTGTATTATCAAAGGTCAAATGTTTTCTGTGCAGTAAATAATGTATCTAGTATATATTTCTATCTTCCACGCAGATTCTGTAACTGTAAACATGACTAATACAAACATATATACCACGGAGTCAGATGTAAACGAATGGGTACTTCTGCATCCCTACCAACAGTCTACTACCATGAGCATGGTCACTGTTGTTCTCACTTCTCTTATTAATACAAGACAACTTATGATCAGCACTAGTCAAACTGGGAAACTAGGATTTTGTGAAATCCAGGTATTTGGTGGTAAGTTAAGGGTGCCAAAAATTTATTATATAATTCTTACACGAACTATATGACAAGTGTATAATAAAACAGAATGGTTAAGAATGACTGTAAAAATCGGCAGACGAGTGAAGAGAGGGCGGTCTGCGAAACTTTTCACAGGATGACATTCACCACTAGTTCCGCTTTGAAGGACGATATCTTAGATTTGAAGCACATATTAACCATATGCAGGATAGTAAGAAGCTAGCATTGTCAACTTGCAATGAAATAATCAAATTTTAAGGGGATTTTGCAGAAAACATTAGATAATTAATATTTTTATGACAATAAATGAGTTCTGAAAATATTTTTTTTTCTTTTTGGACTTGTACATTTACACACTGAGATAAAAGAAAATGCAACAAATAAGCAGGTGACTCAGCTGCAAAAAATAAAATGGATAAACACTTTTTCTTTTGATATTTGGAGGTTAAAGTAAAAATAAAAAAAATGAAAGTAACCCGGAACGGATACAATGAAAATCCCACATATCACCCACAATACCAATTGCAAACGAAAAGGAAAAGCTATTGACGGCATTGAATATGAGACAACTCAATGCAGAAAGAAATCTAGGTAGAAAAACAGCTATTCCCAGGTAAATATTCACCAAATTAGCCTCATAACCAACAAATAGTGGAAGAGTAACAGAAAAGCGGACAACCCCCCCCCCACACACACAAATAAATAAATAAAATAAAATAATAAAGACAAAACCGAACAGAAGACCATTCCTGTCGGGAGGTCAGTAATAAATGTACCGCGGGGGTGGTTGGAGTTGGGGTGGGAGGATGCTTTCACCAGTTGTCGGTGCACCAATCCTCCAATTAATCCGTACAATGGTACATAAAAGAAATAGAACTCTAACTACCTTTACATACAACATATATTTATTTATTTCAAACCTGAAATAATAGGCTGGTCATGAATACAAACAGTTTAATAAACGAATTAAATGAATTATCAAATATTTGTTGCTCATATTAGATTGTCCATCCAATCAATGTGGCTGGAACTGTGAGAAGACTTGTCACTGCCCACCACCAGTGTCACTTGCAGACAGGATAGCCGGAGTTTGTACTAATGGTTGTGACGGAAGATGGGTCTCGACCAGTGGGGAACAAAACTACTGCGATAAAGGTATTGCAGTATTTTAATTATTATGTACAAATGTTTCATTAAGATATGAGAAACTACTAAGTTAACAAAATGAATGAAGTAAATGCCTTAGAAGACTTAGGGAGAAAGACAAAGACAGATGCGATACTCTTATGATAACAATAAAGATAATGACGTTTCAGTAACATTCTATCATCCCGTCAAAATGGCAGTTATTTTTTTCGACAAAATATTGTAATCAATTTTATTATATATACGATTTAATTCTGGATGTAATCAGTACATTTATCATATGACTTTGCTTTTATTCAGTGTAAACGTCGTGCTATAAAAATCGTACAACGACACGTGTAATAACACTTTGGCGCGTACACGTAACGTCATTGACAACGTCATGTCAACAATACGTTTTCTTATTGAAAAAATTTTCAGTCTGAAGGCGTTAAAGTCCCATTTTAAAGGGCAATGTGATAGACAGAATCTTACACTCGTGGTCATTTCATATGAAATTTTTGAAACTCGCCTGAGGCTCGTATCATAAATTTCTTATGAATTGACCACTCGTGTAAGATCCTCTTTATGTGCTGCTCCTAACTAGTACAGTGAGCGTTGACACGTATCATATAGAGAAGAGCATAACTACTGCGTCAAAGGTAATTGAATACCTGACATTTTGGTTTATGAGCAATTACACTGCAGACAAAATGATCTAACACATGCTTGAAAAGTTTTAGGAAGAGCAAAAGAAAGTAGCGCAACTCTAATGAAAGCACTTAAGATGATAATATATTAACAACTTACTTGCAAGTCCAAAAACAATTATTTATATAATTTAGATGGGAGGGCAACGATTACGAACGGACATACTCTTATGAATCTTTCTACACAATACTGCACTTTAATGACTCATTTTATGATTATATATATAGACTGCTCGTCATTCCGTACACAACAGTTTCGGAGTGGTCTATAACTCGAAAGCCGTTCGTTGCTCCTTGTGCCTAAATTGGTCTACGTTTGTTATTTCGTTTCACATATACGTCTTTGTGTGCTTCTTAACTTTCTTATTCTTGCACGCAGAAGGTCACTTATGATTTTCGGTACGTTTAGAAAGTGACATAAAAAATAGTGTAAATGGGGAATGAAAAAAACATGGATCGAAGCAAAGTTTATCTTCTTTAGTAGTATAATCGAGCTGTTTACATGGTATGTTTTTAAGAGTCGCGCCAGGGAACTAAATACACTTACAGGTAGTGTAGACTAGACCAGAATACAAGTGACGGGTTTAGTTTCATATACTAAGTGGTACTTGTACTAGTGGCCTCATGGCTTTACAAAATGTATTTTGGAATTTTGTTTCAAAACAATATATTGGAAAAAGTCAAAAACAATAAATGACACATAAATAAATTCGTCAATCAATAAAAAAAGGTAAAGGTTTCCCATATAGCCTAATAGCCGTAGGGGCAGTGGGGGTTAGAGACCCACTGTATCTTGGGCACAGCTGATGAAAGGCGGAGCCCATCCCTCTCCTTTCGCTGCCTTAATCTTCCCTTATTCGAAAACAGGTACCCATTTACTGCTGGGTTGACAGAGAGAGTTTTCCAGTCGTCGGATGGCAATGGTGAGCCGCGAACTCACGACCTTCCGGCGACTTTCTGCACAATAACCAAGCTACTCTAACCACTCGGCTACCGCGCCTCTCCAATAAATAAACAACCAAAAAAGGTACGACTGTCAGTTACCCAACTTCCATTTTTCATTGACTTGTCCCCCAGATGCATGGACATGGTGGGTGTATCATAACAGGCAGGTGACGTTTATATTCGCGAAAACCTCGTCACACCTCTGTGTTGGGGTCTATGTAAGTGTATCGAAATATTTCGGAGATGTAAAAGTTTCTGTTGTGCACGAGTTCGGACATAGAATGTTGCCAATTTGATTAAGGATGAAGGGTAAAAAGCATGCAAAGACCAGGAACTGAAACAATAAAAATCCACATCCAGCCCTCAAACCATAGTTGGAAACAACTAAGATTACAAATAATCAAGATACAGAGAACATATGGCCAACCGAGTGAGCAGCTTGTTCCCAAAAGGTGGCCACTCAGCAACCCAAACCGAACCAAAAATAATAAGAACATACATAAGGTAAAACATCACAGAAACTCTGACACCAAAAACAGGCAACAGAGAACCACAACAGAACTACCGCCTTGGAACGGTCAGTAATGAATTACTGGGGGGCTTAAATCGATTTTACAGGCCCAACCTCACCCTCAGTTTCTGAAGTGGTACAAAACATTTAGTTGGTTGTTCGGTTCGCATGATAACTTTTATGATGAAGCTCAGTCATTGACAACTTTCAATAACACTATGACAGACTCAGTCTAATTTAGCCTGTTCATGATCAGTTATGAAATGGGCTACACTAGCTCTAACACCAGCCTAAGTAGAGCACTATTTTCTAACAATTCTAAATAAACATATCGAGGAATTAACCGTTGAGTTCGCATCGCTAATGCGTTTTGCCTTTTTAACATAATTTCATCTGTTTAAGGTTGTGATTATCACTTATATGTGGTAAATGCAAAACTCTGCATAACACGCTGAAAATACAAAAGATCCTCCTAAAACTTAGCAGGTGACTTTTGTATTTGTTTCCCACAATTAAGCCTCCTTGAATGCATGACCTGTTGATGTTACACAGAGTTTATATAAATAAAATCAAAGGGTAATTCTCTGCACAGAATTATAAAAGATGATTATTGTTATGAAGAAAGTATATAGATTTGAAGGTGCTTTAATGCATTACAATTATTTTCTACCTCTTTCACACATTATCAGGTTGAGCAGGTAACAGAAAAGCTGTCTGTGTCCAATTTTTAGCAAGAACAAAGTGAAGTCTACTTGTTCAAGCTTTTACACCTGTCTTGGTCACTGTCCTATAGTATTTATACTTATTTAATATATAGGTACATATATACCTGCCTGTTCTATATTTAATGAATGCATCCAGTACACATGCACCATATATATTTGCGAGTTAACTACTTTTCATCCTGTCTACCGTACAGTTTAATAAAAATGGAACAAATAATTGCTGAGACGCTTTAAAGTTCCTCCAGACCGAAGTACATTTTCAATAACGATGTTATTATTTTTTATTTAGATTTTTGCGCACATTATTTATTTTGATCCTTCTATATAAAACACTTTTTTTTAAACAACACGTTGCTCTCTTTTGTATTCTAAATTGTAGAGAACAACAAAAATATCAGAAATCTTCTAACTTTCAGGGAGATATCTTATTTTTTATGGTTTGATTCATTTTTTTTTTGGATTTACCAAAAATCAACAATTTAACATTATAGCGATAGGCAACAAAGGAATCTTATAGAATTTTAGCAATTTTCAGGTTTAGGACGTTTGCCTCAATTTTTCGACGGCTGCAAATGATATTAAGCGAAGTACGACTTTTATATTTTCTTTATTTTTTTTGTATTTCGACATCTCGAGACTACTTTTGATAACAAACAAATGCTGCTCAGGAAAACATTTTAGTTGTCGTCATTGCACCTTTTTAAAATACTGATTTAGTATGGCTATGTAGATTCCCTATAGGAAATGGTGATTTTACTTGAAACAATTATAATATCTTTACTGAAGACAATATCTTAACTTTGGTGCAGTATATTCACATCAGCATTATTTTTCGTGCCTCCAAACAAAATTCAAATATGTACAAGTGTTTCACACTCAGCTAAGGGATCTTAGACAGACTGCTAGAAGTCACAGCCGCATCCCTAATGTCAGTATTCTTCCGTTGTCTAGCAACTGAATTTGCGAGATAATATAGTTTCTGGAAACAGTTAAATAGAAAGAAGGGAAAAGGCATTAGAAAAAAATATGAACCGCCTGATTCTTCGCTATTGATTATCATTTGTTTGCATCTCAGTCATTGGATGATCCTCTTAATCTGCCCACCATCTATTCTTGAATGAAATAAAATAGTTTTGTTCTTATTGCTTTCTATAATATTTATTTTAGAATGTACGTATAACAGATGGGGAACATCATGTTACAGAACCTGCGGTAACTGTTTAAATGGAAAGGCTTGTGGTGTTACAAATGGAGTGTGTCCTACTGGCTGCGACGTTGGATACAAGACAACAACACTCTGTAACACAAGTATGTTTTATACATTTTTTGTAAATATGGGATGGTGGGTTTCGACTTAAGATGTAGAAAGATTGAAATATTACTGAAACATTGAATATTCTGAAAGTGTTGATAACTTCAGAGATTTGTTTTATTATATGTCAAACCAACAAAAGTGCAACTATGCAAAATGTCTTCAATACACTATGTAAGTGTTTCAGGGCCGACAGTTAATGAAATATTTCACAAACACTTTTTACATGCTTGATGTTTTTTGCAATATTATAATACCAAACTTCATTCATCCACTGTCACAGCCCCACAGTACAGCCCTCAAAACGCTCAGGAAAAAAGAGAACGAAAGATATATGAACGAAGTTGCCAAGAAAAGGCCATAATAACAAAACAAATCCCATCCAAAAGAAGAAGGGAGAAGAACAAAGAAAGAGAGATACACCAGGCTTTCTTTTGTAATAAAAATATAAAATTAGTAAAAATAGATGTTAATGCTGCTATTGGGGTAGCTGAATGACCATCGTATTGGGAAAGAGCTGCTCATTCGGTTTACTGTGCGTGTCTTTTGTAAACTTGTGTCAATTTCTGTGTGTATGTGCTTCTTTCGCTATTGGTTTTAAGCGTGAAATCTGGGATTTGATTGTAAAAATTCCTGATCATGAACCACAACATAATCATGGGCGAGGATTATGCGCATATAAAATAGGTTTAAGCTCCACACCTGTCAATGTTGTTTTGCTAACCGTTCCAAGGTTCTGCTTCTGTTGTGACTATTATTGTAATTGTTTGTCAACATTATATTCATCTTTGACAATTTACGCATTACTTAAGTTAGGCTTGTGGCATCTCCTGAGAATGAGCTGACCAATTGTCCTTTTTGCTTATCTTGTATTTCTTTCCCATTTGGTGTTAAGACGGGATATGGAAATCGACTTTGACGGTTCCTGATGACCTGACAATCGTTACTTTATGAATTTTTACTTATTTCTGTGTAAGTTTTAAATGCCTATAAAAGAGCTGGAAACAAAATATGCTTTTAAATTTTTCAGACCAATCATTTTTAGAGGGTAGATAAAATATGTCCCCAACATGTACTTTGTTTGTTTTATCAGAATGTTCATCCGGCAAATATGGCGATAACTGTTCGAGGGATTGTAGCGGCCACTGTATAGGAAACGACAGCTTAAGCTGTGACCATATTGATGGCAGTTGCCAGGACGGTTGTGAAGCTGGCTGGAAGGGTTCAACATGTGATAAAGGTATTTAAGCATAATGTGTTGTTATAAATAGTTTTAAGACCCGCTAAATCATATATCTAAAAGAACATTTAAACTGCCACAGCAAATTTGTTTTCTCGCCACTAGAGGTTTGATTTAATACTATATCAACTGAAGTGAAAAATACGTTTGTTTTATTTAAAATGTCTTGAAGCTATGTTGGAAATCCAATAATCCTGCTTGAATTCATTAAGGCTATTTTTTTATATTTTCTCCTAGAAACCAGACTCAATGAAACCGAGTCTGCTATTTTCTGTTCTTTGATGTATCTTGCTTCCAAAGGATCTTACTATTTAGAAATTATTTACCTTCACTTATTTACCTTCGGACTTATGATTTGGGTACTTTGACCACTTACATTTAACTTCACTGCAGCTAGTGTCTGGGCCGTGTGGCGACCTTAAAACGTCCCCCGTGTATCATGATAGTGCATATTATATTTTCTGGTCCTTAGGGATCATTGAGTTTATTTGGGTTATTTTGAAAAAAAGAGTTCCGCTTAAGCCGGTGCTTGGAGGCGTGGCTGGTGTCGCTCATTTAATAACTGGTCATGAACAGACCCAATTCAACCGAGTCTGCTATTTCCTGTTCTTTTATGTATTCCCTGCGTCCAAAGAACCTACTATTCAGAACTTATTCAATTACGCTATAATTTTAAATTTGCGTTTTTTTGTTAGAATGTTCATCAAATATGGCGATAGGTGTTCGAAGGACTGTAGCGGCCACTGAAAAGGGAATGACAAGACTTATTCTAGATCATCGTATTTTATATTATTTTGACTCTTTTTCATACTAGTCAGTCTTTGAATCGAATGCTCAATTAAAAAAAAAAAAATCAGTATGTTTTTCTCTGGTTTCGTTTTCAGATATTGTCACGGTCCCTGAGGGGGCTTTATAAGCCAAAACTACGTAGTCTGGCCCATATCTCTTCTTCTGAATGTATTCTCTGCTCTTGAAGAAATTTCAAATTTACTTCAGTGCAGCTGGTGTTTGTGCCGTGTGGCGGCCGTAAAACGTATCCTGTACATCATCCATAGTGCAGATTTTATTTTATTTCCCCCCTTTGAGATCAGAAAATATAGTCTGAGAAATCTAAAATTTGAGATCGGTTTAGAGTGTTCGTCTAGATCATCGTCTTTAATACTATTTTGGCCCTTGTTAATACTAGTCAGTCTTTGAATCGACTGCCTAATTGAAATTAAGAAATTTCCGCATGCTTTCCCCTGGTTTCGTCACCAGATATTGCCTGCGTCGCGGCGGAGGCTTTATTAGCCGAAACAAATAGCTGGCCCATGTTCCTTCTTCTTAATGTACTCGATGCTCTTGAAGAAACTCTTTAAAATTTTAGTTTTACTTTACTGTAGCTGATGTTTGTGCCGTGTGGCGGCCGTATTATCTGCTCTTAAATAAACTCCTTAAGGTTTTTATTAAACTGTGACTATGTTGATGGTAGTTGCCAAGGCGGCTTTGAAGGTGGCTGGACAGGTTCCACATGTGGTAAATTTATATAAGAATAATAAAGGGATAACTGTACTTTGTCATTTGTGGAGGTAAATCGTCAGTTTTATGATCGGAAATTTCGTTTGACGGCCCCGCTGGGGCGTCGCCATAAAACAAAATTTCCGATCATTAAACCGACGAATTACCTCTCCAAATGACAATTTTCGGCACAGTTATCCCCATTCCTGTGCACTTGATCATAAAATTATCATTAACTATTGTAACCGTTCAAAGTCTACTACGTTACACCCACAGCCAGCGCTTTCATCGGCGTAACAGCAGACGTCAGAGAACGAGAAGCGACGTTTCAAGACCCGCTAAATTACATATTTATCTAAAAGAAAATTTAATCTGCCACAGCAAGTTTGTTGTTTTGTCATGAGAAGTTTGTTTCAGAATAACATCCACTAAAATGAAAATGCATTTGTTTTATTTAAATGTCTGTAAGAAGGATTGGAAATTCAATCACTCTGTTTAAATTCTGTGAGGTTACTTTTGGTATTTCTCCAAGAAAATCATTGTGTTTTAATAACGTTTGTTTTGTCCCAACGTTTAGCTGGCACATGTGGTTTAAATTGTTCTAATGTAAGCAGGAAAATTCTCAGGATCTGGCACAATTAAACCCCAGGTCCCACCAAATACACCATGTGGGAAAAAGACAACACCGAATTAGCCAACATCAAGACATTACCAGCGGCAGCCATGTCGATAGCCATCTCAAATGTAGGTGATCAACGGGCTACCCTTAACATCACAAACAATTTATCAATAACAGACATAGCAGACAAAGCAACAATCAACACATAAAACCACCAGAACGACAAGTAATTAAATTACTGCGGGGGAAGGGGCTTAACCTGTTGCGGTCGGGCCCTTAGTCCTGCTTGGGACACTTAATTGTTCGATTGCTTTGACGATTCCTAATTCATATCTCAGGAGCAATCAAAATTAATAGTAAGCTGAAACAAACATGGAAGCTCACAGAAATAGCAACACTGAAATTCGGGAGCAGAAGTAACCTACCAGTTAAATCTCGATGAGCCCGACCCAAGATATCTCAGAACGCGTATCAGCCGTCAAAAACCGCAGCGAATGCTATAAAGGGAATAATATAACTGGGATAATATTTGATGGTGGTTGCCAGAATAGTTTTGAAGCCTGCTGGAAGGTTTATGTTGTGATCAAGGCATATTATGATTATGATGTATAATTATAAATATCACATATCAAAAAGGGCATTTTGTCCGCCAAACCAAGTGAGTTGGTTTGTTGTTAGATTTTTTTTTAAATCATATTAAGTGAAATGTTAGTACATTTTATTTATCTGTCTTTAAGATATCTTGGAAACTAATTAGACTTCGTAACTATATCAAGGTTGCTTTAGATAGTTCTCATATAAAATTAGAAGTGTTTTGATAAAGATATTATTATCAAAGTTTGTTTTAACAGAATGTTCAGCTGGTAAATATGGCGTTGATTGTTCCAAAGACTGCAGCGGCCACTGTAAAGGGAATAATAATTCCTACTGCGATCGTATTGACGGCAGTTGTAAAGAAGGATGTGAAGATGGTTGGATCGGCCTAGCCTGTGATCAAGGTATGAAAATAAATAGCTGCAGGTATAAAATGTATTCATGTTCAGAGAATTGAGCGTCTGCTACCAAACTTTGCCTGCCTTTTAACCAGCATTTACCTGAGTGCAAATGGGATGCGAATGAAAGAGCACTCTTTCAACGGTTTACGGGTAATAAACCGTAGACCGTTGATAAAGTGCTCTGTGATTCGCATTTCCTTTTTGCACTTAAGTAAATGTTTGCATATTTTAGACACTGTTCATCTATATCTGAACTGTCAATAAATCGTTATAACTTTACAAACAGAAAAATAGTGTAACATCCGAAACCGTAGCTTCCTACAGAAAACTTTGGAACTGGCTAATAATAGCAGTTGCTCAATATTAAGGGTAAATATGTCATAGTCAGAGATCAGATTCAACGATGTACCCGACATAAAGCTACTTAATTTAGTTGGTTTGGGCCGGAGTTTGCGCTGTCTCTTGCTTGGTTATTCGGGGTTCAACTGATAGTTTTTTTTTTTGTCTCCGGTATTTCAGTGGTGATGTCTAACTTTCCAGGGGTCTCCTGGTGTCGCAATACGTTTTTTTTCCGTTGAGTCTTCATCTCTGATACATCATAGGCCTTATTCGTGATTTGGTTATTTCTGGTAATAAGTCATTGATGAGTTAGGAAACCTGCATGCGGACAAAACAGCTAACTTAATGTATCAAACCACTGCAGAAAGCATAGGGCGAGGTTTGAGCCAAGTACAACATGTTTGGGCCACCCGGTGATCTTTTGCTGACCGTTCCAGGGCGGTACTTCTATTGCGGTTCTGTGATGTTATATTGTGCTGTGATCGCTTGTCTGTGGTCTCTGGTGGTTTGGTCGCCCGTGCTGCTGCCCGGTCTGCCTTCTGTTTTGTTTTGTTTTGTAGCTAGGATGAAAGATAAGAAAAGATAGATGTGAATGCTGTTGTTGGGGTGGCTGGGTGGCCGTCTGTTTGGGAAAGAGCTGCTCGTTCGGTTTGCTGTGCGTGTCTTTGTGTGATTGCTTATTTCCCTATTGGTTTTGATAGCGGAATGTGGGATTTGATTGTATTAATTCCTGATGATGGCCCATCTGTTTACTTTATTTTAATAGATGCAATATTTTGGATATATGATTAACAAAAATGGAAAAAGATAAAATAAAAATAAAAAGTTAATTCCAGACCCATCTGGGAACTAAAAAGAAGAAGAAAGAAGAAACGCAAATAATGATACAAAACATTCCTAATTTTTTTTACAGACAAACCCAGTCCTAGGGAGTAGAACTGTATATGAGTACAATGAACTTCAAAGCCCATACCAAATAAATAAAACATATTATGTTTAGCTATTTGCTGTTTCAATCACAAAATGAATCGGTATGCAACTACAAGTATTCGCAATACTAGACATAGTTACATAAAATATGATCTGCCCAAGCAATTTTGCCTTTGAACGGACAAAAACTTGAACACGGGGCTTAAAGTAGTTTCATTCGTGCAATCTCGCACATTCTTATAATGTAGCTCCGAAAACATATAGATGTTTGGTCTGCTTAGAAGCCACTTTAGTGATAAGTGTTTCATCACAGTAAACACATTTATTTGTAATGCTCATGGTATTTGATAAAGCAGGGATACCATAATAAGAAAACAATATGCGGCGGCCGTAAAACGTCTTCCCGTACATTATCATTTGTTTTAAAATATAGTTCTGCTAAAGATGGTGGTAAGAGCGTAGCCGGTGTTGCTCATTTCATTTCTGGTCATGAATAGACTCAATTAAACCGAGTCTCCTAATTCCTTGGTGTATTTCTTTTTACTTTGCTAATGGTGAGGAAGCGTTTGCAGCGCTACACCTAGCATACGTAGAGGGACTCTGGTTTTCGTTCTTGTAAGTGTTTGTTGTTTTCAAGAGCAATTTTAAAATTGTATTATTTCTGATGAAAATACATTTAGTAAGGGAAACAAATGCGCTATTCAACCATTACCTGTCAGACAAGGCTTTACAATAGAAGCAAAAATAAATCGTGATTTGTTTATTGTTATTTGACAGGATGTTCATCCGGCAAATATGGAAGTAACTGTTCCAAGGATTGTAGTGGCCACTGTTCAGGGAATAACAACTTAAACTGTGATCGCATTGACGGTAGTTGCCAGGAAGGTTGTGAAGATGGCTGGACCGGTTCAAATTGTGATGGGGGTAATTAATTAGAATATGTAATTATTGATAGCATACATCATACATCAAACAGGTTATTTGTTTTGTCATTCGATTTTTGTTTTTAAGTTCTATCAACTGATTTGTGGGAACATTTTATGAAATGTGTCTTTGAAATGTCTTAAACCCCTAATCAGACTAAGTCTTCTCAGTTATGTTAAGGTTACTCTAGATATGTCTCAAAATATACTACAAATGCATTTAAATAAAGACAGTTTTTTATTATTTTATTTGCTTTTGTCAGAATGTTCTGCTGGCACACATGGCGTAAATTGTTCCAAAGACTGCAGCGGCCACTGTAAAGGGAAGAACAGCTCTTACTGTCACCATATTGATGGTAGTTGTAAAGAAGGATGCGAAGAAGGTTGGAACGGCTTAACCTGTGATACGGGTATGGACATAATTATCTGCATCTCTAAAAGTGTTCGCGCAGAAAAAGAACTGAAGTTTAGCTATCAAAACTATATTTTTCTTATTAAATAGACACTTTTTAAAAAAATAATAATCGGATGCGATTCATAGAACCCTAGATCAACAGTACATTTATGTTTTGACTGCATCACTCTATAGTTAACTTTTGTAAAACGAAAAATATCTTGCAAACATTTATTCAGCAACGACCTATAGAACAAATCTACTCCATACGAACCGAACTACCAACTAATTGTGTGCACCGCGGCGGAGGGTGAGGGTGAAGGTTTGGGCCCAGTAAAACCGGTTTAACCCCCCTTCACCAGTATTTATTACTGACCGTCCCAAGGCGGTACTTTCGTTGCCGTTGCAGTTGTTTAATGTTCGGTGCTGTATAATTTATTGTGTTCTCATTTTAACCCTTCTATAATAAAAATAGAAAATAGGTAAAAATAGTTGTTAAATGTTTTCGTATAATTTTCTTAGTCTGTTGTTACCCTTCTGTAGGTCTAAATTATTTAGTTCAGTGTAGATAGCTGAGTTGCCATCTATTTGGGAAAGAGCTGCTGACTCGGCTTATCACTTGTAATTTATTGTTTGTTGGGATGTCTTTGTCAATCTTTCCCTTTGATGTTGGGGATAGGGTTTGGGATCTGATTCAGTCAGTTCCTAAAGTGTAGTTACTCTTTAAATTTATTGATATCTTATAGTGGCAGATGAGCATTTTAAATAAGATTCATTATTAATTGTTTCATAACAAAACGAACTTCTAATGTAATTTACTTTTATTAATGGTAATAACATGTACATGTCTAGTATCGCGCTACCAAACATATTTGCCCGTATAGCTACATATTGGCCCGAGAGCTCTAGGCCTGAGGGCCAATTTAGACTTGCAATGCGACACTAGAAATGTCGTCCCCTTTTTAAATCATTATTCTATTCAAAGAATTTAAACTGTTTAAGACGATACGTCAGCGCAAAGTTTTTGGCGTTACAAGGCTGCAAAATACCCAAGCACACCTCGCTGCCGTATTGACGTATTTCTAAAGAACGTAGCCTGATGTAAGAATGCTCAAAACACTAAAGAACAAGAGGGCCATGATGCCCTGATCCGCTCACCTGAGCAATTGGCAAAGTGGCTTTTTCTTATGTTTGAAATTGTCAAAATATGAGTCTAGGGTCAAAAGTCAAAGACTGACAATGACCTCTTGTACTCATAAATCTTCATGTCCTAATACGCATTAAGACAACCATATACACCTTTTTTAGACCAAAATCTTCAAAACTTTCCATGAAATCTTATGTTCTAGCATTTTCCTATATTTGACCATGCTGCAAAAAAGGTCAAGGTCAACCCAAGGTCATCATTTGAACACTCTTGGAAGTACTCCAGTACTCCATGCTACTTACCAAGTTTCAAGGCCACAGGCACATTGGTTCTGGAGAAGAAAAAAATTAAATGTTTATACCATAAATGGGAAAGCGGCCATGTTGGTCATGTGACCTGGACCATTTGAACACATTTTTGTTCCCTCAACCCCTGGAGGCTCTATATGAAATGTGTCTACAATTGTCCCTTTGGCTTTTGAGGAAATCTTTGAAAATGTCAAAATATGAGAGATCCGGGTCAAAGGTCAAAGAATGACCTTGACCTCTTGTACTCATAATTCTTCATTACCTCATTAAGATGACTGTATATACCAATTTTTAGGCCAAAATCTTCAAAAATTCCCATGAAAGCTTATCTTGTAGCATTTGCCATATTTGACCTTGCTATAAAAAGGTCAAGGTCAAGCAAAGGTCACAATTTGAACAATCTTGATAATACTGGAGTACCCAATGCTACATACCAAGTTTCAAGGCCATCGGTCAACTGGTTCTGGAGAAGAAGATTTTTAAAGGTTTTTACCATATATGGTCATGGCGTCCATGTTGGTCATGTGACCCAGACCATTTGAAGAATTTTTCGTTTCCTCAACCCCTGAAGGCTCTATATGATATTCGGTTACAATTGGCTTTGAAAAAGAAGTTTGAAATTGTCAAACTATGAGAATTCAGGGTCAAAGGTCAAAGGATGACCTTGACCTCTTGTACTTATGAATCTTGATGTACTCATTAAGATGACTGCATTTTCCAATTTTTAGGCCTAAATCTTCAAAACTTTCCATGAAATCTTATGTTCCAGCATTTTCCCATATTTGACCTTCCCGTAAAATGGTCACGGTCAACCCAAGGTTATCATTTTGAACACTCTTGATAGAGCTGGAATACCCAATGCTTCATACCAAGTTTCAAGGCCATCGGTCAACTGGTTCTGGAGAAAAAGATTTTTAAAAGTTTTTACCATATATGGGTGTGGCGGCCATGTTGGTCACGTGACCTTAACCTTTTGAACAAAATTTCATTCCCTCAACCCCTGGAGGCTCTATATGAAATTTGGTTACAATTGGCCCAGTAGCTATGGAGAAGATTGTTTGAAAATGTCAAAATATGAGAGTTCTGGGTCAAAGGTCAAAGAATGACCTTGACCTCTTACACTCATAAATCTTCATGTACTCAACTGCATTTACCAATTTTAGGCCTTACTCTTCAAAACTTTCCATGAAATCATATGTTCTAGCATTTTCCCATATTTGACCTTGCAGTAAAATGGTCAAGGTCAACCCAAGGTCATAATTTAACAATCTTGATAGTACTCGAGTACCCAATGCTACATACCAAGTTTCAAGACCATCGTTCAATTGGTTCTGGAGTAGAAGATTTTTAAAGGTTTTTACCATATATGGGCGTGGCCGCCATGTTGGTCATGTGACCTGGACAGTATGAATAAATTTTTGTTCCCTGGAGGCTCTATATGAAATTTGGTTTCAATTGGCTCAGTGGCTGTTGAGGAGATTGTTTGAAATTGTCAAAATATGAGAGTTCTGGGTCAAAGGTCAAAGAATGACATTGACCTCTTAAAGTCATAAATCTTCATGTACTCATTAAGATGACTGTAGGTACTGGTTTTTAGCCCAAAATCTGCAACAGTTTCCAAGATATCTTATGTTCTAGCATTTTGCCATATAAAAGCACTTGGAAGCAAATTTGACCTTGCCGTAAAAAAGGTCAAGGTCAACCCAAGGTCATAATTTGAACAATCTTGGTAGTACTCGCGTACCCAATGCTACATACCAAGTTTCAAGGCCATCGGCCTATTGGTTCTGGAGAAGAAGATTTTTTTAGGTTTTTAACATATATGGGCGTGGCAGCCATGTTGGTCATGTGACCAGGACCGTTTGAACAATTTTTCGTTCCTAAGGTCCCAGGAGACTCTATATGAAATTTGGTTACAATTGGCCCAGCGGTTTCAGAGGAGAAGTCGTTTGAAATTGTGGACGGACGGACGGACGACGGACGACGGACGCCGGAGCCTTACCATCCTATAAGCTCCGCCGAAGCCGTTGGCTCAGGTGAGCTAATAAAGAGATGGAAAGAGAATTTCACAGATAGAAAATTCTTATTTAGAGAGAAAATATAAATTTTAAAGTATGCATTTCAGTTCCATATACAAGGATCGTCCCAACATCTGAGGGTATTGTAAAATTGCATACGTGATTATATATTGGGATTTTTGATTTTCCTACAAACGTTCTCAGCGGCTTTGTAGCTGCATGTACAAGAGAAGATGGAAAAATCTTAGGAACTGGCACGATTCAATCCCAGATCCCACCCAAGACAACACCATGTGGGAAAAGACAAAACAAAATTACACACCACCAAAGACCTTACCAGCGGCAGCCAGGTGAACAGTCATTTTTCCATGTAGGTGGTCACTGGGCTAGCCTTAACATTACAAACAATATATCAGTAACATATATAGCAACAAACAACACATAAAACAACCAAGACCAACTAAAATAGAAGTGCCTTTTTGGGACGGCCAGCCATGAATTAGGTGGAGGGATAAACCGGTTTGTGGTTGACCAACCCTTGCCCTGCCTTCTGCCTCGGTTCATCAGACACTCAGCTGTTCAACGCAACAAAAACAATTATAACCTACAGAAGACGGACGAAAACATTAATTTGGACAATAATTACAAATTATACGAAAAAGATAAAACATCCATTTTTACTCTTTGTTTTTATTATTTTTATTTTTTCTATGTTAGGATAATTTTTAAAGAGTAACTACACTTCAGGAACTGACAGAATCAGATCCCAAACCCTATCGCCAAAATCAAAAGAAAAAATTGACAAAGACATCCCAACAGACAATAAATTACAAATGATAAGCCAAGTCAGCAGCTCTTTCCCAAATAGGTGGCAACTCAGCTATTTTTATTGAACTAAATAATTTAGACCACCACAACAGAAGGGTTACAAAAGACTAAGCAAATTATACGAAAAACATTTAACAACTATTTTTACCTATTTTCTATTTTTAATATGAAATAGGTGCTACCTAAAATGCAACCAACCAATATTACCACTGCAACACTGAACTGAAAGGTTTTCAAACTAGAGCAAGTGAGCACACTCTCACGTATACCCTGATCATTTTCACCGCCTAATGAAGCAGACTTTTAACACAAAATTTTAATGCAAATTTTATATACATGTACAAAATTATTCTGTGTCTGTGATCGTGACCTTAGATCAGCAGCAGCATCCATATGGTGTAAGGGACCGGCCATTTGATATTCTGGGGGGGGGGGGGGGGGGGGGGGGGGGGCTGGTATTCTTGATGGAGACACGACATTTTATTTCACTGGTCTCTGGAAACAATTTCTTTTTTTTTCACCATGTGGGAGCTAATTTATTTTTTTTACAAACTAACTCAAACAGGTTTTTTTTTTTTAATTTTATAGCTGAACTATCAGATCCTTGTTTACTTGGCCTTAATATCCTTTTATTTTACCCACATCAGTATTTTTAGACCTTTTTTTCTCACAAAAAGAACATGGTGCTGTCTTTAACCAGGCCAAGGGCATGGCTTAGCTTGCTTTTGCAAACCATTGCCTGCAGCATGTTACTCTTTTCATCTAAGGTACAGATACAAACATCCCTGTATGAGTTTGGCAAAAAATAAGGCCTTAAATTACGGATATTTTGGCCAAAATTTAGGGCTATTTTGGCAAAGTTTTAGGGCTAACATTAGGAATTTAAGTTTTTTCTATCCCAATATATGCCTAACCATGCTTATTCGTACTTTAGAAAGTTTGATAAATACTTACATGATAGAGTCACATTACTTACATGATAGAGTCACATTATACATGAATGTGGCATTAATAAAATGGCTGAAAGTTATGCGCCAAGAAGTTAACATAGGGGGTGGGGGGGGGGGGCGCAGCCCCCCAGAAGCTAAAGCAATTTCCCAATTTCAATGGCAATTTTAAGACAGGAAACAATAGAGAAAAACTAGGAATGATTATAAAAATAGGGGTTTTTATATTAGGACTTTTGCCTTTTAGAGTGTTTATTGTGCCATAATGGTTTTGTCTCCCATAAGCTAGTGACTCTTTTGCAATTTAGTTTTAGTGGAAACATTTACTTAGTAATGTGGCAGATCAATAATACATGTATGTGAATGTTGTATAGGATGTTTTTGTAAATGTATGCACATGCGGGCCCGCTGGTGTAAATCAATTGTAGATAATATTAAAATATTACTATAAATATGGGGGTCTGGGGGGGGGGCACAGCCCCCCAGAAGCCAGAGACATTATAAAAACTCTATTCCAATGCAATTATCTGCAGGCAATATTTTTTTTTTTAATTTTTGGGTGGAGACAGGTTATTTTTTTCTCTTACTTTTGAGGCCAGATTATTTTTTTGAACCCCCTTATGAGCCAGGATATTTTTTTCTTGCATATCCAAAGACAGGGAATTTTTTTGATAAATATACCAGGCCCCCCCCCCCCCAGAATATCAAATGGTCGGTCCCTAAACAAGTATGAAATAAACATAGTCGTGCATGATTAGGTTTCATTCAAGTACATGTATATTAGAACTATAAGCAAAAAAAAAAAAAAAACACCAATTGTCCTGGTACCTGACCCCTGGCCCCACCCATCAGCCTGACCTAGGGGCTTAGGCAGTCCATATCAAAAGGTATGCTACAGAGATAACATAAACCAAATGCAGAAGAAAAATCTGCAATATAATTACTGAGATATGAGTAATCAAAAAGGTTTAATGCAATACTTTGAAAAAATGAAAATGCCTAAGTCATATTTATTTACCTCTGACCCCACCATGAGGCCCTGACCTATGGTCATACATTATTCACATCTAATGTATTACATGTATATGCTACAGAGATATCAGGGATCAAATATGAAAAGAATCTGGTGTGTCGCTGTAGTTACAGAGTTGTGAGCATTCGTTAAGGTTTAATGCAAAACTTTGATGTAAAGTTGACAAAAATATATACACCAACATTTAACTTCATCATGAGAAACACTTCTGTTATCCCTAACTAACTGCTGACTTTTCTAATCTGCAATCCTGGATGCAAGTTCATTAAAATTGTTCTGGTGTAAGCTAATCATAAATAAAAAAAGATAAGTTCAAATTTTATATGCAAATAAGCAAAGTCATGAGCCAGTAAAAATGTCAATATTAGGTCTTCCAACCACATTATGATACAGATACGCAAGTATTGTTTTCATTATTTCGATTGTTGCCTACCATTCTTCCAGATTTGTTATATTTTTTGTTCCAGGGGTCGCAAGATCGATCCCCCGCTTCTCCGGTCTTTTGGATGAGACTTTAAACCGAGGTCCCATCTCATGACCTTGTTGTTGGTGGGACGTTAAACCTGAGTTCACTCACTCACTCACTTTTTTTTTTGTTTTATGAAATATACTTTCTTGCAATTTTATGCCCTAAGTTGGCTATAGTTCAGGCCTGTGAAGCAAAAATTTTTGGAAAAAAAAAAATGTAAAATTTTATTCAGCAAGTGTGCATATCTGTATGTATGTACCTTCTCCTTGGTAAGATGATTTTAGCTGTATGACTATCGTATCATCCATCCATTGCAAAACTAGAGCAAGTGAGCAGGGGCTCAGGTATAAACCCGGCCAGTGCCACCACCTTATGACACTAAACTAAACTTTAAACTTAATACACAACAAGGGCATGAGTTGGGGTGGTACAGAATAAAACTTTGGACATATAAACCAAACTGAACAAAAGGGTCGGATGGTATATGATCTTAAACAAGAGGCCCAAATGGGCCTGATATCGCTCACCTGGCTATTTTGCAACAGGACCATTCTGAAACAAAATTGGTCCAATTCCACTGAGATTTTCACATTTTCACATTTTGCTACTTCTCATAACAGAGGCCAACTTGCCTGGTCTTTATATATTCACTTTTGAAATGCCTCAATGCAAGGATCATTTTGCCACAAATTTCATCAAAATCCATTTAGGGGTTACTGAGATATTGTCAGTTTCATGTTTTGTGCTATTTTTAGCAATGGCAGATGGCCGCCATCTTGGAATGCCAAAATGCAAAAGATCGAAGAAAAGTCTTCATGCAAGGACCATTTTGACACAAAATTGGTCCAGTTCCATTGCAATTTTCAGATTTTCACATGTTGCTATTTTAAGTAATAGAGGCCAACTTGAAGGACCTGTATTTGTTAATTCTACAGATTTTTTTCATTTTTATAATTTTGAATACCAAAGTTTCACTGATGTTCCGTGCCAAAATTCAGACAAATATACCCAGTGGTTCTGGAGAAGAAGTTGATTTTAATGTCTTTGCTATTTTAGTAATGGCAGCCATCTTGGATTTTCAACCTGACCCAATTTTACAATTCTAAGACCCTGGAGTCAGGTCCTGCTCCATGTGAAATTTGAGAACCATGGGAACAGTAGTTTTACAGAAGAAGATTTTGAAAATTTGTGGTGTTGACGGACGACGCACGGGACGATGCACGACTGACGCATTTGTATGACAATAGCTCATTATGGCCTTTCGGGCCAGGTGAGCTAAAAATTAATAGAAAACTTGACATGAAAATCAAAGTCTGTGACCAGGCCTGACAAATCCATTGTCCGGCTGCCCGGGACAAGTTAAAATTTTTGCTGGGCAAGTAAAATTTTTTCTTACTTGCCCAGAAAAATGTACAAGATATATAGGGAACCTGTGTATTTCAGCTTTTTCTGGCAGAAGCTGTCTTCCAGACAAGTAGATCAAATTTTGATTTGTCAGGCCCTGCTGTGACATTGACCTCTAGGTCACTGGCATGGATGGGGGTGTACAGAATTAAACTTTGGACCAACATCTATCATCATGCAAAACATCAATCCAACCCAACAAAGAATTTGAATCATATAGAGATCTCAAAAACTTTAACGCAATAATTTAACATGAAAAGTCAAAGTTTCAATGTGACCTTGACTTCTTTGTTTCCAGATGCTACTTCAAATTTTCTTTGGCTTGAAATCTGTTGAATATATGCAGCAAAATTTAAACACCAGCTGTATGTTTATGAAACACTGATCTTAACTACAATGCTTACATGCACATGCAGCTAACGTTTAGTGGTATTTCTTTGTTGATGATGTTCGAATTTCATCGCAAGAAGCTTGAAGCTCAACAATGATGTCGACAGGTAATCACAGGTAATGTTGCAATCCCATGTTGATTCTCCTGTGATGAAATTATCACTATCACTTACACTTGCATTAAAACCTTGTTTCTGACAAAAATTAGTTGGATTCAAAATTGTTCAGAACCAGAATTCTTAGCAAATTCCTCCCTGTGTGAGTGCCATCCCATATCAATGGAAGGAATATTGAGGAGATTCTTACTGCCAGTCTTTTTGATTCCACTTCCTTTTTTAATATATGCACTTCCTTTTTTAATATATGCTCTTTAAGAGAGACTTGACTGTCCAGGGTAAAAATTAACATAATGTGCACAACCACCTGTGTGAAAGTTATTTTATTTTTTTTTTTTTGACTTTTAATAGCCGTATAACCTTAAGTATTGACCTACATTTTAAGTATTTCATTGGCCAATATATATATACCCGGGATTTTTATGTAAGTAACTTACCGTAATCGACCCATTTACCGCACATGCCCCTATGACCGCACACCAAGGCCATTTCCGGACAAACTGCACAAGCGCACACTGCTTTTTCTTTGAAACTCTCACAAAACCCAATAATTAACAGGGAACTCATGAAAAGTATAAACACAAAGTATTTCCAGTCCTACCCATGTTGCCTCTTTCCAGTCACCCTGCATTTCATTGTTCTGAGTGTGCGGTTATTACATACATTTTAACCACATCTTTTTATTGCAATTTTGAAAAAGTTAAGCGCACGGTGCGGTAAATGGGTCGATTACGGTACTTTTGCTTTCTGTTTCTACTTTCAGTTTTACTTGACTGTTGGCCTATAAACTGTGTCGTGATGAATCTAGATATTTCGTTCCAAATCGCTTTTTTTGTCAAAGAACACATTTCATCTGTTATGTCGCTCATGTAAAATATAAAATCAACAAGACAACTTGACACAGAAATCGTAGACAAAATTAAGTAATTAATGCTGGCTTTGCAAAACTAGAGCAAGTGAGCAGGGGCTCAGGTATAAACATGGCCAGCACCACCACCTTATGGCATGAAACTTTAAACACAATACACGACATGGGCATGGGTTGGTATAGAATAAAACTTTGGACATATAAGCCAAACTGAACTAAGGGGTTGGATGGTATATGATCTTTAAAAAATTATTCGAAAACTTGACATGAAAATCAAAGTCTGTGACCTTGACCTCTAGGTCACTGGCATGGATGGGGGTGTACAGAATTAAACTTTGGACCAACATCTATCATCATGCAAAACATCAATCCAACCCAACAAAGAATTTGAATCATATAGAGATCTCAAAAACTTTAACGCAGTAATTTAACATGAAAAGTCAAAGTTTCAATGTGACCTTGACTTCTTTGTTTCCAGATGCTACTTCAAATTTTCTTTGGCTTGAAATCTGTTGAATATTTGCAGCAAAATTTAAACACCAGCTGTATGTTTATGAAACACTGATCTTAACTACAATGCTTACATGCACATGCAGCTAACGTTTAGTGGTATTTCTTTGTTGATGATGTTCAAATTGCATCGCAAGAAGCTTGAAGCTCAACGATGATGTCGACAGGTAATCACAGGTAATGTTGCAATCCCATGTTGATTCTCCTGTGATGAAATTATCACTATAAACCGTGTTATGATGAATCTACATATTTCGTTCCAAATTGCTTTTTTGTCAAAGAACACATTTCGCCTGCTATGTCGCTCATGTTAAATATAAAACCAACAAGATAACTTGACACAGAAATCAAAGACGATTTTTTCAATTAAGTAATTGTTGCTGGCTTAGTTGTTGATGTTGTGTTGGAACTGCGACACTTTTAACGTTATATGTGGGGCAGTCAGCCAACCAATCCTCATTGTAATGTGCAACACTGACAGACCCCAATCAAAATTCAACAGCATTTCCGAAATCAAAACCCCAACACCAACAACAAATATGCATATCAACATGCACATCCATACAATCTGATCAGCACATTTGATATCTTACATGTACTGGACTCATGTATATTACAATACTCACTTCTATTAAATCTAAAGCCAGTTATCTTTTTTTAAAGATATTCTTGTTTCAATACTGTGTTTATTTGCATCCAATTCTACTGCAGAACTGAGCGTTGGTTGATTACTGACAAAATTTGATATTGGAATGTATGAAGACGTAAGCAAATTTAGTAAACTGGATTCACGCAATATCATAAGGGATCGCATAAACTTCTAAACAATTACCACTTTGGGCTTAATTAAATCACATAAATAAGAAGTCAGAGGTGTAAAAAGCAAGGGCAAATAAGCTAACTATATGCTAATGACAGTTGACACAGTAACTGTGTATTATGTAAACTGCTAGGACTAGCGCAAAACTGATTTTTACTGATAATGGAGAGAAACCATGATAGTTGCCCAAGCTCATGCAAAGTTTTGCTTGCCAAAGATTAATATCTTGTATACTTTGAGACTTCATAATGGTTCACTGAGGCTGTACTTACAAAAGCTTAAACCAAAGCGTCTGTTGACGATTACGGACAAATGTCATATCCGAATCCATGCATGTGTAAGCAATCAGATACTTCGCATGAAGAGATTAGATTTAAACAACATTACAATGGTTCGCAATAATCTACTGATTAAATTACATTTAAGACTTCTTAAAAAATTCTCATACAAAACATACAAAGAAGTCTCAGATACCGCATGAAACGCAGTAGAAATCGACTTTGCTTCTGTGAATGACTTTTGACGATAGCAAGGGCAGACAATTTAGCTATAATGCTAATAACATGACAACCGTGCATGCAAACCGCCATGACTGGGCACCAAGTCATCATCACAATTGTAGAATATCACATGATTTGATTTTTAGTGAGAACTGCAGGTCTGCCATTTTGCCAATTGAATTTGGGGAAAAAAAGCAAAAAAAAAAATAGCAACGTCCAGCACCACGAAGCGTTTTCATTCGTCACATGAAAACACTGACTCAATCGGAAACCTTGCTCATTTTTGTCAGAATCTTATCACTCGTCAGTTAAGAAATTTTTTTAGTTGGTCCGTACACAGATTTCTATATTCAGCATCGGCGTTACTGTTTGACGACACCGTCATACATGTAGCTTCGGGCAGCCACCGGTGTCGCTATTAAATTTATCAAACAAGTTGAGGAAAAGGGCTAAAATGCAAGACTTTGCCAAGCATTTTGTATCATTTGCACAACGTTTAAATAAATTCAGTAACATAAAAACTGGGAAAGATAGACCTGTGCAAACAGTGAAGACCCAGATCAGATTGCAGTTAGATCAGGGTCTACACTGATTGCCATTCCATATCCATCAGCTGGCAGTGGTCATACAGTTAAAATCAAACCATTCAAATATTAGGACAATTACAATAATTTCAGGCGTATCAAAACTTACAGTATTTACGGTAATACAGAAACACAAATTTATGCAAGATGCTAAAATTTATCATACATGTATGACAGAAATAAGCGAGTTTGGAATTCCGAGTTTCCAGTTGGCCTGGAGCACAAAGGTCAGGGGTCAAGTGTGGAAAAATCTGATAGTTCATCATTACATTTACCTGGTCAGTCGATATAAAACTGCTTTTTCATGACTAAAAATCGTTGATATGATTGAAAATTGTTTTCAATTCAGAGAAAATGGATAGTCACATTATTTTAGCAAGATAGAATAGACAGGGAATACTTGAAAATTGAAATATTAGTCAATATGTTGGTGTGTTACTGTTATGGGCCAACTCTCCTACCTTCCCTTATCTACAATAGTAGATATGCGCATAGCTTCGTATATATAATCAATCTCTGACAATTGCGTCAGGGAGTTAACTCTTTGGCTCAGTGGACTGTCACCCGGGAGTTCCGGGTTTGAATCCCAGCAAAGGTCGGGAATTTTTTCAGCTATGCTTTGGTCCGTTTGTTGCGGCAGTAATGTCGTAAGATTACGCTGTGCGTATATGGTTTTTGGCATCGGTGACCTTTGACCTCCAAGAGCAAAATCTGAGTTTGCACATGCGCAGTGCGAAACTCCGAGCTCGCTTATATATTCCACAATTATTGTATGAAAACGTCGACATTTTACCTTAAGAAAATGTGATGTTATTGTTGAATGAGTAAACAATTCTTATTCTTACCCATTTCCCCAGATCATAAATAAGTCTAAATTGACTTATCCCTAAATTCAGACTAACACGAACCAGCTTTAAATACTAAAATCAGTAAACCCGCCCGAAATCAGGCTGAAACAACCTGTTGGAAAAAGGGCCGTAGCAACCCTGAATCTTCAGGGACAGAGGGACATAAATACTGTGGTTTACCTGAAGCATGGTCCCTGGAGCAGTGCATGTGTGGGGATTTTGATTGGCTGTCGAAATAGCTGGGGCAATGATAGCGACCTCAACTGTTGAACATAGTCACGGGGCGGGGGCTTTTACTGGGATTTAATCAGACATTGTCCCCACACTGCCAGGCATCGTGCAGGGCAAAAAGTCAAATTATCCCCACCCCTCCCCCAGCCATGAGGTAGCTGGATTTGCAAATGAACAGGGCATAACAGCTACCATACTTCTGCTCATGGAAATGTAATTTTGTGGACAGACTGAGACTGCCAAAATAAATTCAGCTACATGTATTCTAAGAATAATTCTTAACTTAAGGTTCCTCTTCACAGTTGCAAGAAAAAAAAATAGGACCATTGTTTGCATCATACCAATACCTAAATTATATCCCTGATTATCCTCATTTTATCCATATTCTCAGAAAAAGTGCTTAAGATTTCTTTGGTGGTGTTTGCACAATATTTAATTTACCAGAACACGGTATTTACCTTCGTTAAAAAATCGGTTTCTAAGATTTTCACTTTGGAAAGGAAAAAAATTAAAGCTCTTTTGACAGTGGTTTAAAGTTTGTTACAACTATGCAGACAAATATTTTATACCACTCACTACCGACTCCTACCAATTTTGATTGTGAAAAAACGACCGAATACGGAAAACCAGAATTTTTTTTTGCCACCCTCATGCTTTCTGGAGGCGGCCATATTTAAACTGGGAAAATCATGGTATGCCAGTTTTCGAACAAAATTACGATGAGATCTTACATTTAGCCAACTATCAAGACACGCTTTTTGAAACTTCGATACAAAAGCCCTCTTTTAACCCATAATCGATTAAACGTTCTTGCTTTAGTATCGTGTCATATTTGGAAAGAATCGTGTCCACATGTATTTGTTTACATTTGCTTCGTCTTCGATTAACTAAGATTCCTACGCGTAAAATTTAACCGAACTAATTTGATTGAAAATATTAATATTATGTTCATATTATTTGTTGAGAGAGGTTTACTTTGATTTATTATTACATATAACACTAGTTAATGTGTCTACAAAAATTATTCTATCCGTAATTGTATGAAATGACAAATTGATTTTGGAACTACTTTTTAGCGCAAGCATTTCTGCTTCTCTGCGGAAATGCTCTTCGGTCGTAAACAGAAACTAGAAAAACTTGGCTGCTGAAGCTGACCTTGGCTGATGTGAAGTTTACATCAAGTATTTACCGAGTTCTGACCTATTTACACATTGGTAGGTGTGAAAAACGATTGATCGCTCGTACGATTGTTCAAATCTTCATCTTGTAGGTTCACTAGCTGACCTGTCAAACGTTGTTTTGATGACGTAGCGGTCGTATTTTTTATTTTTTTCAAACCACTTTTTTCATTAAATTTGTAATGTCATTGGAAAGTGTTGTCCATTTTGTGGTCCACTAAAGACATAATAAGAAATAATAAAATGTGTTTGTGCATGTGTTTTTGGTTGTTCACATATGAGGGCCAACGAGAATCAGACCATCACTGAAAATACATGAAGAAATAATTTTGCTCATTTATTTGGTTTATATTGAATAAGTTGGGTGTACTATCATGGCAAGTCGTAAGAAAAACTCACATAAGTTTGGAATTGCAAGGGAAGACACCGTAGAATGAGAAAATACCTATGTCTTGGTCGAAAGAGCTATCAGTTTTCATATCATTTCAAAGATAATAACTCGGACAATGTTGAGATTATCAAGCGCACACATGGTGGCAAGAAGTAAAATAAAAGGCTTGGAAAAAAACGAGCACTGAAAAGATTTTACCAGTTATATTGATTATATCCCAGTAAGCATGTGACGTCATAATGATGTCACTGCAACGTTATTACATGGCATCAATGTCAGTACAGTGTCATAAGGATGCAAAGTGGTGCGTAAATTTACCGGAACAGGCCTAATTACTGGATCTGACCGGAACGGAACCATATTGTTCATATTTCGATGCACGCGCAGATTAATTCCAGGCCCTACCTGTGACTAACATGTGTCATCGTAACTAGCAATCCCTGATTTCATCCACCGACTTGATACATATAGAGCTACATATTTCCTATTGATGAAATGTTGGTCATGATACTATGGAATAAAAATTCAGGAATCTTTGTGTTTTTCATTCTCTCTTAGTCTTGGACGAAAGATAGCCAGATTTTTTGTATAAGAATATATGATTTTAATATGAAACACATATGCATGGGGTATTAAGAGGCCTACCCATGGCGCAAAATGCTCAAAGAGTATTTTGACTGATATCTCTAATTGGTTTTGCGCTAGAGGGCATACAGAATACGTTTAAATATGAAATAAATGTGTATTTAATAAAAATATTACAAATATCAACTGAAGATAGGGAAAACGGGTCCGTTCCGGTAATTCAGTCCATTGCGGTCCGTCCCAGTAAATGTGCCTGCTGGTATGTGTTTTGCAATGTGCCTGCTGGTATGTGTTTGGCAATGTGCCTGCTGGTATGTGTTTGGCTTCCAATATAAATATGAAGGTGTGTTTCTTGTCATCCTTCCAAAATATGCGCCAGGCCGCGTAGTGCAATTGGTAGAGCACCTGACTCATAAGTCAGAGGCCCTGGGTTCGAAACCCGGTCTGGCCACATACTTTTGTTTCTCCTTCCGCTGATTCAAGAGGGGCAGTTGTCAGTTACATGAGAAACTATGTGCACTTAGTACTGGTTAACCGCTTAGGAGGTCTAAGCCTGCCCAGGAATAGTGTGGTTAGGTTAACTGATCATCCCAACATGACCTTAGCTGTTTACCGTGGATGATAAGCATCAAAGCAACCAACCAACCTTCCAAAATATCTAAACTTCAGTTTACAAACCTTTCAGAACTTGCTGTATCAAAATCAATAAATAAACTCATGTTCAAATACTTTTCAGTTAAAATAACAATTTCTGTTGGTGCATTCAGGCCACCATACTTTGGTTTACATTGCTGAAAAAGTAGTTCCAACATGGATGATGTTTGAATTTTTTTTTTATGGATTTTTTTTGGAAATCATCCATTTTCGTTGTAATTTGGCTATTTTCGTTCTTTTCTCATGTGGCAGTCCTTAAACACAAGCAAAATAAACATTTTTACATCATTATTTTGAAGATCGTGAGTGAAGGGAGATAAGTAACATTTTTGCCGAAAACTCTGTAAAAAAGTAAAATTTCACAAAATAGTGATTTCTTAAAAAGACTTTTTCCGCTTCAAATTTATCAGCATTTCATGACAATTAATCTGGTATACAATATGGCTAGGTTTTGACTTGGAAAACAGTAAAAAAAATCACTTAGAAATTTTGCAATATAACTGTTAAGAGGAACCTTAAGTATTCAGACAGTCAAAGTAGGCCTATCGGCATGTCAAATCTGACAGCGACACGATCGTTAGCTTAGAAATTTAGGCTAGCCTAGCATGATTTGCATCGGAACTTCGATAAGAGTAAACAAGACCATTTACCGTCTTCTTTGTTTAATCCTAAGCATTGAAATCCAATTTTCATTCCTCATTTCCTGATGTTTATCACAGCTTCCGTATTCAAGTAAGGGAGGTAACTAGATCTACCAAATTCCGTTTCGCGAATGCATGGATACCATTTGATTGGGTAAATAGTCTGATGCGAAAAATATCTTAGATGTCATTGAAACCGGTATCTTTGCGATTCAGTTTTATTTTCAGTATTTTTTCATAGCCAAAATTGTTAACGGCACATTTTTCAACGGTAGAATAAGGTTCCTGCTTCGATCGAATCCGACTCCGTATTTTTACCGGAAGTTGGCGACTTCCAAAAGAACTCTCATTCATACTGGAAATAGAACAGAATAGAACAGAACAGAACTCCTATCGTAAGGCAACCAAACACTCGGTTTGGGTCGCTCCGCGACCCAAACCTCGTTTGGTTGGTTGCTATTATAGAAGAGTTAAAATGAGAACACAATAAATTAAACAGCACCGAACATAACACAAATGCAACCACAAATGCAAGCCTTAACACAACAAACAGTATATTAATAACAGACAAAGCAAAAGAAAAAAACAAAAACACATTTACAAACTAAAAAGAACCCAGTCAGAAGTGCCGGCTTGTACAAGTTATTCAAAGGGGGGGGGGGGGTCTCCATAAGGGCCATTTTCTGGTTACAAATGGATTTTCACCAAAACTCACCAATCTCTACTTGTAAGTGTTGGCTTTCATATACTGAAATACTGATCTCATCGGAAGTGTATTTTGAGTGAAGCGCAGTGTCAAAGTGGGTGGGGTAATTCCACCCCATACCTTACCATGTATCATTTTTTTCAATAATCTCTATAAGTATTAATGGCTGATTTACCATTATGATTTGAAATAATACAGGCATGTATGCTAATTAATTGGGTTATATAACTTACCACTGTTTGCATATTCAATACCAATATATGAGCTTATAAGTGGTAGCAGGCATTTTACTTATTTCAGCTTCTCCAACTTTACGAAAAACCACAATTTTTCTTTCTTTGTCCAGATATATAAAGAAAACTTTGTAATTACATTGGCATGATAGTATGCATTGCAGAATTATGAGAAAACTGTCCTAGGCATATCAATACCTGAATTATCTGCCCTTGATTTAAGAAAATATAAGTAATTCAATTTAAAATGAAAGAACGAAATTCCACACTGGTAGGTATATTTTTGATGACACTTTTGCTCATGTGTCTAATATTATACTGGTTGTTAAGCTTTAAATTCCATATAGTGCCCATGATATCACACAAGAACTGTAACTGGACAACAGAGCTCATCCTGTTATGAGCTTATAATGTAGTAACAGGAATTTTACTTTATTTTGCTTTTCCAACTTTATGAAAAACCTCAATTTTTCATTATAAGTCCAGATACATAAAGAAAACTTTGAAATTATATTGATATGATGGTGTGCATTACAGAATTATGAGAAAACTGTCCTAGGCATATCAAAACCTTGATTCACGAAATTATAAGTAATTAAATTGAAAATGTAAGACCGAAATTCTACACTGGAAGGTATATATTTGATGACTCTTTTGCTCATGTTTCTAATATTATACTGATTGTTGAGCTTTCAATTCCATATACAATGTAGTGCCCGTGATAATACACAAGAACTGTATCTGAACAGCAGAGCTCGTCCTTGTTTATGCCATTTAATTACATAACATTCAAGATGTTATGTTCCGACCCAAAGTTTGATTTATGGATTTTAGTTACTGATATATCAAATGTTGTTGAATACCTAAGTTTAGAATTTACAAGTCTCACTGAAAACTAACGACAGAGAGTGTACTAGACCTTCCTGCCCAACACACGCAATATTTTTTATATAGCTGACAGTGATCATCCTAATGTTACACATAAACTGTCTGAGGACACTCCCAAAACTCAAATGGCAAGACAGGATAAGAACGTCCTGAAGAGAGGCAGGGATACAAAACATATATACCCTTTTGAAACTGGCTCAGCTAAGATGGGCTGGCCATGTCACCAGAACAAATGCAGAGACGAAAGACATTCACAGACGCTGTTGGAGATATGTTTACCAAAGAAAATATTCCGAGGAGAACTTTAGTGTGAAAATGTTCATAAAGTTGCCAGAAGAAATGATACAAGAACATCCTTAAAGAAGAGAATCTGTGAAGTTAAGCAAAGGCATAACAAGAGCTTCGCAAGCGGTGAATAATACACCCGTTACGTTGAGAAATGCCAAAGCCAAACAAGGGAGATAATTCATAAACCAAGTAAACTAGAGCTACCATTTTTGGTTTAAATATAAACCCATGACAATATACACAACACCATTAAGTTGTTTTAAAACATTTTGAACAATTAAGGAGTTACAGAGTAAACATGAAGTTTATTCAAGGGCACATAATTTAGGGATTAAGTAAGCCAGAGTTGTGGCTGTTATTCAGGATACATTGCTTCATTATAGACATATTCCTAGAAAGTTTCAATACAATATTTTAAAGGATTAAGGAGTTATGGAGTGAATGGGAATAGAATAAAATACTAATCAAAGGGAAGTTACTCCAAACTTAAGTAAGGAAGAGAAATCATTCTTATGTGCGACGCATTGTCTTGTAATAATGCAGACCACTATAGAGTTTCATCAAGATATTTCAAATAGTTACCAAGCTATGGTATGCAAAAGGTAAGTATACAAAAAAATAGCCTAAAATACTAATCGAAGGGAAGTAACTCTTAAATGAAGTGAGGGAAATTTAAATTTCATAAAAGATATTCAATCAATAACATTCGATATCTCAGTAAGTAAAATCAATAAAATCCATAAATCAAACTTTGGGTCGGAAAATGATATCTTGAATGTGATGTAATTAAGTGGCATGTAGCAGGATGAGCTCTGATGTTCAGTTACAGTTCTTGTGTAATATCATGGGCCCCATATGGATTTGAAAGCTCAACAATCAGTATAATATTAGAAACATGAGCAAAAGAGTCATCAGACATTTACCTTCCATTGTAGAATTTCGATCTTACATTTCCAATTTAATAACTTATATTTTCTTAAATCAAGGGCAGATAATTCAGGTATTGATATGCCTAGGACAGTTTTCTCACAATTCTGCAATGTACACTGTCATATCAATATAATTACAAAGTTTCCTTTATATATCTGGACAATTAAAGAAAAATTGTGGTTTTTCATAAAGTTGGAGAAGCAAAGGTAAGTAAAATTCTTGTTACCACTTATAAGCTCATATATTGGTATTGAATAAGCAAAGAGTGGTAAGTTATATAACCCAATTAATTAGCATATATGCCTGTATTATTTCAAATCAAAATGGTAAATCAGCCATTACTACTTATAGAGATAATTGAAAAAAATGATACATGGTAAGGTATGGGATGGAATTACCCCACCCACTTTGACACTGCGTTTCACTCAAAATACACTTTCGATGAGATCAAAATTTCAGTATATGAAAGGCAACACATACAAGTAGAGATTGGTGAGTTATGGTGAAAATCCATTTGTAACCAGAAAATGGCCCTTATGGAGACCCCCCCCCCTTTTCCATGTTGCGTTCCGCCATCCTGATTGTGGATGATAGAACTCATACGTTAGCAGGCCGATATAGCGTCACGAGAAGGCTAATATGGCTGCCAGAGGTAAATGAATAAAGTGCAATATTGGGCGGCGTATTCAAGATATTTGTTACTATGTTATGTTATACAAGTTATAAGTTGGTCAGGTAATAATTGTCATTGTTTTATCTGCTTTCATTCAGTCTTTGACCCTGTGTATATCATTTAGATTGTGGCAGTCGTAAAACGTCTGTCCGTACATTATTATAGTGCAGATTGTATTTTCTGATCCTTTGGGATTATTGAGTTCATTTCGTTGTTTTGGAAATAGTGTTCTACTTTAGCCGTACTAGGACTGTGGCCGATGTTGCACATTTCATTACTTGTCATAAACAGTCTCAGTTAAATCAAGTCTGATATTTTCATTTGCATCCAAAGAATCTAGCCATTTAGAACTTATTGCGACAATCCACTAGGAAATGGCTTACCTCTTTGCTTTTCACTCTCCCCGATTTGCTTCATGCGCCATCTTTATTTATTTCCTTTCCCATTTGGTATTATTGGCTGGATGTGGAAATCGATCGTGGCGTCCCTGATAACCAGGATAAAGTCGGGAAGTTCGGACAGCGGTTAAATTCGGGCAGTGACATCGTTTGCTTTATTGATCGGTTGTTTGGAATTAAAACAAAATTAACTAGGCAAACAGTGAAAATACTGGTGAAACGGCTCATTATAAGCCGGCTCATCTGGATTTTCACTGTTTGCAATGGTATGTCCGAATTTACTCGCTGTGCTGTCCGAAGTTACCCGACTCGACCCTACTTTTTACAAATGCTTTTCGGTTTTGGTAGTTGGATTACTTTGATTTTTTACCAGCAGAGTCAAAATGCCATTAAAATATGATAAGAATTTGTTTATTTTGACAGCTTGTTCAGCTGGTAAATATGGTGTTAACTGTTCCAAGGACTGCAGTGGTCATTGTTTTGGAAATGACAGCTCATATTGTGACCATACCAATGGTAGTTGCCAGGGCGGATGTCAAGCTGGGTGGGAAGGCCCAACCTGTGATCAAGGTATTAAAATTTGAAGCCTTAGTATGAACATTATAGTCGCATACGCAGCTTATACGTAAATCAGTGTTCCAGTGAGCCTTGTGCATTTACCTCTAAGAGTATTTGTTTTGTATTTGCGCACATCATGAGTTAGATTTTGTTAGCCTTGGATAGAAATAATAGCATGTGTCCATAGACACGTTAGATTAAAAAACACAAGAAATAAACGCTTTACTGCAAGTAAAAGGGTTTTCAATAGCTTTGTAGATCAAGTAGAAACAGAATGCATAGCTTGTGCTGTTTATAAATCGGGCCAAAGAGTATGCTCCAGTTTATAGTTTTTGAATATGAAGTTATTAAAAAATCGTATCTACTGTCTAGTTTTAGCAGTTATAGTCACTGCTTTAGATCGGTATAAATTGTATAGTTCATTTTGTTTAAATAAAAGAAAAAGAGATAAACAAACATATTTCATTGTTCATGAAAATGAGTGTACTTAGCTTTTACATAATTCAACATGTAGTCCCAGGGAGTCATTTGCATAAATTGGAATAGTTTTATTAATTCATTTGATATTTTGTTTATGCCCATCGACCTAATCACAAGAACTGTTTTTCAATGGACTGTTTATCAATGAATTGCAATGTCCGCTTGTTTTGCTGCACACGTTTCAATTACGAAATTGGATAAATATAATTAAGCTAGGAAATTTATAATTTTAATTTGCCAGATAAGTACAGAATGTAGATTCCCCAAGCCACAAATCAGAACCTAACAGTGGCGTTACTTACCCTATACAGTTTCTGTTCGTATCGTGTTTTTAATATCCAGGGTTACTGTCATTACATAAAAGGTCAAAATATGGCATAATGTCGTATTCAAACAATACAAAACTGGTGTGACAAATCAAATCATCATATCATATGATAAAATGTCATGATGATAGTTCAGTAAAAATACATTGATTTTTTATGCCCCCGTGACGATAGTCAGGGGGCATTAAGATTTGCAACCTTCTGTCCGTCCGTCCGTCTGTCCGTCCGTTCGTCACACTTTAGGGTATAGAGTTTGTGTAATCAACTGCTCCCACAGTTTTCAATGGATATTTTTTATACTTTGCATACATGTTGTGGTTATATTGGAGATGTGCATGTGGATTTTTAATGGAGCTAGAATCAATTTGGACAGAATTACGGCCTTTTGAACTTCGTCATTTAAAGTAAATTTTTGCATTGTAGGGTATGGAGTTTGTGTAATCAACTTCTTCCACAGTTTTCAATGGATTTGTTCCAAAGCTTGCATACTTGCTGTGGACATAATGAAAATGTGCATGTGGACTTTTGATACAGCTGGAATTATTTTGACAGAATTACAGCCTTTTGAACTTAGTCATTTTAGGCAATTTTTGCATTGTAGGGTATGGAGTTTGTGTAATCAGCTTCTTCCACAGTTTTCAATGGATCTTTTCGAAAGCTTGCATACATGCTGTGGATATACTGAAAATGTGCATGTGGGTTTTTGATGGAGCTACAATTAATTTTGACAGGATTACGGCCTTTTGAACTTAGTCATTTTAGGCATATGTTTTGCATTGTAAAGTATAGAGTTTGTGAAATCAACTTCTCCCAAAGTGTTCAGTAGATCTTTTTTAGACCTTGTATACATGTTGTGTAAATATTGAAAATGTGCGTGTGGGTTTTTGTTGGAGCTAGAAATAATTTTGACAGAATTACAGCCTTTTTTTAACTGAGTTATTTTAGGCATATGTTTGCATTGTATGGTAAGTGCTTTATGTAATCAACTCCTCCCACAATTTTCAGTGGCTGTTTTTTCAGACATTGTACACTTGGTGTTGACATGCTGAAGATGTGCATGTTGATTTTTGATTAAAAATAAAATTATAATGATAGACAGAATTATGGCCTTCCAAACTTTGTTTTTTATGCTGCATTTTTGCACTATAGGTTAAGAAGTTTGTGTAATGTTTTAGGGGTTCTTTGTAGATAGTGATTTAGCGTAAAAGGTACTTTAGGAATTAATGTAAACATTTCCTGTGACGGGCGCTGCACGGGGGGCATCATTAGTGTCTTTAGTTACAGACACAATTTTCTAGTTTGCAACTCAGACTATCATAGTATTCATTTTCATTAGAGTGTCCAGCTGGGAAATATGGAATAAACTGTGCTAACAACTGCAGTGGTCACTGCGCTGGGAGTAGCAGTTCATTGTGTAACCACAGTGATGGTAGTTGTGGTAATGGCTGTGAAGCTGGTTGGAATGGCACATTCTGTGATAAAGGTATATATTTTGATATTTAAAGGTCAATCTTGCGCCAAAGTTAAAAAAATGCAAATTTTGTCTTCTTGTCACTCCAGTCACTCAAGTTATAATTTTTTTTTCATTACTAAGAGCATCCCAATTACCGTCTCTCTCTCTGTCTCTCTCTGTCAGTCTCTCTCTCCCTCCTCTTTTCAGTCCCAAACCCTCTAAAATAACGCGCAATGTAGACTGACATACTATCTCAAAGTGCCCAGAAACCCAAATCAGCCGACCAGCATTATAGGACTTAAAACAGTATTAACTACCGCCGTTTTGGTTATTTTGCTTGTTGTATCTGCATTGGGCATATAATGATGCACTTGTATGTAGTCTTTCTCGACATGCAGGGGTTGAGGTGGCGAAGTGGAAGACGCATAAGCGTCATATATCAAATGTCGGCAATTGCATGTACTGTGCCTTGCGGAATACTTCAGTAAGTATTTGGCTCGGAGAGGGGTGCTCTTTCCCGGTCGACACCTACCCTACACCTTTTTCTTTCAAACTTCTGGGATTTAGCGACACTAAAGACGTTAAATACAGAAACGCTCGCCTATCGCTATTTATTTGATAAAGGTACTTCTATTACGTTAGTTCTAGATATATCCTTTTACTCTATATTTTTTTCAGAATGCGCCGAGGGTTTTTACGGAGTTGACTGCCAATATACATGTAGTGGCAGTTGCTTAAATAGAGATTCTTGTGACAAACTATCAGGGAACTGTATTAACGGCTGTCAGAATGGTTATACTGGGGACAAGTGTATAGAAAGTAAGTTTAATGCACAGTGTTTAAACGTAGTGATAATACATACATCGATGAATTAAGACAAATTGTTGAGGGTATCACTAATGAATCGAGACAAATTGTCGAGGGTATCACTAATGCTTTTTCAAATATAACCAAGGTATACAAAACACATTGATTTTTTCTTTCCAATATGTTCGACATGGCATTATTCCTCGTAGCTGTCAGTAGGGTTCATCGAACAAAGAGTGGTGCAAATATTTTTTCCAGAGTCTTTTTCATCATTTGATGTTGTATGATGGTGGCTGGTTGATCCTGAAAACTAATAGGTATACTCAAAACATCAGATTTATCTTTAAATACTTTGGGTTAACCGCTAAACTCTCTTTTCTTGTTCATACATAGATTTTTTAAATAAAATATCTGTCTAGACTTAATCCAATGCGATTATGTTTTCAAGAACATTTTAACGGTCACGCTGTTGCTATGAATCTTATATTATAGTTTTGCGCGTCGTATCAAATAAAAATCTCACAAGCACTTTATTTTTATTAAAGAATGACGTTATGGCCTTCTTATACGTGATTCAATATGATAAGATATTTAGTATGAACTGTAAGCAACTACAGTAACATACAAATATTTTTTGCGAGCATTTCATCATGCGAACTATAAACTTTATAACGGCAACACAACTGATTATGAATTTCAGAAGTGTTAGGATTGTCAGGTGAAGACGAGCCTTCATCTACTTCTTCGGCTGGAGGAGTTGCTGGTGGAATAGTAGCAGCTGTTGTCATCATTACTGCTGTAGTTCTTGTTCTCGTCTTCATACGCCGACGACGACAACAGTTAAGGTAGGAGTATCACAAAACATAAATAGTTTCAAGTTATATCAAGTATTTATATAAATTTACACCATAACCAGTTTTGAATCTGTAAAGGCTGTCCTTGAAGATCAAAATAACAAAAAATCTCTATGTTTTAATGTTTTAATGAAAGAATCTAATGAAGATGCCCATGAAAAGCCTGCTACAGATCGTAGCCTACAAATGGCATTAAGAGAAAAAAACAGGTACAGTATATACGAAGTAAAATAAAGACAAAGTAAATCGGTCACAGACACCTATGTCCACAACATTTGACTCCAGCAGGTTAATTGAATTGCAATTTAAAACTTTGATACCGTTTAAATGTATCTTTCGGACATATTTAAATTTACATGAAACACGTAAATAGTATCTCATATCAGTTCGAAATTAAAAGCAAAAAATGATATAAGAAACGAATGAATGAATAAATAAAAAACTTATATATTATGCTTAACATAATACTTAATTATTAAGTAAGGAATGCGGCTCTCCTTAAGCTTTATATAAGTACTCTTCTTCGGTCTAGTTAAACAAAGAAACATGCGCGATTTTGTAACGCGCGGGATTTTGCCCGCTGCATTTCATTCTTCGGCAAGACTCAGCCGAGTCAACATCGACATTGTCAGTCGAATTTTTGTAATTTTAATTTCTTGCTGTCTCTTTTCATCGAAGCAAATGACGCACTGAAATAATTAAAATAAAAGAGAAAAATAAGCAAGTGTAATAATATGCTTAAATTATCTTTGACATACGTACATTTTTGTTCAAAGTGCTTGCAAACTGCTTATGGGAGATGATCAACTTTTATTTTGACTGGTGATAAAAAGAAAGACAAAGAAAAGTAGGCAAGATATCGTTATTTAAGAAAAGGTACGATAATCATACGACTATACAAGTATGAGTCCATGCAGAGTATAAAGCGGTTAGGCTATGTACATATCAATAAACACGTTTAATTATATTAACTGACACGCAGTATTAGAAATAAAATCTTATGGTTGTAATAGAATGTTGAATAACAGGTATGCAGCCACCATAGATACAGTGTGGTATAGTTTTTACTCAAAGGAAACGCGATAACTTGTGATGTAAGCTAAGAGTTAAATAACTAAAGATCCAGATCCAAAGTATCTTACTTTTCAGAACTTACATGCATTCTGCCTTTCTGTTGACTCTACTTATATTATTTTGTACACACGTCATCAATGACTGATTTTGATATGTTGACAGAAATCATAAATCAGCCAGCACGATCAGTAACACAGCCTATAATTATGCTTTCAATGATGTCAGAGAAGTAGCCGATCTGACAGACTCACAATATGCCAATGCAGGATTCAAAGGTATACCTTTTTATATATTCCCACATGCTGTTGGTTTTTTATACTACTTGGTGTTCTCATTTTAACCCTTCTATAATAAAAATACAAAATAGGAAAAAAAAAATAAATGTTCTTCATATAATTTGCTTTGTCTGTTGTAACCCTTCTGTTGGTCTAAATTATTTAGTTCAATAAAGATAGCTGAGTTACCACCTACTTGGGAAAGAGCTGCTGACTCGGCTTATCACTTGTAATTTATTGTTTGTTGGGATGTCTTTGTCAATCTTTCCCTTTGATGTTGGGGATAGGGTTTGGGATCTGATTCAGTCAGTTCCTGAAGTGTAGTTACTCTTTAAATTGGGATACTGACAATATAAATGATCACGTTTGAAAAGCAGTTTTAGTGTATAATCTGTAAAACCTCTCTGGCTAGACCTCTAACAATACACTTCCATTTGGCACTTATCTACACTAAGGAAGTATTTAATTATGAACAAGTTGTGACTACAGAATGAAATGATTTCATCGCTTGGAAAAAAATTAATGAGTCATCACTAATCTGTCACGCTACAATGATTTCGCCTCTGATCACCATGTATTTGGTCGAGCCCACCGAAGTCTGACCTGTGTTTTTCATTTACACAGACCTCGAATAAATTCATTTCCTTTTTGTAAGTTTTATAAGTTTAATGAAAGGATTAAGTCAGGGCTCAAAAAATATATATAACTTCTAAATATGTATCAAAAAGTTGGCACAAAAATGATTAGCTACACAGTTGACGATATTGCTAGAGGACCACATACAACTGGACATAAAAAGGAGTAATGATTAGGACCTACAACAGAAGTACCACCTTTAAATGGCTATTAATAGATTACTGGGTGGCTTAAATTAATTTTTCTGGATCCACATTCTCGCCCTCAGCATTGTTCCAAGACATTCAGTAAGCTGGTCGGCTTGAATGATGATTTGACAATCCATCAAAAAGTTTTACAAGGACCATTTCGCTCACCTGTCTAGAGTTAAAACGCTAGCTAAATTATTAGTCAGCGCAACAAAACACAATACAATGAAATGGCATCAGTTTCTTACTCTTCTATTTATGTTTTAAAATGAATTGCTAATGTATAACATTTCAAGATTTATTTCAAAGAATGTTAAAACTGTTCACAACAATCTAACTAAAACGTGATATGTAATGTTTTACTGTTACTACTGATATAATTCCTAAACAAAATAGGTAGGAGCACCAGTAGCTCAGTGGGTTACTCCCTCGCCTGCTGACCTAGCGGCCTCGAGTTCTAGACCCGCTGGAGGCGGGAATCTTTTCAATTGAAAACGGGGTTCCATTACACACAGCCTTTCATTATCATTCACGTATCGTCATGATATGACTGAAATACTGTTTAAAAGGATGTACAATCGCAAGTCATCCATCCACCCGACTAGACAAAATAGGTGTTTCAGAACTAAATAACAAAGATTTTTGAACTCATTGAAGAATCTCCGATATTTAACACAGACAATGAGCCAACAGAGTACATGAATACGTCAGAGGAGGCCTTGAAACACCCGCTTCTACCTGAACATGCTATATATCTATCAGACCTAGGCAATTACATCAAAAATAAAACGATGAATGAATTTGAAGAAGAGTTTCAGGTACTACATTTAATTACTGTTCAGTTGTTTACTCGAATTTAGCCTGTGCGCCCATGATTTTTATCGAAATATCTTGTGCAAGCTCATTTGTGTTTGATATATTTAAATTTTATTTAATGCCATCTATAAGCATTTCCTATATGATCATAAAATTGCCTATAATGCTTTATTGATAAGGCATCTATATTTATTTGTATAGTCTTTGAAATCACAGGTTTCTTTTTCTTTTTATTTAATTCTACTCAATTATTCTTTGCTATTTTTTCCGATTCTTCCTATTATTTCAAGTTCTATTATAACGTTAACGTTTACACTTAAATTGCATTATAAATACGCTTATTTCAGATGTTGCACATAAATGAATAGGCTTAGTGGATGAACTTTCATAGTTCCTTTGCAGGATTAAAAAGTGTGAATCTACAATTTCTGACGCCCCCTGCTTGTTCCACTGGATGATCAGCTTTATCAAAAATGAAAAGTAACACGATAAACAATGATCTAGTGCTAAGCATTCGATTAAAGAAAAGAATTTGCTCCTCAAGGGAGCATTTCATTCATTTAAGAGAAAATCAAATTGAAATAGATTCCCACTGGGTGATAAGGTTTTACTGGTAAATATAACCTCGACTGAAAATAATCCTATCCAACTTCACTGTTTTGACAGGATTTATCTTTTGGCGCCCAGTTTTCTACAGCAGAGTCACTGAAACCAGAAAACAGAGGAAAGAACAGATACAAGGGCTTATATCCATGTACGTGCTTGTGTTTTGTTTTATAATATTAAGTAGAAACTAAGTAAATAAAATTTTCATGTATGTTAAATAATTTATATGCACACGTGAAGACCAGTTCACGCCCAAAGAGATTTTCTTTGACCGTTCCTAAGTGGTACTTCTGTTGTGGCTTACCACTATTATCACTGTTGTCGGCTTTCTGTCAGCCGTCGCTTTTTAGTTCATTATTCAGGAAAGCGTTGCTGACATCCGCTACGATAAAGCTCACTTCGGCTTTTCACTTGAATGGTTTTTATTTGAGTGCCATATGAGTTGTTATTCTGTCTCACTTGGTGTTTTGCGCAGGATGCGAAAACTGGAATGTCTCGGTTACTGATCATAGTCTTCTTTCTACTTTTTGATTATGTTATGTAGCTTGTGCAGTAAACATATCGAATATCTACAGTAGACCATTGTAAGGTGGTGGATCCGATGCTGTCAATGTTTGTATGGCTTTTCTCTACTGGCGAAAGGACCTTTCGAAGTTATGGCCTGTTTTCGGCTTTGTTATGTTTGCAAACTCCTGTCTACCATTGTAGCAATCTTTGCTGGAAGGGATTCCAACGGCATAGATTTACCTAATTTCTTTTAAGTGTTTATTATTTAAGTCTGAATCTGCTTTATTGCAGAACTGTAGTGCAGATTATATTTGTTTTGTCCTTTGACATCACTGAATTTATTCTGAGAATTCAGGCAGTAAGTGGTTCTCAGTCGCATGACTAAATAATTTTTGTTCAGTACTTTGGACCTAGTTTTGATACAAAACAAACTTTCAACGAACGTTCTTTGAAATTAATGCCTAAATGTAATCGATTTATCTTTGGCTATCTGGCCAATTACAACCTTGATCACTGATGAGGCTGTACTAGCCGAAACCGCGTGATCTCTGCCGAGTGTACTTATGAGTGCATTCATTAGTCATAAAGAACACAGATTTAAGATTTTATTATTATTCCTCTTAGTAGTATTGGTATATTATAATCTGTGATCGTGACATTTCCTTGGCAATTCCATTAGTGTTTTAAGTATCAAATCTTCATATAATGCTTCACATGTATCAAATACTTTAAATGAAGGTGTTAGTATGCAGACAATAAAATTAACCTCGACATTAATCTGTCCTAAAGAAGGGATCAGACACACAGGTGGAATAACGTATAAATGGTGTTTACACACTTTAAGAAATATCGGTGATAAAAATCTTCCCTGTTATAGAGCTTTCAGTGTTAACCTGTGCAATGTTTCATACTTTTCCGTGCCAAAGTCTTGTTCGTACTTAAATGGACCCCATGGAAATAAGTCATTTAGGCTTTATGGGCTACTCATGGGTATTAAGATCGAACCTTTCGAATCAGTGAAAATGGGTGTGGGTGTTAGTTTTTTACTTCTAGCAGCCTAGCTCATTCCAAAACTCCTTAAGTTCTAGTCAAATTCACTGTGATAATTTTATTCTTAATTAAATTCATATAGATATATACATAAATATCATTTAAGTGTGTTCTTAGATACCCTACTTGTTGATTAATTTTTAAATTTTATTTTCGAAAATCGCTTTTAGATAGAATATGTTACTTTGTTAAATGATCTTAATTTCTGAATAAATCTTAATCTTAATCTTAGTCTGTAAAAAGAGAGAGCGAATTTGAAAATTGCAGTTGCTTACAAGGAAATAATTCTTCAAAGGTTGATCATAACTTGATAATAACTTGTATTCGCTACCCAACAGGCACACAACGTTGAATCAACATTGGAAGAATGTTGTTATGCCGTTGAAGCAACGTTGAATAAATGTTTGTTCAGTATTGTATGCCAGTGGATATTGTAATTGCGTTGACCTGTTCAATACTTTTCCATTATTTCCAGACGACAAAACTCGCGTGAAACTACAAACAGTGGAAGGAGCCCCCGGTTCTGACTATATCAATGCAAGCTTTATTAACGTAAGTGTATAAATTTAATTCTGAATCAAGATCCAAGTCTACTTAAATCTCAACAAAATGTGCACATCAAACAGTCAATTAGACTTATTTGTTGTCAGCATAAACATATACAGTTTTTTTTATAAGAATTAAATCCTTGAAAGGAAATGAATAAACCGAAAGAATTAAAAAAATACTCGGTTTTTATAAAAACAAAATAAATTTCCCGGTAGTGTATGCGGCTGGCTGTTCTAAAGCAGCAGTCCCGATGTTTTTCTTAATTTTATGTTGCTTTGTGGTTTATACCATGAGGCGCATTATATTTAAAGTCTTTTTTGCTCTTTATCCTCGTTTCTGTGTTTGTATCAGCAATCTTATCACCTCACTTGGGGAAAAGGGAGCTGTTTTTTTTTCTGCCTTTTGTGCAATTTTTGTTTTGCGCGTGTTTGTTTGTCCTACTTCTCTTCCTCTTGGTGTCGTGGGTTGGCTTCGGTTTGTGATTGTTGCATACCCTGGGCCTTTCTATTAACTTTTTTGATTGAGTCTTTTAAGGACCAGTAAATGTTTTATGCAAAAAACACAACACGTAAACTAGCAATCTGGCTGATCCAACATAAACACGATACAGGAGATAACAAATGACAATGAAAGTCTTAAAGTGTTGTCAAAAATTCCGATTCACTGTAGATAAAACTATAGCTGACGCTTCTACAAACGGCGGGTGTGCTGTAATCCATATTTCCATTTTTATGGATTGCTCTTGGCTAATTAGATACAACTGTACATCAATTCAAATAATTCTAGCAATTACACAATTTAAGACGTCATGTTTGAAGGCACTCATTGGAATTGTGTCCTGTTTTATGCAAACAGCGACACTCTTATCACAGTGCAGTCGTGTACATTGACAGAGTCTTCAAATGAAAAAGTTTGCTTATATATTTCTCAGTTTCAATAGATTATGTAAGCTTATAGAATGAATTTGGTGCTCTTGCGAGGTCCATTGCAGGAAGGGTAAGGGTGCTGACTATGAATATTTGACTGAATTATCCTGCATACACGACACTGGAAAAAATAAGGTTATGCTTCGATGTTTAGCCAGCCAATCTAAGTACCGAAGAATGTGCTAAGACAATGATAAAGTGTGTTACTCCGTATTCCTGTTGTTTGATTTCAGGGTTACGATCAGCGACCAATTTACATAGCAGCACAAGGTATGGACCTTAATACGTACATGTACTTTGATCAATTGATACAACTGAGCTTAATCTTGATGGTCATTCTGTACAGTTAGATGATATATCGAAATTTTTAAGTAAAGTTTTGGCATTTCTTCCTTTTAGATTTAAAAGTTAAATCTGTGTTGACAAAATATAAAGAAGTTTTTTTCTTTTGTAATGAGCGTATTATCAATGCATTTTCTAATCCCAGAAAATTTACTTGGAAATACCAGTACATTCCGGTATGAGCTGTTGAAATGTAAAGAAAAATAAGAAACAAGTTCTTAATTATATTCTTGTGTGCAAGAGGGTTCTTGTATAATGTATCGGCGTTTGAGATAACGAGTGTCAACTGTATTTTATTAAAGGTCCAACGGAGGCAAATGCAAATGATTTTTGGAGAATGGTTTATGAGCTCAAGTTAAAGAAAATTATAATGGTAACCAATTGTGTCGAAGATGGAAAGGTATGTGTATGCATGTAAATAAAATCTTTATAATGTTTAGATGGTATTTACGATTTAGGACTCATGAGTTTGATAGTTTGACCACTTTAATCACGCTGTGTCATTCAAATATGTAGCCCAACATATCTGCAAACAACTAAATTGAGAACCTTTCCGCGAGTCTATGCAGACATTGGACAGCTTTAATTCAGCACTAAGGCCTTGTAAGGTTATCACAGTCCGTGTGTGAACAGGACAAAGACTCTGTCCATACTGTTCAAATGCGCAGATAGGTCGGGAAATAAACTGTTCCCATATGCCATTGTTGTAAGGTTTGGATATCCGCTTATGTAATGAGTAACGAGGAAAAGTACCTATGAAACGTTGTGTAATTAAAATCTAAATATAAAAAATAAATAAATAATAAAATGTAATAACTCACTAAGAGCTTAGATAACTCAAATTGGTCTGAGTTGAAATCGCACGTGAAGCAGGTTTTTCGAGGTTACACTGCACACATTTCTCTTTTACCGTTCTTTCGGTTTGATGGAACTGAAATTTGAAAGAGCCGTAAAGCTGAAGGTGGTCGACCCTCACTTACTAATTCTATCAAAAGCATATTTTTAGTAAAGAACTTACCTGCTGTGAACCTTTTTTTGTCTGGAAGACCTATGTTTTCAGTTTCATAAATAACGGTTCATAACTTACCAACTTAGTTTAACGGACAAACAGAATAGATATATTTAAATATTAGTACTGCGCACAAAATGCATTTAAGCAGTTATTGGGGCTGCGCCAGCTATCTATGCTATTCCCGTATTTTTTTCGTTTTACCTGAGTTTTACACTTACAAACATTTCTGAAATATTAATGAATCTTAATGTGATTTCAAAATACTTTTTTCAGATGAAATGCATCAAATATTGGCCTGACGATGAAGACGTTTTTGGCTCAATGACAGTGTCACTTTCAGCGGAGGAAGTATTTTCTGATTGCATCGTCAGACAGCTCAGTCTTAAACAGGTTACCTCATTACTAGTATAAGACTTACGGCATGCTCAGCATTAAAAACTACATCAGATAACAGGAAGATTTAAAAAAAAGCGTTGTCAGAAAAAAATGTCTGTTTCATAAATATCATGTTCCAAATTTAACATTTGAATGGAAAAGGAACAAACATAAGCGTTGTAAATGGGAAACAATTTAAAGATGAAATCTACTACACTACCTGGAAATAAAGCATCCATCATAGACACGAAGAGCATATGCTAGTAAACGTTGGATATTTTACTAGCAATTTTGGTTATATTAGTTATCATGAACACTAAAGGCGATGTTTTACTTGATATTATATAAGTACTCGGTGCATTTATCCATTTAAGCTTAGTGTCCCTCAAAAGGGATTCTAGCTAACAGTGCTTTGTGAAAGGATTTGATTGATTGATTTGTTGCTTAACGTCCACGGTAAACAGCTAAGGTCATGTCTGGACGGTCAGTTAACCTAACCACACTATTCCTGGGGAGGCTTAGACCTCCTAAGCGGTTAACCAGTACTAAGTGCACATACCTTCGCCAGTAACTGACAACTGCCCTTCTTGAATCAGCGGAAGGAGAAACGAAAGTATGTGGCCAGACCGGGTATCGAACCCAGGACCTATGGCTTATGAGTCAGGTGCCCTACTGATTGCGCTACGCGGCCCGGCTTCTTTGTGAAAGAAAATTAAATAATAAACATACACTAAACCGGCCGCCACCTAAACCATAAATTCAATTTATAAAGAAAGAAGCATATAAAAGGCAAAAATTGGTCAAACATGTCACGATATATTAATATATTATCTATGCAGGAGAACGAAACCAAACACCAGGAAATTACTCAGTTCCATTACACTTCTTGGCCTGATCACGGGACACCAGATAATATTTCTTCACTAGCTCATTTCTGGCAGAAAGTACGGAAAGGAGAGGCTTTCAGAAGTCAAACTTGGGTGATACATTGCAGGTAAGCCATTTGTTAGGCAGTCATGTGCATTATTAATATACACTTATTTTACTGCCATTGTATTACACGTGAACTTCTGACCTTGCACTGTATGACTGCTTTGTCCGTAATACACCTACTAAGTATGCTTGAGAATTATTTGGAGCTTGGTGATATGTCTTTGGTCGGGCCTGTTCGGGGTTCAGCTGTTGGACGTCTATTGCTCAAGCGTTTAGTGTTGTTCTAGCTGTTGATTGCTCATCTTGATTCATAATTGAGCCGTGACACGACAAAACCAACAAAGTGACGTATGCTCCCAGCGAAGACTCAGATTAGCCTAGGTATCCGCCAAGTCTGACCAGAACTTTTGCTATGGACTGAAAAGGTAGCTAAGTGTTTAAGACAGCTGCTTGCGAACAGCAAAGACTCTTTTAAGACTGGGCGGATGATCGGGGTGATCTGAGTCTTCGCTTGGCGCACATGCCACTTTTTTTGTTTTCTCGTATCGCAGCTTAATTATAAGTATTTAATCACGACAGCTTGAACATTGTATTGTGTACAGGTAAAATCGATGTAAACCCTCTGTTCCAAGCGATGGTTACTTACTGTTATTGTCATTTTGTCTGCTTTGCATTAATTTTTGAGTATTTGTACATCTGCTGGGAAGTAGCTTCGCTTGTTATGTTTGGCTTCGTGTGCCGACTAATTATTTGTTTTCTTTCGTGTTTGGTGTTTTGTGCAGGATGTAGTTAGCGAGTATGCTTCAAACTAGTTCTTATCAACATGATAGAAATGAATTAAAGTAAAATACTTTGTGCCGTGTGGCGGCCGTAAAACGTCTCCCCGTACATCATCCATAGTGCAGATTATATTTTATTTACATCCTTTGAGATCAGAGGATAGATTCTTAGAAATCTAAAATTTGAGATCGATTTAGACTACTATTCTAGATCATCGTCTTTTATATTATTTGGATCCTTTTGAAACTAATCAGTATTTGAATCGACTGTCCAATTAAAATTAAGAAATTACAGTATGCTTTTTTCTGGTTTCGTCACCAGATATTGTCAGGGTCACTGACGAGGCTTTATTAGCCGAAACTACGTAGTCTGGCCCATGTTTCTACTTCTGTATGTATTCTCTGCTCTTGAAGGAACTTTTTAAGATTTTAATTTAACCTCACTGCAGTTGGTGTTGTGCCGTGTGGCGGCCGTAAAACGTCTCCCCGTACATCATCCATAGTGCAGATTATATTTTATTTACATCCTTTGAGATCAGAGGATAGATTCTTAGAAATCTAAAATTTGAGATCGATTTAGACTACTATTCTAGATCATCGTCTTTTATATTATTTGGATCCTTTTGAAACTAATCAGTATTTGAATTGACTGTCCAATTAAAATTAAGAAATTACAGTATGCTTTTTTCTGGTTTCGTCACCAGATATTGTCAGGGTCACTAACGAGGCTTTATTAGCCGAAAGTACGTAGTCTGGCCCATGTTTCTACTTCTGTATGTATTCTCTGCTCTTGAAGGAACTTTTTAAGATTTTAATTTTACCTCACTGCAGCTGGTGTTGTGCCGTGTGGCGGCCGTAAAACGTCTCCCCGTACATCATCCATAGTGCAGATTATATTTTATTTACATCCTTTGAGATCAGAGGATAGATTCTTAGAAATCTAAAATTTGAGATCGATTTAGACTACTATTCTAGATCATCGTCTTTTATATTATCTGGATCCTTTTGAAACTAATCAGTATTTGAATCGACTGTCCAATTAAAATTAAGAAATAACAGTATGCTTTTTTCTGGTTTCGTCACCAGATATTGTCAGGGTCACTGACGAGGCTTTATTAGCCGAAACTACGTAGTCTGGCCCATGTTTCTACTTCTGTATGTATTCTCTGCTCTTGAAGGAACTTTTTAAGATTTTAATTTTACCTCACTGCAGCTGGTGTTGTGCCGTGTGGCGGCCGTAAAACGTCTCCCCGTACATCATCCATAGTGCAGATTATATTTTATTTCTATCCTTTGAGATCAGAGAATAGATTCTTAGAAATCTAAAATTTGAGATCGATTTAGACTACTATTCTAGATCATCGTCTTTTATATTATTTGGATCCTTTTGAAACTAATCAGTATTTGAATCGACTGTCCAATTAAAATTAAGAAATTACAGTATGCTTTTTTCTGGTTTCGTCACCAGATATTGTCAGGGTCACTGACGAGGCTTTATTAGCCGAAACTACGTAGTCTGGCCCATGTTTCTACTTCTGTATGTATTCTCTGCTCTTGAAGGAACTTTTTAAGATTTTAATTTATATAATTAGAACTATCCGCTTTTCATTTAACTGTAACCAACATTATTTCTATCAGCATATTTGCTTTTTACCGAGTTCAACAGAGTAAAATTGAAGAAAAACTGATATTATTACCTTTAGGTACCGAAATCTCCTTCCTATTAGCTAAAGGTACCGAAAACTGATTTTTTTTTACTGTCTATCCCTATATTGTAGAATATCTTGGACATTCTGACTTAGCTCGGTCAATTAGCTTTTTATAATTCAAAATAAACCTTGTTATGGTAAATTGCAGTAGTTCCGATATAGTTAATCTTGATTACTATTTGTACTGAATTTTGGTCACTATCAATGAAATACGCATGTGTATATTATAGTTTTTATAGTGTATGGAGATTTTCTATGTTTAAATGTATTGTATCACTGATAATCTAGGAATCCTCTACAGGACACCAACTTGTTTTAAAGCTGCATCGGGAAGGGAGTGAGAGGCTGCTCACATAAAACCTATTTAAGCCCCCAGCCGCTTAAGCTACTTCGTTTCCAATGTGGAAACTTTGAACTCGCTTACTTTTGGTTGAATTTGATGTACTGTTGCTCTACGATGGACTGTTGGTCTGTTGTTTAGAATGTATGGTCCGTTATGTTGTTTCCGTTTTTCTCTTCTTTTCTAACGCTGTCTTGGGTGGATTGTGATTCGTAATTATAAGTGTGACAGTTTCTAGGTGTCTTCATTTATAGTTTTATAAATATAGAACATGTGTGAATCAGCTGTCTTATGTACCTAATATGAGCCGCGACACGAGAAAACCAACAAAGTGGTCATGCGCCCAGCGCAGACTCAGATCAGCCTGGGCATTCGCCCGGTCTGATCAGACTCTTTATTAAGCGCTTAAAGGGTAGACATGGGACTAAGCTACCTTCATGCGGACAGCGAAGACTCTGATCAGACTGGGCGGATGCCCATTCTGATCTGAGTCTGCGCTGGGCGCACAACCACATTGTTGGTTTTGTCATGTCGCGGCTCATATCAGTATGTTTTGTTAAAGCTAACTTTGTAACATGGTACCTGGAAAACAGGTTATGTTCTTATTGCTATCCATTCGTTATAAAATGTAAAAGGGCAAAGTCTTACAGACACTTCATGCTCCTATTTCCCGTTGGACGGCTTGAATGGAATGTGATATTTGATCTGATTAGGTGAAGTAAAAAAATAGGCAATACTCAGGAATTAATACAATAAAATCCCTCATCCCGGTCTCAAAACCAATGGGAAGGAAGAATATACACACAGAAATTGACACAAGTTTACGAAAGACACGCACAGCAAACCGAATAAGCAGCTCTTTCCCAAATAGATGGTCATTCAGCTACCCCAATAACAGCATCAACATCTACTTATACTTTTTTTTATTTTAATTACAAAACAAAACAAAACAGAAGGCAAATTGGGCAGCAATACAGGCGACCAGGTGAGTTCCTTTCAATTGCCTGTTTACGCTATTTTTTTTTATTTAGTGCTGGTATTGGTCGGACAGGAACTTTCATTGGTCTAGACTATCTGTATGACGAAGGCAAGGCGAAGAAATACATAAATGCATACAAGTGTGTCGAGTCCATGAGAGACCAGAGAATCAATATGGTTCAAAGAAAGGTACTTCTATTTTTAAAGTTGTGTGTGTTTTATTTATTTATACAGCGTTTTTTTTTATAAGCGTCATTAATATTTCAAAGAATACAGAGTTATGCAATATCGCGTAATTAATACCTAATCAGAGAAAACTGCCTTAATAAGTTTGCTCAGCAAATATTATATCGGTGTTCTGTAACATTTGCGGCTCTGATTTTATCCCTTGAAAGGGTCATAGAATCTCATGCATTTGTCGTTGCTGCTTTTCTTTTGCTTTCCCTGCAATTTGATCAAAACCTGGGCCCAGTTGTTCAAAGCATCGTTAGGCTAACGAGCTCGTTAAGAGGTCAACTCGTTAAGTGTTTTACGACTTTATAGCCAAATACACTATTTTTTTTTTGTTGAAAATATGTTAGAAGCTTTTGCAATGCAAAAGCTTCTCACATTTTGCAACAAAAGATATTGGCATATTTAAGTGCTTAACATTTGAAATTTTAACGTCACGTTAACTAACGACGTCGTTAGTTTTGAACAACTGGGCCCAGGAGAATAGAACTACATCATGCGATTTTTGTTTTGTTATATTGTGCTTTGGTCAGTTTTCAGTTTTCAGTTATCTGAAGCTTGGATGAAGACGTTTTTCTCGATAGAAATTAATTCAAACAATGACGTTTACAATATAAATAAAATATAGTCAATACTTATAGTTTTAATATCAGTGGTTTCTCAATTCTAAATATTTGTTGTAATTTAAAATGTCATAGTTTAGTATCTTACACTGAAAACACTCGCTACATGGCCCCCGGTTATTAGCCATGCAAGCGACACGACAGCACCAACAACGTGGCATATGCGCTCAGCGGAGACTCAAATCAGCCTGAACATTCACCTAGTCTGATCAGACCAAGCTAATATGACTCTTGACTGAGTGCACATGCCACTGTGTTGGTTTTGTCGTGCCGCGGCTCAAATTTGTATTTTTGCTAATAAGACCTATCTATTTCAATATAATAATAGTCTAATTATGACATGTCGTTTACATCTATAGCTTCAAAGATTTTAGCTCTTGTTTAATCAGCGTAAACGATGTTAACCTATATATATTGCCACTGTTCCTTCACCATTCCCGATGAATGATTGTCCTTGGACGTATCACCAGTAAAAAATTCTGATTCTGATCTGATTCTGATTCTGTTCTAATTTTTATCTCGATGTTGCTGCTGTACTGTTAAGTTTTGTTCGAAACATTTTTCAGGTATTTTTCTGTCCGCAGAAATATTTGCAAATTAAACGTCGTCTGCTTATCCGATTATTACAAAACTTTACTGTTATACAAATAATTGAAATGAGTTGGTGAAACATAATTATGGTATTTTTCGCGAAATTATACGGTGGTTGGATACGTTTTTTTTGCTCCGAATACTCGCGATAGTCCTCAACATTTATAAATATATTTACATGCTAGTCAGTGCGAATCTAGGGACTGATTTAATTTTAGCACTATTCTGAATACATTATTTTTTACCCATGTGCTATGACTCTTTTCACAGGAGCAATACAAGTTCTTGCACGAAGTTGTATATGAAGTGCTTTGCAGCACAAACGACCCCATTCCTAATGAAGAGTTTACTTCAGAATACCATCGACTTCAGGGAAGAGACAACGACACAAACCAAACTTACCTTTTGTCAGAATATAAGGTATAGTGACACCTATTAGATTTTTTTGAGTCTGCGTGTTTTAACATGTAACCCGGAACCCGTAAAGGTCATGGACATAATGCAAACAAACAAGGCTCTCATTTAATTATGCGGACGCGTTTTTTTTCTCTCTTCGTCCAATACAAGCTTTTAAATATTAACTTTCATTAAATATTAGGCTTTGTTGGTCGAAACTACGAAGTCTAGCCCATGTTCCTACTTCTGTATGTATTCTCTGCTCTTGAAGGAACTTTTTTAAGATTTTACTGCAGCTGGTATTGTGCCGTGTAGCGGCCGTAAAACGTCTCCCCGTACATCATCTATAGTGCAGATTATATTTTATTTACATCCTTTGAGATCAGGAGATAGATTCTGAGAAGTCTAAAATTTGAGTTCGATTTAGACTATTATTCTAGATCATCGTCTTTTATACTATTTGGATCCTTTTGAAATTAATCGGTCTTTGAATCGACTGCCCAATAAAAATTAAGAAATTACAGTATGCTTGTTTCTGGTTTCGTCACCAGATATTGTCAGGGTCACTGACGAGGCTTTATTAGTCGAAACTACGTAGTCTGGCCCATGTTCCTACTTCTGTATGTATTCTCTGCTCTTGAAGGAACTTTTTAAGATTTCAAGGTTTCTGTCAATTTATGTCATGGATGGTTTGTAGAATTTGGTTGTATCCGCTCCTAAGCTTTTTCATGTTTACTTACCTTATGTCAGTTGTCAAACTGAGTCCTTTATATTCTGAACTCAAGTGTTTCCGCCTTTTTTAGATCACCTGAGCAGAAGGCTCACAAGGTGAGCTTATAGTATAGGCTTGGTCCGTCGTCCGGCGTCCGGCCTACGTCGTACGTCGTCCGTTCACACATTTAAGGATTAATATCTGCTAAAGCAGCTGGCCAATCTTGATCAAATTTTATGTGTAGCATGGTTGGGGTGGGAGATTGATTGCATATAGTTTTGGGACAGATTGGTTTTAAACTGTGGTTACCATGGCAACGAAAAGGTCCCATAGACTTATAATGGGGAAAATGTTGTCCGGGCCCTAGCTTCTTCATTTTTGATCTCAACTTCTTGTAACTTGCAGGTATCCAGGACAGCCAAAACATCTCGGACCAGTTCGAATTTGAGCCAGGTTGGATCATTCTTTTCAGAGTTACTTGGTTTTGAGCAATAAAATATTTTCCCATTGACTTATAATGGGGAAAATGTTGTCCGGGCCCTAGCTTCTTCATTTTTGATCTCAACTTCTTGTAACTTGCAGGTATCCAGAACAGCCAAAACATCTCGGACCAGTTCGAATTTGAGCCAGATTGGATCATTTTTTTCAGAGTTACTAGCCCTTGAGCGATAAGGGGAAAATGTTGTCCGGGCCCTAGCTTCTTCATTTTTGATTGCAACTTCTTGTAACTTGCAGGTATTCAGGACAGCCAAAACATCTCTGACCAGTTTGAATTTGGGCCAGGTTGGATCGTTCTTTTCAGAGTTACTTGTCCTTGAGCGATAAAATATTTTCCCATAGACTTATAATGGGGGAAAATGTTGTCCGGGCCCTAGCTTCATCATTTATGATTGCAACTTCTTGTAACTTGCAGGTATCCAGGACAGCCAAAACATCTCGGACCAGTTCGAATTTGGGCCAGGTTGGATCATTCTTTTCAGAGTTACTTGCCCTTAAGCGATAAAATATTTTCCCATAGACTTTGTCATCGTTCTAGCGCCTTGATTTATGTACCAAATTCGATTTATTTTCACACAAGTGATAAGTATGACAATATCTTTGACAAGTTCACGTTTCAGCGTTCTGGGATCAAGGTCAAGGATAGTGGCTATTTTTAGAAAAACTTTGTCATCGCTCAAGCACCTTCATTTATGGACTGATTTTAATTAAAACCTCACACAAATGTTTAGTTTGGCAATATCTTGAATGAGTTTGCGTTTCAGCGTCCTAAGGTCAAGGTCAAGGTCAAAATGGCTATGTTTAGTTAAACATTGTCATCGCTCTAGCACCTTCATTTGTGAACCGATTTCAATTTCATTTCACACAAATAATTAGTATGACAATATCTTGGATAGGTTCACGTTTCAGTCTTCTGGGGTCAAGGTCAAGGCCACAGTGGCTATTTTTAGTTAAACTTTGTCATCCCTCTAGCGCCTTTATTTTTGGACTGAGTTTGATTAAAACTTCACACAAATGTTTAGTATGACAATATCTCAAACAAGCTTGCATTTCAGCTTCCTAAGGTCAATGTCAAGGTCACAGTGGCTTTTTTAAGAAAAACTTTGTCATGGCTCTAGCGCCTTCATGTATGGACCAATTTCGATTTAACTTCACACAAGTGATAAGTATGGCAATATCTTGGGCAAGTTTGTGTTTCATCTATCTGGGTCAAGGCCAAGGTCACAGTGGCTATTTGTAGAAAACTTTGTCATCCCTCTAGCGCCTTCATTTACAGACCAATTTTGATTTAACTTCACACAAGTGTTTAGTATGACAGTATCTTGAACAAGTTTGGGTTTCAGCGTTCTAAGGTCAAGGTCACAGTTGCTAATTTTAAAAAAACTTTGTCATCGCTCTGGCAACTTCATTTATGGACCGATTACACAAATTTTGAGTATGACAATATCTTGAACAAGTTGGTGTTTCAGCGTTCTTAGGTCAAGGTCACGGTTGCTTTTTTCAGAAAAACTTCGTCATCGGTTTGGCGACTTCATTTATGGACCAATTTTGATTAAATTTCACACAAATGTTTAGAATGACAATATCTTGAACAAGTTCGCTTTTCAGCATTCTAAGGTCAAGGTCAAGGTCACAGTGGCTATTTTTAGAAAAACATTGTCATCGCTCTAGCGCCTTCATTTATGGACTAATTTTCATTTAACTGTGTTAACAAATGTTTAGTATGACATTGTCCGCATTTCAGGATTCTAGGGCTAAGGTCAAGGCCACAGGGGCTATTTTTACTGTCATTGCAATTATCTTACTTTCCTGGTAAGCCTATTCTGTGACAAACAGGTTGCCAGAATCTTTCAATTACACCGCATGTGCTGTCCGCAAAGTTTCCTTTGTCTTTGATCAGCAACGTCTAAAACTAGTTGCTGATTATGATGAAACAATATTCTCGTATAGTATGTACTTGATATTGGTTTGCATAAGAATATGCAGAATTTAGAGTATAAAGATTTAGATTATTCCGAGGAGGCCGTCAAGTACATTAAAATAGACTAATACTGACGACTCTTAAGATATCTGGTTATGTTGGTGGTGTACCATATGTTCAAATTCAGTTTAACGATATGTAAATTTTGTAATTGTTATCACATATACACGAACCGTTACCCTTTATCCATGTACACGTAGAATCCCTAGTGGTGCTATTCAGATGAAAGCGGTGCAGGTAAAAAATTAGGTCACTACGTCAAATCTTAGAAAATCTTAGAAAAATCTTGTGTACACTCTAGAGGGCACTGTTTTTATCCAATTCATGAAACTTAGACTGTTTATTTTTTTATGAAATCTGGGGCAGGTTTGTAAGTGGGTCTTGTCAGGTCAAAAACTAGATCACTAAATCAGATATGAGAAAAACCTTGAATACACTCTAGAGGGCACAGTTTTGATCCAATCTTTGTTCAGAATGTTTATTTCTATGTAATTTAGGACAAGGTGCTCTAGTGACCTTCTGTATTAACCAGTTTTGTTACCAGTATAACTTCACAGCTGTACTGGATTTGTTTGACATCAAAATCTGCACTCTTCAAAAACCATTGGTTTAAGGTTTGTAACAAATGAGTGAAGTAACAAAATGTGTCTGTTGACAGTAAGATGTCAAGTGCGCTACAGGACCATTGGTCGTCTTGTTTCAAATACGGAGGTGGCTTGATGCACTTTTATGAGTTCCTGGTTGCGTTCATGGTCGATGAAAAGCTGCTAAAAGATGTCTTATCGTACAGGAAATAATGCTCCTAGGGAAGTATTTTTTTCCTTACAAAGTGTACCCAAGTATTGTGAAGGGAGACAAAAACAAAAGAAACAATGGAAGCGATGATTAATCTGAATGTGAAGTTTGTTACATAAATAGCCATGCCAAAGCAAGTAATTGCGGCGAGAACCATTTTTTGGGGGTAATTTAAAGGAGGGAGAAGACAATGCATTTATGTTTATACAAATTCAAGAAGTAAAGCGCATTTAGATATGGTCTGCAGAAGTAAGTTACAGTAGGAATCCAAATTAATCAACATTACCCATAGCTCTGGATTGACATTTGAGCCGCGAATCGAGAAAACCAACAAAGTGGTTGTGCGCCCAGCAAAGACTCAGATCAGCCTGGGCATCCGCCCAGTCTGATCAGAGTCTTTGCTGTCCGCATGGAGGTAGCTCAGACCCATGGCTACCCTTAAAGCCCTTAGCGAAGAATCTGATCAAACTTGTCGGATGCCCAGGCTGATCTGAGTCTGCGCTGGGCGCACGACCACATTGTTGGTTTTCTCGCGTCGCGGCTCATTTATGTCACGCACATTTTAAGGCTTATCTTAGATATATTTCAATAACAGTTACTAAGAAGTCTAAAAAGAGTATGCATGTAAGACAAAGTCTCTTACCGTGTTTGGTCACTTGCTTATCTCGTGAGTTATTATGTTTCAGCAAATGAACGCATGGACATTCCACAAGTATTCTGAGAAAGTGACAGTAGAAGATTCTGATTCTGACAGCAAAGAAGATGAGTTTTCAGCCGCTAGACTGGATTCGAACACGTCGAAGAACCGATTTCCAGATATTTTGCCACGTGATTATCAGTTTCAAAATATTTGATTTAGTTATTCCTAAATTAACACAATGCCATGTGCTTCAGATTTGAATAGAATTCAAACTGTGATCATTAAGAATCAATAAATTCTACTTCCAGAATAACATGTGCGTTGTTTTAAGTATAACTGCTATACGTAATTTCTATACATGTGTTTCAGGCTGGAAAAGGCAATTTACAAAATTCTGCTACGATAATTTTAAATGTTTTTTTAACCTAGTTGCTACACATTTGAATGCATATGAACTGTCTTAGGAAGGAGTTTAAAGTTATAAGATTGGCAATAAGGGACTACTAATGTCCACATCTAGCTTGTTTGATTTAAGTATGGGTTTTTTCGCTTGGTGTTTACACCATTTGTTTTAAGGGAGACAACTTTTGTGACTGCCTGTTTGCTTTCCTAGACAAAAAACCTTTTCGTAAATGTAGAGTCTACTCTTTCAAGGAAACAATTTGCTCCAACAGGAGCATATTCTTTTCTTTAAGAGTAGACCTATATTAGGAGCGGCTGTAGTGTAGTGGATAACACTTCGGACTACCAATCCAGGGGTTGCAAAATCGATCTCCCGCTTCTCCGGTCTTTCGGATGAGACTTTAAGCCGAGGTCCCGTCTCCATTTGACCTTGCTGTTGGTGGGACGTTAAATCCGAGTTCACTCGCTCACTCACTAGACCTATATTCAGAAGGGATGTAAAAATGAAAATTCTAGAGTTGCTTTCCTTGATAGTGTACCAATTAACCTCGTTGGTTGTGTTTCTTCATTTACAGCCAATGACTACAGACCGGTTCTTTCAACGAGTGTATCAGGATGTACAGACTATATAAATGCAGTATACATTCCGGTAAGTGTCACTGTACAATTTGTCTGCAATAAGCACAGCCAAAGAATATAAAAAAAATAGTAGTTCGCCCTTTTCAGTCAAGTGATATTTTCTTGAGGCCGTTTATTCTGTTCTATACATAGAAATGGCCCTGTGTTGACAGTTGTTTTATTGCCCTAATATGTCAGTAACTAAGTGTATTGGGGTATCTCCAGTTTCACTGGGATTTCGCATAATGATATAACGACAGCCAATAAACAGGACTATTTAAGGAATGAATTTCATTTTTCTGAGGTTTATCGAAGTGTAAACTACATTGGGTCATGTGCAAAGTGAATGAACCCCGAAGGGATTCATGTAAACTTTGCTAGTAACCCAGTGTAGTTTACACTTCGATAAACATCAGAAAAATTAAATTCATTGCTTTTATTTACTTTCGGTTAATCAAATCTTTCATGAAAAATCTTATAAGAGTTAAAATTGAAGGAGTAAAACATGTTCACGCAGTTGTTTCTGCTAACAGCAGAACGGCATGCAAGACGTCATGTCGTTGCTGACGTCCAATCAGGTTGTAGAGAGCCATTGTTTATTTTGACGTCATTGACGTCGCGTGTCTCAATGTTATTATTGGAATGTAAACTACACAACGTTCCAATGGTTTACTTTAGGGCTTTTCAGTAAGTAAATATTTAAGGAATGAATTTCATTTTTCTGAGGTTTATCGAAGTGTAAACTACATTGGGTCACGCGCAAAGTGAATGAATCCCGAAGGGGCTCATGTAAACTTTGCTAGTGACCCAATGTAGTTTACACTTCGATAAACAACAAAAATTAAGTTCATTGCTTATATTTACATTCATTTCAATCAAATCTTTCATGCTAACAGCTGAACAGCATGCATACCGTCATGACGTTGCTGGCGTCCAATCAGATTGTAGAGAGTCGTTGTTTATTTTGACGTCATTGACGTCGCATGTCCCAATGTAATTATTGGAATGTAAACTACATTACGTTCCAATGGTTTACTTTAGGGCTTTTCAGTAAAAACACCAAGAATGTAAATATTTGTCTATAAAGACAAATAGTCTAGTATACTGTGCGCAATAATATAGTGAAACAAAGGAAATACCTCGTCACACATAAGAACTGCTGTCAATATACCGTGCGCTATATATAGTAGAAAATGACTGTAATTAAATGGTTAAAGGCTTTTCATTTCCTTGGTGCATTCCTTGGTTCCAAAGGATTCTACTGTTTAGAACTTATTTCTGTTCTCAAATAATTCAGATTCGTAATCAATTTAAAAGTATCTGTTATATAATAAAGACATTGCCGACTCTATCTAAAAAGTGTATGTTTTATCTCTGGCAGGCTTACAAACGCATATGAGCCGCGACACGAGAAAACCAACAATGTGGATGTGCGCCCAGCGCAGACTCAGATCAGGCTGGACATTCGCCAAATTTGATCAGACTCTTCGCTTAGAACTTAAAGGGTAGCTAAGGGTCTAAGCTACCTTCATGCGGACAGTGAAGACTCTGATCAGACTGGGCGTATGCCCAGGCTGATCTGAGTTTGCGCTGGGCGCACAACCACTTTGTTGGTTTTCTCGTGTCGCGGCTCATATTAATTACCGTTTCATATCACTATTAAGGCTGATTTGTAATGTCTACCAATACTTATTGATGTACACAATATCAGAGAGGTCATAAATAAACTTAGCTGGTTTTACTGGTTTTAACAGATAAAATTGTTTGTTTCCGTTTATATAGATGTACAAGACTTCGAAAGGATTTATCGTTACCCAGAATCCCGTCTCTTCGACCATTGTGGACTTTTACAGAATGGTATATGAAAAGGATATACAACTCATAGTATCATTTGATGATGAAGCTTCAACAGAGGTAACACTGATGGCATTTAGAGAAAATCTGCCCACATGACTAGCGCATATCGGTATCACTTGCATGAATGCTCTGTCTGGTCACAGTACGGGCAGGACAGTTTACCAGAAAGTGTAAGGAACAATTGTAACGTTCACGTGCTCTTAAAAGACTGAGCCGTTTGCACAGACATTAATGGGATACACAGTTCGTATGTACCTTAAGACAGTTTTTTCTATATGAGTATGGGGCATGTATTTAGATAATTGAGCCGTGATACGATAAAAGCAACATAGTACCATGTGCGCCATGCGAAAAGTAAGATCATCAGGGACATTCGCCCATTTTGACCAAAGTCCACTGTGAGCTTCAAGGGTAGCTAAGGGTCTAAGCCATCTCCGAGCGGACAGGGAAGACTCTGATCAGACTGAGCGGCTGCCCAGTCTGATCTGAGTCTTCACTTGCGCACATGACACTTTGTTATGCCCCCAACTTCGAAGAAGTTGTGGGGGGCCATATTGCTTCAGGGTCGTCCGTATGTGCGTCTGTATGTCTGTTCCTCTGTGCATTCGTGGGTCCATTCGCCACGCTAACACATCTAAGAAGCTGTGCTTCCTAGCAATTTGAAATTTCACATATGGCTTCCTCATCAAAATTAGCTAACACTTATGTTTTATCTTGTCCGAGTTGCCACCCTTTTTCGAGTTATGCCCCTTGGAAAAAAATTCAGAATGAAATCTTGTTAGCAAGATATCTCAAAAAGCATTTGAGCTTTTAGCTTTTCTAGCCTATTAGGAATGATAAGAAGATTTTGAACTAATTCCGTCAATTTTGTTTTGATTGCCCTTTGAAAATATCGGCAAGATATGATGAAAAGTATTTGAGCGAGGGCTTTAAGGTTTGATAGCTGATTGGAGATGATGATTAAATGAACTTATTAATTTTTGAACAAATTCCGTAAATTTTTATAGGAATTATGGTCCTTTGAACATTTAGGCATTTTGACATTGTCAGCAAGATAGTTAAAAGGTATTTGAGTGAGGGACTTGAAATTTTGATAGCTGCTTGGAGATTATATGTAAATGGACTGATTGACTGTTGAAAAAAATCCGTTCCTTTTCGTAAGAGTTATGGCCTTTTGAAAATTTTGGCATTTTAAACTTGTCAGCAATGTATTTGAAAAAGTATTAAAGCTAAAGACCTGAAACTTTAACAGCTGATTTGAGATGATAAGTTGATAAACTGATTAACTATTTAACTAATTCCGTTAAATTTTGGAGGAGTTGTGGCCCTTTAAAAATTTTGTCATTTTGACGTTGTCAGCAAGATATCTTAAAAAGCACTTGAGTGAGGGACTTGAAACTTTGACAGCTGATTGGAGATGATGAGTAGATGAATTGATGAACATTTGTAAAATTCCGCCAATTTGTTTTAGTAAATATCATTCCTTTTTAAGGACAGGCATATGGTTTGGGCAAAGTGTTTTACAAACACCTTTTCTTGTTGGTTTTATTGTGTCGCGGCTCATTAGTATTAGGCGAACTCTACTATCATTATTTAAATAACTAGTTTACATCTGCTGGTTAGCTAATAAAGACTAGCCATTTGTAAGTTTTAGAGATAGTTTTTACCAGATCACCTGAATCTGACTTTTTAAACAGCTTCTTAATTTGCTGTTTCCCTACTGTCTCTACCTGTCGGATCCAGCAGCGGCAGCAAGACTCAGAACACCTTAGTTTGGTTCTGATCTGATTATGCTGCGGTATAAATTGAGTTCATACTATTATCACAGTTTTACATTGTCATTAGATCTTCACATTTTTATCCACAAAGGCTGTTGCACCACCGCAAGGATCACAGTTGGAATTCGGACCATTCATGGTAGACTTAACAGAGGAAATCGCCGGACGGACGTACACCACGAGGATATTACGGTTAACGTCTTCCATTGAGGTGAATATTAAACAATATCAAAGGTACAATTGGTGCAAAGTGATTGTAAAAGCCTATGTAATATTCGTATAGATTGTAACTTAGAACGGCAACGAAAGCCATGTCATTCTGCTCTATAATACTTGAAAATAAACAAAAATATCACTCAGACTGATCTATTGATGTTTTCTTATCTTTCTTTTTACCGTCTACATTGTTTCATATAGACAGGGAGCTAACATTGTATTGTTTTGAAAATCGAGCACTGATTACGCTGGTGCTGGGAGGCTTATGCAGCCTTGCATTTTTACGTAGATACTAAAGGGTACAGACTCTGGAATGTCCCTTCATTCAAGGATCTGATAAAGTTGTTGTGGTTATTTGTTAACTAGCCTCTAATAGCATAAGAAATCAGAAAGCTCTTATACTGCTTGTAAAATCCTAAACATCAAACAGTTTGACCACTATTTCGCAACAAGATGCCGCTTAAGCATCAGTTATCAGCCATCTATGTAAACATACAATTTCATGCTGAAAAGTTCGCCAGAATCTGAACTTGTAGGCTGTTGACAAAAGTGTAGAGAAATAATAAAACTGAGGCCCAGATTTGTTTTGAGCCTGTACTGTATGTGTTCTTTTTTCCGAGGCAACCTTCATAGAAATTCATGTAGATTTGCAAATCATAGAGTAATAGTCACAAGCAATTGCTATACAGTGTAGGAACCTTGCCGCAGTTATCGATAATGTTAAACAGTAAATAAAAAAAAAAAAAAAAAAAAACTATGTGCTATTTCATTTACAGGGCTCAACGAAAAAGTTTCAGCAGTATGTATTCAAAGGGTGGAACCAACACCAGACAGTTCCAGCTGAAGTTGATGAATTCATGGATTTTCTGAGAGAAATAGAAATGCTTCATCTTAAAGATGAATTTCGGCCAATACTGATAAAATGCTTGTGAGTGAGCCTGTTAAAATGTCCATTAGTGAGATTTGTGTGTGCCTTAAGATTCTAAGTCAGTCAACTCTCGATATCTCGAAGTCGAACTTATGCCCAAGCTACTGATATCTCAAAGTAAATTTTCTGGGTACCAGAAAATTTGCTTTGAGATATCAGTAGTTTTAGATAACAGAAGTTGAAATGTAAATAAAAAAGGAAATATATTCTTTGATATAACAAGATACTTTCAGATATCAGTGTTTGTGCTATCGGAAAATGACTGTATTTGCACATGTATGCCTGAGAAAACAGTCCAGACCCAGATCATACTGCTCCTAAACGAGTAGTCCATCAAAGTCTACACTGTTTGCCAGTCTTTCATTCATTCTGTATCTTTCGGGTGCAGTTACATCATTTTAAATCTGGACCGTTCCGTTTGAAAGACAACTGACATGATCACTTCAGGTCCTTGCATGGCAGATTTGTTCCTGGCCGATCTAAGAGAGTATCATAATGATGCCCTTTATATTTGTTTTATGGATATTGTGAAGGTGAGTTGCATTGGTGAAAAGGTACCTATGACATGTGAACCGAGTAAAATCAGATCAGTCTGTCTGTGTATTGGTGCTGTCTGATCACGGTATTCGCTTTTGGGTTAATCAAATCCTTGGGAATCTATAAAACGAGAAAATGTCTGAGTGTACATGCAGGCTGAATATAATTTGTTTACAGGTAAACCTAGTTTTGTCAGCCCGTGCTACTTTAGGTGCCCCTGGAAGGCTTTGGTCTGTAGTTGTTACCTTTCCTTAGGGACATATTATCATGTTTTTATTATTCTTTGAACATATGTAGCTATTGTATAGAATACATATTGTATATGTCTCATCTAGGTTTATAGATAAAGATTTTCGATTGTTGTATCCTATTTAGTACAATTTACAGATGCCAAAAAGATACAGCAGTATCTGTCTGAAACTAACATTGAATATCTTACCGGTATCATGTTTTATATACACAGGAACGGAGCAGCTAAAAGCGGGCTATTTTGTGTCATTTGGAATGTATTGGAGAGGATGCGAATAGATGGGGAGGTGGCGATACCACAAACAATAAGAAACTTGAGGCACAGAAGACAGCAAATAATATCAAATTTTGTAGGTTACCTTGGTGTTCAAATTAACAGTTGCGTTTATTATCATAAAACTCTTGCCCTCATATTATAATCGCGGGAATAAATATATGGATTATATGGATTTTTAATGTTCATCATTGTTATTTCAAAGGTAAGGGCAAACTGGCATTTACGCACAACTTAATTTACATTGTAAATTCCAAGTAGGTTATGAGTCACTCGTATTTGCCTACAGCTAACGCTAATTATTCATAATTCAACAAATAGAAAATCTTACACGAGTGGTCAGTTCATATGAAATTTATGAAACAAGCCTTCGGCGAGTTTCATAAATTTCATATGAAATGACCACTCGTGTAAGATTCTGTTTATCATATGACCCTTTAAAATGGGATTTTATCGCCTTGAAAATGGACATTATTTCTATAAGAAAACGCATTGTTGACACGGACGTTGTCGATGACGTTACGTGTACGCGCCAAAGTGTTATTACACGTGTGGTCATATGATTTTTATGACACGACGTTATCCACTGAATAAAAGCGACGTCATATGATAAAGATCGTTTTTCTTTTCTATCCTGTAAATTATTTCATTGTTACATGTATCATTATCAATATAATGTCATTCATTACCTCATCATTACCTCATCAGCCAAACATGACTGATATAGAATTATAAGGGTCATGCTAATTCAAATCAACCGTATATTTATTTTTCAGATAATACTATAATTTTCCATCGTAATACACTGAATCAGTTATAGAAACACTTAAAATCGTCGAAGCACAAATCATTATAAGCGCTTCAGCATCACGACTGACTGACGACAACATGTCCGTTGATATGCTTTTTGTATCTCTTAAGCTCTGGTTCCCCGTTAAGCAGCACAAGCAAGTGTGATACTTTACCGTACTATTAGCGATTAAATAAATGAGCACAGTGTTATGCTCACACTGCAAAAATGAAACTGTCAAAGAGAATAAATGCTAAGTTATAAACAGTATTTTAATGCGATACCAATGCATTTCGACGTTTGATTGGATAAATTGAGACATTTGCGTCCTACTGTAAGGTACCCTACGTCAATTTGAAACGTCGCTTCCCATTATTCCCACTTATGCAAAGTGGTACACTGCAAAGGTAAAAATGTGAAAAAGTGCATCAGATTTGAAAAAATGCTTTGAAAGTCCTCATTTGGAAAGTAAATACATGTATTCAGGTTTATCGTCGCAAATGGCTTTTTACGGCTGCGTAAGGGCGTCAACATATAGTAAAATTTAACTGTCGATTTCCCTCCCCAATTTTAGTACAATTATCCAGATTAAAACAGTGTTTGAGGGTAATTCTAAAAGAGTTTTTCTTCTTATTTTTCCATGAAAACATACGTTGTGTTCCCTCATCAGAACTATCTCGGCAAGACGATTATTGTTAGAGGTCAAAACATATGGTTTTTAATGATGGAGAATATGCAAAATTATCCTTAAATTATCCTTTTTATTCATTCTTATTTGGAACAACGGTTCGATATAGTGTTTTTTTTCTCTCTTTTTTTTTCAGGAGCAGTATTCATTTTGTTATGAAGCCGTCCTTAGACACATCAGGAATTCTGAAATATATGCCAACATGTGATGATTCAGGACATCCAGTAGTATCGCTATAATGGCAAAATTATAATATTATTTGAGCCGCGACGCGAGAAAACCAACAATGTGGTCGTGCGTCCAGCGCAGACTCAGATCAGCCTGGGCATCCGCCCAGTCTGATCAGAGTCTTCGCTGTCCGCATGACGGTAGCTTAGACCCTTAGCTACCTTTGTACGCTTAGCGAAGAGTCATATCAGACTGGGCTGATGTCCAGGCTGATCTGAGTCTGCGCTGGGCGCACAACCACATTGTTGGTTTTGTCGTGTCGCGGCTCATTTGTCGGCGTCTTATTGACAAATACAGTTTAAGGATATAAATTCGTGCTCCAGTTAAAATTTCAAATATGATACAATCAATATTTTCCATTTAAGACTTGAACTATACGTTGTAAATGTTTAATTATATTATGTGCTTTTTTCACCTAAATTGTGTTTCAAAGGCAAAATTTGATTTTCATCATATAACTAATTCCTTGTTCGACATTTGAGCCGCGACTTGACAAAACCAACAATGTGTCATGTGCGCCGAGCGAAACGCTAACCAGCCTGGGCATACGGCCAGTCTGACCAGAGTCTTTGCTGTCCGCATGGAGGTAGCTTAGACCCATAGCTACCCACAACAAAGCCCACAGCGAAACCTCTGATCAGAGTGGGCACATGACCTGGCTGATCTGAGTCTTTGAAGGGATTACATGCCACTTTGTTTGTTTCGTCATGTCGCGGCTTATTTAGTAATGTTGGCATTATTAGAATCAGTGTTGCGAGAGCAATTGTCTCTAGGCGTTAAAAAGGAATATAAGGATTCGGCACTCATAATTGTTACGAAATGGATCTAATCGTCCACTATGTCGTCGAGATTATTTTAATCCTTTCAATCAGTAAGGCTACAGTTTTTAGGGTAACTGTGGTAATAAAACATTTACGGAAATTGTGGCTACGTTATGCATGGGTTGTTTGTGAATACCTCTCGTGGACAGCGTATTGCATGATTTTAAGGTGAATACCTGCACGAGTCTTTTGATTGTGGAAAGCGTGTTGCATGATTTTAATGTGAGACGCATAGTATTTATACGCCTATCTTTTAATGAAAAGTTAGACGTGGCTGTTTAATTCTTGATGGATGTTATATTGTTGTGTGCCCAGATTCTGTGTTAAGACCTAGAAGGGTAAGATTTTATTATATTTATTTAGAATAGTTTGGCTAAGAATGAAAAATGTGACTTCTGATTGATATGGTATGATTATATGTGTCGACTGATTTGATTTTGTTGGCAGTGATCAGGCTGCGCATGTGTCGACCGATTTTGTTAGTAAGCATGCTGCGCATAATATTTGTATATTAGGAAGTTTTGTAAATTTCGGAAATAGTTTATATCACTGATGTTGGTTGCAATGGTGTGCGTCTATTTGACGTCCAGTGACGTCAATTGCATTCATGTTATTCATGTGACGTCAGTTACATTCATGTTATTGCGACGTCAGCACTTTTATATTAGTTTCACTGGTGTCCAGTGACGTCAATTGCATTCATATTATTCATGTGACGTCAGTTGCATTCATGTTATTCATATGAAGTCAGTTGCATCATGTTATTGCGACGTCAGCACTTTTTATATTAGTTTCACGTATACGTGGCCTATAGAAGTAGATTGATTTGTAATGGAACTAATTTATATACTCGTGACGTCAATTGACGCCATAGCATGCACCGCATTAAGGTTTTTTTTCCATAAGTTATAATGGTAACATTTGGTCGTCATGCGTTTGATTTGCCTTCACTAGATGACGTCATATGGTATAACATCATTGGCGTCATGATGTCAGATCAAACGTTATGATCCCAAATGTGTTAGAAACGCTTATTCAGTTATTATATTCTATGGCAAATGGTATTACGCTTAGTTTAAAGGAATGAATTAATACATATGAGAGTTAAATTTTTGGTAAATTAATTTAATGTAGATAGGTTATTGTCTAGATTACTCATGTTTTATGTGGGATATGTCATGGTAATACCTGTTGACGTCAGTATACCTCTCGACAATGTTTGGCGTCAGATCCTTCGACGCACATGCGTGGTAGGATCTACGTTTCTTCATTGGCGGAAGTGGTAAGCACAATTTTGGCTTTACATCGTGAGCGCCAGTCGTGTCTAGTGACACGGCTGGCGTGTGCACGTTATGCTCGGCATTCGCCGAGGGCGTTGTATGGTATTTCCAAGACAGGCCCAAGTCTTACGTATTATTATTATGTAGTTACAATGTATTAAGTGTAAGTTCGTTATTTTTAGGCACATCAAGTCCGGCAGTCAGCTGTTAGGGCTTAGAGCCACGTCTCACCTGGAGATGCGATATACGTCTCCAGGTTAATACCAACCCGGGTAGAGGCAGTTACAACGCCGTTTGTGCATGGTTCCTAAGCAGAGGCGGGAAGCACAAAATGTAGGCGGAAGTGGTTAGCACAGTTTTGCCAGATTCTGTGATAAGATCTGAAGGTCACATCAAGTGTGGGACAGTGTTCGTCCACTAAGGTGTTTTAATATATATAGACTGGTCCCTGGTACGATCCAGGGAGCGACCAGTATATAATCGTGCACGTGTTAATAAGAGTTGGTGTTCCTCATGATATATGGACTGGCCCATGACATGATCCAGGGAACGACGAATTGAAGTCTACCAACATAAGGCCTTGTTTTTTTGTATGAGCTCAAACTAACGTTTTTTGTCCTTTGTGTTTTCCTTTAGTTCATGGCGCTGAGCCGAGTACGGTGTTGACGTCAGACGGTAATCTATTTGCGTATTGTACGCAAATCGATTACAGATTTGAAACAAACACCTTACTTGGGCCAGCGACATGAACTGATATGTGTTGTATATTATTGTAATTGTGACAGTTGTAAATTGTATTGTTGTATATAGAATTTACATTATATATAAACTTAAAAAATTCTAAGTTGTTAGAGTTTCCTTGTTAGTGTATTACACTAGTAGATAACCCTTTAACCGGAAGTCACCCTCCGCCGTCCTGGCGACGCATAAGGCTCTACACCCGTGTCGACCGTGTGTAGAACCTTCTGCGTAACAATAATTTCAGATTAAGCTTAAACCTTGCATACTAGCAGCTTGTTAACCCCTATTAAACTAACAAACGTTTTACATACATGATTCTTTTGCGTTAGATGAAGGAAATAAATCAATGCTTCGACTGGCAAGTTAAAATGCAACTATAAGCTCTAAAAGCTCCAATTTTCACCTGAAGTCCGATTTCCGGAACTTTCAATCCCGTTACAGTAGAAACGGAAAACACTTTTGAACAACTGGTGCAAGTTTATGCATAAACTTGATGTATCTGTACTAAAGTATAACAGGTCTAATTAAATTCCTCACCATGCGTGACCAAAATATTTTGGTTACAGAAAGTTGTTCTCAAGATAAGCGGCTGAAGTAACTAGTCTGCGATGCTGCAATAACAGTCAACTTAAGGGTTAATACTGGCACAAAAGGATGGAGAAATGGATGGCGTCAATTAAATTTCAGTTATCTATGTTTTATATTAATTTGTGATTTAGTATATCACAGGGTATAAACCAGTCCGCCAATTTTCGCTTCCTGCAGAGACTGTCCGTCATATTTGGCTTCCGCCGAGACTGTCCGCGATCTCTTGCTTCCTGTAGGGACAACTGTCCTCGAAATTGGCTTCCTGCCGAGACTGTCCGTGTGAATATGCTTCCTGCCGAGAGCCTCGGCAGGAAGCAGAATCACGCGGACAGTCTCTGCAGGAAGCCATTTATCATGTACAGAAGTCTCAGCAGGAAGCAAGAGATCGCGGACAGTCTCGGCGGAAACCAAATATGATGTACATTCTCTTCAGGAAGCGAAAATTAGCGGAATGTGGATATGCTCTTAGCACTTTAGAGTAATACGAGGATGGTACGACAATTTCTGTCAGTGTCACATAACATTTCTTACAGACGTGCTAGCTATTGTAGCATGCATCAGTCATAACAGCAATCTGTCTTTCTTAGTATCAAACATATTGTGGTAGGATATGATTTGGCTGACTTATTTGTTCAAATACATGCATCAGTCATAGACACTCGATTGTTTCTGGTTGTTGGTGATTCCTGTCCTATATTTAAGTAAGCTTATATTACAGGATTCTGACATTTTCAGGGTCTGTTGCCTGTTGCATTCAGCGAGATTATAACTGTATTGTACGATACATATCGTTTATAAGCGACACAAGCCTTTGCATCTGTGATATCACGAAAATGCACAATTACGTAAAGGTCAAGGTATAACTTTAGCGTAATTTTAGGCAACTGTTGACATGTTTGATTCAGACAAGAAATAATTTGCATCGGTAAATCTTGAAGATCAAGACTTATATCAAGATACAGCACGAACTATTTACTTACCTGTTTGGTCGTATTACGTCCAGAATACGAAGTCTAGGAACTATCTAAAATGCATCAGATGACTTTGAGATCTTTGTTATATATTAATTTGTGCCCGGAGAATTATAGATATTAGTCTCCGATAGATGACATCGCTTTTGGAGAGTAACTCACCTGCATCTGCAAGATATGTTGATATGGTTTTCTGTAGCAGTATGACAAAAAAAAACTGTATGAACGGCTTTCATTTTACATAAATGATCCGCGACACGACAAAACCAACAATGTGGTTGTGCGCCCAGCGCAGACTCAGATCAGCCTGGGCATCCTTCCAGTCTGATCAGAGTCTTCGCTGTCCGCATGGAGGTAGCTTATACCCTTAGCTACCCTTTAAGCACTTAACAAAGCGTCTGTTCAAACTGGACGGCTGCCCAGACTGATCTGAGTCTGCGCTGGGCGCACAACCACATTGTTGGTTTTCTTGTGTCGCGGTTCAAATATCATTTGTGTTTTCGAGATATAAAACAAGCTATAGAACCTTTTGGACCATCCTCGTACATTATACCCAGGGGCGTAACTAGGGGCAATTTCATAATACGCACAACCATGTTTTATTCACTACTTCTTGGAGGGAAAATACGAATTTCAGCCTCTTTGGGAGTCGGTTTGAAATCTTGTCTAATTTATGAAATTTCAGCATGCAAATATGCAGGTGCGTTTTGAAATTTTGTCAATTTTGACAAAATTTCAACACGCACTTGCGTATTTGCCGTATACGTAGCTACGCCCTGTTATAATACATCTTCGGTTTACACGTGTGCCAATGTCGCATGTTCGGACTAATTTGCGAGAAATCACTGCTTTTGGAATAGATCTACATTTCTCTTTTGGATGTCAACAAGGTAAAACTTTAGTATACGCGAACTGTGCAGGCTGTTACCGGACTGCGTAGAACGTATAATTGTCTGAACATGTGCTAATTATAATTGTCTTAAGATAAAATTTTTGCACGACTTTGTAGTTTTCCTTAAACCAAAACGATTGATTTTGCTTTTCTACTTATAAAGTGTGAAGAAAAAGAAAATCTGGTCTCACTTTAACATGTTTGTTCAGTTATTTGTGTTGAGTTCTGTCTTAATTTACAAACATAACCCCCATAAACCAACATAAAATCTATTATAAATATATGCTGATTGAATTTTATACTAACAGGGTGAAATTATAGATACCAGGGTCATCCAATAAGTCATGCAAACGAATGAGATTCAGGTAAATGAAAACCAATAGTGAATAAGATGATCAATTTCCTTGCAAATCCTGTTGCTAGGCAACGGAAGAATACTAACATATGGAGTGCGGCGGTGGCTTCTGGTCGCCTGTTTAAGATCCCTTAGCTAAGTTCAGAACACTTGCACATATTTGAATTTGTTGGAAGTTACAAAAAATAATAATAAGTATTCGGTACCAAAGTTAAGATATTGCCGTCAGTCAACCTATTATTATTGTTCCAAGTAACATCACCATGTCATTCGGGGAATCGACAGATACGCCCAAAACATGAAATTTGCTAACATTTTGTAAAGTTTCTCTGTTGCCTAGCATCCACGTTTGTTCGGTAATATCAGTCAAATTATAGATCTCTGTCTTATTTAAGTTTGTAAATTAAGACAATTATTTAAAAACAAAACAATGAAACAAAGTCTCATAATTCGAAAGACTTATAAACGAAACTGAAAAGCTTTTTCCCCCCTTACCTCTTGTAGAAGACGTCGTGTACATGTATTTGTAATTCTACCACCGGTATCGCCTACACCTTTGCATGCAAAACCATCTTATTTCTTAGAAAGGTAAGTCACTTGTATGATATTTGACACACGTGTTTATGCTGCGCATGACATTTTTATGCTTAAATAAAACTCTAAAAGGGTTCCTTCGAAAGCAATGAACACATTAGAAAGAAGGAACATGCACCATGCTTCAAAGTTTCGGCTATGCAAGCCTCTTCAGTGACCCTAAAAATATCTGGCGATAAAAGCCAGAGAAAAGCTTACTGTAATTTCTTTATTTTATAAGGCAGTCGGTAGACGGGCTGATAGGTGTCGAAAGACGTCCAGATGATTAAAAACCGATGATCTAGAAAAAGTGTCAAAATCAATAAAAAAAATCTGATTTTAACAATATATTCTCTGATCTCAAAGGGCAAAAACAAAATATAGTCTGCACTGTGGATTATGTTTTGGGTGACGTTTTACGGCCGCCACATAGCACAACACCAGCTGCAGTAAAGTCAAATTAAAATCTAAAAGCTTTCCTTTGAAAGCAGAGAGCACATTAAAAAAAAAAGAAATATCGGCGATACTTCAAAGTTTTGGCTATTCAAGCCTCTTCAGTGTTTAAATTTCATTACCCTAGCTCAGTTAATCAGCAAGTTATAATGGCGTTTATCAGTCTTCTTGGATAACCCTCGTATTGTTGAATTGAAGGTGTATGGGATATTCACTCGCCATATTTTCAACGGGGAACACGTGTCGTGACTTCCTGTCTGCTTTATTCCCTAGCCCAGCCCTGGGCCGGAAAATACCTAGAAACAAGTTTCAATTTTCACGGCCCAGGCCCGACCTATTCCGCTACTGCTGTGTTTTTGCCGGTAAATGCTACCGGGGAATTTCTATACACTGATAACATCATTATTTTTGAATCACTTAGGAAAAAACATAAGCGGTTGTGTTCTTTGGCCATTTTGGATCATGACTGCCACCAGTTTTACCTTTTCTAAGAGACATTGGGCTCGCCTCGAAGCATTTTCCTCAAGAGGGGTTAAAAGAAATTGTCTGACATGTTTATGGATATTTAAATTAGCACGCGACTCGCTCGTGGAGGTCAAATGATGATGCCACCTGTCAAATGATAAAATCCAGTACCAGATTGCAAAGACAGGCGTACTAGGCAACCCAAGCTAATCTACTAATTCCTGGGTTAGAACGATAACAAAATATCATACAATGACTGTCTGCACCTTACAGAAATATTGATACGAAGCATGTAATGTCCATCCAGTGCTAGCCAGTGCTATGTATATTAAATATTAAAGTAAGCGTGCCCTGTCCGAGCGATCGAGAGGAAAAAAACACTTTTTTTTTCTTCACTGCAGAAACGCATTTTAATTACATCGTGGGTTCGGTTGGGCGGTGGCGGAGTCTCATATTCCCAACAATCGGCTGTTGTTCGAGTGATCTTTGTTTCGGGGGGGGGGGGGGGGGCTCCACTGCAGATACGCTATTTTACATCCGATTGTGCGGATGTAGGGGCGGGGTCATATTCCTAACAATCGTTTGTTGTGCGAGTGATCAGATCAATTTTTTTACTCCACTGCGAAACGCTATTTAATTACATGCAGGAGGGGTGGAGAGAGTTCATATTCCTGACAATCGGTTGTTTGATATCTTCTCCCAGTTACGTCTTACGCCTGCCTGACTGTGTTTATATTTACTTATTTTTTTTTTGTTCGTGTAGAATAAAATTTATGAGTCACCAGTTTTGTTACAACAGAAATCTACTGATCAATGGCATGCTCCAATGTATTGAAGGGGTGGTTGGGGGTGCGATGGTGCTGGGTATAACTTCCAGTGCCGGGGCGTCCTACTGATTTGGATAACAGTAGGACAAGGGCCTACTGTGCTTGCAGTAGGTGCTGTGGGGAGATTTTGGACATTTTTTCTCTCGTCTATCATTTCTCTTTTCTTTCTCCCTCTCTTTGGGAGACGGCCCGATATAGACTGAAATACTGTCTCAAAGGGCCGTTAAACCCAAAAAACCAACCAACCAACCGATGTATTGATCATAGAGAAAACTAGCAAGGACTTTTACGTGGGGAAAAGAATGTGTTGATGTCGAGGCTTTTCTTCCACATATACTTACCGAAACTTACACAACTGTTCTAACGCCTTATCACAGAGTTATATTGATTTCAGTGAATCAAAAAAATATAAGACATTTTTTTATTTCCGGCTCGCTATCAGTAATAATGGCTCGAAGTTAAATTTTTCATACTTCAAAAATTAAGTGAAATGTATGCAGAAAAGAAGAATTCGCACCATGGTAAAACACTTCTAACTTTATTCACCCATGACGTCATCCACAATTCGGAAAATCCAAAATAAACATGGCAGTCTTCGTAAACATCTCACAACTACGAATGAAAAATCGTCCGTATATCTGAAGTAGAAAAGTGTGGGATGGTCAAAATAAGACAAAAGCTGTTATTCATTCTATGTTCATTGATGTAGAGTGTATGTAACATGCAAAAATGATTTTATCGGTATTTGAAATACTCACACTGAGGAAGACTTAAATGCGCTGGACCTAAATTAGAAACTTTGTTTCTGAAATAATTTGGGTTAGAGCTGGACTACTTTATTCCCATGTCTGCTTTTTTCCCATGTTTCTGTCTTTCATAGTTGATCCCCAATGAGAAGTGAATCAAACACAAAAAATATAGATCAGGGGCTGTATTCATAAAATGACTTAAGTCGTTGCTATGCTGTTGCTAAGGCTAAATTTCTTTGAAGGAGATTCCCTACAACTATGAAATTTGCTCTGGAGGAACAGTCTTACAAAGACTGTTCCTCCAGACCAAATTTCATTGTTGTAGGGAATCTCCTTTATAGATATTTAGCCTTAGCAACCGCATGGCAACGACTTAAGTGGCTTTATGAATACGGCCCCTGCTTCCTATGAAAGTATACATAAATATACCAACACCTAAAACAATGATATCGTTATTATAATCCTGAGGGCTTTTTGTGTTTGTGCGGGCGTAAATTGCATTTCTCAATCACTACAAGGATTATAGAAATATTTCGAAAGGGTTGCAAGCGTAAAAGCGTATTTTTGACCCTTGATTCAATCAACTAGACTTTGTGGCCGATTTGAATCGTCGAAGGTGCATCAAAATACTGATGTCTTTGATCGGGTTTACCATGATCTTACTGCTCGGCTTCTCACTAAGCCCTGAAACTTATGTTATTTTAGGTTTCTTCATTTTCTTTATTATAACCACAATATGAACTGACTTGTGTCTAGTGACCTATCTATCCTGATGTAGTACATGTAATAAGACGCCACGTTCTTTGGTTTCTGATCTGGGCCTGCATTTCTGCCTATGTCCCCGGAAGGGTCATCAGATATAAATGAGTTGAATTAATCAAGTTACCTCATAATTGCTGCTCCGATTAAAACTTTAAGAGTTGTCCTTGGAAGCAAATAACAGTCAAGAACGAACATCAGAATCCAGGTTTTACTTAAACTCTTAGTATAACAGTAATGCCATTTGCAAAGCTGCATATGAGCCGCCAAACGACAAACCAACAAAAGGGCAGCCCCCCCAGTGGAGATTCAGATCAGCTTGTGCATCCACCAAGTCTGATCAAACTCTTCGCTGTCCGCATGGCTGTAGCTTTGATCCTTAGCTACCCTATCAGCGCACAGCGAAGACTCTGTTCAGACTGGGCTGATCTGAGTCTTCGCTGGGCGCACATGCCACTTTGTGTGTTTTATCGTGTCGCGGCCCATATGCCCTCCAGCTACCTACGTTCCTATGATGAAGTACGGCGATGCTATTTACAACCGCCACATGGCACTTAGCACCAGAAGCGATAAAGTGAATCTTTAAAGTTTGCCCTTAGAGTCAAAGAACACATATAATGGCAACAGCTGGAGTGAGTATTTTTCTTTATACTTTTTGAATAGCAACCTTATCATTTCCAAGAACTGGGCTCTGCTGTTCAGAACTAAGTGTTCAATAGATGTTATGGGAAATGGCTGTCCACATGGCTGCCGCTGGTCTTTGATGGTGACTAGTTTAGTGTTGTCTCTTCCCCCATGGTGCCTTGGGTTGGAACTGGGATTGAATTGTGGCAGTTCCTGAGAATTTTCCTCCTTGCGTTTACATTAATTTATAAATGCAGTATAAGCCAAACTTTTTTTTAAAAAAAAGGCAGAGTTTTTCTTATAGTGCACTTATGAATTAAGGAACTGTCATTTTTTTTGTCTTTTTAGCATCTGCAGTATGTTTTTATTTACTCAGCTATCCGACTGCCTTTTCTGCAGATGTTCAACGTATACTTAAAGCTATTTGAAATCCAAAGAAGATTCAAATTATGTAGCTGACAAGAATTTTTTAAAAAGATAGACCATTATTTAATCTAATAAAGCTATCTAAGGATTATTTGCTTGTTTAAAAATTAAAAAACATGAATAAATAAATAAATAGAAATACCCTTTAAATACCAAGAAGTTAAAACGTTTACACCTCTTGACATCTAAGAAGAAGTCCTTATATTTTTCCTCGTTAAGTTCATTCATAGATTTAACTTGAGCTTAAAGGAACAAAAAACAAAAATAGCATTAAAGTGCTTCAGTTTTAAAACACTTACAGATTTCCTATGTTGATGAGTGTACTAACTGATAACTCTTCAGAGTAACAATTTATTATTTACGCTTCCTTGTAGACTTTCCATGCGCCGCGACACGAGAAAACCAACAAAGTGGTCGTGCGCCCATCGCAGACTCAGATCAGCCTGGGCGTCCGCCCAGTATGATCAGAGACTTCGCTGTCCGCTTGGACTTTAGACCCTAAGCTACCCTTAAGCGATTAGCGGAGAGTCTGATCAGACTGGGCGGACGCCTAGGTTGACTTGAGTCTGCGCGGGGCGCACAACCACTTTGTTGATTTTCTCGTGTCGCGGCTCCCATAATGTAATCATCCGATATATTGAGACACTTTGTTGTTTAACATTCCTAATATCTAAACAGGTTGACCTCATCATCCAGAAGATTGTTAAATGTGGTATTAGGATCTGGAGACAATGCAGGCCCAAATAAAACTGCTTTTGTAGAATGCAATCTGATCTGGGTCTAACCTTGGTCTTACCGGTTTGCCTGAGGGCAACTGTCCCAGATTTTACAGGTTTTACGGTAGTTTTGAAAAAAGGAGTTTTTATCATGTAGAATCTCTTTTGCGTCTTAGAGAGTTCAAAGGCATGAAGTCGTTACTATATGTACTGTTTCAATTATTTCTCTCAGTTTGGAAAAGTATTTGTTTTGTGGGTAAGTGCAAAAGATAGTATTATGATAATTACTAGATATATTATCTACGATGCCTCACTGCTTACATTATATCTATATATCCGCTATAATTTTTGGGCAAATATTTGAAACAGATTAAAAATGATTTTCACATACGTTTTCATTTCAGTAACAGGATGACATATGTTGGATATATATTTTGATGTTGTGTTTAATTGTTAATTATTTATAACTTTTGGACGAATAATGGACAGAAGCATGTTCTGCTGCATTTACAAGTATTACTACTCCCTCGTTGGGTCAGTTCAGTTGTTGGCTTTTCAACATAGAAAGTCCGTCGGTTCAATCTCCTATTTTCAAAATTCACTGATATGTTCTTAACCTGAAAAAATAACGTATTTCGATATGAGCCGCGACACAACAAAACCAACAAAGTGGCATGCGCCCAGCTAAGACTCAAATCAGTCTGGGCATCCGCCCAGACTGATCAGAGTCGTCACTGTCCGCATAAAGCTAGCTTATACCCGAAGCTATCCTTTAAGTACACAGCAAATACTCCGATCAGACTGTGTGGTTGCCCAGGCAGAGCTTGGCTTGGCGCACATCCACTTTGTTGGTTTTGTAGTATCACAGCTCACATAGATTTTACGGTTTAGAACTTATTTATTTCAAAACGGTGGCTTCAAGTTGCGGCCTACCTGAAGTCAGCCCGGTCCAGCATGTTGTACATATAGTGATGTCAGTTTTGCTTGGCTATTTGTCTTATTTTGTGGTTCTTGAATTACAGAAAGTAGGTCGGACCTCCATGACCTAGTGGATAAAACAGTTGTCTCTGACATTTTACGTCTCTCACCGCCGTGGGCCCAAGCCTCGGTCCGCGCACATGTGGGTTAGTCAAGTTCCGCTTTCGGAAAGTCACTAGGTTTTCTCCAGGAGTCTTCATGTTTACGCCCGCTTTTTCTTGACGATTAGCTCGACATAAGTGAAATATTCATGTAAGACCCGTATTAAAGAAAAAAAACAAAACAAAAAAAAAAACGAAAAAAAACTTTAACAAAAAATTCAAAGGTGGTGCTTCTGATGTGATTCAGTAGAAGTTTACATTTTTTATATGTGTTTGTCGATTTTTTTATAAGTCTTCAAATTTACATACCTTATTCAGGATCTTATGGGAAAGAGCTGGGTTGGTATTTATAGAACCACTGAAGTCGTTGCTATGCTGTTGCTAAGGATCTATTTCTTTAAAGGAGATTCCCTGCAACTATGAAATTTGCTCTTGAGGAAACTTCTGAAAAAAAAACAACTGTTCCTCCAGAGCAAATTTCATAGTTGTAGGGAATCTCCTTCATAAAAATTTAGCCTTTCCAACAGCAAAGCAACGACTTAGGTGGTTTAATAAATACAACCCCTATTCTCTAGGCATTTCCCTTTTTCTTGTTTTGCTATATTAGCCGTCATTTCTTTTCTTTTACCATTTGTGCCTGGGCACGACAAAGCCAACAAAGTGGCATGTGCGCCCAGCGAAAACTCAGATCAGCCTGTGCATCCGCTCAGTCTGATCAGAATCTTTGCTGTTGGCATGGAGCTAGCTTCGACCCTAAGCTAAGTTTTAAGCGCACAGCAAAGACTCTGATCAGACTGGGCGGATGCAAAGGCTGATCTTAGTCTTAGCCGGGCGTACTTACCACATTGTTGGTTTTGTCGTGTCGCGGCTCATTTGGTGATAAGCGTTGGATTTGTATTCGATTTTGTCGGTTTCTTATCATTGCCAACTCTACTACTTTGCATGTTTGAGACAAACGACCAACCCAGGGTTTTCAAAGTTCTGTCAAACTATATTTCACACCAACACAATCTCAAAATTCTAGAATCCGGTTTTTTTAAATTAATTTGGAGCAGGCTGAGTCTGCAGAAAAAAATTCTTATAGCCTAACTACACACGATTGGTTGACATTTCTTGGGTAGAGTAACAGGTTGCTGATTTGTACAGGTTGCAGATTCGTACACTTGTCCTCGGAGTTTAAGGGCCTCTATTGCATGCATAATGTCAATTAAAAAGAAATTAATTATACGACCAACTAAACAAACCATCATGTCAGTCATTTTCAGTGCACGCTTGCACGTGACTTGTAGATTTCAGTCCTTGCACCGTCGTCGATGCAGCTTTTCCAATACGGCAGTTTGTTTTTCGTGGTCGAGGAGAGAATTTCAAATTCCACAGCTGATTTTCATATCAAATGATGAAGAAATTACCCTGTTTGAAACTACGTGTATTTACATTAGTTCAAAATGCAACGAATGTTTTAAATTTTCCATTTTCTGTGCTGAGGTCCATTTTCAGCTCTGTGACACAGACATTGTCGGTAATTCGTAATATTAGCTGTTCTGAGTAATTAATGTCCGCGCTTCTCGATAATTTGCACATCTTTATAAAATAAATTGTCTTTGTACTAAATAAGTTATTTATCTGGCTTCTTTTTTTTTTCATGCATATTTATTAAATGGTGTACGAATTTGAAAACTGTTATGAAAAAATTATCTCTTTTCTGGATGCCGACGAATTATAGCACCCGAACCGGGTACCTTAACAGGGTCTAATTTTAGCGTTTCATGTATATTACGTTTTGACTGTAGCATAAAGCTACAAAACTGTAAACTACAAAACGGTAAATCTCACGTGTAAGAAAAGTACAGTAAAAATACATATATAACTGTACGAATCTGTGGCCGCTCACACTACTTCTAAAAACAGCCGAATAAACAGATAAATACGGCAAAATGAATTTTACAATAAATTTGATTGCCTGACGGATCGCATACTTTCTTATTTCCGAACGTCAGTGTCTTCCTGATTCTAAATGGGGTTCCAGTATTTGCAAGCCCTTATGAGCAGTGTTCATCACTGAAATATTTATCCGGGCGTTAAGCAATGTTAAAAGACGGCTCTATATTTTATAATTGTTTTGGAACAGAAAACTGTAAAAAAAAAATAAAACACTAAAAACATGAAATACGATACAGATGCAGAATGCCCTCCCACATTTTCTGGTGGTTACACATTTGGTAGCAGCTGCAGATTCCTATGCCACTGTATAGACGAAAGAGAACGATGTGATAGTCTGACAGGAGAATGTAGAAGAAGTGGGTGTGCGGGCGGCTGGATGGGTCAAGGTTGTCAGTTCAGTAAGTACAACATTATGAGAAAGATTTCTTGACATATTAGTACACACAAATTGAAAAAAAAGAAACGAAATAAATATAAATTTTTGTTTACTTAACTCTCAGATGAGCATGCTTATTCGCAAATGCTGCAGATATATCTTTCTATATAAAAGAAGACACAGCTTGAGGGAGCAACGTTTAGAATTGATTGGATGTTTTGGGTTTATTAGATCTTTCAAACAATATTCCAGTCTATTGAGAGCCGTCCCCCAGAGAGAGTTAGAAAGAAAGTGAAAATTATAAGATGGATGAGATTAAAATCTAAAAACCCTTCACGCACCTGCTGCAAGCACAGCCGGCCCTTGCCCTAATATTGTCTAAATTAGTAGGTCGCCCGGTCACAGAAAGCTACCCAGGACCATCGGCCGGCCCGACCACCCATCAACGTTTAGATGTTTTGTTTTTACAGCAGGTGACTTTAACGAGTCTCGGCTTTCGATTGTTCAAAAAGTCTGTGTGTATACTTAATGTTAGGACAAAATCAAATAAAACAGTACATTAAAAGATCAGACTGCTTCGAAAAATTGAAAATGGACGACAGAAGAAGCAATTATATGGCATACGTATACTGTCCGGCCACTAACTTTCGTGGTGATTGATTCTCCCCCTTCCGCTGATTCAAGAAGGGCAGTTGTCAGTTACTGGCAAAAGTATGTGCACTTAGTACTGGTTAACCGCTTCTGAGGTCTAAACCTGCCCAGGAATAGTGTGGTTAGGTTAACTGACCGTCCTGACATGACCATAGCTGTTTACCGTGGACGTAAAGCAACAACAACAACAACTGTAAAACATTTACAATAAGCGATAGCTGAAGTTCAGCGATGCTGGTGGTTAAGGCAAAGAGCGCCTAAAAAGTCATTCAATACTTGAATTCAGAGCATTTACATACAATATAGCATAGGTTTAGGTAAAAAGTATTTCAGATATTTTATACCCTTCCATTAAACGATACCTTGTGGCATCCCATTAGAATCGCCTGGATGAAAAGGTATAGGTTTCCCCTAACCCACAGGCTGATCTGAATATTCATTAGGCGCACATGCCACTTCGTTGGTTTTGTCGTGTCTCGGATCAAATTTTTATCTACTCAGGGAACATCGCTTTCAAGCAGGAAGCAATCCACCTAGATAACTTATCAACAAAACCAAAAAGTGCAGACAGAGCAGTTGACGGAAATCCAAGAACTTGTAGTAAAACTGCAAGGCCAAATGCTATTAGAACTCAAGCCCCGTTCTGGAAAGTCTGGTTTCGAAATGAAGAATTAATCAGCGGCATAATATTTGAAACTAGGAAGAAAGGTATGACACTTAGTGTTTTTCATTACCTCTGTGGAGTAGCTTTGAAATTATTTGTCTTATAACTGTCGCTCTTAAATATCTGCGCCAACTATGGCTGTAAAAAGATTGCGTTGTAACGTTATCCTGATTTTGATAATAGAGAGGTTAAGATTTTTAACTTGTACGTGTACGTGTACGTCTAGGGATGATTTGTGTGCATACGTCATCAAAAATTGCATACTCTGTACCAATTAGAAGTAAATTCTAGACGTTTACTACTTCTAGGAGACCGTTTACACGTAACTTAATAAACGTGTACTTTGAATTCATTTTTCTGACTGAATTTATAAATGTACATTTTATTCTATGGAGTCAAAGGTGAGAACAGATATCTGAAAAATGATTTAAGGCTTTCACTTGGAAATCAGTGAAGCGTAAATAAGATGTGCCAATGTTTACAGTGAGGTGGTACATACGAGACATGTGGCAGGTTTTGTTGCAGATGTCTCCTCAGTTGTAAAAATGGATGGATGAACAATTTCGGGCTTTACGGCCCTTTCAACAGTATTATAGTCATGTAGGGCATATAACAAAATATACGAGATACGGACGACGCTGAAATTAACCAGATGCAGAAAAGAATCCTGGCTTTAGCTGGAATCGAACCCACGACCTCTGAGTCTGGAGCATCAACTTCGCAGCCAACAGTTAAAAAATAATGTGGTCACATATTAGCATCATAAATGGTGAAGCTGGTCGGGATCAATTATTTACTAACTAGAAAATGTGTTTATGAAACACTATGCCCCAACCGTATGCTTGCCTCTAAAGAAGTTTCATCCCATAATGTCTAAGTCAGAAAGGGGTTTTAATCGGTTCATCTACATCTTAGCCTGTAACTGTATGCCTAATATAAGGAACATAGCTTAGCGGTTCTTCAGATATTTTGTTCACAATGTTATTCATATAGAGTCTTCATACACTAATTGCCTATGTCTGAAAAAAAAAATTACCAAACATTTATGAAATGGGCTCAAAGTTAATCAGTTCATCTAAACCTTGGTTCAAACTTGTATGCCATATAGAAGGATCCTAGCTTATGCCGTTCTTTAGATATTTTGTTAGCAAGCTTGTTCCTATAGTATATGCATATGTCCGAAAAAGGGGAATAACTTAGCCGAAAATTTACGAAATATGCTCAAAAGTTAATCAGGTCATTTACACCTTAGTCTGTAACTGTATGCCAAGTATCAGGATCTTAGTTTATGCGGTTCTTGAGATATTTGTTCTCAATGTTGTTCCTATATAAGATGACAAAGTCGAAAAAGGGACATAACTCCTGAATGACGAGACCGGCGAAGAAAAAAAAATCTGGCTCGCGTATTACATGTTCATGCAGCATATAAAATTTCAAGTTCCTATCTCTTACGGTTCTTGACCGTATGTAACGGTACCTTTGTATCATAGGCTTCAATGCACTAAGTCGAAAAAGGGGAGTACTTCAGTCATAAATTCACGAATGTTTTTCGAAAGTTGATCAGGTCATCTACACCTTTGGCAATGTATTCCTGCAAAACAATCATGATCCTTGCATCCGGAATTTTTTGTTCACAAGGTCCCATAGACTTACAGTGCACTAAGTCGAAAAATGGGCATAACTCGGTCAAAAGTTCAAGATTTTTTCAAAAGTTAATCAGGTCATCTACACATTGGGCAATGTCTTCCTGCATGAAAAACACAATCCTAGCATCATGGGTTCTCGAGATATTTTGTTCTTAAGGTTCAATAGGCTTACAATGCACTCCGTCGAAAAAGGGGCATAACTCGGTCATAAATTTGCGATTTTTTTAAGTAAATCGGGTCATCTACATCTTGGGCAATGCCATCCGACAAAAAATAATAATCCTAGCATCAGGGGTTCTTGAGATATGTTGTTCACAAGGTTCTATAGAGTAGCTACTATAGACTAAGTCTAAAAAGGGGCATAACTCTGGAAATATGTGATGAAAAACAGAATAAAATATGGGACCGCTTATTGTTTATGTATATGCCGCATATAAAACTTCAAGATCCTAGCAAAAGCGGTTCTTGATTTTCCCAGCTGCCAAAAAGGGTGCGAGTGAAGGTTTGGGCCCAGTAAAACCGGTTTACCCCCCCCCCCCCCAGTAGTTATTACTGACCGTCCCAAGGCGGTACTTTTGTAGCGGTTGCATTTGTTTTATGTTCGGGGCTGTTTAATTAATTGTGTTCTCATTTTAACCCTTCTATAATAAAAATAGAAAATAGGTAAAAATAGTTGTTAAATTATTTTCGTATAATTTGCTTAGTCTCTTGTAACCCTTCTGTTGGTCTAAATTATCTAGTTCAATAAAGATAGCTGAGTTGCAACCTATTTGGGAAAGAGCTGCTGACTCGGCTTATCACTTGTAATTTATTGTTTGTTGGGATGGCTTTGTCAATCTTTCCCTTTGATGTTGGGGATAGAGTTTGGGATCTGATTCAATCAGTTGCTGAAGTGTAGTTACTCTTTAAATTTACGAGTAGACGGACGGACAGACGGACCGACGTACGGACAGGCCCAAACCAATAGGCCCCTTCAACTTCTCCGAAATTGGGAGCATAAATAAAATTCGGAAATCGGACCGTGGGATGGTTGTGTATGTTGTGTATGTGTTACATTACCAATGAATTATATACTCAGAGGCAAAAGAAAGTATACAGGTAACGCAGTCTCGATTTTTCTACAGATGTCAACATATCTGCATAATACCTTGGCATAGTAGATAAAAACATGCATTTTCGCAGAATTTGCGACAATTTTCAATGCAATCGGTCAAAGGATAAAGAATTGACATGGTTTTAAACAAACCAGGGGCCTGAGTCAACATTGTCGCTGGAGTAGCTCCCCTTTAAACATACACTTTGGACAGTAGAGATTGATTTTATGCATTTTTATGCCTTACATTTAAAAAGGGATGAAAGGTTTGAAAGGATATGTAGCACTCTCATATAAAAAAATGGGATAAAGTATCAAATTTTCGTACCAAGAAATAATGTTCTTGGCGTCTTCTGGTATCTATTAAGTTCTAGTGGGAAGTTTATTTGCAATTTTCTTTCAAATAAACAAGTCTGTGAAGCTTCTTTCAAGTGTGCACAAAGGCAAGAAGCCAAACAACAATCTTCCGAAATGTTTAAGTAAAAACTTCTTACACCCGGTAAGATAGAGAAACATTCAATTCCCTATGATTTTAATTCAAAGGGAGGTAATTTGAGACATGTAGCATTTCTAAGTCTAGTTAAAGGCGTTTGGTGGGAGTTTCAGATTGATTGACGATGCGGTTCTACTCACAGACATTGGCGCTAAATATTCGTGAAGTGCAAAATGTCATCTACCATGTGCAAAGCGAGTTTTGATTGAAACTACTGATTTTGAATCAAGGGCCATAACTTCATTATAAATGACTGCAAAACAACTTGTGTTCATGTTTTACAGAGCTAGACGTTGGCCAAAATGATACTATTAATATGTCCACGCAATCATTTACACGAGGCTTAGTATTCAAAATCAAAAACTGTATACTTATTATTGCCTCTGAGTACACCCCTGTAAAAATTTGTCCCTTGATTTCGACTATATTTTTCTATATCACCTTTGCTAGAAATAAACTATCTCAGGTGAAATTATTTATTTTCTTCAGTGGGGAACACCATCTACATTAGTAATGTTGCCTTTAATAGTTTGCATGATTTAAAGTTACTAATACCAGTTTCTGAGTCAGGGACTGGCTGTTATATTGTGGGAAGAATATTGAAAGCATCAGCAACAGCAAAATATCTGATCGGTTAGTGATCTGAACGGAATATTTTTGGCAATGTACAGATAATCATTACAAAACTCATATCCCTTATAGCACGTTTACTAAGCCTTATAAAAATTATGGTTTTGTGACGTTTCCGTCGAGATGTATAGAATAAGAATGAATCAAAGCAACATACCGTCTGTCAAAATTGCAATTTTCCCCAATTTCGGGCACTTTTTCGAAATGAAGTCACGTGTTTGAATGCCAGCAGCATCTACAGCTGACAAGCTCGCACAAAATTCTGTTTTCAGTTTGCCAACACCTTATCTCTAGATGAGAAAAACATTCAGAAATCAACTGTTTTGTCATTATATTTTCAACAAATATTGATTTTATTTGGTAAGGGTACATAATTTTCCAGTCGGACAAAAAATCTCTGGGTGGCACAATTCAAGGGGAGATAACATTTGTGACTCAAACATATGAGTAATACTGGTACGCTAAAAAGTTCACAGAGGGATGTTGTTAACTAAGTAAACAAAGATATTAAGTATATACATGATCTGTCAACTACCAGTGCTTAATTTTCACTTTGCAACAAATTCTCAATAATTTTGAGGAATACTATATATATAAAAAAAGAAAATTATGTTGGTCGGTGTTATCAATTGAAGCTTTCGAAAAATCAAAGAAGGTGGAGCAGAAGTGAATGTACGCAGGTAGTGAACTGACTGTAGTAAGGGCCTTCTTTAAGCGTAAAAAAGTACAGGATAGTACCATTACCTTTTAAAATAGAAACTGACTGAACTGCATAAAAATGTTTTAATTCCATGTTTGATTGTGTGTTCAATATAGAGAAAAGTAAAAAGTATGCAAAGACCAGGAACTGAAACAATCAAAATCCAAATCCAGCCCTCAAACCATAGTTGGAAACAACTAAGATTACAAATAATCAAGATACAGAGAACATATGGCCAACCGAGTGAGCAGCTTGTTCCCAAAAGGTGGCCACTCAGCAACCCAAACCGAACCAAAAAATAATAAGAACATACATAAGGTAAAACATCACAGAAACTCTGACACCAAAAACAGGCAACAGAGAACCACAACAGAACTACCGCCTTGGAACGGTCAGTAATGAATTACTGGGGGGCTTAAATCGATTTTACAGGCCCAACCTCACCCTCAGTTTCTGAAGTGGTACAAAACATTTAGTTGGTTGTTTGGTTCGCATGATAACCCTCTAACTCGTCAATGAATCATCACGGTAATTATATAAATCAAATTTCAACACCATGAAGAAGCAAAGACGAGGACTCAACAGATACAACGGGCCGTCTGACAGGTGGAGATCCCTGTCCTGCCAAACAACCCCACTGGAAATCTGAAGCAAAAGAAGGTCACCAGTTGAGCCCCGGTGGACCAAGCAACAGACAAAATTAAATGCACTATGCCGTAATTTTTACGACAGTGAAGGACCTGGCTGCCAGATGCCAGGTTTTTTTCGTACAACCTATGAGACTTAGTAACTGTAACAGTGCAATTCATGATTAGGAAAAATGTGGAATACAAGATGGTTGCCGGCTGTGATATCAGGGATTCGGGCCTGAACGCTTTCGTTTACTAATAGGCACTTAAATTATTAGAACGTTAAATTTTGACAAAAATTGGTTCACAGGAGATAGGATGACTAAAAAAATTTTAACCCACCGACGTACACACGGACAAAAGGTCATGCTGATGCCTTTTTCGATAATTATGTCGACCATCTAAAATGATTTGTCGCATTTCGTTTGGTTACACGTACACGTACAAATTACATTTATCTTAACAATTTTTAACTAAATTTCTAACTTGTACGTGTGCGTGTAGCTACCAGTAGCCGTACGCGTACAAGTTTTAAATCTTAACCTCCCTAATAATAATCATAAAATAATAATAGTAATAATGATAATAATAATAACAATAATATAGTTGTGAACATGAGAGACAGCTCAAAGAACATAACCAGATATTTTAGAATGACCAAGTCCAAATATAAAAAAGCACAGCGTCTGATTAGAGTCTACACGATTTGCACATTACGAATTAGATTCTTTTAGCCAAAAAGAAAAAAAAAACATGATGAAAATGAACTATAACCAACACCCTTAATTGACAAAGAGGCGTATCCATTCTCTTTCTAGGACAGAGCAGTCGACCAAGCTTAATTTTAATGCACTGATGCATGTAACGCGACGTCTGAGTGGATGACGTCAAAAGTTTGCCACAGTATATCCTGCGGTATACTGTCTGAAACCGACGTCATTACGTAACATGGCTTCTAATTGGCTGACGTCTGGTTTTACGTCGCTTAAAGCCTTTGCTATGGGTGCAAAGTAGCACACTTTTAAAGGCGAAAATGTGAAACGTGCTTTAGAATGGAAATACTTGTATTAAAAAATGGTCATTTTGGGAGGTAAATTGTCGGATTTATGATCGCAAATTGGGTTTTTACGGCTCCACTGGCGCGTAGCCGATAAACGAAATCTCTGACTATCAAACCGACGTTTTACCTCCCCAAATGACAAATCTCAATACAAGTATCCCCTCAGTGTGTCACCTTGGTCTCAAGTTTTCTGTTGCACAATCAGCTCAAGTTGCCTGTGGTACAATCAGGTTGTGAGATAAAACAACAACTGGAGTAATTTCTTCTGTCCCATATTCATTTAAGAAATTAATGCCTGTACATATAGCCCATTTCTGTATTATTGTGAAAGCTTGATTATTAAATATTTAGTGAATAATTTTGAATAGGAAGGGTTCAATGTTGAAAATAAGCCAGTAGTTGTTGACATCAATAATATTTTGTCCTATATTTGCAGATTATTTCCAGGGGTTTCGGATTTTTGTAGAGCACGTCCCAGAAGCTGAAATAGACAATTTGATATACAAGCCGAAAAATTCCTCCATGCGCTACAGCCATATGAATAATTCTGCATTAACATCACCAATGAACGTCTCTTGTGTGACACCTCTTTATGGTAACCAAGTACGACTGCAGTTGGCAGAGAGAAGAAGTCAGATCATTTTGTGTGATGTGCAAATATACGGAGGTAACTATGACATCGAGTTTGCACCTGACGATGAGTTTACACGGATACAAATGTGTCATGACACATGTGTCCCGCAACATGTGGCATTGATTAAAACTTTTTAATTACACAAAAAATGGATGCAGGTCCATGATATTGCACTGTATTATCAGACATTAGATGCGTATGCAAAATTGGCATAAAAAACATAACTATACAGAATTTAGTGGGACACTAGCGCGTTTCTGTATCTGACTTAATCAGTATCGCTACACCCTAAAAGTTTGAGAGAAAAAAATAGGTGATGGGCAGGTCTTGGCAGGCAGTGAACATCCCTCTCCGAGCCAAACTAACTGACGCATTCCTCGAAACACATAAGCTGCAGATATCAATGAAGAGATCCTTATGCATTAACAGACAAGTGAAATTAGGGAGGAAATGTTCGATGCAGTGAGAAAATGCAAAAAAGCCTAAACATTCTCTAAGAATCATGCCGCTATGGCAGGACAGCTGTAATTTAAGAATAGCTTAGAAATCTTACCAGAAACATCAAGAGAAATAAAAACGCTACACTTTTTCAATGGAAAATCGACGGCGTACTGTTTGAAGTATAAGATAGAGACAATGGGTCTACCAGTTTTAAAAAAATGCTTACGAATCCATATAGAAGTGTGTTTGAAATTATAAGCAGATATAAAGATGTGCATGCCTGTAAGGATAACGTCAAAATCAGCTTACGTTAACGTATGTTACTTTTTACGTTTTTTGCGTTCCTAAACATAATAATAATTTCTAGTTTTCGTTTTCTTACAAAACGAACATTTCCGGAATGACTGATTATATCAAAAGAAATCGTTAGGCTGGTGCATTATTAAGACTGGACCCAAAACGTCTAGTCTTTTGAAAAGTAAATCATCCGATGCATTCCGTTTCAAAGGAATCTTTGCTTTGATAAGTGTGCATTAACAGCCATAATCCATTTATAAAACTGACGCAACATGTGACGTCAAAAGCCTTACGGCGAAGATGCTGAGAAAAGACAAACTGAATTAAAGTCATTTGATAAGAATAGAATCATATATAAAAATTAACACCCTGATTTTACTTTTGAGCTTAATATCTTAAATTTTCGGTTTAGTTTTTCTTATTTTCCTGCGTGTATATATCAAATTGAATATGGTTACTTAAATCAGTATTTTTAAGTAGTACAATATAACCCTAATGCTAAAGAGCCAGAATCAACACTGAAACACCGACTAACTCGGTTTATGATATCCTCGGGAATAAATTGCCTACCATCAGAGATCTCGGCCAAATGGCCATCTCTTATCCCTCTAAGCTACGGGGCTCCCATTATTTACCTTAGATTGCCTAATGTTATCATTAATATATTATTATGATTAACTGATTAACGGTTTCTTTTGTCAGACCCAGTTTTACAGTCATGTGTTCTATTCGAGATTAATATGTTCGGCTTGTATAATTTTGTTTCAGTGTGTCCCGAACGCAGATGGGGAGAAGGTTGTGCTAACACCTGCGGACATTGTTCTCACGGCAATTGTAATGCACTGACTGGCAGTTGCTCAGGTGGATGTCTTCCTGGTTATAAGGCCACAGCTCTTTGCATAAATGGTAAGCATGCACGAGTGGGAATTCCTAATAAAACAATTTAAAGCGAAGTTTACATGCAAATCGCTCTTTTCGAGTGAAATAAATACCTGATTGACAATAACAATATCTATACTTTCTGTGATACTCAATGATTTGGAACGAATTTGGGGCAAATATTTGTATAAAATGCAGAAAATGCATCATAGCAGTTTGGAAATTTAGCTTTGCAATTTTTATTTTGTGTTTCATAATTTCAAATGTCAGGATGCGCGACCTGGCAATGGTAAAAATCGATTCATAGAAGAACATATCAAATAGTAATTTACGACGCAAAATAAACTAAAATACAAGGGTTGATCCAGAAGTAGTGTCACTGTGTCCATTGCGCGCTTATTCATCGTAGCATTATTACAAAAATTATATCAATCTGCACTGTAATTCAGTTCTGATTTACAGAATAAATATATAGTTGGAATCTCTTTCCGTTCCATTTGTATAGACGTTCAAAGGATGCCACCAACGCCATCGCGCCGCACGTTAGAATAACGTTAAAGGCAATCACAAATCAAAATGAAACTAACGCGCCAAAATCAGATGAAAATTTGATGCGATCACGAAATATATTTCTGTCGCGCATTGTTGAAATTTTAATATCGTCACTTCAGTTTGAAGTTTTCTAGCTAGGGCTAATGCTTGTTGCTGCTGAGAATAAAAATGTTGATTTCTGACAAAAGCGTTAGCGGATATATATGCATTTTTCCCTCAAACTTGGAATATCACCATTTGAGACTCTAGAGCTATTAAGTTAGACATGTGGTGATATAACAGTTATTATGAGGCTTTTTGAAGGTGCAATCAGCGCGATACAGGTGCAGATGAGTCGTTATAGTATCATCCGAAAACCAGAAGACCTTTACTAGCAATGTCAGACAATAGCGTCAATCTTGTTGAGGCCCCATATATGAAAATCAATGTTCTGCAATTTGAATATTGTGTAAATTCTGAAAATTGAGTTGCGTAGCTGTTCAAGTAATATCAAAAGATGAGATAGACATGGGTGAACACACATTAGTGCTAAAGGCCCTGTCACACTACAACGTTTCAGACAACGTATGCCAACGTATGAAAAATTTATCCAATACGCTGGCATACGCTGGAGATAAATTAAAACATCAAACAGCAGCAGGTTTTGGAACGCACAAATAGCGTACTGAAACGTATAAATAACTTATTCACAACTTATCCGTAGCGTATACATAACTTATACAAGCGTATAACAGCGTGTTCCCAGCGTATCTGTAGCGTTCTCGTCTTATGCCGAACGCATGCACAACGTTAGTCTAACTTACGCCGACCTTATGTAAAGCGTGTTGGAGCGTGCTTCGACGATCAGATGTAAAGCGACGGCTCTCTACAACTCTTTTTATTGTACTGAACGTTGATCGATGAACATGCCTAAAGAACGAAAATTAGAGAACTTTGTAAATAGTAGCTGACCACCTGCATGCCTACCGTCGTCCCAATCATCACCCGACTGCCGTGCCTACGATGGTAGCCAACCTCCCTCTAGCGCAGACTCCAATGCCTCTTTAGTGGTATCCGTAGCCGCATCTGCAGCAGCTGTGGTGGCATCTGAAGTATTAACCCCCTCTCAAGCCCCAAAACGACAAGCAGAAGCGGTCCAAGAAGATTCCTTATTTAAAAGTGATTAATTGCTAATCTGTATCCAATATATATAGCTGAAGCCCAGGTCGCTGGCGGATATGTTACCTAAATACGCGCAGTGCGTTCGTGATACGTTGAATACGTTCTAAGGTCGTCAGGCATAGGTTGGATACGTTCTGGATACGCTCGGTATAAGTTACAGGTAAGTTACCTATATGTTAGAAATAAGTTACGCGTACGCTCCACAATGGACCTGCTGGCTGCCGACGTATGTCAACGTATGATTAACTTATAAGTTACGTGCATGAACGTACGCATAACTTACCTGTTGCGTACACCAAACTTATGACTAACTTATAAACAATACGTCGGCGTACGTTGAAAATTTTATGCATGCACAAAATTTTGGGCCCTCATTCGACGTACAACAACTTATACCAACGTATTTGAGCGTACTCGTAACTTGTTCATAACGTACCCCTAACTTATTCAACGTACACCAGCGTGTTTACTAAATTTCTCATACGTCGGCATACGCTGATGCTATACGTCACTGTGTGACAGCCACATAAGGTGGAACAACGAATTGGCTACTTTGGACAGTACTTGATATCGAGACTTCGTCTGGAGCGTCAACAACGTCACTGACGTGCGGCGCGTTTCGTTATCATGCCTTCTGTCTATCTCGATATCTCACTTACTATGCAGTGTATTTTTATGACATTTTCATACCATAATGCAAATAGATTAAGGTACTTGGACATGTAATTTTGTAGCTCGCCCTTGATTCTACACGATTTTATAGCTGCAGTGACATTACTTCTGGATCAACCCTCGTATAACCATAATTATTGAACACGAATTTAGGTCCGAAGGTAGTTCAATAAAATTACAGAATTGTACTGTCAATTTATTTCTCAAACTTTTTCACAAATTGTCAGAGGTTGAGCAAATAGAAAAGAATAAGCTTGGGTCCATTTGTTTAACAAAATCATGCAGAAAACACAGAGGAGTCTTCTCTTTTCTAAAGATTGAAATAGTTCAGTAAGATACATGTAGGGCCACAGCAGTACTGTTTCTTGTGTAATTCAGTTAAACCTGCCCACACTCTATATTAATTGAATGCATCCATGTACATGCACCTGATACATTGTTGTACATATGAGAACAAGCTACTTTTTACGCCTGTTCAACCTGATAGGATTGTGCTGACAGATGTGGTAAATCTTCAGTTGGACAATTGGAACTTGTAACGTGTGGACCCCCGCCGCCCTCTCTCCCCCCCTCCCCCCCCCCACCCCACACACATATCCCAACAGTCTCCCAGTAATGCATTACTGGCCTTCGTTCCGGGATGATTTGCGGTTACTATTGACCTTGTGTTTCACCATTCTATCATTTTTCGACCTTTTTGTATATTATTTACTTTGGCCTCACGGCCATCTGCTGGGAGGGAGCTGACCTTTTGGCGTTTTGCTTGTCTTGTTTTGCTTTATTCAGTGTCGTCTTTATTGTTTCCTTTAACATTTGGTGTTGAGGGGCCGTATTAATAAAGCCACTTAAGTCGTTGCTATGCGGTTGCTAAGGCTAAATATCTATAAAGGAGATTCCCTACAACTATGAAATTTGGTCTGGAGGAACAGTCTTTGTAAGACTGTTCCTCCAGAGTAAATTTCATAGTTTTAGGGAATCTCCTTCAAAGAAATTTGGCCTTAGCAACAGCATAGCAACCACTTAAGTCGTTTTATGAATACGGCTCTAGAGCAGGATGTGGAAGTCGGATTCCCAGCAGGCTAACAACGTTGAATCGAAAATGAATCAATTAAAAAATATATAATTAATATCGCAGTAATGAATGTTTAAAAAAAAGAAACAAATCTATAAATGATTTCTGCAGATTGATTCAATGACGTCGAATCAACGTCGATTCAATTTTGATTCAACGTTGTGTGCCAAATCGGTTGTATCAGTTACAGTATCTGAGCATTGCATTCTCATCTTCTTTGCGAGAAATCAATTTCAAACTTTGCTGTACCTTTTGGACTCAGTTTCTTTAGATGTTTATGCGTACGTGTTTTAAAGATAAAATGTTATCACTTCTGTTTTTCAAATGAAGAATGCTATTCCGGAACCTGGGGACAGGATTGTGCTGGAAGATGTGGTAAATGTTCAACTGGCTCTTGTGACATTGTTGATGGTAGATGTTCCGGTGGATGCAAACGAGGGTATACAGAGGCCAGCCATTGCAATGATGGTACTGTTCGTTTTTCACATCAGTAATTTTCTTTTCTGTTTTAAAGTGGATGAAGCGGCTTACAATAGGCAGCAACATGAAATTGTGGCTTTTATGTTTTTTTTTCATTGTAATATGGCAGTTGTTACAGTTTAAAAAAGCAGAAGTCTAGAAAAGTTTAAGTGCTTATTCATGGTGGTTTCTTAAAAACAGTAACTGCCTCCAGCATAAGTTGCAGAAAGTCCGAAAAAACACTTTCCTTCAAATGATACTGATATACCTGTTATGAGATTCGAATTCCGACTTTTTTGCAATGTTAATTCTATATTTATTTACAAATTCAGAATGTCCAGTTGGCAGCTGGGGTACAAATTGTGCTTGGTCATGCGGGAAATGTTTGAATGGCACCTGTGATGCTGTTGACGGTAGATGTTCTGGTGGGTGCAATCCAGGGTATACAAAGACAAGCCGTTGTAAAAACGGTAAATTTTTTGTTTGATATCCGTTTTAATGTCGGTCAAACCGTGTATTGAAACAAAAATGTATGAGTGCATACGTTGGCTATAATCTTTATTCGAAGGAACGTGATTTTTACCCGTTTTTTTCCCTGAATTTATACACCAAGTTGCCATACAATTTAGGCTCCGAAAGGCCTTGCAGAGTAGTGTTTTCAATCCGACACTATATTTAGACACTAAGTCAAAATGTTGTCTATTAGATTTTAAAACGCTTTACGAAGTTTATAATATCTAAAACCGTGTTTGGGAAGTTTTGCTGTCAAAACTATTACGAATATTAGAGTCATCAACATGACCGGACACTCGAGCAAAACGGATAAGTTGAAAAAACATAAACACCATAGGATGCAGAATAAGGAACATCACCATCTAAAAATGGAAAGTTGACAATATCAAAATTATCTCGTTTATCGTAAATTTTAGTTGTAACAAAACCATCCGATATAGCTAAATTTTATCCAAAAATGAGACGCTAGCCTTATTCAACTGAAGTTCAGAAGGGTAAATTTGATTGACCATGTTACCAAAAAAGGAACTGTCAGTATTCAATAGTCCTTTTGTATATTACAGACAAAACACAAGTGTTGCTTCTTGAATGTTGTTCACATTGAATAACGGTCTGCTATTGAATACACGACGTCCGGTAGATCATTTATATATAATAATAAATGCTGTTGGCCCAAGAACCGCTCCTTGCGGTATTCTACTATTTGCATTTGGTGTATGATAAACTACTGATACAATTGAAAACATGTGCTCAAAAGATCGATCAAGTCTGTCAAAGGACACCAAGAGGCACTATAACAAACAATGCAATTCACAGACAATACGTATTAAAGTGTCTTTGACAGTTGTAAATTAGCCTTGAATATCATCTAACTTCAAGTTAAAGTTAAAGATAGGTTCCTGGACTTGCGATTACAATTATGTTCACAGAATAATTTCGTTTTTTTTCTGGGTAGTATTGAATAATCTTATTTTTTTTGAATCTGTTGCTACTGAGAAAACAGTCAATTGTTGTAGAAAATAGTTGTTTTCTCTTTGGTTTATTTTCTTTCATTGGAATTCCAGTTCTCAAAATAATTATGTTATATGTCTATAAGTGCGCACTTTTTGATGCCATTCTCCAAAGGTAAATATTTCTCTTGTCGTGAGCTCTCCTAGAGATCCAGGCATGGCGGATGGGTTAAAAGTAAAAAGTATGCAAAGACTAGGAACTGAAACAATCAAAATCCAAATCCAGCCCTCAAACCATAGTTGGAAACAACTAAGATTACAAATAATCAAGATACAGAGAACATATGGCCAACCGAGTGAGCAGCTTGTTCCCAAAAGGTGGCCACTCAGCAACCCAAACCGAACCAAAAATAATAATAACATACATAAGGTAAAACATCACAGAAACTCTAACACCAAAAACAGGCAACAAAGAACCACAACAGAACTACCGCCTTGGAACGGTCAGTAATGAAATACTGGGGGGCTTAAATCGATTTTACAGGCCCAACCTCACCCTCAGTTTCTGAAGTGGTACAAAACATTTAGTTGGTTGTTCGGTTCGCATGATAACCCTCTAACTCGTCAATGAATCATCACGGTAAACACATAAATCAAATTTCAACACCATGAAGAAGCAAAGACGAGGACTCAACAGATACAACGGGCCGTCTGACAGGTGGAGATCCCTGTCCTGCCAAACAACCCCACTGGAAATCTGAAGCAAAAGAAGGTCACCAGTTGAGCCCCGGTGGACCAAGCAACAGACAAAAAGGCTCCGGTCCCAACCAACTAAAATATATAGCTTTAGGTCGGGGCCATCATAGAGTCTGACGACCGATCCCCCGGTGTGCAATTAAAGAGTGCAGCAAAGCTATCAACCGTGATTGGGTTAATCACTAAGCATGCAGACTGTCGCATAACATTTAAATTATAGCCAATACGTTTGTGACGTATTATTATTTTTCGGAATTGATCAGAAAAATCAGTCCTACCCTTAATCTTTTTGAATTTGTATACTAAGTCACCATAAAATTCTGGTTCCGATAGGCCTTGGTGTAAAAGAAATTTTAATCCGACATCAAATTTTGAAACCAATTCATGGTGTCTGCGATAGAATTTAGAAAAAGCCTTTCCCGAAATGCAATGCAGCATGACGTCAGCTGCATTATCTATTTTTGGCACGAACTAAAATTAACGCTAACTGGTGTGCGAAGTAGAGTTAGGAAATCCCTTGCAAAACCACTTTTCTAATTTTTTTTTTATTTAGACTTTTTATTGAAACTTATTCATTCCCTTTTTATTGGTGCTTTCAAACTATTTGGATAAAAAATCATCAAAATTATGATGCATTCCAAAGTACAGGAACCTACCTTTAATTTCTCTTAATAGATGGAATAAAAGTTAAAGCGTTGCGTGTACCACAACCTTAGATGCCAACTCAATACAAGAATATAAAATCTGTAAGATGGTGAAATAACAAGGCATCGCAAACGATACAATCCCCTCCCACTGGTTAATTTATCATACTGATTTCATTGCTAGATGGATACTCATTTGCTAATGTATCTGTCCAATTTAACATTTTAAAAATAAGCAACTGTGACTATGATTTTCACTACAGACCACAGAAATGCAAACTTGTCCAAGGTATTGTCATACTTAACATTTGTGTGAAGTTATATCAAAATTGGTCTGCAGATGAGGGGGGCTAGAAAATTGGTCTGCAGATGAGGGGGGCTAGAGCAATGACAATTATTAAAAAAATGCAACTGAGACCTTGACCATGGCCTTAGAACGCTGAAATGCAAACTTACCCAGGAAATTGTCAAATTTTACATTTGTGTGAAGTTAAATAAAAACTGGTTTATAAATACGGTGCTGGAGTGATGACTTTTTTTTACTTCAAAATATGGCCACTGTGACCTTGACCTTTGATTTATAATCATATGCTGAAATGTAAACTTGACCAAGATACCGCCATACCCATCATTTGGCCAAATTTAAATCAAAGTCGGTGCATAAATGAAGACACTGGAGTGGTGACATAGTTTTTTTCAAATAAAAGTCACCGTGACCTTGACCTTGGCAATAGAGCACTGAAACGCAAACATACTTGAGATATTGACATACTAAAGAGTTGTATGAAGTAATATCAAAATTGGTTTAAACATGAGGTCGCTTGAGCACTGACAACAATTTTCTTAAAATAGCCACTACGACCTTTACCTTGGCCCTAGAACATTAAAACGCAAACTAGTCCAAGATACTCTCATATTTGTGTGAAGTATAATCAAAATCTGTTTATATATATGAAGGCGCTGCAGCAATGACAAGTTTTTTTCTAAAAATAGCCACTGTTCTCTTTACCTTAATTGAAAGAGTAACTACACTTCAGGAACTGACTGAATCAGATCCCAAACCCTATCCCCAACATCAAAGGGAAACATTGACAAAGACATCCCAACAAACAATAAATTACAAGTGATAAGCCAAGTCAACTCTTTCCCAAATAGGTGCCAACTCAGCTATCTTTATTGAACTAGATAATTTAGACCAACAGAAGGGTTACAACAGACTAAGCAAATTATACGAAAATCATTTAACAACTATTTTTACCTATTTTCTATTTTTATTATAGAAGGGTTAAAATGAGAACACAATAAATTAAACAGCACCGAACATAAAACAAATGCAGACTAAATAGTTTATACCAACAGAAGGGTTACAACAGACTAAACAAATTATACGAAAAACATTTAAAACTATTTTTACCTATATAGAAGGGTTATACAGACAAATTATAGGGATTCCGATGGGTACTAACTGCGCTCCTCATGTAGCAGATTTGTTTTTATTTTGCTATGAAAGAGACTTTATGATGTCTCTTTCTGATGATACTCAAGCTCATGTCATTGAGCATTCAACTCAACGTCTAGATACTTGGACGACCTTTTAAATATTGACAATCCTTATTTTGAAGGAATGGTTAGTCAAATTTATCCTGCTGAATTGCAGTTAAACAAAGCTAATACTTCTGATACCGAGGCCCCATTTTTGGATTTTAAATTTATCAGTTTTAGATGGATTTGTTTCATCTAAAATTTATAACAAACGCAATGATTTTGATTTCGAAGTTGTTAATTTTCCGTATTTGGATGGTGATGTTCCCCGCACCACTTCTTATGGTGTTTACATTTCTCAGCTTATTCGCTTCGCTAGGGTGTCTAGTCATTTGGCTGATTTCAATGCTCGTAATAATGTTTGACTGCCAAGCTCTTTTACAGCAGGGGTATCGGTATCATAAACTTCGGAAAGCTTTTTCTAAATTTTATCGTAGACACTTTGATTTGGTTTCTAAATATAATACAGGGTTAAGGTCACTTCTGCAACAAGGCCTATCGGAACCTGAATTTTATGGTGACTTAGTATATAAATTACGCAAAATCTTAGGGAAACCAGAATTTTCTGATCAATTTAAGAAAATTATCATACGATTTAAACGCATTGGCTATAACATAGATGTAATGCGACAGTCTGCATGCTTAGTGGTTAACCCAATCACGGTTGACAACTTTGCTGTCCTCTTTAATTGCACGCCGGTGGGTCGGGGTTCAGACTCTATGATAGCCCCTACATAAAGCTATATATTAGTTGGTTGGGGCCGGATGTTTGTCTGTTTCTTGGCCCACCGGGGTTCAACTGGTGGTCTTCTTTTGCTGAAGTGCTCCAGTGGTGATGCTGACGCCCCAGGGATCTCCAGGTGTCTGAACACGTTTCGGCTGTCGAGTCCTCATCCTTGCTTCATCACGGTCTTTTCTAGATTTTAATTGTTGACCGTGATGACTCTCTGATGAGTTAGGGGACCTCCATACGAACCGAACTACCAACTAATTGTGGGCACCGCGGCGGAGAGTGAGGGTGAAGGTTTGGGCCCAGTTAACCGGTTTAAACCCCTCAGTAGTTATTACTGACCGTCCCAAGGCGGTACTTTCGTTGCGGTTGCATTTGTTTTATGTTCGGTGCTGTTTTATTTATTGTGTTCTCATTTTAGCCCTTGTAAATAGGTGAAAATAATTGTTAAATGTTTTTCGTATAATTTGCTTAGTCTGTTGTAACCCTTCTGTTGGTCTAAATTATTTAGTTCCATAAAGATAGCTGAGTTGCCACCTATTTGGGAAAGAGCTGCTGACTCGGCTTATCACTTGTAATTTATTGTTTATTGGGATGTCTTTGTCAATGTTTCCCTTTGATGTTGGGGATAGGGTTTGGGATCTGATTCAGTCAGTTCCTGAAGTGTAGTTATTCTTTAATTTTAAAATGAAAACACAATAAACTAAACAGCACCGAACATAAAACAAATGCAACCAAACGAAAGTACCGCCTTGGGACGGTCAGTAATAACTACTGTAACGCAAAATTATCCAAGATATCGTCATACTCAACATTTTTAAGAAGTTATATTAAAACCAGTCCATAAATGAAGGCACTAGAGCAATGACAAAGTTTTTCTTACAATAACCACTGTGACCTTGGCCTTAGAATGCTAAAACAAAAGTTGTCCAAGATATTGTCATACTAAACATTTGCATTAAGTTGAATCAAAAAAGTCCCATATATGAATGCACTGGAGCGATGACATAGTTTTGTTTTGTAACTAAAATAAAAAATAAGTAAAATAAGCATGTTGATGCTGTAATTGGGGTAGCTGAATGACCATCTGTTTTGGAAAGAGCTGCTCATTCGATTTACTGCGCGTGTCTTTCGTAAACTTGCGTCACTTGCTGTGTGTATGTGCTTCTTTCCCTATTGGTTTTTAGAGCGTAATATGGGATTTGATTGCATTAATTCCTTATCATTGCCCATCTGTTTACTTTACTTTATAAAAATAGCCACTGTGACCTTGACCTTGGCCATATAATGCTGATACGCTGACATGTTCAAGACATTGTCATACTTAACAGTCGCATGAAGATATGATAAATATTGGTCTATAAATGTGGTTGCTAGAACACTGACAACAATTTTCTAAAAATAGCCACAATTCAACTTGGCATTGGTCTAAGAACACTGATCTGTCCATTGAACACTGAAACGCAAAATTGTCCAAGATATTGTCTTACTAAATAGTTGTCTGAAGTTAAAAATAAAATCGTTCCTTAAATGACGGCACAAGAGCGATGACAAAGTTTTCCTAAAAATAGCCTCTGATTCCTTAACCTTAGACCTTGACCTGAATTGCAAATGTATCCAAAATATTGTCAAACTTTACATTTGTTTGAGTAACATTAAAATTGGTCCATAAATGAAGGCGCTAGAGCGATGGCAAAGTTTTTCTGACATTATCCACTTTGACCTTGACCTTAACCGTAGAATTCTGAAATGCAAACTTACCTAAGATATTGTTATTTTTAACATTCATGCGAAGTTTTATTGAAATCGATCCATAGATGAAGGCGCTAGAGCGATGACAAATATTTTTTTTTCTGAAATAGCCACTCAATCCTTGACCTTAAACTCATCATGCTGGAACGCGAACTCATTCGAGGTAATGTCATACCCGATACTTGTGTGAAGTTATATGAAAATCGTTTGATAAATGAGGTCGCTAGAGAGATGACAAAAAGTGAACATACATACGTACGTACGTACGAACGTACAAACGTACGGGACAGACCCTATATCCCCTCCATAACTTGTTCAAAGGGATAATGATTTATGGTACTGTGGCTATGATTCTCATGGTGACATTAGAGGTGCTCCGGTATCGCTGATATCCCACGGGTAAAACGTACACTCATTATTATACTTTAAGATATCTTATCAAACTTTTGAGAGCTTCATCACATAAATATTCATCCGTGCATCTTTTGTTAGTTATAAGCCTATGATACGATTTTTGGAACACCTCTTTTATAACAAAGAAGAACAATCAGAAAATTGAAACAAAAAAACTTTGATCAAGAACTGATACAATCAGATCAATATCATGCCTTATAAACCAAAATCTGAAAAAAGTACATGCATAAACTGACAGCAGTTTGCAAGCACGCATGATATACCGAACGAACAGCTCTTACCCAGACAGGTGGTCATTCGGCAAGCTTAACTTAAAAATGCCACTCACGTGATAGGTAAACAAAAGTACTTAGCAAATAACAGTGATGAACTTTAATGAAGTACCGTTTTGAAACGGTCAGTAACTAGAAATGTGTTTCGACAAAAACAGATGTCCCCAACCTGCGTTTTCCCTGCAGTGTCATTTTTCCTAAATGCTGCCAAGTTAAGACCAGTCCTCCTGTGACCTTGAAATAGGTTCAAGGTCACCAAGATTTAATCACTACTTTTCCATCTCCCAGTGATGCATTGGTGACAATTTGGTTCAAATCCATCCATCCGTTTAGGAGATATGGTGCAGACAAGCCATTTTTCATCATTTTTTGACCTCCTGTGACCTTGAAAATAGAGTCAAGGTCACCAAAATAAAACCCATTATTTTTTTTCATTTCTCAATTATATATCTGTTTAAGTTTGGATTAAATCCATCCATCCATTCAGGAGATATGGTGCAGATAAGGCATTTTTCAACACTCTTTGACCTCATGTGACCTTGAAAATGGGGTCAAGGTCTCCAAAATCTAATTAATTCTTTACCATTTCCAAGTAATATATCTATGTCAGTTTGGTAATAATCCATCAATTCCTACAGGAGATATGGTGCAGGCAAGCCATTTTTCATCATTGTTTGACCTCCTGTAACCTTAAAAATTAGGTCAAGGACACCAAAATCTAATCAGTTGTTTTTCCTCTCATCCAGTGATAAATCTGTGCAAGTTTGGTCAAAATCCATGCATCCCTTAAGGAGATAGAGTGTAGACAAGAAGCAACGCCGACGCCGATGCAGACGCCGATGCCGACGAGATCCACACCCAAAACAATATGTCCCCCCATGGTGGGGGACATAATAATATACTGGGACAACAGATGCCCTTAACGCAAAAACGCTCTGAAGTGTGGTTCAACAAAGCCAAATAGAGCCTCACTTCATTTGTTAAATGTGCACTTCCACAAAATTCCGAATAAGTAAGCCTTCTGGCTTAGAAAACGTTTCTGTGGTTCTGAGTTCGCAGTAATGAGTTTGGTACTTTGTATGCTTCTGCTTTTTAACAACGAATTAAATAGTCCCTGATTAGACTGCACATGTATGCAGACGACCCCCATGGGATGAAACTAAATGCAGCATAAACCACGAGGAAAGCTATGGCGAGGGTAGGAGTTCTGTAAAACCGGTTTTGGCCGCTAGTAATTTTTGATTGATCGTTCCAAGCTGGTACTTCTGTCGTTCTGTTGCGATGTTATTTGTTTGTTGTGTCCGCTTTTATGTGGGCTTCGATAGGTAAACAAAAGTACTTTTATTAGCCGAAACTACGTAGTCTGACCCATGTTTTGTCTTCTGAATGTGTCTTCTGCTCTTTAAGGAACTGTTTCAGAAATTTTTTTCGAAAAATTTGTTCGTTTAATTTGTTTGTTGACTTTTATTATGTAAGTTTTGAGTATATCTCAAAAACATAAAATAGATACATTTGTAAATATAGATGGGTTGTGTTCCTAATACATTTGCCTTTGACTAAGGCTAGCTTTGTGTCCACATGCCTAGGACAATATGTTCGTTTTGCTATCTGCTCGTGGTGATATGTTCTATCCCTCTTAGTAATCGCCTGCATTTAAGGAAGTGTGGCTGTTCGTTTTGCCGTTACCTATTTGGTGTCATAGGTGAGATGCAGAATTTGATTATATCGGTTACTGGTCACTTTCCTTTTACACTACTGTGAACATGCGCATTTAGCTCGTAACGATGTTCTCGTTTCATTTTTAGCATGTCCGTATGGCTTTTGGGGAGCACACTGCTCGAACGAATGTAAAAACTGCAAGCATAGGTCATGTCACCACATCAGCGGCAGGTGTACTGAAGGGTGCGAAGCGGGCTATAGAAATACACCTTACTGCGACAAAAGTAAGTCGATCTAAATACATAAAGGACATTTGTTATTTTTTCAGGGTACTTTTGTATTTTCTTTTATGACTTTTATGCCTAGCAATGAAATAGTGACATTCCTCAGTGTAATCAAATCAGATATTTTCACTTTTTGATCAGTGTAAATACATTAGTTCACTAAATCTTTCTCCAGCACAAGCATGGAGATAAACAGCTGCTGAATATGATTAATACATATTTTAGTTCCGCAACGAGGCAAGTTTATCTATTGAATGTATGGAATTTCAAATTTTCACTGTTCACCAAAAAGCGACTGTTCTAAATTATAGCCTTAAAATCTTCCCAAAAAGGTTGAAAAGCTTGGTGCTTGTCAAAAATGATTATTATCCGGACGTTTGTTTACGCGTAATGATGGTCCCGCAGACGTCAATAATTATGCTTATGTAAAGTTTTTTGTTCTCACAATGTCGAGACAAATTTCTTTGAAGCAGCCTGTATTAAAAGTTTTTCGGAAGAATTTAAGGCGGCAATTCGTTTTTTTTTTTTTTGTTAAAAAAATACACATTTCATAATTGAAACGGTTAATATATCGATTCTCAGTTTCACTGAGAAATCTCAATACTTGGTAATCAGTACAGAAAAAAGGTATTTTGTAGCACATAAAATAAGATAGACAGTGCATGCCAATATATCCAAGCAACATGAGTCAGGAAGGGCTATGACAATAATGCTCTTTAGATTTGCGTTTTAATCACAGGATTATTAAGATACCGTAAGTTAGCATAAAAACTTACTTATTTACGACATATATGAAAACAAAAATGAACCCGCAGATAATTATTATAACAACATTTCATCTCCATTGTAAGGCTCAACAGATATTTTATATCTGTATGTTTCGAATATTGCTGCATTTTGTTTTCCATTGTTTCGATGACGTATATTTATGTAACAAAGATAATTTAATATTATATAAGGTTTATGGGTACAGCTTCATGTTTTCCCTCCATGTACAAGTGAGAGCGACTTTCGTGAGTTTCAGTTTGGTTCCCTGGCAAACTAAGCCTTTTCTGAAGCGAATCTACTCTTAGAGGAGCATTTTTTTTTCCTTTAAGAGTTGATCCGTTTTTAGACCAGAGGCAACGATAAAATGGAATAGTGGCTTCCCCTAAAGCTATACTCATTGACCTTAAATTCCCATCCGGAGGATGTGTCCCAGGAGCCTGGAGACAGGTTGTGTTGGCATCTGTGTCGCTGTTGACGCTGTTGCTCCGGTGGATGCAAGTAAAAAGTATGCAAAGACCAGGAACTGAAACAATCAAAATCCAAATCCAGCCCTCAAACCATAGTTGGAAACAACTAAGATTACAAATAATCAAGATACAGAGAACATATGGCCAACCGAATGAGCAGCTTGTTCCCAAAAGGTGGCCACTCAGCAACCCAAACCGAACCAAAAATAATAATAACATACATAAGGTAAAACATCACAGAAACTCTGACACCAAAAACTGGCAACAAAGAACCACAACAGAACTACCGCCTTGGAACGGTCAGTAATGAATTTCTGGGGGGCTTAAATCGATTTTACAGGCCCAACCTCACCCTCAGTTTCTGAAGTGGTACAAAACATTTAGTTGGTTGTTCGGTTCGCATGATAACCCTCTAACTTGTCAATGAATCATCACGGTAAACACATAAATCAAATTTCAACACCATGAAGAAGCAAAGACTAGGACTCAACAGATACAACGGGCCGTCTGACAGGTGGAGATCCCTGTCCTGCCAAACAACCCCACTAGAAATCTGAAGCAAAAGAAGGTCACCAGTTGAGCCTCGGTGGACCAAGCAACAGACAAAAAGGCTCCGGTCCCAACCAACTAAAATATATAGCTTTAGGTCGGGGCCATCATAGAGTCTGACGACCGATCCCCCGGTGTGCAATTAAAGAGTGCAGCAAAGCTATCAACCGTGATTGGGTTAATCACTAAGCATGCAGACTGTCGCATAACATTTAAATTATAGCCAATACGTTTGTGACGTATTATTATTTTTCGGAATTGATCAGAAAAACCAGTCCTACCCTTAATCTTTTTGAATTTGTATACTAAGTCACCATAAAATTCTGGTTCCGATAGGCCTTGGTGTAAAAGAAATTTTAAAAACCTGGATGTACAGAGGCCAGTCAAAGCAAAACCGGTTCAGCTCATCTTAAAAAAAATACTATTTCCCTATCTGGGGGAGACCTATTTTTTTTTTCACATACTAGTTTTCTGTCTGTCTGTGTGTCCATCCCTTCGTCCACCCTTCTATTTGTCCATACGTGTGTCCAGAGGTACCCCTGTCCGTCTGTCTGTCCGTTCTAATCGTGTCCGCTCCAAAGCTCTCAAATGTTTAAAGATGTGTTCACGAACTTTGGTACGAAATAAAGGTGAAGAAAACAGGAGCCGTACATATTTACAATAATGATGGCAATTTTAGATGGAATAATGTCTAGACACTAAAACCCGTAACTCCAAAAGCATACATTTTTGACAGAAGTATGCCCCTTTGCAAGTTTAGAATGGAAATCATGTATGTTCCATAACTTTGAAAACGTTAAAGATATTTTCAAGAAACTTGGTACAAAATATAATGCACCATCGGAAAACGTGGCAACATCGGAACATGACCCGGCACCCTACCTACAATTTTTGACGGAATTATTCTTTTTTTTTCTTTTGCAATGCATTTACGCTCTTTAGGTTCCTCCCAGGGATACTGAACAACTCAGGTTTTGCCCTCGGTTTGCAACATCTCCTTTGCGACCTGACAAACTTTAAATGTTTGAAAACTGCCATGTAGGATCCTTATAATCTGCTGAGAACAAAAACTGCAACGCCATCCCCAGTTGTTACAGAATTAAGCCCTTTGTTATTTTTTTAAAAAAATAGTATTGTGTCCGCTCTATTACACAGACTATTGCAAATATTTTCACGAAACATCGGCGCAAATGTAAAGCATCTAGTTATTGTGTTTTCATGGAATGGATAAAGTAGTTTACTGCATAGTGCAAAATGCTGCTCTGTTGTCGTTTTGTCTTTATAATGCTTTTAATCTGACTTGAGCTTTGAGGGTAGTGGTATTCTCAGGACTGCGGAAACTGTCTCAGTATTTTTACGCGGCCATATCAATGATTCTTGTCATGCATAAACGCTGCTGCTGCAAGCCAAAAGTAACTTTACAGTGTATATGTGTATGGATTGATTGTTAGCAATAACATTTTTTGAAATCATGGGAATCTTTATAAGCAATTCTTGTCACGAACTCTCTGAGGAGGTCGAAACAAATCTTCGATAAAAAAATAAATGTTATTGGTGATAAAGCTTATAGAACTGACTAAAATTTAGTATCGTTTTAATTCAAAGGGAGGGAGACAATTCCAGAGTGAAACACCTTTCAGTTACTGTCAGATGATACTCAGAGAAAGAAACTAAATGTTTGGCAGGCGATTCTGTTGACAATCTACGGTCTTTAAAGTTTTATGGCCAGAACCCAAGTCTACTAAAGAATTTGTGAGAAAATGCAAATCGTTCGTTTGTAATGCAAACGCAGATATCTCGATAGTGGAATGACTTTCATAAATCGTCTTGCCTGAAATTTGTTTGGACAAGTCTTTGAAGCTAAGTGAAATGTTATATTTTGATAAATCGACACAGGAATATATATAAAAATATTCAAAAATATAATATGTGAAGTCACTTTTGATTTTAAGTATATAATAATACAGGCTGTTGCGACGTAAGTAGTATAACGTTTTGTGAAATGTTTAACACTCTGTTTCATTTTAAATGAAGAATGTTTACCTGGAACCTGGGGACAGGGTTGTGCTGGTAAATGTGGCAATTGTTCAACTGGCACCTGTGATGTTGTTGACGGTAGATGTTCCGGTAGATGTAAACCGGGGTATATAATGACCAGCCATTGCAAAATCGGTACGGCTTTTAATTTTTTTCAGAATGTCTCCCTGAGACACACGGTTTTCCCATAGTTGTCTGTGTACTTTACAAAAGCCTCCTGCCAGTAAAAGAATTGGAAATACACAGCTGCGATGGGCTGAGAGTGGGGTGGCATGCAGTTCGTGGGGAGACATCTGAATTTGATTTTAAGCATAAACATCTAGATATGTTTGTGTCATGCTGATAAAGCAGTAAACTAGAATCTACACAGAGCAAATAGCCAGTATTTTTTTGTCTTTATTTTGTTTTAGTATATCCTTATGGGGTTTGGGTGTAGGTGTTTCCGGGATAACTGAAACTAATCTGTATCATCACATGGAACAAACGATCAACAACGTTAAGGATAACTTTATTTGATTGTAGTCTACGCGTTTCGGTCACCAAGTGCCCTTCATCAGGACAAAGAAATATACGTAAAAATATCTGTATCATATGTGACCATATCAATGGTAGTCTTCATAAATGAGCCGCGACACGACAAAACCAACAATGTGGTTGTGCGCTCAGCGCAGACTCAGATCAGCCTGGGCATCTGCTCAGTTTGATCAGAGTCTTCGTTAAGTGCTCAAATGGTAGGTTAGGGTCTAAGCTTCCTTCGTGCGGACAGCGAAGGCTCTGATCAGATTGGGCGGATGCCCAGGCTGATCTGAGTCCGCGCTGGACGCACAACTACTTGTTTGGTTTTCTCGTGTCGCAGCTCAAATAAATGCTGCAAACTGAATATAACAATGCAATCTGTCGCAACAGAAGTAAGTAACTGATTTCAATACAACTTAAAATTAAATATTCATCACTTTCTTTTAACCGAAGAATGTTTACCTGGAACCTGGGGACAGGATTGTGCTGGCAAATGCGGTAAATGTTTGACTGGCGCTTGTGACATTGTTGACGGCAGGTGTTCCGGTGGATGCAAACGGGGTTATTTAGAGACCAGTAATTGCAAAGACGGTAAAGTTCACATTTTATAAAGTATATTTGTTTTAAATTTTAAAATGGCTCAATCAGTTTACAATAGGCAATTAAATGATTTTGTTTCTCATTTTTGTGTGCGCCTTGTTTTTATTTATTTTTTATTTGTAAAAAAAAGAAGAAAAAGAATACACATTGTTAAGAGTTTGAAAAAAACAGAAGAAAAAGAAGAAAAAAACATTGTCTGGAGGTCCACACGGTAACCAACGCCAATTAAAACTGACATTAGTACGATATTCTCCATTTTTTGCAGTACGAGGGATGTTCAGAAATTTCAGTTCATAGCGTCATATTTTAGAATGCGAACCGAACAACCAACTAAATGTTTTGTACCACTTCAGAAACTGAGGGTGAGGTTGGGCCTGTAAAATCGATTTAAGCCCCCCAGTAATTCATTACTGACCGTTCCAAGGCGGTAGTTCTGTTGTGGTTCTCTGTTGTCTGTTTTTGGTGTCAGAGTTTCTGTGATGTTTTACCTTATGTATGTTCTTATTATTTTTGGTTTGGTTTGGGTTGCTGAGTGGCCACCTTTTGGGAACAAGCTGCTCACTCGGTTGGCCATATGTTCTCTGTATCTTGATTATTTGTAATCTTAGTTGTTTCCAACTATGGTTTGAGGGCTGGATTTGGATTTTGATTGTTTCAGTTCCTGGTCTTTGCATACTTTTTACTTTCTTGTAGCGAAAATTTATAAGGCTATCTGGACAACCTGCTAATGTGGTGTAACTTTTTTCAAAGGAATTAGTTTTGAACGTCTTTGAAAGAGGTATACCCTAAAGTCACTGTAAATATTTTGCTTAAAAGGTCATACTTCATATAGGCATCATTTCTAACTGTACACTGTCTTCAGGCCACTTTGTATTGTAAATATCGCGGGAATTATATCAAATTTAGGTTCCATAGTTTTCCATGAATTTGGATTATCTCCATTTTGTGTAGAAGTATTTTTTCTTTCTTATAATTATTTTGTAACAAAAATAAAAGTCTTAGCATTCAAAATCTTACTCTGGAATAGTCTTTGCAGGGTCCTATTCGAAATTGTCGAAAAAAAATAATGTAAAAAAACGACACTACTACAATCTCCAGGCAAAACTGACGTTGACGTCGATTTCAATAACTTCATGCAAACTGTGCATATCTTTGCAAGGAATGACGGACTATTTACTTTTAATGGTGTTGGAAGGCAAAGAATGGAAAAACAGCTGACAAAAATTATTTTGTATTAACAATAATGTTTGACTTGAATGACACACTAAAAGTAAATTCACATATGAAATAAGCCCAATGGTATGAATGGGGTCTAATAAAATGTGTTGTTACTCAGTAAAGAATGTATCATTGTAGGTAAACTTTCATTTAGAATGAAACTGTAATTTTCTCAATATAACTCTGTTCATTTTGCCATTATTATGCCCCCGCCATTTAAAATGGGGGGGCATATAGTATCACCCCTGTCCGTACGTACGTAGCATACGTAGCGTACGTACGTACGTAGCGTACGTAGCGTACGTACGAAATGGTTTCCGTTCAATATCTTTTGAAAGAATTGGTGTATTGAATTCATATTTCATACACAGCTATACAATCATAAAATACAGGTCAAGTTTGATGTTGGGTAAAATCCGGCTATTATTGTGGGAGTTATGGCCCTTTTTCGACTTCTGTTTCTATCAAAAAATGGTTTCCGTTCAATATCTTTTGAAAGCATTGGTGTATTAAATTCATATTTTATACACAGCTATATAATCATAAAATACAGGTCAAGTTTGATGTTGGGTAAAATCCGGCAATTATTGTGGGAGTTATGGCCCTTTTTCGACTTCTGTTTCTATCAAAAAATGGTTTCCGTTCAATATCTTTTGAAAGCATTGGTGTATTAAATTCATATTTTATACACAGCTATATAATCATAAAATACAGGTCAAGTTTGATGTTGGGTAAAATCCGTCAATTATTGTTGGAGTTATGGCCCTTTTTCGACTTCTGTTTCAATGAAAAAATGGTTTCCGTTCGATATCTTTTGAAAGCATCGGTGTATTGAATTCATATTTTATACACTGGTATATAATCATAAAATACAGGTCAAGTTCGATGTTGGGCAAAATCCGTCGATTATTGTGGGAGTTATGGCCCTTTTTCGACTTTATTTTGTATGAAAAAATGGTAAAATGGTTTCCGTTCGATATCTTTTGAAAGCATTGGTGTATTGAATTCATATTTTATACACAGATATATAATTATTAAATACAGTTCAAGTTTGATGTTGGGCAAAATCCGTCGATTATTGTGGGAGTTATGGCCCTTTTTCGACTTCATTTCATACAATAATGGTGTCCGTTTGTTAGTTTTTGAAAAGTTACTTGTTTCCGGGCTATTTCTTTTGGAAAGTTGCATGGCATCCATTTCTGCGATAAGATACAGAATATCATCACATATCAGTCATGACATCCCCACATCCAAGCCCCCCCCCCCCCATGTTCTTCTCAAGAAGCACAATACATCTGCCCAAGGAAAACAATAAAACATGTACCACAGAAGTGTGCCTTTGTGAACCTAGTTATGCTACAAGTGCATTTACCTTAAACAAGGCGCCATCTTACTTAGGGCACTAGGCGGGGGCATCCGTGTCGTATGGACACATTTCTAGTTCATACTGAAATTACTTTGTAAATAAATTCTCAGAATAAAATATTAGAAAAACCAAATTATTCTTTAGTTTCACTGTGCAGGTGCAGACTTATATCCAGTGATCGAACCTACCACTATACGACTCACGGGAGTGCCATCGGTATACACCCAGGGGTAAAGGTATTACAGTAAGCACTCTAGGAGGCATATGTTATGATGTCTGTCTGTCAGTCTATAGGTTTAACTATGTGGCATACACACTTGAAGGCAAAATCCACTATACGATCAATTTGTTTACTTTCAAACAGTTAGTACTGTGCACACGCACGGACACATGCCTTTGTTGCATTCATTTTATTATCGCCCCTACACATTGGTGCATGATACATGTATAAGTTCTTGTGTCTGTACAGCTGAATTTAAATTGAAACATTGGAAAGGATAAATAGTTATTTAAATTTAGTTAAAGAAATATGGATAGTTAAACTTGAATAAAAGTAGAACAAGTATTGTGTTGTACATCACTTGAAACAAAGTGAGTTTATGTCAAAGTGACACGTGAATGTTGGATTAAAATTCAATAGATTGAATACATGACGCAGTTAAAATTAAATAAAGAAATGGCATTGGCTTATAATATTCAGGGATACATCAGAATGCAAAATGACTACAAAATCAGACTTTCTGAAATAGAATTCAATTTATCAGAATTAAACTGAATATTTTTAGTCAAAAAAACTTAGGGTTTACAATACTCTAAATAAAGAGAACAGAATTAATATTGCAGCTTCAAGCTACATTTTACACTGTAATATAGTTAGTACATTCCTTAAATAGAGAGAAATAAATTAATATTGTAGCAATATGGCAACTAAATACAGTGACATTAGTAGGTAGGTAGGTAGATTTGATGCTTAACGTCCACGGTAAACAACTAAGGTCATGTCGGAACGGTCAGTTAACCTAACCACACTATTCCTGGGCAGGCTTAGACCTCCTAAGCGGTTAACCAGTACTAAGTGCACATACTTTCGCCAGTAACTGACAACTGCCCTTCTTGAATCAGTGGAAGGAGAAACGAAAGTATGTGGCCAGACCGGGATTCGAACCCAGGACCTCTGACTTACGAGTCAGGTGCCCTACCGATTGCGCTACCCGGCCCGGCAGTGACATTAGTTATCAATATACTATGTGCAGAGTAAATAGCCCTGGCTTACATTCATACCATACCCCACCACCTACACAAGGGGTGGAGACTACATATATGAATCCCCATGCAGACCTGTTGGTAACAACAAGTCACATTTTGACTACAATACCCCACCTACGTATATCAGGGGTCAAGACTACATACATGCTACCCCATACAAGTATTTAGGATACAATACAGATTTATACCATGAATACCCTGAGGGGTACTCAAGCATTCATAGCATGCATATACAGAGTCCAGAGACAAATAGCTCACATTATCATAATACTAGTGCAAATAGAATGCACGCAACATTACAGTCAAATCAATATGACTTACAATGCCACATGCATGTTCATGGACATTATGTCAACCCCAGTTATACGTATCAACATATGGGGCATATACATGAACAAAACAACAAATCATTGCATTTGATGCAAAAAGACAATTCCATTTACATGCCAACAGAAACACACCGAATACGTGAACCAGAAATATTCAATGGCAGTTCACTATTAGAATGGCTTGGCTACCTGAAATACTTTGAAACCATTTCTGAAATGAATCAATGGTCAGAATCTCAGATGGCAAAAGTACTTGCAAGTAAACTTAGAGGTGACGCACATAAGATATTCAACACTCTGACATACCATCAGTTCATAAGTTTCAGTACTTTAAAAAAGATCATATCAGAAGCTTTTCACTCAAATGACACACAGCTGAGAGATCAGTGGATCTACAGGTTTCACAGCTGCCAACAACTGCAGTCACAAACATTTAGCAGTTATGCACTTGAGTTGCTGGCACTTGCAAAAGAAGCATTCATACTTAGCCCTATTTCTGAAATAAATAATTTAGTGTTGGACCAGTTCATTATCGGCTTGCTGAATCCTAAAATAAAACACTACTTGAGACATTGTGCACCAAGATCAGTTGAACAGGCAATTTATCTTGCAGATGATTACAATACTATGAGAATGCCTTGGGGAGAAACTGAAATAAATGCAAACCCTAACAAACCAGTAAACCATGACATTGAACAACCCGTACTACACACAGATTCCAGTCTAAATGACTTTAACTTTGAGAAACTGTGCAATTCACTACAAGGAAAGCACAAAACAAATACACAGTCTTTACCTATGTATAACATATATTGCCCTTATTGTAGGAGTAAAGCCTCCATAAATCAACCTCGTGTTAAGAGATTAAGGAACAGTAAAAAGCCTTCAAACATTAAGGACTATGGTAACAAAGGAGTGACTGGTTCACCAGAGAAAGCAATTATAATTGGCATAAAAAGTGACCAAGATGAAATTGATTTAAAGGAAAATAGAAACTCAGTTTGGTATAGCACTGAGCTAGATGACATAGAGTTAAGTCTAAATGAAAATTCAAGGCTGAGCACTGAGTGGGAACAAACCTCAGAGAATGAAGAAGTAAAAGCGAAAATGCTGATTTTGCGGCCGGAAGGTCAGCTCTGGGCTTTGAGAAAAGTACAAAGTATGCAAAGACCAGGAACTGAAACAATCAAAATCCAAATCCAGCCCTCAAACCATAGTTGGAAACAACTAAGATTACAAATAATCAAGATACAGAGAACATATGGCCAACCGAGTGAGCAGCTTGTTCCCAAAAGGTGGCCACTCAGCAACCCAAACCGAACCAAAAATAATAAGAACATACAGAAGGTAAAACATCACAGAAACTCTGACACCAAAAACAGGCAACAGAGAACCACAACAGAACTACCGCCTTGGAACGGTCAGTAATGAATTTCTGGGGGGCTTAAATCGATTTTACAGGCCCAACCTCACCCTCAGTATCTGCAGTGGTACAAAACATTTAGTTGGTTGTTCGGTTCGCATGATAACCCTCTAACTCGTCAATGAATCATCACGGTAAACACATAAATCAAATTTCAACACCATGAAGAAGCAAAGACGAGGACTCAACAGATACAACGGGCCGTCTGACAGCTGGAGATCCCTGTCCTGCCAAACAACCCCACTAGAAATCTGAAGCAAAAGAAGGTCACCAATTGAGCCCCGGTGGACCAAGCAACAGACAAAAAGGCTCCGGTTCCAACCAACTAAAATATATAGCTTTAGGTCGGGGCCATCATAGAGTCTGACGCCCGATCCCCCGGTGTGCAATTAAAGAGTGCAGCAAAGTTATCAACCGTGATTGGGTTAATCACTAAGCATGCAGACTGTCGCATAACATTTAAATTATAGCCAATACGTTTGTGACGTATTATTATTTTTCGGAATCGATCAGAAAAATCAGTCCTACCCTTAATCTTTTTGAATTTGTATACTAAGTCACCATAAAATTCTGGTTCCGATAGGCCTTGGTGTAAAAGAAATTTCTCAGAAAGGCCACATAGTGACACAGATAACCTCATATGTACAGATAACATATCAGATGAAAACTGTAAACAGGAAATTGTCACATTATCTTTTTTTTTCTACATTCTTGTTCAGTATTACAGAGAGCAATGATAAACACAAATTGTACACTTACATTGTCTCAGTGGACAAAAGAACAGATAGCAATGAGAAACTGAGTGCAAAGATGTCAAGTTATAGCACCCTTTTTATTATTGTATGTTGTTTGTTTGGGACACTGAAAAAGATTAGAACATGTGACAAGTCTCTGTGTGATTACAAACCTGACTAGTTTACGAGTTAATGCCAGTATTAATTAGTGCTGGTGTATAAAGTAACAGACTAAATGTTTCTAGAAAAGGAATAAGAACTAAGTAATAACTGTCATCAGTTTAAATTAAAAATAAAAATATATGTTTGCTAGAACATAGTCTGTGATTACAGGCACTAAAAGCAGCACACATATTAGCTGGAGAATGCTAGAATGTTGAGAGCATTAAAGTCTAATAAGCTCATGTTGCAGTGAACTAAAGTTACTTTCAGATTTGCTTTTGCAAATGGTATAGCATGACACCGTACATTACTTTGATGCTAACTATGCTCAACCTACCATTATGCTAAAGAAGTAGAACTTTGCTGACAAAAGATGTTAAATGGTATTTAAAGAAGCAGATGTTAAATGGTATTGATCAGAAGACGAGTTGACTATGGTATCCACTATCTGCCACTGATGTTAACAAATGCCACTGAAGACTACCCAGCCAGATGTGATAGATGATGGGTGAAGACCAAGAAGAAAGAAGAGCTTTGAAATAATTAATTTTGAAATTATGAATTTTACATTATTTTGAAAGTGTTTGTAAATCAACTGGCGATTTCAACTTTATTTTTCCTTAAAAAATATTTTTATTAGAAAAAAAATTGACGAATGTAGTAGGGTGCGTTTTTGACTAAAGCTACTACTTGTTAAAATTTGTTCTTGTTTATGCAAGGGACACAACTATTTGTATAACCATTATGTCCTATACAAATTGCATCAGTAGGTTGAAAACTGAAGTAATTTGATAATAATGAAATGAAAATTAGCTTTATTGATATTTCCTTTTTATTTGAAACTGAATTCATACACGACAGCTAATGATAAACTTTGATTAACTAAGATAAGTAGCTTAAGTTGTCAGATAGATTTTCACACTTTATTTTAAAATTCTGTTGACACATAAGCTACCTAAATACAATGTATTAACAGTCTCCTCGACGTTCGTACATCCAATGACGTACGTTTAGATTCTGATAGTCGCAGGTAACTGCGGTTGTCTCCCTTATAATGGTTGTACGTAGGTATTAAAATGGAATTTCCCCTCTTAGGCTTTTTCTTTATTTTTCAAAATTGACCCTGCTGAAAAGGAGACACTTTTGGTTCATCTCATATTTTCATTATTATCCAGCTGATATTAATTTAATTCTCTTTAAAAAAACTTAGGTAAACTTTCATTTAGAATGAAACTGTAATTTTCTCAATATAACTCTGTTCATTTTGCCATTATTCATACTGAAATTACTTTGTAAATAAATTCTCAGAATATAATATTAGAAAAACCAACTTATTCTTTAGTTTCACTGTGCAGGTGCAGACTTATACCCAGTGATCAAACCTACCACTATACGACTCACGGGAGTGCCATCGGTATACACCCAGGTGTAAACGTATTACCGTAAGCACTCTAGGAGGCAATTTTTATGGTGTCTGTCTGTCAGTCTATAGGTTTAACTATGTGGCATACACATTTAAAGGCAAAATCCACTATACGATCAATTTGTTTACTTTCACACTGTTAGTACTGTGCATACGTACGGACATATGCCGTTGTTGCATTCATTTTATTATCGCCCCTACCACATATGCATAACATTTGTTCCAAACAAAGTTATGCGTCGAGAATCAGACGTTTCTGAAGCCCCCTCGTATGATCAGATACTAAATTTGACCCGCGACACGAGAAAAAAACAAACAAAGTGATTTTGCATCCAGCGAGGACTGGCATTCACCAAGTCTGATCAGAGTCGTCGCTGTTCGTATGGAGGTAGCTTAGACCATTAGCTATCCTTTAAGCACAAACCGAAAACTCAGGTCAGACTGGGTGGATGCTCAGGCTGATCTGATTATTTGTATGGCGCAATGTTACTTTGTTGGTTTTCTCGTGTCGCAACTCTAATAATCTGGTTATCGTATTGCCGCCGTTATGAGAGTGGAAAATTAAACAGTCCCACAAATCTAAATCGTTTTGGAAGGCGGATCTGGATTTTTAGAATTGTTTTTAGAAGGGAAGCGTCCATCTTATGAAGAATTTCGAAATACTGAACAAGCTATTTAAGGTCATTCTACAGATGATAAAACTGTTTTAAAGCCGAATAAAAACGGTAAAAAAAATCGGCTTTTAGCATTTATCTAACGTTGTTTGGTGGTTTTATTTCTTTCGTAACGTGTGTAAACATTATTTTGTGCTTTTCAAATTTAGAATGTCCTCCTGGACGCTGGGGAGATAGGTGTGCTTCTAAATGTGGTGAATGTTATACTGGCACTTGTGATGTTGTTGATGGCAGTTGTCGCACTGGCTGTAAACCAGGGTATAAAGAGACACGGAATTGTGAAATAGGTACATGTTCTTAACAATGTATAATAATCAGACGGAAGAAACGTCACATTTTTGTTATTATACAATTTGCTAAATATTCCCAGCTTGCACATATCCTCCATGCCGCAATAAGTGTTGCTCGGAGAGGGCTGCTCGTTGCTTGCCGAGACCTGCCCATCACCATTTTGCTTCCAAATTTTTGGGGTTTATCGACACTGAAATACAGAAACGCGCGTCTGTCGCACTAAATTCTGGATAGTCATGTTTATATCTAAACGTCAAGGCAACGTTAAGCAATATATTACTAATGTCCATGTGACGTCATGTCATTAAATACACGTTGGTTAGACGTTGTTTCAGGGTTGTTTATCTGCTGGGAATATTTAAAGTAATTCCAAAAGAAGAATTTTAACACTGATCGCCTATAGAGCCGATGGTAAAATCTAGTGAAATATTGCGTGACAAATATCAGGGCGGACTAGCGCGACGCTATTTAGCGCCATACGAAAGACATGGTCATCTTGATTTTTTGATGACGTCATTTGCTTCATTTCCACGACGTTAGACAGTGTAACAAAGCATTGTTGCATCAAAAACTAACAAAATACATGTAAACGCCTCACAGTAAAAGCTGTTGGCGGGATTTCTTCATGCTATGGCGGAATACTGGAAAGATCTAAAGAACACACTTGTGTTTTCGTCGTTTCTTGTGTGTTAGAATCGAAATAGATTCTTGCTAAGAGTGACTTATTGCCCAATATATCACTGGTTGTCGGTCAGTTGTCAGCTTCGCGCTCGTGATATATCCACTTTACGACTTATATATTGGGCAACAAATCACCGTTAACAAGAATCTATTTCTTAAATAAAAACAATACGATGGTTCTTTCTTTGACTAGAATTTGCACTTTTGCTTTCTGTTTTATAGACTACAATTTGAAACTAGGTCTAGAGGTTTAAAAGTTAATTAACTATTTGCTCTCACTTTGTTATACTAGAATGTGACAAAGGATATTATGGCTTTAAGTGTCAGTACAACTGTAGCGGAAACTGTGTGCATGGAGAAGAGTGTAAGAGGCAGTCGGGGAACTGCCCCAACGGTTGTGAACCTGGATTTGTGGGAAGCGATTGTGCTAGAGGTAGGAATTTCCGAAGTTTTTAAATCTTTATATCATAGCTTTTATGCATTTTGTTTATCTAAGTGTCAGCAATATTTTTTCGTTCTGATTCGAAGCTGTGTATGAAAAAAAAGATTAAATACGACGAATGTAATTCTGACAAAAAATAAACCTTAACTCAAGCATTTTGGTACTTAAAGCTCTTCTTTATGATACGGAATGTACATACTTGCTGATGATACAACTCTTCCACAGGAACGAGTAAGCTTCACTAAGAGCACATCCTTCATTTAAAAGTAGATTCTATTTTGAAATGGCTTCACAATCGAAGGAAGAAAACAGAAAGTCAAAACTTTATTCCCGTTTATAAAAATCGCGAGAAACATAAAGATGTCTTATACACTTCTAGGAATTTCTTTTTGTTGTATCAGACTGTGAATCTGGTCATTATGGTATGAATTGTCAATACAACTGTACTGGAAACTGTATAGATGAGGGAGAGTGTGACAAGAAGTCGGGAAACTGTACCAGCGGCTGTAAAGATGGATTTACTGGAGCTCGCTGCACAGAAAGTAGTGCTTTCATCTTTTATCTTTATTTGTTGTTTCTTTTTCTAATGGTCTTTTTAACTGAGGCTATTTCAACTCTAGGCTACGTCTTTTTTATTCGGCAATCATTATTAATGTAATTAGGCCTATATATAGCAACAGATGCGATTTTTCAAGCGTTGAGCAAAGTATGAACGTATAGATCATGTCATTTAGCATCAAAATAATGAAGAACTATTTACTAAGCCGAAATTAGGGTCGCGTAGCGCAGTCAAGTCAGTTAAGCTTCTGACTAAAGTAAAGAGCCAGAGGTCCCTTGTCCGATATTTGGTCCGGGCACTTTCTTTCGTTTCCCTATCCGATGATTTAAGAAGAATAGATGTCAGTTAATGGCGAAAGTGTTAGTGGAGCGGGATATAGTGAAAATACTTCAGTTGATGATACAAGCATGAAATTTACAGGATAGCAGGTACATGGCATGCACTTTAACATAAGATCGTGGGCCACTTGAAATTATGTCATTTTCAAGATGGCCGCCGCAAAAACAAAATGTCCGCCATTTTTATGTACTTTTCAACACATTATTTAAGGTAATAGTCCAGGGGGCCGTTGGCATGGATGTTTATTTTATGCCCTGATTATAGTCACCTAGAGCAGTCACTTAGGAGTTGCAAAATGGTTGTTGCCAGTTTTTCTTTCAACATTTTACCGAAAAAAATGGCCAAAGTGGTGGGTTGGGTAACACTGGTCCATTACAGCACCTAAAAGCAATAAACGCAATGTAGAAAATACTTTGTGTCATAAATATCCCTTTTTAAATGTTCTAATACATAAAAAGCAAACTGAAGTCTGGAAATGATGATCAAAAAGCATGATATATTTGTAACGTATATAACTGTAACTAAAATACAAATGATCAATGAGAAACAGACCAACCGGTGGACTGAAATTTTTACATGTGGTCCTAAATGAGCATAATCTATTGCTCTTATTTGACTCATGCTAATTTCAACTTTGACAGAATTCCTTGATATATTTTGAATCAGTTAGGTTGCAGTTAGTTGTGGCAATATCAGTTGAAGACAGAATGTAAATTATTTCTTATGAATTCCCGAAACACTGGTGAGAAAGTATAACTAGCTGTAGTTTGTATTATGTCTTAAATTGAAAAAGTGTACAAGTACGCATGTAAAATGCCATTCTTAGATTCATAAGACTGTTATAACTTTGGGTTGTATCTGAAAGGCACCCAAACGGTAACATTACATAACAGAATCGAAATCCGTCCATGGAAGAATAATCCAGGGTCATATGTAATAAAATGGGGTCCTCGTTTAGAAATGAACTTCAATTTAATGTGTTATCATAATCATTAAAGCAGTCTTTCAGCACCTCAAAAATGATTGTTGCTATATCATTTTATGTGTTTTACCTAGAAACTGACCAAAGTAACGGGTGGGATAACAGCGTGTTACAGCAGCAAACTGTTACAAATGAAATGTAGGGAACAATTAACGTTATAAATGTAAAGAGCAACAAAAATTATGATGACTTTTTTATATTTAAATAAATAGAAATATTGACATATTTAGAAAAAGATAGTCATCAGTCAAATAAGACCAGTAACGTACATAACCGAGACTAAATCACAATCGCTGGAATGAATTTTATATGATTGGTCCTTAATCAACATACTCTGTCACTTCTCTTTAAACCATGTTGAAAGAACTGCTTGCATATGTTGAATTAGTTAGATAGCAGTTAGCAGTGGCATTGCCAGCTGAAGAGAAAAGTTAACTTTTCTTTAGAATTTTCCCCGATATTGAAGAAAAAATATAACTGTAGATGATATAGCCTTTCAGTGTAACTGTTTTTGTCTTAAGTTTACACATGTGAAGCACCCATAAAGATTCACCACTGTTTATACCTCCAAGTCTGATAATATGGGGTTGTCCTGTATTTGAAAGGCATTGTAACAGTGACATTATGACACATATGTGCACTTAATACTAGTTAACTGCTTAAGAGGTTTAAACCTGCCAGGAATAGTGTGGTTGGGTTAATGGGTTAACCTACTTTCCCGACATGACCTTAGCTGTATAACGTGGACGTAAAGCGACAACACAACAGAAACATTACTATGCCGAAAAATGTTTCTTATTTAAATTGCAGAAAACTAACTGTCAACCCTTATTACACTGAATAAAATGTTTTAAAAACCATTACTTTGAACTGTTCTAGCTACTATTATTGTCACCCGGCGTACTCCAAAGAGGCTATAGTTATGGGTTCCATCCGTCTATTTGTCTGTCAGTTTCAAATATTGTTATCACCACCTGACGTGGATCAGTATTTTACCGGGGTTATGAGTGGACCCTTTCTGCCAGAGTCACGACCGTATGTCTGTAAATCTGTGGTCTTATATGACCTCAAGTACTCCTGCAGTTGTCAACCTGTTGTCATAAATCCGGTTTAGACTATTGTTGTTCCTATCTTAGCTGCGATCATGATCGAGCATTTTTGTTAGATTTACAACCGTTGATTTGTCCAGTGACGCATTTCTTGTGAACACAACTCCTCTTTCCATTTTCATCCAAATTCCATAAAAGTTTCAGGGTATTGTTATCATCATCTTGAATAGATCATGTTAATATACGAACACTTTTTGCATACGTAGCAACTTTGATCAGTCTAGCAATACAACTTGTCCATCAGTTTTCAGGTGCTTTTGTAAAACATCTGAAATAGAACATACTTAATTGTGGTCAGGGTTGGACCATTTCTTACAGAATAAGTGCCATCCGGTGGGGTTGGTCGTGAAAACTGCGGCTGTAACTCCTACAGTTTTCAGCCGATCTTCAGGAATCTTATTAATATTCATATCCCAAACTAAAGTAGGTCATGTTCATATGGGTCGGGACTTTACCTTTTATGCCACAGTTACAGTCTTTTATCTGTTCAGCAATCCAAATTTAGGAGCTACTGTCAGAGAGTGGTTTTTCCCCCTTTCCCCCCGGAAAAATGGCTATAGGAAGGACGGCTATATAGTGGATTGTCCGGACCTCATAGAGCCACTTTTCCCCCATAGTCCCTTTTCCCCCACGGGGAAAATTGACTATTAGTGAATTTTGTATGACTATTGGTATTTTGCGGAACGGAACGAAACGGACCGTAATAGAACAGAGACATTTCACGGAATTAATGGCATTAGACATGCATCGGTTTTTCGACGAAGGTAATAAACGTGATTAATTCCAAAAATCAATATGCAAATTTAGCAACCGTATTTTTATAATAATCAATAATTACTAATTAAGAACTGAGGAAGGTGCAATTTCTTCCCATCGCAGATATTTATATAGGTACACATACGCATGCAAGCTTACAGGAAGATGTACGAACGGGTGTTTTGTCCAGTTATGTTTGATTTAGCAGGCAGTTTATTACATTAAAAATAATAATCGGAGGTGTGTCACGATGGGACTCGACCCCACGACTCCTGCATGAAAGGCGAACACTAGTCCAGGCACTCCGATGCGCGCACGCACATATGAACGCTTGTACAAACACAAAATTATACAAATTTATGCTCACAATCACATACACTCATAGCCGTTTTTGGCTAACATGGAAAAGCGAAATGTATGCCTGTTTTTCCCGAAAAAAAATCAGACTGATGGACACATACATGCATGCGGTTCTAGCATCTGTTATCCATCGATGTTTTACGGACAGATACTCGTATTTTGTTTCACCTCACTATTATGATTGGAGAAGGAGCAAATTCCACTATGTAGCGTGTTTTTCTGCAATCATATTACCAGGGGGAAAATCCACTATAGAGGGGAAAAAAGGCTATGCAAAAACACCTATAGTAGATTTTCCCCGGGGAAAATTGGCTATATAGTCATATTTCCGGGGGGAAATTCTACTATATAGCCATTTTTCCGGTGGGAAATTCTACTATGGAAAAATCATAGTCATTTTTCCGGGGGGAAAAACTACTAGGGGGGAAAAGCTACTCTCTGACAGCTACAACTCATATTTCATATTTGAACTAATATTTAGGTTATGCAGCGTAACAGAAATTGTTCGTATCATCTGGAATGGAGCATGTTTTGTTTGGGTCACGATATGATTCGTTCAGCCAGAGTGACAGCCCTTTGTCAATCTATGGATTTAAATCTTGTGAAAGCAAACATTTCCTACAGTATAATAATGAGCCGCGACGTGACAAAACCAACAAAGTGGTTGTGCGCCCAGCGCAGACTCAGATAAGCCTGGGAATCCGCCCAGTCTGATCAGAGTCTTCATTGTCCGCATGGAGATACCTCAGACCCTGAGCTACACTTTAAGCGCAAAGCAAAGGTTCTGATTAGACAGAGCGGATGCCCATGTTGATCTGAGTATGCGCTGGGCGCACAACCACATTGTTGGTTTTGTCGTGTCGCGGCTCATATAATGATTTTCAATATTTTTTTATTCAGTTTCCTTCCCCAGCACTGAATTATATTGCCACTGACACGTACATCGACATGTATCATGCAATATTAATTCCGCGGTTAAATTGCTTTAAACAACAGCATTTATATTGATCGTACGATAAGACATTTGTCAGAATTATGGCCTTCGATCATAACTCGCTTTGTAGCAAGTTCCCGCTTACACACATGTCCATTATATATGCCGGGGTAAGTTTGGCTGAGGGCTACTACAACCTCATCAAATTAGTTTGTTGTTTTGATGCATCACGATACTGATAATGGGAAGATTATTCTCCGATTTATTTTTCACTTCGATTAATCAGAGCGCTTGTTTAGAGATTATTTCTTTATAAATTTATCCCAAACGGAAAGGTGTTTCAGTCTATCAAATCATCAGGGATCAGTTGGCTAACAATTTAAAAACAGGCAAGCAACAGATTTCTCGGATTACTTCAGGACTTTTGAAGGAATTTAATCTAAAATATGAGAACAAATTGTCCTAGAGTGGCGATAAAAATCGGATGTACATGTACATATAGCTAAAATAACATTTAACAATTTAAAACCCGGTTGCCGATACAAAGCTGAAGCAATTAACAGATACGAGGATGTCCTTTACATCTTTATCCTTTGATATGAATACGAGATCTCTTGCCATTTTACTTAAGACGCATTGCTATTAATTATTTTATAAGAAATGGGGCAAGTTATTTCTTCACCTGACTTTTACATAATAGGATTATGTCGCGCAGTAGACAAGAATACTTGTTTTGTTTTTCTAAAGAGCAAGACAGTTCTACGAGGGTTGATCCAGAAGTAATGTCACTGCAGCTATAAAATCATGTAGAATTAAGGGAGACCAATAAAATTTCGTATCCACATACCTTAACCTATTTGCATTATGGGCTGAAAATTTCATAGAAATATAGAAATACAGTGCACAGTAACTGAGATATCGAGATAGACAGAAGGCATGGTAACGAAACGCGCCGCACGTCAATGACGTTGTTGACGCACCAGGCGAAATTTCGATATTGTGTCATGTCCAAAGTAGCATATTCGCTGTTCCAGCATAGCACTAATGTCTCTTCACCCATGTTTATCTCATCTTTAATATTACTTGAAGGGCCCCGCAACTCAATTTTAAGAATTTTACACAATATTCGAATTTCAAAACATTGATATTCATATATGGGGTCCAAACAAGAGTGACGCTTTTGTCTGACATTGCACATAAAGGTCTTCCGGTTTTCAGACTATCCCTTAACGACTCATCGGCACGCTATCGCGCTGATTGCAGCTTTAAACAAGCCTCATAATAACTGTTATTTCACCACATTCTAACTAAACAGCTCTATCGTCTCTCATGGTGATATTCCAAATTCGGGGCAAAACCGCACATATCAGCTGACGCGTTTTTGTCAGAAATCAACATTTTTACTCTCGGCAGTAACAAGCATTAGCGCTAGCTAGCAAACTTCAAACTGCAGTGACGATATTAAAATTTCAACAGTAGGCGACAGAAATATATTTCGTCATCGTCTCAAATTTTCATCTGATTTGGCAGGTTAGTTTGATTTTGATTTGTGATTGCCTTTGAAAATTATGTTCATGTAATTAACGTTATTCTGACGTGCGGCGCGATGGCGTCGGTGGCATACTTTGAACGTCTATATGATTGGAAAGAAAAAAGATTCCAACTTTATATCTCTTCTGTTAATCAGAACTGAAATACAGTGCAGCTTGATATGATTTTTATAATAATGCTACGATAAATAAGCGCGCAGTGGACACAGTGACATTACTTCTGGATCAACCCTTGTACTTGCGCCGATGCCAATGAACGTTAAATTTTTGTTCGGTATGTGTTATTCGTTTTCCAGGTTTATCTTTATAACTATTTTATACAGGAGTGCTTGAGTTCAACGAAGAAATTTTGAAGTTCCCAACCTTGATGATATATGTTGCAGTAGCTGCTTTAATAGTCCTGATAATTATCATTGTTGTAGTCACCATTATTGTACGCAAACGGCAGTCGAAAAGGTAACAAGATCTGTTGTTAATTATTATATATTTTCTCTTATAACTGGGTCAGAGCGTTTTGTCTGTTGACTTTTTTGGTCTTGAAAATCTTTGAATAGCATTTTGCATGTCTCTTTGGAAAACGAATTCTGTTCCAATTAAAAGCAGTAGCCAGTCTAAATTTTTATTTGTCTGACATCAGCATACAAATAATTAACAGTTATCTGCGCGCGAACTGCACTGGCCATGGTTATGCTATAGGTTGTCAGGCCTGAACATTAAAAATGCAGTTGTCTCGAAAAATGTTTTCGCATGGCACGACCCCATACGCGAGACTAGGTTAAGAGTTTTACTGTACATATAACGCTAAAACGTTTCCCGTTGTTTATTCCTGCGTTGACTGTCTGTTTATCCGAAGTCAAAACAATGCAGTATTGTCCTCTTGAAGCAGCCATTAAAACTGGACTATCACGGTTAGAGCAACGCGGTTTTAACATAGACATGGTGCATTATATTAAATTGAATATTCTCGTGTGCAAATGTCTCTTACAGCGTTGGTAAACATGGAAAGCTTAGACCAACCTGCATATCTGCGCATTTGATTCAGACTATTTCCGACTGGTATAAATAATCTTTGACAATTCATTTGTAAAAACTGAAGAGTAAGGAGTGTGATGCGCAGATAATTTGAGATCACCTACCGGCCCATAGCTTAAGGTGACTGTTGTCAGACGTCACCCATTTTCATGAAGCAAGCGCGTTATGAGTACGTGCGATTATACTAGTATCTGATATATTTTAGTAAACCCGACCAGTTTTCAAATTCTGCTGTTAATTTTAAAATGATATTTAACTTGGATGGCCGAAACTTCGAAGTATGGCCCATGTTCCTTCTTGTGAATGTGTTCTCTGCTCTTGAAGGAACTTTTTAAGAGATATATTTGATGTAATTGGAGTTTGATGTACTTTTTGTCTTATCTTTAAGAAGCCATAGTAGACAACAAGTTCAGTGTGATGTCGATTTGGCTTCTGCAGCAAGCTCCAATGCCGTAACGATAGACTGGGATGAAGCGGGGTCACGGTATGCCAACGTTCGATATCAAGGTAAAAGTTTACAAATCTACTCACTTGTTTTGGTCAGGGCTTGTAAAAGAAGTCATGGGTAAAAGAAGATTAATTTTCTTTTCTGCTAACCTCCTTATAAGTTTACACACCAATTCTTTTTTCAGTAAGACTGATTTAAACATTTATTTACAAACGAGAAATTAGATTTAATTTCTGACGCTATATTTATGGATTCTAACACTGGTCGCCTATATAGCAAATGCTAAAATCTAGTGATATATTGTGTAACAAATCACTGGGCGGATTAGCGTGATGTTATTTAGCGCCGTTCGGACGTCATTGTTATTCGTTTGGTGACGTCAGTTTTCATTTCCAACACTTTTTCATAGTTTTGTCTAAATTTAACGAAACATTTTAGATTTTTGTTTCTTTTCACATTTCAATTTCAAAAAAATGTAGGTAAGTCCGATTTTTCTGATCAATTCAGGAAAATTATTGTTCGTTACAAACGTATTGGATATATTGAGAATACCATGTTAGTGTCTTTTGATATCAAGTTTATCAGGCGAGACCAGAAACAGCGTAGGAATGGCGAGGCTTGCCGAGCCAGTCCGACGTGTTTCTGGTCGAGCATGATAAACTTGATATCAAAAGACACTTACATGGTTTTCTATTTATCATGCATCATTAGACTATTTTCAGGTGTAAAGAGCGTCAAACAAAAGAAAAGTAAACACAGATTTGTTTGAACTTTTTGACGTCGCGAATGCATTGTGACATAAGTCGGTGACGTCATTCAACCAATCGAACGTTGTTATCACGGCCAACGTCAGTTTGCGGCCAATCATCTTCAGAGATCGCGACTAAAGGCATGACCTGATAACATTCGCGCAAGCGCAGTTCTACAATGACATGATATCAGATTGTGTTATCATACCCCTGTTATCAGTGGAATTTTGCAGTAGGTGCATGATAAAATATAAATGTAATGCTACAGTCTGCATGTTTAGTGGTTAACCCAGTTATGGTTAAACACTATGCTTCCCTCTTTAATTGCACGCCAGTTGGTCAGGCATCAGACTGAATGATGGGCCCGACATAAAGCTACTTAATTTAGTTGGTTGGGGCCGGAGTTTGTCTTGTCTGTTGCTTGGTTATTCGGTGTTCAACTGATAGTTTTTTTTTTGCTCCGGTATTTCAGTGGTGTTGTCTGACTTCCCAGGGGTCTCCTGGTTTCGCAATACGTTCTTTCCGTTGAGTCCTAATCTCTGATTCATCATAGGCCTTATCCGTGATTTGTTTGTTTCCGGTGATGATCTATTGATGAGTTAGGAAACATTAATGCGGACCAAACCGCTAACTTAATGTTTCAAACCACTGCAGAAGCAGAGGGTGAGGTTTGGGCCCAGTAAAACATGTTTAAGCCCCTAGTAATCTTTTGCTGACGGTCCCAAGGTGGTACTTCTGTTGCGATTCCTTGGTGTTATACTGTGCTGTGTCCGCTTGTCTATGGTCTCTTGTGGTTTGGTCACCCATATTGCTGCCCAATCTGCCTTCTGTTATTTTTTTTTTTTTTTTTTTTTTTTTTTTTTTTTTGTGACTAAAATAAAAAATAAGTAAAAATAGATGTTGATGTTGTTATTGGGGTAGCTGAATGACCATCTGTTTGGGAAAGAGTCGCTCATTCGGTTTACTGTGCGTGAATTTCGTAAACTTGTGTCACTTTCTGTGTGTATGTGCTTCTTTCCCTATCGGTTTTGAGAGCGGAATGTAAGATTTGATTGTATTAATTCCTGATCATTGCCCATCTTTTTACTTTGTGCTATTGTTAAATTATGCTTATGATTGATGCGTGTCTCAAAAAGTTTCAAATGCTACACAATGAGCGACAGATAAGCAGCTAATGCAATAGGTATGTGATTAATGATCTTTGTAAACTGAACTTAATTTGTTTTCAGTTGTTGTTTATGTGATAAATGGGTCAGCACTTTCAGGAAAGAATTTGCTCTCCCACAGGCACAGTTTTTGTTAGAGATAGACCACATTTTGAAAGTGATTTACGTCAAAGAAATCGAATAAGTCGCTACACGAAAAGTACAACAATGTCGCATGTGCACCCAGTGCAGGCTCAGATCAGCCTGTGCATCCGCCCAGTCTGATCATACTCTTTGCTAAGCGCTTAAAGGTTGGCTAAGGGTCTAAACTTGCTCCATGCAGACAACGAAGACTCTGATCAGACTAGGCGAATGCCCAGGCTGATCTGAGTCTTCACTGGGCTCACATGCCACTTTGCTGGTTGTCTCGTGTCGCGGCTCAAATGAATATGGAGCTGTACCCATGTATGTTAAAACACATTTGCATCATTCTTTTTCTTCGGCCTTCGAAAATGAAAAAAAGGAAGATAAAATTCATATAACTTAAAGAAAGCCATGATACTTATTTTTCATTATAAACCCCAGTTACAAAATTGGGATATAGTATTGAAAATGAAATACAAGATCCTTTGACGATCTATGATTCGGGTGTAATGTTTACAACTAGGCTCAACTCACGTCGTTTGAAGGTATTTTGCTATGAATATGTTGCAGAAAAAAGGTCATTTGTTATGAATATTTTAGCATTCTGAAATAAAATATCATTATTTGCGATAGAACAACTAAAGTGCAGACATAAAATGCATGCATACTATTATTGTCCAACCTGCTATGAGCAAAAAAAAAAAAAAAAAAAAGAGTATAATACTAAGTGTCTACTGTAGGGCCCACATTCATTGCATGCAACTGGTCAATGTTTTGATTATCGCCCGCTTCATGACGACACATATTTAAACATAATGCAGAAATGTCGGGCAGTAGTTTCGACTGTCGCAAGGTCACACTCAATACGACGAGAGGCTACATGATATTATAGCTTTCTGACATAATGTTTACATTTTAAATTTGTTGGGTAATAAAATACCTATTTCTTGCCTCGTAGGGCAACAGTTAAAACTATGTCACTATCGCCCTCGTCCAGGCACCTCGGGCGAGATTTTCGCGACTGATACACACAAGGACATAAAGCGGTTGAAAAAATATAAAATAATAATCTTAATACACCTTTTAAATCATATATTCTTTGATAGAGAAAACCAAGATGTCTAAAGATGAGAAACAGCTACCATCACCCTATGAAAATTTTAAGATCAGAGAGGAAGTGAAAGCGGGTGAGAATTACACGATACAGCTAGCAGATCTTAGAAGTTACATTAAGAACAAATCAAGGGCACAGTTCGAAGAAGAGTTTCAGGTAAGAAAAATTCAGGCCAATGCATTCTATATATCTGAAAGAAAGAATTTCAAAATTAGTGAAATAAGTGCTTCTATGTTTTGGGGGCACGTTAACTTTTCTCAGTAGTCACAACGCTGGAAATGTACACGTCTTTTAAAATGTGTTTTTGAGCCAGCTGGATGTGAATTCCTTGACTAAAATGACTTCGTAAGTAGTCGACATTCGGTTGTTCATTCTAACTGCATTTCGATGACAGTGTTTCTTTTGTCGTGCGATATAGAATTCAAAAGTTCACAAATGACAGAGATTGCAAAATCGTGCTTAATGTGGCGCCTTTGAATCGATGCAGCCTAGCTAGAACTTTCAGTTTGTCAATGTATTTATTCAGAGTCCTGCGGTCGTATTAAGTGGTTGCTATGCTGTTGCTAAGGCTAAATTTCGATGAAGAAACAGTCTTACAAAGTCTGTTCCTCCAGAGCAAATATCATTGTTGTAGGAAATCTCCTTTATAGAAAATTAGCCTTAACAACAGCATAGCAACGACTTAAATGGTTTTATGAATACGACCCCGGGCGTGTAATGTACAAACAGCAAGGGCCCTTGCCAGTCTTTGGACTAGTCTGAGCCGTTGTCATTTGAATTAACATTTTGCGCTATTTTTGCTATTCGTGAATCAAATGTAGTCCAAGGACTCAAGTACGTATGTATTTAACCTCTATAAGACCAGTATGAGTGGCCAAATATGAGGGCATGCTAGGCTTACGACCAAAATATGTCGAAGGGAGGCTTTATTAGCTGAATCTACGTAGTCTGACCCATGTTCCTACTTCTGTATGTATTCTCTGCTCTCGGAGGAACCTTTCAAGATTCCAATTTAACCATGCTCAAAACATAGCGATCACATATCGCATTTAATCGCCCAAATGTGCTTTCGTTCTTGCATGATAACGGATGACTAGGGTATTCTCAATCCACAAGACTGATTGTAGGTCCAGTTGTGCAACCCCACACCATCGGTCTGAGACTAGTTTGTGGTCAGTAGAAGACAGACTGTTACCCGGCAAAAAATCCGCACAAATCGCGCGACCTTTTTTTCTCATATAATCAGATGTAACCTTAACTTAACTGTATTTCAGGCGATACCTTCTGGACCATTTCATCCCACTAATGCTGCTCTAAAACCTGAAAACAGCGGAAAGAGTAGATACAAAGACATTTACCCATGTATGTTAAGCTTACTGGTAACACGACACTGTACAATACTTTACTGACATGTTACTCTGTCCATAATAGGACTATTTTATTGGTACTACAGTCAAACTCTCGATATCTCAAAGTCAAATTTCATTGCAAACACCTGATACTTCAAAGTAAATTTTGTGGTCCCATCGTCCAAATGTAAATAAAACTAGGAAGTGTGGCCAAACTATGTTCCTGTATATCAGAATGCTCTTTGAGATATCAGTGTTCGAGATCTCAAGAGTTGATTGTGATTAGATACATTTCGTTAATAAGAAACATATCGAAAGCAATTCCAAATTGGTGCGACAAAAGTAAATGAGCCGCGACACGACAAAACCAACAATGTGGTTGTGCGCCCATCGTAGACTCTGATCAGCCTGGGCATCTGCCCAGTTTTATCAGACTCTTTGTTTAGAGCTCAAAAGGTAGCTAAGGGTCTAAGCTACCTCCATGCGGACAGCGAAGACTCTGATCAGACTGGGCGGATGCCCAGGCTGATTTGAGTTTGCGCTGGGCGCACAACCACATTGTTGGTTTTGTATTGTCGCGGCTCAAATAAATAGTAAACAAAATTTTGATAAAACTGAACTACTGGCAACCGCAAAGTATGAATTATATACACTCAAAAGCTGTTTTTTTTATTTTCATTGGAAAGTACATGAAAACTGTTCTTAGATAGAGACCCTAAGTCTTCTAGTTTATAAGAAATATTTACAAGTCCAAGTCATTGTTTTGAAAGCTAACCTTTTAAGAAAGAAGTAAAAGCGTGTTAGGACAATGTCGGTGTCAGCTTATGTTAACATCAATTACTTATTATGTGTCCGGTATTTCTAAACGTAGTAACTGGTCCTTAGACTAGTTTTGCTGACTAAACGAATATCAGCGGTTCAACTGATTACATCTTTGTTTTGGCAAAAGAGTGTGGTGGTTTTATCATTATCATCTGACAAAAATATTTAATACATGGTTACAAAATGACATATGAGCCGCGACACGAGAAAATCTACAAAGTGGTTGTGCGGCTAATGCAGACACAGATCAGCCTGGGCATCCGCCCAGTCTGATCAGAGTCTTCGCTGCCCTCATGGAGGTAGCAAAGAATCTGATCAGACTAGGTAAATGTCCAGGTTGATCTTAGTCTTCGCTGGGCGCACAACCACTTTGTTGATTTTCTCTTGTCGTGGCTCATTTTATTTCCTCGTATCTTTGACCAAGATGACAAGAATCGTGTTGTTCTAAAGAAAGTTGCCGGAGAACCTGGATCTGATTACATCAATGCAAGTTATATCAATGTAAGTAGAGGGCATCGTTTTTCTAAACAAGGAGTCGCGACACAACAAAACCAATAATGTGGCATGTCCGCCTAGTTAAGTCTCAGATCAGCCTGGGCATCCGCCAAGGCTGATGAGAGGCTTGGCTGTGCGCTTAAAGGGTAGCTAATGGTCTGACGTTGCCTCTATGCGGGCAGCGAAGACTCTCATTGGACTGGGTGAATGCCCAAGTCGCTGTGATTTTTGTTGGGGTAACATGCCACTTTGTTGGTTTTGTCGTGTCGCGGGTCGCAGTCGTTTTTACAGCTTAAAGAGAATCCTTGAAGTCAAAGTTATACTTTAAATTAATCTGTGTATAACTATGAGCTGTTTGACTATAATTGTGTCAACATTTGAGTTGACCCTTTGGATTTTCACTTGTCTTTTTTTTTTTGTAAGTCATTATTTATTTCCTTTATCATTTTACATCTGCTGCACGATTTGGAAATATATTGTTTCGGTTCCTGGTCATTGCTTTCTTATATACTTTGTAATTGTTGCATTTTGCCGACCTAGTTTTCATAATAATTTCAACGTTTCGTCTTTCTGCAGCTTTTCGCGAGCATGGTATATAAACTGGCCTACCTTTGGTTTCAGGGTTTTGAACAACATTCAGCCTACATAGCTGCTCAAGGTATGCTCCTATTTCATTTATGTTCTATAGCTTAATCGAAAGAATATATCTTCCTATACATCGTAGATAAACGGTCCGATTAACCCCACACCTGATAGTAACTATGCCGCGTGCATAGATAATCAATGACAAGAGACTGATTCAATCAAATCCGATATCCTGCCCTGAAAGGCATCCCAGAAAGAAGTATCAACACATATATAGATAAACCGGAATAAGTTCAAGAAAGAAACGCACGGTAAACCTTCCTAGACGGTTGGATATTTATCTGCCTTTCAATGGCACTGCCTTGTCTGTGTAAGAAAGTATTGACACGACACTGACAGTAGGAACCTGCTTTAGTTATTAGAATACAATGGCCGATTGGAATGGACTGTAACTAACTACTGCATGAGGGTTGATGGGATTAGGGTTTCAATGCCAAATCTCTCCTATCTTTTTGGGTCTCTGATTTTCATGATAGCATAATTTAAGGTTTTACTGCAGAGCCGCCAGATATCAAAATATTTTGTTTTTTTCATCCAATCATTGGGAAATCAATATATTATTAGTAATAATAATAGTAATAATAATAAAGACTTTATTTTCAGTGGATGACACATTTAGCTACAAGCTACTCTTCCTTGAGGCTGTCTTAACAAATTATGTACAAATCAAAACATACGAGGGGAGTTCAATAAGTTCGTACAACTCGGTATTTTTCTATACAATTCAAGATTTCTTTTTTGATTTTTGTGACGTGTAAACCTTTGTCAGTTGAATGATAACAGCCGTTTAGTCGACACGTACATTTTTTGCTTTTACATTTTGTTTGAAAATCTATACCCATAGGCAAAACTGGAAAGTCAAAATATTGAGTTCAGAGCAGTCATAAAGTTCCTCACTAAGGAGGATGTAAACGCTAAAGAAATCCATCGGCGCATGGCTGATGTGTATGGTGATAGTAGCCCAAAGTATTCCAAAGTGGCAAAGTGGTCAGCAGAATTTAAACGTGGGCGAGACTCCTTAGAAGATGACCCAAGGCCAGGTCGCCCTGCTGTTGTCATCAGCCAGGAGATACTCGACCGTGTTGAGAGACTTGTGCTAAATGATCGCCGAATCAAAATTGCCGAACTTGCTTCAGAATGTGATATTTCTAATGGAAGTGTTTACACTATAATCCATGAACATTTGGGCATGTCAAAAGTATCTGCCAGGTGGGTACCCAGAAACCTGAACATGCAAGATCGTCAGCAAAGGGTGGAGTCCAGAGTCGCACAAGCGGCTATTCGTTAGTGCAAGTTCGAGCAGTTAAATCACCCGCCATACAGTCGTGACCTGGCCCCAAGCTCGAACAGTTAAATCACCCGCCATACAGTCGTGACCTGGCCCCAAGTGTTTATTATCTGTTTCAAAATTTGAAGTCCCACTTGCCAGGAACGAGATTTCGGGAAGATGATCAGCTCAAGGCTGCTACAGAGGCTTGGTTTGAGGACCAAACAGACGACTTTTATTTCAAAGGCATAGACTGCATAACAGAAAAGTGGGCCAAATGCATCGAAGTAAAGGGGGATTATATTGAAAAATAATGTTGAAACCATCTTCCAATCTGTGAGTTAAACCCCGAGTTCTACAAACTTATTGAACTCCCTTCGTATATCATATACAAATATACAATATACACTGTTCAGCGAAACCAAACATTCATTTGCAAGTACTATGCAATAAGAAACATTTTAATTTTGTATAATGTGAAGAACAATATTTCAAAGAAAAGTTTGACAAAGGATTTTAAATTTTATTTTGAAAATAGGCCATCCCTCTTGTGTTCGAGGCGCTGTACATATATTTTAAACTTTCACGGAAAGCATGTGAATGATTCGTGAATGATTACCTATTACATCCATGTTAAGCAAATATGCGCAGATTCACTTGAAGTATTTTCGACAACACTTTCGATCACTCGAAGTATCTTTGGCCGAAAAAGTATTTCATTCTTTATACATAGAATTTTTTATTAAGCCCAAACTTATCATTTTTGTAAATTGGGTAGACAGATAAACACGTTTTTCTCCCAGAATAATCCTGTGTATTGTCCTGACTTGTTAAAATGCGACCATGGATCGCATATACACCAATGTGTATGCTAAACAGGATAATTGTATTCCGAAAGGTATACATATAGTTATTTTACCCGTGGGATAGAAGTTTTGTTTCGTTATATCGTTGGCAATTTTCTCTATCTTCTTCCTCTGGTATTATGGTGCACACTCTGGGAATCTTCAGTTACGTAAAGAGTAAGAGTTATATGATGCATTGGTAAATCCTGATTTCATAGAATTTAACGCAAACGATACCGAGTAAACAACCTGTAAACGAAAGATAGAAAACTGTTGAGATTTTATCTTTACAGTTTTTTGGTATGTTTGTACTGCATGTAGAAAATATAACTGCTATTTTCTTGGCAAAATGTCATATCTATTTTAATGCCAGGTCCTACAGACTTCAGCATAAATGATTTCTGGAGAATGGTATATGAGCTTGGTATCGGAAAGATTATTATGCTGACAAACTGTATGGAGGAAGGAAAGGTAAATCAGGATGATGATGGTAAACTTATAATAATAATGATAATAATAGCAAATAATAGTAATGATAATTAAAGTAATTTGTTCAAATTAATTAAAAAGTAAACCAAGAGCAATATATAATTTGGACGGAAAATATTTTTTACCAGTCGCTTTGTATTCGGAAACGCCGTAAGAGATGAGTAAGAATGAAATTCAGATGACATATGAAGTTGACTATATGAACAGCTTTCGCCTTGCGTGACCTACCAGTAAACGATATACTGTGGGCTTAAAATAGCATAAAGACTTCAGAGCATTGTTCCTTTTCTTCATTTTTTGTCGTCTTAAATAAAAACAATAAAAAAAATGTTGTGCTGGGTCCTCATGGTATACTTCTTTAGCTATACTAATATCCTTCTTACATACTGTTTAGTCTATATTCAGTTCAATCATTTTTGCATTAAATTAAGGCCCGTCATTTTATAAGGAAATAATATCTTTTGGAAGCTAGAGATGCACCAAGAAAGCAAATAGCAGACCTAGTTTACTTCAGTCTGTTCATTACCAGTAATGAATGGTGCTTCAACGGTCACAACATTTTGCACTGGCTTAAGTGGAAAATTATTTTCAGAATGATTCAAAATAAACTCAGTTATTCCAAAGGACCAGAAGAGATAAATAGAATCTATCATTGGTCTCCGATGCAGACAGGGAAGTCCCAACCCGAGGGCATACGGGGTGTGTCGGAAAGGAGGCTTGCCGAGTTTCCGAAACACCCCGTGTGCCCGAGGGTTGGAATTTCCCTGTCCGCATCGGAGACCAATGATTGATTAGTTTTCTTACCTACGATAATATTTACTTCAAATTGAACGGGGAACTAATAGGTCTATTTCATGCGAACGTGTACAAGTGTAAGTAGTCAAGCGTGTCACCCTCATGGCTGCTGTAGTGAACAGACAAGTAAAAAATAGGTCCTTGACAAATCCGCATTTTTAGATTTTCTAATTGAAATTTATATTAAAGAACAAAATTTGTATTGAGCCGACTACAGAAAGCGCGTGCATGACGTTAATTGTGACGTAACGTCAACGTCATTTCAGACGTCAGTTGGTAACGTCTTCAAAATGGCGGCCTCCTCGACAGTGTTTGTCACGGTGAAACATTGACTATTTTGGATCTTTTTCCGACTTTAAGGCCTTGAAACTGGCTATAATGGGACTATAAAGAATGATTAACCTTTCTTGGGTTGGATTTTATCGATGTGGCAATTCATTCCTATGAAAGAATAATGCATAAATTAGGCCTATTGAATCGCCAAGTCGGGCACACCGTATTTCAAGGAGCGCGTAGTGGTACACAGAATTCAAGCTCGTGTGAGCTGTCCCAGCCCATGGGCAAGACAGAATTTTCCAGCACCGCTAAAAATAGAACAAACTCTGTCTCGTAAGTAAGAAAATCTGCACTATGATTTGTATGAGGAGATGTTTTACTGCCGCCACACGGCAAAACACCAGCTACAGTAAAGATAAATAAGTCCTGAATAGTAAGATACTTCGGAAACAATAGTTACATTAAAGAAACAAAAAAATAGCATCGGATAGGAAAGGAAGACTCATTTCAATGCAAAGATTCAAAATGACGGGTTTGAATAATCCAGGATAGAATAATAAATAATAATAGGTCCTTAATTCTTAGGCCGCATACTCACTTGCATGGAACGAATATTCCTCGTTAAAACTTCATGGTACACAAAATCATATGTCTAGTAAATTTACCCATTGAAAACTTTGTTTCCATTATTGACAGATGGATGGAACTATCGTGTTATAAAACGAAGTTTAAACAGCTGCAAAATGACCCTAACATATCTAATTCATTCTTATTAAATTCTGCTTTGATATGAGTAGTATAGAGCTACCCTCAGCTCCACTATTTGTTGCTGTTGCTCGCCGCCATCTTGGATGACGTCATTTCCGGCCGCCATCTTGGATGATGTCACTACCGGTCGGCCATGTTGGATGACGCACCATCCGGTCGGCCATGTTTGATGGTCTATATATCCGGTCCGCCATCTTGAATGACGCAACATCCGGACGTCCATCTTGGACGATGACATAGCGCGTGACTCTTACGAAATAGGGCTCGCCCTATTGTCTTTTCATAACCCTCCTCTTGTGGGTTAAAGAATGTGTTATTCGATATTGTCTTATTGTTTTCGGGAGTCTATTTTTATCCCAGTTGAGACATCTCGGCGCCTGAAGACGTCTTTTCCCGCAAAAAATACTTTTCCTGACTAGGTCGTCATGTGGGTTAACAATGCGATATTCGATAGCTCTTGTTTTGTTCGAAATCTTTCGTCTTTATTATCGGTTACTATTTTTACACCAAGGTCGGCGGAGGGCTTGGTATGAAAAGTGGTGCAATCTGTCCTATTTATTTATTTTTTTTCCCCGCAAAAACAGTTTTCCCGACAAGGTCACCATGTGGTTTCACAATGCGATATTCGATAGCTCTTGTTTTGTTCGAAATCTTTTATCTTTATTCTCGGTTACTTTTTTTACACCAAGGTCGGAGGAGGGTTTAGTATGAAAGTGGTGCAATCTGTCCTATTTATTTTTCCCCGCCAAACACGACGAGAGGGTGAAATTTATTCAAATTGTCTTATTTCAAATACTGCGGCAGATTTTTAGACCAACAGACTAGATCATGTGTGCATGGGCCGTTTAGTAGCTCTTATAAGAACTGCCAAGTTTGAGCTGCAGGATCACTATCATTTTTGTTTTGAACTAGAAAGAATGTAGTTCTCTGAATTTGAACTTTGGATTTATTTTTTTGTTTTTTGTTACCTGCGATTTGTATATGATTTTAATAGCACAGTGTCGTGTTTTTCTCGAATATATGTTTGGTACAGTCAACAAATATAAAGGTAAGCACACACTATTTTGTTTTGCTCCCAAATCTTGCAGGTAAACAAAGAATGTGATTTTGGTTTGGTTTAGGTTTTTTTACTACCCTTTCAAGAATATTTCACTTATATCGGGCCCAGTCAATCTGAAAGGTGGAGAAAAAACCACTTAAACTTCCGTAAGCAGAATTTGGCTTTTTCACATCTGGCCGAGCCGGGACTCTAACCACCGTGGTGAAAGGCTTAGTTTATTTGAATTCAGCGCTCTAAACCACGGGGGCCCCGAAAGATTTTATCTTGTTGCAATTAACTCAAACGATAAATAAATAAAATAAGGAAATAAAAATTACCTCATACACTTCCTTCTTAAATCCGTGTTTATTTGAAAAATATATATTAATTCCATGCTTTTAAATCAAACCTGTGTGAAATGACGTATGAGACATCTTGTCGCGTTCATTTCCTGCTGAAATTTTTATTCAGTATACAGAATTTCAGTCAGGAAAACAAAATTGTAACACAACAAGACTCTGAAAGCTTAAGTTCCTGAATTATCCAATTCTGACATGAATATTATGCGAAATACCAAAATTTCATTGCATTAAGTTTTTTCTTTCTTTCGAAAGATCTTTAAAGTAATCTGTTTCAGCGCTATTCCAAATATAAACGAATTTATGTTTACACACAAGAGTCATAGAAATACGATATCTGATACTAAAATTTTGATTGTATTGTAAGTTCAAGTTTTAAAACATTTTTACTACAGATAATTATCTGTGGTAAGTTATTCAGTAGCTGCTCAAATTACACACTTTAAAAAATAAAATGCTAGAGTGCTTTTGTATTCCTTGTCAAAGGGAACTAATTTTTATCGACTGCGTATTAGTCTAAGCTGTCTGCCTGTCCGTATAAAAAAACAATGTCTCTATATACCCGTCTGTCTGTATCAGAAACAATGTATCTGTTTATTTGTCTGTCTAAACCTTGTATCTGCCTAGCTCTGTCTATATCAGAAAAAAAATGTATTTGCTTGCTGTCTGTCTATCTGGCTCATAAAAATGTATATATATCTATCTGTTTGTCTGCCTGTCCAAACAACCTGTTTATCTTTCAGTCTGTATGTATGTATGTATGTATGTAGGTATGTATTTCTTTGTGTGCAACTTTCTTTCCGTATGATAAATAATGTCTGTGAGTCTGACCTGTATGTATGTATGTATGTATCTATCTATCTATCTATATATGCATGCCTCACAAAGCATCTATCACATTTCAGATGGGCAGACCTTGTAAATGGTGCGGAGTCTTTATTGCTGACGAGGAAAGTTTAAAGTTACACGAGAGCATACACAGAAATCTTGATTTCCTTAACAGAACAGTCCTTGTAAGTGAATAAAGAATTTTCTTGTCTTTTAAAAGGTTTTCACTTATCAGCCACACTCTTGTTCCACTTAAATTAGTCCGTTTTCCTCTGAATGCTTAATCTTTGGAAACCCAACAGATATAGGATACACAATTAAACTAATTCTACTTAAAATTATGTGGACCATATATATTTCTGTTTTAAGGATTATGTTCAGGTAGGGACCCCTTTAAGATTAATCATAAATTGTTTTAATACAAAACAGAAGAAAGTCATTTTATAATTACATGTTGTAATTTAATGATATTGCTGTTTGTGAAGATGAGACAATAAAATTATTATTATTCTCTCTTCTTATAGGAACCAGAAGAAAACAGACTTGAACCTTCATTATCAGATCAAAATATCAATGTAAGTAGTTATCCATCAAATATTTTGTGTGCCTGCGTGCGTGTGTGTGTTATGAAATTCTTTCCCATGAAAACAATAACGTTTAATTTGTACCTACCACAAAAGGTTAAAATAGCTTTTTTTATATATCTTCAGGAATCAGAGAACTGTCAGAGATCTAACCATGGTTCTCCCATTTACTACTGCAACGCATGCAGTAAGAGCTACTCTTCCAAACTTTCTCTGGAACGTCACAGAAAAGCAGACCACACTGATGAGACGTTTCCTTGTTCAAAGTGTACCAAGACTTTCAGGTACGAAAGCGCTAGAAGACGTCACGAGAAAACGTGTGCTGGGACTGAACATGTGTGCCACAAGCGTAACAAACGGTGTTCCACCGCCCATGGCCTTAGGCGTCATCTTCAGTCGCACGGGAAAGCCCCTCAGGCAAAAACACCTCAGACAAAAGCAAAGGACCAAACGAGACCTAAGCTAGCTATACAGACACGCTCTACACCACCAGCAGCCAAACTGACGTCCGTCACAGAAGCTCGGCCTCTCCAATTCAGATGCCGGCGCTGCTCCGAGGTATTCGACAATCGGCATGACTTGTACTTGCATGGCAGGCATCAGCACTACAATCAAGTGGGTGGAGCCTTACAGCCTCGACCATGAGGTCGTGATGAACTTCCCCCCTGGGATGGTAACGACGCTTTGCGAGAAGTCTATGAGGCCAACGCCCCTCATATTTTGGAAAATCACAATCTAGGCCCTCTGCGCTCAGTCTACAACTTTCCCCTAACCAATGATGTCGACCTCAACCAACTGATGAGAATGGCAGAAGACATCTACCGTCAGCAACAGAGGGCTTTTCGACTCAATCTCGTGTTCGGGGTGATTCTACAAAATAGAGAAACAGGCCGATATAGGTATTTTGTGCCTTACAGCAACAACGGAATATTCGAGAGACCTCTCTACATTTCCAGAAGAGTCGACCTGCAACGCTTTCGTCGTGACATGGAGAGGAAGGACATCATGACCGAACTGCTGAGGAACCGACCAGACACTAAATGGATCCCTATGCTCGTCACCAATGTACACTTTTTAATCACTGAGACCTACTATCCTTTGGGTCAAGGAAAGCTACCCGACTTCCTGCTGAAAAAGAACAGCCTCTATCCACTGGTGAAAAATCAACACAATGGGAAGCTCTACAAGGACAATATCTGCGCTTTTCGTTGTCTCGCTCTCCATCGTGGTCACGAAATCAGATGCATAGATGGCCCAGCCAAGCAATTGTTTCGGCAATGGACTGAACAGCCCAGAGAAGATTTTGAAGGCTTGACGTTTGAAGACTTTCCAGCCTTTGAAGCCCGTTTCGGCGTGAACCTCGAAGTGTACAGCTTGTCAGAAGACGGTTTCGCCAGATCCATCTACAAATCTCGGAGTAAGCACGAGACCAGTATGTACGTGAATCTGTACGACAACCATTTGTCATACATTCGGGACTTCGCCATGTACGCACAAAAGTACCAGTGCCAGACCTGCGACCGACATTTCCATCATGCTGGAAATCTTCACAGACACCAAAACGTCTGTACCAACAAGACCAAATTCGTGTATCCGGGAGGATTTCATCAGGTCAAAGACACCGTGTTTGACAGACTCGAGCAATACGAGATCCACGTGCCAGAGAAAGATCGGGCCTTTCCTTGGTTCATCTGTTTTGATTTGGAGGCTTTATTACAAAAGGTTCAAGACCAGCCTACCCTGTTTCTTCAGTGGACCCACAGACACGTTCCCGTAAGCGTGTCTATCTGCAGCAATGTGGCAGGGCATACCGAGCCCGTATGTATCGTGGAACCAGACCAGGATCAGCTTGTGGCAAAAATGATGTCCCAAATGACCCAAATAGCGCAAAGTGTTTTTCAACTGGCCCAAGACAAATGGAGGTGGGTTTTGGAGGCTATCGATGAAAAACTCTGTGAAGCTGATCAAGCTCTTGAAGACAACATGGAAGAGAGCAGTGCAGACGAAGAATCCGAGGAAGCACGCCAGAAATCACACCCGCTCATGAAAATCTACGACCAGACGAAGTCCTACATGTCGCAGGTCCCCGTAATCGGGTTCAATTCCGCCAAGTATGATCTGAACCTCATCAAACGCTGCTTGGCTAAACACCTGAACATGCACGAGGACTCCAGTGCATTCGTAGTGAAGAAAAACAACGCGTACATGTGCATCGCCACGGAGTCGTTGAAGTTTCTGGACATGAGCCAGTTCCTAGCTGCCATTTCGTCTTATGCAGGCTTCCTTAAGGCCTACCATGTCACCGAACAGAAGGGTTACTTCCCTTACGAATGATTCGACGACATCCGCAAGCTCGAGGCAACGTCTTTACCCCCTCATCAGGCCTTTTACAGCCATTTGAAGAGAATCAACATTTCGAATGAGGAATACATGTATTGCCAGAAACTCTGGCAAAATGATCAGATGACCACATTTCGGGACTTCCTCATCTGGTACAATAATTTGGACGTCAAACCATTTGTCGAAGCTGTAGAAAAGTTCCAGCAGTTTTATTTCGAGAAAGAAGTCGACGTGTTCAAGACGGCCATTTCGGTTCCCGGCATCGCCCGACAACTCCTGTTCAAGACGGCCAGGAAGGAAAATGCCAACTTTGCCTTGTTTGATGAATACAACAAGGATCTCTATCAGACCATCAAAAGGAACATTGTAGGGGGTCCCAGCATCATATTTACGCGTCACCATTGTGCCGGACAAACCCGGATCCGAGGCAAAAAGTCATGCGGTGCAATTCTTGGATTCGATGCCAATGCCCTCTATCTCCAAGCTATCGGCCAGCCTATGCCCGTGGGACCTTTTGTGCGTCGTCGAGCTGACAATGACTTCCGAACCGAGCTGCGTGACAAGTATATGTCGGCGTATTACTGGATGGACTGGCTGGCCTACATCCATAACATTCCAATTCAACACAAATTAAACACGGGACGAGAAGTCAAAGTGGGAAAGTACCCCGTGGATGGTTTCGTGCCTGCCATCAACACGGGAGACAAAGGGACCATCTTTCAATTTCACGGATGCTATTGGCACGGGCATCTGTGCGAGGTCACCCGAGGGATCAGAGATGAGTCGTGGCTAGCCAGCCGGATGCAAAAGTATCGCAAGACCCAGGACACCACGGCCTACTTGAAAAGGGAACATCAGGTCATCGAAATGTGGGAGTGCGAGTTTCACCAGTACTGTCGTCAGCAGCCTCAGATCTATGACTTTATCGACTCAAAGCACCCAGGCTTCTTTCGCAACCACAATGAAAAAGTTACGGAAAATACTATTTTAGAGGGAGTGGTCGAGGGAGCCTTGTTTGGGATGGTGGAAGTGGACATCGAGGTGCCCCAACAATGGCCAAGTTATTTTCAGCATCCAACCCTGACCCCTTACGACTACTATCGAGAAATGTCGCCCTTGTTTTGTACGACGGATATTCCTTTCGACGCCACAGGGGAGCACATGCAGGCTCACATCTGGGAATATCAACTCTCGGACAAACCCAGAAGACTACTCGTGGGCGGCATGAAAGCCCAACAGATTCTACTGGCTACCCCGCTTCTGCAATGGTACCTCAAGCACGGCATGATCGTGACTAAAATCTACCAGATCATTGAGTTCCAGCAACAACCTTGCTTTCGTAACTTTGTTCAAGAAGTTAGCGACGCTCGGCGTCAAGGGGACGTTGACCCCGATACTGCCATCATCGCCGACACAATGAAAGTCATTGGTTGCTCGGCGTACGGCTCTCTCATCATGGATAAAACCGCGCAATCAAATATATCCAGGGCGAAAACGAGACCTGCCTCAAGGTAAACGATCCGTTGTTCCAGAAACTCGAGTGTTTGGATGAAGAAGAACAATATTACGAAGTGGAGATGGCTAAGCGCAAGATCAAGCTGGATTTACCCATCCAACTTGGCTATTTCGTTCTCCAATATGCCAAGCACCGTATGCTTGAGTTTTATTACGATTTTATGGATCAGTATGTGGACCGAGCGGATTTCGAATATTGCGAAATGGACACCGACAGCGCGTACATGGCCATTTCCGGGTCCAGTCTGGAGGAGGTAATCAAACCCGAGATGCAGGAGAAGTACCAGCGAGGGTTGACAGGGTTTTGCAATGACAATGCAGTTGAAGCTGATGCGCAATATCACTGGTTTCCCCGCAGCTGTTGTACTTAACACGCGAAATACGACAAGCGAACGCCCGGGCTCTTTAAACTGGAATATCAAGGAGACGAAATGATTGGTCTGTGTAGCAAGACCTACATCGTCCGAAAGTCAACGACGAAGAGACCTTCTTCCTCGAGAATTGTGGCATTCAAGTTGTTGCAGCGAAGCTTACAAATCAAAAGAAAGAGATGCCCTTTTAGATCAACAGTTTTTAATGAATACAATTTTAGTTCGAAAGGTGTCAGCAAAAGAACAGTAAAAGCTCCAATGTCAAAGTTTCGTCATGTATTGAAATCGCGCAAAGCTCAGAGTGGTCAAAACCGTGGTTTCAGAGTAAGAAATAACAGTATTTATACGTACGTACAGGAGAGAAGAGGATTTTCTTATTTGTATTGTAAGAGAAAAGTTTTGGAAGACGGCATCCATACCGAACCTCTCGATATTACTTTGTGTCCTTGCCCGAAAAAAGACACTGAAGTCGAGGACCAGGAACTGGTGGATGTTTTAGTGGACCTCTTGGAAGCTAATGACTAAAGTGTGTGGTATAAAACGTATCTGTCTCAGTTGTTTTCATCATTTTTCAGCATGTATCCCTTCCCTGAATGTACGTCTATATCCGTATCTGGAGCTACTCTTAGTGGAAAGACAACATGGCTATTTCGTCTGCTACGTCATAAAGATGAGATGTTTATCAGCCCACCAGAAAAAGTCCTGTACTGTTATGGAATCTATCAACCATTATTCGAAGTCATGGAAAGAGAGCTTCCCTTTATTTGTTTCCATCACGGGTTACCCAGCGAAGAAGACCTTAACAGTCTCTCCGATGAGACGATATACAATTTAGTCGTACTGGATGACCTCATGGAAAGTGTGACGTCATCAGGTGAAATGGCGAATTTATTTGTAAAAAGAATGCACCATCGTCATTTGAGTATACTTTTCCTCAACCAGAATCTGTACTGTAAAGGAAAGCACAGTCGCACAATCAACTTAAACACGCATATTTTGGTGTTGATGAAAAACCCGAGAGACGTTTCTCAACTACAGTGTTTGGCACCTCAAGCGTTCTTGGGAAGAAGTGGATTTTTACTCGATGCTTATAAGGACGCGACTTCACAAGCGTATGGATATTTGGTCTTAGATTTTTCGCCATCTGCCGAGGAAGAATATCGAGTGAGAACCGAAGTGTTTCCGGGTGAAGACACCGTCGTTTATCAACCAAAATAAAAAGATATGTCTCGCTCACAAACTCATCATAATTAGCTTAGACTCAATGACATAAACTTGTCATCATGCAAAAAATGATCTTACTGCCGTATGACAGATATCAAAGACTTCTGTTAGCTAAGCAGGAAATTCCTAGTACATCAACGGTAGACGACACGGTAAAACAGCAAGAGGAATCTTCAGAAGAAGTTACATCGTTTTGTCTTGAGCCAACCGAAGATTCATCAAAGAAACAGCTTTCTCAAAACGAAGACATTGAGAGAGTAATAAAGTTGTTTCCAAAGGTATTGCAAGGCCGGGCAAGGGCATTATTAACCAACATACTTCCTTACATTACTTGGAATCAGAAAGGAGAGGTAATTATATCCGGAGAGGAAATACCAAACTCGAACATAGTCGATCTGATAAAAGTGCAACTGAAAGATTACAAAGATTTTCGTCCTCCCGGAGTGGAGAAATTTAACATTTTGTTGAAAGGCGTTAACGTTCCCCTCAGTTTACTGACGATTTCTAGAAGAGAGCAAAACGGCGAAGGAAAACTTTCACCACCTCCAGGCACCCCGGTTAAAAGAAAAGACGAAGGTACGAAAAAATTTAAAGTGAAATGGCTCAAGCTTTGAAGTACGAAGATTACCTTGCCAGCATCTATTACGACCCTAAACACGCTGCAGCTTATGGTGGGGTTGACAAGTTATATAGAGCCGTGAGAAAAGAAGGAAAGTTTGTATTAGGAAGAACTAAAATACGAAACTGGTTGCTGAAACAGGAAGACTACGCCGTGCATCGAGGAGAACGCGGCCTGTCTAAACGCCGTAGAGTGGTGGCCCCTTATGTAGACTATCAGTGGGACGTGGATACTGCCAACATGGAATATTACAAAAAAGAAAATGACGGCTACGCTTATTTCTTATTAGCTGTAGACATCTTGTCCAAGTTTGTATGGACAGTGGCTCTGCGCACGAGAACTGGTAAGGAAATGGTGCACGCATTTCAGCAAATATTTGACAAAGGGAGAAAAGCTACCAATATTCGAAGCGATAAAGGGACAGAATTTGCTAACAAAGACGTAAAGAGGGTTTAAAAGAAAGAGGGTATCCATTATTTCGTCATGCAGAATATCGTTAAAGCGTCATATGCCGAAAGGGCAATCAAGACCATCAAATCGCGTATTGTTCGGTATATGACTCACAAGCAAATCCATCGATGGATAGACATTCTCCCAGCCATCACAGACAGCTATAGCAAGACGTATCACCGCTCCATCAAACGCTCTCCAGCGAGTGTCAGAAAAAAAGATTCGGTAGAGCTATGGAAACTTCAATATCAATCAACGCCCAAAACTTCGAAAACAATTTTCCAGAAATTGACACACATTGCTTCATACAGATTCAAAGTGGGTGACCTGGTGAGAGTGTCTTTCATCCGGCGACAGTTTCAGCGAGAGTACGACGAACGCTGGTCACGCGAGTTGTTTGTGGTTAATAATCGATTTATGCGCGAAAATATACCACAGTATCAGTTGAAGGATTATTCCGGAGAAATTGTTAGTGGGACATTTTATCAGAACCAGTTGATTAAAGCTTACGAGCAGGAGACATATATGGTAGAAAAAGTAATACGATCGAGAGGAAAAGGTAACAAAAAAGAATACTTAGTGAGATGGAAAGGATGGGCACCCAAATTTGACTCTTGGGTGAGCGGACAAGACTTGAAAAGTTTAAATAGTTCTGTATCCAGCTCTTCATCGTCATAGTGGATCTTCAAGATGGCACAGAAACATTTGCCTTTGTTTGAATTACTCGTACACTCAACAGACAATCAACGCCAAGCAATATTGAAAACATTGTCTACCAAGCAGCTGCGAGCCATACTGGAAGGTATTTACAACGTCTTAAGAGGAACCTGTCCCATCCGGGACAGAGATAAAAAGAAATTAAACCGTTACGGTGCGATCATTCGACGAATGGTTTCTAAGGAACTCACTCGTCCGCAGCAACAACGATTACTCAACAAATACCGCCGCTTATTGCCGCTGTCATTGAAACCCGTTGTAGATATATTCAGATAAAACAAGATGACAAACGAAAGATATATTTACGTGCAAAGCGACGAAAGTGACGATTATTTTGACGATAATAAAACCTTCAGATTCAAAATACATTTGCAATTGCCCTTATATTTAGAGGGATTCTGGAAAGTAGCCTTAGTTGATTTTCACGCGAAGGAAAACAAAACGACGAGAGCCAGCGCAGGACTTTACATCTATTCAGACCTTTGCGGAGAAAGTATCGTGAAAGGGGAAGAACGTCCTCTGCTGAGACGATTAGAGAAAAATAAGAAAAACGAATGGGACTATAACTTGGACACACCTTACTACCTGCCTGTCAAGAAGAAAGAACTGCGCGAATTCGAAATCCATATAAAGCAGGACGACGATACTGGCGCCTCAGTATTAGTAAAGCCAGTGCGCTTAACACTGCACTTGAAACGTTATCCATTTTATTGAAAACTCATTATGAAGCTATACGTGCCTAACACACAAATGTGGGTAGATTTTTTCCAAAGACTGGCCACTGGAAGAACATCACTAAACCAATCTGGAGGTGGAAGACGGCCTCACGTGATTGCGGTGGACCAATCAACGTCTACAGACAACAGGAAATACCCAATTAAAGCCGTTTTACCCGCGGAACAGACGACGGCCCAAGCTAAATCGGAGTTGGAACGTGAAGCTATAAACCCGACTGATGTGGTCAAAGCGATTCAGTCTACAGACAAAAATCGTCGGAGAGGGTTGAAACGAAAATACCAGAGAGAAAAATCCAAAGGAACTAAAAGAAAAAAATCTACAACAGCTAGAAGTGTCGGAAAGAAACGTAAACCAGATATTTTCGAAATCAAGTAAAAATCACAAAAAAGAACAATGTCGATCTTTAACGAAGAACAGTTTAAAGAAGGACTGGTGTCCGAGCTAGCTGTATTCGATTTACCTAGTACCCAGACCAGCGTCACTGACATTTACTACGAAGAAATTCGACTTTTATCCCAAGTATCCTCGGATGGTCCATTCGAATTTAAAATTTCCGGTCAAAATTCAATGGACTATCTAGATCTGAAGAATTCTCAGATCTATGTCAGACTATAGGTACGAAAATCCGACGGAGCCGCCTTGACGACGGAACATGTGGGACCGGCGAATTTATTTCTACAAGCCTTATTTTCGACCACAGAAGTCACGCTCCAGAATAAAGCCAGTATTACTTGCAACTATAACCAGTACCGGGCCTACATTCAGACATTACTGAATTATGGTGGAGACGCTCACGCCTCTCAGTTGCAGACCCAGCTGTGGATACAAGATGACAGCGATAGTCCGGAAGTCACAGACCCTTCTGGAAGTAATAATGGCCTGTTCTTGCGATCAAAGTATATTGCACAATCTAAATATTTAGACCTTCAAGGGCCAATTTTCCACGATTTGTTTGCCATGTCTCGTTTTCTTCTCAATCAAGTGGACGTAAAAGTGAAAATGTACAAGAGTCCAGTTAATTTCGCCTTACTAGCGAAGGATGCCAGCGTTGACTTTAAAATCGACATCGAGGTATCTATATTCTCGTCAAGAAGATCAGAGTCAACCCCGCCGTCATATACGGTCACGCACAAATGCTGGAGAAACAGAATGCATTGTATCCGTTTACCAGAACGGAATGTCGATCTCAGAGCATCGCTACGGGCAGCACCTCTTTCAACTGGGAAAATATGTTTCAAGGAAGGAAACCGGAAAAGGTGATTATTGGGTTCGTCAAGAGTAAAGCCTTGAACGGAGACTACACGACGAATCCCTTCAACTTCGAGCACTGTGGCATTCAACACATTGCCGTATACTCGGACGGATTACCGGTAGGAGGAAATCCCTTAAAACTCGATTTTACCAAGAGCGGCGGTACGGCAACCATGAGGGCATATACCAATTTGCTCCTGTGCGCCGGAAAATGGAGGGAAGACGAAGGCAATGCTTTGGACAGGCAACATTTTATAGACGGATCAACACTGTTTGCCTTCCAGTTGGAACCCAACTTCTCGCATCACGGAGACTACCTGACGTTAGTCAAGAATGCAAACGTTCGCCTGGAAGTGCAATTCAAGACGGGATTAACAGGTACCCTTTTCTTTGTTGATTCCTTGTTACAAGATTAAACACATTTATTATTATTTGAAAATAAATATTCTAATGGTTATTTCTTGCTAAAACGACAATTTTTTTTTCTAATCCGACAAAATAATATAAATAATCAAACATGTATCAAAAAAGACAAGATGACTCATTTGTTTTATTCTCTTTTTTTTCAGAACCAATGAGCTGTCTGGTTTATAGCAGTAGCCCTGGCAATTTGGAAATCAACAAAGAAAGAGACGTCATTCTGTCCTAATGGATACGTCACAGCTGAAGTGTATGATACAATGCGACCCGGTTTTAAATGGACAAGTGATTGGAGTTTTCGCAGCAGATCGACTTCCTAAAGTACCTCTCAGTTATTCATACGGGTTCATCGCCAATACCGACATTCATTCTCGAGTGGGTCAACATTGGTGCGCCTTTTATGATGACGGAGGTGGTCATATGGAGTTCTTTGACAGTTACGGTAGATCACCCAATTCAAACAGTGTTTATTTTGTGCGCTGGTTGGAAACTAATGCCAAAACCATAGAGATTAATGACAAACAGTTACAGAGTGATAATTCGACCTTATGCGGACTGTACTGTATTTTATTTCTTCGTCAAAGATTTCATGGACACACCATGCAAGACATTGTGAGTGTGTTTGATTCCACGAATGCATGCGCGAATGATGAATATGTGTACAATTTCATTCCAAACGCTTATTCTTGCTGTGTACAGGCTGATAACCAGATATGTTCGTGGAAATGTTTATGAAATCAGTATGTAGTTGTGAGTATGTGTGTGAATGCTTTTTTTATTTCCTATATTTTGTTTCTTTCTGTATAAAGAATCTCCAAACACTTGGTATTATTTGTTCGTGTAAATTCTGTTCGAATGTCTACTCTGATAACCATGTGTGTGTGTGTTTATGTAAATAAAATTCATTATAAAAAAAAATAACCCTTTCTTATTCTAATTTATAAATCGCAAAGAACAACAAAGGATGCTGAATAAAGTGGCCTACAAGACTTCAACACAGTACAAGTCGACTCTTAATATCTCAATATCAATCTTGGGATGGTTTTGCCAAAAAAAGTGTGGTCTCTTCAGACTTTGAGATAACGAGAATCTGCCTATACTGTTATCGCGGGCATTGCTTCAGTCACTAAACCAGGCTATATCAACACTTTGAAAACTTGAGATCAGTGATTACATGTAGTCTGTATGCGTGTGGATGGAAAAAAAGAGAGTTAAAACTTCTCTCCGTTATGAAAAATAAACATATAACATATAGCATCTAGTCAGTGAAGATGGGGTGGTGTTTCGAAAAGGTTACACTTAAGACTGGATATGACTGAAACACAACTGTTGATCAAACATAAAAGCCCATACAAATGATGAAAATATTTCACAGAATATACGATAAACAAAAAAAAGTTCTCATGCGAATGAATTTATTTAATTTATCATTTACAAGTAATCCCACAAAACATACACAATAAGTGAAACGCATATTCAATAATCATTACGTCGCAAAATGAATGATCCTCAATACAGTTTGAAACACCTTCTTTCTACAGTCTGTGCAGTTTCTATACACTTCCAACAAAGGCAGTACATCCAATCTGTCACCATGCCACTGATGGATTATCTCTAGGTCACTGAGATTACGAATTGCGACTTCGAAATATAATTCCAATTTTTGTTCCGGTAACAATTGAATACAACTGTGCTTAGTCTGTGATAAATGTCCAACTCGACATCCGTAGCAAAAATATTTAGCCATTTTTTGTAAGTTATCTCGCACTGCTTGAGCATACAGAATTGTAAACTCATCTTCCAGTACACCTATGGATAAACAATCGGTTGAGTTTGTCTCTGTTTCCATCACTTGCTCGAAAATGGATTGGAATAAAATGATTGTTCAAGCCTTCCGGATGTGTCACAGGTTGAAGCAAAGCCAAATGCGAGTTTTTTATTCTCATCGCAAGACTTTTCATCCTGACAAGGTTCCCCGTAACCAATCATCTTCAAATATATACAGTCTGGAGAAAGACGTTTGTGCTCGTCCCACGGTTTATCCTGCCTCTCCCATTGGTTCACTTTCAAACTGCACGCAAAACATATGGTAAAATCGCTTTATCCCGTGTAGTAGAATCCAGCCTGCGCCAAAGAGTATTTATCGGGAATTATCTGTTTAGGCCAGTGGTGGAAAGTTAGTAGCCTGTCTTGATACAGCTTCATACCGAATAAGCAAGTCTCCGGTAATACGTCCATGGCGATGTTTTTATTTTGTTGTTAGTCAGGCTATCCTTTTGCTTATTCAAACTGATGACACTATTGACATCTGTACTTTCTTATACACTCACCAAAGTAATAACCAGCGAATCAAACAACGATGGTTTTTATAGGTTCAGTTTGTAAAAAAAGAAATCATTTTAAGTGTACTTGGTTTCACCATACTTCCAAATATAATACAGGGTCAGATCCATCATCGTAATATTCTCTGGCGAAATGAACGAGTTTCTTGAACCACTTTTCGTAATACTGGCTGTCGTGTAAGTTCATACACATCATTTCTCCATCCAGAGGAAAGAAATGTGTATTGCCGCTTCTGAGCTTAGGTTTTAGTTCTTTCCAGTAATGCATGACCGTATCGTGAAATTGTTGCCTTGTATATTTGCTGTCGGATGTTACTTGGTATAATGTCGGTTCCGGTTCCGCGCCGCTGTGGTAATATTTATAGTTGTCACTAGCCCAGTTAATCAATCCTTTGTGGTTAAAGTTCCAGTTCATCTCCAGATGAGGTGTCCGACTTCCCTCGAAATATAAAGTTACGTATCTTCCCATTTCTTATAGTTCAAGACTGTATTTAAAGCAAGATGAATACGCTGGTGTCATTCAAAAGTGAAAAAAAAATGTATCTGGATGGTTTTCGAATGTCTCTATCAACCGATGGGCTGCTTCTCTAGCCTCGTATCGAAGTTTGTAGTAAAAAAAATACTCTTAGCTATATATTCGTGGAAGAGATACATCAGAGTCAAAAACATGTCCGCTGAGAAAATGATTTCAAACCCTGTCTGTCGTGTCTTCATATAACTTCCTACGAAACATCAGAACTTCCATTGGCTCTCAGATAGTTCATTTTCACAGGCATCGCATAGAGGCAGATCAGATGTTTCCTGTTCGAAAAAACCTTCGTCAGGATCGAAACAATCTTGTTTTTCTCCCAAATATCTCAAAAGGCAAAAACATTTTCCACACTCCAGGTAACAGGGGGCCTTACACTGATAGCAGACTCCAGCGTTTTCGAACTCACGATTCATCACTGTCGTCCTCCACAACAGTTGCCTCTTAAAAAAGAATCCAGAAATTGTACGGCGACTTTTAAGTCGCACAGCATCTCGAATGTATCCAATGACATAGAAAATGTTTTCTTTCCTTCTTTTAAGACGACTTCATTCGCGTTGTCTCGCCTTCTCACGACTAACGACAGTGTTTCTCCGATGAAACTAACGATCTGATTCTTTCGTACATGACAGTTTAAAATTCCATCTTCACACAAACGAAAACCGACAACATCCAACTGCGCTTGAGCCATACTAAATGACTACTTTTAACAGCTCACTTTGATATATAACTGATACATTATTTAAAACCAGTTATCACCAGTTTTGAACATTTATATTACTCCCATTGGTATCGGTAAGGTAAGTGCCGATAGCGCCGTCTAGTAATGTCCTTTGAGAAGAAACAGGATGAACACTTCAGTAAGTCCCTGCATTTTGTCTGACCTCCGCATCCAAACCAATCCTCGCAGAGATGACATTCACAAGGGCCACTGGCATATTTCAATGACAGAATATTGCAGTGTGGGCATCTTAGATTAAGTCTGATGTCAGTGTATAACTTAGATTGCTTTACTCGCAAACGTCCTCGTAATTGTGATATTAACTGTTCACAGCGTTGTCTGTGCTTTGCACCAGCTATAGTGTTTCTCCAAGCAATCATGTTTTCTTTCTTTTGCGTTATAAGTCGATGCACACTCCAGATAAACTTTCTTTTCCAAAACAGTTTTCGCCCTAAGTGGTAATTTTCTAACGATACGTAATATCTCCCATTTCTCTGTTTCAGGAAACTACAAATACTCTTAACTGCATCTTTTTTCTTGAGATACTTTACTCCGTTGAAAACATACACGTGTTTACCGCGATAAGAACGAGATAATCTCCAAGTGATAGCCATGTGGTCACTTTAAGCATATATTAAGAACTAAATATAATAAAGTGTACTACAGGAGGATCTAAAAACAGCTGATGCAATGTTTAGAAATATATATGTTATTTCGATTGGTTTTTATTCTAGTCACTATGGCAAAATCCTATATATAGATCAATGATATGAATATTTCGAACCTTTTGTAATACAGACACATTTTAGCAGTTTATGGAAATTTTAACAAATTTCACCCTCTCATCGTGTATGGCGGGGAAAAAATAAATAGGACAGATTGCACCACTTTTCATACCAAACCCTCCGCCGACCTTAGTGTAAATATAGTAACCGAGAATAAAGATGAAAGATTTCGAACAAAACAAGAGCTATCGAATATCGCATTTTGAACCCACATGGTGACCTTGTCGGGAAAACTGTTTTTGCGGGAAAAAATAAATAAATAGGACAGATTGCACCACTTTTCATACCAAACCCTCCGCCGACCTTGGTGTAAAAATAGTAACCGAGAATAAAGGCGAAAGATTTCGAACAAAACAAGAGCTATCGAATATCGCATTGTTAACCCACATGACGACCTTGTCGGGAAAAGTATTTTTTGCGGGAAAAGACGTCTACAGGCGCCGAGATGTCTCAAGTGGGATAAAAATAGACACCCGAAAACAATAAGACAATATCGAATAACACATTCTTTAGCCCACAAGAGGAGGGTAATGAAAAGACAATAGGGCGAGCCCCATTTCGTAAGAGTCACGCGCTATGTCATCATCCAAGATGGATGTCCGGATGTTGCGTCATTCAAGATGGCGGACAGGATATATAGACCATCCAACATGGCCGACCGGATGGTGCGTCATCCAACATGGCGACCGGCTGTGACATCATCCAAGATGGCCGACTGGATGGTGCGTCATCCAACATGGCCGACCGGCAGTGACATCATCCAAGATGGCGGTCGGAAATGACGTCATCCAAGATGGCGGCGAGCAACAGCAACAAATAATGGAGCTGAGGGTGGTTATAATACTACTGATATGGGTGTTACCCTTCTAAAGCAATCCCAAAAATCAAGATATATCTTGTTAGACAGATCTAGATATTTATGATTGTTATGGAAGACAGAAAAAAGTCGTCTAATAATCGAGGGAACACGGTGCACTGACAATAGAAGTTAGATCCTGCATCTTCTATTACAGATGAAGTGTATCAAGTACTGGCCGGACAATGACAAGCAGCTCTTCGGTACAGTAGAAGTAACCATGTGCGGCGAAGACATTTTTGCTGATTTTACTGTTCGGTGTTTCAGTCTGACAGATGTAAGGGAATGCACGTGCAATTTTATTCATAATTCAGTATCCAGCTAATTATGCAACACCTCCAAATAACGTTTTTTCCTTGGCTATCAACATGATGCATTGTATTTAAAAATAATAGATCCTTAATTCTTAGGCCGCATACTCACAACATTGAATGGAATGGTTCAACGTGCTTGTCCAAAACCCCGTAGAAGCTCAGTCATGCTAAAAAAGAATGCCAAAAACAAAAACAAAAAACAAAAAAAAAGGAACATAATTCTAATACTCTGATACAAAGATGAGCCGCGACACGAGAAAACCAACAAAGTGGTTGTGCGCCCAGCGCAGACTCAGATCAGCCTGGGCATCCGCCCAGTATGATCAGAGTCTTCGCTGTCCGCCTGGAGGTAGCTTAGACCCAAAGCTAAGCGCTTAGCGAAGACTCTGCTCAAACTGGGCGGCTCAGATAATATTCAATGTAAGCATGCATTACGAGCAGTGTTTGTGCGAGATGACATACCTTTAACCGAAAGGGTAGGGACAAGCGGCAAACCATGTGGTGTCCATTAAAAGACACTGAAATGTATCAGAGTGTTAATTCAGACAGTTTTTGAATTGTATCACATGTTTTTATGTTTCATTTGTTTGCTTCCTAACATCTATATTTCAAACATCATTTTTCATTTGATGAATCGGTATTATGCGCCATGAAACAACAATTTCTACATATTTGTGTGTTATATTGCGACAGGAAAAGAGGAGTAAATATCATGAGGTTACTCAATATCACTTCACTACCTGGCCTGACCAAAGCACGCCGGAAAATCCCACGTCCCTTGTTCATTTCTGGCGAAAGTTACGAAAAGGAGAGAAAACAAGAAATCAAATCTGGCTAGTGCATTGCAGGTATAGTATCATGGGCTATGGCGAATATCCCTTATAAAAGCCACGTCTGAATTTGGCTGAAACGCCATGCAGTAGTGCTTTAGTATAAACCGTGGCAACTTGATCATTCATATAAAAAGAGACTATGAGCATATCCTAGGTTACTGCAGCGCCATCAATGTGCCTATCGTATTTGGCTAGAAAACAACGTGCTTCCATTTCACATACCCTTCGTGGACAAAATTGTTATAACGAATAGCAGAGCGTCATTATTTTGTTTCGTTTTTTATGGTAATTTGTGGGCGTTTCCAGTCCTTCATTTTTAATATAATTTTTCTGAAATCTTTAATTTCTTTTGGTTGACTTTTCTGGTCCTGCATTTTTAAGATTACAGAAACATAAATAAGTTAATTGTTTAGCATATCGTGTTGCAATTATTGTTTGTAAACTTTCCGCCTAAGTTAAAATGTATTTTTATCAAGCTTGCTTTTTTCTGATAATTATACTTTTCTTTCCGAACATATGCGAATGAAAAGTGTAGCTTTGGCTTGAAAATGGTAGTGAATTTTATCTCATTGAATCACAAAGGGCCTTTGGACGCTTTTGGACGTCAAATTGTAAATAAATAAATATTCTGCTTGCCAGGGTCCGGATTCGATTTTATGCACTTTAGAAGATCGTATTTCATATGGCATTCATGAAAGTACACTCGTGGCCATTTCATATGACATTTATGAAAGTACACTCGTGGCCATTTCATATGGCATTTATGAAAGTACACTCGTGGCCATTTCTATGACATCTATGAAACGAGCCTTCGGCGAATTTCAAAAATGTCATATAGAATGACCATAAGTGTGAGATTCTGTTTATCATATGACCCTTTAAAATGGGATAATACTGCTTTCAAAATAAGCATTATTTAAGTTAATTAGCATTATTTAGTTAAGCTTTCAAATACCGAACTTTCATTTTCACTGACTTTTTCCACAGATACATAGATATGGCGGGTGTATTATAATAGGCAGGTGATGCTTACTACCCGCGGGCACCTGATCACACCTCTGTTTTTGGTCCATGTCTGTGTATCTAAACTATTCTGGAATTGTCTATGGTTAAATGACTTACGAGTAATGACTTTGGTACTTTGCATTGCTAACACGGTCGTTGTCAATGACGTTACATGAATGAGCCAAACAGATACACGCGTGGTAATACGATTATAACGACACGGCGTTATCCACTAAATGTGACAGTGTCTGACATTTTGAGCCTTATGGAGCTAAAAGTCGGAAAATTGGTTTTTAACATTTTCATGTTTATTAATTCTTCCAGAATAGATTTCACCAAGCACAAAGAAATAGCGCTAAGGACTACTGCAAAAACACAATTCAGACCACCCCGATTTTTGTTTTCATTTTAATAATAAGAAATACAATTAACATACTAGCAGGATAAGTGTTTATAACTCTGGTTCGTGACATCGCTTTTCAAAGATCTAAAACGCAGACATTCTTAAAATAGTATAGACGAAGAAAATTAAAGACGCAGTTAGAAATGTTGACTCACTCTTTTCAGGTGACACTTCGAAATTTATTAGTTAGTGCGCGGAAATCCAATTATCTTTACCTGCAAACCTGAAGTATTCATTTTCATTTCACGTTTCTTGACGTCAACATCGCACTTCAACAGCGTTCAAAATGTCAGGCACTGTCACAAATGACAGCGAAGTCATATGATGAGAATGTATATGTAAACCTGTAGAGACACGTCTAATTGTTGTAGTACTTTAACAATTTATGTTTTTGTTTTGTTTTGACTATCATCAGTTGATACTTACCCACGCAAACACCTGATTTTACTTCCATTTGTGGATCCATGTCTGTGTATCTTAATATTTCGGTTTTGTCAATATTTCAATGGTTCATGAGTTCTGACGTATGATTTTGGTACTTCTATCACTTCAACTTTTGCAAACCTGAAGTATTCAGAATTTACAGAGGGAGGATATACAATCTTTATGTAAGATATGTATGAGCTATGTGTGCATAATCTGTCTTAAAGCATATTTAAGCCTGACACGGCAAAACCGAACAAAGTGGCAAGTGCGCCAAGCGAAGACTCAGATCAGTCTGGGCATCCGTCCAGTCTGTTAAGAGTCTTCGTTGTGCGCCTAAACCGTGCCGACAGAGAAGACTGGTCAGTCTAGGTGGATGCCCATGGGTCTTCAGTGGCTCACATGCCATTTTGTTGGCTTTGTCATATCGCGGCTTAAATGTTAAATGTGCATTTACAGAATTTAGCAAATGTGCCCAAGTGAAATGTTGATGCATAAACAACAAGGCAATAAATGCCTTGAGAATAATTATTAATTTGAGAAAATCAGAATTTCTGTTGAAAAAAAAAATGTTTGTATTGTCACGGAAACCTTTGCAGAGCATGGCAAACGCTCCTTTCATCGCTCCGATACTAATACTATCTTAAATATGCTACCATGGCAAGTATAGAATTACCATTTGTTGTGCTAAGTTCCGTGGCAGATAGACGTCTCGTTGACGTGACTTTCACATTAATATGAAATATTAGTTGCTATAGTAGCAGATCTATGACGTGGTATTGGAGCGTAGCAAAGAGCTTTTGCCATGTTCTGCCAATGTTTCAATGACATGGCCACCTAAAACTCTTTTAACAGAAACTTTAGATTTACTTAAACAAATTATCATTCTCAAGTCATTTAATTCTGTGTTTTACACATCCCCCGACCAGAACAACCTTTCTCGACATGCATAATTTGCAACTTGCCTAAATGGAAATTATAACCACAGTTCTCTTCTTTAAACTTCTGTTTCATTTAAATGACTATCGACAGTGCTGGTGTCGGAAGGACGGGAACTTTCATTGGTCTGGATTATCTCTACGATGAAGGAAAGGCAAATAATTCTGTAAACGTATACAACTGTGTAGAACGACTGCGAGATCAGAGGGTTGACATGGTACAGAGCAAGGTAACATACATTTATATTCCGGTTACTTTATCTCTCTTAAGGCGGTGATAATCAGTGTTTTGGGGCGAAGACAAAACTCTGCATAAAGTACTGACTGCAACAGATCTGCCCAAAACCTAGCAGAGGCCTTCTTTTTTATTATTTTCACAATTTAGAATCCCAAAATGCAGGACTTGTCAATATCAAAAAGGGTTTATATAAGAAAAGAGGAAATGGTGATTTTGTGCGCAAAAATCTAAAAAAATAATCGTCCTTATTAGAAAATGTAATTAGGTATATAGGTTCTTTAATGCATTAAGAAAAGCGTCCTAGCAATTTTTTCCAGTTTATTTAGATATTATCAGGCGGTGAAGAAAAAAAGTTAAGCCTGTGTCCAAATATTTGTCCACTAAAACACAGTAGAGTTTACCATTCAAGTTTGAACAATTTCACTTACTCACCTGTCTTGGACTAAGTAAATTAGCTAATGTGGTTTTTACATTGTAAGTTTGATATAGGTATAACTACCCACCCTGTATTTATTGACTGCATCCAGTATATATGCACCATATACTTAGTTAGACATATACGAAAAAAATACTATTTTTATCTAGTCTACTTTATAGATTGAGAAAGAGTTGGAACAAATAACTGTTAAGACGCTGTTTTTGATGCATCAAAGTACCTTCAGAGCTAAATATATTTTCAATGACGAAGGTTTTTTTTCGATTTCTTCGCAGAAAAGTATCCTTTCATCTTTCCATAAAAAGACTTTTTAAACAGCATGTCCCTCTATTATTCTATTCTGTAGAGGACAACAAAAATATGAACTCTGCTATCTTGCTGGGAGATATGTTAATTTTTCATGGTTTTATTTAGATTTTTGTATTTACCACAAAGCACCCCATTAACAAGTACCGAGAATTTACAAAAAGAGAACCTATTCTTCAGTTTTAAAGATGGCATGACAGGTTTAAGGAAATTATTTTTTACATATGCAAGATTAAAGAAGATTTATGCTGGTAGAAAGCATTATCTTTTGAAGATATTAATCATTGAGCTTTTATATATCTAAGTAGGTGGCTTTGACTTCATAAATTTGTCAAAATGTCTGTTTGCATGACTGCCAAATTTGAAAACTAATATTCAGAAGTCAATATCTTCCTTATTCCTTATTCGGTTCGACTGAAACTTGCACACGACACGATTTCTCAGCTTGCAAATATCTTCCTTAGCAGATACACTATTTTTGTGAGATTAGTTTCTTTAAGACAATGAATACATGCGTCTCGTATAAGCCTCAGAACATATGCAGTTTTGTAAGCGGTCGCTTCTTTTTATAACCATATATTTTTATTGAAAAAATGTAGATTTTGACTGGACCTAGACCTACCGGAGTCTATGTTATCGGTAAATGCGATAGGGTCTTCTTTTCTCGCAGGAAAGATCATATATATATGAAGTTATATGGAAATGATTTATCCAGTTCTCTTTAATCAAAACATGCTTTGAATGCTGGGCTTCCGGATATCATCTTTGTTTATTCACAGGAACAGTACAAATTCCTTCACAAAGTTGTTTATGAAGCCTTATGCAGCACTAGAGAGCCAATACCAAATGATGAGTTTCCATCAGAATACTGCCGCCTTAAACAGAAACATGAAACAGAAAACCAAACCAACATTCTGTTGGAGTATGAGGTAAATATTAAATTTGTAAACTGGATATTTGTCGGGAATAGTACTTTTCAAAATTAAATTTAAAAGTGAATACTACGAATCTGATACTGTTTCCATCCATCCAGTGTTCCTTCTACGAAAGTCCTTATACATGTAGTTATGTGGTCGTTGTGCGGATATGAATATCAGCGGAGGTTGACAATCATTCTTCTTTGATTATTTTGGGTTGTTGAAGGTTCTCGCTCCATCAGACATTTTCATTCTCGTGCCCTTGCATGTCGCCTGACTAGGAACGAAGGTGCTGTGGTGGCTTGATAGTGTCAGTGTGTGCGTGGGGGGGGCATGGGGGCGCCTTCGGTAGCGAGTACATATGTAGTCGTCTCTTGTCTGATGACTTGATGACTGCAGCTGCTGTGCCTCGCGGAATGCGTCAGCATGTGTGACCCAGAGTTATTTGTTGCCTGCCGACACCTGTTCATCACATTTTTGTCTTCCAAATTTGTGGAGTTAAGCGATATTTTTTCTTTCCAAAATTTTGGGTTAAGCGACTCTTAATATGTTAAATATACAAACGAGCATCTTTCGAACTCAATTTGTTAAAGGTAAGCTTATCCTTTATCTCTGATCCAAGATATATGTCTTCTAACTTAGTTATGCCCCCCCTGCAAACTATGTTTATGGCGGTATACTTCCAAAGGATAACCCTTTTATAGAACATACTGTTTTCACGTTGTCCGACCTTCCGTCTGAAACGTTTTAAATCTTTGAACTAGGTCCTTGAAAATTTTTGAATATGTACACATTAGAAAAAAAAGATACAACTGTTTCAACGATTGTTGGCCTGGCCCCTATTTCCAGAGTTATACCCCTTTGAAGTCCTCAATAATAATGTTTGCTTTCGCTACTCCTCCTAGACCGTTTGACAGATTGTTTTTAAATTCAGTATTTGAACACATATTGGTATGCAGATTTGCATTAAGGTTTGAGTTTAAATATCTGGCCCTTTTTGTTAGAGTTATGCCCCTTTTTGTCTTTTTACCAATTAATAGGGCTTTTTTGGTCCGATTCGAATAGCGCTGACATGTTTTTTTTTTTCTTTTTTTTTTTCATTTCTCCCGAAAGAATTTTAAGGCTGAGTAATGGCCCTTTAAAGTTCCTTATTAAAAAAGTTTGTAATCGCTTCTTCTCCTAAACCATTTTATAGATTTTCTTGAAACTAAGTGTGTGAGCACATATTGATATTAAGACGTGCATTAGGACTAGATTTGTTTCAGTTCCAGCCCTTTTACCGTGAGTTATGTCCTATTTTGATATTTTTTGCAAAAATTCCGTTGGGTATTTAAGCCAGTTCAAATATTGATCTATTGATGAAGCATAAGAAACGATTTGATACATGTACATACTTTTCAGTTATTCTTGGAACGATTTTAAGGCTAAGTGAGGGCCCTTTGAACTTCTCTATGGAGAAATGTTATTATCGCTTCTTCTCCCGTACTGTACATTGGATTTTCTTGAAACTAAGTGTGTGAACATTTATTGGTATGAAGCTGTGCATTCAGACTAGGTTCCTCAGTAAAGCCCTTAGACATGAGTTATACCCTTTTTGATATGTTTGCACAATTTTATGATGTTGGCCATGTTTGCTTTGAATCTTTTCAAATTGTATCTAAGGATGAAGCATTAGAAAAGATCTCAGTTTGTCCATCAAGGATTTTATGGCTGGGTTATATCTATTTGAAGCTCTCCATAGAAAAGTTCGTATTTTGTCTAGCAATCATTTGGTGTAGTGAGAAAACAAAAAGTTTGTTTTAGGACAGAGGTAAAATGCAGGGGGTATTTATCAAGCCATGCCTTCTGCCATTTTTACTTGCAACTACATCTGTGGAATAATTGAGAGAACTTCCGGTTTTGAGCCATCATTTAGTACAATAACTCTATGATAATTGAAACTCGTTAAAGTTCACAGCTTTCGTGCTTTTATATTGATCTCCGCCGGGTGCCATTGGGGTTGCACGTGATCAGTTTGGACTTCTCAGTACTAATTTTTATATTAAATCAAATGCAGCTTTTGTCGTGATTTAATTAAAAAGAAATTTCTCAACAGCGTATGGGCCTGTGGATCACAGATGCTGATGAGAAAGATGAAGAACTGTGTTCAGCAAAACAGGCGTGCAATAGTTCTAAAAACAGATTCAAGAGGATTTTACCATGTAAATATAAATTCTTCCATAAATATCAGAGTGTGAAATAAAAAGCACACACACCAAGTAGGCGTTTTCTTTTTCTTCTATTTTCTTTCATGATTATAAATTGCGTTTCATAGATTACATAGTTCATAAAGAAACAATGTTTGCTGTCTTGGGCTGCCGACCATTTTTTTGGAAGTTGTCTAGCTAAATGCGCCTGAGAGAGCTCTTTTCATTAATTCATACAAACAGGTTTAGGGCTTCTGCTGTGGTTTCTATTTCTAGCATTGGTATCACCTGATAAGCTGCCTCTGTTGCACTGTTTCTTGTTTAATCATTACAAATATATAGAAAATAGCGAAAAGTAGATGTTTATATGTTTTTCATGTAATTTTTTTTTTATGAGTTTGAGCCGCTGGCCAACTCACTGCGAGGATTGTGTGGACGTAAATCGACTTACGAACCGAACTACCAACTAATTGTGTGCACCGCGGCGGAGGGTGAGGGTGAAGGTTTGGGCCCAGTAAAACCGGTTTAAACCCCCATTAGTTATTACTGACCGTCCCAAGGCGGTACTTTCGTTGCGGTTGCATTTGTTTTATGTTCGGCGCTGTTTAATTTATTGTGTTCTCATTTTATCCCTTCTATGATAAAATAGAAAATAGGTAAAAATAGTTGTTAAATGTTTTTCGTATAATTTGCTTAGTCTGTTGTAACCCTTCTGTTGGTCTAAATTATTTAGTTCAATAAAGATAGCTGGGTTGCCACCTAGTTGGGAAAGAGCTGCTGTCTCGGCTTATCACTTTTAATTTATTGTTTCATGGGATGTCTTTGTCAATCTTTCCCTTTGTTGTTGGGGATAGGGTTTGGGATCTGATTCAGTCAGTTCCTGAAGTGTAGTTACTATTTAAATTTAAACCTACTGGAAATTCAAAAGCGGCGCTTTTGAGATATGGTAGCTTTCTAAAAGTCACATTACAAATAGAATCTGTCCTTCTGATTCTTGACTTTAACCCGCGACCCTCCAGCTAAAGTGGGTGTTCCTTATCAATCGGCCCTAGGAAAGCGTCTAGATTTTGTATGACTTTTGAGTTTTGGTTATGACTATTATCGAAGATATTTGCTATCGCATATTTTTCCAGTCCCTTTCATCGTTTGTGTTCCTTTTTCAGGCGTCCTGGATGAGTTGTTCTTTGTAATTGTAACCTTTCTTGGACATCTTTATTTCTATTTTCCAGAGTTGCTCACGTCTTATATAACAAGTTTGACAAGGACAATGTTTACAGAATACTTTAATGGACCATACATCATTGCAAATAACACATTGATTCTATAAATGTTACTTTAATTGAAAATTATTCTGAATTCAAATTGCATACGTATTGGTATACTCATCAAAAAGGTAATCCATTCTGCTTTAAGTTTATTCATTTAAAAGTGTCGCATTTATACGTACGAGTGAAGCAAAATCTCTAATTGGAAACAAAAGGTGCTTATACTGTTTGTAATCAGTACATAAAATTATATGTTTCAAATGATATTTTGAGCTGGAACACGGCAAAACCAACAATGTGGCATGTCCGCCCATCGAAGACTCAGACAGGCCTAGACAGCCGCCCAGTCAGACGAGCCTATGCATCCGCCCTGTCTAATCTGAATTTTCGCTGTCTGCATGGGGCTACCTTAGACCCTAAGTTACCCTTTAAGCGCACCGCAAAGGCTCCGATCAGACTGGGTGGATGCCCAGGCTGATCTGAGTTTTCGCTGGGCACACGAGCCACTTTGTTGCAGAAACTAAACTTTTTGCAGCTTCTAAAGTTTAACTTCATTTTCAGCTGATGATCACAGGCTGTATCTTATTACTGAAGTACCCGGATGTACAGACTACATTAATGCTGTATATCTACCGGTATGTAATCCATCTCGCTAAAATGATAACTTAGGCCATGTGCGAACTAGAGTTATACCGCCCTGACCAGAAACACCAACTTTAGCACAAAATATTTCTCAATAAGCAAGGACGAAACTGGTAAGGGTGGTATGTAATAGTTATACCATGGTTTGTCCGCCTGTACGAGGAGATAATCCACGAGCTTTAGCGAGTGGATTATCTCTCGTACAGGCGGACAAATCATGGTTTAACTATTTTATACCACCCTTATCAGTGTAGACCTTGCTCATGGCGTGGTCTACACTGGTATAGTTAGCGTTTTCTGATAAGGGTGGTATAAAAGATAGTTATGTCATGGCTTGTTCGTCTGAATGATGAGAATATCCACGCGCTAAAGCTCGCTCAAGCTCGTGGATTATCTCCTGGTACAGAGGGACAGACAATGGTATAACTATTGCGCAGACTGATAAGAAATACTAGTTTGTTTATTTAAGGACATATCATGTGCGCGAATAAACGCCTTTGCCTTAAACAATCGAGCTCTGATTTTGGCAGATTCTGCATCACTAAAAAGTCATCGTCCGGTGGAGCGTAAGGTCTTCAACCGATATATAAAGCTGATACTCGAAGCTATTACATTAAATAATCCGTCGAAATAATTCTATTTCTTCCATTCCAATTGCAACTGCGGTTAAAAATAAAATTGATTGACTTTGTGTAGAACGTGTCTTAACATGGACCTTCTTGCCCAGCTGATTAATCGGACTCGTCACTGATAATTACAGCCAGTAAACCGTGTAATGTGCTCCTAGTTTAGTTTTTCGCTCGGCTTTTTCGGGTACAGTGCCAGGTTCGCTGGTGATGAAAAAAGATTAAAAGATAAAGACATTGATTGTCATCGTACTGTTTGCTTTTTGACAGATTTAAAGCCGACAAACGTGTAGTTATATCTCTGTTTTTAATGCCAAAAGACTAATGCATAAAAGCTCGAATCTGAAAACGATATTCATGATGTAGACAAAATACAGTATGTTTTAAAAATGGATAATGCCACTCCCTTGAGAATCTTACATTGCTTTCTTCTATTACTTGTAGATGTACAGAGCGGTCACAGGATTCATTGTTACCCAGAACCCTCTATCCTCGACGATCGTGGACTTCTACAGACTGCTTTATGACAAAAGTGTTTCTGTCATTGTATCATTTGATGATGAGAAGGCAACTGAGGTAATGTAAATTGAGCCGTGACATGAGAAAAACAAATAAAGTGGTTTTGCGCCCAGCGCAGACTCAGATCAGCCTAGGCATCCGCTCAGTCCGATCAGACTTTTCGCTAAGCACTCAAAGGAGAGCTAAAGTTCTAGGCTACCTCCGTGCGGACAGCGAAGGCTCTGATCAGAATGGACGGATGCCCAGGCTGATCTGAGCCTGCGCTGGGCGCATAACCACATTGTTGGTTTTGTCATGTCGCGGCTTACGTTGTTTAAACGCTTTTACTCTGAACGGAATTATTCGCGCTGAAAACTGCGAAAATCAGTCTTACAACATAATACAGAATAAAATTTCCTTTTAAAAGGAAGGCTTGCACAGCTATAACAGTGAAATTTTCATGAGTTGTTATTGAAGTGAACCCGATTGTTAGTGCACTTTCTGTTGCTTACTTTTATTTAGCCAAGTATTTAATTTCTAACTTCTTGAATGGTGGCATTGTCAGAAAGACTGTTTCAAACCCATGTCTATGGAATCTTGGCACATTACGCTGGACTGGCATTCAACACAGGCAACGAGGCAACATACTATAAAACACGATTGTTTTCGCATACTTCTTACATTACTTTCAAACTATCATTCTTACGGACCCGGCAGTTTGATATACCTCTTAGTCAGACTAGATTTTCGAAGAAATTCCGTCTAGTATAAATGCAGTGCTTGAATAAGGTTTTTCACCAATTCGTTACCTGGTCGTTGTAGCCCAAAAATTGTTTTCAAGCATTTCTTGAATATGCATGTTAATTCAGTAAAACTTTTGAGTCCTATTTCAAGAGTAGGGGGTCGGATGGTCCGTGGGACTATACTTCTGAAACAAACTTATCCTGATGAGCAGAACAAGCAGATTCCTTGTGAGTTGTCTTCGTTGCCTGTGTTGAATTCCAGACCAGTGTGCACATCTGAACTTGGCATCAAAAGAAGAAATAAATTAATATTTACTGAAGTTTACTTTTGGTTTAAGTGGCATCACTGGCAGTGACTGGAACAAAACTTTGACACTCTGAGAAGAAATTGCATGCTGTTATTGTTTTGACAATAACTTGCTTTACACCATTTGGGAACAACAAAGCACGGAACCTATTGCGTTCGTATTTCCATGAATCCCGACAAATGAAAATTATCTTTTATATTTATGCTATGTTTTTACATCAATATTGTTTACTCATTCGTGAAGTTCTCACTAATTAAACGCCAAGCAAAGGACGAATAATAGTTACGTTTCGGTAATGAAGTACAGCAGCCGTCACTATGACATGACGTATATCAATCTCATCTGTTTGAACTATCCGTGACGTTGCTTACGCGTAAGATTGCATGAATGTGTGTTGTTCGTGGATGTATGGACATCGTCAGTCCAGTATAGGTTCATCTAAGGAAATCGTCGTTGAGTGTAAATATTTCTCTGTACATTTGCATAGCTGAACTAGAAGAGTGTTAGAAAAGTAAGAAAAATGTCAACACACCCCAACCCGCACCTACCGCAAGCACAGTAGGCCCTTGTTCTACAATAATCCAAAAAAGTAGGACACCCCGGCACTGGAAGTTATACCCAGCATCATCGCACCAACCAACCAACCCTCCCTTGTCATAAAGCTGTCAATGAATCCCTAACAGTTTCAAATTTTAACAATTCTGAGTTTCAAATGTTAACAACTCTGAATTGTCCCCTTTTTCTGTATCATGAACATGTTGATGGCCAAAAGGAAATTTATCAGATGCTAAAAATGTGTACATAATATATCGCTTTGCGCCATGGAAAGGCCTGTTGCAATGCGTAAGCGTTAAGTACTCACCGACATTACCGACTTTTACATACATAACACGGTCAGTTCTACATACAAGCAATTAAGCCACACATTTATTGTAATGCGTATCTTGGACGCACACGGCGGAAATTTTGTTTACTTCCAGCATATTTATTCGTTTAACCTTCTGATTTTTTTCCCACATAATATACTTTTTTTCCAAAGTGTTTCCCCTTTTCATCCTCACGGAGCATGTATTACGGTGCACAAAGTCGGTGCAGGGGGCATGCTGTTTGGACACTGGTTTCCGCCACATGTTTCTCTGTATCTGACTGTGCCGCTTTTGTTAAATTCACGCGCCGTGCGGCTGAGGAGGGGAAACCCATTAATTCCAGTGTGTAGTTTTTAGGAAGTGACTGTACTCTGGCACCATGGATGCAGTGCCACGTAAGTAGAAAAAACATTCAATGTTCGCTGTATTTTTTATTATTATTATTATTATTTTTACCTCTGTAGAGCCTTTTTCCGCGGTGATAAGATAAATGTATATGTAATGCATGATGTACATAGTTTCTTATAATTCTGTACAGAATGGTTTGATGTATTTTTATATATGTGTATATAAACATGTATGTACTGTGATGTTGTACACCAAAATGAGACTTTAATAAACTATAAACTCTAGATAGATGGAATACATTATTTTTCAGTTAATGTGATAAGAGAAGAAAATCGTCAAAAGCGCTTGTTTCTAAATCTAAACAATAAATTTGAACTCTGCTCTTTAAGTTTTTACAGATACACGTATCAGCCCACTCCGGCATAAGCGCAGTCTTATCAGTCTATCCTCAGCATGAAAGATGTCTGCATCAAGGATCATCATGAAGAATATTTATGCCGAAAAAGACTGATCAGATCCCATGAAGGCACCGGCGCTGGACAGTGTGCCGGCTGCTCTGACCAGTCAGATTATGCGATGCCCTAAGGCCTATTTTCGCGACGCCGCTGCATGATTTTTGGAAAAGCTAATGCTTTGCGCTATTGCTATATATAAACACTGCAGTACACGCTCTCCAGGTATTTTCTGACTAAGTGTGACGTATCGTTTCTTCCGAAAATAACTCGGTATCACTAAACCACTTGAATACTGGCTTGCCGCCGAGACGGCAAGCCAAAAAGAAACATTTGCAGTACGACTGAAAGGTTCTTTTTTGTAACGACAATATTTTTGCCTTTCATATGAAAACAAAACTCTATGGTTATAATGATGTCGTCCTGTAGAGACCCATGTAGCTTACATGTTATGTCCATGCCTAAATTGACTGACAGGCGAATTCAACATTGGTTAAATGTTATAGTTGCGTCCTCAAGACATTGCTGGGCCGCAATAATTATTCGTATGCTCCGTTGCATAAGAAAGGGCGAGATTTGCAAAAGATGTAGCCATGCATGGCATGCATGTTGTAAGAAGCATGGAATGTGACTTCCTTGCCTACATTTGCCAACGGACATATTGAAAGCCAGGTTGTATCAGTTTGACCAGACTAATTACGACCACGATGGAAAACAGGTCCCAATTTTCGGTAGAAAAACAATACTCGTGTAGGCAGAAAGCTGGACAATGGTCTAGCCTTCAAACGCTACTGATATCAAAATTAATCAAGTAGTCACTGCAATAGCAGATTTAGACAACATGGAACTTTTTTCTTGGAAATACTTTTCAGAGGGAGGACATCTATTTCGGTTTAGGGAATGGGCCCGAATTTCAGAAATCGACGCTCTCAATCTATTTTTGCGTGCAATACTTTGAGTCATAATCAGATTTCAGCAAATTAAAATACATAAGCATTTAAAGATAACTATCTTAAATATTGGGACAACTAAAACCGTTAATTTTCCATTTAGGGCAAATGCAAAAATCATGGTTGTAGGTGCCCAAATACTTAGACACTTCAGGATACCTTAATCAGTTGAGACAGACCAGAATAAATTAATTTACGAATATACTGCTACAAAGGAAGACACCCAGAGGCTACTATTATAAAGCAAAAATCCATCAAAAACATCGAACGTCGTTGAAGGAAGAAGTGCAGATAACAAAAGGAAATAGTACGGCCTCGAAAACAGACAATTCCTGTCCAACGCAGAGGAACATGCATACATGCAATATATCAAACGTCATAGGAAACACACAAAATGCATTAATAATCAACTTCCATTAACAGTTTGAAACCGCAAAACAAGACAGGAAGCAAAGTGGCCCGCAATGCCTAAAACAACAAAGAGGTCCGTAGTTTATAACGGAGAGTAGCCAAAGTTATGGAGGCTCCAACTGGTTTAATGCACGCAACCTCACACACCCTTCTTGTGCAGCTCCGATAGACAAGCAAGTGTTTGGTCTGCGTTTAAGACATTTGAACTCATAACAAAGTAAGTAGTAAAGGGCGGCACTATGGCCCCCTTCGTCCGGAGACTAAGTCCGCAGCCTGGGGCAGTCTCCGGCCGGGAGGGGGCCATAGATGCCACCGCTTTAGTAAGCTTGAAAAGGCTAGTTTGAAATAACTTAGTCTTTTTTCAGGGGAAAAGTCTATGTTAAATGGCATAGGAGATGTCTTAAGAGGCTATACAGTAATATGCGTCTGCTATGAGTCTCTTGGCCCTGTATCTCAAGACCTCACTATACCAGAGGCATAACTCTATAGCGTCAGTTGATGGTGTGAGTTGCTGTGGCATACTCTTGTTTATTCTGTTCAATTTCTGAGGCTTTACAGTAATATGCGTCTGCTATCAGTCTCTTGGTCCTGTATCTCAGGGCCTCACTTTACCAGAGGCATAACTCTATAGCGTCAGTACTTGTTCCTTGGGGATTATAAAATCTTGTATCTCGAGATTTTAATGTTCTGGACTGAAATTATTTCTTACTAGCCTTCTAAAGTTTACCTGAAAAAATAACAACGACTGTATTTTTTCAATAACAGAACTTTAATTACCCCGCTAACGAACTAACTGACGATTGACAAAGGATTAGGGTCGTCCCTCTGCCATCGTTTACAAACATATTTACAACATCGTATACATTGGATATTTCTTTGATAAACAATTGGTATATCTTAAGCATTTACAACTTTGAATCCTATGTTCAAAGAACTGGTCTGGTGGCGTTATTGTCTTTTTCACTGATAAGTATAGTCTTCCATAATTCAAACTGAACCACATTTCAATGTCTCTGTCATTTTGGTATGGATCTTCTCCTGTTCCCATCAGGTTCTCGTGAATGGCCGTCTTCAGATCTAGTCCTCTGCTTAGCTGATGTAATATGTAGATACAATACATTCCACACACTTTACTCCATGGACTCTGAAGCATCTCTGTATTTTCTATCCACGTCTTGGTATTTCTTTGTATGAATGGTAGAATGTAGTCTTCTAATGGTGGTTGTCCATATGAATCGAAGTAAATCGCCTTGTCATCTTTGAAGTATAAGGCCACCCAATGTTCTCCTGGTTTGTCCGAGTCATCTGTATTAATGATGTATGCTTTCACATCCAATGGCTTCTTCTGTGGCAGGAGATCCTTCGAGACAACTTTGGCGTTCAAATGCATAAGTTGAGACGCCTTGGACAGAAGGGCCGTCAATTCTAGCGTATTCATCTCTGTTGTAGGAGTCTAAGATTCTCAGTTCCCAGTATTTTTTCCAGTCTTCATTCAGTGGAGAGCAGTATTGGTTTTTCTTCAGAAACATCCAGTTTTTATAGGCTTCCACGGCTTCTTCCGGCGTGAGATGACTCATGCCTCTTGCATCTCCAGTGTCTTTTAAGCCAAATTTTAGGCACAGTTCATGGTTCCAGTCTTTGATGACATCGTAGATGTTGAGACATTCTAATGCCGGTTCGTGATAGTGTAAGTCTCTTATCCAATCATCTCCGGCTCCTAGACAGAGCATGTGATTTTTCTGGCTGGGATGATCTATTCTGCAACCTTCACACTCGTGTTGAGCATATTCTCTGACAGCTGTTTTCAGGTTCTTTAGCATTGCAAATATCAAAGCAGTCTTGTCTTTGCCAATAAATGTTTTTGGTGGTGACACATCAAATTGTTCTAGCAGTTTTCCATTTTCATCACACACAGATCTGATCTTTGGGTGTAACAGCTGTTCAAGTTCGTCCTCCAAGGAACCAATTTCGTCAGAGTAGGATCCATGTAGTTGTTCGTAGCATTCCACTCTAAACTTTAGTTCTTGTTCTACAAAGTATCCTTTGTTCATGGTCTCAGTAGTCTGTGATGACTTCTCTCAAACCGTTGATTTCTATTAGGTTGTCAAACTCTGCATATACTATGACGTTGATGGTCTTGCCGAGTGCTCTAGCAAACTGAAGTTCCACTCGCAGGTTGCCGGTTTTATAGGATGTAGATGGCTCTGATCGGCTCCTTGGTCTGGCGTGAAATCGTATCCCCAGAAGCAGTATCCACCTTTGTAGTCGTCGTAGTCGATGTTACAATTCTGAATCTGATTTTGACTGCCCAAAGCTTGATACAGAGACATGTTATATCTGAGATATTGATCCAAGTTAAATTTCGGTTCAAATGGTTTTCCATAAATGCTGTGACCGTCACAACTCACTTCAAGTTTGCTGAGACCGAAATGTTTGAAGTTGAAAGGATTTGTGGCGAACGATCCATTGAATGTTGCATTATCTACCATGCCAATGAATAATCGTTTTGGAAGTTGTCCCTGAAACAAGTGGTCCTCGACTTTTGATCTAAGACCGGTGCCTATGGTAAATGTCTTAACTTCTACACGCCGTATGGGAAATTTTGCATTGTGATGTGCAATAGTTTGATTGAGATCATTGGCTATGGCTGGCAAAAGTTGAACATTGCGAACCGATAAGACTGCTGCATCGATCTTAACCATAACAGGGTACTCATCCTTAGACATGATACAAAATTGAGGAGAAGCACGATTGAGACGAAGTCTTAATTCTATTCCATTAGGTAAATATTTTTCCTGCATGGCCAAATCTAGATGTAAACGCCCTTGAAGTTCCTTAGGGTTACTTAGTTCAAAAGGGGTTATACGGGCTGTTACATTGCCATGACCAAAATCTTCAAAGTGACCAGGTTCATCTTCGTACCAAAATTCTGCAGCTTTAAGTTGATTGTCTTTCACATCAGATCCAAAAGAAAATAAGTTTTCAATGTAAGCCCTGTAGGGATACGTATCCATATTACTGGTCACCAGTTTATTGTTAAGATATAGATCAATTCCACTAAACATACTGTGAAAGAAGTTGTTGATGGGAGCAACTTTTTTATCGTTCTCAAGATTGTCACCGTTTGCTCTCAAAATCCTGAATTTCAAGTACAAATAAGTTTGTGATAAATCAGTGTAATATTCCGTATGGCCTGGTACCACAAATTCGATGGGTGCATGATAACTGTCTAGAGAAGCTATGGGATGATAATCTATCCACTGAGAATCTTGCATGGTGGTCAGAGTTGGAGGAACAGTTTGCATGTCTATTTCAGACTTGCTACATTCACAAGATCCACTTTGCATCATTTTCTTAGTCAAAAATATCGCGGTCAAATTTTAGATTTGAATATTTTTTCCTAATGGCTCTGTTTACAGAATTCTTTCTGCCTCTACCCTTTTGCAGTTTGTTGTGAACAGTTCGACGATTTGTCTTAGACTGAGTTTTTCTACGTTTCTGACTTGATTTTATACCTCCCGAAGCCAAATGATCCAAAGCAGATTTTCCCAAAGATTTTAAAGCTGATTTACCTCTACTTTTTAAAACTTGTTTGATATTTTGACCATCCAAGATGTCGCGAAGTGCATGAATTCCTTGATCTTTGGCTACATGTTTGATACTTTGTAAACCTGCTTTTGCAACAGGTTTTAAGATTGGCATGACCGTTCTCAAGGCAGTTTTAAACATGGACCCTAAACCATAACCGTACTGTCTCGATACACCTCTGTAAACTGGAAAGTTATTTCCACCCGACCCTTGTTGACACACTACACCACGAGTTTGGAAATACATTTTTTTGGCTAATTATCTTTGAGTCTGAAATGTAACTTGATCAAAGACTTTCCCGTGATAAATGGAATATCTATTCCCGTATCGCCTTTTATACTCACGTGAACTTGATCTATGAATGATTTTGCCACCGGAACGTAATGCAAGTTGACAAACTCTTGATGAGAATGATGAGAGCGTTTTGAAATCTCAAATGGAACAACTCGCAAAATAGGAGCAGTTATGTCACCTACGTAAGTGTAACTGGCAATATCCGAGTAAACGTACAGTTGATTATTAGCCGTGTTTAAATCTACTTCGTATCTAAAAGCATGTCTTTCGTTTCCGATGGGTCTTTCTGACATTTTTGGATTTACCCCTAATTTCTCCCCAAGTAGTTTTGGGAATATCAGTCTGACGACTTTTGGATTGTTGTAAAATATTTTGACACGTTTACTGTTATTGCCATAACTCATTTCTATCGAAGCATTAACACTTCTCAAAGCACTTCCGAAACGTGTATCGATGATGCCTTGTATTTCTTCCACCAAATGTTGTGGACTGCTGTAATTTCCTTTTGGAATTTTCAACTCGTATTCTGCGCAGGTGTTGTCTTCCGTACAATCCTCGCTCATATTTTCTACTCCGAATTCTTGAGCTAAGACTTTATCGTAAAATCTCAAGTAGAAAAAATTGGTTTCATCCGAAATATTCATGATTTGAGTTGGTGTAATCATTTCTACCAAAGCAACTTCCCACTTTTCTTTTTCGATGTTGATGGGGTGATCTAATCTGACAGTAAAAGAACTTTGTGTATTGTCAGGAAAAGTCGTCATTGAACTGTCACTTAACAATGTCAAATAAAACCCTGTCATGGTGCTTGTTTGGAAGTTTCTTCAAAACCATTACGTTTTCTGAATTTTAACCCTGGGGAAGGAAGAATATAGCCGACAGAGCTGCTCAATAAAATCAACCACAATTCTTTATCTGGACTTTGAAGACTGATTTGAACTAGAGAAGTGATGATGATGGCATAAACGATAATGATTTGAGATAAAAATGTCAATCTATTTTTGGGTAACTTGGCTAAACTTTCAGAAGATTGCAAAGAATCCGTATCCCTTCTTATGACTGAAGATTTAAAATTCATGTTCGTGCTTTTATACAAGATCGGATTCCAAAATCCAACTGTCAAATTTGGATGGATAACCTTTCCAGTGAACTTTAATTTCTTTGACCCACTTTTTCCCAACTTTTCGTTTACGACGATCTAAGACAGATTCTATTTCGTAAATTTGATCTTTGTCCACACGTTGTAATTCTTGCGAATAAAAAGTACCTTTAATGAGTTCCCCGTCTAGATCTTCTATTTTATAGGTAACGGGACTCTGACTTTGTATGACACCCCTAACCTTAAACAATTCTTGCGTCCAGTTTGGTAAATAACCTTTTTCAAAAGTGCGTTTTGTTTTGTTGATGCGCACAAAATCACCCACTCTTAATTCAGGACTTGCAACTTTTTGCTTTTTGCCGTACAATATTTGGGATACTTGAACTTCATTTTTGACATCGACAGATGCAGGCGTACGTTTAATGCTGCGATGATAAGCATGATTGTACCCGTGAACTAATTTTGGAAGTACATCGACATATTTCAGTGTACGATTATGAGTAAAATATTTCCACATGCGACTTTTCAGAGTTCTTTGAAACCTTTCTACAATACTTGCTTTTGTTTCTGGATTTTCTGTCGTGAAAAAATGAATTTTTTTAGATTTCAAGAACTTTTGAAACTCTTTATTTTTGAATTCCGTACCTCTGTCAGTTTGCAAACTTTTTGGAATACGTCCATGTTTCAAAACAGATTTAAAAGCTTCCACCAAAGTTTTTCCAGATTTGTCTTTGATCGGTACAACCCAGGCGTATTTTGAAAATACGTCTATCAAACAGAGCAAGTAACGATATTTGTCGTTATATTTTGCCATACTAGATACGTCCGCCAAATCTCCCTGCCATTGATAATCTATTCCTGCCACCACAGTTTTGCGACGCACAAATTTTCTACGTATGGGTTTGTGCAAAGTGTAAGTTTGTTGTTTTCTTAACCAAGTTTTCACATCGTCAAGTTTGATTTTCTTTGAAATTTTCTTTGCTGCTTTATACAAAGCTTGCAACCCCGTATATCCCACGGGACTTTTAGGATCGTAATAAAGTTTAGATAATAATTTATTCATTGTTCATCATAAGATAACCATTTTCTGGGTGATTCAAACAGTTCTTCTTTTATAGGTTTGATAGAACTGGGTGTAAACAGTTCGTCTCTGATATGTTTTCTAGTGGCAGACAAACTTTGAGATAAGTCTTTCTTGATGTGTTTTCTAACCGATTGTGTAACGGGACTTGTTCTTTTTTTAAGAGTAGGCATGCGTCGGTGTTTGGTTTTAGGAGTGACATACTCTTCTTCATCTTCGTGCTGAAAGGGAGTACGATGCATCCATTCCCATCGTTTCTTATTTCCCACAAAATCTTGAGGCACGTTCATGTCTCTAAGAGCCTCAGCAAAAGGTTGCCAACCCCTTGGCTCAGTGTCTTTTCTCTGTCTTAAAACATCATTGACTAAATCTATGATATTAGACCCTGCAACCGGTTTGCCATACATCTTAACCGTCCCATCTTCGTCCCAAGATAAGTTAGGATTATTTTCTAGCCAAGATATCAATAATTTAGCTTTCTTTCGCATCGTGGTAGGAACACTATCAAAAATACGTTGATTAATTTTCGATTCAGGCTCTACGGGAAGAGAAAGTTTTGTTTCTGTCAGTGCTTTGCGATGTGCCGTTTTAAATTTATGTAAAGTTTGACCAAACAATTGAGATTTTTCTGCCTCTGACAAATCTTCGTTGGCCATGACCGAAGACAAGTCTCTTTGAAGACTGGCCGTCGCAGAAACATTTGGATTGGGTGGAAGTCTTGGTTTTTGAATTTGTTCTTCTTTCCACCGTTTCATGTCTTCCCAAAGTTTAAATGGTACCACGGCCATTTTACGCCCTTCCATTGCAATTTTTTTTTTACTGACCAAGAATAGATCCTAAGACGGAACCAAGCAAAGGTTTTAAAAGTAAACCCAGGAGTGCACCACCTTTCTGATTGAGAATCTTTTTCTTGTTTGCTAGTGCAACACGTTTTGTAGACAATAATCGAATATCATTCTTCCTAGAACGTAATTGTTCTTTCTGAGCTTTTGTGAGTTTGACATTGCCTTTTATAAGATTTAAACAACATTCCCCTACACAGTCTAGTATCTCTTTTGGACAATCATTGACAATTTTTTGACGAAACCGATATGGAATGTTACAAAGTCCTTCCAGAAAAGGACCATACTTTTTAATCAGTGAACCTCTTTTCTTTTTGATATGTGTTCTTTTCTTACGTGCAGCCATGATTGCAGTCAAGAATTAAACTAGTAAACGATCATGTCAACCAAGTCCTTTTATAGTGAAAGTTTACGTTTAGCCAACATCTGTTTCATGGCAGCTTCAAATCCATGTTTTCTGGCAGTACGAAGATATTCGTTTGCAGGAGAAGAACTCCTTCGAGGAGAAGCCCTTAGAGAAGAAAATCTAGAAATTTCTAGAGAAGGTGATTTTGCAGCAGTGCGTCTTTCACCAATTTTTCTGAGACTAGAGTTTGGAGTAGAAAATTGAGTAGAAAATGGAGAAGGTGTTTTTGCAGGAGTGAATCTTTCACCTATTTTTCTGATACTTGAACTTGGAGTAGAAAATCGAGTAGAAAATGGACTTGGAGTTCTTAGACTAGAGTTTGGAGTAGAAGGAGTAAATGGACTTGGAGTTCTTGCAGTTGACGGTCCTGCAACAGGAGATGGAGGTTTTCTAGGTTTCTTAATTCTTACAGTGACAAACTTATCGTTCACTTTTATTTTTCTCCTTGATTTAGTCTTAGGGGAATTTTTCCTCTGAGTTTTTTTCTTTGGAGATTTTTTCTTGCCAGTTTTTTTCTTAGACTTTTTAGGACCTTTTCTACCCACTTTCTTTTTCTGAGAAAACCGTCTAAGTATTTTATTACCGTCCCAACGAATGAGAGATCTGATTATCACCCCACCAAAAAACCCACCGCCACCAGGTTTTAGAATGATTTCTCGTTTTGTATCTGCATTTACCAAAGGACTTGCTAGTTTTCTAACATCGTCTTTGCGTATGTCCATGAATTTTTGAGTTTGTTTTGGTAATTTCATTTTATTTTCAGCTATTTTTCTAGCTGCTAAAGAAAACCATTTGATCATTTCCATCAACCCGGCATTAAGCAAAGTTTTTCTTTTGTTCGAATCATGCTCTCTACTCAAATTGTAGAGAGCCCTGATCAAGTTTGCCGATGCTTTTTGAGCCATGTCTGGTTTCATTCTGATCCATGTAAGACCAAACACACGTTTTTATACTGGAAAATACACAACTGGACCTTGTTGATCCAATTTTGTATACCAGTTTGTAAAAATATCTGTTCTAAACCTCAAATGATTTGGTGTGTCTGGTTTTAAATCAATCAGTAAATAACCGTGTGGCTTAGAAGTGGCATCGTTGAAGGCAGACATCAAGTGTGGAGCTTGAAGTTGTTGTGCCAAAACTTTAATTTGCATTTTGTCTCTTGGACTTTGAAACAAAATCAAGTAATGAGCATTCAAACTGATGGTACGTGTCGATTTACTCTGTTGAAACAAGTTTTGTGTGATGTACACAACACTTGCATTTCTGTGATGACCTTTCCTCGTGAACCAAAGTTTAATTTTTTCTTCGTCTTTGTCGCCCAACATATCGTCAAAGACAATCAAGTGAGTTTCACTCGTGTCTGTGACAATATCGTCGTCGTCATTTGGAATTCCTAAAATAAATCTGATGTTTAAATCTTTGCGTTCTTGCAAGATATTGTACACAGGTTGCCATTCTTTGTAACACCACACGATACGTTGTGGTAAAATATCAAACAAAGCTTCTTTGTACTGAATCAGTTTTTTAACAAATTCAGTTTTTCCCGATCCACTTGGACCCGATATAAAAATATTAGCAGGATGTTTAAAAAACAAACTACCAATATTTTCTTCTTGAACTGTTACCGACATGATTGAAAGATAAAATGAGAAAGAATAATGAAAGACATGTGTATATATAACATATTTTTATTTTTTTACAAACAACAAATTGTTTTACTGACATACTTTACAAATAATTTTTCTTACTGAAAACACTGTTTCACAACAGTCTCTGATCTGATTTTCTTTGGTTTACAGTACATATCCATACGGAACAGTTTCTCCAATTTTTAAAATCACACGTTTGTCATAAGTAAATCTATATGTCTTAGATTGTCTCTCAGTCGTAATTTTTCTGTCTTTATGTTTTCTTATACGGTGCTGATATTCCACAGATTCTTGAAAGTCCCTCTTCTCACTATGAGCCCATTCCATCATGTTGTAGAAATGGATTACTTGTGAAGTATTGTAATCCAGGGTCAGTCCTTTGACTTTACAGGTAGACTTGCGTTTCCCAGTATCGTGCTCCACATACTCGTAGCCATAATTCTTCGGTCCCATACCCACAAACTTGGTGATTTTCGCAGTAGGTAGTTCGTCTGTCCATTCGCCGAGTCTGTTGTTGATGATCTCTGGATTCCATAATTCTGGTTTGTGAATGTAGATGACAGAATCCGTATCGAAGTACAACACACGTTTGTCAAGTTGATGCAGGACACTGTATAACTTCAGTCTGGCTTGTGCTGTCACAAAGGATCCTACCACCACGTTGCTGCAAGCATGAGGTTCTACAATCGATTCCAGATCTTCCCAGTTGACTAACAAAAACTCTTCTCCAAACACTTCGACATTCTTCACTTTCTTCAAGGGATTAGTCACCAGTTCAAAGTAGTCAGAAGGATCTGACACATATTCTGTTTTGGTCATGTTGTCTCTCTGTGCTAATTTTCCCCACAAACTGTTTAAACTGATCTTGCTGATTCCACGTCGACCTTTGTTCTTTTCCACCTTCTCTAGTCTGATACCTTCTGCTTCGAAATAGTCCTGTTTGAATTTGATCTTGTCCAATTCTGTCTTGCACCAGTCGGGATAGCCACTTGACTCTTGTTTAATCTTCAGGAAAGTATCGATATATCCAGCAAAGATACCTCCTTGTCCAGTTGACTTGTCGTACTGTGAAGATTGGGGAAAATGCCATACTTCGTACACATCTTTCAGCTGGTAACCCAGTTTCATCGCCTCAAACAATTCGATGCTCACCCAAGTTCCCACTAATTCTCTGTCTTCTTCTCTGTCGTGCGTACATAATTTCGAATTGTCAGATGTCTCTGCACAACTTCTACAGAGTGGAAACAGTAATTTGTTGTTGCACTTGTACGGTAATACCGGATGATACAAGTTTCTGGGTGGTAACACTTTACATTTGATCAGTCCAAAATATTGATGTATATTATCTCTGTCGATGTCTTCTTGTGAATAAATTTCTGGATGTCCAATAGGGAAGATTCCGTACTTGCAGATGTATGGATAAAGTGAACACACATCGATATACTTAATTTCCTCGTCTCCTTCAATTTCGTAAAACAGTCTTGTAGAATTCGTACGTCCTCCAAATAGCGCATCTCTGGGTTTGAGTGGATCCAAGTTGGTAAATTCTGCATCCACCATCTCCTTAAAATCTTTGTCGTCTTGATAATATTGATCGTAATCGCATTCCCACATTTCTATCACTTGATACCCAGCTCTTTTCAATTTCTCGGTCTTCTCCACAGTCTGTTTGTATAGCTGGTACATCGTCTGGCAGTTGTAAGTATTGATCTTAGTTCTGTCTGGAAAATGTTTGGGACACCCATGCCAGTAACATCCATGGAACTCGTACACTGTTTCTTTTTCTGGATCGTACCCATCCACATAATGTCCAAAAACTTTCTGTTCACCACCATTCAAAGCGTGACGAATTTGGATGTGATTCTTTCTAGCCACGGCTTGAATCCAGCGCACAGCTTTGATAGAATACTTCTTTTGGTTGGGATAGCCTTCTGGTGGAATGATGGCCACAGAGTTTTCAGGCATGTGATTCTTCCTCCATACTTGGGAACAAGCTTGAGCGATCGTGCATGCATTAGAAAAAGGATCCAAGTCGCTGATATCTATCGATTGTTTTCTAAAACATGCACAACCTCTCCTCAGGATATCTACATCGCTGCGACAGTATTCTTCCATTTCACGTCTAAAGTCAAAGATGGCATTGGATTCCACTTTCTGCTTATGCCATTCCAGGAAAGCTTCTCTGTCTTTGACCGACATCTGTCCAGGATTGTACATCTCCACGGGAAAGTAAGCTCCCACGTAATTCTGGTTGGCATCAACATTTGCCAAATGTGGGAAGTAGCCTTTTTTCATCTCTGTCAATCCAAAGGTATCTGGAAAATTGGCTAATCTCATATGCAGAAAATGATACGAGTCCAAGAACTTGACTTTGGCAGCGGTCATCGTCACGATAGTATTTCCATTCATAATCACATCGGGCTTAAAAGTTCCATTTTCTAGTATGTAGCGTAGAATAAATTGTCCATCGTATCCTCCAAAATTATGTGCAATAACAGTCACTCCTTCATTTTCTTTTCTAAATAACCAGGAACAGAAATCTGACAACGTATTTTCACCTTCAAAGATCATTTCTCTTCCAAACTGACTACAATTGTCACAATACCGATCTACAGGTAAATTAACGCAATGGTCATACGCTTTGTTTGTGAACTTATTACAAATTTTACATGGCTGTTCAATAGGTAAATCCATACACTGATCACAAGCTCTATGTGCAATACAAAAGTTGACAATATGTTCGCCAGAGTCTTGCTTGGATTCAAAGTCAAAAAATATGAATTGAGGTTGAATAACGGTACCTTTCTCTTCATCGATGATATCGTCCTTCTCGGCATCTTCTTCCAACACTTCGGTCTTGGGTTTGCACACGTAAGGTTGAATATAACATTGATGTTCGGCTCCAACAATCATTTTACAAAATTTACATTTCTTCTGTCCTGGACACACGTGATTTCTTTTATTTCCTATAATCCTATTTCCACATTTCTCACAATTATGCACAAGTTGACAAATAGATTTTTTCTGTCCTGGTTTGACTAATGTATGATTAGCAAAACAAGATGCACTATGAAAAGTTCTCTTACATTTTGTACAGTACTGATTTTGTTCGTGAAGACATGGCGTTGCACTATAACAACTAGTACATCCATTCAAACAAGCATGATCCTCTCTATGATTAAATCCCTTGTCACAAAACTCACAATAATAACTACATCCTTGAAATCCTTTGACATTGGTGATAGTGTCATAGTGATCTGTGCCATTGTAATAGATATGAATTACTTTTGTTTTGTCACTAGGTCTAAATCCAAGTGGAAACAATAATCCGTCTTTAGGATGCTGTGAATGTACTTTGATCAAATAGTCAGGAGCTAACACAGTTTGAATTTTCTTGTATTCTTCAAATCCACAAGGTTGATTGTGAGGAATCTTAGCACGATCTAATAATTTCATGGCTTCTCTAGTTTGTAGTGGTTTTTCAGATTTTCTGATGTAATGCCAAGTCTTCTTCCATGAGTCAGATGCGTCCCTGTCGGCATGATGTTTTCCTACCACAACAGCTCTAGCCATACACATGACATCTTTAGTGTTGTTGATTTGAACAATACTATGTTTCATCTTTCTCATATTGCGTGATTCAAAGTAAAGTCCATGGTGTAATGCCTTTCTTCCACTCCCAGTTGGTAACTTGGTGTGTGTCACTTCCAAGCTCATCTGTCCATCATTGATTTTAAAGTCTTCATTGGATTGTAACACTTTCTCGATTTCTTGAGTCAAAGATTCGCCAGTCAGACTCGTCACATCTGTAAATGGTACAAAGACTCCTAATTTCAGTCCGGGATGATAAATGCTCATTCGAATCCTGTCATTGCCTTGAGCTTGAGAATGGGTCTTGATGTCATCCACCAGCTGTTGAAACATCCGAGGTACAAATTCCAGCGGTGATACGTCTTCTGGAAATTTATTGACATCCACATTGTACACATTGGCTCTTGTTCTGAAACGTCTCGACTCACGTTCTCTAACAGGCTTGATCGTATAATACTGTTGGTAATCATCTTCTTCATCGTCCGAATAAATCACCATAGGTCTTTTTCTTGGTGGTGAAAATTCATCTTCAGATTCCTCACTGTCGGAATAATCCACAAGTTTCACCTTCTTTGGCGATGGTAACTCGTCCTCCTCAGAGTCTGATGAAGTGGGTGGGGTACGTATTCTCTTCCAATGTCTCTTTGGCATGTTGTCTTGTCACTGTTCAAACTCAGAATGTCAGAAAATCTGAATAATTGACTTATATATCTATCATCAATTCATACAAGATCAGGCAGGCGAGATACATAGTACATGACTTATCAGGTTAGACTACATGTTCTATGGAACTCTTGTGATACAGGCAAGATACATAGTATTTGCTTTAACAGGCGAGACAACAGTCTTAAGGAATTTTTGTGGTACAGGCGAGACATGGGCTGTACGGAATTTTTGTGGTAAGGCGAGACAACAGTCTTAAGGAATTTTTATTCACTAACAGGCGAGACTACATGCTATATGGAATTCTTATCACCAGGCGAGACACTTAGAATGTTTGTGCTACAGGCGAGACACTGAGCTTTACGGAATTTTTGTTATTTTGAAAAGAAGTGCAAGAAGAGTGTGCTGTTCAGCACCTTGTTCTTCCCTGGTCGGTTACCCTATGCCTGGGAAGCCCTGGCGATTTGAAGCCATATCTACATGATCACAAGTCCTGAATGTCACTGTGGACCAGAGACCTGTTTACTGGGATAGTGTCCCGACCCCTTAAGCCATAAGGCTTCTACTGTTTCACATGTAATCGATAGACTTCGCATCTGCGGGCCCAGGCGGTATAACCGTTGTGCACACCAGTTCCAGTCCAGCGGTGACCGGCAAACCAGCAATATTAATATGTTAGTTCCCAATATATATACCTAAACATAAACCAGTTTACTTGAGACAAGATTGGACATTTGCATATCATATATCTTATTTCAATAAAGGTCATGTTACTATTTATAGTAACACATTTCAAAATATAACAATTAATTAGAGAATAATAAAATCTACATTTTGGTGTTTATTTTATCAAAATCGGCCGAAAAATAACAAAGTTATTCAATTTTTCATATTATGGTGTTATTACAAGGGAGGTAAATCTGGATTGACTTTCTTTTATTCTATAAATAGACAAAACAAGTAATAGCTTTCAGAAAAAATGATAAAAATGAAAAGTGAATATGTGTATGGTATAAGAACTTCTGTTATGAGTATATTTTGTATGACTTTGTAACTCTTAAATACAAAAATATAAGTTTTGCCAGGCATGTGCACTGCGCATGCGCGGAATGTGGAGGGTAAGAAAACTGTAATAACTCCAGATTGCCTTGACGGATTTTCATAATTCTTTTTTTATTGGAAAGAACAAGTCACCATCTACCAAATGAAATTAAAATAAATTGTCAAACTGCGCATGCGCGGAATATAGAGGGTAAGAAAACTGTAATAACTCCAGATTGCCTTGACGGATTTTCATAATTCTTTTTTTATTGGAAAGAACAAGTCACCATCTACCAGATGAAATTAAAATAAATTGTCAAACTGCGCATGCGCGGAATTTAGAGGGTAAGAAAACTGTAATAACTCTATTTTGCCTTGATGGATTTTCAAAATTCTTTTTTTATTTGAAAGATAAAACACAGAGCTGTCACATAATCTTACAAAATAATATACCATATCGAGCATGCGAGAATCAAGAGATATATAATGTGTACATTTCATTTTTGCAGCTCATAAAGTTTCAAGATGTCTGAAGAACTAGTCGATCTGAGTGTGTTACCAACTGAAATTAGAAGTATAATCTACTCAAGGCTCGTCAATATTTCGAGGAAAAGTAAAAAGTTTAGAGACGAACTTCAACTGACGTGGTTTAACATGTGTTTTCAAAGAGCTCTGTCTTGCAACAATTTTTACCAGAGCCTAGCACAGCTATTATATGACATCGATGGAATATCGAATCTTGACCAGAACATGAGATTATACTTTCACAAACGCATGATGGAAGTGTTGAAGGATACTCATTCTAGACATGACCGATGGATCTTTACGATTTACAATTTCAACAAGGAAACATGTGAACAGTTTTTTGAAAACTTGTTTCCTTTCCATTATGACATTTACGTACATGGAAAAATCGTGAATGGACATCTGACTGGGCTTCTAGTATTCTTTCAGAGTTTAGCATTTTTTTACTACTTACCATTTCTTTACCAGTTAAATTTTCCTGCACCTATGAACGATTTGTTATTATCAACCTGGGAAGAGCATATAAACAGTTTGCATGGTAGTGATGTGTCATTTGGAAACAGAGACGCATATGAACAAGTTATCGAGAGTGAAGAGAGATTATTACCATTACGTTTTCCAACAGTCTATTCAGACCTGCTACTTGGAATAAAACAATGAACGTGATCAAGAAATCTCCTCCAGTATCGTTAGGTCGAATTTTACAGTTTGACATTTATCGAGGGTCACTTGAACACACACTGTCCTTACAACCTACAAGTTCAGAATTTCTGAAGTCAAAAGATGGACTCAGAACGTGGTTGGGACGATATGAAACATTCATGACCTTTCGACAAGCCATGTGTGAAACAGCTTTGATAATGAACACTATTTTAGACGCATCGCCTGTGAAGTATAGGCAATGGCTACTTCATGTGGCAAACAACGAGGACGTGATTACTTACCTTTGCAATGTACTCAAAGATGTTGAAGAGGCTTCGAGAGAACAATCTATGGATATCGACTCAACAACAACAACAACAGAAAATATGGAAATTGAACAACCATCACAGGAAGAACCAATGGATATTGATATGGATGAATTGACTGCAAAATTTGAAGCTTTGACACTATAAAGTGGAACTGTTTGTCTCTTGCAAAATCATTTATCTTACGGCAAGCATGGAGACAAAGTGGTTTGAAATTCCTCTGACACAAATTCTGAGATTTAGACCTTACAGAAAATTACTAGTTTGTGTTTACATACTACATTCACATGAGAACATTACTTTAGATGAAATTCAGATGAAATTAAACACAGAAGAATATTTCAAAGATTTTAAAAGACTCTGGTGTTCGTGTGCGAAACAGGAATTATCAGAGGAGACGGTCTTTACATTTGACAACTGGAAACTTCATGTGGCCAACAATTCAAAAGTGATTGACTATCTACAGTCGAAGACAAGGCGTATATAAGGACTACAACTAGATCTGCGAGTCATTTCAGATCTGACTTTCAAACTGTCAAGATGGAAAGTAAACCTGTGGATCCAAGACTTAATAAATACAATGATGCCAACAGTATTTATTATCACTGCACAGCATTGAAGAAACTTTTGAAAGAGAATGACAGAAAATTAATTCAACCGTTGGAAATTTCACTAAAAGAACAAGGCCTGTTGAAACCACCCTATGGTTATTGCTACAATTGTGGGTCGGTGGATCATTGGACTGCCTCGTGTACCGAGGAGAAGAAGAAAAATACTACAAATAAACCACCCAATGGGAATTGTTACAACTGTGGTTCACCTGATCATTGGACTGCCTCGTGTACCGAGGAGAAGAAGAAAACTACTACAAATAAACCACCCAATGGGAATTGTTACAACTGTGGTTCACCTGATCATTGGACTGCCTCATGTACCGAGGAGAAGAAGAAAACTACAAAGAAGCCACCCTATGGGACTTGTTACAACTGTGGCTCGCCTGATCACTGGCTACCCTCATGTCCTCATACCGACTTACAAGATGAAAGCTCGGGATTACCACAACCAGCCGAGAAGTCAGAAACTACGAGGAAAAGACGCCATACTGATGATGACTCTGATGTACCCAGTAAAAAGAAGTCAAGAACGGCTTCACCAGAACCGACAAAACCTACTGCTAGACAACATAAGAAGAAGAAATACTGTGTTGTGTGCAAAGAAGACACTCATATGATGAAAAACTGTCCTGAAATAGTGAAAAACTAGTGACTAGATAAGAGACCTAGTGGATAGACAATATCTAAACGATATTGTGTGTCTACTGGACAGTGACTACTATTGTGTTCATAATGGATTAGTTTTCATAGTTACATGTAAGGTTGTATTCAATAAAATTGTTTTTAAAGTATTTGTTTTTTGTTATTTCATAAGGTTACTCTTTAAACGAAAGAGTTGGGTAGCCCTGAAAAGGGCTGTTCGGGTGTTCTAAGTCTTCACTTACTGTGAAGACTTAGACACAGGTTTTACAATCCCTACAACAGGATTCGTCTTGGATAAGTCGATCCCTCTCCTCCTCATAAATACTTCAAACCCCATCTTATTTTGCTGCCTTTCAACTTCTTTCCAAGCTTTCTTCTTAAAAGCTATACACAGTCGGCTGAGATCAAAAGGGATATACTTTGACAAACCCATATTTGAGAATGAAGTTGTTAAAGGCAGTTAAATATATATATTGACTCATGGCGGACGTGAAAGAGAGCATAGTCTCTTGACCAATCAAAACTATGCAAAGTAGTTATGGGGTTTTATGCAACAATCAACAAAGTATTTCTTTCTGATAAGTTGTGGTGGCCCTGAAAAGGGCCGTTTTGAGGTTTTAATAAACCTTTCTATGAGGAGGGACACAGCGAGGGCCTGCCACCACAAGCTGGACAGCGTACTGACCAGCTCGTGTACGTCACCGTCCTCTCTGCCGGCAGATAGAATGGTGGCTGGTCCGCCTCCCTCTCCCAATCTTCACCGGATGGCCGTTCTTCAGGCTCTTGCTTCACTTCTTCGGGCTCTTGCTTCACCACAGCCATCTGGATGTCGACCGTCACCATCCTTCTTACGATGCCTATCAGCTCTACGAGCCTCTCTGCACTCTCCATTACAGACCTAGTCTGTGCCTCCAAAGCATCGAGATATTCGTCGCTCAACATCTTCTCTGTGTATAGCATAAAGACAATGTGACGAAGTGGGTCAGTGTTCCAGTATTTATTCTCTCAACACCGACGTGAAAGAAAGCACTTTTCTAAGTAGGTCAATCCGGTCTTGGGAGTATAAAATGGCACTGACCTACTTACAACTTCAGTCATGGAGCAACTACTGACCTTAGACGATCTTATGAAAGAACCAGACCTTCTATCGACGGCAATTAACTCAATTGCTACTGATGCATCGTTAACTCAACAACAACAACCGAACGTGCAGACCTATTACTACCACCCACAGCAATCACAACTGCAACAAACACAGCCACAGGTGTCACAGCCAAAGACGGGAGCTGTAGAAGTCTTGCTCAAAGAACTCAATGATCTCAAGAAAAGAGTACAGCAGTCAGAGGACCAAAAGCAACAACGTCCCATGGAATTAAATCCGATCAGAATACCATTAACTATAGAAGTAATGACACCAGAATCGTCTGTGACCGTACCAACTCAAAATGGACTTGGGTCGCATAGCAAGAACATAGATAATTCAAAAAGAAAGAAGAAACAATAGATTCTTCTTAGCTATAACCACAAAAAACAGTCCTTTTCAGGACTACCAATTACATCAGAAAGAATACCCTACTGATTGCCCTAATACTAAGGAAGCTATAGAGTTATGCCTCTGGTATAGTGAGGTCTTGAGATACAGGGCCAAGAGACTCATAGCAGACGCATATTACTGTATAGCCTCTTAAGACATCTCCTATGCCATTTAACATAGACTTTTCCCCTGAAAAAAGACTAAGTTATTTCAAACTAGCCTTTTCAAGCTTACTAAAGCGGTGGCATCTATGGCCCCCTCCCGGCCGGAGACTGCCCCAGGCTGCGGACTTAGTCTCCGGACGAAGGGGGCCATAGTGCCGCCCTTTACTACTAAAGTATAAATTTTGCAATCCGGAGCCAAAGCATAGAAAACCACGGGATCAGAAATGATGGGCCGCCTGAACAAAGGCACTGACTTCAGCACCATATTTCTTGTGTAAAAGGTTTAGTCGGAGGCGATTAAGACTCATCGACGTACAGATGAAGGGGTAAACAAAATAGATTAACAGTCTGCCGCATAACACCAATGGTGCAAGCGGATTTTTTTTGCATTAAAGGCCTAGGGTCGATAAGGGGTGTTTTTGGCCCCATGTCCAAAATAAGTTTTACGCTGTAAAGTTATTGTATAGTCATTTGGGATTACTATTACGGGCATTGTTTTGTTATCTAAGGCATGTTGCCATGGCAACGAGTTTTACAAGAGCATAGGCTATTTCCTTCATTTTTATACGGTTGTCTACCGTTGTGATTACATGAAACCCTCTTTTGATTTGCTTGAAGTGATTTCAGTTGCATATCACTGTATTACGGTTGATCGACATTATAAAGTGGCGAACGGTAATTATCGCTCCTTAGTAACACGTGGACATCCTTAGCAACGATCTGAAAAGTTGGTTTAGTTGGTTTTTTTCCCCCTTTTCTATCCTCTTACCCTTATGTTTGTTTAGATTTGGCAAAAAATAGAAATAATTGCAAATATAATACAGTCACGGCTCAGCTGACACAAACAAATCCTTATTTTATTTCAAAATTGTGCCCTGTTTATACGTTGTTTGTGAATAAAAATCTCTGTGACGTCATGTAGGCGAACAAGTTTGATTTCTGACGTCATCGACGCCAAAGGAAAAAGACTATGCGTAAGGATGTTCTCATAGAAGCTTAGCTTTGCACGAATCTCGGATCGAGCTTGTCTGACCAAATCTGTCACACAACCGCCCATATCACAGAGAGAAAATTACACTAGCTGGTTCATACTAGTTTGCGAACAATCTATTAAATATGTTGTTCAAATGACTCTATTGCTTTTACTTTTACTATTTAAATGAAACACCAACTATTCATTCTGTATTTTGCATCCTTTAAGAAACAAATACATGTTCGGCATTCCTCAGTTGCCCTCAGTATACATGTATAAGGCTAGCGCACGTTAAAGTCAAATATAAACTGCAAAACTAGTCATAAAACGATCCACCACGAGTGGTGTAAAGCCCGTGATAATATATCATCATAAACGACGAAAACCATGGCACTTTTCTTTGCAAAGCCTGTATATTGGCTAATATACATACAATAAAACACGCTTGTGCAGGGTGTATATGTGGTGTGTGAATAGGGGGGGGGAGGGGGGGGGGAGGAGGGCAGGTGGTCAAAATGTTTGAAACCTGGAAAATCTGTCCTCAAAAAACGATTTTGTTCTGGTTCTTGAATGGGGGGGGGGGGGGGGTGAGGTGAGGTGGTCAGAATGTTTGAAACCTGGCAAATATGTCCTCAAAAACGATTTTCGTCTGGTTTTTGAACGAATACAAAAATATAAACAAAAGCGAAACAAGGAGCGGGATCCTCGTCCTGTACATTGTATTTATACTATATATTAAAGTTTATAATAATTGGGCATGAGTTTTCCAACAGAAAATATTCAGGTAATTTTTTAACACTTTTTATCAGGCAATAGTTTCTATTTTGTGTTAAAGCCTCATCCATAATGACGAAGGGGTGGTTGTGTGGTGCAGTGTATAACTTCCAGTGCCCGGGCGCCCTACTCATTTGGATAATAGTAGGACAAGGGCATACTGTGCTTGCAGTAAGTGCGGGTGGGGGTTGTTTGGACATTTTTCTCTCGTCTATCGTTTCTCTCTTCTTTCTCCCTCTCTTTGGGAGATGGCATAGACTGAAATACTGTTTCAAAGGGCCGTTAAACCCAAAACAGCCAACCAACCATAATGACGGAAGGGTAATGAAAGCTGGCAGAAATATAAAAGAATACTAGCGAACTTACACTTAAACGTCAGGTCCGGGAGGGGTTAACAAAATCAAAAAATCATGATTAAAGATAAGAATATCGTTAATAGTGCCATCATAATACAACATTAGCGTTGCAATGACAACCAGTTCTGAAGAAGACATGCGTTAAACTTCAGTTGGTGGTGGTTGGATACGCTAGGATGCCACGAAAGGTTCGGTTTTGAGACATTCTACAGGTATTGGCTTAAAGTTCCACTGCTCTATCAGTGGTATTGATACATAAAATATTTTATCGCGAGGTATCGCTGGAAGATTCTCACCACGGATCAGTGATTACCACCGCCTTAATAATACTTGGCTCTAGAAAAAGAGGTTTTCTTACGATACTAGCGGAAGAATTAAGTTTGGGTACAGAATAATCATTTGAAACGATTAGCACTGAAGTTGCTGCAGTACGTATAAGCGAAAGTGTGTTCATCTCTCTCTCTCTCTCTCTCTCTCTCTCTCTCTCCCTCTCCCTCTCTCTCTCTGGTCGATAGCTCATTTGGTTAAGCGCTAGCTTGCTCATCTACCTGTCCCGGGTTCGACTCCCGATGGAGGCTGGAAGCGGCAATCTTTTTAACTGTAAACGGGAATCCATTGCACACCACTGCCTTTCATTATCATGCTCCCAAAGTCCTGGCATGACGGTGACTGAAATGCTGTTGAAAAGGACGTAAATTTGCAAACAAGTCATTCATCAATTCTCTCTCTCTCTCTCTCGATCGATCGATCGACGTGTACAAAATACATGCACGGTTACGATAGAAAGATAAAATGTTTACATCATACACGAGAGGTAAGAAAATGGTTCATGTTGACAATTAAGCGTCATAAGCCTCTCTCTGCTCATTCTTTTAAGTGAAATTATGTATACTTTTATGTAAATAGTCGATTTATTAAATAATGGAGGAGCCCCGACGGAATAATACTTTTACCAGTGAGAAAAGGTATGCAAAAGAAGACAGATGATGATATTAATCCTCAGGTCTCGAGCAAGAAGAAAGAACATGAAAGCTAAAAATATACATTGAAAGGTTTATAACTGACAATATTGGTCAAAAAAAGTGATAAATTTCTCTTGGTTACCATGGCAACAGCATAAAAGCAATAGAAGTGGATCCATTTTATTTGTTTCAATTCAGGAGCAAGAAGTAACAACATAAAACCTTGAGAAGCAGCCAAACTCAAAGGTGTTTCATTGAGTTTTGCTGACCAAGAAACGACGATTTGTCCTTGGTTTCCATGACAACGACATTAAGGCAAGAGAAATACGCTTTGCTATTTGATTTTTCAATACTCAGTTCTCCAAAAACAAGAAACAAATTAAAACATTCAAATGGCCGTTTTTGAAGGTTTAACATGTAAATCAAACTGATTGCCTAAACACACGTGGAATGATCATGGTTACCATGACAACGGCACAAATACTGTTACAATGGAAACGAACTTTATTATAGGAGTGACTTACATAAATATAATTACATACTGTCCTACTTCATCGAACTCTCTGAGTTATGTAAAGCTCAAAATGGCTTTTGCCAGCCTTAGATACATTATCCAGGTTGCAAGGCGCACGTGGCTGGAGGACATATTTTATTTTTAAAAACACCTCCACATGCAACAAACAACAAGATTTTTTTTGTCAAAGTTTCTTTTTGGTAACAAAATCGTTTGCTAAAGTATGAAGTTGTTTGTCGAATGTGGAGGCATTAGAATTTTTGCCTGAATACATTAAAATTGGCTAAAAAGTGCAAAAAAGCGAAAATCTAGCATTTTTGGAGCGTTACCATGGCAACGTCATGAACAGAACTTAAAAATAGACATTTGATTTGAAAATAACGTACCATAACCTTTTCATATAAAATAATTTTAAGGCCAATATTCAAATTTTATTTTGTATGAAATTTTGAGGCCGAAATTGATGCTTATCGACCCTAGGCCTTTATGTTTTTTAATTGTTCCGATGAATCAGGCCTATCTGTTATTTTCCGAAACTTGTAACCTAAATCTCTATAAAATTCAGTTTTAAATGGGGTCTTGCTGAAGAAGTGCTTTCACAATCAGTTTCAATCCTTTTCGTATGAAGCGTTTTAATTTACAGAAGCTAATTCTAATTCTTCTGTTATCTTACAGGCGATTGCTCCCAAAGACAAGTCAGTTTGTCATCACGGACCGTTCACTGTTGAGCTGGTAGAGGAAACGGAAAAGCCCTGCTTCAGCATAAGAACCATAAGATACACGTACTCAAAAGAAGTATGATTTTCTTTGAAATAAACTTGTTGAATCGCCACCTTGCGCTCATACAAGATGTTAAACAAAATAATATTTCAAATCAAGTTAACTCACCTTTCTTTTCCTAATCCTTCTAAATGTCCGGCTTTACGTGTATTTAGACAAATATAAATATATAGCAAGCACATTGACATTCATATAGACATATAGTCAGCAAACAGAAATTTAGTATAAACATTATTTTATTTGTATAAACTGACAATATAAATGCAATACACATGACAAGACATATAATAACATAACATAACATAATTTTATTCAGCATAAAGCACAAACACAATGCTTATAGCCTACGAATCATATATACAGTAGTGAGGACATGCATGCGCATTTACGAGGAGCGCAACAGATAAATTACTGTGTAATACAAGTTACATAATACTTATTTTTCTTAGATTTGATGCATGATAGATGAATTTAGCAACATTTAAGATAGTCTTTTTATTAGTTGTTGACATCACATCATCAAATTTATTAAGTGTTGGCCAACGACAGTAATAAGCTTTTAAATATTTTTGTCTTAACTCTCGGTAGAAGGGACATACTAATAAAAAATGATATTCGTTTTCCATAAAGTTACTATTACATAATTTACAAATTCTTTCACTTCTATTTAAGTTTTCGTATCTTCCGCGTTCAATGGCTATCTTCCGCGTCCAATGGCTATATACAGAAGAATATACAAAATGGATCCAGAAGAAAGTCAAACGACTTATGTAAATCTGTATCCCGTTGACAATGGTGTTATAGCATATAATAAGTGATTTGGTATGTCAGCTTCAATAAATAATGTTTAATTGAGCAATATCAATGAAAATGAAGCATGATACAATAGATAAGCATCTTAAGAGAGATGGAGAAAAAAAGAAGAGATTTTAGAGCATATTGGAAGGTGTTCACAGGATATTGCCAATAAGACAAGTTACAATCACGTAAAATAATTGCAATCAAGGGCGAGCTCCGATGAGAGTTCTGAGTGAGTCAATTCTTTCCGTCTATCAGAGATAGACGAACCATGGACCCTAGTGGAACCGCCTCGCCAAAGCGGTTCTAATGAGCGTCATGACACACGTTGCAATGATGAGAAATCGAGCGAGGAAATAAAATTTATGTCGCAGTCACGGCATCCAGGCCCACCCTTGTGCGCATCTATGAACGAGACAGAACAGAAAAAGAGTAAAACAAAAAATGAATAAGTAGATGAACAAATATAAATGTATAAAAAGGAGAAGGAAAGAAAAGGAAGACTCCACGGGGGACCCCGAGTGAGGGTCTTACCGAATAACCAAGACATGCTCAGCAGGATGGTACGATTGGGTTGTGTTGCCAGGTTGCACACAGAATCAAAGGCTTAGGATTGTCTTTTTGATAAAATTTGTATGCTGTTGAACGTATGTACAGTGTGTCTGGAAACGCTTTGTTTTCGAAATGAAAGACTGTACAGCCCAAAAAAATAGACTCATTAGCTTCATTTGTTAGCTCTGGATTCCCAAAGAGTAGAGTATTTAGTGTGGGAGCGGCTATTTCAGAGATGGTCGCTATCATCTCTTGTCTAAAATTCTGGAATAAGTTGCATTCCAAGAGAAAATGATTAGTGTCTTCGACAGCCCCACAGATCCAGTTCGAATACGCTATAATATTCTTTAAAAAGAGATGCTGGTTTAGAGAACTGCAACTCATTCTAAGTCTGGTATGATATATCTGATCACTTCTTTTACCGATGTTATAGAACTTTGGAGGCCCCCTAATATTTACATTTAGTTTGTGTTTGAAAATTGCTAGTGTACTTGAATCACGAATTTCTTGTGAGGCTCATTCCAGTTACGAACTACTGCAGGGAGGAAAGAATTGTAGTACTGTTGTGTTTTACAATGGATAGTTTGAGTATTGTTAACGTTAAGCAGGTTGTATGAAGATGCGTTGCCGACGCTGTCATGAACTAAGGTTAATAAGTATACTGGAGAGAGTCCATTTTGCATTTTATAAACAAGACAAGTTTGTGTTTCTTTCTTCTAGTAGCTAGAGTTTCCCAGCCTGTGTCCAAAAGTAGAGAATTTATTGAAACAAGCTTGGTAGCGCCCGTTACTATTCTCGCTGCTTCATTCTGATTTTTTTTCCAGCTCATTTACCTCATACTGGGTACAGTTATCCCATATCGTGTCTGCATATTCCAGCAGAGGACGAATGAATGAAAAATATATCGTTTGCAATGATTTCCTGTCGAGTGTAAATTTCAGTTTACGAATGATATTAATACGAAACCAGGCTTTAGATTTAATATTGTCTATGTGTTCGTGCCAAGTACAATCCTGTTGAGAAATTAGTCCTAAATGTCTATGGCTGGCTGCTGACTTCTGTGATCGGTTGATCATTCATATATACAGGTGGGTGGTAAGGTTTATTTAGTTTACGAGAAAAAATGAGAGATTCTGTTTTGGACGGGTTAAACGTGACCAGCCACCTAGATGCCCAAGCGTGTACCTTAACTAGATCAGAATTAAGCTTTTCTGCGGCTTCTATGGGGTTTTCTACAATGAGATACAGACTAGTGTCATCAGCGAATAACCTGATACAAGCATTAATGTTTTCGACAATGTCATTAATATATATTAAAAAAAGCAAGGGCCCTAAAACCGAGCCTTGAGGGACACCAGCGTGAATTTGGGTCCAATCAGGTGCAGCTCCTGGTAGAACAACCCGTTGCTGTCTGTTACTGAGATAATCTGTGAACCAGTTTAGAAGAACACCTACAATGCCAACATTTCGCAACTTACGAATGAGCCCCTTATGCCAAACCCTATCAAATGCCTTGCTGATATCACAAAATAAAGCTCGTACCTCTTTACCATCATCCAAAGCTTTGCAAAAAGTATTGTAGATATCAGCAAGTTGGTTCACCGTGGAATCGCCGGGAACAAAGCCGGACTGTAATGATGTTATGACTGCATTATCATAGAAAAAATTGAAAACATACTTATGCACTATTTTTCCATTGCTTTGCCGACTGCACTTAAAATGAGATTGGCCTGTAATTACAGGGATTGGATGGATCGTTCATCTTAAAAACTGGAGTTACATTTGCTTTTTTCCATAAATGTGGAACTGTTTCGGAGGAGAAAGAAAAGTTATAAAGGTTTCACAGTGGAAAAGATAATGGATACGCAAGTTCTTTAAGTAATCTATTGTTAATTGAGTCAGGTCCAGCAACCTTTCCTATCTTTAGAGATTTTAGCATTGATTCTACTTCTTGCGGGTTCGTTACAATTGAGTCTAATACGTTTTCAGAAATGAAGTTGGTATTTGGAAGGTGAGCATTATTTTCATCTAATTTGGTATGGTCAGAGAAATGATCATTAAATATTTTACTTTTGTCCCTGTTATCAGTGTAAATTTCCCCATTAATAGGCAGTGGTGGGATTGACGAATCTTGCACAGGCTTGATAACAGACTTGAGAGTCTTCCACCAATCTTTTGGACCAAGTGTGTCATTCTTAAGTTTTTCGGCCATTTTTTCGTTTTCATATTGTTTAGATTTTCTTAATTCATATGTGACCTTATTTCTAAATTGTTTGTAATTTTCTAAATCTGCATTTTTATTAGTTCTTTTGAATTTGTCATACAGACGTTTCCGACAGAAATTTAGGTGGGGGCAATTTAGTGAATTTACCCGATAACTAAAATCTTATTCTGCAATTTAGCTGGATGCATATTTCTAAATTAACAGGAAAATTTAAATACAGAGGACCTTACACTCGCGGTCATCTCAAATGAAATTTATGAGACGAGCCTTCGGCGAGTTTCATAAATTTCATATGAAATGACCACGAGTGTAAGATTCTGATCATCATATGACACTTTTAAATGGGATCTTAACGCCTTCAAATTGAACACTATTTCAATACGAAAACGCATTGTTGACATGGGTGTTGCCAATGACATTACGTGTACGCGCCAAAGTGTTAAATTACACGTGGTGTCATACGATTTTTACGACACGACGTTATCCACTGAATAACAGTGACGTCAAATGATAAATCAAATTATGATACACCAAAATATGATACAATTTTTTCAAAAGTGACTTCCAGTTTAATGCTTCAGAATGATGCTAGAACAGTGAACCAGTATTTGTTCAAGAAATGGTCTAATAAACAGTGCGTTCCAAAGGATATTATCGAGTTTATGGAACTGTTAGCTGCTATTGAAACAGCCAATTCGGCGGATAAGTTTCGACCGGTAGTCGTAAAATGTTGGTGAGTATGATATCTTGCAATAACACCAGGCCCAGAGGTTATAAAGCTTGAGTACATTTTCAAACTCAAAATACAGCATACTGATCGGCTGCTTCCTAGCACATGCTCGGAAGCAGCAAATCAATGTGCTTTATTTTTAGTTTGAGATTATTCTCAAGTTTCATAACCTCGAACCCAGTCGCACTAGAACAAAACTGAGGCAGTTTCATAACCAAAGCCATTGTATTAACTAGACAGTCTCCACACACCCAAAGACCAGAATATTTATATGACAACAGAATATGCTTTCATCAGATAGTTAAGGATTCGCTTAGTATGAGCTGGACATATGCCTGGGGAATGTCCTGTTAGCCACATGGCTAATCATAGTATTTGGTGCTCCTTTCACTTATTATAAATAATGGTTTTATACTTTTGACAGCAAAACGTGAAGATTTTTTGTTCAATTTAATACATTATAAATGCTAGGAAATAGCATATTTCTAACTGATTTTAAGCCTCACTTTAAACGATATAGTAAGGAAATGAAACGACAATGATCAAGAACCATCGCATTTGTTTAGCACGTCCAGAGAATGGAAAAGAATAAACTATGAAGACGGCACTCAAAGCAAAATAATTCTGGCAGAGTTCCAAGAGGTCACCTGGCAGCGAGGCTAAGCATATTCCAAACAAAAAAGGAGAAAAAATAAAACATCGAATTGCCAACAATAATAATATAGAGGATCTTACATGAGCGTTATAATTGAATTTATTAAACGAGTTGGGAAAAGATTAGATGCGAGGCTATGCCGAGCATCTTTTCGGTTTTCCTAAACGAGTTTTATAAATTCAACAATACAGGAGCACGAATGCTAAACCTTTTTTTATTTTTAGCCCTCGTCCTGGATTCTGTTTTCGGTTTATTCGGTACATGTGACGAAATGGGTCAACACAGAAAACATGTATATAAGGAATAAATACTCAGATAAAAAAAAGATGGGCATTGAACAGCAAGAAAAATAATAAAACGCTGGAGTATGAGAAATTTAGCAGTTGAATGAACCCCGACGAATCCGGACAAAGACAGATCAATTCTAACCAATTTCATAGAACGTTTTCAGGCTGCAGCTGTGATTAAGTCTGAGTCCGACCCGCCGACAAGCAACTAAAACGGAAAGCAAAGTGGTCATCCGTGATTGGGATGACCACAAAATAGGCACCTGTCGCATTATGTTTGTCTTATCCGCTCTTTCATAACCGTTACGACAGCTATTTTCCTAAGTCAATTAGCCGCAGTGTTATCTATCTTTCTTTTTCAGTATGTAAAAACATATCACCATATCAGGATGCGAAATTCTATCAGTAAACACAGACAAACAGGGTATCATCGTTGAATCAACGGCTAAACTTGTCCTCGAAGTCGGTCCAACATTGTTTCAACTTATAACGCCCGCTGGAATTATAACTATCTTTAAATTTTGTATTATAACAGGAATGGGTCCGATAAAAGCGGACTTTTCTGCGTAATATGGAATGTGTTGGAGAGACTACGGATTGACGGTGAGGTGGCAATACCTCAGACAATCAGAAGTCTTCGTCACAGGCGGAGACAGATTATTCCAATTTTTGTGAGTATTTCTATTTCACAGTAACCATCAGAATACCTCAACCGGTAAAAGCGAAAATGAATCAATAAATTTTAAGACACCCTGGTGCATTCATTTTAGTTACTGCAAGGCAGACTTGAATGTCGAATACGATATGTTTTCTTGATTTTAAGCTTTTAGTCGTAAACTACCTCATATCTTCCCTATAAACAGAGGAAAAAATCATTTTAGAATGAATTATAGGCTTGAGAAAATCACACATTTCCATTGTATGAACCTCGGGTAGCTATTCACTTGGAGGAGAGCATGGCATATACTGTATGCCATGCTCAGAAACCTATGACGTCAATATTTGTTACTATAGCAACTATGGAATTCACAACTGTTTTGTTTAGTGCCCTTGGCATACGACGTTTCGATGACGTCACTTTGATATCAATATGAACTCTAAGTTGTTATGATAACATATTTATGACCTCATTAGTATCGGAGCATGGCAGACAGTGTATTTTTAAAAAAAATCAATAACAATACATTCTGAAATTTCTTCATCACGCACTTCAGATCATCTCAAATATATTATTATTCTCAGGTCATTTAATTCCATTTCACGAGTGCTGCTTTGTATTAATGGATTGACCCTACCTTTGGCATCATAATTCAGATTTTATAGACCGATAGGGGAAACTGGTTGTACAGAGATTAAGAGGATCGTCCAAAACGTTCCGTCATTGAGCTCATACTGATATCGGATACATCGTACAAAATGCCATATGACTGAGTTATAAACCCAAATACAAGCCTTCTATTTGAAACTGGCCTATTTTCATGATTTTTGAATTTTCGCTGGCTTGTTGTTCATGCTGCATATCTCGTCAACTACATATCGTAGGATTCTGAATTTTCGGGGTTGCTGTCTGTTGAATTCTGTGTGGCAATACATAAAATTAGCGACTTCTGTCTATTTTATGAGATGAAAACGCTTGATATCTGAGGTGTCACAGAAATATGTTGAAGTACACAGTCTCGTTATTATCAAGGAACCACTGTGCCGTCATTTTAAGGAGATTTTTTTTTTTTTTTTAATTTTGATTGAGATCGTATTGTCATGATCTGATTCAGTAAATATATGCTTTAGAAGATGAAATATTGAACATTTATGAAGCTTTAGTACCAAGAACATAACCTACTCGCTTTTTGTATGGCGTTGTTTGCCTAATGTTCAGAATACGAAATGCTGTAAACTGTGTAAAATGCACGGAATGACTTGGAGATTTTTTTTCTCAGAATTTATTAGTACCTGAAATATTCTAGATCTTCAGAAGGCTTTTGACACTGTTGATCACAGCATTTTGTGTAGCAAACTGAAACTTATGGGTGTTGGCTCTACCAAATGGTTTGAATCTTATTTGTCTAATAGAATTCGGCTGGTTAATGTGGGTAAAACAAACTCACACATAGCTAATGTAACTTGTGGTGTACCTCAAGGGAGTATTTTGGGTCCATTACTTTTCTTGTGTTATGTGAATGACATGGTGATAAGTATCGACCCTGACTGCAAACTTTTGCTGTATGCTGACGACAGTACAATTCTATTTTCTCACAAAGATCCAGGTCAAATTGCAAATAAACTCGGAAAAGTTCTTGAATCATGCTCAGAATGGCTTGTTGATAACAAATTGTCTCTTCACCTGGAAAAAACAGAATGTATACTGTTTGGATCAAAAAGGAAACTTAGGAAAGTTAAGGATTTCCATATTGTCTGCAATGACCACACGATTGATTTTACAACTTCTGTAAAATACCTTGGTCTTAACATAGATAATCTACTATCTGGTGAAATCATTGTGAACAGCATTATTTCAAAAGTTAACGCTCGTCTTAAATTTTCGTATAGACAAAGTAATAGTCTGTCAGCAAAAACTAGGAAAAACTTTGATACTGTGCCACTTTGATTATTCATGTTCGTCTTGGTATGCTGGCCTCAACAAAGGTTTGAAAAAGAAACTGCAAATAGCTCAGAATAAAGTCATTAGATTCATTATACCCCCGGTATACGAAGTATATAGGGGGTATATAGTTTTTGGTCTTTCCGTTAATATGTTTGTGTGTGTGTATGTTAACAATTTTTCTGTCACAGATTTCTCAGGAACCACTAAAGCTAGGACTTTGAAATTTGGTACAAACGTTGGATATGACTAGTTGTACCGTGTAAGAGAGAATCAGCCTTCTCCTGCTTATCAGTCCCTTTGTTTATCCATTTTTTCTTTCTCTCCAATTAATTTTTTGTCACAGATTTCTCAGGAACCGCTATAGCTAGGACTTTGAAATTTGGTACAAACGTTGGGTATGACTAGTTGTACCGTGTAAGAGAATATTAGCCTTCTCCTGCTTATCAGTCCCTTTGTTTGTCCATTTTTTCTTTCTCTCCAATTAAATTTTTGTCACAGATTTCTCAGGAACCTGTACAGCCAGGACTTTGAAATTTGGTACAAATGTTGGGTATGCCTAGTTGTACTGTGTAAGAGAGAATCAGCCTTCTCCTGCTTATCATTCCCTTTGTTTGTCCATCTTTTTTTTCTCTCCAATTAAATTTTTGTCACAGACTTCTCGGGAACCACTACAGCTAGGACTTTGAAATTTGGTACAAACGTTGGGTATGACTAGTTGTACCGTGTAAGAGAGAATCAGCCTTCTCCTTCTTATCAGTCTCTTTTTTGTCCATTTTTTCTTTCTCTCCAATTAAAGTTATTCACAGACTTCTGAGGAACCACTACAGCTAGGACTTTGAAATTCGGTACAAATGTTGGATGTGAATAGCTGTATCATGTAAGAGAGAATCAGCTTCTTCCTGCTTATCATTCTCTTTGTTTGTCCATTTTTTTCTTTCTCTCCAATAAAATTTCTGTCAAAGATTTCTAGGGAACCACTTTAGCTTGGATTTTGAAATTTGGTTCAAATGTTGTGTATGACAAGTTGTACTGTGTAAGAGAGAATCAGCCTCCTCCTGCTTTTCACTCCCTTTGTCCTTTTTTCTTTCTCTCTAATTTTTTGTCACAGATTTCTCTGTTTTCATGAATCCACAGTCTTCAAATTTTGTATACATCTTGAGAATGGCCATACATATTGGTGGAAAGAAAATCAAAATGCTAAGAATTCTTTTGGCCTTCTTTCTCTTTTTTTCTTTTTCCCATCTCTCACTCCAATGCAATAAATTGGAAAATTTATGTCAAAAATTTCTCAGATTGCTGTTATTAGGTTTACATCTAGCTTTAAACTGATTAGTTGACATCATTTGGATGCTGCTGCTGACTTTAGGTCAAGGTTGCAGACATAGAAATTTATGTAAACTTACATTGAAATTTTAATAACAAAATTTGCATTTATTTTAATGGAACCTTTTGGTATTTGTTTATAGGCCTTTCACTGGATTTGTAATAGATTGTCCATCTGTCTGTCTGTCTCTTAGTTAACATTTTCTTGTATTAAATGTGTTTTTATTTTGCTGTGGCGCTGGCCGGGGGTATACGTGAGCCCCTGCTCACATGCTCTAGTTAATCAACTAGGACTTAGAACGAGGATCACTTCGGATATTCTGATGAAACTGAATTTACTCAATGTTGAAACTAGGATAAAACAACTAAGATTAAATCATGTGCATAAGATCTTCAACAACTTGTGTCCTTCATACCTTCAAGAAAATTTTGTACCTTTGAGAGACGTACATCACCATAATACTAGGTCTAGTGGGTACAACTTCTTAGTTCCAAAGTGTAAGGGCGTCGAGGACTCAACTTTTTATTATACTGGCATCAAGGAATGGAATTCTCTTCCTGAGTGGTTGAAAAAATTGGAAAGCCCACAGAAATTTAAAATAGCCCTCAAGAAATATCTGATTGAGTATTGTTGTGCAACTGAGCAAGAGCTGTTCTTATATTATTGAGCATATAACATTCCTCTTTTGTCTGTGATAGCAGTGCTAACAGCCGAGTTAATCACTCACAGTGCTATCATGCCTGTAGCACACACACTTGGCCCACCGTATGCTCTGGGCACACTGTTCCTCGAGATACGGGGGTGGTTCGTGGAGAAGCTTAAAGTGACACTCCGGTTCAAGTTCCTTGACGGGTCAGTGTGTGATGGCCTGCGGGTTCGCTCCCTTGGTCCACTTGGTTGCATTTGTTTTATGTTCGGTGCTGTTTTATTTATTGTGTTCTTATTTTAACCCTTCTATAATAAAAATAGAAAATAGGTAAAAATAATTGTTAAATGTTTTTCATATAATTTGCTTAGTCTGTTGTAACCCTTCTGTTGGTCTTAATTATTTAGTTCAATAAAGATAGCTGAGCTGCCGCCTATTTGGGAAAGAGCTGCTGACTCGGCTTATCACTTGTTATTTATTGTTTGTTGGGATGTCTTTGTCAATCTTTCCCTTTGAAGTTGAGGATAGGGTTTGGGATCTGATTCAGTCAGTTCCTGAAGTGTAGTTACTCTTTAAATTTGTGTGTGTGACAGATATGACCTTTGGTTTTGTCTTTCCTTTTCGAGCACTCTTCGGTGATAAAAATCTTTCCATTTTATAGAGCTTTCAGTGTTAACCTGTGCAATATTTCATTTTTTTCGTGCCAAAGTCTTGTTCGTACCTAAATGGACCCCATTGGAAATAAGCCATTTAGGCTTTATGGGATATCCATGGGTATTAAGATCGAATCTTTCGAATCAGTGAAAATGGGCGTGGGTGTTAGTGTTTTACTTCTAGCAGCCTAGCTCATTCCAAAACTCCTTAAGTTCTAGTCAAATTTACTGTGATAATTCTATTTTTCTTAAATTAAATTCATATAGATATATACATAAATATCATTTAAGTCTTCTCTTAAATACCTCACGTGTTGATTAATTTTTAAATTTTAATTTCAAAAATCGCTTTTAGATAGTATATGTTACTTTGTTAAATGGTCTTAATTCCTGAATAAATCTTAATCTTAATCTTAAGGCACCAGACACCAATAATAGACATTCCTTATTTGGGCATTACTGTAGTTGCATCTGCTAATTTGCCAGTTTGGTGAGGGTATCCTTCTTTTAAAGCCCATTTTGATTTTATGTCATTGATACAAAAGTCAGTTTTCAACAGCTACCTGATAAGAAACAGTGTCTCTAAATGATTTTTATTCTATGTGAATGTCACCTTTTGTTCTCGAGAGAAAAGTCAGTGACAGAATTTTTGGATGATCCTCGTAAAGTGGTCAAAATACCCAAATCATAAGTCTGAGGTCTTAAGTCATAATTACATTGACAATTCGGGTGGGAACAGATGACTCATTGTTCACAAAGAAAACACAGGTTATCGCAATTCATTTAAGTGTGCCAGGAATAATGTGTAAGCCAGAGAAACGTGTCTATAACAACTTGCATATATGTAGCTGGTTTAAGTACTAAGCGTTTAAGATAAATGTTACCAATAACTGTGTGCCGGAAAAAAGGAAAATCGTTAAACTGGCGTCAGATAGTTGACAGTTCAGTAGTTTGCAGAGTAAAAGACAGAGCCCTATGTACGAGGGAGTATTTGGTGATAATTAGGGACAATTTTTGTTAATTCTTCATAAAAAAATACGTTGTGAACCCTCATCTGAACCGTCTCGACGAGACGGTTCAGATGAAGGGTCACAACATATGGTTTCAATGAGAAATGAGTTTGTTTTTAAACATATCACTGACTGAAGAATACCATTATTGTTTTCAACATTTTTCAGGAGCAGTACCTCTTTTGCCATGAAGTGATTCTTCGCTATACCAAGGAACATGATTTATATGCCAATATTTAAAAAGCTGATATCTAATCTAGTATAAATATCCATCAAGACCTTTTCTTTCCATTTGTGCTGGAACTTTACATTCTATCAAAATAGCTTTAGTAAACTTTATGACCAACTACCTAGGAAGAGAATTTCAGTTTGCTATCCGCTGGAGTTGTAATTCTACTTGTGTTATTGTTTCGTGCAACTATTTCATATTTGATGTCGTCAGTGGTATGTAGGATTTGATCGTTTTGTTTCTGGCCATTGTTCTTTTAACTACTTTATTGATTCAAACTTTTGGCGAGGTTGATCAGAAATGCAATAAATAGCTGACTCTTGTTATATCAAAACACTGATATCTCAAAGTCCTCTTTATATCAAAGAATACATAATGAATACAATTCATTTTTTTAAGTATCAACTCCCGATATCTATAACTAATGATATCTCAAGGTAAATTTTCTGGGACCAGAAAATATACTTTTAGAAATCAGTACTTTGAAATGAACTTGGACTTCGAGATATCGTTGGTTTACTGTACATTCATCCTTTCGGTCAGATTATATAAACTAGTGGTGCGCTACCTATGTGTATACTTATTTAACGTCATCATGCCTTTGTACTCTTAGTTTAAGACCCGATTTCAAGTCGCCTTAAAACATGTTTTAAACACTAATCAATGATCATAAATGACTAGTGGTGCATTACGGTTGAGGTAAAATATACAATAACTAAAAGTTAGTCTGTGTCTAACGTGACGTGAAATCGGGCCTAAGTCTCAAAGTGATATACATGTGTTACTGAGGGTTCCAAGGTGTACGGAGCCCGGGAGGGGACATGGCAATACATATACTGATTTCGTTCCCACGAACTGCATTTCGTTCCCACGCATTACTTTTTCGTTCCCTCAGTTTAGTATTTCGTTCCCTCTAATTAATATTCCGTTCCTACGCTTTACTTTTTCGTTTCCACGCATTCCTTTTTCATTCCCTCAATTAAGTATTTCGTTTCCTCAAAATAGCTTTCCGTTTCCATGCTTTATTTTTCCGTTCCCTCAAAATAGCATTTCTTTGCCTCAAAATAATATACCGTTCCCACGCATTACTTTTTCTTTGCCTCAAAATAATACACCATTCCCATGCATTACTTTATCGTTGCCTCAAAATAATAATTCGTTCCCTCAAAATAATAATTGGTTCCTCCAAAACAACATTTCGTTTCCACGCATCACTATTTCGTTTGCACGTTCTAATATTTCTTTCTCTTGCAAAATAAATTCGTGTCCTTAAAATAGTATTTTGTTATCTCGCAATAATATTTTGTTCTATCACATTAGTATTCTGAGCGCACAGATTACTATTCCGTTCACACGAAATGATATTTCGTTCCCACGATTTACTATTATGAGGCCTCGCAATGAACTACATCTATTTTTAGCTTTACGCGGATCTGCGTATCATGGGCGTTGACAAGAGCTCTGTTTTGAATAAGGGCATTTCATAATGATAATCAGTCTGGTCAACATTATATTAAATCTTTGAACATGAGAATCGAATTACATGTACAGATTCTGCCAAAAATTTGATAATAAGAAACTGAGAAAATGTAGCATCATTATAATCATAATAGGAAAACTTTACGCTGACAAAACGTCTACCCAACGTTGGACAAACATTATTGGCGTTCCTGAACTTTGGGTCAGCGTTGTCCGAACATCGCGTGCTCACTCGGCGGTGTCGACCATCAGTTCGCGGAGTACTTGTATGGTTCACGAGGGGCTCTGGGTTCGTGATCAGTAGAGCCACGATTTTGTCCACATCTGTTATATTTGGGAGGTGGCTGGAGGAGCGCAGAGATGGTGATAGTGATGACTGAATTGCTTCCAGTGAAGGAGAGTCTGCTTTTGTGACTTCCTGTTTGTTTCCTTTGGCAGTGTGACCATTTCGAGGGGCCTGCTCTGGAGGGAAGAATTTGCTCCAAGGGGAGCAAATTCTTCCCTTTGAGAATTGGCCCAAGTTTTGGATTTGCAGAGACTGGGATGGCTGAATTGCATCCCTTGAAAGTGTACTCATTCACCTTATCATGTAGGTACTTGGTAAGCCAGCTAAACTCAGGGCCCGGAAATACTCCAGTTATTTAACGTGACAGTTGGCATAATAACCTTTGAGCTATGGTAAAGCTGTGGTGTGTGGGTGTATAGATGTGGTGTGTGGGTGTATCTCCATATTTTTCCGCCAGGTTTCCACAGGAAGACAACTGTTATGACTTCCTTCTTGCTTCCCTAGGTGACAGTGCCTTTTCTGACAGGCCTGCTATGGAGCGAGAGCATTTGCTTCGATGGGGGCAAATTCGTTTCTTAGGAGTTGGTCCCGAATAAGAGGGGACACAGAGATTGGGATGACTGAAAGTACTAGACTGGCTGCAGTTAAGAACATAGATAAAATGACAATAATAATAATTGTAATAAAAAATTATAATAATAAAAATAATGACAATGTTGAATAGAAAATGATAATACATTGTAACATAAAAAATATGGTTGGCCTCCAAAACAAACGGAGTCAAATTTAGACTTATAACATTTAGAATAAAGCATTTAGCCTGGAAGCCAGGCTGCTAAAATACACTATGGTTTTGCTTATACCATCGCCGAATAGTTTTGTGAGAAAACGAAAAGCTATTTCATAGGAAAGAAATGTTAATTTGAGTGGACGAAATATTATGGTAAGGAAATGAAATATTATTGCGTAGGAAAGAAATGGTCACCCGTGGCCACGGAATATTATCTTGAGGGAACGAAATTTCAATCTGAGGGAACAACAAAGTACTGCATGGGAACGAAATATTATTTTGAGCGAACAAAATTGTAAAGCGTGGGAACGGAATATTATTTCGAGGGAACGAAATGCTATTTTGAGGGAACGAAATAGTAACGTGGGGGAACGAAATATTATTTTGAAGGAACGAAATGCTATTTTGAGGAAACGAAAAAGTAAAGCGTGGAAACGGAATGTTACTTTGAGGGTACGAAATATTAAATTGAAGGAACGAAAAAGTAAAGCGTGGGAACGGAATATTATTTTGAGTGAACGAAATATTAAATTGAGGGAACGAAAACGCAATGCGTGGGAACGAAATGCATTTTGTAGGAACACAATCAGTGTATATATTGCTATGTCCCCTCCCGGGCTCCGTAAAGGTGGTACTTCTGTCGTGGGTTCCTCAATGTTTCATGTTCTTATGTTCACTTGTTTGTATTCTTCTAGCAGTATGGTCGCCTGTATAGCTGCCTATTTTGCTTTCTAATTTGTTTTGTAATATAAATTATAGAAAAAAAAGATAAAACATGGATGTTACTACTGCTTTCAAATGGGGTAGCTGAATAACCACCAGTTTCGGAAAGCGCTATCCATTCAATTTACCATGCATGCTTTTCGTGAAAAATTTTAAATTGATGTAGATACTTCTTTTCCCTGATTGTATTACAGTCAACTCTCGTTATCGCGAACACTAATATCTCAAAGTACCTTCTTATATCAGAGCAGATAGTTTAGACACATTTCCTATTTTTATTTTTTTTTTCAGTTCAGAAGCTCTTAATCTTAAACTACTGATACATGTATCTCAAAGTAAATTTTCTGAGACCAGAAAATTTACTTTGAGGTATTAGTAGTTTGGGGGTGAATTTCGACTTTGAGATATCGAGGGTTGACTGTAGTTCCTGATCACCTTTTTCCTAAGCAAAGTGTTCTTGCAATATATAGGTAAAACACGATTTATTTCTAGTTTTTTTTTTTATTTCTTATACTACCGTGTTTCTTCAGTTATAAGATGCTTTTGTTCCCTTTCATAACAATAAAAAACAAAACAAAACAAAACCTCAAAACACACACACACACACACACACACACACACACACAAAAAACAAAAACAAAAAAAAAAAACAACAAACAAACAGGTTTTTGGCCCAAAAATCTAGTATTTTTTATTTTTTTTTCGAAGGTTAAAGCAAATCTCATAGCTGAAACTCATATGGTTAATTTATATATCAGGGGTCCTTTAAGAGATGAAAAAGCGCGTGTTTTAGTTGAAAAAAAGGTTTCATCAAAAGTTCAAATTAAACTCCCATCTCAGTGCTGTTAAAGGTCATGTATTAAGTATGTGATGATGTTTATAAAAGGTCCAGGAAAAACATTTTTCGCCCAGTAAAATCTCAGGAGCGGTATTGAAGAAAGTGGCCATTGCAGCTCTGTTGCCTGAACGGCTTACATGGGATATTCAAACTACCTTAACGTCATGCAGCTCTACAAAAGACTGAAATTTTCTAAATCTGGACAAGGATACATGTACAACACAGAAATAGTTATCAGAAATCCAAGAAATCTGTTTTTTATTTTCCCTACTCAAAGAGACGTTTACTGCTACACATAGCAATACGGAATTTCTATCCCTATCTCTTCGACAGTGTTCAGATTTGTTTCAATAAATCTATGAATTTCCATGTTAACACTTTTGTCATATCCTCGGCTAAATGACCCACCTCTGGGTATACAAATATGGAGAAAATACTAGCTTCGACGGCAATTATAAAGTATATTCCAGCTAACCCGAAGCCAGTTTCCGAGGAGTCTTCCTTGTTATTCGCAATGCTCTGTTTTTTGTTCTTACCCTCTATAGGCTCTAGTAACATCCAGATTATTCGTCCAAGGTCTATGTATTTCCATATTATGAAAGCAAATATCTCTTCTAGCAAATGACCTAATTCCGGGTAAATGTATACTGTGACAGCGCTGACAAGAGCAGATGTCACAAAAGGCATAGCTAACATGTTAAGGTCAGTTCCTCTTACACTCTGAACCGTTAAATTATCATATGCGTAATTTTTCGTTTTGCTTATGGCTATAAGGTGGATGTAAAGAAATTTCAGTCTCATCTCAAGATTTGAATCTACAAACTTTAGACTATGGCTACTCCAAATGTTATGGGTTTTGAAAAATGGACTCGACAGCCAGTTTCTTGGAGGAATGCCTGGAAGTACCATCTTAGCTTTGTGTAGAATACTATCTATATCCTTAAACAGTTTAAGAACACAATGTGTCAAGTTCCTGTCTTCATTACAGTTGTCTTGATACTGATGGATCAAAACAAGTATTTTCAAAGCGTATGAAAAGAGAGCAGTAGGTGGCTCTACCTTATTTTCAATCCATGTAAACCATTTTCCTAGTGAAGGCCTTTGCTTTGCATTTAGAAGATATTTCAGAATTTTGTAACACTTTCTATGATGCTCTGATAGGTCTGTCATTAATAACATTTCCGCTTCGGTACAAATTACGGAAAAGCAGAGACCGCGCGCACATGAAACTCCTCTTCTACAAGGTAGCAGCATTATCGAATTTACCTTCTGAACATATTCATAGTAGGTCTGACAGGACACATCACCAATGTGTATTATTTCAGGAAAATGTCCACTTAGTCTTATAACAGGACATAGATCAATTGATATTTCGAAACACTTTCCATTCCGTCTATGCCACATCAACTTTTGGTTAAAAGCTGGACCATGAGTTTCTATTGAATTTTCCAGACATAAGGTACCGGTTGATGTATGTATTACTTTATTAGAAACAGCTTTAACTGCTTTTGCTATTGCATGATGGAAAGCCTGTCGTAGTCCATTTTTCCGGAAAATGGGTCTATCATCCTGGGTACTTCGTAGTTCGTCCTCTTGAGCACAGTCGTTAAACAGCGCTTTAAGCGTGCTGTCTTTCAATGTAACGTGTACACAGTTATCTTTACCAGGACATGTCTTTTTAACTCTAACAGCCTCTTCACATGACAATGTTTCTAATACCATAAGAAAATCATATTCATCTGGTTGAATTATCTGCGTGGTTTCCTTTGCACTACCAACCAAAATAACCTCACCAATTTTAAGTCGTTCGTCAAAACTTCCAATATTTCTAGCCATCTGTTCGACCATACCAACAACAGCTTCTCTGATATCGATTATCTCTTCTTTTCTGAGTTTGAAACATATTTTATCCGCGTAGAGGTCATTAAGAAAGTTATTCAACGTTTCACCATTGCCCTCACGTGATCCAACAACGGCGGTCATGACGATCCTTTCTTGTTTATACTAATTAAAACCAGCATCAAAAATTATCAAGATAGCTATTTATATTATCCGTTTGCTTATTCGAAGTAATTCAGTTTCGAAAACCTGTGCTACAGCGTTTAGAAAGATACGTCGTATCGACACCGCCAATATTACGACGTTGCATCTGTGTATATACAATGACGATTCAACAATGTTTGATCACTTGACACTGACAATCAACGACACAGAAGCAGCGTAATATCCACAAACTGATCACTCTAACAACTCCGGCAGACATATAGTATACATGATCCTCATTGATTCACACTAGACATCGCCTGCTGTTTCAAATGTATTGATCAAATGTGTGTTAGTTTTCTTTGCTGTAACTGATAATTTGTGCTGCACGTTTATAAATAGCATTCGCATTAATGGCCCTAGATTAGCAAGTGTGCATCACTGCAGTAAGGCTGCCTTATGTTTGGCAATATACATAGCAACCGGACTGCTTAATGCATACTTTGTTGATATTTATAAGTCATGTAAATTTCCTTTGAATATATTTGGTTGCTTGGTTGTTTTGGATTTAACGGCCGTTTGAGACAGTGTTTCAGTCTATATCGGGCCGTCTCCCAGAGAGAGGGAGAAAGAATAGAGAAATGATAGACAACAGCATGCGTCTTTGACACTTTCACTGTACCATGACACTTCTTAACCGACAGAACTTTTTGGCCATGGTGTTAGAAAACTGAGGAGAGGGCTTTCAAAAATTACTTCATGTTATAGTTATTTAGATAATTAGACACGCTTTGAGGAATAGCTTGTTGGCTTTAGGATAAAGTTTTGCTCACTTTCAGCTAGACTACATTAAATATTGTTTCCTATTTGTGGGGAATAAGCCATTTACTTTCCATATAATTTATAACAAAAAAATAAGATTCGTGGGATAGTTAATGGCTTGGCATCTTATAAAATCTTCAATTATATGTATTGAATGTCGCGACTCATCACAAAAGTAAAAAGTATGCAAAGACCAGGAACTGAAACAATCAAAATCCAAATCCAGCCCTCAAACCATAGTTGGAAACAACTAAGATTACAAATAATCAAGATACAGAGAACATATGGCCAACCGAGTGAGCAGCTTGTTCCCAAAAGGTGGCCACTCAGCAACCCAAACCGAACCAAAAATAATAAGAACATACATAAGGTAAAACATCACAGAAACTCTGACACCAAAAACAGGCAGCAGAGAACCACAACAGAACTACCGCCTTGGAACGGTCAGTAATGAATAACTGGGGGGGGGGGGGGCTTAAATCGATTTTACATGCCCAACCTCACCCTCAGTTTCTGAAGTGGTACAAAACATTTAGTTGGTTGTTCGGTTCGCATGATAACCCTCTAACTCGTCAATGAATCATCACGGTAAACACATAAATCAAATTTCAACACCATGAAGAAGCAAAGACGAGGACTCAACAGATACAACGGGCCGTCTGACAGGTGGAGTTCCCTGTCCTGCCAAACAACCCCACTGGAAATCTGAAGCAAAAGAAGGTCACCAATTGAGCCCCGGTGGACCAAGCACCAGACAAAAAGGCTCCGGTCCCAACCAACTAAAATATATAGCTTTAGGTCGGGGCCATCATAGAGTCTGACGACCGATCCCCCGGTGTGCAATTAAAGAGTGCAGCAAAGTGATCAACCGTGATTGGGTTAATCACTAAGCATGCAGACTGTCGCATAACATTTAAATTATAGCCAATACGTTTGTGACGTATTATTATTTTTCGGAATTGATCAGAAAAATCAGTCATACCCTTAATCGTTTTGAATTTGTATACTAAGTCACCATAAAATTCTGGTTCCGATAGGCCTTGGTGTAAAAGAAATTTTAATCCGACATCAAATTTTGAAACCAATTCATGGTGTCTGCGATAGAATTTAGAAAAAGAAAAACACTTGATCTAAACAAACTTTCCACCAAAACGTCTGTTCTCCGTTTGTTCAAATTCACCCTTCCGAAGTCACGCCTATTTCAAACAGGTTTCGCTCCAGACTACTCTTGTTACCGGTTTAAATAATGATATATCCGCAATTACATTCTTATCAGGCTTTGCATATCAGTAAATGGATTGAAGATGCACTTTTACGTGTATTTCAACAGTGTCAACAGTGTTTCAGTCACTTTAGAACGATTGGGGTGATAATAAACTGCTGTGTGCAATAGAGCCCCATGTGAGCCCTTTCTTCTGCTAATCTATGTTCTATTTCAACAGTGTTTCAGTCACGTTACAACAATTGGAGGGTGATAATGAGCTGCTGTGCGCAATGGAGCCCCATGTGTATGTTAGCTACTTATCTGCTGGCCAGGTGAGCTCTATGTCCCACTTTATCTGCTTTGGGTCTTGTCAGGCAATCTATGTATTCTACTTTATTCTGCTGTGTGTCTTGTCATGTGAGGTCTGTTTTATGTGAAACAATCTGATCTAAGTCTTTCCAGGTGAATTTTGTAGATAACTGAGCTCTTTATTGTACATGCCCGGAATCGAACCCGGACCGCTACCTTAGCCGTCCAGCGCTTAACCTACCATTTGCTGCTTGTAAATCGTTGTAATGTCTTATCTCCCTTATTGTTAAGAAAAACTGAAAACAAAAATTGAGCCGTGACACGACAAAACCAACAATGTGGTTGTGCGCCCAGCGAAGACTCAGATCAGCCTTGGCAGCCGCCAAATTTGATCAGACTCTTCGTTAAGTTCTCAAAGGGTAGCTAAGCGTCTAAGCTACCTCTATGCGGCCAGCGAAGACTCTGATCAGACTTGGCGGATGCCCAGCCTTATCTGAGTCTGCGCTGGGCGCACAACCACTTTGTTGGTTTTGTCGTGTCGCGGCTCATTAATGTCAAGATAAAATTTTCCCCTTCAAAAGATGGCACAGCGCAACTAAGCTTAGCATATATGTAATATAGTGAAGGCTTACTGTATCTAAACAGAAAAACAGGAGATATGTCAATATCTTTACAAAATGAAACTGTTTACGTATTTTAAATATGCTTCCAACATCGACCATATATTTCAGCACGAAAGAGTTTTCTTATTTTTGACGTTTCTGCTAAAAAAACGCTGTTTTGAGACAGCAACTGCATGAGATTATTCTACTATTTACCATTTAACTCCATGTTTCCATGCCAAGTTTTAACTCTTCAGACACCAAGAAATTCAATGGTGTAGATCCAGATAAGGCGGCTCATCATGAGCCATCACGGTCTTCACAATTTGCTTCTAGTATTTTAATTCAGTCTAGTAAATTCTCCATGCTAAGTTCCATGGGATAGAACAAACGGTATGTATCTAGCTATATATACTTATATACATATGGTTGGAGGTTGTAAAATCGTGCGAGTTGTAAATTCGTGGGTGTTAGTAATTTGCATAATATTCATGCGCAAAAGAAATGTCTCTAAATGTTTATTCTCCCAACATTGAACCATGCATAAAGGTTTTATTTCATAATAACAAGCAAATGCCTACAACCTAAATAGGGAATAAAACTTTTAAAAACGTTTGACCAATTGCTTTTATGCTTTCTTTTGTTATTTCGTTTTTGCATACCTGAAAAGCGACCATTTTCTTATCTCGGATAGCAACCTGAGAAAACATGGCAATGATTATTGATTTTGTACCTTCCGGTGAACAGTGGTCCTAGTATGGGTGTAAAATCTTATGGCAAAAGTGTTCTCTTACTTGATTATTATACTGGGGGTCCTTCTTTGCTTTTTCTTGAAAAAAGAAAGTCTTACGTTTTGAGAGTAGGACTGAATCCAGGCTCGTATTTTTTTCCAAAGAAAACAGTTTGTGTATACTGTTATTTAGTGTTTAAGCGGATATAACCATACAGTGATACAATGAATTTCAACTCGTTCTGTTCAAGGGCTATGACGCTACAGTCAAAAATGTTTTAGTTTTAGGAAAGTCAATGTAGAACTTTAAGAATCCTGTTTAATTGGATGGGTATCTTCCTTTAATAATTAATATCAGATATAGTTTGGATTATTTATAATCTGCTTAAGACTAAAATGTTTCCAAAAGCATCTATGAAACAGAAAATAATGAACAAGTGACCTGACGTGGGTACATCAATTTTTATCATGCGGCGAAACACATCCACGAATTTACAACCCAGTGACAGTTGCTATAACTAGATCACCCAATCACATACGGATGAATTTTCTAACATTAAAACGATATTGCTTTGCATCGAAACTGTATCAGGTTATTTCTATGGTGTTGTGGTCTAATTATGTCATAAGAAAATATCAAGAAGTTATTTTTACATGGGACTGTCGCGTCATTTAGTTCTTATACCCCCTTCAAGGCTATTAACAGACAAAAAATTGAAGTCACTATTTATCATCCTTCAGAAGTCACGAACATGTAAGATTTTAATATCATTTTAATCGAGGAATAAATTATTACAGATGTATAAAATTCAAAGATTATTTCGATAAAGTAATTTTTGGCTATTTTTAATAAGGGGCACAAGGGTTACGTTTTTTATTCCTATGCTCAGTGCTTAACCGTTACCAATTCCAATTAGTTAAAATCCGCTTAATTAATTAAACGATATAATTTCTCAGGACAACGCAGTGACATAATTAATCTGTATAGATCCATTAGGGTAGGGTCGGGAAACTTCGGACATTGGGGTAAATTCGGACATACCATTGCAAACAGTGAAAGTCCAGATGAGACGGCTGACAATGAGCTGTTTCATCAGGATTTTCACTGTTTGGCCATTCCAAACAACTGACATATAAAGAAAACAACATCACTGTCCGAATTTACCCGATGTCCGAAGTTATCCGACTCTCCCCTACCTAAAATTATGCCAGTAAATGCAGTAAAGCACAATTAGTCAGCGTTAAAACTTTATAAACATAGGTAATGGATAGGTGTGTTTTTCCCCTAGTTTCAACAGTTAATGCATGTGTTTATGAAACTGGAAACCCACGTTCTATTAATAACTATTATAGGAAACCGCTGACGTGGCTTTGAAAACAGAGAGTCCGGTTTCAGAAATCCATAAAGGTCCTATATATCCTATATATCTGGTCAGAGGAATCATTGCCAACAGTGTACACCGATAACAGACCGCTCTTAGTTTGCACTGTATTTTTTTTCTTATTTCTTTTCGTTTCCTTCTCTTCTCTAATTTATTTTATATGTTTTGTATTATTAATATTTCACAAAATGGTAAAAATCAGCATGTCCCAATTTAAAATGACAATTTATAGGTAATTACCGAAGTTGTTAAAAAAGGTAAAACAGAATAAATAAGAACAGTTGAGTTGCAACAGACCTGAGGACTTAAGTAAGTATACTCTATTTACAGGAACTTTTTTTTTGCTTGTTTAAATTTCTAACGCAAATTCGCTTAAAAGGTCTAATGTATCCATTCTACCACAGTGTTCCTATAAGGATAATTGCAGAATGAAGTGATTTATTTTGTCAATTCACGGAAATGCTAATAGCTGACATTTTTGTCAAATATTTAAAATATTGACAGCTCTAGCAGTGATTTAATGCGCCCGTGGTCAGACGGGCCGTATTATGTCGTGGCCTTCGTCCGTCGGTCTTTCTGTCCGCCCGTTTACTTTTCTTGTCCGCTCCATATCTCCTTAAGCCCTTGGAAATTTAGTTTGAATCCTGGACCAAGTGTTCGCCTTATCAAGACGATATGCAAAACTCATATTTCAACAATGTCCGACAAAGGTCAAGATCACACTTACATGTAGAGGTCGAATTTCAAACATTAGTATTTAGTGTCCACTCCATATCTTAAGAATTGTTTAAGATTTCTTCATGAAAGTTTGTACAGATATAAAGCATCATCTCACGATATGCAGAGAGACAGAACCGTAAGCCTGCTTTCAGTTTAATGGAATTGTGCTCAATTATATTTTTGTGCAGTAATTTCGTATAAGCTTTGTGTCCGCTCCATATCTTTTAAATCGTTTAATATTTCTTCATGAAATATATGCAAATATAAAGCACTTCCAGGCAGTGTGCAGAGACAAAAAAGAAACATACCCATTGGTTCTGTTTTGACGGGCTTAGATCCCATTTGTACTTTCCTATAGTAATATTGTATTTGCTTTGTGTCCGCGATTCATCTCCTTTACCCCCTAAAAGATTTTTTTGAAACTTGGATCAAATGTTTGCCTTATCAAAACGATGTGCAGAATTTATTTCATCAATGTCTTACTAAGGTCTAGGTCACACTTAGAGGTCGGAGTTCAAAAGGTAATATTTCGTGTCTGCTCCATATCTAGAAAACTGTTTAAGATTTCTTCATGAAATATTTTACAAACATAAAACTTCATCAGACAATTTGCAGAGAAAAAGAAACATAACCCTACTTTCAAGTTTGACGGAATTGTGCCCTTTCTTTTTTTTCGTATAGTAATTTCACATTAGCTTCATGGCCTCTTCAGATCTTTTAAACCATTTAAGATTTATTCAAATATAAAGCAGTAAGTACTGTCACACAAATACACAATACAAATACTTTTATTTAACACGAGTTACGTATGAACAAATATAAACATGCAAAGCTGTCATAGTGGAAGGGGAAACAAGGCATTTTATATGTAGAAAAACGGAACTATCACTCGATGTGCAGAACAAAAGAGCAATAACCTTACTTTCAGTTTTGACGCCATTATGCTCCTCTGTATTTTTCCGAATAGTGATTTTGTTTTAGCTTAGTGTCCGCTCCCTTAATTTTAAACCGATTAAGATTTTTAATGGTAGTTTGCACAACAGTAAAACATATCACACGATGTGTAGAGAAAAAGAACCATGACCCTACTTTCAGTTTTGACGGAAGCATCCCTCTTTAGATATTTCTTGCTTGATATCATGTCTGCTCCCTAACTCTTACACTGTATAAGATTTTGATTTACTTTGTACAAAGATAAAGCATTGTCAGATAATATGCAGATACTCTACTTAAGGTTTTGACAAAATTATGACTTTTTGTATAATTTTTATCGAATTTAAATACTGGTCTCACTACTAAAGATTTCAGTTACTTCTAAAGTTCTGGCATCTCTTCTTTCCTCTCTTACTTTAAACTCCAATGAGCGTATTGTCCTGCTCAGAGGAACTCTTGTTTTAGAAATAAGTTAATGCTTGGAGGTCAGTTGGAAAGCATATCATATCGTGAGCACGGGTCAGACCGACAAACTGTAAATAATTATAGGGCTCGAAAATATTTTTACAAAACTTAATGTCCACGATCCCGGGAGAGACGCTGAAAATCGAGGGCAAAACCCGAAGTTTTCAACATCGTTTGAACATGCATTGAAAAGAAATGTATGATCGCTTGCATTATTGTTGCATGACTTCAACGAAGTGTTCGTTAAAATTTGCGATAGAAAATATGGTATTTTATTTCGTCACCCTTGACAGTCAACGCATGAGATCATCTTTTAATATCCGCCTTCCTGGACCGGGAGGTCAAAGAGTGTTGAAAAGTGCCTCGTCTGCACCATATCTCCTGAGTAGATGGACTGATTCAAATAAAACTTTCACCGATAATTGGGAAATGCAAAAGAACTGATTAGAGTTTGGTGACATTGACCCCATTTTTATGGACGCAGGAGGTTAAAGAATGTTGAAAAATGCCTTGTCTGCACAATATCTTCTGAATGGATAGATGAATTTTAACAAAGTCATACAACTATATTACTTGGCAACAGAAAAGAACTGATTATATATTGATGACCTTGACCTCATTGTTGAGGTTACAGGAGGTCAAAGACTGTTGCAAAATGCTTTATCTGCACCATATCTCCTAACTGGGTGAATTTATTTTAATTTAACTTGCAAAGATATATCATTTGGAGATTTAAAAGAACTAATTAGCTTTTGGTGACATTGCCCCTATTCTAAAGGTCACAGGAGATCAAAGAGTGTTAGAAAATGGTTTGTCTGCGCCATACTTCCTAAATGGATGGGTTGATTTTAACCAAACTCGCACAGATATATCACTTAAAGATGGAAAAGAACCTATTGCTTTTTAATGACACTGACCTCATTTTCAAGGCCACAGAAGGTCAAAGAATGTTGAGGAATTGATGGATTATGACCAAACATAGACAAATGGATAATCGGGAGTTGGAAAAGAATCGATTAAATCTAGGGGACATTGACCCTATTTTCAAGGTCAGATGTTGTCATAACTTGGCAACATTTAGGTAAAGTGATACTGCTGGGAAAGCAGCACGGGTGGGGAACATCTGTTTTTGTCAAAAAACATTTCTAATTTATTTCATTTTTTAGCTGAAGTCTGCTGACAACGATCATGGCAGAGGGAACATTCAAAAGTTTTGACCCACTGGCATACTATGTAAACAATATTGCTGATCTAGACAAAGATGTGGTGACAGCTTACCGTAACCAAGACAACGCCGCCATTGCAAGATTGACACGGAATGGTGATCAAGATTTCCATATATTCATCTGTATTAACAAGGATTGGCATGCTTTTCTTCTCTGTATACCAATCAACGAAAATTTTCCTGATCCTCTCGGTATCTTCGCCGACATGCCAAAAGACGATCCTTTTGCAATTCCTGACGTACAGCTGACGTGGTTGTTTGAGCTGTGTTTTGAAAGCGTGGAACTAAAGACCTATAAAATCATGAAAGAGTTTGGCCTTTTTCGAGATCTGAAGAAAAGGGTTAAAAGAGCCTTTTATATCGGATACTACAAGGGTGTCAAACCAGCTGCGCTACAGTTTGCTGTTCTTCGTGCAGCCCCTCACCGTTACAATGTTCTGCTGAATGACTGTGTAGAGTTTGCGAAAGAATTCTGCGTAGCCATGTTAAGCTACTGCAATAATTATCGGGAGCTGGAATCTGACGTTAACGAGCGTATCAAAGCAGCCACTGCAACTGGTTTGAGCGTAGAATATCTTTCTCGGCGTGTACGTTCATCTGCGCTGCTTGGCAACACATTTCTGAATGGAGTTGATTTTTCAGCTGTCTTCAGTGGTAGACACGCCATACTAGTTGTAATGGTTTTCATTCTGTACCCAATAATCGTCTCAGTTATAACTGTCTTGATTGTTCTCCGCAATGCCCAAAACCAGTAAAATACAAACAAACTTTCAAGACGCCAGAAAAACAGTCTCAATGCAATCGCAGTGCAAACATTGCAGAGCTGGGGCCGTATTCATAAAACGACTTAAGTGGTTACTATGCTGTTGCTAAGGCCAAATTTCTTTGAAGGAGATTCCCTACAACTATGAAATTTGGTCTGGAGGAACAGTCTTTGTAAGACTGTTCCTCCAGACCAAATTTCATAGTTGTAGGGAATCTCCTTTACAGATATTTAGCCTTAGCAACCGCATAGCAACAACTTAAGTGGCTTTATGAATACGGCCCCTGATCCTCGTTAGAATTCTCCTTGAAGAGCCTTCTGATGAGGGTCCAACGTCTTAAATATGTAACTTTCTTTTGCCCGGCAGAAATAATACTTGTATGCGGTGTTTGCCTTATCAACTTATTATGTATTCACCTTCGACGAAAAGATTTATGTAATAAAAGCCAAAATAGAAAGTGAAACAAATGATAAAAGTAATAATAATAAAAACAGACAAAAATTCTGGTCAAATATTCATATGTTTACATTCAAATTAAGCAACAAAATTAGAATTCAAACAGTACACAATTAATTAAGATCTTTAGATGCCTTCAACATAACAATATTAATATATGTATCTACTAAATAAAGTTTGTGAGTCGGTACAGTATACAGGTATATGAGTCGTGAGACAATATATTGTAGCATAGACGTAATGCAACAAGACTGATGCGATTCTTTGTTGTTCTCTGTATGGATGTCTCAGGACCCAATGACAGTTCATTCGAGCAGAGAGCACTCTAACCAGACTGCACTGTTGGTGGTCTCACATTCCGTATCTCAGCTCATCAAATATGTAATCACCGTCCGACTGTCTCAGTCTTCACAATGCAGTGACTTCAACGAGATTGGTTGTTGAACTGGAATTATACTCCAGAGACTCCATTGACCAAACTAAAATGAGAAAAAAAGCTCATTAACACAGGGTATAATCGATTCCGCTAATTTTCTCTTCCTGCAGAGACTGTACATCATATTTGGCTTCCGCCGAGACTGTCCGCGAACTCTGGCTTCCTGCCGAGATTTCTGTACATGATAAATGGCTTCCTGCGGAGACTGTCCGCGTGATTTTGCTTCCTGCCGAGGCTCTCGGCAGGAAGCAGAATCACGCGGACAGTCTCGGCAGGAAGCTATTTTTCGAGGACAGTAGTCTCTGCAGGAAGCAAGAGTTCGCGGACAGTCTCAGCGGAAGCCAAATATGATGTACAGTCTCTGCAGGAAGCGAAAATTGGTGGAATCAATTATACCCTGTGATTAAGTCACTTATACTTGTACTAATATGAGGACGGGCTGGCAACTGCCATAGTCCTTCTTACAACATTGTATGGTTTTCAAATAGCGTTGTGCCTTTGCCTGAACTGAAAAGAAAGAATGGGACGTGGTTGCTTCTAATTATTGTGAGCGTTGACACGAGAAAACCAACAAAGTGGCATTTGCACCTAGCGCAGACTCAAACCAGCCTGGGCACCCGCCCAGTCTGATCAGAGTCGAAGCTATCTGCATGGAGCTAGCTTAGACACTTAGCTATCATCTAAGCGTAAAGCAAAGACTCTGATCAGACTGGGCGGATGCTCAGGCTGTTCTGAGTCTTCGCTTGGCGCAAATGTCACTGTGTTGGTTTTGTCGTGTTGCGGCTCATGTTTGATTAAACCTTGACTAGAAAACTGAGAACGATAACGTTTAGAGTATTATCATAAAATGTGTTTATAACAAAACAAATGAGCCGCAGCGCCAGAAAACCAACAATGTGGTTGTGCGCCCAGCGCAGACTCAGATCAGCCTGGGCATCCGCCCAGTCTGATCAGAGTCTTCGCTGTCCGCATGGAGGTAGCTTAGACCCTTAGCTACCCTTTAAGTGTTTAGCAAAGAGTCTGATGAAACTGGGCGGATGTCCAGGCTGATCTCCGTCTGCACAGGGCGCACAACCACATTGTTGGTTTTGTCGTGTCGCGGCTCAAATGAAGAAGGAGAAGAGGAAAAAACAAAACTGCAAACAACCATGTAGACTCAGATTAGAATGCCCATAGTGTGTCCAACGTTTGTTATTTCGACAGTACGTTTCGCATACAGGAGTAAACTCATCTAGTATCATGTTTAGCTGGATATTATTTCCAGGGTTGTGTGATTTTTCATTTGTCTTTTTGTTGTTTGATTTATGTCATTTAAGATTATATTATTTACTTTAATTAATGGTTAACTGGTTCAAATGTTTTATACCTGGTATGTCTTCGACAACGCCACTATCTGTACTTTCATCTCGTTTTGTTTTCGTGTAAAATCGACTGTTTCCAGTAACGAACAGTGAATTTTGCCTGATGTTAGGATTTTTAATGGCACCGTCAGAATGACCTAGACAACATAGAAATAGAATTAACAAACTGAATATCTAATAATACATTTTTGAACATTTTGAAAGAACCAGGTTCATTTGGTATCTTTTTGAATTGCGGCTATTTGATTGTTGTTGTGTATCCAGCTTTACCAGTGGTTGTAGAGACTAATAGAAGCTACATGTATGATGGGTCGAGACAAGGAAATCTCAGGCTAGTTTTCAGATTATTCAGTCTTATGCGAGGCTTGCCGAGCATTAGACTTAAATAAATTGAAAACGAGCCTGAGATTTCTTTGTCGAGACCTCAACCCCATCATTTTTAAAGTCTTAAAGGATATATAAGAACTATATAAGCATTTTGCTTCCGTTCGTATAGATATTGTCACAATATATGCTGTACATAGATTTTTCGAAATAAATATGTTTAAACCAACCCCATCATTGATTATTTTTCTCACCCATTATATTTCATACTACAGAATATTTATTGAATACCTCAACTTTTTGTTTCAGCCATTCCTATACACTTCAATTTTCTTTTTTGTCCAATAGATGAAAAGTCTGTTCTTTAGGGGAATGCACAAAGTTAAGGTGAATGAGTATACCATCAGGTGAAGCAAATGCACCAATTTTGTTTTCTTCTTCTCTTCCTTGTAAGAGTCAACTCGTAAAGCAAATAATTTGCTATTTTAGAAGAAACATCTTTCTCTAAAGTGTGGACCCCATTTTGGAAAAAAGAAGTCACAAAAGCTGTTTTCTACTGCAAAATTGCAGAAAAACAACAGCAGCAACAACAACAAAAACAAAGAAATAAAAAATTAAAAATAAAATGAAATATAAAATAAAAACCATAGCGGTGTATCCAAACACCTTAAAATACAGCGTAAGAAGCATGAAACAAATATACAAATATTTAGAAATATTCAATTTCAATATATCAAGACATAGCTACTGCAAAGCAACAGTATACAAACTCATGAACTTGGCCCGCTAGTCTTGCTTTGCGTTGTGCGCCGTCTTTATTTATTTATTATTCCTTTCTCATTTGGTGTAGGTTGAGTCGGGTTACTTCAGACAGCGGGTAAATTCGGACATACCATACAAATATTGAAAATCGAGATGAGACGGCTTATCAGGATTTTCACTGTTTGCCCAGTTAATTTTGTTTTAATTCCAAACAATTTACAAATAAAGAAAGCAATGTCACTGTCCGAATTAACCTGCTGTCCGAATTTACCCGACTTGATTTTATAGGGTAGGTTGTGGAAACCGATTGTGTGGGTTCCGGATCATTGCCTTCTCATCTACCGTGTAAACAAATATTGATCCACGACACGACAAAACTAACAAAGTGGCATGTGCTCCCAGCGAAGACTCAGATCAGCCCAGGCTGATCAGAGTCTTCGCTGTCCGCATGGAGCTAGCTTAGCCCCTTTGCAACTCTTTAAGCGTGCAGTTAAGGATCTGATCACTCTTGATGGGTGCCCAGGCTGATCTTAGTCTTCGCTGGGTTCACATACCACTTTGTTGGTTTTGTCGTGTCGGGGCTCCAATGTGAAACTTGGAACATTAGTATTTCTCGTTTTGTGTCGTGGGTGGAATCTGATTGTATCAGCTCCTGATTATAATTGCTCTTTAATGCTATTTTGGTAAACTCTTTTTATTACTCACTCTGGTTTAAAGGTCTCCCAGTGTTGCTTATTGCTCCATGCCTAGTGGCACTGTCCGACTGTGGTCTCCATTGCTCTATAGAATCTGCTATAATGACGAGAAGCTTATAACATATTGGTCATTTTTTAGCCTGTAATACGATTCACGCGAAAGTTTTGTATTCTTTCTAACACACACACACACACTGTCTCTCTGTCTTTCTCTCTCTGTCTGTCTGTCTGTCTCTCTCTGTATTTTATAAAGGCCTGTATATTTAGTTTAAGTTGTTATACATGTTACGGTACATATGTTGGTTTCAAACAATATATAAAATTAATTTGATATTAGTAATAAAGTTTGCTCATGTTTTCATCCTGCAACATAAACTTCAACTACCATGCTTCCAACTTGGCAATCAACCTCCTTGTCGACGTTCCCTTTAAGTACTTATACGGAGTAATTTAAGCCGCGACATGACAAAATCAACAATGTGGTTGTGCGCCCAGTGCTTAAAGAGTAGCTAAGGGTCTAAGCTACCTCCATGCGGACAGCGAAGACTGTGATCAGACTGGGCGGATGCCCAGGCTAATCTGAGTCTGCGCTGGGCGTACAACCACTTTGTTGGTTTTGTCACGTCGCGGCTAATTTGGTTGTTTTCATAAAAGTAGATCAAGCGGAATTTTCGCAAATTATGCTCATTAGCTGGAAGTAATCCAATTTGCAAATGTTTTTTACGTCGAATTATACCGACAAGGTGTTCTTCCCGTTTTCACTAACCTTTTAAGTAACTAGTAGATACAACAGGCTCAGAAAATCGCAGGACTGGTTTACGATTTGTATGCGTTCCACCGACTGGCGTTTTCTGAAGGATCACCTTTCTTGAAGGAATAAATTTAGGCTCTTCTGAAACATGCAATTTTCTTTAATTTGTTTGTTTTCAATCGCTAGGTTGTGTTGTCATTTGTAATGCCCCAAGCATACAAGACATTGTATGAAAAACATAAGGATATGCTCAGATCATGTACATGTATGAGATTTTGAATATTTTGTTGTCAGTTGCAAGCGGTCAGCGTTTTACTCTTGAGCTGAGCAATTTATAGACTGCAGGAAAGTGCCCTTACATATCATCCAGTCCGACATTTTACAAGATGTGTTGTCGTTATTATTACTAGAATAATTGAGCCGCGACACGACAAAACCAACAATGTGGTTGTGCGCCCAGCGCAGACTCAGATCAGCCTGGGCGTCCGCCCAGTCTGATCAGAGCCTTCGCTGTCCGCATGGAGGTAGCTTAGTCTCTTAGCTACCCTTTGAGCACTTAACGAAGAGTTTGATCATACTGGGTGGATGCCCAGGCTGATCTGAGTCTACGGTGGGCAAACAACCACATTGTTGGTTTTCTCGTGTCGCGGCTCAATTATTGTTGGTGGAGGTGGTAGTGTCGTGTTGTTGCTTTTGGTCGAAAATGAAACAACTTGTATCTCCCGAATCTCTGTATCACCCCTGGTTAACTACGTATGTCCAAGGGGTATTACGGAACGAAAAAGTGCTGTTATGAAACAATGTTGTTACCAAACGCCCTGGGGAAATGAAAAGAGCCGATACGAAAAGAAAAAGAGTCTTAATTACCAAACGACCCAATGGCCAGGTCGTTTGGTAATTATGACATTTTTTCGTTTCGTAACAGCTTTTTTCGGTTCGTAACATCCTTGAAAACATACTTAACCAGTTGTGTGTATGAATGTAGTTGACACTCTGATGTCAGAATCTGACAATACCATCCACATGCCCTCTATGGTTTGAGTTCAAAGGCACGGTCTTAGAATGTTAATGTTAAAGGATCCGATTATAATATAAACACTGAACGCCAAAAGTAACGGCCACAAAGTATGCATAATAAATTTACAGAGGTAGACAGCTGCTACTAGTTTTTATCATTTTAATTTAACTTGTCCATGATTTTTTTTACAAAAGGAAGTCTAAAACACTCCATAGCTCTTAGACTGTAACTATGAGATCCAACATTTGCAGTATGGAGTAAAAATTGAGCCACGGCACGAGGAAACCAACAAAGTGGTTGTGCGCCCAGCGCAGACTCAGATCAGCCTGGGTTTCTGCCCAGTCTGATCAGACTCTTCGCTAAGCGCTTAAAGAGTAGCTAAGGTTCTAAGCTATCCCATGCGGACAGCGAAGACTCTGATCAGACTGGGCGGATGCGCAGGCTGATCTGAGTCTGCCCTGGGCGCACAACCACTTTGTTGGTTTTCTCGCGTCGCGGCTCAAATATATAATTATAAACACAAGCAATGTTTGACAGGTAGCATTTTTGTTTCCAAATGTAGAATTTTGTAAATCTTGTTTTTCTTGCGATTACGTTTTTTTTAATACCTCGTAATCAGGAGAAAGTACACCATTATTAATGTCGTACTTTGGCCGTCTTAAGTTTTTTGTTTTCGAACAATGCAACCAAGAAGGCATCAAGAAAGTATAAACAGGCAATAACACTTACATAGGGTTTTCGACTGAACATTTTAACTCTAGTTTGTCCAAACAAACAGACAAAAATCTTTGTATCAAACGTCGACCATGTAGCTCGGTAGCTCAAGTGGCATAATGCTCGCATAGAAAGCCAGTGGCCCTATCGGGCCATGATTTTTCCTCCTCTTTGACATTTGGTCGCTAGTGGGGGTCCACGGCTAGGGCCGCGTCTAGGGCGCATCTATCGTCGGTTCCTATTTGGTTCCGAGCAGATTCAGGGATACATCAAACTAAGCAGGGAGAAGATGTCAACGGTCGACCATGTGGCTCGGTAACTCAATTGGCAGTGCTCGCACAGTAAGCGATAGGCCCTAGGTTCGAGTCCCGTTCAGGCGATGATTCCCCTCCCCCCCCCCACCTCTCCCCCCTGTGACATTTGGTAGCAAGTATGGGTTCACGGCCAGGGCCGCGAGGATCATTTTGGAAATGTCTCGTTGGTTCCTCCATGGCTCCGACTAGATTTTAGGACGAATCTAATTAAGCAGGCTAAAACTGTCAAAGGCCGATCATAAGGTTCGGTAGCTCAGTTGGCAGAGTGCTCGCACACTAAGCACTAGGCCCTGGATTCAAGTTCCAGTCGGGCAACGATTTTTTCTTCCCTCTAATATTTAGTGGCCAGTGTGGATCCACGACTGAGGCCACGAACAGCAATATTGACATCTTCCATTGGTTTCTCCGTGGCTCCGAGCAGTTTCAAGGACAAATCTTATAAAGCAAGCGGAAAATATATGGCTCGATACCTCAGTTGGCAGAATTCTCGCACGGTAAGCGAGAGGACCTGGGTTCGAGTCTCGGTCGGTCAACGCTTTTCCTTCCCTGTGAAAGAAATACTGTAATGAAACGCAACGCTTACATGTAAAAGCAATCATAAAAGAAACTGCAGGTTAAAGCCATAAACGGTTGTGGCATCGATTTTGTTTGTTTAAATGTAGGTCCTGTGCCTGATGATACCAATTCTGTTCACAAAATCATTTTGTCGTTTTCTGCGTTGAATTAAATGCTTTTATCTTTCTGAATCTGTCGCTACCGAGAAAACCGTCGGGTTTTGTTGAAAACTGTTGTTTACTTTTTGTTTCGGGTTTATTTTCATTGCTTATACAATGTTGGAATTCCGTTTCAAAGACTAATTTTGTGATATGCCTTTAAGTGCGCTGTTTCTGGCGTTATATCCCAAACGTCAATTTTTCTCTTGTCATGAGATCTCCTAGAGGTTCCGGCATGTCAGATGGGTCTACTGTATTCTAAAATAAATGCAGCATGATGTCAAGCGCTTTATCTTTTTTTGGCGCAAACTAAAACTAGTGCTCACTGGTGTGCAAAGCAGAGTTAAGGAATCCCTCTCAAAACGACTTACCTAATACTATTAGCTGGACACTCTAAAGTGAAACTTATTAGTTTTCATGGTATAAGTGAATTCCGACAATTAAAAAAAATATGATGCATTCCAAACTCCAAAAATCGAAGAACCAGCCTTTTATATACAAGTAGGTAAGGTGAAAAACGACCGATTTCAAAACGCTGTCGTTCAGTAAATAACGAAAGAATTCAGACGAATTTGACGGTTTTCTGACGGTTGCACAGCAGAAACCTTTTCTGAACACAATGTGATCTATTAAAAAAGGAAAGAAGGCTGTTTCAATGGAATTAATGTTTGTAAAGACATTCTACTGCTGTTTTAACCGACAACAGTTCCATCCTGTTCTGTGATCGGATAAAACTTGCAGTCTATGCAATAATCTAATTGGGCATGCGTAGTGAGAGGGCTGTGAAAAAAAATAATAAAAAAACATGTTTTGGAATTCAGTATATAATCGCCATATACAACCAAATTTTCTTCATGATTTATATTGCTCAACGGGAATCGGTGTATATGTAAGTGGTTTTTTTCCCTCCATAAAATGTGAGAATTGAGTGTTTATCATGTGAATTTGGGGACGGGGAAAAGCGGGGACTTTGACTTTTCTCTCTGCAGAGCCCTGGAACCGTATTCATAAAACGACTTAAGTGGTTGCTATGTTGTTGTAAGGGTGAATTTCTATGAAAGAGATTCCCTACAACTATGAAATTTGCTCTGGAGGAACAGTCTTTTTCAGACTGTTCCTCCAGAGCAAATTTCATAGTTGTAGGGAATCTCTTTCATAGCAATTGAGCTTTAGCAACAGCATAGCAACGACTTAAGTCATTTCATGAATACGGCCCCTGGTAGACAACTAGCACTATGGGGACAAATGTATGATCAAAACCCTGAATACAGCCCGTGGGCACTTATCCATGACCTTGATTTCTGTACTTACCTGAAACTAGACTTGTAATGCTAACAACAGAAATTTGTCTGATTATAGTTTCAGTCTGAAACGATGAGTCTAGACGTTTTGTTGACCTCTTTTTAGAACTGAAAGCACATAAAAGTAGATTAGTGTATTGCTGTGTAAGGGTCCCTGTATGTGTCTATTGTTTCTGCCGAGTTCAGACTTACGATTTTGTACGTTTAACCACTTTTAACTCCATCTAGTTCGTATTGAATAACGATGATCTAGTGGAAGTACAACCTTCCGATCAGGTAAACAAGGGGTGGGTAAGGGAAGGGGTAGAGTCTTTTATACTTTTTATCATATGACGTCGCTTCTGAGAGTGTAATAAAGCCATGCATTAAAAACGATAATCCACTAGTGGATTAAATATGCAAATTACGTCGTAACGTTATACGTTGACCTCCATTAAAACGTCGCGTTTTCTAATGGCAAAATCGTGACGTTTTAGTGCAAATTTTGTTAATAAAACGCAATTTTAGTGTCATATGATAAATAGAATCTTGCATTCGTGCTCCTGTATTATTAAATTTATTAAACTCGTTGGTGAAAACGATAAGATGCTCGGCAAAGCCTCGCATCTTATCTTTTCCCCCAACTCGTTTAATAAATTCAATAATACATGAACACTCATGTAAGATCCTCTATTTAATGAATTACAACGTTAGAGATTATCACTTTAGAATTCACTGTTTCAAAAATACGATTTTCGTTAATCAGTCTCACTCATTTGTTAATAAACTGGCTGAACCTTTTCCGGCTTGACACAATTACGTCACGCATGTTTGTACGTCATTTCGACGTTATTGGCATCACTGAAATGCCAACGTAACAATGATAATGCACCTAAGTTTCCCGTAGGCATTCTTTCTTACCTCATTTCATGAGAGCTGTTTATCAAAATGAAATTTCAAGCTATATTTCAGTTGCAAACTTTCTTTACAACCAATATGATAGCCAGTTCACACACTGGAAGCATCAAATCTGACGCAAAACGGCTAGGAAAATGTTTTGTTTCTATTGTGATGGCTGAGAGGCTGGAATAAACTAAATTATTGCAAGTAAGATCGATTCTTATTTCATTCATAAAAACCAAAAGTGGTACATGTATTTTCTACGCCACCCGTGAAAATACATTTTTTGGCCACTCCTGAAAATACCGTTTTTTGTGTTCATTCGGTCAAATGAAAATCGATCTTACACTTACAGTCAAATATGTCTATATAAATCTGGAATAAATTCTGTTCATTCTCAATGAACACATATGTTGTGGCCGCCGTATTTAGGAGAAAAAAATATAAAGTAAGCCGTCAATAACAGGGCTGCTTAACGCACATGTCAAACGCAATAGCTCAGACCAGCTTGCACATTCGCGGGCTCTGACTACACAAAACAGATTAAACTTTCAATTTCCAATTTTATTTTATATTCACAGACTGGCTTGAGTTATGTTTAATCTTTGCCATTAAAAATGCTTTACAACCCATTTCAGTAAACTAGATTTGTACAGGAATGCACAGTTATAACAAGTATTTGTATAAATCCTTTTTTCCTGAGTGGACTCTTCTAAAATTGTAGACGGGCCCATTCATCATTTAGGCAGCGGGGCGTATGTTATGTTTTATCATCTTATAATATAGAGGATCTTACATGAGTGCTCATGTATTATTGAATTTATAAGATGCGAGGCAAAAGCCTCGCATCTTATCGGTTTTCCCCAACGAGTTTAATAAATTCAGTAATACAGGAGCACGAATGCAAGATTCTATTTATCATATGACACTAAAATCGCATTTTATTAGCAAAAAATGCACTAAAACTTCACGATCTTGCCATTAGAAAACGCGACGTTTTAATGTACGCCAATGTATAACGTTACGACCTAATTTGCATATTTAATCCACTAAAGGATAATCTTTTTTAATGCATGGCTTTATTACACTCTAAGATGCGACGTCATATGATAAATAGAATTTCTTTAATTTTCATGCAATAAGTGTAGAGCCTGATAAGACGCCACGTATTGCGCCGTCTGATCTGGGTCTGCAATATTTGCCTACGTCCTTCTTATGGCATGCTAGGCAAAAATGGGTAAAATAAAATGAGCCGCGACACGACAAAACCAACAATGTGGTTGTGCGCCCAGCGCAGACTCATATCAGCCTGGGCATCCGCCCAGTCTGATCAGAGTCTTCACTGTCCGCATGGAGATAGCTTAGACCCTTAGCTACCTTTTGAGCACCTAACGAAGAGTCTGGTCAAACTGGGCGGATGCCCAGGCTGATTTGAGTCTGCGCTGGGCGCACAACCACATTGTTGGTTTTGTCGTGTCGTGGCTCAAATAAATTTGTGCGACAATGCACCTCAGTTTCAATGATTCCTACACACGCGGAGTAAGTTCAATAAAATGACATGGGTATCAACGCACAGCCAGTTTTAATAAACTCGTACGGTAGACTTACCAGCAAAATTTAAACAGAAGCGAGGCAACAACAGTGACCACCACGAAGCCACCCGCAGCGCAACCCACCACGGGCGCCACCCACGACATTGCGTCTACCTGAAATTAGACTGGCACAGGCGACTCTCAGACAGCTACGAGAAAACAATGAGAATACAGTGACCTCTCGATATCTAAAACACTGATACATGTACCTGAAAGTACCCTCATATAATAAATATTATAGTTTGGACACTTTGGCTACTTTCCTTTTTTTTTCTTTACATTTCTGTTTATTTTCAACTCCTATTGGGTCTCAAACTACTGGTATCTAAAGGTAAATTTTCTGGCACTTGAAAATTATTTAGATGTCAGTAGTTTGAACTTTGGCTTTGAGATACCGAGAGTTGACCGCAGTCAGAAATCATCCAAGAACTCTCTGTTGCTACTGAAGCTTGAATTCTCTCATTTCCGGGTAGCAATGGAACTGCATGTTTAGCAGGCGTGACATCAGGGAGTTAAATTTAAGAATTTAAGGTATTCTTACGCCATTTTTACAAGGGGGGGGGGCAACTTTTCTAATTTCCTGTTTGCTTCCCTGGACGACAGAATCCTTCAAAAGAGAGACTACACCTGAAAGAAAGATATTGTTGTTCCTAAGGGAGCAATTCTGTTTTTAAGAAATTGACACTGACTGAGAGCGAGCGAGCGAGCGAACTCGGGTTTAACGTCCCACCAACAACGAGGTCGTATGGAGACGGGACCTCGGCTTAAAGTCTCATCCGGAAGACCGGAGAAGCGGGGGATCGATCTTGCGATCCCTGGATCGGTAGTCCGGAGTGTTATCCACTACATTACAGCCGCTCCTCACTGACTGAGAAAGGTGTATGTATGTGTGAGGGGAGGGGTCGGGGGGATGAAGCAAAGATGAAAACGACAGAGTTGCTTTCACTAACCTTGGGAGTGTGCACCTTAAGTAACGATGTACCGTATTATGCTAATAAAAGCATCGTAAACGACAGCGTAATACCCCGCCACTGCCAACCTATTTCACTCCTTGAATTTTTTGCTGATTTATTTTATTATGACAGCAGCAGCCAACCCCATAGAACAAAATTTTTGTCATAAGAAGACACTTTCATTTCTCTGATCACTTGATTTAAGCTTTTGAAAAATCCCTGTTCACTCTGAACACATACATTTAGTGTTTTTATATTATGTGTGTAACCACACGGCAGGGGCAGATTACCCCCTAATGGTTAAATTTTGATCATTACAATAAGCTTTTATCTCTCCTATCATTAGCTACAAGTTTCAGAAAAATCTATCTAAATTATGATTTTATACAGATTTTATCATCATTTTATGCAGGTATATAGCCAGGGGGCAGAGGCAGATAACCCAGATGGGGTAAATTTTGAGCGTCACAGAATGTAATCATTTACTTTAACTTTCAGAAAAAAGAAACACTTCAAATTCTGATTTCATATTGATTTTTTCATGATTTTACACATGTATAGAACCCCCGGGACATGGGCAGGTAACCCCCTGAGGACAAATTGCTATGGTAGCATAAAGCTGTCGCTGCTTTGATCATTTTTGTGAAGTTTCACCATGATATTCCAAACAGTAATGGAAGTAGAGCCCAAAAACCGTTTTATGTACATTGACAAGTGTCACAACGATTGAAATTTGCCCACGAGACATCCTCGGTACAAGTGCATATGCAAAATTTGAGAAAAAAAATCCGTTCATAAATACTTAAGTTAACGGACGGACAGACGTACTACGGACGGACGGACACACGGACAGCCAACGCGAAAACATAATACCCCGCCACTAACGTGTCACGGGGTTACTGGCAAGGTATGAAAATGGGACACCTAAGCCAGTTACAATATTTGTTCTAAACACGGAGCAGTTTAGTTTTACAATGCAGTTATGCGTCCAAAAGCTCTGATCAGACTACTCCGCCAGAAGCGGTCTTATCTGTGTCTGCACGGTTTGCTCAGAAATTTCTGTTCCGATACTTAGAATCTTACGGCAAACTGAATAAGACCCTAAGTCGCGCTGTCCAAAGTTTTATTGAGTGTCATGCATACCTTATTTTCGCATGTGGTAAACGGAGAAGACCTCATCAAACGGCTCATTATACTTTTACTCCAGGCTTGGTGGCATAGCGCAAGCTAGTCGTGATCGAAGTCATGTTATTAGCCGCGACACGAGAAAACCAACAAAGGGGCATATGCGCCAAGTGAAGACTCAGATCAGCCTGAGCAGCTGCCGCGGATGCCCAGGCTGATCTGATTGTGCGCTCGGCGAACAACCACTTTGTTGGTTTTCTCTTTTCTCGCCTCTTTATCTTTTTTTGTCCAGTTCGCATAACAATGTTCAGAGTCATGATATTTCATATCATATACGAACATGAAATTTATATTTCGTTTCACTTCCTTAACTGAAGGTGTATTGGTACACTTCCGTACTTTTCCGCCATTTTTTCAAAGCGAGATAAATCTTGTGACTTCTATTTTGCAACACTGGGCAGCGAGACATTTCTAGAAAGAGGGCTACCCAGAGATCTAGCCTTTGTTCCTAGGTGAAAATTCTTTATTTTTCGAAAGAATTTCGCTGGAAAAGGGAGGCAAAATATAAACCCTGAAAGTGTACCTGTTTACCTTAATTCATTTATTTCGTATGATGGCTGGAAGAATGACTTGCGATTTTACGTCCTTTTTAACAGTATTTCAGTCATATCAGGACGATTATCGTGTGAGTGACTGAAATTAAAATCTCTTAAAGGACCTGTGTCTGGATATAAAAATGGATGGTTAATTGAATATATTATGCGCCACGAGACGACAAAACCAACAAAGTGGCATGTGCGTCCAGCAAAGACTCAGATCCGCCCAGTGTGATCAGCGTCTTCGCTGTCCACATGGAGGTACCTTAGACCCTTAGCTACCCTTTAAGCACTTAGCGAAGAGCCTGGACAGAATGGCGGATGACCAGGCTGATCTGAGTCTGCGCTGGGCGCACAACCACTTGTTTGTTTTCTCGTGTCGCGGCTCAATTATGTAGTATTGTCCAGTTAGAGTCGCCTCGACGACGCGATTTTGGTGTGTGTGTGCGTTTGGCTTTGTATTGATACAAAAGACGAGTTTCTTATTTGCGCAAAGATGTGCCGTGGTGTACATGTATCAACAGAAAGGTTCTAATTAGATGATGGACAGACTTGTTGGTTTATGTCCCTTTCAAAGGTATTTCAATCATGTCGAGCCGATAAAGAAGCTAATAAAAGGCTTTGAAAGAGGGAACTCAGACTTTGTTAAAAGAAATTCCGCGTCCTGCGGAATTGAAACCCAGACCGCTAGCTAACCCACTAAGCTATAAGAGCTCCTCCCTTAGTACGCATTTTTGTTTGGATGCTTATTACATGTGTACACATGTAATTGTATTCGTCCGCATACACATTTATTATGCTGTTTCTAATGCCCCATTCACATGCGCAGATTTGCTCACGTAAGTATTTTTTGCATATATGCAAATATTACTCACGTAAGTAAATTCGTCACGTGAACGCAAATACATACGTAAGCTTACATGAGTAGTTTATTAAAACCCAGAGCATTAACCAGGTAACTTTTAATCACGTGAGCAAATTTACTTATATGCATATATACTTACATAAGCAAATCTGCGCATGTGAATGGGGCATAAGAGTCGCCTCGGCGACGCATTATAATTTAGATACATGTACCACTACATATGCCTGTGTCTATCAGTTCTATAGGTTAGCCCTGCGTTTGGGCTTTACATGAGTTGGTCGGTTCGTATGTGTCCGTGTAAACATGCGAGAGTATCATCTTATTGGTGATGCTTTGACCATTAGGTTCTGGTGGGATACAACGACATGGAGTTGACGAGGCTTTATTAGCCGAAACTACGTAGTCTGGCCCATGTTCCTACTTCTGTATATGAGCCACGACACGACAAAACCAACAATGTGGTTGTGCGCCCAGCGCAGACTCAGATCAGCCTGGGCATAGGCCCAGTCTGATCAGAGTCTTCGCTGTCCGCATGGAGGTAGCTTAGACCCTTTGGTACCCTTTGAGCACTTAACAATTAGTCTGACCAAACTGGGCACATGCCGAGGCTGATCTGAGTCTGCGCTGGGCGCACAACCACATTGTTGGTTTTGTCGTGTCGCGGCTCATATATTCTCTGCTCTTGAAGGAACTTTTTAAGATTTTAATTTGACTCTCGTTATCTCAGACAATGATGTTTCAAAGTATCATCTCATATGAAGGAATATAGATTGGATACATTTCCTATTTTTCTTTACACCTCAACTCATGTTATCTCAAACTACCGATATCTCAAAGTAAATTGTCTGGGACCAGAAAGTTTACTTTGAAATATCAGAAGTCTAACATGAACTTCAACTTTGAGATATCAATAGTTGACTATGTTCTTTGATAATCAATCCAGTTATGAAACTTTCTACGGCAGGGACCAGGCCCCGAGGTTATAAAACTTTTTCCATGCTCAACTCAGCTGAGCATGAAATTTTACCTGCTAATAAATAGAAAATCACTGATAAGTACTGTTGTTTTCTTGCTCAGTTTAGCTTAGTATGCAATTTTCTCTGCTTATGAATATGAAAATACCAACATTAGTTGGCATTTTCATATTTATCAGCAGAGAAAATTTCATGCTCAGGTGAGTTGAGCATGAAAAAAGTTTTATAACCTCGGGGCCTGGTCTGTTATAGCACAGGCCCCGAGGTTATTACGCTTTTTTCGTGCTCAACTCAGCTGAGCTTGGAATTTTCTCTGCTGATACATATGAAAATGCCAATTTTGGCATTTTCATATTCATAAGCAGAGAAAATTTCATACATGTACTCAGCTAAACTAAGCAAGACAACAAGTGCACTAATCAGTAATTTGCTGTTTATTAGCAAGTAAATTTCATGCTCAGCTGAGTTGAGCATGAAAAAAGTTTTATAATCTCGGGGCTTGTAGCTGATACAGTAGCATTGCGAACACGAAAAAAGTAATTGTTAAAATCGTCAGACAAAACCATACATGTACAACACATATATAGACGTGTTTTTTATCATTTATTTATTTATTTATTCACTTCCGTTCGCTTTTCTAAGAACCGCGAACTGGAATCGCAGGTTTGATTGGCTGAAACAAATTCCGCGAAAATATGGCAAAAATGGTATTTTCTGAACTGGTTTGAATTTGTTTTGACACACTGTTGTTGAATCGCAAAGGAGCCCCGATAGCTCAGTAGGTTAAGCGCTGGTCTGCTGATCTAGCGGTCCCATGTTCGATTCCCGCTTGAGGCGAGAATCTTTTCAAACCCAAACGTGTTTCCATCGCACAGAGCCTTTCATTAACCCCCCACACCCACCCCACCATCGTCCTGATTATTGAAATACTGTTGAAAAGGACTTAAAATCGCAAGTCATCCATCCTTCCATCAGAATTGATGATCGGAAAACTGATTTGAGAAGCGTTTGATCGTCTTATTGTTTTCAATGCAAATGTAGGAAAGAAAATTGGTTTTATCTACCTGTGGCTTTCTGAAACTTCCAATGCCAGGCCTATGTGCTCCTTTGACTATTGATGGTTATTCATATTCCGGATTTTCGTCAACTTTTAAGAAAACTTGAAACACAAAAAAAAACAGAAAAACAAATTGTATACACAACGTTGAAGCAAAGTCGGTATGTTCAACGTCGATGCAGAATAACGTTGCGTCGACGTTTATACGATATTGTTGAAACCTTTTTTGCCAACTACATGTACTAGGTATATGCTCACAATGACTGTCCGATTTTGATAATTTATTTAGTTTTGATCCGGCAAGAGTCACAAAATAACATCAGTTAATCCATATAGAATAAAAACTAAATTTAATTGCACAATGCACCATGTGGGTGTCGTAACAGCCTAAATATTGGAACAGAAATGTACTTGGGTAAACGGCGCAGCCCCTAATTTGAATGCTCCTGGTACTTTTGAAGGAGGACCCTTTCGTTTGGTCTGCAGGATTTCCCATTCGGCCAGCATCAGCGGAGAGTAAGACCAGCTTCTTCAATACAATAAAGTAAATTTGAAAAAAGGTTGCAACATTTAAGCAATACGAATAGTTGAGCCGCGACACGAGAAAACAAACAAAGTGATTGTGCGCCGAGCGCAGACTCAGACCAGCCTGGGCATCCGCCCAGTTGCTAAGCATTTAAACGGTAGCTAAGGGTCAAAGCTAGCTCCATGCGGACAACGAAGACTGATCGGACTGGGCTGATGCCCGAGTCTGCTGTTGGCGCACAACCACTTTGTTTGTTTTCTCATGTCGCGACTCAGTTATGATTGTCATCGCGTGAATGGGGATCTTAAGCCATGTGTAACGTAAATACTCAAATCAGCCTGCGTATCTGCGTAACTCTTTAGGTCCTCCAGAATTCACAGACTGTATCTGCGTAGAGGAAATGATCGGACCAGACTGCGTGGATGCGCAGGCTGATTTGAGTCTTTCCCATTCCCACATTCTGTAGGGTACCTTTTATCACGACCTTGTTCATATATATTTCATTGGGTCAGAAACCCATTTTAGCAATTATCTATGGATGATACAATGTACATGTATGTGCAAGATAAAAAAATGTCAAATTAAATGAAATAATTTCTTCCTGTTTGGATATCAACTATCTAGGTAAATAATTGGCCACAGAGTTGATGTCACTTGACATTGTACCTTACAGAGTTAGTGAACACTGAAGACTCAGATCAGCCCGCTCATCCGCACAGTTTCAGCAGAGTCTTATTTGCATAATTATGCTATCTGGTAGTCCAGTGATGTCGAAGAGGATGATCAGTTGGCACCAGGCTTCAAGCTGGTCTAAGTCCTGCTTATGCGTTTATGTTCGGATTTTGATGCAAAAAGGTTATAAACATCATCATTCAAAATCCACAATTTTGGGATGAAACCAGAGCGCTGTAAAACATTTGTATTCTGACAATAAAATATGTCTTTGGCACAATTGATATTTCAAGCGAGAAAGTAGTTAGGGTAGAGTCGGGTAACTTCGGACTGCGGGTAAATTCTGACATACCATTGCAAACAGTGAAAATCCAGATGAGACGGCTCATTACGAGACAAACCCTTGGCTTGGAGACTATCATTACGGAATTGGAACAACAACAACCACACCATCGTTGCGAGAATTGGAACAACAACAACCACACCATCATTGCGAGAATTAGAAGAACAACAATCACACCGTCGTAACGAGAATCGGAACAACAACAACCACACCAAAGATACGAGAATAGAAACTATAACAGCCACACAATTGTTACAAAAATGGGAACAACATCAGCTACACCATCGTTACGAGAATTGGAACTACAACAACAAGGGCATCGAGACGAGAACTAGAATAAAAACAACCACACCATCGTTATAAAAATTGGAGCAGCAACAACAACACCATCGTCACGAGAACTAAAACAATAACAACTAGATCATCGTTACGAGTATTGGAACAATAACAACTTCACCATCGTTACGAGAATTGAAACTGCAACAACCACACCATTGTTACGAGAATTGGAACAACAACACCCACATCATCGTAACTAGAATTAGAACAACAATAACGACACCATCGTTTCGAGAATTTGGAATAATAACAACCACACCATCGCTACGAGAGTTGTTACTACAACAACTACACCATCGTTACGAGAATTGTTACTACAACAGCTACACCATCGAGAATTACAATTACAACAACAACCCTTGGCTTAAAGACCATCGTACGAGAATTGGTATAACAAGCCGAGATCATCATAACGAGAACTGTAACAACAACAACCCTTGGACCTGCCTGTATCACCTAGCTACATATCTGTCTACCTGTTTCACTGTCTGCATGTGTAAAAAAAAAAAAAAAAAAAAACCCTTGGCTTGGAGACTATCGTTACGAGGATTGGAACAACAACAACCACACCATCGTTGCGAGAATTTGAACAACAACAACAACACCCTCGTAACGAGAATTGGAACTACAACAACTAAGCCATCGATACCAGAACTGAAAATAAAACAACCACACCATCGTTACGAAAATTGGAACAACAACAACCACACAATCGTCACGAGAACTGAAACAACAACAACAAGATCATCGTTACGAGTATTGGAACAAGAACAACCACCCCATCGTTACGAGAATTGGAACAACAACACTCACACCGTCGTAACGAGAATTGGAACAACAACACTCACACCATCGTGACGAGCTTTGGAACAACAATAACGACACCATCGTTTCGAGAATTGATATAATAACAACCACACCATCGTTACGAGAATTGTCACTACAACAACTACCCCATCGTTACGAGAATTGTAACTGCAACAACTACGCCATCGGTACGAGAATTGTAACTACAACAACTACATCACCCTTACGAGAATGGGACCTACAACAACCACAGCATTATTACGAGAATTGGAACAACAATAACAGCACCATCGTTACGAGAATAGGAACAACATATAGCACACCATCGTTTTGAGGATTGGAACCACAACAACTAGACCATCGTTACGACAATTAGAACAGCAACAACTCGCGGCTCTTGGTTTCAGGGAAGAAATGAAGGCGCGTTCACCCTTCATATTTGCTCCACACTGCGTTAGTACTGTTGTACTGGGTTACTCCAAAACTGCTTCACTGCGTTACTGCAAGCCTTTCCATGTCCTTGATACGTGTAGCAGTAAGATCTACTAGGATTAGCAGGCAGATGCATGTGCGTTTGTTGTTCGTCGATGGTATATGGCTCATTGTCCTGGTTACAGCTGTTATGAGCCCATATATTTTGAACCCAAGTGAATGCAAATTGTGACGAAGGTCACAGAAATTAGTATCAACAATTTCGATACTTAGGGTGAATAATATAAAAGGCATAATAGTACTCATAAACTAAGCCGTGTGTGTGTGTGTGTGTGTGTGTGTGTGTGTGTGTGTGTGTGTGTGTGTGTGTGTGTGTCTGTGTCTCTGTGTGTGTGTGACGGGCATCCGTGGCCAAGTGGGTAAGATCTCTACCTTTTAAACATTAGGTCTCTCATCGATTTGGGTTTGCACATGTAAGAAAGCCAATTCTACTTTTGGAAGGTGTTTCTGTACTTGTTTTCTTCCGAGACCTCAAGTTTTCACCTATCTATGGTTAAAACGTAAGTGAATTACTCTCTATCATATGACGTCGCATCTGAGAGAACGATACTCAACTAGTGGATTGAATATGCAAATTACGTCGTAACGTTAAGCGTTGTCCATAAGAACGTTGCATTTTCTAATGGAGAAATCGTGACGTTTTAGTGCAAAATTTACTAAGAAATGCGATTTTAGTGTCATACGAAAAATAGAATCTTGCATTTGTGTTCCTGTCTTCTTGAATTTATTAAACTCGTAGGGGAAAACCGATAAAACGCTTGGCATAGCCTCGCATCTTATTTTTTCCCAGCTCGTTTAATAAATTCAATAGTACATGAGCACTCATGTAAGATCCTCTATTTAAAGGACCCTTGAACATAAAAATAAAATACAAAATAAACTAGTGCAACCGAAATAATAGCAGCATTTCTCTGTTCTTTACACACTTGCTCAGTGAATGTACAATGTTTAAACAAAAATAAAAAATCAATGAAAACTAAACCATAATTATACTAGCCTTTTTCACCAAGACAGTTAGATAATATGATAATTAGTACCGTATATCTACGGTTCTAAGACGAGGTTTTCCTTTCCAAAACAATCCCAAAGATCTAGATCCGTCTTGTAAGACGGATCTAGATCTTTTGGAATTATTTTGGAAGTGAAAGCTCTATTGAATAGCTGAATTACACAAGACTGATTTACATATTTACAGGAATTTTGGAAGGGTAACCTCTCGTCTTATTACCGAATAAATACAGCAGTTACTGAGCAACGTCATACGTGAATGACCCTAGACTCGGCTTATGGCGACTGCACAGACCAGTCTTCGCATCCGAAGAGTCTGATGACGATCGTCTCCATTCGCTTATTATACGTGTAATCTTCGAAAGCTATATATACTCAGAGGCAAAAGAAAGTATACAGGTAACGCAGTCTCGACGTTTCTACAGATGTCTGCATATCTGCATAATACCTTGGCACTCTAGATAAAAATAATCATTTTCGCACAATTTGCGACAATTTTCAGTAGAATCGGTCAAAGGATAAGGAAATGACGTGGTTTTAAACAAGCCAGGGGTCTGAGTTAACATTGTGGCTGGAGTAGCTCCCTTTTAAACATTCACTTTGGACAATGGAGATTGATTTTATGCATTTTTACGCATTACATTAAAAAGGGATGAAAGATTTGTAAGGACATGTCGCACACTCGTATAAAAAATCGGGTTAAATATCAAATTTATGTACCAAGAAATAATGTTTTTTGGCATCTTCTGGTAACGTATTGGATAGGCATTGAGTTCCTATGGGAAGTTTATTTGCAATTTTCTTTCAAATAAACAAGTCTATGAAGTTCTTTTCAAGTGTGCACAAAGACAAGAAGCCAAACAACAATTTTCCGAAAATTTCAAGTGACAACTTCTAACTCCAGGTAAGATAGAGAAACATTTGATTCCCTATAATTTTAATTCAAAGGGAGATAATTTGATACATGTAGCATTTCTTTCTATGGTTGAAGACGTTTGGTGGGAGTTTCAGATTAAATGAAGGTGTGGTTTTACTCACAGACATTAGTGCTAGATGTTCATGAAGTGCAAAATGCCATCTGCCATGTGCAAAGCGAGTTTTGATTGGGCCTACAGATTTAGAATTAAGGGCCCTTACTCAATTATTAATGACTGCAAAACAATTTGTGTTCGTGTTTTGCAAAGCTAGCTGTTTGCCAAAATTGCATTATTAATATGTCTACGCAGCTATTTACACGAAGCCCAGTATTCAAAATCAAAAACTGTATACTTATTATTGCCTCTGAGTATATTTCACGACTTGCACTCATAGAATGTCGGATTGTTGCTGTTCGTCATATTGAAAGTTCTTTTTTTTTCCTAATGACATGATCCATTATGTAAAAAAAAAAAGAAAAGCGTATGGTATTAAGAAAAACTATATCCGGTTCGATTTCTTGTAAATAATAGGATCTGTTATTCGAGCTCGTGTTTAAAAAATGTCGTACTGTTCAATGAGTATTAGACAGTGAAACAATTTAGCCTTGACCGGCCTGCGCATTTATGGTATGGGTTAAAGCTATTCTCACACTTATATGACATAAGGCATGCTATGTCTCGTTACGATCTTATATTCAATGCATGGAACAATAGCACACCAGGTACGGTAATTCGAGAGTGAAATGAACGTGACTAGGTTTTTCCATGTCAACATACGAACAGAGCCGCCGAGAAAAGGGACACACACCATGTGCTGTCAAACTCTCCGCACACTGATTGAAGTATGGTCATTTTGCTTTATAGATACCCCAGGATTCATAGATCGTTTATGTGAATTGAAACTCTGACTGAAATGTATTTATGCTCAGAATGCCCGATTATGTTGTTAGGTACCTTTTTACGCAAACCAAAGTCTTATAAATAAAGTGTAAACACATATTTCAACAACCTGTATGACTCTTCAAAAAGTGAAGATTTTATACATACAACTTAGACAGGAGCGTTAAATTACATCCCGATTGAATTTAGATTTTTAAACGTGTCGTGAGTTACAAACAGGAAATATGGATCATATTTTAGGAAATCAAATACGCACAAAAGGCAGTGATTTTTGAGCGAGGCCTACTTTTTAAGGTAATGCGTAGTTATAAATTTCATTTGTAAAAGACATTCGGTAATATTGTCACGATTTGGTAAGGCCGTTTGCTTTTGCTTTTATTCCGACAAAAGGCCCAGCCAGAATGTTAGTAAAATTTTAGAAAAAAAAAAGTGTATGTGTATGTACAGCTCAGCATTATAAGCGCGGCCAATTTCCTTTTAAACTGAGCTCTCTGGGCCAGATGAGCATAAACTTAGTTCCTTTTTCCTTTTTCCCCCTTTTCCTTATTCGAGTGATAAACATATGTTCTTATATTGGTCCATTACTAAGCACAGCAGTAGAGTCAAATGGGAACATGTATTTGCATAATACTAGTAGTGTTATCTAAAACTTAGAATAACTAAAAAGGAAACGAAGACGTTTTTTTTCCTGCTTCCTTATTCGAATGATATACATGTACACATGCAATAATTTATTGATTCAAGGGTTGTTTCATTTGAGCCGCGACACGACAAAATCAACAAAGTGACATGTGCCCCCCCCCCCCAGCCAAGACTCGGAAAAGCCTGGCCACCTGCCCAGTCTGAGCAGAATCTTCGCTGTCCGCATGGAGTTGCTACCCCTTAAGAGAATAAATCAAAAACTCTGATCAGACTGGGCGGATACCCAGGCTAATCTGAGTCTTTGTTGGGCGCACATGCCACTTTGTTTGTTTTCTCGTGTCGCTGCTCAAATTTTATCTGCACAACAAGAATGAAATATAAAAGGTGAAAGAAAAACGGAACTAAATTTTATCTCAGACTCTGGGAGCTGACATTCTCATACCAGAAGTAACTTGTCTACTGACACCCAAATTCAAACTGCTTTACACGCAATTCAGAAAGGAAACTGTAATCCATTTAGATTTCACTTACATGTCAGAATTGAAATTTTATTTTTCAGCGTTCATCGTGTGATGAAGCCAGTGGGCGGAGCTAAAATTCCATGAAGCGCATAGCGCTTCTTGTAGAATTTTAGCGACGACCACTGGCTTCTTCACACAATGAACGCTGAAAAATCAAATTTTTATTCTTATATTTACACTTTATTTGTGAACCTCTCTGTGCCGTTTTCGTGGTAATTTAGCGTAGAATAGGCAAAATATGGATCGAAGAAAAGTTAGTAACGATGTGTTCGGCCATAACGTTAAACAGCCGTCGCCCTGACGTGGCGTCAATCGAACGTTACAAGAACCAATCAAGACGTTTGTTTACATAAGACGTCGCTTGACGACAACGTCACATGATCAACTGGCCTTCATCGGTGTATGAAGCCAGTTGCTCTAAAGGGTTCACCTATGGGAAGTCAGTGGCAAGTGTAAATATACAGCTTTAAGAGACTTTTCAAAAACACAAAAGTATCTGTTGTGATAAAAAGTTTATTTTAACTTTTCTTCCCTCATGGTAAGCAAATAACAGACAGAAATGATGGTGTGTCAAGGCAAACTTTTACATAATGCTTATTTTTATAGACATGTCAAGGCAAACTTTTACATAATGCTTATTTTTATATACATGTTGTTCATAGATGCATGGAAACGAAATAAATCTAAAACATGAAATAAAAAAAAAAGAAAATACATTTGTCTAATCTGGTTGAGTTTTGATGCATCTTTTTTTTTTACTACAATCCTTCTATCCTTAGCTATCCGGACTTTAATGACATGAAAACCAGAATGACAAACAGTATGCAGGGATCATTATCGAGCGAGATTTTGAGAGGTTTGCTCTATCTCACTGAAATATGTTTAGTGGGAAATATCTTATGCAATTCTATAATGGATAGTACCAAAATGTCTCACTGAGAAAGGAGAATTATTTCTCGCGAAAACTGGATAAATGAGATATTTTCTCCAGCAAAATTCTGAGCCAGAGTACCAACTTCCCTCGACGGTATCGCCAAAGGTTTTGCAGGTTCTTATTTAATGATTTTATTGGAAAAAATGAAATAATAATGATAACAATTATAATAATAAAATGATAATAAAAGGTACATCTTGATAATCGTTTAAGTCTAACAAAAGTCTATTTTTGATATAGTATGGCCCAAAAAGTTGCCTGATGGTAAGTAAGTAAGGAATGACTTTATTTTAAGAGGGTAACTCAATTGGAGTAGCCAGTCTTCCACGAGGCCTTCTTGCAAACAACATTTCGAAAAAGTATACCATATTGTTATGCATAAGTGAACTGTATAACTAAAATGATGCATATACATGATGCACACAAATAAAACAAAACAAATGAGCGCACGCACGCTACCATGATGCATGTGCGTACACAAATTCTTGTTTATATACTTACGTGTACATACATATACAATTAAACCAGACAAATAATGTATATTACGTATATACGTGTCTGTCAAACGAGAAAAATGAAATTGAGTAAATTACAAAGTGAAGGAGGCGAAGACTCGGACTAAAGTGGAACACGCACTATATGTTTTTTGTTGTTATTCCCCGCCGAAGGCGGAGGGATATAGTTTTCTCCATGTCCGTCCATCCGCTGTCTGTCCGTCCGTCCTTCCTTCCATCCGTCCGTCCGTCCTTCCGTCCGTCCGTCCGTCCGTCCGGAGCCATAACTAAGTAACCACTGGACGGAATTTCATGAAACTTAAAATAAATATATATCACTATAACGCGCTGATGCATTTGAAGTTTTTTTGACTTTAATTGACTTAAAATCAATGAAATGAGCCATAACTAAGTAACCACTGGACAAAATATGATGAAACTTAAAATAAGTATATATCACTATAAGACGCTGATGCAAATGAAGTTTCGTTATTATACTGGCTTTAGTAATGCATGAGTTATCCCCCTTTAATTGACTTAAAATCAATGAAATGAGCCATAACTAAGTAACCGTTGGACGGAATTTCATGAAACTTAAAACAAGTATATATTACTATAGCGCGCTGATGCACATGCAGTTTCGTCAGACTGACTTCAGTAATGCATGAGTAATCGCCCTTTAATTGACTTAAAATCAATGAAATGAGCCATAACTAAGTAACCAGTTACCAAAACTTCATAAAATTTAAACTGAATATGTATCACCATAACGTGGATATGCGCATAAAGTTTTATCAGAATGGCATCATTAGTGCATGAGTTATTGCCCTTGAATCAATGTGAGATTGCCACTTCCAGCCATAACTAAGTTATCAATGAATAGAATTCTATGAAACTTATACTGAATATGTATCACCATAATACATTGGTGCATCTTACTTTTTGTCGGAATTGCTTCAGTAAGCAATGCGTTATTGCCCTTGAATTCGTTTAAAATCACAAATTGAGTCATAACTAAGTAACCAATGAATGGAATTTCATGAAACTTATAATAATTATGTATTGTAATGACACAGCAGTGCACATTAAATTTTGTCATAATTGCTTCAATAGTGCATGATTTAATGCCCTTGAATTGATATAAAATCCACTTATTAGCCATTAGTAAGGTACCGACGAACAAAATTCCTTGTAACTGAATTAAAAATGTATCATCATAGTGTAGTGATGCTGAGGCACGTGTTTAAGAACAGTCAGTTTATGCCTCACTTATCCCAGAGTTATTGCCCTTGATGTTATGTACAATCCACAAGTTCAGCCTTAACTAAGTAACAAGTGAACAAAATTTTATGAAACTTAAAATAACCCATAAACAAATCGGGGCTACATTGGCGGGGGATATAAATTCACCTAATCTGCTTTTTTTGTGTGTTTTTTTTCAAGCCTTTTTCAAGCCTGGTAAACTGCGCGCATTTCCATTCCCAAATAGAAATTGAATTCAAACTACTGAAAATGGATAGCCAAATTATAGCACTGCTTCTCGACTCACGGTTTTGTTAAATTATTAGTATAACAATTCACCTCGTAGAAGACCGACTTAATGTGGTCTCACAAAACTCCTGAAAGTGGCCAAACCGAAATTTCTGTTTAGCCTCTTTCAGGAGTTTTGTCATTTATACCATCCTTATCAGAAAACGCCAATTTTATCACGAAAGGGTGGTATAAAATAGTTACATGTAGTTACTAAAGCGCGTGGATTGTCTCCTCGTACAGGCGGACAAACCATGTATTTGCAATGAAATCATTACTATTAATTATTCTAGTAAGGATGTCGGAGGTTGGTTGGGTTAATTGTTCTTTGTTTTGGCAAAGAGTTCCTTTTGAGAAGTCATGAGATTGCTTTAATGCATTGTTGAGGTATCACATGACTGTTTCGATTGGTCCTTTAAATTTGTCCCTACTGTGGCGCGAAAACCCGCGCACGGCTCAGTCATCGACAATTTTCAGTCGAATCTGCATCGGCAACGTCAGCCGAGATATTCTTTCGACATATTCATTCAATTATATAAATTCTTGAAAAAAATCCCAACCCAACCCGCCCGATATATCTTATTGAACTTGTGAGATTAAGATTTAAGTATAAACATGTTTATGTTTTTGTACAATACTCCATTGGATGTAATTGGTGGGCTTTCCAGTCCTGCATTTTTAAACATTTCTTATAATGGTACCCATTGATTATCCGCCAATTATAGATAGTAATTCTTATTGCTTTTGTTTGCTTTTTACTCTAGTATACGCATGTAAATAATTGTATACCTATTACATCACCACCCGTTCTTTTTTCATGAAAGCAAACCTTGTGTAAAATATGCTTTCTATACATACGAGTTGTAGTTGGTGCACATTTTTTTTTTTTTGTGGGAATGGAATGGCGTTTTTAGAAAGCACGAATTAGTTTTATTGGTCTATTGTTTCCATTTGACGAAACAGGTGATGCCATGACAAGCGGAACTGAAGGGCAAGATGTGTCGGGTGCCTGGCCCACTGATCTTCCTGGCGTATGGGAAACGACAGTTCAGGTAACTCGCTGAACCAAAAATTTCTATACTACCTGTATTGGATTGAGATATTTTGTACCAGTGAGTGATTGTGAGAACATGATAAAGAGAGAAAGAGAGAGAGAGAGAGATTTTAATTTTTGTTTGGTTTTGTTGTTTTGCTCTTTGGCAAATCTATGTTGCAAAGCAATGTTACGAGATAAAGTGTTGAGCTTTCGTATCGGAATGTCAGAGTCTAGACACACGTAGCATAAATTAAGTGTTTCGAAGTTACATGTACTAGGACTAAACGTTGAACTGTGGTGAAATATGTCGAAAGTAGTAAACATTTTATGACTAAAACTATAGACTATTCAAATCTAAATATCAAGTAACCTGTTGAAAAATTTAGTTTGAATGTCAAATCGTGGTTCAATTTAGAATTTTGGAAATGTGCCCGTCATACCAGCTGGTGAAGGATCTAACTTCAGAGAAACAGGGTAGATCCACAACTATCCAGGACAAGTCTGGGAAATACCTTACAGAAGAACAACAGATTCTCAGCAGATGGACTGAATATTGCTCAGAATTATACAACCACGAGACTGATGGTGCCAATACGGTTCTGGACTGCAGTCAGCCCCCAGATGAAGATCAACAACCGATCCTTCGTGAGGAAGTTGAGATTGCAGTAGCAGCACTGAAGAAGGGAAAATCTGCCGGAGTTGATAATATACCAGCAGAACTTGTTCAAGCTGGAGGGGAGACCATGATTGATGTTTTAACAGATATCTGTAACAGGATCTGGAGAACAGGAGAATGGCCTACCCCATGGACTCAGTCGCTGATTATTACTCTCCCTAAAAAGGGCAACCTACAGCTCTGCCAGAACTACAGAACCATCAGCCTCATCAGTCATTCAAGCAAAGTCATGCTGAAAGTTATCTTGAACAGGCTTAAGCCACAAGCCGAAGAGATAATCGCTGAGGAGCAGGCTGGGTTCCGAGCAGGAAGGAGCACCACAGAACAGATCTTCAACCTTAGAATCCTGTGTGAAAAGTATCTCCAACATCAGCAGAATCTGTACCATGTCTTCATTGATTTCAAAAAAGCCTTCGACAGGGTATGGCATGCATCCTTATGGGCCACCATGAGGAAGTACAATATCAATGCACACCACTGAGCAGCTATACGACAAGGCTACAAGTGCAGTCCTGATAAATGGCAGCACAGGAAAATGGTTCAGAACAACAGTTGGAGTAAGACAAGGATGTCTTCTGTCACCCACCCTCTTCAACATTTTTCTCGAACGGATCATGTCCGATGCTCTGGAAGAACATGACGGAAAGGTTAGCATAGGCGGCAGAAATATTACCAACCTGCGGTTTGCCGATGACATAGACGCTCTTGCTGAGGAGGAGCAGGAACTAGAAGCTCTAGTTGAAAGTCTAGACCAGACCTGCACAAGGTATAAGATGGAGATCAGTGCTGAGAAGACCAAACTGATGACAAACAGCGCAGATGGCATCCAGAGGGAGATCAAGGTAAGGGGGCAGAAGCTGGGTACTGTAAGCAGCTTCAAATACCTTGGAGCAGTTGTCTCAGATGATGGCTCAAAACAGGAGGTTCTCTCAAGGATAGCACAAGCCACTTCAGCTCTTGCCAAGCTGAAACCAATTTGGAGAGATAACAACATATCTCTTGGATCAAAGGTGACACTTATGCGCTCCCTTGTCATTTCCGTATGCCTGTGAATCATGGACCTTGACAGCAGAGTTAGAGAAAAGAACGCAGGCCTTTGAGATGAGATGCTACCGAAGGTTACTGAACATTTCGTACAAGGACCATGTAACCAATGAGGAGGTTCGCAGGAAGATCCAAGCAGCCATTGGAGAATATGATGAACTCCTGACGCTGGTCAAGAAACGGAAACTAAGGTGGTTTGGCCTCGTCTCAAGGTCTTCTGGTTTAGCAAAGACAATTCTTCAGGGCACAGTGAAAGGAAAAAGAAGAAGAGGTAGACAGAAGAAGAGGTGGGAAGACAATATCAACGAGTGGACTGGAATGGATTTTGCCAGCTCAACTAGGGCAGCTGAAGACAGGACAAGGTGGAAAGGGATTGTTTTGAAGTCAGCTGTGGTGCCCCAACGACCTAGTAAGGTTATGGGATAGAATAGAATAGAATAGAATAGAATAGCCCGTCAATTATCTCGGTGTTGAGGAATATATGCCATTATTTTTGACAATCCGGATTCATTTTTGTACCTATTTATTCCCGCATGCGCGGGATAGGAGCGGTCGCGAAAATCTGTGGTCTCCATTTCTAGGATTAAATACTATTTTATGGACTTGGTGACAACTTTTGTCAATAGTAAAGGTTAGTGAAAATGCAACACTATTACCAGCATCCACAAACAGTGTATAGTGACAATGCACAAGGCAGTATGCAGACTTTTATGAATCCAACATGTGTGATTCCTACTCATAACAGATTCGAGCCATTGAGTGAGTGGGTCGGTATGTCTTTAAATGCGGACGCTAATGCGGGGCAAATGGAGATGGAAGCTGCACAAAATAAAAGACGGAGATGTAACACGGGTGCGGACAGTTCTTTTGCATCATTATCTGTTGACGATAAACTATTACATATGTTTCAAAAATTGGAAAATCTTGAACAGTCAACTAGATCAATACACAGTATCGCCCAGGGCGTTAACGAAACAAAAGGGCAGGTACAATTCATAACAAGACGGGCTGATACACACGAGCATTGTTTGAAAGTGTTAGCATATAAGTCAATTGACCTCGAGGCGAGGTCGAGAAGAAACAATTTACTGTTCCACGGGTTGGCTGAAGGCAGGAACGATAACTGTCGCGAGCAGCTGAGAGATTTTATGTGGGCCGAAATGGGTCTAGATCTTGATGATTTTTACGTAGATAGAATTCACCGATTAGGCTCATTACACAGAGCTAGACAACGTAATACAAACCAGATCGCACGTCGGCCAATTATAGTAGCCTTCAACAGTTATAGCAGTACGGAAATAATACTTGAAACGGCATACATGTTGAGGGGTTCAAATTTTTCTGTGACCCGTGATTACCCCAAAGAAATTGTTGAAGCCAGAAAAGGCTTAATGCCATTGTACCGGGAGCAACGTCAAATTCGGGGTAACAAGGTGAGCATAGAGTTCCCCGCGAAACTCACAGTAAACGGGAAAACTATTGCTGACGCGTTTCCAGACTGGTATAGTGTGTTACAAACTGACCGAATCCAAATGTTAAATCGGAATGGAAACTTAGTATATACTCCCACAAATGCCCAGTACCAGTATCAACCAGTGCCAGTGCAACACAATGACTCTCATTCTCAGCAACCCCAAACCTCTGCCCAACCCATAGACATTTCACGATCAAATGTAAGCGAAACGCTCATGAACACGCATCAGCAAGAGCAGCAAGATTACCATCGTACGTATGCTGAGGTCATAATGTCAGATCGCCCGAGAGCTACGCAAACTATAGAGCCGGCTCAGAAGCAGCGTGTCCCAAGTTCAGTTTCAACTACGGTAACGGCAAATATTCCTAGGTATTCTCATACGCAGACCGGGAGACACGATGCAGGGAGCCATAATGGGACACAGCCAGACAATAGCGGTCAAAACGATTATTGCGGATCAGTAAGCAACAATGCGAATAGGAAACAGAGCGAGTTAACGGTCAATGAAGGCCGTGATCAGCCGTCGTATATGCAGTTATAGGACAGGCAGGAGAGTGACTGTGATTGTGTTAACTTTACCTTATTTAATGTGCAAGGACTTGTAACAAAATATAGTAATAAATTAACATCGGTAGAACTCTCGAACATATTCAAAGAAAATCACTTTATATTATTTACAGAAACTTGGTTATCTCCGTTAATAGATGTTTCGGTAGACAATTTCCACGTGATTCGACTAGATAGACTTGATAAAAGGTTGCAAACAAAACGTAATTCAGGTGGCATATGCATTTTCATACACAACAGACTTTACAATAACGTACAAATTCTGAAACAAGATAGCGATGACATTATTTGGTTAAGGGTTGATGGAAATATTTTCAAGTTACAGCATAATTTGTATATATGCTTATGTTATATAATACCTAGCGGTTCTAGTCGTGAGGCTTTGGTTGAAACAGCGGTGCTAGACAGAATATCAGATTTTATTGCTAAAATTGCCAACGAAACTAATGATAATTATTACCTGATGATATGTGGTGACTTCAACAGTCGCACGGGTACTAGTGAAGACTATGTAATTTATGATAACAATGCAAACATGCGTGTTCTTCCCGACGACTATATCACTGATGAAGGCTTAAAGCGTTTTTCTCAAGACAAACAATTAAATCAGAATGGAAGAAAGCTATTAGAATTTTGCAGAGGTAATAGGTTACGAATATGTAATGGCAGGATTGGTGACGACTATGAAATCGGGAAGTATACATATGTTGGCAAGGGCTGTTCCGTTATCGATTATGTACTTGTCTCCCCTACATTACTTCAACACTTGACTAAGTTTCAAGTGTGCGACCCAAATGTACTGTCAGACCACTGCGCCGTCCAATTTTCTTTAAAATGCGATGTACAATCAAATCAAAATATAACCATCACATCAGAAATCTGTTCAGAATTGCAAGTGCAAAAAAAGTATGTCTGGAATATAAACAAGCAACGAAGCTATACCGAAAGTTTAAATTTTGAAGAAAGTTCTTTTATCAACCTTACCGCAAGTTTGTCTAGCTGTAATTCCCCGGACGAGATCGATAGCAATATTGAAATATTCCTGGGAGTCATTTATAAGGTTTGTGATCCACTATTCTCTAAAACTATAATGTCCCAAAAAAGAAACGCTACTATCAGCAATAATCGTAATAAGCAACAGTGGTACGACACGGAATGCAAATTATTGCGTAGTAACTTCTATAATCACTTAAACACATACAGGATTGAAAAAAGTAAAAATAATCAGTGCAATTTATTGAAAGCTCGGTCAGAATATAAGAGAGTTACACGCAAGAAACGTTATGATTTTGAAAAACAAAAGACAGATGAATTAGTACACTATCGCATGCAGGATCCTAAAGAATATTGGAAACTTTTGAAACAGACTGCTTCATCAAAAAACGAAAGCACCATTACGCCCCAAGAATTCGAAGAATATTTCAAAAGCCTTAGTGACCCAAACGATCCTTTTTATGTCGCTGACGATGATATTTTAAACTATAACCAACTATACGAGAGTGACGGTTTGCAAATTGTATTTGACGAACTAAATAGCGAAATTACGATCGAAGAACTACGAGTGGCAATAGGTCAATTAAAGAATGGTAAAAGCGCAGGGCCGGACGTCATTCTCAATGAGTTTATAAAATTTGGATCGGAAGGTGTTTTAATGTACATTCATAAATTATTTAATACTATATTTGAACGTGGCTACTTCCCGACCCGATGGTCCGAAGGTTTTATTGTTCCAATACATAAAAAAGATGATAAGAACGAGGTTACAAATTATCGCGGAATAACGTTATTGAGCGCTATGGGAAAAGTTTTTACACGAGTTTTAAACAACAGGTTGAATTCTTGGGCAGAAACCTATGGTGTATATGTCGAAGCACAAGCCGGTTTTCGCAAAAACATGAGTACTATTGATAATATATTTGTACTAAAAAGTCTTATTTCACATTTTCTAAACAGAAACGAGTACTTATACTGCATTTTCATAGATTTCACTAAGGCATTTGATTATATCGTTAGGGATGTTATATGGTATAAATTATTGAAAGCAGGGGTCAGGGGTCGTATGCTTAACATTATAAAGTCAATCTACAACAATGTTAAGTCTCAAGTTAAATACAATAATATGCTAAGTGGTACTTTTACGTGTAACATTGGTGTAAGACAAGGTGAGTGTCTCTCGCCTTTCTTATTTTCTATGTGCCTTAATGATTTGGAAGATACTTTGAAAAATAGCGGGGTAAACGGAGTTATCATAGATTTACTCCAGTTATTATCTTTGTTTTACGCAGATGACATTCTGCTCTTTGCTGAAACCGCTGAAGATTTACAGAGGGCAATAGATGTATTAGGTACGTACTGCGATAGGTGGAAATTAACAGTAAATTGCAAGAAAACTAAAGTTGTAGTATTTAGGAAAGGCGGTAGATTACCAAACGATTTGAAATTTACATATAAAGGGCTAGCGTTAGAAATAGTAAATAAGTTTACATATCTAGGAGTCGTATTTACCTCAGGGGGGTCGTGTTTCGAAACACAGAAAACTTTGGCGGGACAAGCAATAAAGGCAATATTCTGCTTGAATAAGTACCTCTACAATTTCACCACACTACGAACATCACATGTCCTGGAACTATTTGACAAACTCATTTCTCCTATCTTAAATTATGGCAGTGAAGTGTGGGGATTTTATAAGTCAAAGGATGTCGAAACTGTACACTTACACTTTTGTAAGAAACTTTTAGGAGTCAAACAGTCCACACAGAATGATTTCATTTATGGTGAACTAGGTAGGGAAGATTTCCAGTCACGACGTTATGTTAATGTTATCAAATATTGGTTTTAAATTCTATATAGTGATGAGAAAAAATATATTAAAAGAATCTATAATGTCATGTTACGTGATCTGGACTTTCAACCAGATAAGGAAAACTGGGTGTCTTCAGTTAGACAACTCTTGTGTCGTTTAGGTTTCATGGATGTATGGTTAGCACAAGGGGTGGGAAGTATAGCGATTTTCCTCAACATATTTAAGCTAAGAGTTAAGGACATTTTTTCACAAGAATGGCATGCCAGGTTGGAAAAATCTTCAAGAGCTAGATTCTATAATCAAATTTCAAGTTTCAAGTATCAAATATATTTAGACAAACTGCAAGTGGATAAATTCCGTAAAAGCTTATGTCGATTAAGGCTGTCTTCTCATAGACTAGAAATTGAAACAGGGCGATGGACAAAACCGACGAAAACACCATTAGAGGATAGAAAATGTAAATCATGTGGCATACTAGATGATGAATACCATTTCGTTTTCGAATGTACTCTATATCTAGAATTGAGGAAAATCTATATATCTAAGTATTACTGGAAAAGGCCTAGTATGATAAAATTAATCGAACTTTTTTCTACGGAGAATACAAAACAATTACAAAAGTTAAGTGTCTATATTCAGAAAGCATTTAAATTGAGACAAGAAATTATGTCGGTATAGCTTGGTTACTCTCCTGTCATATTTATATTTATATCAATGCTTTTCCATGTGTCCTGGATTTTGCGATTAGTGGCGGTGGGCTCGGTGCGGGGAAATGCTGTTTGGACATTGGTTCCGCCACATATTCCCTAATCCTGGCCCCCGTCCCCTGTCTGCTGCTTTGGATCTTACAGAATACATATCCGATCCCGTTTGACACTGGTTAAGATACACCTACGAAATAAGAGTTAAATGGAATGACGGCTATTCATACATTCATTATTGGTAATTGACTATCAATATTGTAAGATAAAGTGCATGAGGCGAACTGTACCCAGCTGTATTTGGAAAAGTGACATGGGGTCTCTAAACGACGATGGTGAGCCGGGTTCGGGGAAATGATGTCTGGACATTGGTTCCGCCACATGAACCTTGAACCCGGCTCCCCTACGTTGGTTGCTTAACTTTCGTAAATTATGCCAATATTCTTTGGACGCAGGGTAAGGTCCGCCACATTCACAGGAATGACAGCAATATAGTATCTTACAATATATATATTTTTTGATCTGTTTGTATAATACATATCTGATGTTTACAGTGGAATCGTTACGATGATGATTGCTATAACCATAGTACTGGTAGTGAGATCCTGACCAGCCTGCATAGCTGTGCATGCTGTTCATGGTCTCAACGGTATTGTTGACTTACGCATTAAGATGTTTTGTCTATCCCATGTAAAATGTTAGGATGATATTACTATGGTCATAGTACTGGTAGTGAGACCCTGACCAGTCTGCATAACTGTGTCGGTTGGACATGGTCTCACTGAAGCTGTTGACGTATGCCTGCAGACGTTTTGTATATCTCAGTTGAATTATGGTGCTGGATGATTGCTTTGGTCGCAGTGCTGTTAGTGAGACCCTGACCAGTCTGCACAGCTGGTTATGCAGGCTTGTCATGGTCTCACTAAAAGTGTTAACGTACGCCTTCAGAAAGGGATGGTTTCAAAAGTACATTTATATATCGCTACCTATCCTGTATATGTATATTGTATGTTATATGTATAAATGCTCATGGGCTATAATGGCCTATTGCATAAATAAAGTATCTATCTATCTACCCATTTCAGGACGAAGGATACCGAGCAGATTTGATCCAAGATGACTTTGAGAATACCCCCAGGAATTGGATGATTCCCGCCATTCTCAGTGCAATATTTTTTCTGCCCAGCGGGATAATAGCAGTACGAAATGCATGCAAGGTAGAGGTTAAAGTTTCAGCCTTTACTTAACCCATTTTGCCCTCGAACACTTCTATACTTATCAAATGGATGAGTCCATTTGTCAATTAAGGGGTCTGCTTTAGTACATTTTTGTCATTTATTATTATTATTTCATCATTTTAAGGAGAAATACCCTTTTGTGTGGTTTAGGTCTGCGCTGTTTGTTTATGTCAAAATTTATTGGATGCTAGGCATTAATGGGTTAATATGGCATATAGCTGTAACTGCATAGGTACGTTTTTCGAATCAGGAAGGATAAGGCAACAAAAGGAGATTATTTTAGGGATGACATTCTGGCGCCTGATGACAAGATGGGATTGAAATAAGTTCTGTGTTTGAAAGGAAAAAATATTAGTGATTCTGCACTTTGTAATAAGAACATTACAAGGTGTACAAATTTTTAGCATGATCATACGTGCACACAGGCTAACTACGTGGAATTTTTATCAGAGTTTTTATCAACAAAAGGGTAGTAGACTGCGTTTTCCGTTATGATATATATGAGTTGGGTAATGCAGCCAATTTCTGTGACTATCCAGGTAAGCAATACGTCACTTATTTTCAATGCCATACTATCATCGGGGACCACGGCTCATCATGTCATCAAGATATCATTCCTGAAAAATCAGATATCCAGATTTTACCCCTGAAAAATCCATCAGGATATCACCCCTGAAAAATCAGATATCCAGATTTTACCCCTGAAAAATCCATCAGGATATCACACCTGAAAAATCAGTCATCAAAACATAAACCTTGATATATGTAATGAAGACATCAACCCTGAAAAATCGGTCATCAAAAATCAGTCATCAGAAATCAGTCATCAGAAATCAACCCTGGTTTACAACTACTGACGGTTTTAAACGAACAAAATACGATGAACATTTGTGTTTGGTGGTATTCACATGTGTGCATCAACAGAAAGTGATAAACTTTCTCATTAATAAATTAATATATTTATTTTCTTTTTACTTATTTTTTTTATTATTTTCTAAATCAGCTGATTCTGCGGGCACACATGTACATGCACAACGTAACAACACTGATGCAATGTTATGGGATAATTTGAATTATTCACTGACTGATGATGATAATTGAGTCTACAAAGTCTAATGAGAAGGAAGGTCGATTACAATAACTTTTCAGGTTTCACTCCATTTTAGTCATCTTGGTATCCTATACCAATTATGTGTAACCAAGTTCCATAATCAGTCATCCTATATAATCTGATATGCGTCAGTTATAGGGGTAAAAGTCGATGATTCACTGTATTTGATTTTCAACAATATGGCATTGGTGACAAGCAAAGGATGTGATCAGACTGCACATAAGTGCAGTCTGATCAGAGCCTTCGCTTGTCATATCAGCCATCTGTGGTAGTGACACTAGCCATATAGACAACAGTGAGGTCTCTCTTTATCCTGTATAAATGAGACGGATGATCTGAATGTCACATGACAAAATTGCCACGCTGTTGGAAATCTTATGACACGGGTCACTTGTGCATATCGTCCCAGTCGCACAAAAATCTTGACCGCGATTTTGTTCAACATTTTCTATACTTAAACGTACGTGTTTTCCTGTTTCAGGCAAAGAGAGCGGCAGAATATGGCGATCACGGGTTGTGGAGATTTTATACAGGGCGGACACGATTCTTCATCTTTTTATCGTTATTGCTCGGTGTTCTGACCTACTGCACTCTCTCAGTTATAATACACGTTGTGCAAAATAGCTGATCCCAGCAGGCACACCAGTTAAAACAGCGTTGAATCTACGTTGTTTGAACGTTGTGTGCCTGTTGGGATGATGAAGACACGCTTGTTGAAGAAATCCAGTTTCAACGTTGTTTTAACGTTCACCGATGTGTGCCCATTGGGATGATCGAATATAGAATGGGAAGCTTTAATGAGTTATTTCCCCTCAAAATTATCGAAAAGGGAAGTAGCTAATCTGCAAAGACAAGCAATAAAGTGTCTCCCTTTCCAAAATAGATACTACCTTTATTTTATAGGATGGGAGGAAAGTAGTTATATTTCTTAAGGCGTAAGTGTACACAACCATTTTTGTGCCGTTTTGATAATGGAAACAACTTGTGTGACTTCCTGTTAGCTTGCCTGGTAGACGTCTATAAACATTTAGTCGACTCTTAAAGGGAAGAATTTGCTCCCTTTGGAGGAACAATTTCTTCTCTTTCAAGTTTGACACCTTTTAAGAAGGGCGACAAAATGAGAACTGGCAGAGTTGCTTCACCTGGAACTATATCTATTTACCTTAAGGTAGATAAATCGCTTCCCTTTGACTTCACAGACTGAGCCGCGATACGACGCAACCAACAACGTGGCATTTGCCCATAGCAAAGACTAAGATTACCCTTGGCATCCGCCCAGTCCGATCAGAGTCTTTGCTGTCCGCATAAAGCTAGCCTAGGCCCTCAGCTACTCATTTAGTGCACATCAAAGAGTCTGATCTGACTGGGTGGATGCCCAGGCTGATCTGAGTCTTCGCTAGGCGCACATACCACTTTTTTGGCTTAGTCGTGTCAGGCTCAAGTGTTTCAATATAAGGGCTTCCGGATGCAAAAAAAAAACATTGTTTCAAAATCCTATACAGGAGGGAGATAACTGTTGTGCAAAAATGGTATAAAATGTCTCCCATTGCCTTTTACGGGCTTCCAGACTTTTTGAACTCTGCCCTTGCGTGTGTCGGTTAGAGAATACATTTGAGTCACGACTAGACAAAACCAACAAAGTGGCATGTGCACCCAGCGAAGCCTCAGATCAGCCTGGGCACTCGCCGATCTGATCAGAATTTTCACTGTCCGCATGGAGGTAGCTTTGGCCCTTGGTTATCCTTTAAGCGCAAATCGAAGACTCTGGTCAGACTGAGCGGATGCCAAGGCTGATTTGAGATGTCGCTAGGCGCAAATGCCACTTTGTTTGTTTTGTCGTGTCACGGCTCATTGGTGTTTCAATAGTAGTGCCTCAAGTTAAAACTATTGTTTCAAAATCTTATATCGGAGGGAGATAACTGTTGCGCTAAAGGGGTATAAAATGTCTCCGGACTGCCAGACTTTTGTGAAATAATGGCTTTTACTGTGTCGGTCAGCGGATACATTTGGGAAATTTCTCCCATTTAACGTTTAAAAGAACATAATGTTCGTGAATATTTGGTGATAGACGAGGATGCTGAAGGTTTGTTGAAGTACAGTTGATGCACAAATGATGTTGCCTAATGAACAAAGGATATTCCAGAGCATGAAATATTAGTTGTGTCTTATCAATGTGAGTTTATACCAAGGGCATTGACAATCGGATGATGGACGGCGTACGAAATCCTATTGCCAGGCATGATCCGACCCACTGGTTGGCCGTTTGTCTACAAGCGATAGTTTAAAGCCAATATGATTGGACAACTTTTATACAGGATACTCTCTTTAAACGTTTTAAAACGTTCTGTAATTTTATGACATAAATACTTAGAGGCGAACCTATGGACAAAAAAGAGTTAACCATATGAGCCGCGACACGAGAAAACCAACAAGGTAGCATGTGCGCCAGCAAAGACTCAGATCAGCAAGGGCATCCGCCCAGTCTGCTCAGGGTCTTCGCTGTCTGCATGAAGGTAGCTTATACCCTTAGCTACCCTTTAAGCGCCTAGCAAAGAGTCTGATTAGACTGGGCTGATGCGCAGGCCGAACTGAGTCTGCGCTGCGCGCACAACCACTTTGTTGGTTTTCTGATGTCGCGGCTCACATTATATTGATTGAAAGTGACTGGATACACTTTCAGAGGAGACATCTCTGCAGTTAACCTGCCTGCCTCCTTCTACGCGGGATGGGGGAGTAGGGGGTGGGGGTGGGGGGCTCTTAAGGGGAAAATGTGTTTTACTTAAAAGAGTAGAACTATTTTGGGTGGGAGTTGGCATCCAGGACTGTAAGTTAACTTGAAGTGACAAAAGTCATTCCTCTTTGAAGGAATGGCGGAACAACATGGCAGTGTACCCATACATATAAACTATATTTGAACAGGCGTGGGAAACCTTTGAAACTGGAACTGAAATTCCAGAGTTGTCTACCTTTATATAATTCTAGACCAAAGAAAAATAGCAATGTGTAACAACAACAGGTAGACAGTTGACTGTCGTTATCTCAAATACTGATATCTTAAAAGTACCACCATATCGAAAAACATATTTTGGACACATTTCCTATTTATCTTTACATTACAACTCTGGAACTATTAATATTACATGTATCAGTAGGTTGAGATGAACTTTGACTTTGAGCTATCGAGAGATGACTATAATATATGACGTACTATTGGTAAAGGGAGATAATAAAATGTGTGCTTTTAAAATTTTATGATAAGAATCATAAAATATCGTGACATGAAAAAGATATTTATAACTTATAGCATTAACACTTACCACCCTGCACATCCACACAAACTGATCAGGGAAGTCAGTTTTCTTGTAAACTGCATCGATATGGGCCGCGACAAAGTGGCATGTGCGCCCAGCGAAGACTCAGATCAGCCTGGGCATCCGCCCAGTCTGATCAGAGTCTTTGCTTTACGCTCAAAGAGTAGCTAAGGGTCTACTGTACCTTTATGCTGACAGCAAAGACTCTACTCAGACTGGGTGGATGCCTATGCCGATCTGAGTCTTCGCTGGGAGAACATGCCACTTTGTTGATTTTGTCGTGTCGCGGCTCAATAAAGAAATGTGCGGAAATGCAGACTGGTTCGAGTGTTCATTTTCTGCGATTTTATACAAGTAACGTTAGTATTCACTTAGCAAAAGTGCTATCCATATCATTTCGAGTGCCATAAAGTCCGCTTTAAGAGGTTTATAAACTGCTGGTTTATTATAAAACAAGATGTGATATATTTATATTTCATTAGTACATGTTTTAGACACATTACTCATGTTACTCAGTTTTAATCATTTGAGCGGGCCTCGAACATGTACATATCAAAGTTGTTATTTATATTATTTTAAGTTTGTGTGTCTGTATGTGTGTGTGCATGCGGGCGTGTAAGCATGAGTACTGTGTGCGTGCTTGTGTGCATATTTATGTGCATTTGTGTGTGCGTGCTTGCATGTTTTCTTCTTTGAGTGTAAGTGAGCTTGCATGCGTGTTTGTGAAAGGACTTGATATATCACTAAAGATCATTTGAACCGAGCCACTATGACATGACTGTGCGAACAGTGTAGACGGATCATCCTGCGCACCTAATAATCTTTTATGGTGTGAAGAAATCTTCCGCCAGCACAGCTATCCAGCGCTTCACCTTTTCTAGACTGGAAACGCGTTTTTGGGACTATGCAAACAGTGCAGGCCCATTTCAGAGGCTGCAGAAAGTGGCGTCTGATCCGAGTCTACACTGTTTGCTTACAGGAATTTCTATATAAAACACGATAAAATTGACAAAAAAGTCTCCAGAAATTCCTAAAAACTAAAACTTGGACTAATTCAACTAATAAAGATGGACAAGTCCACTGGTCAACAAAGGGTTAAACGACGGTACTACAGAGGCTGCTGTAGGTATACATGTAGGAAGCAAACTTGATTTCTCTGATAAGTCCCTCAATATGGGTTTACACGGCGACACATGTTGCAAGACACATGTCATGAAATATGTGTCACCGTGTAAACACACTGGAACATATGATTCATGACACACATCTGTTGCATGCAACGTGTCTAATCTTCTAAATGTAACCTAAATGGTTGCATGACACATGTGTTTTCAAAATGTTTCTCCATGAAAACCCACCTTTACATTTTTGTTTGAGCCACGACACAACAAAAACAATAAAGTGGCATGTGCGCCAAGCGAAGACTCAGATCAGTCTGATCAGAGACTTCGCTTTGCGCTTAAATGCTAGCTAAGGGTCTAAGCTACCTTCATGCTGACAAAGAAGATTCAGATTCCCCTTCCGCTGTTCCAAGAAGGGCAGTTGTCAGTTATTGGCGAAAGTATGTGCACTTAGTACTGGTAAACCGCTTAGGAGGTCTAAGCCTGCCCGCAGGAATAGTGTGGTAAGGTTAACTGATCGCCCCGGCATGGCCATAGCTGTTTACCGTGGACGTAAAGCAACAAACCAATCAATCAAATTCTGATCACACTGAGCAGACGCCTAGGTTAATCTGAGTCTTTGCTGGGCGCACATGCCACCTTGTTTGTTTTGTCGTGTCGCGGCTCACTTGTGTTTTGTTCCGTATGAATATATTTAAATGACGTACTGCCGTGATAGAAATGGATACAATTCACAGTTATTTCAACGGAATAAAACAGTCGGCTATTACTGAGAAAATCCCGGCCTAAGAATAAGGTTCTACTATAAAAGAAAAATAAAATGCTCCAAAGAGGGCAAAATGATCCCTTAACGTGTAAACTTCCTTTTAATGATACACTGAATATATGTTTGATATTTTATTTTTTTATTCTTTTTTTTTTGTTGTCTTGGTGCAGGACCTCACTCTTGCACGAGTTTACCAAAGACTTCCCCAACCTTTGGAATATCATCGCCCCCGTATTCGTGTTAGTCTTAAATAACTGAAATAATGTTGAACTGACAGTATTTTGCATATTACTTAGTTGTAAAGTTTTATAAGAACTGTTTCTGACTTGTTCATTTGAAGTTTTTTTTAGAACTATTTAAGTGCTGCTGTAAGATATACTATTTTTGTATACACAGTTGAGCCGCGACACGACAAAACCAACAATGTGGTTGTGCGCCCAGCGCAGTCTCAGATTAGCCTGGGCATCCGCCCAGTCTGATCAGAGTCTTCGCTGTCCGCATAGAGGTAGCTTAGACCCTTAGCCATTCTTTGAGCGTTAAGCGAAGAGTCTGATCAGACTGGGCGGATGCCAAGGCTGATCTGAGTCTGCGCAGGGCTCACAACCACATCGTTGGTTTTCTCGTGTCGCTGCTCATTTGTATTTCTGTGTTGCATTTGATGCAATTAATTAAATGATTTTTTAGTTTGTGTAACGTTGTTGCTCATTGTACACCTTTCAAGCCTTTTCAGCCAATGCTTTGTCTTAAAATTTCATAGTGTTTTGCTAGACATTCAAGTGAATGAGTGAATTCGAGTTTAACGTCCCACCAATATATACATAGGTAAAGTCTCATCTGAAAGACCGGGAAGGTTGGGACGACCAGTCATTCAATAGAAAAAGGGACGCTACACAACATAATTATACAAAACGAGGATCCACTTTCAAAGCGTACGACGTCGTTAGCTAACGAGATGTTTTAAAAGTTTCACACGTACTCTATGCCAAAAAAAAAACAAACTTTTTTTTGCTGAAAAAATGAGGACTTTTCGCAGAGCAAAATCTCCTCTCGTTTTGCAGCGAAAATATTAAACACTCGACTTTAGTGAAAACCTTAACAAGTGCAAAACTAATGACATTATTTAGGTGACGATGCTTTGAACTAAGTACTGTGATCAGGCCCCGAGGTTATAAAACTTTTTTCATGCTCAACTCAGCTGAGCATGAAATTTAAAATGCCCATTAACATAAAAATACAAAGAAATTCAGCATTTTTCAGGCTCAGATAAGCCAAGAAGGCTATTTTTTCTGCTCATAAATATTAAAATGCCAACAATTGTTGGCATTTTAAAATTTATGAGCAGAAAAAATTTCATGCTCAGCTGAGTTGAGCATGAAAAAAGTTTTATAACCTCGGGGCCTGATAATGTCACCAATGTTTCGTTGTATATGGACAGCAAAATCTAGATGACCATGCTACGCGGCTACAGAAGATGGTCTGAGTCTTATGTGTTAACCTTTTTTGACTAGTGGATTTAACTATACGTTTCATTTAGATGAGTCTATTTCTTGTTTCATGCGTTGTGCATAGACACTCCTGTAAGCAAACAGTGTATGCCTGATCGGACGCTGCAGAACGCGGCGTCTGAACTCGGTCTGGGCCCAGTTGTTCAAAGCATCGTTAGCCTAACGAGCTCGTTAAGAGGTCATTTACAACTTTATAACCGAACACACTGATAGTTTTTGTTGAAAAAATGTAAAAAAAGCTTCTCACTTTTTTCGACAAAAAAAATATTGGTATATCTGAGTTTGAACAACTGGGTCCTGATTGTTGGCTTATGTCCACCATATGGGTTACCAGGCTATAAAGGGTAAAGCATCATATTTGAATACCGCGACTTTCTTAATAGAGTCTGTCTTAACTTCAACAGCGAAGCCGTTTGTCTAGGGGCTACCTGACTATATTCCTTATAAAATATTATTGTGACTGTGAACCAAGTGGTGCTTACGCCGGCCACAACATGTGGTTTAACATATGCGGTAGGCAAGAAATGAAAACAACAAATGCGTTGACAATCAACCTTATCTGAGCCGCGACACGAAAAAACCAACAATGTGGTTGTGCGCCCAGCGCAGACTTAGATAAGCCTGGGCATCCGCCTAGTCTGATCAGAGTCTTTGCTTTGCGCTCAAATGGTAGCTAAGGGGCTAAGCTTCCTCCATGCGGACAGCAAAGACTCTGCTCAGACTGGGCGGATGCCCAGGCTGATCTGAGTCTGTGCTGGGCGGACAACCACTGTGTTGTTTTTTTCGAGTCGCGGCTCATCTAGTGTTCTGCTCATACTGTTATCAAGCGATCCCGGGTTGGAGAACCGCTGAAGGCGGGAAATTTTCCAATCGTTAACGGGGTTCCTCTGCACACGTTCTCTATATATTATCATCCTCATATTCTCTTATGACTGAAATACTGTTAAAAAGAACGTAAAATCGCAAGTCGTCCATCCATCCAAACCCTTTCTTTTGTGTGCATTTGTATTTATATGCGTTCATGTGTATTACATACGTGTAGGCCTGTGTGTGTGCGAACGTGTCCATATGCTCCATGTTTTCTTTATCGCATCGTGATATTGCTGTATACATGCTGTAGAATGACTGGATTCAGTTTTACGTCTTCTTTATTAGCATTTCAGTCATATCAAAACTACTAGGAAGATAGAGAAGTATCAAGACTAATGCTAATGAAACTTGTGGCGCAACGCCATTGCTGGTTTATTTTGCAAAAAATAAAGCTACCAAACCAGTGTTGTGAGCCTACTTCGGTGATCCTTCATACCATCAAGAGGTCTTCCGAACATCGCCAGGCGATTCCCCGACGACAGACGGAAATCACCGGAGATAGGTCACGTGCGAGTTCCGCACGAGGGACTCGCCCTCACTCCACCACCAGCTCTTGACCTGAACAGACCTAGTCGTTCGTCGGGACCGGAGCGCTATAAAGGTGAGCACATGTTTAACAACTGGCGCTGCGACGTATAATTGGTAGCGCGGGTAAGTCCCAGTGCAATTTCCTTGCAATTTATTGTCTGACGCAGAATTTTTTTCTGCCATTTTTTGTTCTGCTTCGGACTTTTTCCGTAGCCGAATTTTACATTCTGTGTCAGCGCCCAGAGTATCCTTTTTGACCCTGTATCCTTTATTTATGCTTAGTATTATATATTTTGCGTAAATTTTCTATTGTTTCAGGGTATTTTTGTGATTTTTGAGAATTTCACCGTAAAATTTCTTTCGTCCAAACCACGTGCTTTTCGGTTTATTTGCGGCCATTTTGGTTATTCCAAAATAAACCGGAAACAGTTTCAAAACCCCGGAAACTGTCAATTTTCAAGTTGTAAGTTTATATTTTCTCAATTTTTGGACACTTTTAGAGTATTTCAGTCATTTTCTGAAATATATTTCTCAATAGGTTTACTTGTACTTAGTATTTCCTTACGGTGAGGTTCTCTATCTTAAAATAAACTTCAAGAACATTGTTTTCCTTATTTTTCTTGTCATAATGAATATGTGCTCAGAGTCAATCAATGATTTGGCAACAGTTGCCAAAGTAGGCCCTTCTGAGAGAAATAAGGGGAATTCAGACAGCATGACTTATGCTGACTTAATGGAAGGCATCAAAATTGCCCTCAGAGAACAAGCTGAGGAATTGGACTTATTTTTGTATGGAAGCCAGAATAATTGCAGTTCCTCAGTCAGTCTTCCTGACAGTATAAAACAGGCTCAGGCACAAAAAGAAGAATCCAGGAAATTTCCTCCTTGCACTAAACAAATCCTGCCTGAGAAGCCAGACTTGTTAGTCAACTGTCCATCACGGGACAAGGCTGAGGTATATCAAGGGAATGGTTATTTCATCCAACAGTTGGATGAAATTGAAAGAAAAGATACCATAATGATCAACAGGACCCCTCTTACACAAACAAGTAGTGCAGAACCTTGTTCTGTTTCCCAGCCGATAGCTCAAATTGAGTTCTATCAGCATGGAGACCCCCTTGAGCAGTTTACAACAGAATCCGTCAAGAAACTCCCTTCTCTTCCTCAATGCAATGGTTTCTTCACAGGTAGGGGAGGAGGAGGATATAGTGCTACTGCTATCAGCAGTCTGGTATTCAAAACCATTGATTTTAATTGCACTACTGCTATCAGAACCAGTCTCTTGAATGACCCCCCTGGTGGAAAATGCAACAAACCATCAGAGAACTAGTCCAGGGGTGATTCAAGGAACATAGACTGCTCTAAGATTTCACATTCTCAGTGTCCTTTGTCTCAATGTCTAAATGGCCAGCCAGAGCAGGGCATTATATATGCAGTGCCCAACAATTGTACTGTTAATTCCAAATCTGATGGAATTGTCAGAAAGCGGAAGAAAACTAAATGGAAGGACCCTGACCAGGGTCCAAACTTTATCTAATGAGACCCCAACTGCTTTGGCAGTCATTCTACTCTAGCTTGTATGTTGTGTAGTAATGGCTGTCATCATTTTTGTTATACAGTCAATTTTACTCTAGCTTGTATGTTGTGTAAGGATGACTGTCATCATTTTTTCATTCAACAGTCATTTTTGCTCTAGCTTGTATGTTGTGTAAAAATGACTATCATCATTATTCATTCAAGTCATTTCTGCTCTAGCTTGTATGTTGTGTAAAAATGACTGTCATCATTATTCATTCAAGTCATTTTTGCTCTAGCTTGTATGTTGTGTAAAAATGACTATCATTGTTTTTTACATCGTTTTTGAACCATTTTTCTGTTCTATGTACATTTCATGACTTCAGGATAGCTTGTATGTTTTCTGATAGCTCTGGCTGTGTACATGGAATAATTTTTATATGCTGCACACGTTATTATTGTAAGCGGCATTGCTTATAATGATTGCATGTGCTGTATTTTCAGAATTTTAGTGAATGTGTCTGCAACCATGCTGGAATAGTTTGTACATTGTTCAGCTTTGCAGAGGCATTCACAATCTTAATCTGGTGCAGTTGTAGGCAGTGTTTGGGAATAGCTAGTACGTTGTCTACTCACTGTCTATAAATGTGGCAGGCCCATGTCAAATTGATACTGTCATCTATGAAAAACTATGCCACTGTAAATCTTGTTTTGGAACTGATAGTGGAGGAAAAAGGCCCATAATTTTTGTACTCAGTTATGCATTCACAATTTTGGTCTCGGTAATTATCCAGTATGTAAGGCATAAGCTAAATAGAAAGTCTAATTCTAAGATTCTACTTCTAATATGATATCCAGGCTTAGTTTACATTGGTGACATTGTCAATATAATTGTATTGGTATTTTGCAATCGTTTGACGCCTGTACTAGCTTGTATGTTGTTCAGGTAATACACTGTGCGCAAAGTACCAATATCTTTTATCACAGGGTGGTCAATGTGCTTTGTTGATTGCTCTGTGAACTACTTCATATCTCGAGTCCACAGGGGGACTACCTTGCTGATTCGAATAGCTTGTATGTTGTCGTGCAGTTAGGGTGCTCCAGCTATGGATTCTTTTTCGCGTCTGCCTGATTTCAGCATGTCTCTTGAAGAAAAAAAATGTCTACTTGTGGCCTAGACACAAATAACTCGGAGACATGTCTAGGGGGTTCATATGTCTTGGATATGAACCCAGTCACTGCCTGCATAGACTGCCAGACCTCTGAGAGTTGTGGGAAACAAATGAATAGTTTCATGGATGGCATCAGATGATCAGTGGTGAGACGTAAATTCGGGCTTGGTTCCTGTTAGCATATACCAGAAGCCATGCCTGGAGTCTTTCACTGCTCTTCTTGAATTAGTCGCCTCTGTGTATCTTTCATCCACATATCTCAGAGTCTCAGAACCCTTTTATCTATTCCACTATAAAAACAACAGGAATCAGAATCATTTAGTCATAGTTGATTCGGTTTTTTCATTATACTATTTATTCTATTATCCGGTTTATTTTCAGTGCATTTTCACATATTGTTTTGGTCCGCACATCTATTAAAGAACATTTATTTCCAGGTTAGTTTGTTTAGATATTTAACTTCTGCACTATAGTCAGCGAGTCTTCAGAACCTGCAATGATAATGCGAATGACCCTCTGTAATTTGTAGTCATACCCTTACCTGGCAGCATGCATGTAGTGAATATATCTTTGTATACATTCTATTTCATACAAAATACTTCTTTTCATTATTTCCTATTTTCTCATTTGGAAAACGTTATCTAGGTGGCAAGTGTTCCACCAAAATAGATAAATTATTAGTGGCAGGTGTTCCACTAAGTAATACTTATTTAGTAGTTCGCTAGTTGCATTGTAGGGACTGGATATTTTTTACATAGAATAACCATAAATTTTAGATTCACAAAAAGTTCTAGTAAGCATCAATTTCAATACAAGTTATTTCACTCCAAATTTAAGATGGCATATGATTATTTAGGTACTTCATTTTAAGGGACCATTTCTTATAAACTAATATTCTACTTCTACATTTTAACATAAATTCTCACTACTATAACACCACTAACCGGCCACATAATTACTAAAATTCTAATACTAATATTTCACCACTCGTTGATCCAGTCTTCAAAGAAGGGGGAGAGTGTTGTGAGCCTACTTCGGTGATCCTTCATACCATCAAGAGGTCTTCCGAACATCGCCAGGCGATTCCCCGACGACAGACGGAAATCACCGGAGATAGGTCACGTGCGAGTTCCGCACGAGGGACTCGCCCTCACTCCACCACCAGCTCTTGACCTGAACAGACCTAGTCGTTCGTCGGGACCGGAGCGCTATAAAGGTGAGCACATGTTTAACACCATGTTTACACTCAACAGTCCAGAGTTTTGGAGTCAAGCTGCATAATGAGATACAGCAAAAATTACCCCCAAAATAAATAAATAAATAAATAAGTTAATTAAAATCTAAAATAAATAATTACGCTACCCCCTCCCCCCCCCCCTTTACCCGCAAGCAAAGGCCTTAAACTTATCATATTTCTGGAATCGCATAAAATTGCGCGCTTATCTATAACGTCAAAACATTTGACGTCACTTGATACAATAATGGCGTCTTTCGTTGGTATTCAAGTGGAAACGTCTTTGAAAATACGCTATTCTAAAAGATACTTGACATCAGCACCAGTTACACTTTTGTACAGATAAAATGACAGGCTCGGGTAGCACCCACCTTGTCACGCTGAGCGCCTATGCTGGTATGGTTTGCCTATTATTATCAGGTAAGTTGAAAGATTGCTTTATATCATTGAGCTTTTGTTTCTTCTTATTTGATCAGATCACAGGCGCTTGAAGTTTTATGCTATTAAATACAGTTCAATGCCGCCGCTATAAACATTCAGGCTAGCATTACATATCTATCTATCTATACTGCCATACGCCCTCGCGGACATTCTAGGCAGGTTGCGCTGTCGAGCCTTACCAAGTATGTTAAAAGATGAGTAAAAAAGTCAAAAAGTATGATAGTGAGTGACAAAGTATGATAGTCAAGATGAAAGATGATAGGTTAAAATAGTGAAGAATAGTTAAAAGCAGGTTAAAAACAAACTACTTGGAATCTAGGGCTTAGAGTGTTGCAGCTTGCTAACAGAGGCCTTGAATATGTCAAGGCTTGGCAAGCTCACAACAGATTCTGGAAGCGCATTCCACTGGACGACAGTCAATGGAAGAAAGGAATACTTATAATAGTCCTTTGCTGTATGCATTTGCCTAAAAGTCATTGAATGGCAGTACCTGGAAATTCTGGGATTAGGTTCGACATAATCGGGAAGTTGCAAAGCAACGAGGCCATGAACTATTTTGTAGAATAGACAAAGACGTGCATCCGCACGTCTTTGCTCAAGGGAGCGCCAGCCGAGGTTCTCAAGCATTGCTGTTACACTAGCAGTCCTTTCAAAGTTGTTTGTTGTCCACCTGGCAGCTCGTCTTTGGACTTTCTCGACTTGGCCTATTTTATCTTCAGTATGTGGGTCCCATGCTACCGCAGCATATTCCAGCTGTGGTCGGACCAAGGTATTATAGGCCATCTCTCTCACCCTTGGCATTTTAGTCTTTATGTTCCTCTTGATAAAACCAAGAGTTCTGTTCGCACTGGTGGTAGCCCTGTCTATGTGGGAGCCCCAGGACAAGTCACTGGTTATGTCAACCCCCAGATATTTAGCACATGAGACAGTTTCTAGAATCTGGCAATGAAGCTTGTAGACGGCATTAATAGGTAACGATATACTTACAAAATAGCAATGTCATTATTATCATTATTTATTCATTATATTTGTTTATATATTTATTTATTTATTCATTTAGCACAAAAATTTGCTGATAAGCCGTTGCGATTTCAAGTGTTGGGGCACCTCATCCCATACCATAAATAGCTATACTTTAAATAACGAGAATTTATCATTATTGTCAGGAATATAAACGGTAAAGGGTAAAGGTTTTTTTTGGCTGGTGGCCGTAGGGGCAGTTGGTGATAGACGCCAACTGTATCTTAGGCACAGCATAAGATTCCCTCTATGTGCAAATGCTTAGATCATTATTTTTATTTTCAGAGTAATGAAAGCGACACAATTAATGAAAATGAAATTCCTAAATAAAAATAATTCATAATCATACTTGTACCAAATTAGTTTGGGCGGTTTGCATATGTTTCAAAATAGTATTTCCCTGGCACCGTGTTCATATTGTTTTTGTTCATGGAGTACTCATTTATTGTGAGGTCTTAGGGTAGAGTCGGGTAACTTCGGACATAGGGGTATATTCGGACATACCATTGCAAACAGTGAAAATCAAGATGAGACGGGTCATAATGAGCCGTCTCATCAGGATTTTCACTGTTTGGCTAGTTATTTTTGTTTTAGTTCCAAACAACTGACATATAAAGGAAAACAGTGTCACTGTCCGATTTACCCGCTGTTCGAAGTTATCCGACACTCCCCTACTGATGAGCTAGCTGCAAGGCCAGTATCACACCCAATAGTCCCACAAGTGCATGTGTACTTTCCTTCCACCGCCCTGCAGTGAGTGGGTGGGAGGGGGAGGGGTGGGGTGGGGTCAACAGGGTTACTCAACAGAGCAATCTTTGATAGGTTAATGGAAGGGCCACAAGACAAGGCATCTGAAATGGTGTAAAAAGTCCAGGTAATTCAGGTATTCCGCTCAAAATGGTTATTTTCCATGATATTTTCGCTTAAATGTTCTGTCAATCCGCTTAAATGTCCTGCGCCGTAGAATTTTTATTCAAGTATAGCAGTAGATAAGAAGATAAATTTCGTGCAAGAATGGCCCTAAAGACAATATAAAATTGAGCCGCGACACGAAAAAAAACAACAAAATGGTTGTGCGCCCAGCGCAGACTCAGATCAGCCTGGGCATCCGCCCAGTCTGATCAGAGTCTTCGCTGTCCACATGGAGGTAGCTTAGATCCTTAGCTATCCTTTGAGCACTTAACAAGAGTCTGATCGAACTGGGTGGATGCCCAGGCGGATCTGAGTCTGCCTTGGGCACACAACCACATTGTTGGTTTTGTCGCGTCGCGGCTCAATTATAAATATCGCAAAAAGAACAGATAGGTCTGAGGAAAGAATGCAGACCCAGCTAAGACTTCTCCTGAAGGAAAGCCTGAACAGGGTCTACACTATTTGTCATTCGAAAACTTATCTTTATGAAGCATTGCTGCAATAAGAGACCAAACTGTGCAATATTTAGGTACAATAGGTGTCCCAAATTTCAACTACTACTGGCCCCGAGGTTATAAAGCTTTTTTCGTGCTCAACTCAGCTGAACATGAAATTTTCTCTCCTGATAAATATGAAAATGCCAACTAATGTTGGCATTTTCATATTGATAAGCAGAGAAAATTACATACTCAGCTGAACTGAGCAACAAAACAAATGTACTTATCAGTAATTTGCTATTTATTAGACGTTAAAATTTCATGCTCAGCTGAGTTGAGCATGAAAAAAGTTTTATAACCTCGGGGCCTGACCGTTCTCAGGCGGTTCAAGATTGTGTTGTTGTATTGTTGTTCCTAAAATGTTATTAGGAGCCCTAGTAGCTCAGTGGGTACAGCGCTGGTCTGCTGATCTATTGGTCCAGTGTTTGATTTCCACTGGAGGCAGACATCTTTTCAAGCGTAATCGGGATAACTTTGTACGCAGGCTTTCATAATCACCCTCCCATCATGTTTCGGGCGTCACTTACTTTGCACATGACCCTCCATGAACATTGGGAAAAATAGATTTATTTCTTGAATATATGTTTGTTTTATTTCACTAGTGGTCCTTGACGACACCAGTGCTACTCACGCCATTCCAAGTTTCAACGAGACAATTCATATAACAGTAGACGTATTGAAGCCAGCACAATTAATATCGCCAGGATCTGTGGAACACGGAACATATGACAAGTAAGTCAACGACCGAACAACTTTGAGCCGCCACACGACAAAACCAACAAAGTGGTGTGCGCCCAGCGCAGACTCAGATCTATCAGCCTTGGCAGTCGCCCAGTCTAATCAGACTTTTCGCTAAGCGCTTAAAGTATGGCTAAGGGTCTAAGCTACCTTCATGCGGACAGCGAAGACTCTGGTCAGACTGGGCGGACGCCCAGGCTGATCTGAGTCTGCGCTGGGCGCAGAACCACATTGTTGCTTTTGTCGTGTCGCGGCTCAATTTTGATAATTTAAAACGTTGCCGCTTATTTCCTCAATCACAACGCCGCGTTGTGAATAGAAAGATATTGAGGGAGTGTCCAGTTACGCTGAAAGGGACTTGAAATTGAGTTGACTCAAAGGTAAGTGAGCCGGTTGAATCGAAAATCTAATGTCGAGAACCTTGGTATGCCATGCAACCCTCTATTTATTTTCCGATATTTTTGTTATCGAATTCGAAACCAGCTTCTTTGTCTCACGGCATTTTGTCACGGAGGAAGGGTAGTCAATATTTTCCTGTTTCGTTGTAATGCGAACTAATTTGACCTACATGATTTTATCCATTAACATAACTTTATTAGATAGCATCGCATCTGAGAGTGTAATAAAGCCATGTGTTAAAAGCGATAATCAACTAGTGGATTAAATATGCAAATTATGTCGTAACGTTATGCGTTGACGTCCATTTTAAAACGTCGCTTTTTTAGTTGCGAAATCATGACGTTTTGGTGCAAAATTTACTAATAAAATGCGATTTTAGTGTCATATGATAAATGAAGTCTTGCATTTGTGCTCCTGTATTATTGAATTTATTAAACTCGTTGGGGAAAACCAATAAGATGCTCGGCATAGCCTCGTATCTTTTTTTCCCCCAACAAGTTTAATAAAATCAATAATACATGAGCACTCATGTAAGATCCTCTATTTAAGGGGCGGTCTGGTTTATGTTCTTACATGTACCAACCAAACTATACTCTATTGCTATTCGTTTGGCAAGAGAATAAATATAGTGTTGAATGACCGGGTGCTTAAAAAGATAGGTTGTGATCGAGGGTATTGTGGCATTTAGGTATAGTGTGTGTCAATTGCGAGTGCCCATAAAAGGTCTTAAATGGCCGTTGTTTACTAACCTTGTCATTTCGTACCAATCTGCTTGTTATTGTGTAGCCTAAGATGCTTGTTTTATGACCGGAATACGTTACACCATACAGTATGTTCCAATTACAATGTAACCATATAAAATGAAGCTTAACGTCGCTGCATAAGCTCTTGAAATATTTTGCGCCATAAGTAACAGCTACATGATAAATAAAATAATACTCTATCTCCTTGTAATACACTTTGTATGTGAGAGCCACCTTTCCTTCCCTTTTGTACCTTTCTCCCTAAATAGGCTACATGTATACATTTAGACCTCTAGCGACGAAACAGATCAAAGGAAAGGAACTAGTCTATGAAATCGATTTATCTATTTCAGCGATATGTACATCTACTGGATCATCCGGGTCAGAGATCCTGACAATATGACCCTGTTCCTGTACCCCACCCACATGGACCTTGAGCCGTGTTGTGATAAGCTCACCGTCACAGAATTTACTATAGATCGTAAGTACACTAAGCCCGAGGCGAATTGCCAGTATGGAACATATTTGGAAAAAATGAAATGAACGCATACCACATGCATACACCAGCCAATCCTCCCTAGAGGCACCCACCCACCCACACACAACAAACACACCCACACTCATATTTCTTGATATAACATCCCGGTGCATTGTTGATAGTTTGGACTCTTTTTTATTTCAACCGTTATCGTTGGCAGGTTGTGTGACGTTCTCGATATTTTGAACATACCTTTCGAAATAATGAAAAGTGTACGTTTCACGAATTACGGTTATTTTGACCTTTTTTTTTCGTGATAAAAACCCCAACCATTTGATTTTGTTTTTATTTATGGTTAGTTTAGTCATTTACCTAACCCATTATCGTCAGGCTAGCGCGCCATAAAAAGGACAGGGGCAAACAGTGCAGACCCAGACCAGACGCCACAGAACGCGGCGACTGATTAGGGTATATACAGTTAGCATGAAACTAACAGCAATTTCTATCAAATTAGAAAATAAATATATAAACCAGACGCCCTTATTTGACGAATGGACTCATCCAATCTATAAAAATAGAAAAGTCCACTGGGCGTACATGGGGTAATGCATTTGATAATGAAAAGTTCTGCAACTTATAGCATTCGCGAAAACTTTCTCCTATTTACAGTATATTTTTCTGAATTAATTTACAGCATACAGTAACGGAACTATCGTGCCTGGACTACCCAGATATTACTCAGGGAACTGGCAGACCGCGCATGACCCGGACAGTCTTCGTCGCCTAAAGCAACTTCCGGTTGTTCAACTGAGCGAAAGTGGGTTTGTCAGAATGCTGTTTCAGACTGATAGTAGTGTGACCTTTACCGGGTTTGCTTTTAGATACTTCGCAAAGGCCAGGTATATAGGTAATTATTGCTAGTTCTCTATCTTGCAAATTATATGCACATTTTTAAACCGTAAACATCTAAGATTAAGAAATCATTGAAACTTACCTTCCGCGTTCTTTCTTTCTTCTTTATAATTTGACTATTCATTTTTTGAAAGTGAAAAGCAAACATAATTTTGAAGCTTTCGACCTAAGATTTTTTTGTGTAATTCAGTTGCGTATAAGCCTAGCACATAGCCACAGGAACTTCATAGGAACCCCGGTAGCTCAGTGGGTTAAACGCTGGCTTGCTGATATAGCAGTCTTGTGTTCGATTCCCGCTGGAGGCGGATATTCTTTCAACCGTAAACGGGATTAACTGCATACTTCCTTCTAATACGCTTGAAAGGACGTACATGTATAACAGCAAGTGATCCATATTAGAACTTCGCTGCTCCTCCCTTTGACGTACATGTAATAAATAAGGGAATAAAATGCAAAGGGCGGTAACTTTCAAAAATATTTATTCTTACCTCGCAGTCTAATTGTAGTTTCCAAATTTATATGAACAATCAATTGATCTTAGAAAATCTGTAAAATGTGAAGTGAAGACTCAAGAAGGCTGATTTGAATATTCAACTGTAACCATAAAATATTGTTCAGATAGCAAATGAAACTAATGACAATTACAATATAATGCTTTGCGGCGATTTTATTAGTCGTACAGCATCGGAACAAGATTTTGTAATCTTTGATAACGACGTCAACTTAGACTCACTTCCGACTCACTTCCAACTGATTATGAAGTCGACAATACGCTGACCCGATTCTCACAGGATCGCGTTATTAATACTAATGGAAGAAAGCTGTTAGAATTTTGCAAATTAAATGGGTTGCGTATTGGTAATGGACGTTTAGGTTTGGATTATGGGCTGGGACAGTACACTTACATTGGCAGTACAGGCAGCAGCGTAATCGATTATGTAATCGTAAACCCTCCTCTACTGGATTGCTTTAAATCATTTCAGGTGTGTGAGCCAAATATTGTGCGGTGGAATTTTCGTTATCAAGTAGAAGGGAAATTGATCTACGCAGCCCACTGCGTAGAAACTGGTTCATATGAGAGAATACGAAAAAAATATGTTTGGGGTGACGATCAAAGGACTGATTACAAACGGAGCCTGGATATCGAAGATGAGGCATTCTCAGATTTGAATATCTATAATACTAAATAAACGAAGTAACGCATAAACTGCAAAATTGGTGGCATTTTCAAGCGTAATTTCTATACTGGTTCTTTCGCATATTGCTATCATTGATAATTTCGGTTAGCGTGTGTTTTAGTTTCACGTAGATTTAAAGAATTTGGGAATTAAATTCGTCTTTCATTTTAAGTTCTCCCAAGTATTTTTCTAGAAACTTCGACTATTTCCGTATGGTCGATTTTTTTTTGTCAACAATGGATGCGTTCGAGTGAAATTATCGTGTACTCAAATACACGTTTTAAATTAATCCGGTCGTTTCGGTTCTGCGTCGTTATATCGGCGCGCTGCTTAGCAAGTCCAAATTTAGCAGGTTCTAATGCAAAAATCCGACCCATGAACGTACGTCATTTCCCATAAATAACGATTTATTTTTGTATTTTTGCTCATATGTCTAAACGGATGAAGAACTAAATGGTCATAGTCCCGACGGCCCTGGCTCGAAACGACCCATTTTCTTCCAGAACGATAGTCAATACGAGTAGCCAATCGAACTCGCCCATTGGAGAATAAAGCTCAACGCACATGGTCTTTCGAAAAGTTGGACGGTAACACGGCGCCAAGTGTGTGCGGCTATGGTTACGTACCGCTGAGCCACTTCGGGAACGTCGTTAGGAGAATTCAAACTGAACTGAACTTTCGAAAAGACAAAAATTAAAAATGTCTAAGGTTAACACACATGCGCCAGGTAAGAAAGGGCATTTTTTCCAGCGAAGCAGACAAATCAATTTCAATGATTCAACAAAGCTAAATAAGCCTTTAGTCTTTAGAGGGCTTGAATATTTTCCCCCAAAACGTTCCAGGACCCAATTTTTTCAGAAAAAAATACCCAGGACAGGTCACATAAAAGATGGCAAACATTTATTATGGTGAAAATTTTCAAAAATCTTCTCCCCCAGAACCGCGCCGGGCCGCGTAGCGCAATCGGTAGGGCACCTGACTCATAAGTCAGAGGTCCTGGGTTCGAAACCCGGCCTAGCCACATACTTTCGTTTCTCCTTCCGCTGATTCAAGAAGGGCAGTTGTCAGTTACTGGCGAAAGTATGTGCACTTAGTACTGGTTAACCGCTTAGGAGGTCTAAGCCTGTCCAGGAATAGTGTGGTTAGGTTAACTGACCGTCCCGACAAGACCTTAGCTGTTTACCGTGGACGTTAAGCAACAAATCAACCAATTCTCCCCCAGAACCACAAATCCTATGATCTTGAAACTTTGCATGTCGCATCAAGAACTCAAAAGCTCAACAAAATTTATATAAATGATGACCCTGGGATGACCTTGATCTGTTTTACGACAAGGTCAACTTTTGAGTCACTTAGGTTTTTCTATAGGAAAAAGTGAAAAAAAGTTGATTTTTTTAGAAACAATGCAGTCTGCTACCTGAAAGTTTGTAGATGCAGACAACTTATTAGGTAAATGAAGCTTTAGTGAGTATTCATGGTAAAGGTCATATCTTCACCTGGGCCTAAGGCCATTTTCATTGAAAAAGTAAAACTCGCTTTTTTTTTTTATATATATAAACTTGACCATCATGAAATATTTCCGCGCTTGCGCGGGCTCTTTTCAAATACATTTAACGCAAGCGTTTTAACTGCAGGATATCGATCATAATATCGACAAATTTACAAATTTGATGAGCAAAATTTGCGATCCGCTGTTTGCAAAAAAATGTTGGCCCTTCGGTTAACAAATCTGACCTCGAGGAAAGAACCAAAAATCAACCATGGTTTGACGACGAATGTCAAAAGTTACGCAATGTTTTTACAAGGCGCCAAATAAATTTCGAAGTGAAAAATCTATGTCAAATCAGAGAAAGCTTGTTGATGCACGCGCAAATTTCAATTCATTCGCCAAAAACGTTATATAATTACAATAAAAAGAAAACAAATAAATTAATTTCACTAAAATATAAAAATGCAAAGCAATATTGGAAAGGACCTCTGACAGTTTCAATGCAAATTTGCGTATTTTTCGACAAATTACTGCAGCTTCCATGGGAAGCCAATGTTGATGATTTTAGCATTAACATGTAGACTTATGCATTCTAAAGTAGTTTTCATATTGATTTTGAAAAAAGTATCACGTCTGCAGACTAAATTTCACTGACTTTCTCAAGAGGGTTAAGTAGAATTTTCGGTCATCCAAAATACATCAAATTTTCGATTTTTCTTATTTACTGAATTTTATTTTGTTAAACATGCTTGAAATAATGTAAACACTACACCTGCATATAGCATGCAAAAATATGTAAATAAAAAGTGTGCTAGCCTGATTTTAAGATGCAAAGGGTCTAATTACCCCACCCACTTTTCAGTGTTTCAACTGTAAATTATCATTGCCCCCCCCCCCCCCCCCCCGTGCCTCAGATTGCCACTCATACATAATGTGTATATTGACAGTACACACATACATGCAAAGTGGCTAGCTGAGGCATGGGGGGGGGGAGTATCTTTATAAAACGTTTCCTATTTTCCATACATTTAATTATAAAAAACTTGCATTTGACACCAAAAATCTCAGTCTATGTGTTTAATAACCGAAAAATTGTTTTTGTGCCAAATAAAGAGAGTTCCGAGGAAAACATTTCAGTGGAAATTTTGAAGTATACCAAAAGTTCATTTTTTATCATTTTTATAGGCAAATTTACATTACAACTGTCAGAGGTCCTTACTTAAACAAGCAGCTAAGCTAAATGATAAACTTACCATAAGCACAAAACAATTCGCGGAATATTTCAAGGCAGTGAATGACCCAAATGACAGATTTTACCAAGCAGACGACGAAAGAGCGGTACGTCATGGGTGAATTGCAGGTACATGTAATATTTGATGAATTAAACTTAGTTATCTCAACAAGTGAAATTAAGATGGCCTTGAAACAGTTACGAAACGGCGCGAGTGCAGGACCGGACTTATTTTTAAATGAATTTTTCAAAAACGGATCTGATACTTTGATATGCTATCTTCAAAACCTGTTTAATAAAATTTTTGAGGTCGGTTATTTTCCTGAAAAAAATGGCTGAAGGCGTAATCATACCGATTTTTAAAAAGGGTGACAAGAATGATGTTACTAATTACCGCAGCATTACTTTATTGAGTACTCTTGGGAAGCTTTTTACACGTATATTGAACAACAGATTAAACAACTGGGCGGAAGAGTATAATGTTTACGTCGAAACACAAGCAGGTTTCAGGCAAAAATATGGGTACAGTAGATAATATTTTCATTCTTAGTGGGCTCATTACACATACTTTAAACAATAACGATTCTTTATTCTGCGCCTTCATTGACTTTACTAAGGCATTTGATTTCGTGGTAAGGGATATATTATGGTATAAACTGCTTAAAATCGGAATTAGGGATAGAATGGTAGATATTATTAATCAATGTATAACATAGTAAAGTCACAAGTTAAGCTTGATAGCATACTGAGTGAGGCGTTTACATGTAATATTGGAGTCCGTCAAGTAGAGCGTCTTTAGCTGTTTTTATTTTCTATGTATCTCAATGATCTAGAGGAAGAGCTATTAACGAAAGGAGTAAATGGCATCGATATTGGCATGTTAAAAATATTTTTACTACTTTATGCTGACGATATCGTTTTATTTGGCAAAACACCTGAGGATTTACAACATAAATTGAATGTTTTAGATGGCTACTGTAACAGATGGAAAAATACTGGTGTTTCGAAAGGGTGGTAGATTACCGAATAGTTTAAAATTTACTTATCAACGGTACGAAATTCAAATAGTAAACAAGTTTTCTTACTTAGGCATTGTATTCACAACTGGTGGTTCATTTTTTTAAACGCAAAAAACTTTGTCGGGTCAAGCGTTGAAAGCTATATTTAGACTCAATAAGTATCTTTACAAATTCACAGCTATAAAGCTTGCACATGTGCTCGATCTATTCGACAAACTCGCTGCACCTATTTTGAATTATGGTAGTGAGGTATGGGGATTTTATAAGTCAACGGCAATTGAAACAGTACACCTGCAATTTTGTAAGAAACTGTTGGGTGTTAAACAGCCTACGCAAAATGATTTCGTTTATGGAGAACTTGGAAGAATCGATTTTCAGTCAGTTAAATGACATTGAAACAAAGCCGCGAAAACAAAACTGGGCGTCATTAGTAAGAGATTTACTTTGCAGATCAGGCTTCAAGGATGTTTGGTTATTTCAGGGCGTAGGTAGTACTTACGTATTTTTAAATACATTCAAATCCAGAATTAGGGATATGTTTATGCAAGATTGGCATTCTAGACTCGAGAACTCAACGAGAGCAAGATTCTATCTTAATATTGAAACTTTTCAGTACCAAAAGTATCTAGATATTTTGCAAGTCCAAAGATACAGAATAAGCTTAAGCAGGTTGCGAATATCGTCTCATAGACTTGAAGTGGAAATGGGTCGATGGGCCAAACCAAATAAAGTGCCCCTTAATGATAGAAAAGGTAAAATCTGTAACGTCGTCGAAGACGAATTTCATTTTGTTTTAGAATGCACCCTTTTCAAAGACCTAAGGAAACAGTATATTAACAAAATAAAATATAACTGAGAGCGACCGAATATGCCAAAATTCATTGAATTATTCACCACTGAAAAACGGCAAGGTATTGACTAATTTAGGTACTTTCGTACGAAAAGCTTTCCAGTTGAGAAACGAAATAGTCTTCACATAACAAAATAGTCTTCGAAGGGGCATATGGATCTTAATGGAATTAGCCCGGAACAAAAATTAAAACAATAGGAGCACGCAGACTAACGGCATGATATTTATTTAAGGCTTGATTATGCAAATGTATGTCCAGCCAGGGTTGGATATGTGTTTGGGAGTTCAAAGTCGGGTGCGGTGAACTGGGCGCGGGGAAGTGCTGTCTGGACATTGGTTCCGCCACATGCTCCCAGAGCCCAGTTCCCCGGCGGCAGTATTTTCCCCGAATACATGCCTGATCCTGTTGGCTGCTGGATGGGGCTACATGCACCTGTTTCAAAGAAGCTACGAGTCTGCGATAGCGGTATTTTATACATTAAACGCCATGTGATAGCTATCAAATTACGTAGGCCAAAAGTAAATACATGTATAGTGGCATTATAGTGATCTATATGCTCGAACGTGCCTGGCCGGATTCGGAGATGTTTTTGGTGATGGTCGGTTGATAAGGTATGGGTTCGGGGAAGTGCTTTTTGGACATTGGTTTCCGCCACATGTACCCTGAACCCATTTCCCCCGATATAAGTACTTTCTCTTCCCAAACGCATGCCTGATTCTGGGGCTACTGGGCAGGCTCGACACCACGGACACATGCAGATCTGAGTATAGTCAAGCTGTGCTTTTATCTAAGTGGGCTAGAATGGTATTTTAGGAGTAAGTTAAATTTTACGGATGCAGTTGACAATACCTTTTTTATGTATAGGCAAGCAGAGAGACAGCACCTCTCCCACAGTGATTACATAGTAACTTGTAAGTTACCAAAAGTTACTGTTGACATTTGAGTCCATATTTAGCTCAAATTTATATGTAAACAAACATGTGATATATGGCTCGCTATCCTGTATTCTAACATGTAATTGTATATGTATAATATGCTCATGGGCCATGTGGCTTATTGCATTAATAAACTATCATATCATCATTTCATATGGCTTATTATCCATTGTCTCTTAATACTATTGTATACAGAACGGTTCATCTAATGCTGACTCACTCGTTTCTTTTCTTTCTTTTTTTCTTCTTTCCATTCCCTTACAGAAATTCAATCCACGGAAACGCCACTCCAAGCTCTTCCAGAAGTGAAGCAATTGTCTATACAAAAGTAGGTATTTTCAGTTTGTTTGATATCTTTTCCATAATTACCTCTAACAAATTATTAGCTCAAAGTAATAAATTACTGTAATAACTTGTCGATTTGTTTTTACAAACTATGATTGTCCATCGGTCACAACATCAACATGAAGTGCGCCATGTCGTCGCAGCGAAGTCAATACGCGATCTTTTCGACCTTGTACGCCCGCTTTCTGATTTTAAATATTTGCTGAAGTATTGCAAACGGTCATACCTTATCAGACTACTCTTTATTGACTGTCTGTTCTGAGTGCACCCTGTATGCTCAGCGTCCTCTGTCCCAATATTTGGTGTTATTCTTTATGAAAGATTCTGAACACAATAACAAGGATGTTTCTAATAAGGGTCACAGCATGTTTTCGTTAAGAAATAACAAGGAAAAAAATCAACTCGTAGTTATTTCCAAAATCACATTTAACCTGGAGCCCTGTTAACACATTGTTTTCAGACAGACGGAGATGCACGAATTTTCCATCGAAGCGCCTGAGGGACACCGCATCTGGCTTCAAATTATTCATATGAATGGGTCATTATCCGCCATGGACATTGAACACGGCTGGGAATGCAGATTTCAGTACGACAATCTCAGGATTTCTGACCGTATGTATATTTGCGTATCTACAACCAGCTTCCCACTGGGCTCACACGTTGAATAAACATTGAACAAACGTTGATTCAACGTCAAAACGTTGAATCAACGTTGAGGCAGTGTTGATTTAAGTGTATGCACTTGCAGGAAAACTTCTGGATGATTACACACGTTGATAATTATATGATTATTCATTATCTTTTTGTTGCAATCAGGTGTGTTATAACGGTCAGGGGATGTACTAGACCTTCCCCTATAATACTGCACAGAAAAAACCATCATATAAGCCCCTTCATCTGACGTTCAGTCTTAACATTTGCATCCTATATATTCGAATAGAAACGGTTCCTATCGACAACAGTGTTGATATAATCCATAACAGTCTTCTTTCAGAGCTTTCTGTTATTTAGTTTATGTCAGCCCAGCCAGACCGGTATTGTACTTATATAGAGAATTGCTATTTAGACTGGCATTTGGCGTGTAAAACGTTTACTCATAAATCGCACTAGTATTGGTCGTATCATGACTGCTAAGGAGCGGACCTGATAATATTCAAATGAGCCGCCATACGACAAAACCAACAAACTGGCATGTGCGCCCAGCGAAGACTCTGATCAGCCTGTGGTTCCGCCCAGTCTGAGCAGAATCTTAGCTTTACGCTTAAAGGATAGCTAAGGGTCTCAGCTACCTTCATGCGGACAGCTAAGACTCTGATCAGACTGGGCGGATGCCCAGGCTGATCTGAGTCATAGCTGGGCGCACATGCACTTTTGTTGGTTTTGTCGTGTCGCGGCTCAAATGTGTTGTGTGATTTGACTTTTTATCTGTCTCAGATCCCTGTTCCATGGACGAGTGTCAGTTGCTGAGACTGTGTCGCAGCCCCTACTCCATAACACCAACAACAGTCGTCACCTACGGCAATGTTGCTACCATCTATTTCTTCTGTGACCAGCCTCTATATACGGACTGCGCTATCATAAATTACAAAATCTACAACGAAACGGGACTTGCTGAAGGTAGGTCCATAATACCAGGCCTGTTGACATAGAAAATCTCTTACTTGTCCGGGAACAAGTAAAAAGTCAAACTCCACTTGTCTGGTAAACTGTTACTTGTCCAAAACTACAAATTAATGTTTGCATTAATTTAAACTTTATCTCAAATTATTTCGACGAACCTCATCCCTCATATTCGATAGCTGAAAGTCCTTAAATTGAATTGCATCTTTTCTGTGCTAAATTTCCGAAAAAAAATCATAAAATCTTTTGCCTCACTGTACAAATTGGAATGGCAAACAGTGTGGACCCAGATTAGACTGCAGGTGCAGTCTGGTCTGGGTCCACACTGTTTGCCTAAGTATCTTTTAGAAAAAGAATCTAGTTGTTGTAATTGAAAAGGAAATTATACACGTTTTCATGAAGTTGTCCCAGGGCAAGTGCATTAGATTTTTCACTTGTCCTGAGTGGAATGGGACAAGTCGGGCATGGTATTTCCACATTCCTGTATAATTATGAAGCGGATGATGGTGAAGGTAGCCAATTGAGGGTTGTCGAGGTACGTCACGATCACGTGGTTTACAATTCTAAATATTGATATTTGAAAAGAAAATAGTCTCGGACCGAAAACAAGTTATATTTTAGTTCTGACACAACCGTTTTCAACGTCGTTAAGTGCAGTTATCGGTTTTCTGAGCGGAAATCTTTAAAGGAAATGGAATATCGAAAGGTTGCTTGCTTATACGCATGCGCGTGCAAAATAAACAGTCAAAAACGGTTTATTGGAACATGGGAGCTAACTCATATTAGGACCAATGCAGTTAATTTCTTAAGCAATATTCTCTAAAATAAATAAATTTAATTCCTATTTGGGAATAAAATTTCCTTATGAACTGAAGGCAGATACCAGGACAGTTAAAACACGGAATTAAATGACCATGGTAATTATTTGTTTGAGACATATGAAGTTTCTTTTGAAAGAATTTCAGTTGTAATGTCCTAGAAAAATGGCAGAGCATGGCAAACACTGCGGGAAATCTGATTTGTAAATAGTCCGTCGGCTAACGGTGCGTAAGGAACAAAGTGGACTTAGTACCCTTGGCTAACGAAGATGACTTATGTCCATCATACGGTCACGGTACCTACGCAAATATCAAGATCAGTTATCCCTTCAGGCGTCCCAGTTACATGTACATGTAACATAACCAATCATGAGCCCTAGAGGGGTGTTGATACAAAATGAAATATGCATACTACATCAAATATCCCGAAAAATTCATTTGAAGAAACTGCAAGGACGTTCAGGGATATTGAATTACATGAACAAGGGATCCAATAGAAAGTCTACGTCTGTAAGGAATACATGTCGCAATATTTAAGGGATACGGGATGCTCGTAATAGCTTTTACATTATATCCGGCAAGCTTCCAACCTCTTAAATAACGCTGAGTTTAATGGTAGTAAACAAATATCAGACATCCGAAACACTCCATACCGTCATATGTTTATTACTTTACAGGTTGTCCTGTAGACACCGACGCCCCAACTTACATGGCGATAGGCGATGGGGACTGGTATATTGACCATTCCTTCTACATCTCATCCCTGGCCAGGTATACCCCTGATTTGAGCCGCGACATGAGAAAACCGACAAAGTGTTCGTGCACCCACCGCAGACTCTGATCAGCCTGGGCATCCGCCGAGTCTAATCAGACTCTCCGCTAGGCGGTCAAAGGGTAGCTAAGAGTCTAAGCTACCTCCATGCGGACAGCGAAGACTCTGATTAGACTGGGGGGATGCCCAGGCTGATCTGAATCTGCGCTGGACGCCCAACCACTATGTTGGTTTTGTCGTGTCGCGGCTTATGTCTGTTGCGATTGTAACCCATTGAATTAAATGTCTGGCGTCCAATAAAAGATAACTTTGCAACGAGAACTAGCCCAGATCAGAAGCCGCAGTCTTCGGCATCTAATCTTGGCCATCTCTGTTCATATTTAAAAATACCAAAATATTTGAAACTAGAGTATAAAAATCAACTCAGACATCCTTGCTCTCTCTGAATTGTTAGGTAGAAGAATCCACTAGGCAATAATAGGTTTACCCTTTTCTGACCTGTGGATTTGTCCATTCTTATCAATATCGAGTCCATTTCTAGTTTAAAGGGTATCTGGCGCATGTATTTTGCATAGAAACTCCCGTAAGCAAACAATGCAGACACCGTTCAGATGCCATCGCGTTCTGTGGCACCTGAACTGGTTCTGCACCGTTTGCATATATCCCCAAAAATGAGTTTCAGGTATAGACTTTGATGCGAGAATTGAGATCATGACCGTGTGAAAAGATAATTCCAAGGGCAAATTAATTAGAGTCGTTTTTCGCTCACTAGGGTCCACAGATTGTATACATGTGAAGAGAAGAGACTTCGGTCAGTCTGGCCCCGAGGTTATAAAACTTTTTTCATGCTCAACTGAGCTGAGCATGAAATTTTATCTGCTAATAAATAGCAAATTACTGATAAGTACAGCTGTTTTCTTGCTCAGTTTAGCTGGGTATGAAATTTTCTCTGCTTATGAATATGAAAATGCCAACATTAGTTGGCATTTTCATATTTATCAGCAGAGAAAATTTCGTGCTCAGCTGAGTTGAGCATGAAAAATGTTTTATAACCTTGGGGCCTGGTCACATTCTGATCTGGTGACCTCATCCATCCATCCATCCGACTGTAATTTGTTCACTGTTAGCTCCATCTATCTCGTGGCTGATGGAGCGAATCACACAAGCATTATTGTTCTCTTATTATGTGTGATGCCATTTTAGCTCGCCTGTACGAATGTACAGGAAGAGCTATCGCACTACCCCCGGCGTCGGCGTCGGCGGCTTCGGCGTTAGCAACATGTTAAAGTTTTACCTTAAAGTGTTTTAGTTGATGGGAAGGCGCTGTCAGGCGAGCTATTCTGTCCCGCTGACATGTCTTGTTGTATAAGTTGTTCTGTGAATAAACTCTTATTTTGGGTGTTCATTTTGGCCAACCGTGCATGCAGACATACCTGCGTACATGGATTAATGTTTCAGTTGAATAAATACACTTTCAAGGGAAGCAACGTTACTTTTTATATTTAAGTCGCAAAACGACAAAACCAACAAAGTGGCATGTGCGCCCAGCGAAGACTCAGATCAGCCTGGGCATCTGCCCAGTCTGATCAAAGTCTTTGCTTTGCGCTTAAAGGGTAGCTAAGGGTGTAAGCTACCTCCATGCCGACGGAAAAGGCTTTTATCAGACTTGGCGGATGCCCAGGCTGAGTTGAGTCTTCGCTTGGCGCACATGCAACTTTGTACTGTTGCTCGTGTCACGCTCATTTTTCTCCTTTTCAATGGGGCTCAACTCTTAAAGGAAAGAATTTGCTTCTCTGGGAACAAATTCTTTCCTTCAAGAGTTTATCTTTTCTGAAGGGGCCATTCGTCCAGGACAGCGAAATGGAAGTGGTAAGGAAAACCAGGACGTGTACATGTAGCTGAACACCTTTAAATGCCAATTCGTTACCGTATTCCTCATCTGGCTTATAGAGTTCGTTTCGTATTTCTTTCAGTGATTTGGACAGGACATGGTGGATCGAAAATGTTCATCATATCGAGGAAATGACACTATCGATCATTGAAAACCGACTGGCTAAAACTCCCGACTGCTCGGGTGAAAGAGTGGAAATATACAGCGGTAAGCCTGTCCCTGGCGTTTCCTACACTTCGGAAGTAAAATTGGAATTCAATATTTCAGATTGTCATTGCATTCCATTTGGTGAAAAAGTATTTAAAACATTTCTTAGTACAGTTATACTTACATAACTTGACTGAAAGACAGTTAATGAACTATATCAAGCTTTTACGGCGGATATTTTTTTTTTTTTGAATATTCACTTTTTTGTCCCGCAATTATCGAAATGTCCGTATTTGTTCTCCGACTTAGTCGAAGGAGACTATAGGAATTGGTTCCGTACGTCTTCCCATCCGTCCGTTATTCCGTCCGTCCGTTTTGTTCATCGGATTTTCACGAAACTTTCAGACTATTGTTGTCACCACATGACGTTGATCATGTTATATTAGGGGCCATGATCAGACCCTTCATGACGGAGTTATGACAAAACAAAAGGCAGACAAAAAGCTAATAGATGACATCTTTTATGGTAACACAGTTGTTTGTTTTGCAGGTAGCTGTGTGGCGGAGTCCAACTTGCTCACTTATTTCTGCGGTGGTATCAAGGACACATACAAAGTGACGAACAGCCGATTTGCAGTTATACGTTTCATGACGTTACCTAATACAATCAATTTCGAACACAGGGACTTCAAGATTTTGATCAGAGGTAGGATATTATTGATATTATACGCCATGTTTCCCATGGCCCAGTAGCCGTAGGGGCAGTGGGGTTTAGAGGCCGACTGTGGCTTTGGCACAGCATATGAAAGGCGGAGCCTATCTCTCTCCTTTCGCTGCCTTATCCTTCCCTGATTCGAAGCAGGTATCCATTTACTGCTTGGTTGACAGAAAGACCTTTCCAGTTGTCGGATGGCGAAGCCCTCGCTTGGTCTCTTGACCTTCCGGCTACTTTCTGCACCATAACCGAGCGTCTTCGACCACGGCGCCTCTCTAAAGTAGAAACACCATACTAGAAACAGTGATTATAAAACAAAAGATGCGCCTTGATTTAGTTTCACATCGAACAAACAACATCAATCAACATTTGAGCCTCAACACGAGAAAACCAACAAAGTGGTGGTGCGCCCAGCGCAGACTCAGATCAGCCTGGGCATCCGCCCAGTCTGATCAGAGTCTGCGCTGTCCCCATGGAGGTAGCTTAGACACTAAGCAACCCTTTAAGCGCGCTGCAAAGACTCTCATTAGAGTGGGCGGATGCCCAGGCTGATCTGAGTCTGCCCTGGGCGCACAACCACATTGTTGGTTTTGTCGTGTCGCGGCTCATTTCATCAACGTTATGTGCTTGCAAGGTTGCTTCACTTTCTAAAATAGAAGTTTTCAAAGGAATTGTTCGATGTATATGAAAAAAAAAACAATAAACCACAAGCATTACATAAGAAAATGCGTTTATCGCGAGTGGTATACATTCTATTCAAAATATTTAACAAAAACTGTTTTCATAACACTATACTCGAGATTTTAAGTTTATTGTTTCAGGCTTTTAACTGATACGTATATGCAATGTGAACAGGCTCACATGTATATGCTACTTTGGGTGTGTCATAACAGTACTCCTGCTTTGCATACAGAAGATCCCTGAGTGATAGAAGCTTTTCAAACTTTGAGGTGGTTCGATTCTCTTTTCTTTAGCGATCTGCTTACCAATTAGAGAGTGAACAGATGGATCGGCGTTAGCCTAATAATAAATTCCAGGTGGACGCTTCTTCTATACCTCCGAATAATGATAAAACTAATACTTACTTACGGGTATTAACAATAAACTTAAGCTGTCCAGAGCGTTTATGGAGATGGATGGGTGGATGACTTGCGATTTTACGTCCTTTTAACAGTATAACAGTCATATCAGGACGATGGGTAGATGATAATGAATGATTGTGTGCAATTGAACCCCGTTTACGATTGAAAAGATTCCCACCTACAGCGGGACTCGAACCCGGCCCCGCTAGATCAGCAGACCAGTGCTTAACCTACTGAGCTATCGGGCTCCTCGTTTATTGAAACTCTTTATGGCTGTTTATATTACATGTATATGGATTTGACTAGCGCGAGGCGCCTTGCGGGGTCGAACTAAAGATCCTTCGATCTAAGTCTGGCGATCTTCCTGCTGCCCTACCGCGCTTCAAAAAGTCTGCCATGCTTGTCATTCTGCCGGCGATCTTGGAAGAATCGCAACTTATTTTTCAGAATGTAGGACAATTACAGTTATTCGTTATAAAACTGTTCCAGTTTTAAAAAACTTTGTACGGTGAATGTACAAGTTTCATTTTGCCCCCCTTCTCATTGGGAAGAGAATTTGCTCCAAGAGGAGCAAATTCTTTCATTTAAGTGTAGATCCCTACTTTGAAATTGTTTCTTTGTCCAGACAAGAAAACAGAAAGTCACCATAGTTTTCTCCCAATGTAAAAATGGCGGTAAAGCATGGATCTGTATGCTAAACTTTAAGGAAGAGCTGTCACTACCCCATACCTCGCAACAAATACTTTGCACGTTTCATAAGCCTGCAACAGTTTGATGAAAACACAGACGCTGCGCCAAGACAAGTAGACCTCGTAGATTTTAAAATGCCAACTCCGCATGCTGTGATAGGGATGGCGTATCCGAGCATGTAAAGTTATGGCTTATGTTAGTATGGTGGCTGGTTTGTGCCATTTCGTCTTTTCGTCTTTTCGCCGCGAAAAGACGCCACGCGAAAAGACGAAAAGACGCCATGCGAAAAGACGAAAAGACGAAAAAACGCCAGGCGAAAAGACGAAAAGACGAAATAACGCCAGGCGAAAAGACGAAAAGACGAAACCCGCCACGCGAAAAGACGAGATTTCAGCGCGAAAAGACGAAAAAACGCCATGCGAAAAGACGCCATTTGAAACTCTTAATTTGTCGTCTTTTCGCGTGGCGTCTTTTCGTCTTTTCGCCTGGCGTCTTTTCGTCTTTTCGTCTTTTCGCATGGCGTTATTTCGTCTTTTCGCATGGCGTTATTTCGTCTTTTCGTCTTTTCGCGTGGCGTTATTTCGTCTTTTCGTCTTTTCGCGTGGCGTTATTTCGTCTTTTCGTCTTTTCGCGTGGCGTTATTTCGTCTTTTCGTCTTTTCGCATGGCGTCTTTTCGTCTTTTCGGCGCGAAAAGACGAAAAGACGCCATGCGAAAAGACGAAAAGACGAAATAACGCCACGCGAAAAGACGAAATAACGCCATGCGAAAAGACGAAAAGACGCCACGCGAAAAGACGAAAAGACGAAATAACGACACACAAATACCCTTTTATTGATAACTGTATTGACTCCTGATATTAAGACAGATTTGTCTGAGTAAACAATATAGACTCATATCAGACTACTGCGAATGCAGCTACAGAAGCAGTCTGATCACAAAATTTGCCACTGAAATGCTTCTTAATATATCTTTTTGACAGCTGAAATTTGTAAGGATAGACTATAAAATTAACGTGGGGTCGGCAACATATTCGGTCAGTATGGTATCGTTTAGATTGAATAACAAATTTGTGCCTTGTTGACTGAGATCAAACACAGATATAATCAAGATAATCAGTATCAAGCAGCTGTCTTATGAAAATTAGAATGGATTTGCCTCTAAAACTCTATTTTATCCGACAGAAAAATAAAACTTGTTAAAAGTGAAAAGAATAGCTATAAATATTAGTATGGGGTCGGCAATAATTACAGTTATTGATAAAAAATAATCTGGGCCATGTTGACTTAAAAATTAGCTGACGCAAATTTACTCATTCAGGAGCGTAGGCAGACCTAATACGTTGTTGTAGCAAGCATTTTTGAGAAATACAGTCAAACCTGTCTAAAGGGGTCACCCAAGGGAAGGACAAAAAGTGGCTACTTAAGACAGGTGACCCCATAATACATTTCATTTGCACTGTGCTTTGGTTCAAAGGACCAAGAAAAGGTGGCTGCTCAAGACAGGTGATCCCTTAATAGAGGTGACCACATAAGCAGGTTTGACTGTATAGCTGAATGTATACACCTCCAAGAAAGATCTGAACATTCTGTCCCCTTCTGTCATATTTACAAAGGGGGACAACTTTTGTGACATTCTATTTGCTTCCCAAGATAGGGAAGTGAAGCAAACAGAAAAAATAGATTCTTAAACAGATCTTCTCTTAAAGGAAAGAATTTGCTCCTAGAGGACCAAATTCTACTTTCAAGAGCTGACCCTCCTTAAGAAAGGAGGCAAAATGCAAAATTGCTTCCCCTGAGAGTGGTCCCGTTCACCTTCAGCACAGATGCAAATATGTTGAAGCCCTGAAGCCTGTGTCACCATGCATCCTACATAAAAATAACCGTTTTTTTTTTTTTAATTTGAACAATTAGATTTTCATATCTCGAGCTGTATCATAGCATACGCAGAATGGTTACCAATGCAGAGCCTGACCAGACCACTCTTTTCCCAGGACACATATGTCCTAGGATTTAGGATCATAATGGTAACATGGTCCAAATTTATTACTTAATGCTAGCACCTAATCTACTATTTACATGTAACGTATTTTTTTAGTAAACTGTGTTACAATATTATTGTTCAAACTGAGAGATCGAGAGAATTGGGCAAAACGTCCCACCAATGGTAAGGTCATATGAAGACAGGACCTCGCGGTTTAGATTCACATCTGAAGGACCACTGAGGCGAGGGTGTGTGTGTGTGAGTGTGTGGAAGGGGGGTGGGGTCGACCTGACTGCAACCGCTGGTCTAGTCTAGTCTATCCAATAATCTTTTGAGGTCGTTGAAGCACCACAGATGACTCTAAAACACTCCTTTTCCACCTAGTCCGGTCTTTAGCTGCCCTAGTTGAGCTAGCAAAATCCATCCCTGTCGTTTAAAGAAGACTTGAAGAGGAAGTAACAGTAGTTGTGCCCCTTTGTAAAAATGGCGGAAGGGGCACATTTTTAATTTAAAATGGATCTCTCACAGAGGTGCATTTCAGGTTAAAAATACTTCCTATAAGAAAGTATTATGTTTTGAGTTGCGGCTCAATGATACCATAATATTCTTAAATATTGGGACACACATGCGCAAGCCAAAGAGAAGTCTAATCAGGCTCTGCTCTGTCTGCGATTAGCCCGTCTTTAGAAAACTATAAACTTGTTCAAATTTTGGGTTAGCTGCAGTTAAATGTATGTCAAATTAGGGGAAAATACCGTATCATTATTTTTTCATACAGCGATGTACAACAATGTTTCAATGTTTGTATTCCATAGTTTGAGAGAGATTACATGGTCAACAAGTGGTTAATCTTTTAGGCAGTTTAAGATCAAAATTAAGATAGGATGAATCTTGTTTGGAGTGTTTTACTCCAAAACATTAGGACGGCTGATTTTCTTTTTTGTCCGTTCAGTAGAAATACCATAATGACTTCTTTCCTCATATTTTTGGTAATGTTTTTAAAAGAACAGTTTAGCGACAAAAGCTGCAAACCGTAATTAGTAGACTTCTTTACAGATTGCATTCTGATCAGGGTCTAGACAGTTTAAAAAAGAAACACCTGTCTAAGTATTTAAAGTATTAACTGCATTTAGAATAGGATATATTGATACATCTTAATGCAAACATGTGATGCGAAAAGACGAAAAGACGAAAAGACGCCATGCGAAAAGACGAAAAGACGAAATAACGCCACGCGAAAAGACGAAAAGACGAAATAACGCCACGCGAAAAGACGAAAAGACGAAATAACGCCATGCGAAAAGACGAAATAACGCCATGCGAAAAGACGAAAAGACGAAAAGACGCAAGGCGAAAAGACGAAAAGACGAAAAGACGCCACGCGAAAAGACGACAATTTAAGAGTTTCAAATGGCGTCTTTTCGCATGGCGTTTTTTCGTCTTTTCGCGCTGAAATTTCGTCTTTTCGCGTGGCGGGTTTCGTCTTTTCGTCTTTTCGCCTGGCGTTATTTCGTCTTTTCGCCTGGCGTTTTTTCGTCTTTTCGTCTTTTCGCGTGGCGTCTTTTCGTCTTTTCGTCTTTTCGCGTGGCGTCTTTTCGCGGCGAAAAGACGAAAAGACGAAATGGCACAAACCAGCCACCATATGTTAGGCTGTGTTGAAACAAGTCACAAATAAATATCATAACCTCACGCTGTTGCCTATACAGTATTACATGCGATTTTTTTCCTAATCTATACTGGTACGACGCTTTGTTTTCCACCATTTCCTCAAAGCGAAAAAAAAATGTGACTTCCTGTTTGCTTCCCGGGGCGAAAGGGGTCTATTCTTAAAACAGGAGCAGAATCTTTCCTTTAAGAGTTGACCATATTGAAATTGGAAACAAAAATGAACATATGAGCCGCGACATGACAAAGCTACAAAGTGGCATGTGCGCCGAGCGAAGACTCAGATCAGCATGGGCATTCGCCCAGTCTGTTCAGAGTCTTCGCTGTCCGCATGAAGCTAGTTTAGACCCTTAGGTGCCCTTTAAGCACTTAGCGAAGAGTCTGATCAGACTGGGACGATGTTGAGGCTGATCTGAGTCTGCGCTGGGCGTACAACCACTTTGTTGGTTTTCTCGTGTTGTAGCTCAATTATGAGCCGTGACACGAAAAAACTAACAAAGTGGCATGTGCGCCCAGCGAAGATTATATCAGCCTAGGCATTCGCCCAGTCTGATCAGAGTCTTTGCTGTCCGCATGAAGCTAGGTTAGATCCTTGGCTACCCTTTAAGCGCAAAGCAAAGGCTCTGATCAGACGGAGTGGACACCCAGGCTGATCTGAGTCTTCGCTCAGCGCACATGCCACTTTGTTCTCATGTCGCGGCTTATATCGGAAATGACTCCCCTGAAAGTGCACCCATTCACCTTAAATGAGTCGAAAGTGACATTTATCACAATTTACCTCATAGCCACACACGCAGCCACGTGTGCGCTCGAGCGACATGGCCAATCCTGTTTATTTTTTTGTTTTATGTACCTATTTTATAAGTTGTTACTCCTTTGTCTATTTACAGCCGGGTATCTGTCCGAAGAAGAGAGACCAAGAGATTATCATCCCCCAGATTATTATTATCCGCCCCCAGAATGGGAAGGTTTTCCCGGTCTTGATCCGTTCACCAGCATTGTGGTCCTTGTGATTGCGGCTGCCATTATCTCCGCGGCCATAGCTGTATGTGTCAGGTACAACGCCGTGAAGCGACGACAATCAAGACATCGGATTCAAGATGCAGCTAAATCCGCCGCAGAAGAAGCAGTGCGCAGCATGGAAGCTCGTAAAATCTCTGAGCCTCCACCAGTAATTCCATCAGCGATGTATTCCGGGACTACTTTTGATAGAGAAGGAGTGCCGCCTCCTGCAATATATAATCCGCCACCTCTCCACGATCCTAGTCAACCTCCACCGTTACCAGTGCAGGCTGACCCAATTACTCCTCACAGTTTGCCTCACAGTCAAATCCCTGTACATTACGGTCACCCTTCACCGCCTGCACGAAACGTTGTTGCTCCTTACCCCCGCCAGTAGGTTATTCTTAGTGCCCGTATAAATATTCACATAGTGCGCAATACGACAAATTACCTCCCTTTCACAATTCCACAATACTTGAAAGGGAAATAAAATGTTGAAAAGGGAGGAAATCTCATTGCCTCCCTTTGCAAAATGTTTACTTCCCATCCCTATGTATCGATTTAGGGAGGAAATTCAGTGGTGAGTCAGGGTTGACAATGTATTAATACCTCCCTATGTGCTGTGATAGTTTGTAGCATCAAAATGACTACCGGTAAAGAACATTTTTTATACGTACACGTACTACTCAACTGAAAGCATACGTCAGACGGTGTAAACTTTTCTCGGTAAATTTGCAGAAATTTGATGTAAATTCAGCTATGGCCAAGTGGCTACAAGGATACATAACATATGTATTTACGAATCTGTATGAACATGTACACTGATTTGATAATTTGCCATCTTGAAAGATCCAGATTGGGCTATACAGATTTTGTGTTTCTGTTTCTATATCAGTATCGGTCTCCAAATATTCCATGCAGTTGCAGAATGTAATGGAAATGCTAACAATTGCTCTACCATCGCACCTAAAAGCTCAATTTAAGCTTACTGTTTTGCTTCCTTATTGATGTCCTCTTGAACGGTTTTGAACACCTGTGTACTGAAGAGTTGTAGTTATGTTATAAACATAATTGAGCCATATCATGTGACTTCCAACAATGTGGCAGTTTTGTCATGTGATATTCAGATCATCTTTATCATTTAAAGCGGGTCTATAGAGGCCTCACTGTTTGGCTATATGGCTTTGGCCAGTTCCAGCAATGGCTGAAGTTACAAGTGAAGGCTCAGGGTTCGAGGTGATAAAACCTGAGAATAATCTCAAACTAAAAATAAAGAACACTGATTGGCTGCTTCCGAGCATGTGCTCGGAAGCAGCCAATCAGTGTGCTTTATTTTTAGTTTGAGAATGTACTCAAATTTTATAGCCTCTGGGCCTGGTCAGTCTGATCAGTAACACATGCGACATTGTTGTAAATCACATTATGTGTCTTATATGAGCAAGTGTATAGCATGCCATGTAGACTTCATATTCAAACCTAGGTTAAAACCTCAACAAGGTTTAAGAGTTTCACTTCAGTTCAATCTATTAAACAGTTTTTAAAAAAGTCATTTCAAACATTTATTAAAATTTAAAGAGTAATTATACTTCAGGAACTGACTGAATGAGATCCCAAACCCTATCCCCAACATCAAAGGGAAAGATTGACTAAGACATCCCAACAAACAATAAATTACAAGTCAGAAGCCGAAACAGCAGCTCTTCCACAAATATGTGGCAACTCAGCTATCTAATCTAGACGAACAGCAGGGTTACAACAGACTAAGCAAATTATACGAAAAACATTTATCAACTATTTTACTTATTTTCTATTTTTATTATAGAATGGTTAAAATGAGAACACAATAAATTAAACATCGCCGAACATAAAACAAATGCAACCGCAACGAAAGTACCGCGGTTACCTATTTTCTATTTTTATCAAAAGACAGAGAGTAAAGTGGCAGCTATACAGGTGGCCATTTTGCTACCAGACAACAGACAAATAGACACAAGTATAATAGCAAAGAATCACAACAGAAGTACAGATATCCAACAGGTTAGTAATACATTACTAAGGGACTTAAACTAGTTTGACTGGATTCAATTCCTTGCCCTCTGCTTCTGCGGTGGTTCGAAACATTGTGTTAGCTGTTTGGTCCGCATGAAGGTTTCTTCACCCATCAATGAATCATCACGATGGCTGATGCATTGGAATAAACTGCATTATTGAAATTGTAAAGCATAAAATAAACATAAAATTGACTGTTTCAGTGTAAGATAAATTTTTATTTCACACATTAATATAAAAATGGTATATTCATGGAATATGTCAAAATATCCTATATTTAGCCTTGGAGTTAGTACTTAAACACTGACTTACGTTAATCCTATTAATATATATCTGGTAACATTTCTAATAGTTGTAAAACTTAGACTGACTTGTCATAAATCTTAGCGGAAGTTGGCTTCCATTCCTTTGGGTCTTTTAGACTTGTTGCTTATATCAATAAAACATCTTTATCATAAAATGTAATATACATTGTATTATAAAAGTGAGTATGTAACCGAAATAAGCAGCATTCTTTCTTTTGACATGTCTGTGGGTTGCTTGTATCGTAAAATGTTGGAAGCTATTCTGAAGTTGAATAACGATTTCTTTTTGGTTGTTTTTATTGGTGTTATCTATCAAACAGAAAAAAAATATATCTAAGATTTATTATACAAGTCATGTTATTATAAAAGAGAATATAACAATTACATCAGCAACATCATTTCATTTTACATGAGCATGAGTTGCTTGTGTCGCGAAATGTTGGCTGATATGATTTGTTTTTTGGTCAATTGTATTTGGCTATCTAACCTAGTTTAAAACATGTAACAGCTCTGCTATTTAATTCATTATCAACTTAAAATTATGGCACTTTTGATAGGGCCTACACTTACATTTTATTTGAGCTGCGACACGAGAACACCAACAAAATGGTTGTGCGCAGACTCAGATCAGCCTGGGCAACCACCCAGTCTGATCAAAGTCTTTGCTGTCCGCATGGAGCTAGCTTAGACCCTCAGCTACCCTGTAAGCGCTTAGCAAAGAGTCTGATCAGACTGGGCAGGTGCCCAGTCTGATATGAGTCTGCGCTGGGTGTGCAACCACTTTGTTGGTTTTCTCATGTCACGGCTCATTTTATTTGATTTTAGTTCAATCAAGTAGATCATTTAACCCAAATCAAACCAAAGCAAGTGCAGATTATGAAACAAATCACGTGATGAATTCTAATCTGGCAAACACTAAGAGCACGATAATGATATTAAAAGCAATAAAGATACTGGTTTGCAAAGAGCTAAGAGCGTAAATTGAATTCACAAAAACAAGAGAATAGCAAAACCATTTACAATTTTCAAGATTGTTATAAAATTTCTCAAGGAATCCATAATTAAATAATAATTAGTAACTATACCCTTTCAGGTGCATGGAAACTTTCTTCTTTTATACTTTTTCAATGAATTATAGAGATTTCTCGGTGAAATCGAAACTGATAATCTCACTGTTTCAAACAGTGAAATTATCACTTTCGATTTCACTGTTTCAGAAATAGGATTTTTGTGAAACTGCCTCAAATTTTTGTTGACTAATTGGCTATATCTTATCTGGCTGGACAAAAATTATTACACGCATGTTTTTGCACGTCATTACGACGTTAATGACGTCACTTAAAGCGCCAACGTAATAGGGCCTATTGTTACTGCACGCGACGTCAGGCCGCCTAAGTCTCCTGTAGGCATTCTTTCTTTGCAACATTTTTTAGATTTGTTCATCAAAATGATATTTGAAGCTTTTTTTCAGTTGCAAACTCTGTTTACAACCAATATTATACCCAATAAATACGCTGGAAGCATCAAATCTGACGCTAAACGGCTAGAAAAAAGTTGTGTTTCTGTCGAGATTGCTGACGCTCTTGAATAAACAGAATTATTGCGATTTTCAAGCATAAAAGAAATAGAAAATTTGACTTTTTCAGTGTAAGATGAATTTTTATTTCACTCATGAACACCAAAAGTGGTATTTTCACTCGTGGCTCCGCCACTCGTGAAAATACTGCTTTTGGTGTTCATTCGGTGAAATAAAAATCGATCTTACACTGAAAAAGTCAAATATCCTCTATATGATTTATTTTCGCCAGTTGCATAAAGGGAGGCAATTATTTAGACTTCTGTTTGCTTCACTGACCAATGAAGCCGTCCTTACACTGAAAGTACATAATTTATTCCTTGGGGAATAAATTCTTTGATTTTGAGTGTTGATTCCAGTTGAGAAATAATGGAATAGTGAAAACGGCAAAAAAGCTTCCCATGAAAATGTACGCATTCACCGTATTTTAATTGGCGAAATTTAGAATTATAAAAATTCCAAACAGAATCTAAACAGTATATGAAGCGTGATCCAGATCTTTATTCCTTATCGGGATCCCAATTAGTTTTGATCATGGCAGTTTCCAATATGTCCCCTTCACAGCTCTTTTAATCAGACGCCCCTGGTTATTCAAACATTCATGTAGACATCGGACTGTCTGATATATTCCAAAACTGCTGAATAGCAAAACTTGTACTGTTCCTGAAAGGAAACAAAATGAAAATATATAGATATAGAAGTATTAATATTTCGTAACAAACGTATACAGCGGTAAATCCGTTTTTATGTTTGTGTATATGAACCACTGCAGACACAAGAAACGAAGTTACTCGAGTGTTAAATCAGTTTAAAGCAGCACCCCCCCTCCCCAAGCATACAGTCCTGTCCAGCCCATCCCAGTTGTTTATTTCTGAACGTTCTAAGGCGTTGCTCCTGTCGTGACTCAACCTAATTGTAATCGTTCGTACTCTCTCTGTTCATCTTTGACGTATTAAAACGCGCACAATCTATGATTTTTACAATTTCAAAGAGTAACTACACTTCAGGAACTGACTTAATCAGATCCCAAACCCTATCCCCAACATCAAAGGGAAAGATTGAGAAAGACATCCCAACAAACAATAAATTACAAGTGATAAGCCGAGTCAGCAGCTCTTTCCCAAATAGGTGTCAACTCAGCTATCTTTATTGAACTAAATAATCTAGACCAACAGAAGGGTTACAACAGACTTAGCAAATTATACGAAAAAAACATTTAACAACTAGAGCATGTGAGCAGGGGCTCACGTATACCCCCGGCCAGAGCCACCGCAAAATAAAAACACATTTCATACAAGCAAATGTTAACTAACAGACAGACAGACAGATGGACAATCTATTACAAATCCAGTGAAAGGCCTATAAACAAATACCAAAAGGTTCCATTAAAATAAATGCAATTTATGTTATTAAAATTTCAAGGTAAGTTTACATAAACTTCTATGTCTGCGACCTTGACCTTAAGTCAGCAGAAGCATCCAAATGATGTCAACTAATCAGTTTTTAAGCTAGATGTAAACCTAATGACATAGCAATCCGACATAAATTTTCCCATTTATTGCATTGGAGTGAGGGATGGGAAAAAGAAAAAAGAAAAAGAAGGCCAAAAGAAATCTTAGCATCTTGATTTTCTTTCCACCAATATGTATGGCCATTCTCAAGATGTATACAAAATTTGAAGACTGTGGATTCATGAGAACAGAGAAATCTGTGACAAAAAATTAGAGAGAAAGAAAAAAAGGACAAAGGGAACGAAAAGCAGGAGGAGGCTCTCTTACACAGTACAACTTGTCATACACAACGTTTAAACCAAGTTTCAAAATCCAAGCTAAAGTGGTTCCTAAGAAATCTTTGACAGACATTTTATTGGAGAGAAAGAAAAAATGGACAAACAAAGAGAATGATAAGCAGGAAGAGGCTGATTCTCTCTTATATGATACAGCTATTCACAACCAACATTTGTACAGAATTCAAAATTCCTAGCTGTAGTAGTGCCTGAGAAATCTGTGACAAAAATTTAATTGGAGAGAAAGAAAAAATGGACAAAGGGACTGATAAGAAGGAGGAGGCTGATGCTCTCTTACACGGTACAACTAGTCATACCCAAGGTTTGTACCAAATTTCAAGGTCCTAGCTGTAGTGGTTCCTGAGAAGTCTGTGACAAAACTTTAATTGGAGAGCAAGAAAAAATTGACAAAGAAAGAAACTGATACAAAGGAGAAGGCTGATGCTCTCTTACACGGTACAACTAGTCATACCCAAGGTTTGTACCAAATTTCAAAGTCCTAGCTTAAGCGGTTCCTGAGAAGTCAGTGACAAAAAGTTAATTTGAGAGAAAGAAAAAATAAACAAACAAAGGGACTGATAAGCAGGAGAAAGCTGATTCTCTCTTACACAGTACAACTAGTCATACCCTACGTTGTACCAAATTTCAAAGTCCTAGCTGTAGTGGTTCCTGAGAAATCTGTGACAAAAAATTAATTGGAGAGAAAGAAAAAATGGAAAAACAAAGGGACTGATAAGCAGGAGAAGGCTAATTCTCTCTTACACAGTACAACTAGTCATACCCAAGAGTTGTACCAAATTTCAAAGTCCTAGCTGTAGTGGTTCCTGAGAAGTCTGTGACAAAACTTTAATTGGAGAGAGAGAGAAAAAATGGAAAAACAAAGGGACTGATAAGAAGGAGAAGGCTGATGCTCTCTTACACTGTACAACCAGTAATACCTAATGTTTGTACCAAATTTCAAAGTCCTAGCTGTAGTGGTTCCTGAGAAGTCAGTGACAAAAATTTAATTGGAGAGAAAGAAAAAATGAACAAACAAAGGGACTGAAAAGCAGGAGAAGGCTGATTCTCTCTCACACCGTACAACTAGTCATTGTAACAAAACGTTTGTACCAAATTTCAAAGTCCTAGAGTTCCTGAGAAGTCTGTGACAAAAATTTAATTGGAGAGAAAGAAAAAATGGACAAACAAAGGGAATGATAAGCAGGAGACGACTGACTCTCTCTAACACAGTACAACTAGTCATACCCAACATTTGTACAAAATTTCAAAGTCTTGGCTGTAGAGGTTCCTGAGAAATCTGTGACAAAACTTTAATTGGAGAGAAAGAAAAAATGGACAAACAAAGGGACTGATAAGCAGGAGAAGGCTAATATTCTCTTACACAGTACAACTAGTCATACCAAACGTTTGTACCAAATTTCAAAGTCCTAGCTATAGCGGTTCCAGAGAAATCTGTGACAAAAAATTATTGGAGAGAAAGAAAAAAAGGATAAACAAAGGGACTGATAAGCAGGAGAAGGCTGATTCTCTCTTACACGGTACAACTAGTTATACCCAACGTTTCTACCAAATATCAAATACCCTTACTGTAGAAACTTTTTAGATATCTTTGACAGAAAACTAATTGCAGAGAAAGAAAAAAGGATAAATAAAGGGAATGATATGCAGCAGGAGGCTGATTCTCTCTTACACAGTACAACTAATCATACCCAACGTTTGTACCATATTTCAAAGTCTTAACTGTAGTGGTTCCTGAGAAATCTGTGACAGAAAAAATGTTAACATACACACAAACATATTAACGGAAAGACCAAAAACTATATACCCCCTATATACTTCGTATACCGGGGGTATAATTATTTTTACCTATTTTCTATTTTTATTATAGAAGGGTTAAAATGAGAACACAATGAATTAAACAGCACCGAACATAAAACAAATTTTCTATATAAAACTTTTCATCGTCAAAACTAATAAATAGGCTAGGCATCAATGTCTATTTGTAGATATCTTAACCTAACATGTACCAGTATATTAGTTTTGACGAGAAAACAATTTTTATAAAGGGGCTTATGGAAATTATATACACGGTTCTTTTGAACATTCTAAACAGTATATACTTTTTCTTACATAATCAGGTGTCAAATTGGGATTTTTCTCCTTCATGCTCTTCGCTGTTTCCAGTATGTTCACTTCCTCTTTCAGTCTCACTCTTTCAAACTCATTAAGCAGGATGCAGAGAAGACCAGACCTTTCAAACCCAGACCTGAAATAGTGCACCAACTTTAGGTATAACTGTCAATTCTCGATATCACAAAATCGAAGTTGGTAACAAACTACTGATATCGCAAAGGTAAATTTTCTGGTTCCAGAAAATTTACTTTGAGATGCCAGTAGTTTGAGACATCCGGTCTGAATTTAAAAGAAAAAAAATACAAATGGGTCAAAACTGTATTTTTTGACATAAGAAGATATACTCAGAAATGTCAGTGTTTGAGACAACATGAGTAAATACCATCACAGAAAAAAATGCAGCTACATACTGACACAGAAAAAAGGTACTGAAACAAAATCTAAGTTTTAATTTTAGTTCACTAACAGCTGACTCAGATACTGATGTATACCAAATTTTTCATGTTTTCAGGTTAATGCTTTAAACTGAAGTAAACAGATAGGCAATGATCAAGAATTAATTCAGTCAAATCCCACATCCCACTCTCATAAACTATTTTAAGCGCAGCGAAATGCAAAATGAATACAGAATAAAACTTTGCAATACACATTAATTTTAACATATATTAGTTACTGGCGAAAAAGAAGTGCACTTAGTACTGGTTAACCGCTTAGGAGGTCAAAGCCTGCCCAGGAATAGTGTGGTTAGGTTAACTGACCGTACCGGCATTACCATTGCTGTTTACCGTGGACGTAAAAATTAACAGAACAACAACAAAAGCAACATATCTTCCGGAACGGATACCTCTCTATGTTTTTTGCCAGTTTTACGTAAAGAGCAACTTTTGTTACTTCCAAATTGCTTCACTGTACAACACACATCTTGAAATTGGACCTACTCTGATCCCGATTTAGAAGGAATGCAAAAATGAAAATAGAAGGGTTGGTTTTCCTGAGAGTGTATCGCATATCCTGCTTTGCATAGAAACAAACAATAGCGATATAGAAAGAAATATCCTGGGTCAGCAGGGTCTTACTCGCAATTGATGAGAACTGGGTGTGCTTCATCTACAGTGGGCTGCCATTGCTGTACTGCATTCAAGAAGGTAATGACAGACGTTGCGTCCGTAGGTACGTCAGAACGTTCTTTCCATGATGTAAACACAAACTGCTTTACAGTCCTGTTTTTCTTGTCCTTCAAAGTAAAATTGCATCATCAGTCGGTAAAGCATGCACACGAAACGCGAATTAATAGGACAATTGTCTAGATTAACTCACCTCTGAATCGTATTGTGTAAATGCTTCTGTTTTCACAATTTTTATTTTGAATAATTAAGAGTAAATCAACCTGGGCAACAAATACATGTTATAACAGAACTGTCGATTTATATACGTTTAATCAAAATATGATTACCTCCTAGTGCTTACTATTTTTAGTTAATAAAGAAAATATAAAAACCCTTGAAAAATCGTTTTGGTTGATAACATGCAATTAAATATAGAACTGTATGGCTCTTTTGGTTTTAACAACCTTCGAGAACAATATTTCACTAGATTTATTTCAGTACAGTACGAGGGATGTTCAGATAGGTCTGTTCGTGACTTCATATTTCGGTAAGCATCATAATGCCAGAACTTCTGATAGCGAAAACATATAAAGCTGTAATATGTCTGGACAACTCTGAAAACGCAGGGTACATGTTCTAAAGGACATTTTTGAACGTCTTTGAATGAGGTATACCCTAAAGTCACTGCCAATGTACACTTTAGAAGGTCATAATTCATATATGAGCAGTTTTTTTTCCTCATTGCTACTTAAACATTGTCCCCAGGCAACTGTGTCCTGTAAATATCGCGGAAATTATATTTACTCTAGGTTCCATACTGTCCCGTGAAAAATGATTTTCTGCATTTTATGTAGTAGCAAATTCTCCGTTTCTACTAAAGTTATCATGATTTTGTAACGAGAACAAATGCCCTAGCATTCAAAATCTTGTCAAGACGAGCTATTGTATGGTCCAATTCAAAATTGTCGAAAAAATAAAATTAATGCAAAAATGAAGCTGCTACAATTGTCAAAAACGACGTTGACGTGACGTCGATTTCAATAACGTCAAAAGAACTGCGCATTACTTTGCAAGGAATGAATCGGTAACGATTGCTACCCGTTTAACTTTTATGTGGATATTTAAGGCAACGACTGACGAAAAGCTGACAAAAAATTATTTTGTATTTTCAATAAGTTTGGACTTGAATGACTCACTGTAAATAAACTCACATATGAACTTAACCCAGTGGTATGACTTGAGCCTAATAAAATGCATTGTAACTCAATACGAAAATTTATCTTTGTATATATAGTGTTTGGTATCACTGTAAAGGCAAAATGAAGTGCTTTCAATACATGCCAAGCATTTCTCCCCTGCATTCCCTAGACAAAGTAATGCGGCGAGAATCAGAACTTTCTGAACAACCATCATAATGTAGCCAGCACATACTTGTCCACGTTTAAAGAATAGACCGCATAAGCGAGCATAAAAATCCTATCACCTTGCGCTTCCTTGTTCGCATATACGATAAAGGATTTAAGAAATCTAAACTCAGTTTACGCAAAGAACAAACTGGCTCGAATAATCACTGTACAAACTTAGTTATGATCCCTTTTAACGCAGTGACAGTCAAAGTACATTTTTACCGATTTACTGACATTCATTTCCAATGTTTTCACTATATACTGCTTTTCCTGCTTTGTCTCAACTAGCTCAACTCTAAATTTGCCGTGCTCAGATCTGGTTTGCCCTTCACGCCCGTCGCCGTTCATCTGTAACGAAACATTCTAGGTATATTTCCTAGTTATCGTGATAAATCGTGAAAGTTCAGATGCAACGCATATTCTAGGCTCAGCATCTCATGAAAGAAAATGTATGGGAATCTGTAGCTGTATGACACAGAAGATTTTCATTATTAATGTAATGATCCTGATTGCACTCGGCCTGGTTGGCGAAGGAAAAGAGTCAATTGGCAATTTTCAACAAAACAAAACAAAACAAAACATAAAACAAGACGACTAGAAGAAATAATAGAAAAAAAAAAAAAAAAAACAAAAAACATTTGATATTTGTAGCTTACGTAATTGCAAGTATTTTACTGAATCTTTAGCAGTGTTAGTACCCAAGGCTACCATGTTGTCATTGCAACATTGAATCGACATTGACGTTGATCCAACAGCACTAGTTCAAAGTCGATTCAACGTTGTGTGCCTGTCAGAGAGCGACACTCAAAGAACGATTCAGGTTAATGTGATAATGAGACAGGTGATGGGGTATATGTTAGCAAAAAAGAAATCGACAGACTTATTTTTCTTTCAATTCTTTATATCTGAGGTATCGCAAATAAGGTATGTGCCATTATACTATTCATGAATATATGCATCATTTGTGCTATTTTCTACCCATCCGCAAATGTACTTATCGACGCAATCTACATTTAAATGTCTCGGCATACTGTGCTAGTGCGCAGCTGCTGATTAATAACTTCGTTGGGAAATTGGTTTGTACGCATATAACAACTTAGATGCTGTGCTTTGACATCAGTATATCTGAGTAAACTGGAGGTTTGGTTATAATGTTGTATCATTTGCGGTCTCAGAACAGTTTTCTACAGACAGGGTACATCTTCAACAACTAGAGAACACGAGTCTATGCACGAATACACACATACTAGTGGCACAAAACATTGCCTTGTGCTACGATTACGTAGCCCCACGTCAAACTCAGACATCAACGGCATAGAGGCAATGAATGTTGAGTTAATAATTTGATTTTTAATTTGGCCCCTGACCTCGTACGAACTAGTTTTCGGTGAAGTCAATTTTGCAGATACGTTAAAGCTCTACCAGAACGGAGCAAAATGATTATTTGATGAAGTTTAAATGGTTGATCGTAGCTGTAAATTTGGAGCTTCCAACAGCAACAACGAAACATTAAATGGAGCTTCCAACAACAACACAGAAAATTGTTATTATACGGTAAGTTTCCTGTTCATACTGAGTATGTTGGTACTACTCTACTATGCCACTGTAGTACTAACTGGGCGTTATACTCAACACGACATAATTTTTTCATACTGGTAAATTAAATCTTAACCGGCAGTTTTCAAGCTGTAGAAGAGGCGAAAATAAAAGATCTTACGTAACCTTTTCATTTCTCCCAGCATCATCACTATCTAACGTTATAACTGTCTTGATGTTATGCGTTTCAACCAACGTCCACAGTTGCTCAGTAATGCCTGCCGCTGCCACCTTCGTCATGATGTACGTGCTTTTCCCTGTAAAGTTCTAAAATGAAGACCAGCATTTATGTCATTACAGGGTTAATTATACGGGTATCTAAAAATAGTACAGAGTTGAAAAAATTGAATCAAATTGCGATGAGACTAAATTGTAAGTATTTGCTTTCCATCGTTTGCTTGCTAGACTGTTTATTCACAAAAATACCCTGTCCGTTTGCGTTACATATTTTCAAAGCTTCCATTAAAAGGTATAGGTACACATCAAATTTTCCCACTATTTGTACAAAGGGTAGCCACCTTTTTGACTTTGTTTTATGCTATGGAAGATATAACCATTCCGGGAAGGGATCTACATTTTAAAGAAGTACAGTTTATTTCAATTCATCTTTTCGAAGCCACGCCTACTTTCAACAGGTATGACTCCTTCATTTACTGTTAAAGGTAAATCACGGACTTATTGTGGGACATTCAACAAGTGCAGTGTTGTTTGTGAGACTAGACCACGTGCTGATTTGATGTTGCATTGGTCAGTTTTACACTAGCAGGTGACTTTTAAGCTACATTCTAGGTGTGAATCAGGAATATCTATTGAGATAGTGGGCAAAATTCGGACATACCATTGCAAACAGTAAAAATTCAGATGAGACGGCTCATGATGAGCCGTCTCATCAGGATTTTACAGTTTGCCCAGTTAATTTTGTTTTAATTCCAAGCAACTGAGATATAAAGGAAACAATGTCACTGTCCGAATTTACCCGCTGTCCGAAGTTACCCGATTCTACCCTAGTTGCTTCCAGAGAGTGAACCCCAGACCTTAACAACTGCTAATTTAGGAAACAGACGGTCAGTGTTCTTTTTCATCATTATTGTTCTAATTATCATCTCTGCCGAAATGTTGGCCATAATGCACGGTTTAGGTGTTTGAAGTATCTGGATTTTGCTCCCAACAAAAACGGCCGATAAAATCATTTTATCATAATTTTGTTCTCGCATGAAACTGACGTTTCTTTGATACAATGATATACTGTTGTTTTAAGCAAGGAAATGTAAAAATCCTCCAGAGGGGACGAAAATCTAAGATCTTTGTACTCCTGTGTTCCCCATACCCTCCACCTCCCCCTGGGGAAAATAAAATACAGTAAACGTTCTGCATTTTAAGACCACAAATACTTTGTCTGAAAATGAGATTGCAGTTATAAACAGAATTTTAAAGAAAATGAATTAACTAAAAAAAGCAATGCAAGTAATAGTGAAAGTAAATATAAAGAGGCAGAGTCTACTGGATAACTTTATCAAAAGATTTATTCTCAGAGTGTAATGTATATGTACCTTTTAAATTCATACTTGTAAAACAAAATTAACCAAGCGAATAGCGCTTTAATGGCACACATCACTAAAATCCCCAATTCAAAACTTTTATCTGACACTAGTTAGATATTTAAAATACTGTCTGAAAGAAAACCCTGTCTTTAAAGGTGCTCCAATTCATAATATATGAGTACACTTCTATGCTTTTGTTTCAACTTTTTCACAAAGAGAACAATTTTTGTCTTCTTGCTTGCCTCACTGGGCGGCAAAAGTCTTCTAAATCTAGAGGTTTGATTAAAAGTTACACCTCGTCAGAAGGAAGAAAAAATGAAAATTAGTGACTATGCCATTTACCTAAACAATGACAATGATTATAACCTGAAAATCATAATTTTAAACATTAAACATTTTATTTATTTGAAATGGCAAAGAAACCCCCCTCTCATTTGTCAGGTAGTTGTTATTCTAGAGAAGATACAGTATTCCTCCAAATTATTGAGAATTGCATTTTGGCACACATTTGCTAGCCATACATGTTTAACAATATTTTAAATGCGTAAAATACAATAAAAGAACCTCTTTTTCAAGTATGATATACAAAAACAACAATATGATGAATTTTCTTTCTTCAGTGGTAGGTTAGGATGGGCTAGGGTACACCCCTGTAAAAATATGTCCCTTGATTTCGACTATGTTTTGCTATAGTACCTTTGTTACAAATAGACTATCTCTAGTGAAATAGTTTATTTTCTCCATTGTTTATCATCATCTACATCATAAATGGTGCCTTTAATATTTTGCATGGTTTAATGGTACTGATTCCATTTTCTGAGTCAGGGACTGGCTGTTAAAATATAGGAAGAATATTGAAGGCATCAGAAACAGCAAAAAATCTGATCTGTTAGTGATCTGAACGGAATGTTTTTGGCAAGGTATAGATAATCATGTCAAAACTCATATCCCTATAAGCATGTTTACTAAGCCTTACAAAAAATATGGTTTTGTGTGGTTTCAGTCGAGATGTATAGAATAAGAATGAATCAGAGCAACACGCCCTCTGTCAAAATTGCAATTTTCTCCAATTTCGGGAACGTTTCTGAAATGAAGTCACGTGTTTGAATGCCAGCAGCATCTACAGCTGACAAGCTCACACAAAATTCTGTTTTCAGTTCGCCAACACCTTATCTCTAAATGAGAAAACCATTCAAAAATCAACTGCTTTGTCATTATCTGTTCCACAAATATCGATTCTATTTGGTAGGGGTACATAATTTTCCTGTCGGGCAAAATATCTCTGGGTGGCACAATTCAAGGGGAGATAAAATTTGTAACTCAAACAAATGAGTAATACTGGTATGCTAAAAAGTTTGCAGAGGGATGTTGTTAGCTAAGTTGATCAAGATATTAAGTATATACATGATCTGTCAACTACCAGTGCTTAATTTTCACTGTGCAAAAAATTCTCAATAATTTTGAGGAATACTATAGGTCTCTGTCAGCCATGATACATGAGTGGGGGACTGTATTGAATTACACATACCTGAATATAGCATGTATCAGGTTGTTCATTTCTACTGGCACTCGAAGCCCTTGAGCCTTTGGGTCGATATTCATCACCTGAAACATCGATAAATTATCAGCCTTTCTTGACAGGAAAATCATTTACTGGTAGAACAGTATCTGAGAACATGAGAATAGATTTCAATTTTTCATCCATCAAGTGTTATATACTTTATTCTTTGTCACTCAAAATCGACAACATACTTGTGTGGATAAATGCAGTTCTATGAAATATATATGTGAGGCTTAAACTTTAATTCGCGTCATGTAATATCATAACTCTAAGACAAACCGTTTTAGATCGTATTGATTACTAAAAGGGTCATTGTTTGAGAAGAAAAAAATATTTCCAATGAGGTATCCCATGTCTTGTGACCACATGAGCTGAGTTGTTAAAGGTCCGCAACATATAAAAGGGCGGCCCCGATTCTCCGCTTTATTTTGACACTCCTCGAGTCCGTGATTTGGACAGGAGATTTTCAGTCTAACCAGCGGGCTAAAACCTGCAAACTTCTTCAATAAAGTCTTGCGGTCTGGTAATTCGACCACGGCTCTACCACTTGAAGATGCAGACTTATACGTCATTTCGTACTTAGATATTTTATAACACATTCCCTTTAAATGCTTAACTATTTACAAACCCAACATAAACAAACATGCTACAGATCTTGCTTATTTATCGCTCTCAAACTAGGCTGGCGCTTCTTCCGTATTTATTCGGTTATGACCACTGTCAAAAATCTATATCCATCGCATAAGACTCCATTTTATAGCTAAATTAGACAGCACTTATGTATACATTTGCAATAAACCGTGTACGGGTGTAACCAAATAAAGGTAAACAGAGCTGACTTGCTGTGATAAATAGTTTTGTTTATTTCAGGGAGAACAATGTTAATGTTCTTACTCGGAAGACTGACAAATGTTTTGTTTTCTAGTTACTGAAGAATAAGACACTTTTAACAATACCCCTTTACTGTCTATCATGGCTTAGGTATGAATATCACAGAAGCGTAATAATTCAATGGTGATGTGATTTCACACTGAACGTGACTTTTTGAATTTGTTCATAAATGGCCAAAATATTGAATTAAATTTACAGATAAGACCCGAACAGAACGAATATCTACACAGTCAATTAAAAACAATACATACTTTCGTTAGCAAGTGAAATGTTGAAGTACTCGCTTTCTGTCGCGGTACTGTTCCAGCTGTCTTGAACAAACTATAAATAAAGTCAAATGAAATGTTAAAACATTTAACATGATAACGGAGCTGCAAGTTGCACACTTGTTGTTACACATTTGCTCTTCTAAGGTGCTAACTCGTCTAAACTGAACAAATGATTTATATACTATTTTCGTTTTTTCAAGTGCTTAGGTTGGTTCCCTATGCATGCTTATAGATTTTCATATCATTTGTAAATTACATGTTTACAAAATATATCATCTTGCCTATGCATCTGAATGCTGATTCTAGAAAGACTGTTTAGAATTACTCTAAATTGCCGAACACTAAATTAATAAAAATAGCAAAATATGGCATGGCTGAAGCTTTCCAGGAACACTTCATAATCACAAAGCAAAGCCGTAACCCAAAAGAAGGAGAAGTGTATAGTCACTAAGCAAAGACAACTTTAAATACAACAGGAAAAAAGTAATCAAAACATGTAACCTTAAGAAGGAATAAGATATTTTATGATGATCTGTAAACAAACACGTATTGTTTTAACAGTAACGTGTGAAAGTCTGTCTGATCACTAGCGAACATATCAAATGGCATTTTACGGCGTTTGATTTTCGATTATCGAATATGTTTTTATGACAGGCCGCATACCCTTTCCTGTTATTAGATGTTTAGCTAATTATTGTTGTGTTGTTGTTTAACGTCCACGGTAAACAGCTATGGTCATGTCGGGACGGTCAGTTAACCTTACCACACTGTTCCTGGGCAGGCTTAGACCTCCTAAGCTGTTAACCAGTATTAAGAGCACTTACTGTCATCAGTAACTGACAACAGTTGCATTTATTTTTATCTGTGTTTTGTCTTGCCTGGCAATGAGATCATGTTTGCTTGGAAGAGGGAGTTGGTTGCTTTGCTAACCGTCTTTTTGTCAATGTTTAAAGGTGTCACGTATATAGCTTTTCTCTTTGATTCCGAAAGATTTTTGTGATACTTATACTGTGGCACAGAAAATAAGTACATTGTGGTCTTACTTGATACTGTTGCTCAAGTCCAGTAGTTCCTGTAGTTTTGTCTGCTTCCAACAATGATTTGAAGACTGCTTCAAACGCATTGACTTTGATACATTTAGTGCCCAGAAACAGTGATTCCGCTACGGCTTCGTGTAGAAATACATACTGGTCCTAGAATATACATTGAACATTCTATCCGATTAATCATGCACAAACTGGAAAAAAGTACATATATATATTCATCAGACATCAGTGAACAAAACATCGCATACAAAACACGGAGTCAACCATCCAACTACAATAAAATAGATTTTCCCTACTCTTGAAATACTCTAAACTGGATATTTAGACCAGGAACGAAAACATAATCACATTCAATTTCGCACCTAATATTAAAATAAAGTAAGAATACTTACAGTGAGATATCAGAAGCTGATAGGAAAATTATCACCCGTTTCGTCAAACGTCTAGTGATTGTTGATTGGTAAACTTTGTGTAAATCGCTCAATTTTGTCTCAATCCGTATGGCTAGACTTTAAACGTAAAACTAAACACATGTCGTCATCCGTATCGTTTTCGATTGAAAAGCGAGTCACCCAAATTGCACAGAGTAAACTTTGCGGAAGACGGTAGTTCCTCGCAGCCAGATCTTAGTCTATGGAATTAAATGAATTGAAATTTGATTTATGTGTTTACCGTGATGATTCATTGACGAGTTAGAGGGTTATCATGCGAACCGAACAACCAACTAAATGTTTTGTACCACTTCAGAAACTGAGGGTGAGGTTGGGCCTGTAAAATCGATTTAAGCCCCCCAGTAATTCATTACTGACCGTTCCAAGGCGGTAGTTCTGTTGTGGTTCTTTGTTGCCTGTTTTTGGTGTCAGAGTTTCTGTGATGTTTTGCCTTGTGTGTGTTGTTGTTGTTTTTGGTTCTGTTTGGGTTGCTGGGTGGCCGCCTTTTGGGAACAGGCTGCTCACTCGGTTGGCCGTGTGTTCTCTGTATCTTGATTATTTGTAATCTTGGTTGTTTCCAACTATGGTTTGAGGGCTGGATTTGGATTTTGATTGTTTCAGTTCCTGGTCTTTGCATGCTTTTTACTTTTTTTGAATGATAAACCAACCCAAAATTTAGCATACGCTGAATGTATTTGAATACATTAATAGACATTAAACATTTAAACACAGACAATATTTTGTGAATATTTTTTTTTCGATTTCAACTTTATCTGATTTTACCACTTTTTTGCCAATCGGCTATGTAACATTCTGTTTAAGGAAAGGACGAGCTCTGAAAACATTTGTCAAGTAATAAACAATCAAGGTAAAAGTCAGTTGTAAGGCATATCAGCGCGGAGCGCAATTTTAATTTCTACTTACAACTGACCTTCAAACAGTTTATAACACAACAAGTTACTGTCAGACCTGAATTATTTCGATTCTGACGAATAAAATTAAAATCTTAAAGAGTTCCTTCAAGAGCAAAAAACACATTCAGAAGAAGTAGCATGGGCCAGAATACGTAGTTTCGGCTACTAGAGCCTCATCAGTGACTCTGACAATATCTGGTGACGAAACCAGAGACAGAATACTGTAATTTCTTAATTTTAATTTGGCAGTCGATTCAAAGAGTGGTTAGTATTAAAAAGGCGTCCAAATAATATAAAAGACGATGATCTAGAATGAGAGCCTTAACCAATCTAAAATTTCAGATTCCTCAGAACATATTCTCTGATCTCAAAGGACGAAAATAAAATTTAATCTGCACTACGGATGATGTACGGGGAGACGTTTTACGGCCGCCACACGGCACAACACCAGGTGCAGAAAATTTAAATTAAAATCTGAAAGAGATAAAGTCGCAGCAAAATGTGTCCATTTTTATCATATGCTTCACAAAATCGTCTTGCTCGGGAATAGTCCGGCAAACAAGGTTTAGAGTAACACTCCTCTAGCAATTTTCTTCTTTTCAAGAGAAGTTGACGGGCACCGTCAATTAAGGTGAGGTGGGAGTAATTGACAAAACACATGATTTTATTCAAACTTCCCTATATTGTACATTTTGAGTCCCTCTTTCAGAAAATGTCATAATATAGGGGGGTCGCCGTTGTCGTTTTCAAGATATTTGACCTCGAAAACGTCAATTTTCCCCCATTTCCGACACGACGTTATAATGGCGTCCTATGGAAAACGCACTTTTTTGCACATCTCTCTTGGATAAAAACCTTTATTCTGAGAAAACAAAACACATTTTTTCTTCAAAAACTAACACAATATGGCCCAATGATAGACGTTTACATTAAAACAATAAAAATAGTAGGTCGCCGACTTAACTTTCGAGCTAAAGTGCATAAGATGCTCGGCTTGCTGCTTCTTTAGACTGAATTATTAACGTCGCGCATAGTGACGTTAACGTTACCTAACTTTTAGCGCCACGTATCAACTGTCGCTTTTTATAGGCTACCGGCAATTAGTATAAGACTTTCGTCACTCATGAACGTCATCTTCTGGAAAGTGCAGGATAAACGCAAATGTAGTACATTTTCTCTCAATCTCTGCGCTATGATTTCAAGGAAAAATTAAAAAAGAATAGAAAACATTGTCATTGTGATCTCCCATACAGTTTACGCGCATCAGAGTCGACAAACTCTTTGAAGCAACAAAGTTTAGGAGTGGGCTTCCACGTGTTATGACATTTGACCAGTTCCTTTGTTCACTTGTCGTTTATACTGTGTAAGCGAGTCAAGTTTTCCAGTTTCTGACCCGACCCAAGAAACCTATATTAGTCTGCATTACGACTGGACACACACACACACACACACACACACACACACACACACACACACACTCTTTCCGCTCTGTGTGTGTGTGTTGGCGAGGGGGGGGGGGGGGCTGTGAAAACAATAGGCAACTTGGATTGGATTCAATTTATTGTATAGGAGATTCATTGAAATGACTTTTTGATTATACTGGTACACTTGAAAAAAGAAGAAATGAAAGAAAGAAAATTGAAAGAAAGGCAACGATAAAAAACACATTATGTTTTAGCTTGCTGACAGAACAGATCGTTGAATCATCGTACCAACGTCGATAAATTGCATCGGCATTGATATGGCTGCCTGGCGTGGGACAGTCTAAGAATTTTTAATATAAATGAAATGTGGCATAACTTTTGCTGTGGGTGGTATGATAACACCTGAGGAACCCCGGCAGCTCTGTAGGTTAAACGCTGGCCTGCTGATCTAACGGTCCCAGGTTCGAGGCCCGCTGGAGGCGGAAATCTTTCCAACCGTAAACGGGATTCCATAGGACACAGCCTTTCATTACCACCCGCCCATCGTCCTGATATGACTTACATACTTGTAAGAAGGACGTAAAATCGCAAGTCATCCATCCATCCACGATAAAACCTGTCTTTGGCTGCTACCATGTTAACTCTAAAGTGCGATGACGAAGTGTAGACAGTGACTTGACTACTCTAGATTCTGGATTCAATTTCACGAGGCTTTGCTGTCATGTAAAATTTGTAATAAAATCATTGCAACTCAAGAGTAACAAACTGGTGAGAAACTGTCAGAGAACAGCTTTCCCGCTAGCAATCTTTCGCCATGGAAAACTAACTATCCTTTTTTTTCAGTTTCTTCTCTACGGCACTTCCTATCTCCGTTACATTTTACCCAGCGCTCAGCCTCCTTGCATTTTGTGAGCAGACCATGGAGTGATTACAGAAGCGGACAACGTTGACGCCATCTTGTTTTTCCCAAACGGAACGTTTGACGTCATTTCGTAACGTGGCGACAGAAACTGCCGCACGGCGGCGCTGAATTACTCCCACCTCACCTTAATAGCAATTCTCTGTAACCATTTCACATTTTACAATGGGGGTTTGGCACGCATAGTCTCAGATTTTCCTCAAACTTTCTCACTTTGTGTGTTGTCACCTAAAAACATTTAAATGAAGTTTGATTCGTTCTGTTGTGTGTCCGTTGCCATGGCAACGGCCTCCAAAGATTTTGCAATAAGCCAAAAAATAAGTGAAAATTACCAAATTTTGAACATTTATATATCTTGGAGCACATTACCTTTTGTCTAGAAGTGTTTTGAATGAAAAACTATGGATTAGTACAAGAGTGAAGTGAAAAAAATAAACCAGATCTGTTTGTTCTTTGGTACTGATTTTAGCACTTGATGTGGGGTGGGGTATCGAGGTATCGAAAACCCCTGTTTTTTTAGCTTTTTTAAGTGCGTACTGCCAGTTCGCGCGGTCACTCTGATATACAAATGCATGACAGCATAATAGAAGAAGATCTCTAATATCATGAACTGAAGAAACATGTCTGGGAAGTTACCTCCTTAGGACCGTAACCATGAGAACGAACAATACCCTATCAAAAAATCAAGGAAACACAACAGTGCACAAAATCACCTATTTATTTCCCTAAAAAATTGAAAGGCCACATTTATTGCATGTACAAGTGTTGTGAAAATATCAGTTTTAATTCAAAATTTATAAACATCAAAAGGGGCTGTACTGGGGTCATCTTAACATTCATTCTTGGGGCTCCGAAAGGGATTTTTAAGGCTAAATTTCCTTCAAATAACAAACTTTCTTCATAAAACTGCAAAACAAGGTACTGGTTTCTCTTTAATATGTTGTTAAAACATATTTGTGAAGTAAACAGATGTAAACTAGGGCAATGGAATATTTTGGGGTCATTTAGGGGTCCAAAAATAAGGGGTTAAAAATAGCAATCTATGAAAACTCATGAATTTCTTTGCAAAACAAAAAAAAAATCAACAGTGCCTACAATAACAGTTGCTTTGAAACTGTAAGTCAAATACTAATTGGTTTAAAATAGCGCAATTGGGTGCTCTGTGACTTTTATTATGTTCCCTTAAGGGGCCATTAAAAGGGTTGAATCAGCAAAATTGCCTTCAAGTTACACACACTATTGGTATAAACCAGTATCCGTTACTTATTTGTGAGTGTAAACATCAGTCTAAATGTAACGCACATAAAATTAGGTGATGGGGATCAATGTAATTGCATTTTTGTATCCAGAAGGGCCCAATAAGGGGTCAAAAATCAGAAATTACACAAAAAATTAAGTTTCTCAGAAAGCAGCATACTGTAATACACTGACACAGAAACTGTTGGTCCAGTGACAACTGATGTAAAGCCATAGCCATGGCTGCCCTGTGGTTCCTTTTTTATGTGAATTTATGCACCTCAGGCACAAATTTTTATTGTATACCAATAAACAGACAACAGCGGATACACCTATATTTTACTGCCCAGCAAAGAGTTACTGCTTCAACACAATACCTTAAATAAGTTTGGAGTTATACTCTAGACAAAAATAGCTTCAGCACCTTAGTTGTGGACAAAAATGCCATAACAGGAGGAGATTGAAAACATGTTTATTTTAACTAACTCTGTCGATAATTATATCTGCAACTGCACATTTAAATATCCCTCGACTTTTACCATAACTCTGGCGATAATTATATCTGCAACTGCACATATAACTATACCTCCACTATAGGATGTGGCCAGTCGAATCTGTATATTACTCTGTTGACCGTCAGATTTGACTCTATGTTTCCTTGCAGGAGATATATTGAACATAGGATCTGTACCCAAACTAGATGTGGAAGTGCAAGGTATGGATTCATTCTCTTCAGCCTCCTTGAGAACAGCCTTATGGGAATTTGAACAACCAACCCCTATGCTGGCTACTTTTGAGAGTTTAACCGAACAGAGATCTGCTGACTGTGCCTAAAAACTGGAAAATGGTCACATTATATGTGTTATTCTGTTTGGCCTGAGGGACAAAAGAGCTAAAGGGACACCCCGTTGGCCAACATTTGTTTGCTGTCCATTGACTAAAACTCTTCTTGAGAAACAACACTTCACCAGTTGCATGTAGAATCATCTCACAAGTCTAGTCTATTCCATAACCGTGCTAGGTTGTTGGAGCATCACAGATAATTTAACAACAACCCCTTTTCACCTAGTCCTGTCTCCAGCTGTCCTAGTTGTGCTAGCAAAGTCTATCCCCATCCATTCTTTGATATTATATGCCTGCCTCGTCATCTGCCTGACTCAGGACCAAATCTGGCAGCCTCTTCCCACATGCAAAATATCAGTAAGACTTTGATCCTTGTACCTTAACAAATACAATGCATCATAAGAGGATATGCAAAGACAAGACTTGACCTTGTACAGGATAACTCGCCTGATAGTGACTTGCTTATCACATAAAAAAAAACCGAAAGACCTTGACTTCAAGGTCATCCGATGGATTGGCTAGTATTTTGTAAAAACTTAAACCAGTTTCTAATATAAGTGCAAGTATAACAGTAGATGCAGCCAAGCATTATGAAAAAGTATGTAATTGGAAAACTTTGACCTAACAACGAATTCTAGGTATGACCTTGACCTCAAGGTCGCTGAAACAGGTGGAATGGTACTCCCATATAAAAGCAACTAAGAAGCAAATTTGACCTCACCGTAAAAACGTCAAGGTCAACCCAGTAATTTGAACAATCTAAGTAGTACTTGTATACTTGACTCTACATATCAAGTTTCAAGGCTGTCTGCCTGTTGGTTCTGGAGAAGAAGATTTTTAATTTTTAAATGTTTCTACCATATATGGGCGTGGCCGCCATGTTGGTCATGTGACCCAGACCGTTTGAACAAATTTTCTTTTCCCCATCTACTAGAGGCTTTACATGAAATTTGGTTATAATTGGCCCAGTGGCTTTTGAGGAGATGTGTGAAATTGTCAAAATATGAGAGAGCAGGATCAAAGGTCAAAGAATGACCTTGACCTCCTGTACGCACAAATTTTCATGCACTCAATAAGGTGACTGTATATACTAATTTCAGGTCAACATCCTTAAAAGTTTCCAAGAAATATCATGTTCTAGCTTTTCCCATATAAACTACAGAAAGAAAATTTGACCTTAAACCGTAACTACAGTCTAGGGTATACCTAGGTCATAATTTGAACAATCTTGGTAGTACTCACGTACCAAATGCTACATACCAAGTTTCAAGACCATCGGCCTATTGGTTCTGTAGCAGAAGATTTTTAAAGGTTTCTATTATGTATGGGGGTGGCGGCCATGTTGGTCATATGACCAGCACTGTTTGAACAATTTTTTGTTCCCCCGCCCCTAGATGCTCTATATGAAATTTGGTTACTATCGGCCTAGCGGTTTCAGAGGAGAAGTCGTTTGAAAATATTAACGGATGGACGACTAACGGACGATGAAGCCTTGCCATCCTATAAATTGCCCCGGAACTGCTGGCTCAGGTGAGCTAGAAACCTAATTACTAGGTCCATGACCTTGACTTCAAGGTCACTGAGTAGGGTGCGGGTGGCACTTTGTAGAACCTTGGACCAATATGTAACTACAGTGCAAGTATAAAAAATCCATCAATGGATTAAAAGACATATAGGTCTTAATAAATATTTAACCAAAACATCCAATTACGCTGACACGGATGCCAGGATGACAACAATAGCCCTTCATGAGCCCTTACTTCCACTTTTGATAAAATTATGACCCTTTGCATATCTCTGAAGGCAATCTCTTTCTGCTTTGAAACTTTAAAACCATTCATATTTCTTCATGAAAATTCAAGTAAAGCATGCATAATCACATATTGTGCAGAGAAAAACAACCATAATCCAAGATCAGGTTTGACAGAGTTATAGTCATTTATTTATTTCTTATAAAGAATTTCATGTCCGTCTTAATGCTTTGAAACTGTTGAGGGGTTCTTCATGAATTTACATAAAAGTATACAGCATCATCAGACAAATAGCTCTGATCCCATTTTGACTGAATTACGGCCTCTTGTGCATTGCCTTTAGTGATTGTTTAACACTTAAGGTGGTGATTTATAGTAAATGGAAAAATCTAAATACAACCATGAAAATGTAACATACCTCCCCGAAACTTTGCAAATATTTTCCTTTTGTGGTTCTCTACAGTTTAGAATACAAAAAAGTCATGCTGATGATAAAGGGTCTTTTAAGATAAGGGGTAATTTGAAGTGCAAAAATCATAAAAAATTCTATCATTATTGAAAATGCATTTAGGTCTGAAGGTACTTCATTGCATTGACTTCAATGTCAGTTTAATTGTTTGTTCCATCTCTTCCTCAGATTATCAGGTTGAAAAAAGTGGCTTGTTCTCAAATGTTCAACCATGTTTTAGGTTCATGTATATTTTTAGCATCATAAAGCCAGGCATTTTGGAAGTCAAAATCGTGAACAACAACATGGAAGTTGCTGCTAAGTTTTGCGCAAATCTGTTGAATTTTCAGCATTTAATGTTTTTTTTTTGTTTTGTTTTTTGTATTCACCAAAAATCTGTGATTATCACCATTTATCACCATCTTAATTTAACCGACCTACGTAATGAGGATTTGGAGTTATCTGCATGGCAAAGTTCTATAGTCTTTATTGTTTCCTTTCCTACTATAAACCCTAATGGGCGTACATCATCATTTCCCTGTTCACATGTGCTCTTGTTTTAAATCCTGACTGACCAAATCTGACTGCAGGGTCAAATCATGAGGTTATTTGGCATTACTCTATAATATAAACTATTAGAAATTCGGGGAAGAAGATTTCTGTTAAAGGCTAGTCCGCAATAGGACCTATAGTAACAGCTGAAGGGGTGGAAATGGGGCTTGTTTTAAACAATATTTTATGAGTACAAAGTATAGAATAATCAGGATTTGACTGAAAGCCCAAAGTTATGAGGACTATCTCTTGATAAAAATCAAATACTGCACAAAGGTTGAATGTACACAATAGCATAGACTTCAAATAAAGACATCTTCGTCTAAACAGTCTGGCAATGAATGAAAATATTATTTAGGCAAAGACTGTTTTATGTTTGCATCAGAAGTAACCGCTTTATAATGAGCTAATAATATTGACAAAAGAAATACAAGACCTGAGAAAGAGAGTGAGAGAGAGAAATATGATTTCCTCATCCTGTTAGTCCAAGCTGTATATGCATATAAAATTCCATTTAGATCCATTGGATGCACTTTGAAAAGTAAGGGGTTAAATCTTTTGGTGTGTATTATTAAATTTTGAACTCGTGTAAAGATGTTTTCGTTTATCGCCGGTGACACCCCCTCTTTCCCGTACATTAGACCTCTCAGTGTACATTCTTTTGCCGTGTCTGCAATGTGATTCTGTCTTGTAGCAGTCTAATGAGGACTATTCTATTCTATCCCATAACCTTACTAGGTCGTTGGGGCACCACAGATGACTTCAAAACAGCCCCTTTCCACCTCTGAGGACAGCTGAATATAAAATGGTTTGTGTTTTCTATCTCGCCATAAAGATCTAATGGACTTTCCATTATATTTCTGGCATTAAGGTGCTCATTCAGAGAACTACGTTCCAGTCGCAGTCTTGTGTGTAAAATTTGATCTAGATGAGTTCCAGTATTGTAAAACTTTGTTGTGGAGTTAAGTTTGAGTTAAAGTTAAAACAGAGTCACTCTGTCCGATGTGTAAACTTTATAATCTCTTATGGTTGCCAGTAGAAAAGAATTAAAACATATTTTATGTTATCGGACTTTTAATGTATTCAGCCTAGTCAAGAGCCAGGTCATCTCAGCATGTATTTACAGAATAGCATCATTTTGAAATCAGCTGATCAGGCATACCATTCAACTTTTCCTTTTAAAGCGTTTGCTGGGGTAATGTGATTGGAGTCAGATGTGAAATTTTAACTTGAGTGTCATTTCTTATCAAATCTTTACAACTTCTGAAAGTAAAATGATCTATAAACAGCATTTTTTTTCAAATTCGTGCGGGTGGATTTGATCCAGGAAACTTTCCAAAAGGGTAATATGAACCTTATTGTCATATCTGGAAAACACTCTATGCTAGCTCCTTTCTTAGTCTAAATCTTAGTTTGCCAAACTTGTCTAAATCTTACTTTCGCACAAGGAGCCTTCCTTGTTGTAAAAAAAAAATGCAGAAAGAAGTTTCTTTTTGCACCCTTACACCGCATAGTGAAGCTAAAATTACAGTTGCGGCTATACTTTATTTGATAAGAGTTACAATAGTTGATTGTTGACATAATAGTATTTCGAATGTTTCTCCGATTCACACGTAAAACAAGGTGCCAAGTGCATTGAAAAGAACAACAGAATGCCATTGGCTGTGCCAAATTACTCATACTAAATTGTAAACCAGCTTGACAACCGTTTTTATTCTTATCTGTCCTTCTTTATATGACTGACAAATCTGGCCATGTTCGACCTCACGAAAATATACAGAACATCTATGTAAATGGAGCAGAAAAACATGAGAATGCCCTTTTTTTTTACTGCAAATCTTTCCAACAGCGAGGCGTTTATTGGTGATACCATGTTGCTAAAACTTAATACTCCATTTTGCTACTTTATATTGTGAAGAAAACCATGCTTTTGTTTGATTTTGCAAACCTCCCGCCCCCGCCCCCCCCCCCCCCCCCCCCACCACCCCCCCCCCCCCCCCCCCCCCCCACACACACAACCACCATTTTTTGGACACCTTGTAATCTCAGTGCCATATTTGGTATCTATAAATTTACAATTAATGTGTTTCTGAACATTTTATAGAAACACATAATATACTTTTTTGCCGTACGAAGAATATTTAAGATTTGTGGGGCAAATTAGCAGATTTTACCCTTTTGGCCCCTTAAGAAGCTATAATACAGGAACAGAGCACCCTATCAACATTTTTTATACCTGTTTACATTTTATTGCCAGTTTCTTAACCATTACATCAGTATGCAGTGCTGTTTTTCGTTACTTTGTGCATCAATTCAGACATTTCGGTCACATTTCTTCCCTTTTAACCCCTTTTTGGGACCCTTAAAAGGCATACACTTATTTCTGAGGAGGTCCCCATAACGATATTTTGTATCCCTTAACATTAGGCTTATGTTTTTACGACCTTGTAAAAAGAAAATAGTCATGATCTTTTAACAGTGCAAATAAAATTATTCATTTGAGGGCAAATTAGCCTATTAAAACCTCTTTTGGAGCCCCTTTCAAGAATATTTATAGACTCTCAGTTCTGTTCCTTTTGTTGCCGATATTATTTAATGTAAGTCTGATACTTTCATAACAATTGTACATGTAATGAATGCAGCATGTCCTTGTTTGTGGGTAAGATATGTGATTTTCAACAGGGTTTTATTTTCTCATTTTTTTACACAGGATATTGGTTGTTTCCATGGTAACGGCCAGAAGGAGACAACTTCCCAAACATGTTTCTTCAGTTCATGATAGTTGAGGCTCTTCTCTAATTTTTGTTGTAGGCTGATATATCAGACTGACCGCGCGAAAGGACATGGAGCGCTTAAAATTGTCTTAAAATTAAATTTCGAAAACCTGGATACCCCACCCACCATTACAGCATGTAGCAATACTAAAGAAGTTACAAAACAATTATATTTATTCTTCATTAAATTCACATTGACCTATATTCCTTCAATCAGTACATGTTTAGATGAAATGTAGTCTCATTTAGCCTATATTAAAGTTCAAAAAGTGCAATTTTTCATTTATTTCTTGGCCATTTTAAGGCAAAATCTTTGGCGGCCGTTACCATGGCAACGGGCATGTAGCAGAAGGAACTAGGTATCAATTATTTGGTTTTGAGTGACAACAAACAAACTGAGAAAGTTTTATCAAAATCCATGACTATGCGTGCCGAACTTTGGTTGGTGGTTACAGACAATTGCTATTAATATGCAAAGGTGTTCTAATGATGACCGTTAAGTACGTTCCCGGTTCCCGGTTCCTGGTTCCCGGTTCCCGGTTCCTGGTTCCCGGTTCCCGGTTCCTGGTTCCTGGTTCCCGGTTCCCGGTTCCTGGTTCCCGGTTCCCGGTTCCTGGTTCCCGGTTCCTGGTTCCCGGTTCCCGGTTCCCGGTTCCTGGTTCCCGGTTCCTAGTTCCCGGTTCCAAGTTACCGGTTCCTGGTTCCCGGTTCCCGGGTTCCTGGTTCCGCTTCCTGATTCAAAGTTCCCGGTTCCTGGTTCCCGGGTTCTAATTCCCGGTTCCAAGTTCCCGGTTCTTGGTTCCCGGTTCTTGGTTCCCTGTTCCTGATTCCCGATTCCAGGTTCCCGGTTCCCGGTTCCTAATTCCCTGTTCCAAGTTACCGGTTCCTGGTTCCCGGTTCCCGATTTCTCGCTGCGCCAACTAAATAATAATCAGTATTGTTCATAAGGAACTGTTTCCTTGTTTCTCTTTTGCAGTTCTTTCAGATCTATGTTTTTTCCAAATAAGGAACAAGGAACTAGTTCCCGGTTTTCGATTCCCGATTCCCAGTTCTCGATTATATCAGGCTTTCTTTTGTTACTTACAAAGTTGAACTCATTGTATTAAAGCATTACATTTACTTGGTAGCAACATCATCCAATGCCTGATATCATGTCATATTTCAAAAATAGATTATTTAGGGGGCTTGGTTTAAACCGCTTTTTGTTCAATAAAGAACCGGGAACTGGATCCTTGTTGCCGATTTGTCGTTTTTAAACAATGATGATGGATATACAAATAAGGAACAAGAACTAGTTCCCGGTTCCCGATTCTCAGTTCCCGATTAGATTTTTTTCTTAGGTAGAAAAAAGCATTAATAAGAAGTGACTTTTCACATTTACTCGATTGCAACACCATTATACGCCTTACAACATGTTATATGTCAGAACAAATATTAATATGCCAAATATTAAATAATTAGTATTGTTCATAAGCAACCGGAAATTGTTTCCTTGTTGCCTTTTTGCAGTTCTCTCATATTGATGATTTCTTTCCAAATAAGGAACAAGGAACTAGATCCCGGTTCCCGGTTCCCGATTCCCAGTTCCCGATTATTTTGTACTTTCAATTCTTGCTTACAAAATTGATATAATTGTAATAAAAGCATCACATTTAGTCTGTTGCCTATTTGCAGTTCTCTCACATTGATGATTTCTTTCCAAATAAGGAACAAGGAACTAGATCCCGGTTCCCGGTTCCCGATTCCCGATTCCCAGTTCCCGATTATATTAGGCTTTCGTTTGTTACTTACAAAGTTGAATTCATTGTATTAAAGCATTACATTTAGTCTGTGGCAATACTATCTTATGCCAAATAATATGTAATATGTCAAAAAACAATTATTCATGCAACTTCATTTAAACTGCTTTTTGTTCTATAAGGAACCGGGAACTGGTTCCTTGTTGCCGATTGGCCGTTTTCAAACAATGGTGATGGATATACAAATCAGGAACAGGCAACTAGTTCCCGGTTCCCGATTCTCAGTTCCCGATTAGAATTTGCATTTGCTTTTAATTACAAAGAAGAATTTATATGAACAAATGACTTTTTCACATACACTCGATTGCAACATCATTTAATGCCTTATACAACATGTTATATGTCAGAATACATATCGCTGCGCCAACTAAATAATAATCAGTATTGTTCATAAGGAACTGCTTTCTTGTTCTTCTTTTGCAGTTCTTTCAGATCGATGTGGGTTTTTTTTTCAAATAAAGAACAAGGAACTAGTTCCCGGTTCCCGGTTTCCTATTCCCGATGTCCAGTTCCCGATTACATTGTGCTTTCGAACTGTTTCCTTGGTCCTCTTTTGCAGTTCTTTCAGATCAATGTGTTGTTTGTTGTTTTTTTCAAATAAGGAACAAGGAACTAGTTCCCGGTTCCCGGTTCCCGATTCCCGATTCTCAGTTCCCCATTATATTAGGCTTTCGTTTGTTACTTACAAAGTTTAATTCATTGTATTAAAGCATTACATTTACTTGGTAGCAACATCATCTAATGCCTAATATCATGCGTTATTTCAATAATAGATTATTTATGCAACTTGGTTTAAACCGCTTTTTGTTCAATAAGGAACCGGGAACTGGTTCCTTGTTGCCGATTTGTCGTTTTCAAATAATGATGATGGATATACCAATAAGGAACAAGAACTAGTTCCCGGTTCCCGATTCTCAGTTCCCGATTAGATTTTTTTCTTAGTTAAAAAAAAAAGCATTGATTAGAAGTGACTTTTCACATTTACTCTATTGCAACACCATTATACGCCTTACAGCATGTTATATGTCAGAACAAGTATTGATATGCCAAATATTAAATAATTAGTATTGTTCATAAGCAACCGGAAATTGTTTCCTTGTTGCCTTTTTGCAGTTCTCTCATATTGATGATTTCTCTCCAAATAAGGAACAAGGAACTAGATCCCGGTTCCCGGTTCCCGATTCCCGATTCCCAGTTCTCGATTATATTAGGCTTTCGTTTGTTACTTACAAAGTTGAATTCATTGTATTAAAGCATTACATTTAGTCTGTGGCAAAACTATCTTATGCCAAATAATATGTAATATGTCAAAAAACAATTATTCATGCAACTTCATTTAAACCGCTTTTTGTTCTATAAGGAACCGGGAACTGGTTCCTTGTTGCCGATTGGCCGTTTTCAAACAATGGTGATGGATATACAAATCAGGAACAGGCAACTAGTTCCCGGTTCCCGATTCTCAGTTCCCGATTAGAATTTGCATTTGCTTTTAATTACAAAGAAGAATTTATATGAACAAATGACTTTTTCACATACACCCGATTGCAACATCATTTAATGCCTTATACAACATGTTATATGTCAGAATACATATCGCTGCGCCAACTAAATAATAATCAGTATTGTTCATAAGGAACTGTTTTCTTGTTCTTCTTTTGCAGTTCTTTCAGATCGATGTGTTTTTTTTTCCAAATAAGGAACAAGGAACCAGTTCCCGGTTCCCGGTTTCCTATTCCCGATGTCCAGTTCCCGATTACATTGTGTTTTCGAACTGTTTCCTTGGTCCTCTTTTGAAGTTCTTTCAGATCAATGTGTTGTTTGTTGTTTTTTTCAAATAAGGAACAAGGAACTAGTTCCCGGTTCCCGGTTTCCGATTCCCGATTCTCAGTTCCCGATTATATTAGGCTTTCGTTTGTTACTTACAAAGTTGAATTCATTGTATTAAATCATTACATTTACTTGGTAGCAACATCATCTAATGCCTAATATCATGCGTTATTTCAAAAATAGATTATTTATGCAACTTGGTTTAAACCGCTTTTTGTTCAATAAGGAACCGGGAACTGGTTCCTTGTTGCCGATTTGTCGTTTTCAAACAATGATGATGGATATACAAATAAGGAACAAGAACTAGTTCCCGGTTCCCGATTCTCAGTTCCCGATTATATTTTTTTCTTAGTTAAAAAAAAAGCATTGATTAGAAGTGACTTTTCACATTTACTCGATTGCAACACCATTAAACGCCTTACAGCATGTTATATGTCAGAACAAGTATTAATATGCCAAATATTAAATAATTAGTATTGTTCATAAGCAACCGGAAATTGTTTCCTTGTTGCCTTTTTGCAGTTCTCTCATATTGATGATTTCTCTCCAAATAAGGAACAAGGAACTAGATCCCGGTTCCCGGTTCCCGATTCCCAGTTCCCGATTATTTTGTACTTTCATTTCTTACTTACAAAATTGAATTAATTGTAATAAAAGAATCACATTTATTCTGTTGCAAAATTATCTTATGCCAAATAATATGTAATATGTCAAAAAACAATTATTCATGCAACTTCATTTAAATCGCTTTTTGTTCTATAAGGAACCGGGAACTGGTTCCTTGTTGCCGATTGGCCGTTTTCAAACGATGGTGATGGATATACCAATAAGGAACAAGAATTAGTTCCCGGTTCCCGATTCTCAGTTCCCGATTAGAATTTGCATTTTCTTTTAGTTGCAAAGAAGAAGTTATAAGAACAAATGCCTTTTTCACATACACCCGATTGCAACATCATTTAATGCCTTATACAACATGTTATATGTCAGAATACATATCGCTGCGCCAACTAAATAATAATCAGTATTGTTCATAAGGAACTGCTTTCTTGTTCTTCTTTTGTAGTTCTTTCAGATCGATGTGTTTTTTTCCAAATAAGGAACAAGGAACTAGTTCCCGGTTCCCGGTTTCCTATTCCCGATGTCCAGTTCCCGATTACATTGTGCTTTCGAACTGTTTCCTTGGTCCTCTTTTGCAGTTCTTTCAGATCAATGTGTTGTTTGTTGTTTTTTTCAAATAAGGAAGAAGGAACTAGTTCCCGGTTCTCGGTTCCCGATTCCCGATTCTCAGTTCCCGATTATATTAGGCTTTCGTTTGTTACTTACAAAGTTGAATTCATTGTATTAAAGCATTACATTTACTTGGTAGCAACATCATCTAATGCCTAATATCATGCGTTATTTCAAAAATAGATTATTTATGCAACTTGGTTTAAACCGCTTTTTGTTCAATAAGGAACCGGGAACTGGTTCCTTGTTGCCGATTTGTCGTTTTCAAACAATGATGATGGATATACCAATAAGGAACAAGAACAAGTTCCCGGTTCCCGATTCTTAGTTCCCGATTAGATTTTTTTCTTAGTTAAAAAAACGCATTGATTAGAAGTGACTTTTCACATTTACTCGATTGCAACACCATTATACGCCTTACAGCATGTTATATGTCAGAACAAGTATTAATATGCCAAATATTAAATAATTAGTATTGTTCATAAGCAATCGGAAATTGTTTCCTTGTTGCCTTTTTGCAGTACTCTCATATTGATGATTTCTCTCCAAATAAGGAACAAGGAACTAGATCCCGGTTCCCGGTTCCCGATTCCCAGTTCCCGATTATTTTGTACTTTCATTTCTTACTTACAAAATTGAATTAATTGTAATAAAAGCATCACATTAAGTCTGCGGCAAAACTATCTTATGCCAAATAATATGTAATATGTCAAAAAACAATTATTCATGCAACTTCATTTAAACCGCTTTTTATTCTATAGGGACCGGGAACTGGTTCCTTGTTGCCGATTGGCCGTTTTCAAACAATGGTGATGGATATACAAATCAGGAACAGGCAACTAGTTCCCGGTTCCCGATTCTCAGTTCCCGATGAGAATTTGCATTTTCTTTTAGTTACAAAGAAGCATTTATAAGAACAAATGACTTTTTCACATATACCCGATTGCAACATCATTTAATGCTTTATACAACATGTTATATGTCAGAATACATATCGCTGCGCCAACTAAATAATAATCAGTATTGTTCATAAGGAACTGTTTCCTTGTTCCTCTTTTGCAGTTCTTTCAGATCGATGTGTTTCTTTTTCCAAATAAGGAACAAGGAATTAGTTCCCGGTTCCCGGTTTCCTATTCCCGATGTCCAGTTCCCGATTACATTGTGCTTTCGAACTGTTTCCTTGGTCCTCTTTTGCAGTTCTTTCAGATCAATGTGTTTTTCCCCCATATAAGGAACTAGTTCCCGGTTCCCGGTTCCCGGTTCCCGATTCCCGATTCCCAGTTCCCGATTATATTAGGCTTTCGTTTGTTACTTACAAGGTTGAATTCATTGTATTAAAGCAGTACAATTACTTGGTAGCAACATCATCTAATGCCGAATATCATGCCTTGTTAGTTCTCAAAAGTCGGTTCCCGATTCAAATTTTTGTCACAGTTTTGCTCTAACTACTAGTAGGTGCTTTTTTGTTTTTGCATTTTCCTTTTGGATAAAAAGTAACATTCTTGTGGATATGATAAAAACAAAAGCATTGTTACATAAAACTTTGTGTCCTGGGCAGTAGATAAAACCTATGATTAAGTGTTCGCATATTTGCCTTGAAAGAAATTATTTGATCATATATAAGTTTCTTTCAGATTTTGCAGCACATGGGCAATGCTGCATTGAGCCGAACGAGCTGTTGTCAAATTGGATGTGGGTCATTTTTAAAAAAAATGAGTCTTTTTCATTTCCTTGAGATATCTAATGAAAGAAAGCCTTTTGTACACTTTATTTATTGTCAGAGTATGCATTGCAATGATCTTAAAAGTGGTGCAAAGTTTCACTTTCCTACCTTCAATACTTACAAAATTATGGCTCAAAAAGGGGTCAATTTTGTCCCGAGTGTAACGCAAAAAGTGTGACATTTTTACTAAAATTGTATCTTTACCTCTTTGCATGATTAAAATGACTGTTTTTAAATATATGTTTTATCATTTAATTGAAAGTTACATTATTGGGCCTTCAGATCAACATATTGTTTTGTCTTTAATTTTGATATTGCATGCATGGTTAGCACTTGAATAAGGTTTGGTGCAAAAATGTCCCGAGTGTAACAAATCTGACTAAATTTGTCATATTACTGCAACAAATTGAAGTCAGAAAAAGTTTACCATAATTTTTTACCCCCCATATTGATATGTTTGTTTAAATACAACAAACAGCAATTTCCTTTCAAAGACCTAGGAATTATATGCATCAGAAGTTTTGTTACACTCGGGACAAATAAAATGTGTGTTTTTTCACTCATTTTGGGTCATAACTCTTGAGCTACTAGACCGAAATGATAAAAATTTAGATCTGCTTGTGCAGAAATCATCTGGCTATCCTATGAATGCTAGTTCAGCAGTTTTGTATCTTTTTACTTTATAGAATATTAGGGAGAGTGAACAGACCCCTAATGTCACACTTTTGACTCATTTTTTTTAAAACCACCCATATGTTCAAAGCACGTTGTTGACTACGCCACACTTTGGAAGTGATGTATGTGTGCCGATGTAACTGGTTCAATGCGTCTCAGACCGTGCAAACCAATATGTGGAAGACATGAGAACGTTAAACGGATAACGCAACAGACTAAAAGGTCTCAATCAGTAAGTTAGCATATTAAATTTGATATATACCTCCAGCGATTTCTGTTTTTACATGCACTTTCCCTATGTTCTTTGATAGAGACAAGCTGGTCAAACGAAGTAGAACGACCCCCATTTAATAAAAACTCCTCCCTCACCCACCCTCTTTCATTTTTTTGTTTAGAAAATGACCCATTTTCTATACAATACTGAATCTTGTTAGAAAGTGATAAGCCCTTTGATGATATCTATACAATATTGCCCCCCTGCCCCTCCTGGTCATTTTTCTGGGGCTGTTGTTTGCCGATTACCTAAATGCTGAAGCTGAGGAAGGGCAGGAACGATCGGCCCTAGCTTAAAGATGGAGAAAACCAAACTGATGACAAACAGCGCTAATGACATCCAGAGGGAGATGAAGGTAACAGAACAGAAGCTGGGCACCGTAACAAGCTTCAATTGCATTGGAGCAAGATGATGCTCAAAACCCGAGGTTCACTCAAGTTCTGCACAACTCATTGCAGCTCTTACAAAGCTTCAGCCAATTTGGAGAGATGACAACATATCTATTTGTTCAAATCCGAAACTCACACCGGGTAGGCGGCAATCGAAAATGCTCTTAAAAATCGATTAACGCGGATCAAACAGCGTTTTCGATTGCAAAACAGCGTATTCGATTGCAAATTGTAGCCAGTTTGTAATCGTAAAGGCTGTTTCTAACTGTTTTTGATCCGATTTCGTCGATTGCACGAGCGTTTTCGATTGCCGCCTACCCGGTGTGAAACTGGTGCCCTTCGTTGTTATTTCTATATTTCTGTATGCCTGTGAGTCATTGGCCTTAACAGCAGAGTGAGAGAGAAAAAAATGCATGCTTTTTGGATGAGATGCTACCGGAAGTTATTAAATAGTTCGTACAAGGACCACATAACCTACGAGGAGGTTTGCAGAAAAATCCAAGCAGCCATTGGAGAATATGAGGAACTCCTGACGATAGTCAGGAAACGGAAACTAAGATATTTGTCTACGTCTCAAGGTTTTCTGGTTTAGCAGAGACAACTCTACAGGGCACCATGAAAGGAAAAGAAGGGATAAACAGAAGAGGTGTAAAGATAATATTAAATAATCGACAGAGATGGACTTTGCCAGCTACACTAGGGTAGCTGTTAACAGGACAAGGTAGAAAGGGATTGTTTTCAATTCACCAATGCTGCCCAAACGGCCCTACAAAGTTACGGGATAGAAAAGACTAGACTAGATTCGGTCTGTTACAACTTTCTTAGTTGATGATGGATTTTAAAATCCTGTAACTTGGTACAAATGTCAAGACGATTTGGCGCGCGCAAGACCTAGGTGCCCAATTCAAATGTCAAGATCGTACAGATCATTCAATGATAATGGTGTCCTGCATGTTTGTGTTAGAATAAGTATCTTTCTTTCGGATATAAATTTTAATTCTGTGCATTTATCAGAGTGGATTGTGTACATTTATAAGAATGCATGGCTTCTTTTGCTAGTCTTTTACGTCATTTTGATGAATCAATCCCGGGAAAATCTTCTTAATTTACGTTATATATTTTTGCTTCTGTACGCATTCATAAGAAACACTACACAGAGAGTGCCTCATCATCAATCCTATAGAACAATAGTCTTGGTTTTAATATGAGGTCATGGATTTTACATTTATTCTCCCGCAATTAACAGATCTCCATGTTGCTTCGACAATGGGAGAGGAAGAAAAATAAAAGTAACTAAACTCTCAGTAAAACTAACTGGGATTTTAAAGTTTAAAGAACATCAGTTCTTAAGATGTATACTTTTTAAGATATGCCTTTTACATTTATGATGCTTGGCTTTATTAACTTGTTAGTATGTTCTCTTTTTAGAGGACTCATAGTGGTTGTGATTGATTTTGGCTTTGCATGGCTAGTTTCTTTTTCACATTTGTCTAAGATTGTATATGGGGCTTTTTTATATTTAGATGTTGATTTGTGGTAAATATAAAAATCTGAATAAAACCATAAAAAATTAACTTATCTCCCAGAAAATTAGCAGGCTCCTGATATGTGTTCTTCTTTACAGTTAAGAATATCAAAAATAGCCATATTGTGATAAAAATGTGCTTTTAAGGACAAATCCAAGTGTGATTTTCTGCGCAAATTAAAAAAAAGTCAGAAACGGTATTAAAAATGAATATAGGTCTGAAGGTACTTCGATACATAGAGAAGAGCTTCCCGGCAATTATTTGGTCCAACTCTTTCTCAAATTGTAAGGTCGAACATATGAAAAAAAAAACAGCTAAATCTGAAATATTCGACCATGTACAAGGTAAATACATACTCGGTTCAATCATTGAATACAGGATACGCAGGTTTACCTTTATCAAACACACAGTATTCAAGGCAAGTCGGCAAGTGCAAATGTCCAACCTTGAAAAAGGAGACTACCATGTCTATTCTTCATAATAAAGTCAAAAAATTTGGGCCCGGGCTACCTCGTTTTTATCTGCTCAACTACAAAATGCGTGAAAGAGGTGGAAAAAAATAATTGCTAGGACGCTCTTAGTAATATATTTACGTTACTTCACACCTCTATAAATTTTCAATAACAATGCTGATGTCTTAAATTTTGGCACAGAAAATTATCCTTTGATTTTTACTCATATAAACCTTTTTTAACGTCAACAAGCCAGGCATTTTGGGAAATTTTAATTGAAGCATTTGTTAAGTTTTGGGAATATCTGTTGTATTTTTATCATTTATGCAGATTTGTGTATTCGCCACAGTGATTATGACCACCTTAAGATACATAACTGTCATTTAGCACAATCAAGCAACAATCTCGTTTGATGGATTTGCTTTTCATCTGCTTGTAATAAAACATTTTTTTGTTGTTGATCGTCAAGAACCATTAGCCATGACAATGTCTTTTCATAAAAATGCATGTTTACAAATATATGAAAATATGAATAAATAAACATACATGTTTGACGTACTTCAAAATCATTTTCTTTTTCAGCTAGTTTAAGCGTAGATTTGCAAAATCGAAGGCTTTTAGTTGAGACCATGTAGTTGACTATGTCAGCCTGTAAAGTGGGAATGGGTTAACGTCTACATCTAACTCTTATTGTAAGATTAGTAAAAGCCACTGATTTGTCCTGTTTTGCTAAATTCGTGGTAGAATAGCATAGTTAACAAGAGGACACGAGGCCCTACATCACTCAACAGAACTGATATATGATAATATACTACGGAAGTCTAAAAGGACATATCAAATTCGAAAAAATATGTTATCGAAATAACGATAAATCAATTCGTTATAACAAGAAGCCTACACGTAACAACTATAAACGGGTTCGTTATAAAGAGAAGCAAACAAGTAACAATGAGAAACTAATCAGTTATAAAGAGAAACTAACTCGATATAACGAGAAGCCAGTTCGTTATAAGGAGGTGCTTACTCGTAGTATCGAGAAACCATTTCGTATAACGAGGATCCAAATCGAAATGACGAAAAGACGTTTTGTTAAAACGAAAATCCAACTACCTAAAACCAAGGGTAATAACTCGAGTAAGTTGTCGAAACAATTACTGTCTGTCTGATTGCGGTAACATTTAATGACAATTTTCGTAGTACAGAGGGTGGACAGAAGTGTTCGTTAAATCATGACGTTACCATTGACTTTAATGCATTTTTTCTTTTAGCGCAAAATATATTGTGAGAAAAGTATAACAGATATTTACATGGAAAGTGCACCGATGTCTAGCTACATTACTTGTGCAATATTATTTCTATTTGGAACGACTTTAACCTCATTTAGGTATTTTCTTGCGGTAAATTTTGCTAACGTCATCATTGACGTCAAACAATTACGTGATCTTTAAATAATCACAACTCTGAAACTAGAGATCGAAAACGTACAAAAATATTTGGTATATTGCATAAATCATTTAGCTACACATTAGTATTATTTTCATGAAGGTCTACTTTACGCTTCTCATATGATTAATTTTTCAGCAAAAGTGGAAATGCACTAAAGTCAACGGCAACGTCACGATTTAACGAACACTTTTGTCCACCCTCTGTAGCTTGAAAACACGGTGCACGATTCTGGTGCTTAATCTGTCTAAAGTGTAAGTGTATGCAAATCATTATCAGGTTATGTGCAACATTATATCTGAGGTAACAGTGTCAGTTTTGTCTGATAGTATGTACAAGATAAATGTATTGGCAAGGCCGTGTCTGACATTTAGGTGTGAAAGCTATTAGATTCATTGCGCAATGTCTAAGTAAAGTATCATTAGGAAGTTGAAGGCATACAGCTTGTGTAGAGATCAAATAGCAGGTGCACATGCTGCTTAGATCCTGGCACTCTTGGTCCATCACAGCAAAAGTAAATAATAGTTACATCATCCGGATGGACAGAGCTGTAAGCATTTCTCCATATTACAAGTTTCCTGCTACACAATGAATCAGCGTCAGTGATCCTAGTCATGTTCCTCACGGCACCCAGCCCCAAACACACCCCGTTCCCCTCCCCCCCCCCCCCCCCCCCCGCCCACATCTTCTCAGAAGCCTCGGCAAGACGTATGGGACTTGGGTATTTCTCGTAATAACAACTGGTTCCGTGTATCTGTGAGTTGTTTCTCGTTATAATGACTTGGTTTCTTGTTGATACGACTTGTTTTCTATTTAACAAGAAACGCAAAATTTACTGACATTTACAGAACGGTATTCATGATTTTAAAGAGAGCTCATAGTGTTTATGTTTAATTCTTCTCCAATATATAGATTTTCGTGTTGCTTCGACATTAAATTAGAAAAACATTTTCCCCATTAAAACAACCTAGGAATAACTCTCCTCCTGTTCAGAAAGTCACTGCCATCACCAGGAAGCAAACAACGCAACCTAGTCCTGTTTTCACCTGCCCTAGTTGAGCTAGTAAAGTCCATCCTTGTCACTCCCTAATATTGTCTTCCCACCTCTTCTTCAGTCTATGTCTTCTTATTTTTCCTTTTACTGTGCAACGAGACGTAGAATGATATCAGCGGTCCAGCACCCATGGACATGAGACATATCTAATCAAGGAATTCAAACAGATTGTTTGCACTAAGAAAATGAACAATAGACAAACGTAGAGTTTCTTTAAAATCCGGTGTAACTAAATAAAATCATCCCTTATCAAAATCTTATGACCACTCTACCACGCCACTATATTCCTATGGACCACGTCAAGTATAAACCATGTGGTCTAGAATCGGATTGACCCCAGTTCCTTTGTTAGCCTGACCAAGGTCTATAGATAGTGTTCGATGGTAAGTTAAGTATATATTTCAGGATGTCGAGATGCTACTGGCAAATAGTATAGATCCTGATAAACAAGTGTGGATTTGGAGGCTGATTTGATTCTACATTGGTCGCAAAAGTCTTTAGAAACAAGCAGTCTGTTCGTTCCGTTACACACCAAGAAAGCATTTTACATGTTTCCATCGAACAAGGTAGAAACTGATCAGAAAGAACGGATTTGCAAGATTATCAGTGTAAAAACTGGTCGCTAAAGTCTTAGGGGACGCGCAGTCAGATCAATGTCTTCACTTGCTTACAGATAAAAGAAGCATTCTAGATTCTTCCAGTGAGTAATGTAGATGCAGTCACAGTCTGATCTGAGTCTACTTTTGCCATGAAAGTGTCACGAGAAGCGCAGTCAGATCAATTAAGCATTTTCGATGTTTCTAGATAACAATGTACACGCTGGTCCCTCGTCGGATTGCGCGAATGAGCAGGAAGCTCTGCCTTCACACTCTTCACAAAGGCCGTAAGGAACGACATGACTAGTGATAACTTAGATCACCCATAATCAAGTACGAACAATACGGGTGACATTAGTCAAGTCCTCCTTTATTAACATTGTAAAGGCAGATCTATCTGTGCATTCACGCAGTCTGACCAGAGCCGTCACTATTCCTTCCTGGAGCAGAGTTACATTTGAGATGTAAACAGTGCAGACCCTGATCAGACAGCGCGGATCCCTAATCAGAAGGGGCAGATTCGCAGGCTGATCTAGGTATGGTATGAAGAGACATGCATCTAGCTGCTTCCCGCGAATAGTGTAAGCCATAAACATACACAGCGCAGATTTTGTACTCTCATCTGGAACCGAAATATTCGAAAAACTGTTAAGGAACGCGTAGCCTGATCAGGGGCGACACCATTCGCTTGATTGGTGTATGTATATATAATGGATGTGGTAATGTGTATGTCTTCGTTAAAAGTTCGGAGGTTAGATGTAAGAAGAATTAAGAAGTAGCGAGTTAGAAATAAAAGTTAGAAGTAAGATGTTAGAAGTAAGAAGTTAAATAAAATGTTAGAAGTAAAAGGTAAGATGTTAGAAGTAAGAATTTAGAGGTTTGAAGTACGAATACGAAGTCCCTACGCGGCTTTTGCGGTATTCTGTCCTTGTTTTCAAATACGCAACGCTTTTACAGACGGCGGATGACAGATATCCACGTCTATTAGACTGAACACAATATGCTCAGGTGAGCTAAAACTGTCACCTTGGGCTGGTAGTAAACGTCACACACCACAGCAGCAGCAGCTGCAGCAGCAATAATAACAAAAAAAATATCAACTCCAGCAACATAAATAATTGTAATAATAACACTTCCAGGATTTAAAGACGGTGAGACTGATTAGGCGGGGGTCAATATTCCTTCCATCTCTGTTATCTCTTTAATATTAGGGAGGTAAAGAATTTTGAGCATATGCGTTCTCCTGTATTAAAAAAAGCAAACACAGTGTAAAATATATTGTTCATCTACATACAATAAGTAGATCACATTGTCAAATGATAACTCTTGTCAAGTTGAAACAAAGGAAATAAATTGTTCCTGATGGTGCAGATTAGCTTACCCTATTTAATATGGGTTTTAATATAAAATGTATCCATACCAAACTTAGTGCGACAGGTTCTGTATTTAACTTCTTCAGTGTTGAAAAACCAAAAAAGTTTGACAAAAAAGCGAGGATGGGCAGATCTCGGTAGGCATCCCTCTCCAAGCCACACTTACTGTCGCATTCCGCGGAACAGACTTTAATGAATTAATTTTCTTTCGCACGTGTTCTTACTTCTAACATCTTACCTTTTCCTTCCGCTGATTCAAGAAGGGTAGTTGTCAGTTACTGGCGAAAGTATGTGCACTTAGTACTGGTTAACCGCTTAGGAGGTCTAAGCCCGCCCAGGAATAGTGTGGTTAGGTTAACTGACCGTCCCGACATGACCTTAGTTGTTTACCGTGGACGTTAAGCATCAAATCAACCAACCAACCAATCGCACGTGTTAATGACGTGCTGTCTGAATATATTTTATAGAACAGGCAAGATTCTTTGGTGAACACATATACTCCGGTGCTTATTAACGAACAGCATTCTTGTTTTTGAGTCCCTCATTTGTTGATTATGTACCGTTACCCGTCGATGTAAATAGTTTCCCTTTGGTTTAAACAATATTTATTTGAAGAAGTTTTACATACAAATATAGTTTCCCTTTCACCGTAACTCTCTTCATCGCAGCCTCTATATTTCTAAACATTAACAATATTTTCACTTCACATGTCACTGATTCGTAGATATAAATTTCTCTTCTGATTTCTAATACGTACATATACAGTTATATCCGTTGTAAGTAAGAACCGAAAGCACAAAATAATCGGAAACTGGGAATCGGGAACCAGGAACAAGTTCCTTGTTCCTTATCTGCAGGAAGAATTATAAATGTGAGGGAACTGCAAAAGGGCATCATGACATGATATTAGGCATAATATGATGTTGCCACCAAGTAAATGTGTTGCTTTAGTTACAATGAATTCAAATTTGTAAGTAAGAAGAGAAAGTACAAAATAATCGGGAACCGAAAATCGGCAATCAGGAACCGGGAACCAGGAACTAGTTTCTTGTTCCTTATTTGTAAAACAATCATGAATGTGAGAGAACTGCAAATAGGTAACAAGGAACCTGTTTCCGCTTCCTTATTTAATAATACTGATGTTTAAATAGTTGGCACAATAGTATTTATTCTGACATATAACATATTGAAAGCCATATAATAATGCTGTAATTGGGTAAATGTGATAAGCCACTTTTATCAATGCTTCGTAGTAACTAAAAAAACACATTCTAATCGGGAGCTGAGAATCGGGAACCGGGAACTAGTTCTTGTTCCTTATTAGTATATCCATCATCCTTGTTTGAAAACGACAAATCGGCAACAAGGAACCAGTTCCCGGTTCCTTATTGAACAAAAAGCGGTTTAAACCAAGTTGCATAAATAATCTATTTTTGAAATAACGCATGATATTAGGCATAAGATGATGTTGCTACCAAGTAAATGTAATGCTTTAATACAATGAATTCAACTTTGTAAGTAACAAACGAAAGCCTAATATAATCGGGAACTGAGAATCGGGAATCGGGAACCGGGAACCGGGAACTAGTTCCTTGTTCCTTATTTGAAAAAAACAACAAACAACACATTGATCTGAAAGAACTGCAAAAGAGGACCAAGGAAACAGTTCGAAAGCACAATGTAATCGGGAACTGGACATCGGGAATAGGAAACCGGGAACCGGGAACTAGTTCCTTGTTCCTTATTTGAAAAAAAAACCCACATCGATCTGAAAGAACTGCAAAAGAAGAACAAGAAAGCAGTTCCTTATGAACAATACTGATTATTATTTAGTTGGCGCAGCAATATGTATTCTGACATATAACATGTTGTATAAGGCATTAAATGATGTTGCAATCGGGTGTATATGAAAAAGTCATTTGTTCATATAAATTCTTCTTTGTAATTGAAAGCAAATGCAAATTCTAATCGGGAACTGAGAATCGGGAACCGGGAACTAGTTGCCTGTTCCTGATTTGTATATCCATCACCATTGTTTGAAAACGGCCAATCGGCAACAAGGAACCAGTTCCCGGTTCCTTATAGAACAAAAAGCGGTTTAAATGAAGTTGCATGAATAATTGTTTTTTGACATATTACATATTATTTGGCATAAGATAGTTTTGCCACAGACTAAATGTAATGCTTTAATACAATGAATTCAACTTTGTAAGTAACAAACGAAAGCCTAATATAATCGGGAACTGGGAATCGGGAATCGGGAACCGGGAACCGGGATCTAGTTCCTTGTTCCTTATCTGGAAAGAAATCATCAATATGAGAGAACTGCAAAAAGGCAACAAGGAAACAATTTCCGGTTGCTTTTGAACAATACTAATTATTTAATATTTGGCATATCAATACTTGTTCTGACATATAACATGCTGTAAGGCGTATAATGGTGTTGCAATCGAGTAAATGTGAAAAGTCACTTCTAATCAATGCTTTTTTTTTACTAAGAAAAAAATCTAATCGGGAACTGAGAATCGGGAACCGGGAACTAGTTCTTGTTCCTTATTGGTATATCCATCATCATTGTTTGAAAACGACAAATCGGCAACAAGGAACCAGTTCCCGGTTCCTTATTGAACAAAAAGCGGTTTAAACCAAGTTGCATAAATAATCTATTATTGAAATAACGCATGATATTAGGCATTAGATGATGTTGCTACCAAGTAAATGTAATGCTTTAATACAATGAATTCAACTTTGTAAGTAACAAACGAAAGCCTAATATAATCGGGAACTGAGAATCGGGAATCGGGAACCGGGAACCGGGAACTAGTTCCTTGTTCCTTATTTGAAAAAAACAACAAACAACACATTGATCTGAAAGAACTGCAAAAGAGGACCAAGGAAACAGTTCGAAAGCACAATGTAATCGGGAACTGGACATCGGGAATAGGAAACCGGGAACCGGGAACTAGTTCCTTGTTCCTTATTTGAAAAAAAAACCCCACATCGATCTGAAAGAACTGCAAAAGAAGAACAAGAAAGCAGTTCCTTATGAACAATACTGATTATTATTTAGTTGGCGCAGCAATATGTATTCTGACATATAACATGTTGTATAAGGCATTAAATGATGTTGCAATCGGGTGTATGTGAAAAAGTCATTTGTTCATATAAATTCTTCTTTGTAATTAAAAGCAAATGCAAATTCTAATCGGGAACTGAGAATCGGGAACCGGGAACTAGTTGCCTGTTCCTGATTTGTATATCCATCACCATTGTTTGAAAACGGCCAATCGGCAACAAGGAACCAGTTCCCGGTTCCTTATAGAACAAAAAGCGGTTTAAATGAAGTTGCATGAATAATTGTTTTTTGACATATTACATATTATTTGGCATAAGATAGTTTTGCCACAGACTAAATGTAATGCTTTAATACAATGAATTCAACTTTGTAAGTAACAAACGAAAGCCTAATATAATCGGGAACTGGGAATCGGGAATCGGGAACCGGGAACCGGGATCTAGTTCCTTGTTCCTTATTTGGAAAGAAATCATCAATATGAGAGAACTGCAAAAAGGCAACAAGGAAACAATTTCCGGTTGCTTTTGAACAATACTAATTATTTAATATTTGGCATATCAATACTTGTTCTGACATATAACATGCTGTAAGGCGTATAATGGTGTTGCAATCGAGTAAATGTGAAAAGTCACTTCTAATCAATGCTTTTTTTTTAACTAAGAAAAAAATCTAATCGGGAACTGAGAATCGGGAACCGGGAACTAGTTCTTGTTCCTTATTGGTATATCCATCATCATTGTTTGAAAACGACAAATCGGCAACAAGGAACCAGTTCCCGGTTCCTTATTGAACAAAAAGCGGTTTAAACCAAGTTGCATAAATAATCTATTATTGAAATAACGCATGATATTAGGCATTAGATGATGTTGCTACCAAGTAAATGTAATGCTTTAATACAATGAATTCAACTTTGTAAGTAACAAACGAAAGCCTAATATAATCGGGAACTGAGAATCGGGAATCGGGAACCGGGAACCGGGAACTAGTTCCTTGTTTCTTATTTGAAAAAAACAACAAACAACACATTGATCTGAAAGAACTGCAAAAGGGGACCAAGGAAACAGTTCGAAAGCACAATGTTATCGGGAACTGGACATCGGGAATAGGAAACCGGGAACCGGGCTCTAGTTCCTTGTTCCTTATTTGAAAAAATAACCACATCGATCTGAAAGAACTGCAAAAAAAGAACAAGAAAACAGTCCATTTTGAATAATACTGTTTATTATTTAGTTGGCGCAGCGATATGTATTCTGACATATAACATGTTGTATAAGGCATTAAATGATGTTGCAATCGGGTGTATGTGAAAAAGTCATTTGTTTTTATGAATTCTTCTTTGTAACTAAAAGAAAATGCAAATTCTAATCGGGAACTGAGAATCGGGAACCGGGAACTAGTTGCCTGTTCCTGATTTGTATATCCATCACCATTGTTTGAAAACGGCCAATCGGCAACAAGGAACCAGTTCCCGGTTCCTTATAGAACAAAAAGCGGTTTAAATGAAGTTGCATGAATAATTGTTTTTTGACATATAACATATTATTTGGCATAAGATGGTTTTGCCACAGACTAAATGTGATGCTTTTTTAACAATTAATTCAATTTTGTAAGCAAGAATTGAAAGTACAAAATAATCGGGAACTGGGAATCGGGAACCGGGAACCGGGATCTTGTTCCTTGTTCCTTATTTGGAAAGAAATCATCAATATGAGAGAACTGCCAAAAGGCAACAAGGAAACAATTTCCGGTTGCTTATGAACAATACTAATTACTTAATATTTGGCATATTAATATTTGTTCTGACATATAACATGCTGTAAGGCGTATAATGGTGTTGCAATCGAGTAAATGTGAAAAGTCACTTCTTATCAATGCTTTTTTCTAACTCAGAAAAAAATCTAATCGGGAACTGAGAATCGGGAACCGGGAACTAGTTCTTGTTCCTTATTTGTATATCCATCATCATTGTTTAAAAACGACAAATTGGCAACAAGGAACCAGTTCCCGGTTCCTTATTGAACAAAAAGCGGTTTAAACCAAGTTGCATAAATAATCTATTATTGAAATAACGCATGATATCAGGCATTGGATGATGTTGCTACAAAGTAAATGTAATGCTTTAATACAACGAATTCAACTTTGTAAACAAAAGAAAGCCTGATATAATCGAGAACTGGGAATCGGGAATCGGGAACCGGGAACTAGTTCCTTGTTCCTTATATGGAAAAAAAACACATAGATCTGAAAGAACTGCAAAAGAGAAACAGGGAAACAGTTCCTTATGAATAATACTGATTATTATATAGTTGGCGCAGCGAGAAATCGGGAACCGGGAACCAGGAACCGGTAACTTGGAACAGGGAATTAGGAACCGGGAACCGGGAACCTGGAATCGGGAATCAGGAACAGGGAACCAAGAACCGGGAACCAAGAACCGGGAACTTGGAACCGGGAATTAGAACCCGGGAACCAGGAACCGGGAACTTGGAATCAGGAAGCGGAACCAGGAACCCGGGAACCGGGAACCAGGAACCGGGAACTTGGAACCGGGAACTAGGAACCGGGAACCAGGAACCGGGAACCAGGAACCGGGAACCAGGAACCGGGAACCGGGAACCAGGAACCGGGAACCAGGAACCGGGAACCGGGAACCAGGAACCGGGATCCGGGAACCAGGAACCGGGAACCGGGAACCAGGAACCGGGAACCGGGAACCGGGAACCAGGAATCGGGAACCGGGAACCGGGAACTGGGAACCAGGAACCGGGAACCGGTAACGTACTTAACGGTCATGTTCTAATGCCGTATTGTATGGCGACGAAGCTAGAAATTAGCCTAACGCGCGACAAAGCAATGAATTCTTCAAGGTTTGATCACTGCACTTTCAATTCTTCTATAGGTGCGCTGTGTTAGGACTGTTTTTTTATGCCCCCGAAGGAACTTCGGATGGCATACTAAAATCAAGCCGTCCGTCCGTCCGTCTGTCAATCCGTCCGACCGTTACAAATCGTGTTTCAGCGATAACTTTAATACTGCTGAAGCAAATTTGATGAAACTTCACAGAAAGATAAAGCATAATGAGAAGGTGTGTCGCGCGCAAGACTTAGGTCCCTACGCCCAAGGTCAAGGCCACAATTGGGTCAAAGGTCAAATTGTGTCTCAAAATTGGGTCTCAGCGATTACTATTAAACTACTGAAGCAAATGTAACGAAACTTCACAGAAGGCTGAAACATACTGAGAAAGTGTGTTGTTTGTAAGATTTTGGCTGCTAGGTTCAAGATCAAGGTCACAATTAGGGGTCAGAGTATAATACATGATTGTCACCCCTGGTTAACTATGTACATGTAACTGATAACTTAAAACCTGCTGAAGCGAATGTCATCAAATTTCACAGAAAGGTTAACCATAATAAGAAGGTATGCTACACATAATAGTTATGATGCCAAATCCAAGGTCAAGGTCACAATCTGGGGTTAGAGACCAAATCATGTCTCGGAAAAATCGTGTCTCGGCGACAACTTCTAAACTGCTGAAGCAAATTTGATGAAACTTCACAGAAAGATAAAGCATAATATGAAAGTGTGTCGCGCACAAGACTTAGGTCTATATCCCTAAGTTTGAGGCCACAATTGGGTAAAGGTCAAATTAGGTCTCAATATCCTGTCTCAGCGATAATTTTGAAACTGCAGAAGCAAATTTAAGGAAACTTCACAGACATATAAAGCATAATGAGAAGGTGTGTCGCGCACAAGACTTAGATCTCATGACCAAGGTCAAGGCCACAGCTGGGTCAAAAGGACAAAAGTCAAATTGTGTCTCAAAATTGGGTTTCAGCGATTACTGATAAACTTCTGAAACAAATTTAATGAAACTTCACAAAAATATGAAGCATACTAGGAAAATGTGTTGCACATAAGAGTTTGGTTGCCAGGATCAAGGTCAAGGTCACAATTAGGGGTCAAATGTCAAATTTTGCCGCTGTGATAACTTAAAACCTGCTTAAGTGAAAGTCACCAAACTTCACAAAAAAGGTCAACCATAACAAGAAGATATGTTACACACAATATTTATAATCCCAAATCTAAGGTTAAGGTCACAATCAAGAAAACAAGAGGGCCATGGTGGCCCTAAATCGCTCACCTGAGCATTAATCAGTTCACTGGCTCTGGTGAAGATTTATAAGAGTTTTTACCATACTAACATTTGACCTATTTTTTGACCCGACATGACCCAGTTTCAAACTTGGCCTGGATATTGTAAGAATAAACATTCTGACATAGTTTCATTGAGATTGGATCAAAACTGTGCCCTCTGGAGCGTATACAAGGTCGTTCTTATATTTGACCTAGTGACCAAGTTTTTGACCCGACATGACCCAGTTTCAAACTTTAAACTTTACCTAGATTTCATTAAGATAAACATTCTGACAGAGTTTCATGAAAGGGTGTACACAAAGTTTTTCTAAGATTTGACCTTGAGCCGACGTGACTCAGTTTCATAGGGGGCTTAGATATATGGACAATAAACATTTTGACATAGTTTCATGAAGATTGGATCAAACCTTTGCCTTCTAGTGCTTACACAACGTTTTTCTAAGATTTGACCTAGTGACCTAGTTTTTACACGACATGACCTACTTTCAAACTTGGCCGAGAGTTTATGAAGATAAACATTCTGACAAAGTTTCATAAAGATTGGATCAAAACTGTGTCCTCTACAGCGTAAACAAAGTTTTTCTAAGATTTGACCTAGTGACCTAGTTTTCAACCCGACATGACCCAGTTTAAAACTTGTCCTACATTTTATGTGGATAAACATTCTGACAAAGTTTCATTAACTTTGAATCAAAACTGTGCCTTCTAGAGCGCACACAAGGTTTTTCTAAGATTTGACCTAGTGACCTAGTTTATGACTCGACATGACCCAGTTTCGAACTTGGCCTTAAGTTAATGGAGATAAAGATTCTGACAATGTTTCATAAAGATTGGATCAAAACTGTGTCCTCTAGAGCGTACACAAGGTTTTTCTATGATTTGACCTAGTGACCTTGTTTTTGACCGGACGTGACCCAGTTTCGAACTTGTTCTAGATATTATGAGGATAAACATTCTGACAAAGTTTCATGAACTTTGGATGAAAACTGTGCCTTCTAGAGCGTAAACAAAGTTTTCCTAAGATTTGACCTAGTGACCAAGTTTTTGACCCGACATGACCCAGTTTCAAACTTATCCTACATATTATGAGGATAAACATTCTGACAAAGTTTCATGAACTTTGGATCAAAACTGTGTCCTCTAGAGCGTACACAAGGTTTTTCTATGATTTGACCTAGTGACCTTGTTTTTGACCCGACATGACCTACTTTCAAACTTGGCCAAGAGTTTATGGAAGTAAACATTCTAACAAAGTTTCATAAAGATTAGATCAAAACTGTGTCCTCTAGAGCGTACACAAGGTTTTTCTATGATTTCACCTTGTGACCTAGTTTTTGACCCGACATGACCCAGTTTCAAATTCGTCCTACATATTATGAGGATAAACATTCTGACAAAGTTTCATGAACTTTGGATCAAAACTGCGCCTTCTAGAGCGTATACAAGGCTTTTCTAAGATTTGACCTAGTGACCTAGTTTTTGACCCAACAAGACCCAGTTTCGAACTTGGCCTAGAGTTTATAGAGATAAACATTCTGACAATGTTTCATAAAGATTGGATCAAAACTGTGTCCTCTAGAGCATACACAAGGTTTTTTATATGATTTGACCTAGTGACCTAGTTTTTGACCCGACATGACCCAGTTTCAAACTTGTCCTAGATATAATAAGCATAAACTTTCTGATTAAGTTTCATGAACTTTGGATGAAAACTGTGCCTTCTAGAGCGTACACAAGGTTTTTCTAAGATTTGACCTAGTGACCTAGTTTTTGACCCGACATGACCCAGTTTCGGACTTGGCCTAGAGTTTATGAAGATAAACATTCTGACAAAGTTGCATAAAGATTGGATCAAAACTGTGTCCTCTAGAGCGTACACAAGGTTTTTCTATGATTTGACCTAGTGACCTAGTTTTAGACCCGACGTGACCCAGTTTCGATCTTGTCCTAGAAACTATGAGGATAAACATTCTGACAAATTTTCATGAACTTTGGATGAAAATTGTGCCCTCTAGAGCGTACACAAGGTTTTTCTTAGATTTGACCTAGTGACCTAGTTTTTGACCTGACATGACCCAGTTTCAAACGAGTCCTAGATTTTATAGAGATAAACATTCTGACAAAGTTTCATAAAGATTGGATCAAAACTGTGTCCTCTAGAGCGTACACAAGGTTTTTCTATGATTTGACCTAGTGACCTAGTTTTAGACCTGACGTGACCCAGTTTCAAACTTGTCCTAGATACTATGAGGATAAACATTCTGACAAAGTTTCATGAACTTTGGATGAAAACTGTGCCCTCTAGAGCGTTAGCAAGGTTTTTCTAAGATTTGACCTAGTGACCTAGTTTTTGACCCGACATGAACCAGTTTCAAACTTGACCTAGATTTTATGGAGATAAACATTCTGACAAAGTTTCATAAAGATTGGATCAAAACTGTGTCCTCTAGAGCGTACACAAGGTTTTTCTATGATTTGACCTAGTGACCTAGTTTTAGACCCGACATGACCCAGTTTCGAACTTGGCCTAAATTTTATAGAGATAAACATTCTGACAAAGTTTCATAAAGATTGGATCAAAACTGTGTCCTCTAGAGCGTACACAAGATTTTCTATGATTTGACCTAGTGACCTAGATTTAGACCCGACGTCACCCAGTTTCGAATTTGTCCTAGATACTATGAGGATAAACATTCTGACAAATTTTCATGAACTTTGGATGAAAACTGTGCCCTCTAGAGCGTACACAAGGTTTTTCTAAGATTTGACCTAGTGACCTAGTTTTTTACCCGACATGACCCAGTTTCGAACTTGGCCTAGAGTTTATGGAGATAAATATTCTGACAAAGTTTCATAAAGATTGAATCAAAACTGTGTCCTCTAGAGCGTACACAAGGTTTTTCTATGATTTGACCTAGTGACCTAGTTTTAGACCCGACGTGACCCAGTTTCGAACTTGTCCTAGATACTATGAGGATAAACATTCTGACAAAGTTTCATGAACTTTGGATGAAAACTGTGCCCTCTAGAGCGTACACAAGGTTTTTCTTAGATTTGACCTAGTGACCTAGTTTTTGACCCGACATGACCCAGTTTCGAACTTGGCCTAGATTTTATTAAGACTAACATTCTGACAAAGTTTCATAAAGATTGGATCGAAACTGTGCCCGCTAGAGTGTACACAAGCAAAAGTTGACGGACGTCCGGACGTCCGGACGGACGTACGACGGACGACGGACATCAGGGTATCCCAAAAGCTCACCCTGAGCACTTCGTGCTCAGGTGAGCTAAACAAGAGGGCCATGGTGGCCCTGAATCGCTCACCTGAGCATTAATCAGTTCACTGGCTCTGGTGAAGATTTATAAGAGTTTTTACCATACATGGGAATGGCGGCCACCTTGGTCATGTGACCAAGATCATTTGAAGAACTTTCAATCCTTTGACCCATGTGCAGGCTCCATATGAAATTTGATCTGCCCAGTGGTTTCAGAGATGTTTGAAAATGTTTATGGATGGATGAAAGAGGCAGCTAACACCAATACTGTAAGGCTCTATCAGGTGAGCTGAAAATGGCAGAGTCGCTTCTCCGAAAAGTTCCCGTTCATGTTGAGTTCCTTTGATGGATTTCAACTAGACTTAACTAGGCAAACACAGATGACAGAATGGTAGCATCATTATCTCACTGTGGTGAAACTAATGTATTCCAAGGAGTTTGTGGCTGGCATCATTGCAATGTTAGTTCTGATTCTTGCAACATAACTTAATTTAAATTTGACCTAGTGACCTAGCTTTTGACCCGACATGACCCAGTTTCAAACCGAATATTGTAAGAATAAACATTCTGACAAAGTTTCATTGAGATTGGATCAAAACTGTGCCCTCTGGAGCGTATACAAGGTTGTTCTTATATTTGACCTAGTGACCTAGTTTTTGATCCGACACAAACCAGTTTCAAACTTACCTAGATTTCATAAAGGTAAATATTCTGACAGAGTTTCATGAAGATTGGATCAAAACTGTGCCCTCTAGGGTGTACACAAAGTTTTTTTTAGATTTGACCTAGTGACCTAGTTTCTGATCTGACGTGACTCAGTTTCATAAGGGGCATATATATTTGGACAATAAACATTTTGACATAGTTTCATGAAGATTGGATCAAAACTGTTCCTTCTAGTGCGTACACGAGGTTTTTCTAAGATTTGACCTAGTGACCTAGTTTTTGACCTGACATGACCTACTTTCAAACTTGGCCTAGAGTTTATGGAGATAAACATTCTGACAAAGTTTCATAAAGATTGGATCAAAACTGTGTCCTCTAGAGCATACAAACGGTTTTTCTATGATTTGACCAAGTGACCTAGTTTTTGACCCTACATGACCCAGTTTCAAATTTGTCCTTCATATTATGAGGATAAACATTCTGATAAAGTTTCATGAACTTTGGATCGAAACTGTGCCTTCTACAGCGTACACAAGGTTTTTCTAAGATTTGACCTAGTGACCTAGTTTTTGACCCGACATGACCCAATTTTGAACTTGGCCTACAGTTTATGGAGATAAACATTGTGACAATGTTTTATAAAGATTGGATCAAAACAGTGTCCTATAGAGCGTACACAATGTTTTTCTATGATTTGACCTAGTGACCTAGTTTTTGACCCAACATGACCCAGTTTGGTACTTGTCCTAGATATTATAAAGATAAACATTCTGACAAAGTTTCATGAACTTTGGATGAAAACTGTGCCTTCTAGAGTGTACACAAGGTTTTTCTAAGATTTGACCTAGTGACCTAGTTTTTGACCCTACATGACCCAGTTTCAAACTTGGCCTAGAGTTTATGGAGATATATATTCTGACAATGTTTCATATAGATTGGATCAAAACTGTGTCCTATAGAGCGTACACAAGGTTTTTCTATGATTTGACCTAGTGACCTAGTTTTTGACTCGACACAAACCAGTTTCAAACTTGTCCTAGATATTATGAGGATAAACATTCTGACTAAGTTTCATGAACTTTGGATGAAAACTGTGCCTTCTAGAGTGTACACAAGGTTTTTCTAAGATTTGACCTAGTGACCTAGTTTTTGACCCTACATGACCCAGTTTCAAACTTGGCCTAGAGTTTATGGAGATATATATTCTGACAATGTTTCATATAGATTGGATCAAAACTGTGTCCTGTAGAGCATACACAATGTTTTTCTATGATTTGACCTAGTGACCTAGTTTTTGACCCGACGTGACCCAGTTTCAAACTTGTCCTAGATATTATGAGGATAAACATTCTGACTAAGTTTCATGAACTTTGGATGAAAACTGTGCCTTCTAGAGCGTACACAAGGTTTTTCTAAGATTTGACCTAGTGACCTAGTTTTTGACCCAACGTGACCCAGTTTCGAACTTGTCTTAGATATTATAAAGATAAACATTCTGACAAAGTTTCATGAACTTTGGATGAAAACTGTGCCTTCTAGAGTGTACACAAGGTTTTTCTAAGATTTGACCTAGTGACCTGGTTTTTGACCCGACATGACCCAGTTTTGAACTTGGCCTAGAGTTTATGGAGATATATATTCTGACAACGTTTCATATAGATTGGATCAAAACTGCGTCCTCTAGAGCGTACACAAGGTTTTTCTATGATTTGACCTAGTGACCTAGTTTTTGATCCGACGTGACCCAATTTCGAACTTGTCCTAGATATTATGAGGATAAACATTCTGACAAAGTTTCATGAACTTTGGATGAAAACTGTGCCCTCTAGAGCGTACACAAGGTTTTTCTAAGATTTGACCTGGTGACCTAGTTTTTGACCCGACGTGACCCAGTTTCGAACTTGTCCTACATATTATTAAGATAAACATTCTGACAAAGTTTCATGAACTTTGGATGAAAACTGTGCCTTCTAGAGTGTACACAAGGTTTTTCTAAGATTTGACCTAGTGACCTAGTTTTTGACCCGACATGACCCAGTTTCGAACTTGGCCTAGATTTTATGGAGATAAACATTCTGACAAAGTTTCAGAAAGATTGGATCAAAACTGTGCCCGCTAGAGTGTACACAAGCAAAAGTTGATGGACGTCCGGACGGACGGACGTCCGGACGTCCGGACGGACGTACGACGGACGACGGACATCAGGGTATCCCAAAAGCTCACCCTGAGCACTTCGTGCTCAGGCGAGCTAAAAAGGCCAAATCATGTCTCTGCAATTACTCAGAAAAGTACCAAAGCAAACTTTAAAGAAACATAAAGCCCAATGACAAGATTTGCCATGCACAAGACACTCAAGGTCCCGCTGATAGCCAGAGGTCAAGGTCAAGTCATTTTTTCCTGAATTACCTAAAAACTACTGAATCAAACATCATTAAACTTCATAAAAAAGTGTGAAACAATGAGCGAACATGTCACAAACAAATTATTGTTCTGTTGCCCAAAGTCAGGTTCACAGTCAGGGCTCAGAGGTCAAATCATGTGTCAAGGAAAAGAAATAAATAAGTATTATTGCTTTCGTTCTGATCCCTAAGCTTGTATTGACATGTTGTATTTTGTCATGTTAATGAAATAAAACATGTTTAAACTAAATCATGTGTCTGAACCTACTCAAAACTGCTGAAGCAAATGAAGATTTTGACATCCATTCAGTATTTCCATTTACTTTACGACACGATTTCCAATTGCAGCGGTGTGTTCATCAGCTCTAAGCTTTTTAGTGATTATTTTCGTCATTTGTTTGTATGCTGTACCTGTATAATTTTTGCTTTAGTATGTATGTGTGATTGTGTTTGAACTCTGAAGAAAGCGTAAAGCCGAAAGCGCTTAGTTGTTATAAACATATTCACACTGTTTAATGATTCAGTCTCTCTTTATATCTAGTAGATCCGACTTCTAATCGTTTATTTACTATATATAGATATATATACTTTGACTTAAACTTTGCAGCTTGTGAATCCTTATGTAGTTAGTAAGTAGAAGAGCGGTGGCTTGACTTGACTTTGAAGCCAGAGGTCGTGGGTTCGATCCCAGCCAAGGGCGAGGTCTTCCTATGTCCGAAGGTGTTTATCTAGCATTATTTGTAGGGATGGTGTTAACAACAGACTTGGGGTAATCGTATTCTGTACTCTTATTCGAATTATATTCAAATTCATTTTCTGAGTATTTAAAAAGTGTTCTGTATTCATGGATTTTTTAGAATAAAAGTATTTTTATTTGTATTCGAATACATTGCAAATTTCATGTATTCATGAATACTTTTATGAATACATTATGAACACCTTTGCCATTTTATTATGAGATTGATGTGACTAACGTCCAAGAATGGTAGTGCAGCAACTTTGAAGACTACACCTCAAAGGTAAATACAATACATAAAAGGGGTGTTTTCATAACTTTCTGTTAAAAAAATTGAAGCCATTATTGAAAACCCTGATCATATGCAGCACTCAACAGTGTCCGATCTTGGTTAACACTATTAGTCAAGATCACTTTTATGGCACTAGGCATTATTCGATTATACTTCCAAGTTAGCAAATATAATACCTATATGTCATCTTTCAGTAGATTGCCCGAGGACAGTATTAAATAGGGACAAGGCACAGAACTGACAACTAAGCCATGCGATATCTGTACAACTTGTTTCTCAAAATTAAAATACACAATTATGATCCCATCTTTATTTCAGCCAAACATAATTTGAAATAGCGATGAACATCACAACAAATGCCCAATTTCATACAATTTAAAAAAACCCTGTACAGACACTGCCCTTAACCTGATGAATAAATTAAAATGCCATTACTTCGAATTTGATGCAAATTATTGCTATATATTTAGAATCAAAATGACAAATAGTGTAGATCCAGATCAGCTGGGTTCTGAAGACGCCATCTGATCAGGATCTACTCTGTTGCAAGGTGGGATATATTTGGATTCAGCAGGTCAAAAGTTCATTGTGTCCTGTTTCAGAGAAAACACAGAGATGTGTATCTATCAATGACCACAACATCAGAATATTGAAATAAAGTCACCTCATACCAAATATGCAAATTTGCAAAATAGAAAGATATCTAGCTGTACCATAGAAATATAAGGTTCCTAAAATAGATATAAAGATGGACAGGTCAAAAGAAAGAATCTTGTAATCAAAATTATTTTATGTAGTAAAACCTCTAGAGTCTGGACTACTAGAGATATGAAAGTTCAGCATAAACTATTGGTTTATTAAATTTCCATTTTTATTGAAAATTATTCAAAAGTATTCGAATATATTTGCAAAGTATTTTTATTTTCATTTAAATACATTCATATAAAGGTATTTTTATTTATATTCTGTATTATTAAATTGCAAAGTATTTGTATTTGTATTTGAAAACTTTTGAAAGTATTCGACCCTAAGTCTGGTTAACAAGCGTGCCGTCCTTCGGACCGGTATGTTTACTGGAGCCCCCCTGTGCAGGGAGAGTCATCCCCTGTGCAGGGTAAAATCCCTACTATAGCTACCTGACTATATGTAGGCCTTCCTCCTGCAACACAGGAGTGTACAAAAGTAAACCTGCTAATAATCCTCAAGAGAGGGTGTAGCAGTATATATAGAAAGAAAGAAGTCAAGAATGAATGCTGTTTGATTACAACACATACATGACAATAAACGTCTATATTCATTATTACTTTTGTCTGAACCATATTCACGCGTTGTTGTCTCATTCGCTTGACCACTCCTAATGGCTGTATGTAACCCTCTGCCTTGGCTTGGGCATGCAGATTGTCGAGCGCTATATAGGTCCCTGTTCTTCCAATTCCGGCACTAGAAAAAAGATATTACGTCTGGTAAGGTTTTACTCAAATAATAGAACTAAAAATCTTTGAAATTAACATGAAAATATGAGGCATGAAAAAGCCGTGTTTCCACTAACCCGACCGACCCTGCTTCAGACCCCCCCCCCCCCCCCCCCGACTCTGCTAATGGGAGTTAGAGGGTTATCATGCGAACCGAACAACCAACTAAATGTTTTGTACCACTTCAGAAACTGAGGGTGAGGTTGGGCCTGTAAAATCGATTTAAGCCCCCCAGTAATTCATTACTGACCGTTCCAAGGCGGTAGTTCTGTTGTGGTTCTCTGTTGCCTGTTTTTGGTGTCAGAGTTTCTGTGATGTTTTACCTTATGTATGTTCTTATTATTTTTGGTTCGGTTGGGTTGCTGAGTGGCCACCTTTTGGGAACAAGCTGCTCACTCGGTTGGCCATATGTTCTCTGTATCTTGATTATTTGTAATCTTAGTTGTTTCCAACTATGGTTTGAGGGCTGGATTTGGATTTTGATTGTTTCAGTTCCTGGTCTTTGCATACTTTTTACTTTTATCAATAAAAGAACAAAATAAAAATTAAAACACCGACCCTACCATTTTCAATTTCCGACCCTACTCAATTTCAACTTTGCATTTTCCCATTGTAATTTCGGTTTTTCACTACCTTTTTGTAGTTTTTGGCATTCAGTACCTTCCAAAATACAAATTTGACTTTTTCGAGCATCTAAGATGAATTATCACATACATTGCAAGTCTCAAAAATACAATTTAATCAGCAAAATACATGTAAAAACCAAAAAAAAAAAAAATAAAAAATACAGGTCCTACCCTATTTTCCCGAAAAAATAAGATAATAAAAATAAGTTTTTCCTACCTACCGACAAGATTTTTTTTCAGCATGTTGGTGGAAACACAGCTATTTTCTTTTTAGGCCTAAATAATACTATCCAGGAAATGTTAGAATGAAATCAGTGCGTAGTAGGAAAACAAAAAAAAAGGAAGAAAGAAGAAAAGTTATTTTAAATCTTTTATTCTACTACTACCACTGCTGCTACTGTTACTACCACAAAACAAAACAGAAAAAAAGGAAACCAAACAGTCACTCGGTTAGGCTTACAACAACCCGAAGTCAATAGAAAGGTCAATACATCAAAACAACTGTAAGAATGGTTTTCTCTCTGTTTGACTTGTTAGTTTAGGAAAAGCGTACATGTATTCAATTTGCCACACTACTGTACCAGATGAAAGCTGCATATAACAGTGTAGGTGTAGCCTTCCATGATTTCCAAACACCAATGCATTGCTTACTGGCAAAGATCAACATCCTAGATGTCTAGACCGTATACAATAATGAAAATAAATTGTTAGATGTTATTACGTAAATTCGAGCTAAGAAGAGAAGTTTTACTTTCAGATTTTCCTACCTATTTCAATTTAACTTTATACTCGGATTCTCAGTATGCACACAACGTTGAATACACAATGAATCAACCATGATTAAACGTCATGACGTTAAATCATGATTGATTTAATTATCATTCAACGTTATGTGCCAATTGGGTTGTTATAAAATCCTAGGTTATGAAGAAAATGATATATTACCTGCAATGAACAATGATAGGCTGTTTCTTCATTCCCACAAGATCATTTACTTTTCTCCAGAAGTTAACAAGATGCCAAGCTGCATCAGGAACATCTTTGTCTGGCCAAGCCGTGAAGTGAGCCTGTGTAACTCTAAATGGTTTCTGGTTTCCCTAAATTACATATTCAAAAAATAATAAGGCAATCTCATTGCTAGTCAGTTTTTTTTCCAGAACGCACATGTGATACGTTTTTGCCTAATTTTAGCTACCTATTGTTTTAGTCCCGTTTATACGTCATTGATTAGAATGTCGGCTTGTCAACAAGTTAGTGCACGTTGCAAACAATTGTAAATAATCCTGAAGTCTTCGTAAATACACGGCATGCTTAAGAACTTCTACACTCAACTGCAAACCAAACTTATAAATTTCACGCAGTAGTCGCTTAGCTTAGTCTCACATCATTTCAAACACATCTACAATTATCATAATTTTTGCAGTGTGCGTTATTATAAGAAAACACAAAAGGAAAAAATATAAATTACAATGAGGACAAGGAAAAAAATATACCCTTTTCCCTAAATCTGCGTAAGGAAATATTTGTGATGTAAAAAGAACCAAACACATAAATAATAAAACATAATTACGTTTAATGTTAGAAGCCAAACACTTTCAAATGTTTAAACGCCCTTAAACTCTCTCACAACAAACATCAATAATGCGTTTAAAAACATTTTTGGGTGTTAATTTTCATTCGTTGATTGTACATATACAAAAAAATGAATCGTTTCTACTGATAAGAGCTTTGTGTAACTAACGCATTCTATTTCATTATGAAATATGATACCTTGGTTATAACGAGCTCTCTGATAATGTAATCCGGAAATGCTGTTATCTTAGAAGTAGCTACTTTTATATCACCGAATGTCTGTTCTTCGCCCTCCTCCGTGGCCCAGTACTGAAGGCATTTTATCTGAAATTAATGGATAATTACTATGCCGCCTGATTCTTTCTTGCGTTTTGTCACTATGCCTTCTATCTGAAACAAGACACGCCAACTCATATCCTAATTTGCAACCAAGGGCTTGATTACAGCTAGCTATTCATTTGAGTAGAAATATATCACGTCACCAAAGAAAGGCATCAATAACAAAGCAACAATGAGATTAAGAAAAACAAGTAATGAAAATACTCTCAGAAAGTACCACTATAGAGACTATGAACTTCCAAAGTCATATCAAGTTAGAGTGAACTAAGACATGTAAAAAAAGTATTATACAAAACAAATATCATGAAACATAACAACCGGTCCGCACTTCCAACACGAAGTGATCACAATGTTAAATATTATTTAGAACAAAAGAACCTATGACAACATAAATGTACAGCGTATCTGCAAATTCGGACACATATGTCAAACAAAGAGGAACATAAACAGAAGAAGCACACTGGCTTCCAAACGAACCGTCCTCTAAGACTGCATTTAGTTTTGACTAGTCAGAAATTAATACAGTCTTAAAGCGTGGATCGTTTTGAAGAACGAACGACAAAACAAAAACGAAATCAAGCAAGGTCTTTATAACTGAATGTTTCAAAAGAAATAAAGCTTTAATGCTTCCAACATTTTCAAGCACAAGCTTAAGCAGAAAGCTCTTAGGAGCATGCCCTGGAACTGTCACAGTAACAGACCATAGACTGGTGTAGAAGCTAAAACTTAATACCTCAGTATATATGCAAAAAATATGGAAAAACAAAGTGATCTGCTCTCAGGTTTTTAACAAGCTTATAACTATACTAGGCAGAATCATAAAGAAAAAAAAACATAAAATGAAACAAACAAACAAAAAAAAATACACTATACGGGACCCAAACAGAAATGACAGGACCACATTTAAATGAATTAACAGTATCGGAAACATCCCCCGGACAACCGGTCAGCAGGTCAGTATTATAAACCCCCCTGTGGCTTTTAAACCTAGTTCCAAAGAACTTGATATTCATCACGATAAATCTGTTTGTCTTGCACATAGATACCAGCACAACTAGCTCAACATCACTGAAAACACGCTCACGCATGTCAAATATTTTGGAGAAGGATAAGGACAACTACTGTTCAGAGCATACGAAAGGCAAATATGCAATTATAATTGTTTGAGGCACACTTCTCTTGTTCAAAAGATTCTAAATAGGCCCATCCTAAACGACAATAACATGAATACTGTATCATATTGAGTACGATCGGTTAAAGAAAGATATAACGATTTTGGCTCCCAAAGAGTTGCCACATACACGAACAATAACTGTACTCAGTATAATAAACATAAAATAGGGTTCGACCACAGTGCAAGATAATTTAACACATCAAAGAAACTAGATTGTATTCCAGTTACCGTAATGTTTACTGGCAGCGAGGTATGCTGAGTTTTTACATCAGGTCGAGAGTATAATGAATTGATTTTCTTTCATGCATGCTTTTGAATACTCATGAACATTTACGTACGGAAAAAAGCTTCTTTGGATTTTTTTAGGTTATCTTGGCACCTTGTATACGACATACTGTTTCTAAGGTTTACACATACTTGATGTCTACAATTTTAATTCTAATAAAACTGTTTAAAAAACAAACTTCTATCGGAATGCTTCCGTTGCAGGGATCATCATTTTCAGTCTGCTACATACCACTGCGTGTTCAATTACATTCGTCAGCATCACAATCACTGTAGACTTTTCTTGAGTGACCATCTCCCAGAAGTCACAAACCATGCCCTCGGTTGGCCCTTAAAGTAGAACGTTTGAAAAATGAAGTCGATGATGATATAAAGAGTAATAAATAGTTAGAATGTTAGATATAATAGTTAGAATGTTCGAACCAAAATTACAAGATCGTTTTATTGCAGTGCCAGAACAAATATCTTAAAAGAACAGATATAATGTTCTCCCTAAGTTTAAAGTGAGTTTTAACCATCGCATTATTTTCTTCTCCTCATAAATACTCTACATAAACTCCAGGATTTCAAAAATACAAATACACAAAAATCTTTGATCTGGACATCGATTAAGTAGAATGAGGTGACTAATGGCCACCATATAGCCCAAATTGCTTGCAGCGGTGAAGATTAAGTAGTTCTGATATAATCTTTTTTCGTGGTTTTTCAATAGTAGTAAGTAAAATTAAAGTATTGTAAGTTTATTTTTTTATGTGTGGCTTTTTATGTTTGTTGGATCGAAGTATAATTCCGCTATGTTGGACTGAGATTGTCTATTAGCATGTATTCGCTGCCAATTTCCATCTATAGTAAATATATATACGTCATGTGGTATCAAAGTACTTGAGAACTGCGCTTGCACAACGATATCAGGCAGTGCCCTTAAAAGTCATAACTGAAAGCAATAGGCTACATACTGACGTTTGCAAAAAAAAACGTTCGAAAGGTTTATTAACGGCACAGACTTACGTCACGACGCAGTGACGTCAACAAGTTCCGAGCTAAATAGATTTTGATATTTACTTGTTTGACGCTTTATTCATACCTTCAAATCTTTTAATTATGCGTGATAAATAGAAAGCTCCGTTGGTGTCTGTTGGTGTGATGTTTATCAGCCTTGACCAGAAACACGTAGAAATAGCTCGGCAAGCCTCGCCATTCCTACGCTGTTTCTGGTATCGCCTGATAAACTTGACATCAAAAGGCTGACACGTGACATTTTCTATTAATCGACGATATACTGTTCCTTTTAATTATATGCGTTTTTTTCTTTCTTCTTTTGGTTTCTTTGGTCGTTCTGCTTTTTTAGTTTTGCCTTTTTATGGGCACATTTATTGATTTTCTAACAATTAGATCTTTGACAGAATGGACTTAACCAAAGAAATAAAGTAGCCGAGTCGATTCAACTGAGTCGATTCATGACCAGTAATAAGTTGAATAGCACTGGGGATAACCCTAGCAATAAAAAAGAGAAACAAACCGCGAACGAAAATATTGAATACCCAGGGGCATTGATGTGACTTTTGCCTCATCTGATTCCTTGACTGCCATTGCAAAAGTCTTGTTCAGTTCATAATGATATTGTCATATCTTAAGCGGCTAATGGTTTTATAGTAAAAGTAAAATATACTCAACAGCAAAAGAAACGCATATTTTCAGTGTTTTGTTTTGCCTCATTAAATGTAATGATATTTTACTTTTAACTTAATACTGGGATTTGCCTTAACGTGGCCATAAGTTCTGCAGCATTTTCTCGTCACAGTGCAATTCTTCGAAAAAAAACAACAACAAAAAATCACAAAATTCTGGCTCACAGTGGCAAAAAATAAATTATCAATACGATTTTGCTGAACCTGAGTTCAGCATGATGTAACCAGCTGGAAAACGGTATAAAAGCTTAAAAAAATTGATTCTTATACAATTAAATTGCACCTGCAAAAATCTGCATGTTTCCAAAGTTTTTCGAAGTTTTTGAAAATCGTCTGAATCATCAAATCATTAGAAAAATCTGGTAATTTGGGATTCAAAATGATTAAGGCTATGGGTAAAGAGCCCGTTTAAAACAAATTTTGGTTTGAAATGAGCACGTATTTTGCTCACTTCCGGTTTGAGTTACGAAATTTAAAAGCCGAAAAAATGTTTTCCTGGAAAAAAAAATGGTCTTTCGAATAGCTTACCGTAGACTGCCCTTTATGATAAAGATGCTATATGATTTTCATTCAATTTTTCCCAGTGATTTCAAGGATCCAGCGCCCAAAAGTTCAATCTGTGGTTGCATTATTGGGAGGAAGTACAGAGTTACATTCCTTTGTCACATACTCTATTTGATTGTGACCATTTACCCTTTTATTTAACCCAAATTGGAAATGGATTCCAATTCGGTTTGCTGAAAAACCCACAAAATTTTCTTTTGCTCTCGCAAAACTTGCCTGCTTTACGGGTTTTGTAGTAAGGGGCATAACTTTGTTTGTAACAAGTAACCAATGCTGAAAATTCTTGATGACGTTTTTGAGACATTGTAGCGTCCCAGATAAAGAGGGCATTAGTTTGGGGGGCAGGCACAACTCAGTTCAGGACACTGATTTAACTGATCAGTATTTGTGAATTTTGAGATTGACCCCGATTGTTTACGCAATAAACAAATGAAATTTCAATAAGTTTGCGATGAAGTGTACTCCATGCATTGAAAATGCCTTCCCTGTTTTGCCAATTTCAGTAGATTTTTATTTTGACATGAAAATACCAAAAAGAAAAATATGCGTTATTTTTGCTTTTGAGTATATATGTACTCACAATAATACACTGATAAAGACATGGTTACTCAAAGAAGAGTTAGTATCTAACAGCATGGGTTATGAAGTAGAGAGGAAAACGGTTATAATAACATTAATGCAATCGACGGCGCCAGCTTTCAAACAGGCGTTGGTTGTAAGGCTTTCAACTGATAACGGAGATTATTTATGCAAAACATAATTTACCTTGTGAGGCAATAAATTTCTTCTCCATTCGATAGCCCTAGAAAACAGAAAATACATCAATTATGTTTTAATCGCGTATAGCTTAGAAGTTTGGACTATTGATTTTAACACATTTAAATCTCATTTTGATACTTTCTTAGCAAAACAATAGCCTGATAGCTATAATTAAATAATAAACAATCACAATTTTCTTATTTTTTTACGTTCGTTCTGCTAGCTCAGAAATAGGCCATACGTAAAATACGTAAGAAAACTTGAACAGGCTAAATTTAAATATTTACCATTCTTTGCATATAAGCTTTATGGTGCCCAAATATATATATATATATATATATAGGGAGAAATGAGACAAACATCAAACAAAAATCTTCCCGGTAGCACTGGATCCAACAAATGGATTCACTTGATTCATTTGAAAGATCTCCTACCGCTGAGCACTTTTGCTTGCAAGGACATGACTTTCTCAGTCATGCCTCTGTTTGCTGCTTAGAAAGCAATTCAGAGTGGAAAGACAATGCCAGAAAAAGTCGTGAGAGCTACTGGATACGTCGTCTTAACACTTTGAATCCAAGCGGCATTAACAAAGGAGATTAGCCTCGGTCCCACCTTCAGTCTATTTCTGCAGGGGCATCTTGCATTATTCCAGACATACAGTGTTCCACTCTTGCTTTTGTAGCGATGTAATTACATGTAAAATTCTCTTTTTCCTTCATTATGGTGAGTTTTGCATCATAGCTGAATGGCCAGTATACAGAATGTATGTATATCGCTATAAATACACCGCTACAAATCGCATAATACGATTTTTCTCATTTTGGCAGCCATTTGCAATTTCAAATTCGAACTGGGGCCGTGAAACGGCCGCCTTGTAGCAATTTTGCTTTGTTAAACGACCTTTTTTCAATTTCTTTGGTCGTTTAATGTGAATTTGAATAGTAAATTGAGAAACGTTTTCATGATTATTTTGTTTTTTCTTGATTTACCTGTAGAAATGTTGAAATTTTGATTTTTTTCTTGTACCTGTAAACTCTGAAGAAGGCGAAAGCCGAAAGCGCTCAGTAAATATTGTTTTGCACTGTTGATGATTTAATCCTACCATATATATATATATATATATACATATATTTTTTTTTTCAATTTTAGCATGAACGATCCTTACATCAATGTAACAAGCGTTGATATAAGTGGAAGCATTTCCGTCGTCCCTGTTTAAAATCACTCTGCTGTGATCATCTGAAGTAAACAAAAGCATGTGGGCTCATGTACTATGCCATGGTAGTCAGAAGTTCAAAACCAATAAATGAGCATGCATTAAATATTCCATTTATCTAGTGACAACAAAATATCTATTTAAAATGACATGTATTTCATCAATGTCATTTGTAAACGTCATCGCATTAAATGACGCCTTGAATAGCCAGTCACAGTGTATTGAAATGGTAATCCTGTACACGAAGCATACATGTTATTTTATGTATAACGTGTAATATTTGTCGGGTTTCAAGGAAGTATGTGTAAAACAGACGTATAGTCCGAGTGTTCAAACTTAATCAGTAGGTCCAGGCAAACGTAAACGCTACGAAACAAACGAATAATCGCCATTCTTGCATTTTATAGCATGGCATTATTAAAATCGCATCTAATATATCCGAAAAAAAAAGTATATTATTCAAATAATCTTTCACAGTGCGCTGCGTATCCTGAGATTATTCAAAGAAAACAAGAATGGCTTTGTCGCCAAAAATGTAATTAAAATGCTTACCCCGTGGTCAAAACCTATTGTCATGTAGGAAAAGTAAACCAATTACGGCCCTAATACCACCCTTACCAGAAAACGCCAACTTTAGCACGAAATAGTTCGCAATGAGCAAGGTCTGCACTGGTAAGGGTGATATAAATAGTGATACTATGATTTGTCCAACTGAACGGGAGATAGTCTTCTTGCTAAAGTTCGTGGATTATCTCCTCGTACAGGCGGACAAACCTAGTATAACTATTACTGAATGCTGAACAAGATAAAATTATGTCTGAATAGAACGAGAATCGAAAATTCTATGATTTGTAAATGGATTTGGTCCTATTCATCTAGGTTTTTAAACAGCTATGTGCAACAATAGTGAATTCTTATGTCTCAGGACGAATTTCATAATTACTCTTTCAAAACGTGATATAATATCATTAACGTTTTCGAGCAGCGTCATGATAAATTCGATAAAGGTATATGCGATCAGCGCAGACTATAACCAGTCTGTGAATCCGCGTAGTCTAGCAAGACCATTCGTTTATTGTCCGCCGATTTCTCGGAGACCGCAAGTATGTACAGGTCGGTCTGAAAAAAATTGTGCTTCGAATACTAGTTAAGAATCATTTGTTTTGATTGACTGATTGCTTGTCTTGGGGTTACCTGCCCTTTGAGACAGTATTTCAGTCTATATCAGACCGTCTCCCTGAGAAAGGGAGAAAGAAGAAAAATGATAGCTAGCAAAGAGCAAAAATGTCCAAACCACCCCTATCCGCACGTAATGCAAGCGCAGTAGGCCATTGTCCAACAGTGTTCCAAATCTGTAGGACGCCCCAGCCGTGGAAGTTATACACAGCACCCGACCACCCCAAACATTTGTTTGTGTCACGACTTATCTAATATTCATTATGGCTGTATAACGCAGCATACTAGTAGATAAATCTAACATTCCTAGGTATTAAATCAACTTATCCGCTTTAGACCTAAACTGTAGCCACTTTCGGAAACAAAGATTTTAAATTCCTTTAAAAATATTTTCTCAAGTCACTGACAATCTTTCGGCATTGTGGGAAACGCAAGAACTAGCAAGAAATTTAAATAAAATTCGTCCACTACGGACATATAGAAAATATATAATATATTCATATTTTTATATATATAAACTAAGTTCTACAGGGGCAGACGGGGCAAACTTTTCAAAGCAAAACTGGAATTACTTCATGTGTGCCTTCGTTTGGAAAGACTAATGTGGAAAGATTGGAAGCGTTTCTCCCCTCCAGCTGCTTCGCGATTGAGATTAATGTTTAAGCCTGATCCGTTCGATTAGATGTAAATCAACTCAGCTGTTAAATTCTTAATGCATAATGTATTCAATCTAAATAATTAGACAAAACATACATACATGCAAACATTTGCCTGTATCTGTTCTTTTTCGCATTTTCGACTTTTCTTGCTTCATTGCAGTCATATACAAGTCCAGATGGCAGTGTCTGTAAATAAACTATTACTTGCATGAAAACAATTAAAGACAATGCGGCAAACTGAATATATAGCTTTAAAAATAAAAAACATTTTGTTTTGTTTGACATGTTGTTAAAAATCTTGTGTTTAGGCTGTACATAAGTTTTTTTGTTAAAAAGATATGTTTGCTAAAATGCGCTGTCAAGAATGACGTGAAAGGCGACGCTCTAAAAACATAGATATAAAATGACACATTCCAAACAAAGAAAAACATTAACAGCTTCAGGCAGAGTGCTGAAAATGATGCAGGGTAGAAAGAATGAGCATGCTTTTGTTAATGGGACACAATCAAATAAGAATTGGATGGGCCCTCTAAAATTAAGTAATCTTCAGCTATATACAATTACTAGTAAACTGTTCCATGAAGTGATAATATCGTTTGTTTTTTTTCATTAAGGTACCTATATAAATTAATCTTGCCACTTCGGATTGAAGCTTAACATTTATTTAAAGCATGTTGCTGTTATAAAAGTGTGCTTATATTATTATTGCATGTATTTCTTATAATGCTGATTCTTATGCACTTAAGTATATAAGAAAACGTCTGGTTGGATAACGTAAAACATTGGCAGCACTATATCCTGCGATAAACTGTCGCGAACCCGACGTTAAAATAAAACATAGCTTCTCGCTGGCTGACGTTTAGTTGTTACGTTGATGAAAGCGATTACCTTGGAAGCAAATGAGTACACATTGTGAGGTGGTATTATGTAAAACTGCATTAGAATAGAGATAACTGTTTTAAAAATTGTCATTTGGGGAGGTAAATCGTCGGTTTTATTGTTGCAAATTGCGTTTAACTGAGAAAAAAAAGAAAGAAAATAAATTCGCGACCATAAAACCGACGATGTACCTCCCCCAAATGACAATTTTGAGTACAGTTATCCCTTAAATGTTTCTTCTGACTTACCTTAAACTCTTCATATAGTTTCTCACATTTGGTATTGTATACTTGGTTGATGTAATTCCACAAGTCACTTAGTGGAATTTTAATTTCTTTCGAGTCATACGAGTAGTAAGAATGATCCTCTTTTAGCCGGACAGGTTCTTTATCTGTAAAGATAAAGATAATAAACCAATTTGATTGATTGGATTAAAGATAAATTCAAATGTTGAAATAATGAAAACAAATATGTAATAAAATATATCCCAGGGTAAAGTTTAGTTTATATTTTCATAGCACACACACTCACGGTTCGGAGAAACTTTTGTCTAAATTTGTGATTTTATTTCGTCTTCTAAAGCTACACATATTTTACAATTATTCAGGAAGATGTATGCAGCTCCAAACTTATAGATTATTTGCATCATGGTTTTCTGTATATCAATGTTTACACAAATTTACGATTATATTTGAAATATCGATCATTCTATCTGATCAAAAATCTGAAGTCTAAATCCCATTTTGTGCCTTTGAATCGTATTTTGAGTCATAGTATGTACTAATGCAAAAAAGTTTCAAATCAAATACGACTACCATCTTAAGACGGCAGATAGGCCAAGACGTGCAAATGCGCCTTTTAATATGCCCAGATGTACAGACTCACAGGACGCTTGCTTTTAAGCACGTGCATTTGAACGTCTATCTCTTTATTGTCGTTCTGGGAAGTACAGCTGATACAGGAGTTAAATTTATAAAATCGACATACCTTTACTTCGCCTCTCATCCCTAGAAGCAGTCTTGTCAGGGAATGTTTGCTTTGACTTGCTCCCTGGTCTTATATTGTCAGTTAAATCTAGAAACTTTTGTTCGGCTGTCTCGGCCTTTTTCGGACTGAAACGTCATTAAAAGGATTACTTCATAAGGGACCTTTAAGGTGAAAGGGTACGTCTCTTTGTGTCTCTCTGCTTGCTTCCTAGACTTAGTTCAGTGCCCTCTACAAGGAAGGGTTTTTCTTCTATATAGGAGCAAATTCTATCCTTTAATAGCTGGCGCCTTCTGGGACGTGAGGCAAAAAAGGTGGAATAGTTTTTTTCTGACTTTTTTTCCGGACCTTGTACCAGATTATTGCAGGTTTTTCCTACCTGGCGTTCATCGTGTGATGAAGCCAGAGGGCGAAACTAAAATTCCATGAAGAGCGACGACCACTGGCTTCTTCACACGATGAACGCTGAAAAATCAAATTAAATTTTCTATTCTTATATTTACACTTTATTTTTAGACTCTTCCTGTGCTGTTTTCGTGGTAACTTAACGTGGAATATGCAAAATATGCGTCGAAGAAAAGACAGAAACGACGTAATCGGCAATTTACGGTAAACAGCCGTCGGCATAGCGTGGCTGCAATTGAATGTTGCATGGACCAATCAAGACGTTTGCTTACCGTAGACGTCGCTTTACGACAACGTCAAATGATCAACTGTCGTATATCGGTGTATGAAAATTTAAAGAGTAACTACACTTCAGGAACTGACTGAATCAGATCCCAAATCCTATCCCCAACATCAAAGAAAAAGACTGACAAAGACATCCCAAAAAACAATAATTTACAAGTGATAAGCTGAGTCAGCAGCTCTTTCCCAAATATGTGGCAACTCAGCTATCTTTATTGAACTAAATAATAATTTAGACCAACAGAAGGGTTACAACAGACTGAGCAAATTGTACGAAAAACATTTAACAATTATTTTTATCTATTTTCTATTTTTATTATAGACTATTTTATCATATTTTTATTATTTTATTTACCTATTTTCTATTATATATATATATATATATATATATATATATATATATATATATATATATATATATATATATATATATATATATATATATATATATATATATATATATATATTCTATTTTTATTATGAAACCAGTTTCTCTATACGAACCAGTGGCAAGTGTAAATATAATTACAATAAAACCTGATATTTGTATCTTGGAAATGGACCTGTCTAAATTGTGAGGTAGAGGAGTCAATTACAAAAATTGGGTCTAAATTTTGGCAATCGAGTTCTACAACCCACACATGATGCCAGGCGGGAAATAGTAACATGAAAATTAAAATCCAGACCGTTCCTCCGAGAGCACAGATAACATTCAAGAGAAGGCTCATACTCCGAAGTTGTTCTTGCTTCATCAGTGACGCGGGCATTAAATGGTAATGGAAGCCCGAAAATACACAATTTCTTTTTAATTTTAATACAACAGTTGATTCAAACACGGATTAGTTTAGAAAAAAGGGGCAAATTGTATAAAAAGCAATGATATATAATATGAGTCTAAAACAGTCAAAATTCCTGTTTTTCAGATCATATCCTCAGATTTCAAAGTTCGAAAATAAAATGTAATCTGCATTATGGATGATATACGGGGAGACGTTTTATTTCTGCCACACGACACAACACTAGCTGCAATGAAGCTAGATTAAAATCTAAAACAGTTCCTTCAAGAGCAGAAAACACAGTCGAGGGTGAGAAATATGGATTATAATTTGAAGTAACGGAACTCAAGCCTCATCATCACCCTAACTTGATCTGGTGATGAACGCCAGAAATATACACTAATTTCTCATTTCTATGGCATGCGATTTAAAGGCGTATCTGTATCAAAAGGGACCAAATGCATAAAAAGAGGGTATATGGAAATTTGAGTGACATTAAATCAAAATGTCATTTCTCAGGTTGTGCACCAGATTCCGACCTTTCCCGGTTTTAGTTATTTTGTTGAACGTCCCGTCAAACTAATAAACTAACCAACTACTGACTGTTCTTATATTTTTTTCTGTAGCCTTTATCTTTATCAACTCTTCCAGTACAGAGTTTTAGTTCTTCAGTCGTTGGTTTAGATTGGTTGTGCTTTGTTTCAATAAATTGCTGCATTCCTCGGATATTTGCATCTACCTTCGATTCAATATGTAGGTTATAACACCTTGCATTTGTTATAAGTGATTTTAAAAACAGGAATCCCACAGAATACCGTGTCTCGCATGTCTGCGCAATGACACAAATCAGAGCGTATGAATAAGCAGAAATTGAGATAAAAAATATACCATCGACGACGATGTAGGAAATGTAATATATACAGTATATATGTTCTGCGCAAAGTAGGAATCGGTACAATTCCGGAATTGTCCTGCGCAAAGTAAGAATTCTCACTTTGTGTTACAATTCCGGAATTGTACCGGTACAATTCTAGAATTGCGCAAGGGATTGGTGGTTTATCGAACAGCTAAATGTCTCTGCGCAAAGTGGGAATCTTTAGTACAAAGTGAGAATAGAATATTAATTTGATACGAGTAACGGGGAATTGACTTTGAAATGAGAAAAATGCATTTTTTGACAAAATTACGGCCTCATACTTAGTTTTATTTTTTGGGTTTGGCTAATACAGGATGACAAGCTCGTATAATCACCTCCTTCCAGAGTTTTGAGCAGTTGATTTGAAACTTTGTACACATGCTGCAGACATAGGTAGATAGGCATGTGCCTTTTGAAAAGTAAAATATTAGTTTGACAAAATTACGGCCTTTTAAAACTTAGAAATGTGTAGGTAATAGCTAATACTGGCTGACAAATTTATATTATCAACTTCAAAATTGTAAGCGATCAGTTTGAAACTTTATACAGATGTTGTAGATACATGTATGCTGTGACTGTGCATGTGCTTTTTGAAAAAGAAAAACGTCATTTTGACTGCCTTCCCGGACTTAAAAATATTTCTGATTAGGGCGATTTAGGATGACAAGTTTGTATAATCAGTTTCTTCCACAGTTTTAAGGAATCGAACTGCAACTTTGTACAGATTTTAGAGACATACTGAAAGTTGTTTAGTGCCAGAGGCTCATGCATTCTACTATGTCAGAATTATTATTACAAAAAATGACCATATGAAACAAATAAATGCAAACATATATTTCATAAACGCACTAACATCTCAATTATTCTCACTTTGTACCGATTCTCACTTTGCGCAGAGACAATTCCGGAATTGTTTTGCGCAAGGTAAGAATTCCTACTTTGCGCAACAAAGTGAGAATTCCTACTTTGCGCAGGACAATTCCGGAATTGTATCGATTCCTACTTTGCGCAGAACATATATATATATATGTCGCTACAGCTTGTCGCAGGCGGAACAAAAACATAGGATTTATCCGGAGAGCTTACGTTACTCGCTTTCTGTATAGAATCACAGCGGCAACCACAATCAAAATGGCAATAACAGCTACAACTGGCCCTACTATAGCCCCGACAGGTACATTATCAGCTGCTTCCGTGAGAGGTAGTGATGCTATAATAAAGATCGTATTAAAGTACGAGGAATGGTCGAAAAGTTCCAGGAAAAGTGTTGTATTCTCTTTGGGATAAATTAAGGGTAGATAACTTACTTTACATAATTAAACGGAAATGTAATGATAAGATTACATAAACTAGAGGTAACGGCGTCGTTAGATATATGATTCATTCTGTCGGTCGAGCCATCTGGCAATATGCCAATACAACCTGATAACCAGTATTATATGCTTCCAGCAAATGTCCATCTCACCCATCCACAAAGGTAAGCCGGCAAGCTTTGTCAAAATTAAGATCATATTAATTTATTACTATGTGTAGCATTTAGAAGAGCGTGGTACATGAAACTGAACACACAAACTATCTCTTTTAAGGCTTTGACTGAATTTTGACAAAATTTGACAGTGAAGTTTATTGCTGGTTGATTAAAGACATCTGATAGTCAGCAAATGTTAATGCAGGTATCAGTTTGTGATGTCGTACTGCTGGAATAGTTCGAGGTCTTACTTATCGGCGCTTTTAGAAGTTTTGAAACATGATGATAAAAATCCCATTATATAGTAGCGTAAAGCAATTTAATTGACCTTAAATAAAACCCATCCTCACACATTTAACTTTTAAATGGTACGTTGAACTTAGACATCATTTCGTAGAAAGAATCAAAACAGCTGACAAACTTTGTAATGAACATCAAGATAAGATATGTTTTTGTTCTAAGTTTAGGTGAATTAATTATCGTTACTATAAATAATTGCAGGCTAAATAGTATTCCGAATTTGCTTTTAGAAATGTTAGAAATAAAATGTATCGTTAGCTGGATAGGATCACGTTTCCGGAGGTTACGTTGGTGGCGCGCGCATGAAACTAGGTTAGAAATAAGTCAACTATTTTGTAGGATATGGATTACAAACACATTTAAGTCGGATAATGTGAAATTCCATTGTAAATAGTGAAATAGAAAAGAGAATAGAGCACTATTTCGGGAACTTTTTGATCATCCCTCGTACTGTAAGACATGTCATATTTATTCTTGTAAGAAAAAAATTGATGTAAAACAGCATTTGATATAACGAAATAATGTTTGTATAGTAACTATCGAGTAGTTATTAAAATATATTACTTATCCAAAACAAGGTATCGAGGCCAAAAAGAGTGTGAAATGAAAGTTTTTTTTGGTACACAGGAAACTATTTTTCCACAGAAGATTTTCTTCCTGCATATGATAACTTTGCAGTTAAAGTAAGTTCAAAGCAACATGTATGTATAGGTTTTCCAAAAAAGAAGAAATTATTTGCAGGACATTTGGTTTTTACTTTCATTCCAGACTAAACTGTGTAAAATCATAAATATACAATAATAAAAAAAATACTTAAGAGGTTAAACCCAATAAAATAGAATTTCTACAAGAACAAATTACAGTGAAAAGTCGTATGCTGCCTCGATTGATACGTGTTTGTAATTTTGTTTCCATAAAACATGTACTATGTGCGTTTTACTGACTCTGCATTTATGATTGCTGAACAGTTTAATGACATTAAAAATAAACAAACAAAAAAAAGTCATTAACAGTACACATCATAATTCAGACATTTTGTCTGATTTAATTTGACACTTGTTGCAAACATATAGATTTCACCATGCCTGTGCAAGCTATTACGTTTATTCATACCAACACTACAATTGTTTCCTTCCCATCCTGTCTCACATCCACCTCTGGTGCAGCTTCCATTTATATGATGACATACACCTCTCTCCACACAGTGGCATGTTGAACTGCAGTTCTGTCCAAATGTATTGCCACTACATTCTGTATTTGGGTAGATACATGTACAGGTATAGATAAGTTCAACTATGAGAAACTACATTGAAGGTTTTTTGTCAGCAATCAATGTGATATTTAAAGGTGTATGTACACCGTGTAGGAAAACATTATTTCCAAAATCAGGTTTTGCCTTATCAATGGGGAACGAGTCGGTAAGAATAGGCCTTACTTTTGAAGGTCGTCGTTGCTCAAGTAAGCAAAAGGAAGTCGCAGGACTTATTCAATTTTGCAAAACTGGCAGAAAAACGTGGAATGTACCAGTACACCTTTAATGATAAGAAAATGATGGAAAATAAACTGGCAGAAAAGAGAACACACACATCTAGCACCTAGCAGAAACTATTTGACTGAGGCTATTTAAAGAAGCTTCTTGAGAAAGCCATATAGAATCGTCTTATGCAAAGTTCTTATTCTAGAAACCACATATGATTTTAAACACTTCCAGTAAAACCACCAAAGCACAACATTAAACGTTGATTTTAACCGTGTGGGTGTTCAAAGTTTTATTTTGATCAGGCTATAACTTCAGTCAAGGAAATTAATCTTTCAAACGGTTAAACATGTAGGCGTCTAACAAGTATATACTATATCGTCGCCAAAGTCAAAGACAAAGTTAACTTCTTTAAAAAAAGAAAAAAAGTACCTTTATGGCAACTTTTGCCATTCCATCCGGAAGAACACAGAAAATCTGGACACATACCACTGGTCGGATTGCATGAATGATTTTGATAACAGTGGCATATTGAGCTGCAGTTGTGCCCAAAAGTTCCTTTATCACACTCTGTGAAATAAGAAGATATGTAGCTTTGCTGTATTTTTAAGACGTGATATTTAAGATGTTCTCTGTTGGTCCTATTTTCCTGTAGGCTTGAGTAAATGCAATCTATTTCAAAGCTGACGTTCTTGATATATTTTTTCAGCACTTCGATATTTTTTCACGAGTCTTTTTATATATATTTCCACAACCGTTTCAGATCATGTTTTATTTCTGATGCTCAGTTGAACAGTGGTGAAAATTATTACTTTCGAAAATATTCTGAACAGAAGTGACAGTTTATCTATAGGGCGCTTGGGAGAGCCCTTTTAGATTTCAATTTCTCTTATAGTCTTTGACGGTTTGTATATTTGCGTATCCTTATGTCATCTGCTTGGCAACAGTTAACCTTTTGACTTTTCACTTAATTTTCTTTGCTTGCTGTCTTTTAATTTCTTGTCTCATTTAGTTTTATGGGCGGAGGGGGTGTGGAATATTGACAGGGTGCTAATGGAGCTGGCCTTATCTTAACGTAAGACTAATGGTTCGATATCGTATATATAAACTGTGATTAAGATTCTATTATCGGACCTCTAGTTTATACGAGCAATCCCTTCTTAGGAGTTTAGTCAATGGCGATGTTTTGGAGCGAACCCCAATTCGAAAAAAAATAAATAAAAAATATTGTACATACTGTATATTTAAAATCAGTAACTAGTTTTGCAATGCAATGATGCATGTTAGAACAATAAGATACTGAACGAACAATGTTATCATTTGTTTGATTTACAGAACGTTTTGATGGACACGACAAACCGTTTTATCTATCCTGCATGGATCTAAATCTACAAAGACACCCAGTATACCCGAATTCAAGAAGTAAATAAATAGCTATACAAAACATGCTTAGTTGCATCCATACCTGGACGGTGTCGCACATTTAATAATTGTCATGACTCAATTAAACCGAGTCTGCTATTTTCATATTTATGGTGTATTTTTGCCGATTATTTATACACAGACACGAAGCATATAAATTATTACCTATGCTACAGTTGTCACCTTGCCAGCCTGGCGCACAAACAGCTGAAGAACAGCTACCGTTTATATGATGACATGGGAAATCATCACGGCAATGACATTGATAGCTACAGTTTTGTCCAAACGTTCCACCACCACATGCTAGCATGACAAAAAAAAGAAAAAAAGAAATGGAGACATAAACAGAGACGAGCATTCGCTACAGCAGGCAATTATGAGGTAGATCTGTTAATGTGTATGGGGACGGCAAATGCTTATGCCATTTCTTCAAAAAGAGTCGACTTTTAAGTTTTCATGTTTGCTTCTCTGGACTAAGAAATCGTTTCGTAAAAAGGATACACTCCTAGAGGAGGGGATATTTCTTTGAGGTGCAAAGTATTGCCCAAATTGCCAAAGGAGCCAGAAATGAAAATGCAAGAGCTACATCCCCTATAAATGCATCCGTTCACCTTAAGCTTAAATAGAATCTGCAGTTTTGTGCGTTGTTTATTCATGAAACTAAAATTGTTGTTTAGGCCGAAATGAACAAAAACAGTTTATTGCTCTGCAAAAATAAAACCATTACTTGTAACTTATAATATTTATTATATCGGCGCGAAATAGCCCTTTTGGTGCTGATGTGCCGTAAAATCCATATCGCTCACTCAATATTTATTATAAATCGGCAGGAAAGAAAGTAGCTAAATGAAACAATTACTAACTTTTCGGAGCATTATTATAAATATTTAACGTAGCTGGTGATGTGCCGTTTGGCGGCTGTTAAAGGTGTCTCCGTACTTTATCACAGTGCAGATTATAAATTTTCTGGACCTTCGGGATCATTCAATAGAGTTAACGGTGCTAGGAAACCTGGACGGTGTCGCATATTTTATTACTTGTCAAGATTCAATTAAACCTATGCTAGTTTTATTCCTTTGGTGTATTTTTTGCTTTCAAATGATCGAATAATTCAGAACTTATTTACAGGATTCATACGCTGGCACTTAGCCTCAGCGATGGTCCATCTTAACGAAACAATTTCTGCTCAAATAGTAGATGAACTTTATAGTGATATGAAACCTATACGGTTTATGTATCTAAATAGCAAAGCAGAAAGCAAATTGGGCAGATATACAAGTGACACCATCGCTAGAAGGCCATAGATAAGCCAACACAAGACCCACATAAGATCATGGATGGATGAATTATTATTTTTCATCTTTTTAAATAGTTTATGTCGTATCAGGACGCTATGAGGGTGATAATGAATGGCTTTGTGCATTGGAACTCCGTTTGCGGTTGGAAAGATTTCACTTTAAGCGGGCCTCCAAATCCGGATAGGCACGCCAGCACTTAACCTTCTGAACTACCGGGGGTTCTCTTCCCATATTAGAAGTTCTGTTAGTAAAACACATGTAATTAATCATAGGAAGCTGCTAAAACAAAAGAAATACTTGAAGGTATTTAAGCTCACCTATGCTGCAACTGTCACTTTGCCAACCTGAGGCGCACAGACCTAAAGGACAGCTCCCGCTGATGTGATGACATGGGTGATCATCAAGACAATGACATGAAGAGCTACAGTTTTGTCCAAATGTTTCATTCGTACATTCTGTCATGAATAAAATCAAGCATGGATACGCTTTTATAATTTGTTTTCATTATTTCCTGCCAAATATAAACATATGTTAAAAAACAGAGTACGAGGGGCGTTCGGAAAGTTTTGGAAATAACGTAATATCTCGGTAGCCACCATAAAGAGAGAACCTCTGATTGCAAAAACTCATAAAGCTATGTTAAGCGTAGAGAAGTCTGCAAACATGGTGCATTTGTTTAAAAAGGACGCATTTTAAACTTCTTTGAAAGAGGTATACCCTAAAGACATTGCAAAATTTAACTTTAGTAGGCCGTAATTTATGTATCAGCAGTCTTTGACTTTTTAAATCTTTGTTAGCTAACGACAATGCCCAGACAATGTTGTCCTGTAAATATCGCGAAAATTATTTTTAATATAGGTTCCATACTGGCCCGGAAATATGGAATATCCGTACTTTATGTAGTAGCAATTTCTCCATTTCTACTAAAATGTAATAATTTTTTTATGAAAACAAGTGTATTAACATTCAAAGTCTTGTCAGCAAAAGCATTTATATGGGTCAACGAAAACCTGTCAACAGATTCAAATTAATGCCAAAAATGAAGCGTCTACAAGCTTTCAAAAATGACGTGAGCGTAAATTTCAATAACGTCATAACTGCGCATTGCTTTGCAAGGAATATATCGATAACAGTTGCCATCCTTCTACTTTTGTCTGGATATTGTAGACAACGATGGACAAGCAAATGACAAAGATAAATTTTGTATTTACAAGGATATTATACTTGAATGCCTAACACTAAAAAGATTTTACATATAACTTTAGCCCAGTGGTATGACTGGGACCTGTTAAAATGCGTTGTTACTCAATAAGAAAAAGGGTCTTTGTATAGTGTTTGGTATCATTGTGAAGACAAAATGTAGTGCTTTCAGTACATGCATAGCAGTTGTACCCAGCGCGCCCCTATACAAAGTCATGAGGCCATTTGCAAAACTTTTCGAACGACCCTCGTACATACTATTATTATGCAACAATTAAGTAGACGACTAAGGAGGAAAAGAGAACAGCAGTATCCAAATGGACTTCTTCTGAAGTTTAACTTGGCTAAACAAACAAGCTAGCATATAAAGAACAGCGACACTAATGTTTAATTCATAAAATCCGTCTTAAATAAAACCAAGCTCGATACGCATAGACAATAAAATTCTTAACGTACGCTTCGAGGTTACTTGGCAAAAAGAGACAAACATAAAAATCTTAATGACTAATACTAGCCTACACGAGCGATAATGTGAAACGTAATACGACTTGACAGTAAGAGCCCTCTAGTTTACGTCTTCTATAGTTCTCATTTTGTCAAACTACAATACTAGCTTCTAAAGGACTGCAAACTATGATGTGATACATGAAATAATCAATAAGAGGATAGTAAGACTGTGCTAGAACTAATGTGTGATTTTGTTCAGAATAGGGTCAAGACAGCTAGTTTCTACTCTGGAAGCAAACACCATAACTACAGTCAAACTTTCTATGAGGCAACCTCGATGAAAGCACAGACATTGTTTGATGAAAATCTCGAAAAGGTGGCTGCGAATGGCAGATGCTCCTTTAACAGATATAAACAAAAATAAGACTCGACTGTAGTTATGACTTACGTGATCAATAGCATGAAATAATTCCAATCTTACCTATGCTGCATTTATCACCTTGCCAGCCTGGTGCACAAATACCAGAGGGACAGCTACCGTTGATGTGATAACATGGTTCATCATGTAGACAATGGCAGGGGTTTATGCAGTCTTGTCCGAATCTTCCTTCGTCACACGCTATCATAAATATTGAAAATCAGTTAATATAAATTTCCTGTTGTATCATTATATACATATTAGGTTTCGGAATCTTGAGAAAAACTGAAACATTCCAACCCGGGTTCCAACTCGGTTCTCCTGCGAGAAAGATGAACACTCTACCACGTCGCTATAGAAGCCGGTTTGTATCGCAAGGCAATACAAGTCCACCGAATTGGATTTGTTTCATCTAAAATTTATGACAAACGCGATGATTTTGATTTTGACATTGTTAATTTTCCGTTTTTGGATGGTGATGTTCCCCGCACCACTTCTTATGGTGTTTACATTTCTCAGCTTATTCGCTTCGCTATGGTGTCTAGTTATCTGGCAGATTTAAATGCTCGTAATAAAGGTTTGACTGCCAAGCTTTTACAGCAGGGGTATCGGTATCATAAACTTCGGAAAGCTTTTTCTAAATTTTATCGTAGACACTTTGAATTGGTTTCTAAATATAATACAGGGTTAAGGTCACTTTTGCAACAAGGCCTATCGGAACCTGAATTTTATATATAGTATATAAATTACGCAAAATCGTAGGGAAAACAGAATTTCCTGATCAATTTAAGAAAATTATCATACGATTTAAACGCATTGGCTATAACATAGATGTAATGCGACAGTTTGCATGCTTAGTGGTTAACCCAATCACGGTTGACAACTTTGCTGTCCTCTTTAATTGCATGCCGGTGGGTCGGGGTTCAGACTCTATGATAGCCCCTACATAAAGCTATATATTAGTTGGTTGGGGACGGATGTTTGTCTGTTTCTTGGCCCACGGGGTTCAACTGGTGGTCTTCTTTTGCTCCAGTGCTCCAGTGGTGTTGCTGACGCCCCAGGGATCTCCTGGTGTCTCCACGTTTTGGCTGTCGAGTCCTCATCCTTGCTTCATCGCGGCCTTTTCTTGATCTTAATTGTTGACCGTGATGACTCTCTGATGAGTTAGGGGACCTCCATACGAACCGAACTACCAACTGATTGTGTGCACCGCAGCGGGGAGTGGGGTTTGGGCCCAGTGGGGCCGGTTTAGACCCCCCGGTAGTTATTACTGACCGTCACAAGGCGGTACTTTCGTTGTGGTTGCATTTGTTTTATGTTCGGTGCTGTTTGGTTTGTTGTGTTCTCGTTTTGGCCCTTCTGTGGTGGGAGTAGAGGGTGGGTGAAACTGATTGTTGGGTGTTTTTCATATAATGTGCTTAGTCTGTTGTAACCCTTCTGTTGGTCTAAATTGTTTGGTTCAATAGGGATAGCTGGGTTGCCGCCTATTCGGGAAAAAAGCTGCTGACTCGGCTTGTCGCTTGTGGTTTGTTATTTGTTGGGGTGTCTTTGTCGGTTTTTCCCTTTGGTGTTGGGAATGGGGTTTGGGATCTGATTCAGTCAGTTCCTGAAGTGTAGTTACTCTTTAAATTTGTTCCCGAAGTTCTCGGCTAAAAAGCTGCATATGGATGATAGTAGTCAAAGTACCCAAATCATAAGTCCGAACTCGTAGGTCAGTTAAACATAGACAATTCCGGAATATTTTAGATACACAGACATGGACCCCAAAACAGAGGTGTGATCAGGTGCCCGCGGGGTAGTAAGCATCACCTGCCTATTATAATACACCCGCCATATCTTAGTATCTGTGGAAAAAGTCAGTGAAAATGAAAGTCCGGTATTTGAAAACTTAACTAAGCCTCGGCTGAGGCCATCAAATCGGAGATTAGTTTAGAAACGGCAACATTGTAGGGATAAACAAGGTCATGGTGTCTCCCATAAAACTTTTTAACTGTCGACATAAGCTTTGCTTCATGATAATCCTGCTTCAACAGTTTCTGAGTAAGTAGCTTCCCTCTTTCAACAAAGTTTTGATATTTGAAACTGGCCCTAGCATAGCGGACTAGTTGAGAAACACCGTATGCAGGTGCCGAAGGGATATTACTACTCAGAAATGGAAAGTTAACTTTGGGAAAGTTGAAGTCGTCCCTCTTGTCATAAAGCCAAGCTAGAAATATAGAAATAGGCTCAAGGAATTACTGCAACGGGCTAGGCTGCATTCTACGTTGGGCATAAACTGTTGCAGATTCATAAAATGTCCTAGCCGTTCCGGCCCGGATTTAAACCTAGGTCTTCTGCGTGAAAGGCAAGTACAATAGTATGACACAACAACATCCTGTGACCTTAGTATGATGGTAATAACTTTTCTAGTAACTATGAAAGGTCATAAGCCATGCGTAACCTACATTTAGACAATCTGCTGTTAAAAGACTGGATCAATTCAAATGTATGGTCAAATAAACACAATATTAATATGTGACAACGATGAAACACACACTTTCATTCGTTTATTCGACATCTCCTGACGGTCAGAATAAAATTAAATTGACTTTTCAATCAATGTTGCATTTTTCCCGTACCGTTATATGTATAAATGGAAATTAAAGTTTTAGTTGTCTAAAATTATATGATAAAATATTTATTTACCTGGTTTATTTTGATGAAAATACAGTTTTAATATTTCACAAACTTAACCATTGGCTTCCGTTACTCGTCTGTTATGTCGCGTGTTAGTCAATAAAGCTACATATTCATCTAAGGTCGATTATTAAATATAACAGAATGTGGTATACACCAGGAAATTTGGACCAATATGTCAAACAGATGTTAAGTTAATTTAAAGAGTAGCTACACAACAGGAATTGACTGAGTCATATCCCAACCCTATCCCCAACATCAAAGGGAAAGATTGACAAAGACGTCCCAACAAACAATAAATTACAAGTGATAAGCCGAGTCAGCAGCTCTTTCCCTAATAGGTGGCAACTCAGCTATCTTTACTGAACTAAACAATTTAGACCAACAGAAGGGTTACAACAGACTTAGCAAAGTATACGAAAAACATTTAACAACTATTTTTACCTATTTTCTATTTTTATTATAGAAGGGTTAAACTGAGAACACAATAAATTAAACGGCACCGAACATAAAACAAATGCAACCGCAACGAAAGTACCGCCTTGGGATGGTCAGTAATAACTACTGGGGGTTTTACTGGGTCCAAACCTTCACCCTCACCCTCCGCCGCGGTGCACACAATTAGTTGGCAGTTCGGTTCGTATGGAGGTCCCCTAGATCACCAGTTGATAACGGGGCATATTATGACATCTAATCTACAAGACGTTGTATCAGCTACAACACTCAAATTAAAACTGAAAGAATTCCTTCAAGAGCAGAGAACACATTCAAAAGAAATAGCATGGGTCCAATTTCGAAACTTCGACTATTCAAGCCTCATCAGTGACCCTGACATTATCTGGTTACAAAAACCAGAACGCCAAAACGGGATGCGGAATATATCAATATTAGATGCACACTATTCTAAACTTATCTTCTCAATAATTTCAACAAGGGTCCGGACTCTGCTTATACGACTCAGTTAGAAAAGGAAAAGAGACATTTTATATGTCATCTTAATTTAATTGAACAATGCATTTACAGAATTTCAAATTTGAAATTTGAAAAGCTCTGGAGTATTCATCAGCTGCATGAGATTATCTATCCTCAGCTCATGAAGAACAACACCGGTCAATTATAGTCAATAATTCAAAAGCAGATTTTATCATAACAAGCATGAATGACCAAATACTGATAAATAAGCGATATGCAACTACTGACCTACGAGTTCGGACTTATGATTTGGGTACTTTGACGACTATCATTTAAGGTCAAACGGATCAAAGCTTGAAAAATGCCAAAACTGACAAAATGCATATTTGTTTCAAAATTATAACAACAGCGAATTCCAAACCGCATGCACATCCTCAGAGTATGGCAAAACTTTCAGCATAATGTCAGGTCAGTCGATTAAGTACTTGGCAGAAGCTATGAAGACAAGGCCTTACTAATCAGTGGTAATAAATCCGTCAAAAACAAAAAAAAAGAAATAGAAAACCAAAATCTTATTCACATTTTTATATTATGATTATAGTAATTGAGAAAATGTCAAATTTATCCGATATAGGTACTTGGAGGAGTTGCAGGACCACAATTTCAAACAACTGGAAGAGGGACGGAATAGAGAACAAACAAACACAAAGACAAACGAAGGTTTTCTTAATTAAATGCTTGGTTCTTCAACAATATATGGAGTTAATCTATTTGCGTTTTTGAAAATAGACACAACCATAAAGGTGATTGTAAAATTACGGTAAACATCACAAGACATTTCTTACCTATGCTGCAGTTGTCTCCCTGCCAGCCCGGCGCACAAGTGCCCGATGGGCATCTACCGTTGATATGGATGCATAGTTCATCATTAAAACATTGGCAAGGGGAGGTACAATTTTCTCCGAATGTTCCTTTATCACACGCTATCAAAATTTAAAATAAAATAAATATAGCTACAGCTGATTCGACAGCACTGCTTAATTCATAAAATGTGTCTTGAGTGAAACGAAGCATTGATATGGACCGACAATTATATTTTTAACGTAGGGTAAGGGGGTCCTTGACAACAAATGAAGAGTATAAAATTGTCAATAATTAATACTAGCCTACACAAGATTTATTGAGACTAAGCACGGCTGGATAGTAATGGTCATCCAAGTTTACGACTGCGTTAGTTTTCACTCTTTCAAACTAGAGCACTAGTTTTTCAAGGACAAAAAATCTGATGTGATACATGTGCTAGTAAGACTCATAAGAGGACTGTCAGAATGTGTTTTCTTACCTTCAAGACAGAGTGTTCTCATGCTGGAAAATTCTGTCTTGCCCATGGGCTGGGACAGCTCACACGAGCTTGAATTCTATATGTCACTACGCACTTTTTGAAATTCGGTACTCCAGGCTAGGCGATTCTATCCTTTGCTTTATGTTATGTTTGTGAGGGATTCGCCGGCGTTTACACATCAATACAATATCCAGCTGAATTATTCCTTAAACTTCAATTATTATCAGTTTCTGTATCTTAAGTCGAAAAAACACTCTGAAATAGTCAATGTTTCACACAAACATTATCGAGGATGCCGCCAGTTTAAAGACGTTACCAACTGACGTTTGAAATGACTTAGACCTTGCGTCACAATTGACGTCATATACGTGTTTGTATAAAGTGATTGATTTAATCGTGTTCAAGATGCGTTTGAGCAGTTCTTACTTGTTTGTTCAATAAAACAGCCATATGGCTGACATGCTTGTACTACTTACGCGTGTAGGCCTTCACGTTTGAATAGATTCCTGTTCAGTTTTAAATCTAACTTTTATCGTGGGTTAGAAAATAATCAATCATTGTTCTCCGATGCGGACAGGGAAATCAAAATCCTCGGGCAAAAGGGGTATGTCGGAAACACGGCAAGCCTTGTTTCCGACACACCTCGCATGCTCTCGGGTTAGGATTTCCCTGTCCGTATCGGAAACCAATGAGATATTCTACTTATAGCTTATGTGTGAGTTTCCTAGAAAAAAAGTCAATACAGACAGTTTTTTTAGAAGCAGATTTGATTATTACAGTCATCTTTCTGATTGGCCGCCTCCAGGAAAACAGATACATTGCTTGATGAAATATTTAAACAGGTGGCTACAAAAAACAAATGATCTTTTAACAGAGATCACGAAAAACAAGAATTGACTTTAGTTTTGACTAAAATTATCAATAGCATGAAGTAACTCATGTCTCACCTATGCTGCAATTATCGCCTCTCCAGCCTGGTGCACATAAACCAGAGGGACAGCTACCATTGATGTGATAGCATGTTTCATTATGTAGACAATGGCAGGGGTTTATGCAGTCTTGTCCGAATCTTCCTTCATCACATGCTATCATAAAAATTGAAAATCAATGAATATATATTTCTTGCTGTACTGTTATATGCATAAGTATCGCGAACACTAAAACATCTAGACGCTGCAAACTCAGCCCCCCCCCCCCCCCCCCCCCCACGCGTGGCATAATGGTAATTACTTTTCCTATAATAATGAACGGTCAACAGCCATGCGTAAACATATGTTAAACATTCTGCAGTTAAATTAATGCTCAGTTGTATTGCCAAATTAATTATGTGGCTACGCTGTGATAGTCAACCTTAACAATCGACTTCCACTTCTCGTCTCTTACTATGCTGCGTGTTGGTCAATAAAGGTAAATATTCATACTAATAAAGGTCGATGGTTATATTTAGATCAGAATGTGATCTACAATAAGAACACTGGTCCAATACGTCAAACAAACGGTAAGTAAAGTAAGCAATCTTAACAACGGGGAATATATTAGGAAATCTGCCGAACGTTTTATCATGCTGAAACACTCTTAGCCCAAATGGGATGCCGAGATATCAATTCCTCATACCCTATACTGGAAACCTATTATCTCAACAAAAAAGAAGAGTCAAAACACTGTTCATGTGACTCGAGTATAAAAGGAAAAGAGACAATTTATATGTAAGCTTAATTGTAATGAACAATGCATTTATCAGGTTTCAGACTTCTCTGAGTTATTCTTTCAACTGAATGGGAACTTCTTTTCCCTTTTCAACGAGAATAACACTGTCAATAATCCATAAAGCAGATTCTCATCATAATAAGGGTGAATGACATATCAATTACTAAATGAAATGCAAAAGGCAACGATCTTGGTAATACGGATCAACACTTGAAAAATGTTTACACTGACAAGGGCCATAAGAATTTCAAAATTATGACAATTGAAAATTTAAAACGGCATTCACATTATCAGATAATATCAAAACTTTCAGCATAATTTCAAGTCAATCCAAATTTAGCGCTTGGCAAAAGTTATAAGTTCCTCGCCGCCGACGTCGGACGAAAAGGAGTGAGACCGTATTATCTAGCAACAATAATTCAGAAATTGTTCAACACCAGTCATTGTTTTATGAAAAACAACGTTACCAGAATGACGGCGCGTTTCTATTGTTCTGCGACATAGCATGCATATGATGCGATTGTACATGAAGTAAACAGACAGACATTAATCAGAAACACAATTCAACAAATCCCATATACCGCCCCTACAATAAAAGCGTAAAAGGTATATACATAAGCTGACAACTGGTCACGCATGGTGAAGAGAATGAACGGCCGCCTGTTCAAAAACATCCGGTTATGTAACTAGCCCAATCGATAGCATCAGTATCATCTATTTTTACCTTTAATTAAATTTAAATTATATAACATAACAGGAAGTTTAGTGGGCAGCTATATCGGTAAACCATATTGCTAGAATACTATGAAAAGGTCGATAAAAACAAATAAGATTGAGGACTCACAACAGAAATACTAATAAAGAGTTATGGCAACCTAGCTAGATAAATGTACCTGCTATGGATTTGTTGGCCTAATAAATGATGAGAGAGATACACTGTTTAAGGTTCGTTTTTTCAAACGTTCCTGCATACAGGCCCGCATATGTTGCCTTAAGTTTTTTTTGGATCTGACTCAGTCAGTTCCTGAAGTGTATTTACTCTTTAAATTAATTTGAAATAAAAAAAATCCCTATCGGTTCATAAAATGATAAGTTAAGTAAGGAAGTTAATCTATTTGTTCCATTAACGTAGCCTCTGGTATATGAACAATAATATAACCACGATAAACATCACGATATTTCTCACCTATGCTGCAGTTGTCGCTCTGCCAGCCTGCTGCACAAATACCCGATGGACAGCTACCGTTGATAGGAAGGCATGTTTCCTCACCAAAGCACTGACAAGGAAAGCTACAGTTTGCTCCGAACGTTCCTTTATCACACACTATCAAAATTTTGAAACAATATAGTTAACACTTGTTCAGTTTAAAAGGTATGTAATACAATCACTTTCTATCCTTTGTCAGCTCTGTAAAGGGGCGTGACGGTTCTTAAGACAATACTTTAGGACTAATTCTTTGGTATATCTGTGGTACCGTAATGATCGCAAAGTTATAAAGTTATCCAAAAAATATAATGGAAACATAATTCAGCACAATTATTTCGTAGAAGGCACATTAAGTGTCCAAACAAAATTCACCTATAACATACTCATTGTTGTTGTTGAACTCATTAAAAAATGAATTTGTACTTTTGTTTAGCACATTTATTCTCTGCTTCCAATAATCAAACCTTTATCTCACTGCCTTTGGGGTTCAGGACCGTGAGATGCCCATAAACTGTCTTTAAATAACTCATCAAAGAAGTGGGTATACATTTCCGATCCTTTGGTTCTATGAAGTCATTTCAACTCAGTTTGAAAATAGAATTATGTTTAAGTCTAAGGGATGTGGTCAGTGTTGCACTACTAAACAGACCGCAGTCTCGTTTTCCTTTCTGATGAACATTCATTGCTCTCAACGAATGTAACTTGTAGCTGTAACAGTGTAACAGTGTATTGGCACTGTCCTCATGGGAAAACAATAACCTGTTAGATCCACCTGAAGGACTCCTAAGCCACCAATGATTCCTCACAGGAAGCAGGAAATAATCACGGACAAAACCTGTGATGAGCCCAAGACAAGGACTCAACAGAAATAACGCATTGCGCAACACGGAGAGCCATTCGGGTATCAAACAAAACCACTAATATTATTAAGCAAAGAAAAAACACAGTTGAACGCGGTCCCGAAAGACCAAGCAACAGATAAGGCAAGCTCCGTGTTGAGGCTGCTTGTTATGCCCCCGCCTCCCCCGCCATTAAATGGCAGAAGGGCATATATAGTTTACAGTGTCCGTGTGGGCGTGTGTGCGCGTGTGTGCTACCGAAATCGTGCCCGAACCCATAACTTTGGACTGCAAGGAGGGATTAAGAATTATTTGGCACAAATGATCATTATGACAAGACGGTGTGTCGCATGCAAGAATCATGTCACTTGCTCATATATTTGTGTCTTACACATACCTTCAGACCGCATAGTGGAATTTAAAAGCTATTTGGCACAAATAATCATTATAAAAAGACGTTGTGGAGCAATTAAGAACTATGCCATTAACACATAGGTTAAGGTCACAGCCCACCACTGAAAGTTGTGCATGGGCTATAATGAAATATTTTTGTAGTGTCTGGTTCATGATTTTGTACTGCATGGTGGAATCCCAAAGTTATTCGGCATAAATAATTATCATGACAAGACAATGTGTCGCGTACAAAATTCATGCGGCTAGCGTCCGCACTTAAACTTTATGCACTGGATGTAGCAAAACATGTTCATATCTGACTGGCCCATTACTTTGTCTCGCATTATGAGATTTCAAAATTATTTGGCATAGATAATTATCATGACAAGTTGATGTGTCGCGTGCAAGAATCATGTCGCTAGCTTAAAGGTCAAGGTCACAGTCTGCACTTTAATTTATTGCATAGGCTTTAGTTAAACATGTTCGTTTCCTGACCACAACTTTATCCAGCATGGTGGAGTGGCAAACCGCAAATTTGAAGGTCAAGGTCACACTGCGCATGGAAACTTTGTGTATAGGCTACAGTGAAATCATTTTTGTGTCCCGCCTATAACTTTGTCCTGCAAGGGGGATTTCAAAATTATTTGACATAATTAATGATCATGGCAAGACAATGTGACATGTGCAAGAACATCATATGCTAGCCCAACAGATCCACATTTTAACCCTGTTCGTATTCAGTCCATAATTTTGTCCTGCATAGTGGAATTTCAAAATTATTTGGCAACACGATTTGTTGGGAACAAGGAACATCCATGTTACTAGTTTAAAAGTCAAGACCACAGTGCACATCGTTGTTGTGTTATTGTTAAACGTCCACAGTAAACAGCTATGGCCATGTCAGGACGGTCAATTAACCTAACCACACTATTCCTGGGCAGGCGTAAACCTCCTAAGCGGTTGACCAGTACGTAGTGCACTTACTTTCACCAGTTACTGACAACTACCCTTCTTGAATCAGCTGAAGGAGAAATGAAAGTAAGTGGCCGGACAGGGTATCGAATAAAATTATGTGGTAAGGCTATAATGAAAACCTTTTCATGTCATATTCTTGTTCGAGGTTTGACTACAAAAAAGTAAGTTTCAACCTACATTTCAAGTAGCTTGATATACCATTTACATTGTACCAGTCTGCCTCTATGAACTTTGTTAACCTACAAGTGCCAGTAAATTAATCAAGGTGTCATCCTACTTAAGGCACTAGGCGGGGGTATTTGTGTCATTCGGACAAATTTCTAGTTTGATAGTTTTTTGCAAGGTGTTGATACCGTCTGAAGAAAAGAGACATTCATAGCGGCTATAGAAATAAGCAGTCATTCAATCAAATTACAAAACACAACTCAACAGCATAGAGAAAAAAAAAGAAGAGCGAAATGCAATGACATGAAAAGCCAGGTAAAATGTACAAAAATATATAAAATTAAAATCTTAAAGAGTTTCTTCAAGAGCAGAGAATACGTTCACAAGAAGGAACATGGGCCAGACTACGTAGTTTCGGCTAATAAAGCCTCTTCACTGACCCTGACAATATCTGGTGACAAAACAAGAGAAAAGCATACTGTAATTTCTTAATCACAATTGGACGGTCGATTCAAAGACTGATTAGTATCAAAAAGGGTCCAAATAATAAATAAAACAATGGTGTAGAATATGAGTATAAACCAATTTAAAATTTCAGATATCTCAGAATCTATCCTCTGATCTCAAAGGACGAAAATAAAATATAACCTGCACTATGGTTGATGTACGGGGGAGACGTTTTACGGCCGCCACACGGCACAACACCAGCTGCAGTGAGGTAAAATTAAAATCTTCAAGTGTTCCATCAAGAGCAGAAAATACGTTTACAAGAAGGAACATAGGCCAGACTACGTGGAAGCTGTTTTTTTCAATTCTTAAACCATAAAACGAGACATAAAGTGATGACAATTTTTCGTGTAACCACAGTGCTAGGCATACTACAAACTGGATTCCCATCAGAAGTTGCCGCCTTGGACCGAAAGTGGATTAAGCTTAAGTTAATGGTGGTGTAATTGGTTTTATGAGTACAATTGTACACGCTCTTCTGTTGCAGCTTTGAAACAAATACTTGTTCAGGCTGCGAAGAGGTATATTCCACTGGATTAATAATGTCGAGTATATATGGTCCTCTTGAGGCATGGAATACAACAAAGAAACGAAAACGGCAGGCTCAGATGGACTAAACTGACCATAAATCGTAATAAATATACAACTTCAGCCTCACTCTCTAGCACTTGCTTCAGCATAACCGTTTCCATAAATTACTTGTAACTGATACCAGACAGCCAGATACATGAATAATAATAAAAAAGAAACATAATCTTATTCTAGGAGGGTGGTTACCTATAAAGCTCCCTATTTTGCTTCCGTTTTTTTTGATTACGATAGAAAGAAACAGTTATTATATAAATAGTTGTTTTGTGCACTAAAGGTGTTTTGTACGGCTTGTGATGTTTGTTGCCGGACAGAATATTTGAGTCGCGATAACATTAAACCAACAAAGTGGCATCGGCCAAGTCTGATTTGAGTCTTCGCTGTACGCATGCAGCTGGCTTTGACCCTAGCTACTCTTTAAGTGCACAGCAAAGAGACTGATCAGCCTGGGCAGTTGCCCAGGCTGATCTGTGTCTTTACTGGACGTACATGCCACTATTTTGGTTTTGGCTCGTCGCAGCTCTGTTATTACTGCTACCGCAAATGTGTTGCTAGGTTTAGTCATGTCCGTTTATCTACTTTTTCTCTGTGTATATCAATTGGTACTTTTAATGGCTGTTGCCTTCCTTTGGCATTCTTTTCTTATTTTACTTCAAGAATGCTATCTAATGACTATTTGTATAGTTTTGACAAAGTAAGTGTATGTATACACACTAAACTTACCTATGCTGCAGTTGTCAGCTTGCCAGCCGGGCGCACATAGACCAAAAGGACAGCTACCGTTGATGTGATGACAGGCTGCATCTTCAAGGCAATGGCAGGAATGCCTGCAGTCTTGTCCAAACGTTCTGCTAAGGCAAGCTATTGTAAAGAGGAGAACATGAGTGCATTGAATGTACATGCTGTTTTCATAATTTAAGAGACTGAATGTACGGTACACTTACCACGTAATGTGAAATTGTAAACGGACACCGATCTAAAATGATTTGAAGTCAAATTTACATCCCACCCATATCAGCGAATGGGAAATAACATTAACTGATTCCAGCATCCTATTCTTAGCGCAGTTTCGAAACAAATGATTTGTCTACATTATATATAGACAGGAGTTTATACAGCGATAATTCCTGTTCAAGTTGTTTTTATATGCGACTTTCTCTTCAGACTAGGTCCTTGACAAATCTGCATTTTAGGAATTTTTAATTTCTAGCTGAAAATCAAATTTAAGATAAAAATCTGTATTGAGACTACTACAGCAAGCACGTGCATGACGTTAATGGTGACTTAACGTCAGTGCCATTTCAAACGTCAGTTAGTAACGTTTACAAAATTGCAGCGTCCTCGACATTGTTTATAAGTGAAACAATACTATTTTGGAGTCTTTTACATAGAAAACGATATTATTGGAATAACAAGGAATGAATGCCCTTTTTCGATTTTATCGATGTGTAAACACCGGCGATTCCTCACAAACTGAACATAAAGCCCTTCGGGCTTTTTCAGATTTAGAGTGATTGGCCGGCGTTAACACATCGATTAAATCCAGAAAAAAAAGGAATTTCATTCCTATAGTACCAACACTAGCAATAAGGCAATTCAAGCGGATAGCAAAACAAAACGAAATTTCCTCCTCAGGTGTATCTTCATAAAGTTTGTCTTAAGCAATCATATAATATGAAAATATACATTAGAATGAAAAACAAGAGGGCCATGAGGCCCTGAATCGCTCACCTGAACAATTGGCAAAGTGGCTTTTTCTTATGTTTTGAAATTGTCAAAATATGAGTCTTGGGTCAAAAGTCAAAGAATGACCACGACCTATTGTACTCGTAAATCTTCATGTACTCATTAAGGCAACCATATATACCATTTTTAGGCAAAACCATGAAATCTTATGTTCTAGCATTTTCCCATATTTGACCATGCCGCAAAAAAAAGTTAAGGAAAAACCGAGGTCATCATTTGAACAGTCTTGGTAGTGCTCTAGTACTCCATGCTACTTACCAAGTTTCAAGGCCATTGGTGTATTGGTTCTGGAGAAGAAAAAATATTTAAGGTTTATACCATAAATGGGTATGGTGGCCATGTTGGTCATGTGACCTGGACCGTTTGAACAAATTTTCGTTCGATCAACCCCTGGAGGCTCTATATGAAATGTGATTACAATTGGCCCTTTGCCTTTTGAGAAAATGTTTGAAAATGTCAAAATATGAGAGATCTGGGTCAAAGGTCAAAGAATGACCTTGACCTCTTGTACTCATAATTCTTCATGACCTCATTAAGACGACTGTATATACCAATTTTTAGGCCAAAAACTTCCCACGAAATCTTATGTTCTAGCATTTTCCCATATTTGACCTTGCTGTAAAAAAGGTCAAGGTCAACCAAGGTCAAAATTTGAACAATCTTGATAGTACTGGAGTACCCAATGCTACATACCAAGTTTCAAGGTCACTGATCAATTGGTTCTGGAGAAAAAGATTTTGAAAGTTTTTTACCATATATGGTCATGGTGGCCATGTTGGTCATGTAACCCAGACCATTTGAAGAAACTTTCATTTCCTCGACCCCTGAAGGCTCTATATAATATTTGGTTACAATTGCCGCATTGGCTTTTAAGGAGAAGTTTGAAATTGTCAAACTATTCTGAGAATTCAGGGTCAAAGGTCAAAGAACGACCTTGACCTCTTGTAGTCATGAATCTTGATGTACACATTAAGATGACTGTATTTACCAATTTTTAGGCCTAAATCTTCAAAACTTTCCATGAAATCTTATGTTCTAGCATTTTCCCATATTTGACCTTGCTGTAAAATGGCCAAGGTCACCCCAAGGTCATCATTTTGAACACTCTTGATAGTACTGGAGTACCCAATGCTACATACCAAGTTTCAAGGCCACCGGTCAATTGGTTCTGGAGAAGAAGATTTTTTTAGGTTTTTACCATATATGGGCATGGCGGCCATGTTGGTCATGTGACCTGAACCGTTTGAACAAATTTTCATTCCCTTATCCCCTGGAGGCTCTATATGAAATTTGGTTACAATAGGCCGTGTGGTTTTTGAGAAGATTGTTTGAAATTGTCAAAATATGAGAGCTCAGGGTCAAAGGTCAAAGAATGACCTTGACCTCTTGTACTCACAAATCTTCATTGTACTCATTAAAGATGACTGCATATACCAACTTTTAGACCTTAATCTTCAAAACTTTCCCTGGTATCTTAAGTTCTAGCATTTTCCCATATTTGACCTTGCGGTAAAAAGGTCAAGGTCAACCCAAGGTCATAATTTGAACAATCTTGATAGTACTCAAGTATCCAATGCTACATACCGAGTTTCAAGGCCATCGGTCAATTGGTTCTGGAGAAGAAGATTTTTCAAGGTTTTTACCATATATGGGCATTGGCGGCCATGTTGGTCATGTGACCTGAACCGTTTGAACAAATTTTCATTCCCTCATCCCCTGGAGGCTCTATATGAAATTTAGTTTCAATTGGCCCAGTGGCTGTTGAGAAGATTGTTTGAAATTGTCAAAATATGAGAGTTCTGGGTCAAAGGTCAAAGAATGACCTTGACCTCTTGTACTCATAAATCTTCATGTACTCATTTAGATGACTGTAGATATCGATTTTTAGCCCAAAATCTTCAACAGTTTTCAAGATATCTTATGTTCTAGCATTTTCCCATATAAAAGCACAAGGAAGCAAATTTGACCTTGCTGTAAAAAAGGTCAAGGTCAACCCAAGGTCATAATTTGTACAATCTTGGTAGTACTCATGTACCCGATGCTACATACCAAGTTTCAAGGCCATCGGCCTATTGGTTCTGGAGAAGAAGATTTTTTTAGGTTTTTACCATATATGGGCGTGGCGGCCATGTTGGTCATGTGACCAGGACGGTTTGAACAACTTTTCGTTCCCCCTTCCTCTGGAGGCCATATATGAAATTTGGTTACAATTGGCCCAGCGGTTTCAGAGGAGAAGTCGTTTGAAATTGTGGACGGACGGACGGACGACGGACGACGACGGACGACGACGGACGACGACGGACGACGGAGCCTTACCATCCTATAAGCTCCCCCGGAGCCGCTGGCTCAGGTGAGCTAAAAAAAAGAAAAAAAAGAATGACAAAACAATCACTATTTTGACGACAAAATACCAGCGGACACAACAGAAATATTAATCATCCACACATTACGCTATGTATTGGAAGGATATTAAATTATTATGCACAGGGGATGAAACCTGTTTTAGGTAGCTCTTACCCTCGCTCTAGGTTCCATCATGAGTTTGTGAAACAAATTTGGCTCACTCGGAAGTCTTTTAACTCAGTACATTATCACATTGAGCATGTATCTCAAACTAGACAAACGTGCAGACTACAAAAACACATTGACACCGACATTTGAATCAGGAAAATAATCAATAAGTCGGTTCTGCAAGCTTTAAAGCAATAATGTAACAATGTTTGTCTAAAAACTGTTATAGTATTCATCTAAACGACACGGTGATCATGTAAAGAAATAACAAAAATATAACCTGCATAACACTGTACAATACGATGCGATATACAAAATAATGTGTGTATTTCATCACACCTGACATGGTTTTATAAAACCTGTAAACATAAAGCACACAGTTTGGGAGTAAATTTTCATTTTTCACAAATATTTCAACTCACTTGCATGTTATGGGAATGATTTCTTTTAATTAATCTCTCATGTGGATAATATTCTGATATTCATTGTGTATAGTGCGCGTCTATTCATCGAAGCATCGTTTAAGACATAAAGATTATATCAATATGTATCCTAAGTCAATTATGGTTTATACGAAAATATCTTAGGATACTCTTGTGTCCTTTACAATTACACAGGCGTACTAAATAAACCCAAAACGCCATATCGCCGAACATTGAAATATTGTAAATTTCATAGAAAAGTAATTGCCAGAAACAATCGCTAATTAATATCCAACAGCACGAGAATGCAGATGTAAACTTACTGTATTAAAGAACTTTTTAGGTTGGAACTTTTATGAGGATGATCCCCAGCTAGTGCTTACGCATGTCACATCTGTGTGAAAATGATACCTTCTGACAAAACGCGTCAGCTTGTTTTTTTTTTTTTTTTTTTCGATTTTTATTCTTTCTTGTTTTTCAAAAATTTGAATTGTTTTGTTTAACATCAAGGATTAACATAGAAAAAGGATACACTATTGAAACACTGTCATTGACGTTAGTGACATGCAGCCTTAGCCCTTACCATGACGTCAGTCTACTCCGATATTTTTAAAACTATAGCATATACTTATAGATATTTTAATACCATATTGCATATAGATTAAGGTACTTGGGTATGAAATATCGTTTCTTTCATTTCATTATACAAGATTTATAGGTGCACCGACATATCTTATGGAACAGTCTTAGTATATTGACTTACTTATGTTGCACGATCTCCCTATCCAGCCGGGCTCACAGCCTGGAGTGTGACAAAATCCTTCATGTCGTTTACAAGGACTTGTATCAAGACAGTGACATTCCTGTCGGCAGTGAGGACCAAATAATCCAGATGGGCAGACATCTGTAATTTATAAAATCACAGTCACAATTAGGATTTTTCTGATCCGTATTGACGGACATGTTTTTCTCCACATCTTCTATGTTGTCTCAGGTGGGTTGAACTTTATGATTGTGATCTATTATTGGTATCTTCAATCATATTCTTGCTAGCTTTAGTCATATTTTGCAGCTAAATAAACACAGAAATATCGGTCTTGCGTTTAAGCAACTGCCTTTGTTTATTTAAAGCATTTAAAACGATAGACCTTCACTACAGCTGGACATTGCCATGTGCTTTATTAAATTTTCCGGACCATTGGGATCATAGACATTCTGAGACTTTGAACAATAGAAATACTTGTTTTTCAAGTGTCGATCGTTTCTATGAACTAACGACTGCTAGAACTTTTTTGTGATGTTGTAAACCTCAATATAATATAAACGTCTGATACATTTGTTGTTATCATATACGAGGGTGATCGAAAAGAAAATACACCCTCCATGTCTATATACCCGATGGAAAAGTCAGCGAAATAGAAAAGTCCGGACCTGAAAGCCATACTGTGTTTCGGCCCCGGCCATTAGGTCGGAAATAAGTTTAGAAACTTATGCAACTTCAACATCAGTGAAAAGTATCAGCGAACGCATGACCCAACTTAGAATTTTGATAAAAAAAGTGTCATAATATTATACGCCTAAAGTAAACATATCTACTGGGGTCACGGCTGCGCTGGATTTCAAAACATAACTTTTACGAGAAACAAAATCTCAAAATCGCTGGGCAAGTGTTTATACAATACACCGCCGGTGTGCTTCTACATTATTTCCGTCGTACCATGACCAAAAAGTAGGTGGAGCTTCATATCAGACTGTAAATCGATTCTTTTTCAAGACTACCGGTCCGGTAGACATATGTTAGACATGTCGAATGTCGTCGAAGAAAACACAAAGGTCGTCTGTCAGGAAAGTTAAACCTGTACAAGACAACTCTTCACAGCGTTTTTTTTTTACAGGAAGGGTATAACTGCAACTGTACTACTTCAGCGATTTAACGAAAAATGTAGGCTATATAAATTTAAAGAGTAGCACTACACTTCAGGAACTGACTGAATCAGATCCCAAACCCTATCCCCAACATCAAAGGGAAAGATTGACAAAGACATCCCCACAAACAATAAATTACAAGTGATAAGCCGAAGCAGCGGCTCTTTCCCAAATAGGTGGCAACTCAGCTATCTTTACTGAATTAAATATTTTAGACCAACAGAAGGGTAACAACAGGCTTAGCAAAGTATACGAAAAACATTTAACAACTATTTTTACCTATTTCCTATTTTTATTTTAGAAGGGTTAAAATGAGAACACAATAAATTAAACAGCATCGAACATAAAACAAATGCAACTGCAACGAAAGTACCGCCTTGGGACGGTCAGTAATAACAACTGGGGGGTTAAAACCGGTTTTACTGGGCCTAAACCTTCACCCGCACCCTCCGCCGCGGTGCACACAATTAGTTGGTAGTTCGGTTCGTATGAGTCAGTCTTTCATGTTCAATGTTCATGCTATATATGACCCGTAACGATAGTCAGTGGGCATTATGTGTTACCCTTGTTAACCTGTCTGTCCGTCCGTCCATCCATCCCCTATAATCAGTTTGCATATATTCAAAACCTCCAACAATTTTAAATCAATAAATCTGAAACGTTTGAAATATTTAACAGACATATGAAGACAAGCATTTGGTTTTGTATTGATTTTAAATGAGAAGGCTTTTGGGTGTGTTTGGGGATGAGGCGTAAGGTTTGGGGGGGGGGGCATTAACTGTAAACACTCAATTCTTTTTTTTTAACAAAAATCAGTCCATGGACATGTGCAGAAGTAATGTTGGATCAAAACTCGAACAGTTCGTAATCTCGACAGTCTTTAAAGATTTGCAAAATAATTGGTAAGTTTATGTACTTGCTCATCGAAAATGAATGCCCCTCTAACTGGGGACGCTATGCACTGTCATAAATGGGAAAATATGAGTTGCTCCTTTAAATATTTTGAGTAGTGTATTAACCAGATAATTTTATCAGTAGACTGTGACTGAGGAATCTGGTGGATTTTAAAATACCTACATACCTGGAGGCTTTAATATATTGATCAAGGGCAAAAAAAAAAAAAGAGTCAGTTATATCATTTTGCGAAAAAATGGGGTTCAGTCATATACCTGGTAGAGCTGAAAAAGGGTGTTATTCAGCCCTTACATCATCCGTACTGTACCATATACGAGCATTACTCCCCCTCCCCGCATCCAATGCACACACCCACGTTCAAGTGGCTATGGATGTTCAGGTTTCATGTAGTCTCTCTTTTTAATAGATGCCTGTATACAACAATGCTGAGTTATGATAGACAGACCCTTTATTTTTTCTGCAGCATTTTTTTCTCTGTTTTCTTTTCTTGCACCTTGCTTAATATCCTATTCTGTGTTTTGTCCCGTATAAAACTACCTCATGAAACCCTTTAAAATGTTAAATGTAAAAGTAAGTTAAAGTAATCAATATGTCTTAACAAATGTCAGAATATTCTCTGAAAGAGACAGTAAAGAAACTTAAAGTTTATGATTGGTATCATAATTCACTACTTTATAAATTGATGTTATTTACGTTACTGCCAATAATACCATAATACGAAACAGAACCTAAGACTTTTCCTAATATTTTAAGATGATTTTATGAAGCAACACTACTTGATAGCAAAACAAAAAATATTCTTCCTTTAAATTATATGATTTCCAAGATAATATTTATAGGTAATGTATGCATTGACCGGCATACCTAAAGGGCAGTTAGGATGAAGATGCCAACAATTGTCTTTCCTTGTGTACGCACAACTGCTTAAGTTTATATATGCGTTGCGAAAAATAAACAGGCATGCCCATGGAAGCATCATATGCCCCAAGAACAAAGGTGACATGAAAAAAAAAAAAAAAAAAAAAAAAAACAACAACAGAGAAATACTTAAAAACTGCTTTAGAAATACGCCAAATACGCAATGCTTACATAATTTTTTTTCGCTGCAGGTATCTTATTCATACATTTTATAATAGTTTATACATTTAACTTCTACTCGCTAAAACTGTCTGTATATTTGTTTTACAATCCTATTACTTTGTATATTTCTACGTGTATTTTAGTCACAAGATGCGGAGTTATCACCCTTAAGCACTCATTATTCTGACGTCATAGGTGTCAAATGTGCATGAGCATAAACTTAATTAATACTTGATATGTACATGTAGCCAAGAGGAAAAACTTGCTAAATACTTTTTCGCTACTCCCTTTTTTCGCCACAATCTACTGCTACCTACCGTACATAATAATTTATAGATTTACGAGCAAAAAAGCATCAGTACAGGCATTAAAGTTATATATTTCTATTAATTAGAGCTGTCCAACTCCATTCTTATTACGACAAAATTCATTTCTGACAAAGGACCAAAATTGGCCTTTATTACACCTCGTCTTTAAGCCAGTGACAACAATTTGTTAGTGAGTGACTTGCCTCTATCAACTAGGTTCCGGTAGTTTAAACAGGCTCTAGCATAGCGGACTAACTGAGAGAATGAACTCCGTATGCAGGTGCCGAAGGAATAATACTAGCCATAAAAATGAGTACTCACAATGTATGCGTAGGTAAAGTGTGCTTCAAAAATCTATATAATTAGAAAACTTAAATAACAGTCGCATCGCTGAGGTATTTTAACGAGTTTCCAACTATGGTTTGAGGGCTGGATTTGGATTTTGATTGTTTCAGTTCCTGGTCTTTGCATACTTTTTACTTTTGATTTTAGGTAACATATTTTGTTCATGATACATAGCTCTGATATTATATACATTCCTTGAAAGCTTCATTAAACTATTCTAATTAGTTAAGGACTTATGGAGTGGACCAGATTGTTAACGGATGAATAGACAAACAGACGGACGGACAGTACATTAACATTATATGGCCGGTTTTTTTTATTCAAAACGGGCATATAAAATATAAATTTAGGTTGTATGTTAACATGTTTTGACCAAATTTTTGTTATGGCGGGCGCTCGAAATCCTGAAAGATTAATCAAAGGGACGGGGCTCCACGGGGCTCCAAAATTAAGTGAATATGGTTGCGGTGCAACTACTCGTGTACGGGACGTACCGCTTGAGATCATGTATGTTGCTAAAAGGTTTCATCCAGACATTCCAAACGGTTGGCGTACATAAGATTAGTATACACCAAAATAACCTGAAAACTAATACATATGTAAAAGGATGTTATTCTAAAGAAGCAAGGCAGAGAACTATTGTCATACGCGGTACATTGTTTGGACATCATGTACATTACTATGAAGTTTCATCTATGATTATTTAGTTTTGATACGCACAAGACTAGTCTTGGAAAACAAATCAAAGAGGCATAACTTGAAAACAAAGAAAGGAGGAGCAGCCATTCTTATGGGCGAAACATTTCGCTGCCTTTATACATATTACTGTAAAATACCAGCAAGATATTCCAAACGGTTTCTGAGTTTGACGGGCAGCTCCATGTCATAATGCGTCCGTTTTTGTTTTGAAACAAGACTTATAAAAACGGCAGTTCATACCCAGTATATTTTTATTTTATCTGCAGCTCAGCCATTCTATATATATGTTGAAATGATACGCTAACATTAAAGCTGTCAATGAGCTATAACAGCAATTAATTTTGGCCATTGTCATAAATTATATTTGCTTTGTTGACTAATTAGTCCACCTGGCTATCATTAAAGCTTATCAGAAAACGTAAGAAATTTTTCAGACACAGCATATCAAATCAAATTAAAACTAAAATAATACAAATAAGATAAAAAAAAGGGGGCATTTTAAATTCTGAATTGAATTTTTAATTGATTTTGTCGAATATTTCTATAAGCTGTAGATTGAACAGATATATCGGTGTCTTTATGAAATTTATGTTAAATGTGTATACTGAATGTCATGCATACATGGCTATGCGTCTTGCTCTGTATGGCTCGCCAATTATCCTGCACTAATAGCAGTACAAATATTCAGAAAAGAACCGTAGTTGCAACGGAGCCTAGAGGGCAGACTACCAATTAATGTTTCTCATTGCTGTAGGTGCCAGTCTTGGCCAAGGTAAAGGCGAAAAGTCTTTTTCTGCTTGCAGTAGGTCAGTCGTTTTATCTTGGTTTTGCCCTGCAGTACCGTTTCTTGTCAGCCTAAAGGAAAACGGGTACTTCATCGAAATAGAAGATGTTGAAAGTAGCAAAAACAGAGGGGGACTGCCTCCTAATTTTGTATGCTATGGAGAAAACACGGTAGCCTTTCATCACCACTTCTTCTATGGCTACAAGTCTACCCATAGATGAGTAAATACTGTTACTACCTGTCGATCGGACTGACATGTATTAAGTGATCATAACAGTCAGTACTATTTTGTATATATAATAAGCTTCCACCTCGGTTTCATTGTATTAACAAACAGATTTTCAAGGAGACATATTAAATTACCTACCAACACCCCCCCCCCCCCCCCCCCCCCAGTATTTATTATTTACCGTCCCAAGGCTCGTTGCGGTTGCATTTGTTTTATGTCCGGTGCTGTTTAATTTGTTGTGTTCTCATTTAAACCCTTCTATAATTTAAATAGAAAATAGGTAAATTTACTTGTTGAATAATTTTCGTATAATTTGCTTAGTCTGTTTTAACCCTTCTGTTGGTCTAAATTATTTAGTTCAGTAAAGACAGCTGAATTGCCACCTATTTGGGAAAGAGCTGCTGACTCGGCTTATCACTTGTAATTTATTGTTTGTTGGGATGTCTTTGTCAATCTTTCCCTATGATGTTGGGGATAGGGTTTGGGATCTGATTCAGTCAGTTCCTGAAGTGTATTTACTCTTTAAAATTTTATTAACATTTAGTTATAAATAGACAACGTAGCTGTACGGTTGTACTGAATGGATACTCTGGTGGCTATATCGGTTCGAATAAGTCCCTTTTAATTTAGGCTTCACTGCATTGATGAATGTTGTTTTTTCTTTGCCCGACGTTATGTTACACTATCAGTAAAGGGCAAATACAATTGTTTGGTTTCAATGTATTTGCGCAATTGCTGATTGTTTCACATACCTTGAAGTAAAGTAAAAAGATAGGCAATGATCAGGAATTAAGGTAGACGAAAAGTGAATAAAAATATTGGTGGGGCATACATTTCGTTATACCAGCTGAATAACCCAAAGGGCTATAAAACATTTGGATAAGAAAAGAAAATTTTTCACCGTTTTGGTTTCCTAAAAAACAAACTTTTGTATTTATACATACTTTTTTCCACATTTCCATTAAAGACCTGGATTTTTGTCATTAGTAAGTTATGTAATCCTTATCTAATCCAATAAACAATTTTCTCTGGCTAGCCAGTCTTCTCTAGACCAGTGTCCCAGCAGTCTCTTTGGGAGGCCCAAAATGGGGGAAATCAATAACAGAGATACCTTGATTTAATTACTTGCATGTTAGATGTAGAAAAACATTTTTGATACATATATTCTGGTAATGTTTACAAAATCTTAAGTTCACATCTATCCCTTTTCACAATCAAAATTCATTATTAGAGAAGCGAAAATAAAACTATTTACTCTGTGGAAACAAAATATTGATAATGATAAATCCATAATTGACAAATCACAGTCTACAACCAACAAAACAACAGTTTCAGTTCTTGTAAAAACAAATGAACTTTGTCCAATTCACTGTTTCCAAAAGGTGTCAAAAACATGTATAGTGTCACCAAACTGCTCAAAACATAGGTTTTGCAATTTATTTAAACTGAAGTCTTTCGGGTCTCTGAAGTGATCCTTGAAACAAAATTTCATCTTCAAATCTTGCATATATTCTTCTTGAGATTATAATAACGGCTAATGTATTAAATTACTGAGCACTTGTCATACTTCACAGAAAAAAAAAATAAAAAAAAAAATAGATAAATAGAAATTATATAAAAAATAAGTAACTAAAATATAAGAAAGTAAAATTAAAAAGAACATATCAAAATATACCAAAAAAAAATTAATAAATAAAGTAATTAGTGATAATACATGAAAATATTTGTGAAATATATTCAATTTTCAATCATTTTTTTTCTTTCCTCCTTAAGTTCTTTTTTTTTAAATTGTTTTTTTTTTGCCTTTTTTTCTCTTTCTCTTTTCTTTGTCTTTTTTTTAAATTGATATTTGAGTATTCTTTGACTGTTAATCAGTCAATTATATTTTACAAATTATAGAAAATATTATTCTGATCTCTTACATTTTAACTGATGCATGAATTTATCCCACTGGGGCCCCTCAGGCAGGCAGTGATTTCAGCACTGCATTGTTTTATGACCCTAATATTGAAGTGATTAGGAGGTGCCTTTGATTTTCTTATCACTTGTTTATTGGAGGGGATTAGTTTGGGGGGGTCAAAATGATAGAACAAAATCCGGGCCTTTAAAATTCATGTCTCTAGCAAATGGATGCACTTTCATTTCTGCAAATCATATAATCTTTAATATAGGGTATTTGAAACAAACTGGTAAGAAAAATTGCTATTATCTGGATAATAAGTATATTTTTACATTTTTAAAAAAATGCAAGAAAATTGAATTTCATGAAAAACGTCATGAAAAATATATTCAATCGATGGGGCATGCTTATGCATATTATTTTTAGTAAAACTTACATTGTATGATACAGAATAAAACAAAAAAAAACAAACATTTCACCGTTTTGTTTCCTAGAAAAACAATGTTTAAGTTCAAAAAAATCCCCAAAAAAGACTGCCCAAATACTGCACCTGCTACAAGCACAGCCGGTCCATGCCCTATTATTTATTTTCCTGCTGTTCCGGGTCTACCATAGAGTTATGCCTCAAAAATGCGCAGATGAAATTGAAATTGTAAAAACCTTGATCATTCTGGTTCCTAAGGAACAGTCTGATCATGGTTTCCACTGTTTGTACAGACGTATCTGCCCGAAAACTTAGGATCTTTATGGTAGACATTGTAAGTGTGTATATATTCCATAGTTGATTGATTTCACCATGAACAATAACTCTGTTATGTGTTTTAACAAGTCAATACAGAGTTATTGTGTATCTAAACACCTTAATACATTCAATCAAATCCCACATCCCCTCTCAAAACCCATAGGGAAAAAACAGATACACACGGAAAAAACTGACACAAGTTCACGAAAGACAGACACTGTGAACCGAATGGGCAGGTTTTTCTCTACCCTCATCAAAAACAGCATTAAGCTGTTTTAATGCTACCAAACCTCGCCCTCTGCTTAAGTATCCTTGTACATGGGCCACGGATCTGCTCATAATGTACAGCTACCCTTTATCTCAAAACATTACCAGTATCACCAATATATTACTCCCCCAAAGCCTCTGTATTTCAAAAAGTAAATTACATTTTTGACGTCACTTGCAATGTTTTCTTTCACTTTGAAGGTGGTGCACAATTAAATATATAACAACGAATGCACAGGTCGCAGTTTGGTGTATTGCATTTTCTTCTTCCATGAGTATTACAGGAAGCAACTGTTGCTTTGGTGAGTAAACACTTAAGGTCATACGGTTGCCTTTGCCTTTTACTCATAATGAATTTGTATTTGGACAAAATGTCTCGCATATTTTCCTCTGCCTGTTTAATTGTTACGTTATCAACAATCAAAAGAACCATTTCCGGATCTTTGGGATTGTATGTTGAAACATAAAGAACGATTTTCTCTGTTATTCTCGCTGTAAAAGTACGAACAATGTGCTAATCTAACGTCACCACTTTCTTCAAGCCACAATCAATTTGCTGTGCAGGCTATTTCTAACTACTTTGAATACCTCTGAGTACTGGAGATCCAAAGGAAAGTCTCCACAATACAAGTGGAAATATAAAGAGAAAATCTTTATATGCAGTTCTTTGTTAATAACTGGTCTTGCTTTAGGTTTTAGTCATTAAAAAATTGCATCTTCTTTGAACGACGCAATATATTAAAAGCCCAATAGCTTGTTCAGAGTTAAAAATTCATGTTATATTTTATCTAGAGGCATTGCTGCAAGCCTCTCATTTATTTTCGTTATGTAATTGACCGTTTTTAGCTAACTTATAACAATTAAAACCTCCTCGAGGTTCACATTAAAATGTTGAAAAACGACTGGGATCAGTTTTGTTGGCAACTAAAGTGACATACGTTCAAACTGCATAAAATGGCAAAATACAATCTACAGGCGTGGAGCCAAATTCAGTATCACACATTTGTTTATTTTGCATGGCCTGATGGGTAAACAGAAAAGTAAATGATATTTTTATTTTGTTTAAAAAAAGCTCCTTCTAATTTCGAGCAATTTTGTGGCTCAATATTTGCATGTAAACCAACATTTTATCACCAAACGCGACGGGTGAACCGGTGTTCGAAATGAGAAGTGTTTAGGCTTATAGACTTAATGGGCTTTTAATATCAGAATATATAGTGTCCTAAAGCGACAAAGTGGATAGTGTGAAACGCAATGGTCAGGGACAGTCAAATTTCTCATCCCACCAGAAACACTAAACGGGTAATAATTACTCTAAGCAACAACCCGAGTAAAGATATAACAGCAGCTCATGGCAAAATTGACAACTGTTTCTTAGGGAGGACGTGGTAAATTTAGTATGAAGAAACAATAATTCTACAAACTCTCTACTTTTACCTAATAAATGTTGCATGCTTTTTGTTTCAGTCTATGTTGCTTTTGGCAGGATACTTGCCGTGTCGCCTGATGACTCAGCGTGGATAGTGATATAATTGCTTTTCCACTGATTAAACGCAAAATATGAAAGGTTTAAGCGGTGATACGAGTCTGCATGACAACATGAATTTACTCACCACTTTCAATTAATTTCAGTTCACATATTGTGAGCTCTCTCTGATGTCTTACTTCTAAGCGCCGAAGTACAACAGTGGAATTTAATTCAATCGTAAAACTGTGTCCACGGGTTGCATTATTACGGTACAAGAAAGGTCGCCCTTCCGTTGAATTGCCGAAACCTTTGTATATTGTAAAACCTCGTGACTGGTAGGTAGGTACTGAAAATACAAGCAACATTTCAAATTTAACTCTTTGGTATGCTTGTACATTTTAAAAGCTGTTGTATTGCTTTTATGTTAAAAGATAATAACGACAAATTAAAAACTTTGAGTCATTTTAATACGGAATTAAATGACTTGAGCATAAGTATTTGTTTCAGAATACTGAAGTTTCTGTTAAAAAAAATCAGTATGTAATGTGAATGTAAAAATTGGCGGAGCATGGCAAACAATGAATGTCATGCTCCTATACCACTGACGTCATACATCTGTGACCACAGCAACTAGAAACCCATATTGCTGTCAAAGTGACGTCATCGAGACGTCAATTTGTCAAGGTACGAGGCACAATAGTAGGTTATTCCACAGTTGCTATGGTAACATATCTATGGCGCCATTGGCATAGTAGCATGGCATTTATTGCATGCTATACTCCAAAAACATTTAATTTATATTACGTACTATATTTTATCTTTCAAATTGAACCTTCAGATGTTCTCAAGCAAATAATTATTCTGAAGTCATTTAAATCCATGCAGTTTCTGTTTTTCTTTAGTATTTGTTTCATTACGCTTGATTTCATGATGTTCCTGTTTAACATGTACGTAACGTTTTTCCATCTGGCCATGGTTTGAGTATACAACAGTAGTAAAACAAGTGAGGCGACGTATCTCTTATCTGTGTAAAAATGTCAACGATCAACCTAGAATCATCATTTGCACAACCCTACCAGTATACCAGTATATTTAAATCCAAAGTTGTTTCTTTTTTTTTTTTAAATTTGCAATGTAAAGGACTATTTGGTTCTTAGACTATTATCAAAAGCTTCTACAATGTAAGGACATTGCGGCTATCTTGGTCTTATGGCAACAGCCATTCAAACAAACTTTCATTTCTCCGCCTCGTGGCTGTGTCATATAAAATTATGCTTCGTTCAGCTCAATGCCTTTAAGAGAGATATCTGACTTTGTAGAAATGTGAATGACCTTGGTGAAATCTGAAAGAATGATCCTGACACTCGGATCTCTATTTTGTTTTACTAATTTCGTTTATTGGATGTAGAATATTCTATACCCTATTCTTTGTCTTTTGTAAACCTACTTTTATAACAAGGTCTTGAGCTATTTCTTTTTATATGCTTTTTTGTGACGCACTGTGTATGCCCTGTTACGTAAAACTAAATGCAATGTTCAGAATCTTATACATTCAGGTCCACATCCCGTCCTCAAAATCAAACGGAAAAGAATTATATGCAATAACTGACATTATTATATACCTAAAAAGATCCCAATTCACTTTACATTGGAGTAACCGTGCAATATTTTTTGCATATTGCACGGAGTTAAGTGCATATTGCACGGAGTTAAGGAGTCACGGTCACCAAAACTACTTTTGTTTTGAGAGGAGAATAGTTTGGCAGCCATTTTGTTGTCAACTGCAATCAAATAACGAGTAAAATGATTACTCTGCTTTAAGTTTCGCTGTGTAAATTGCGTAGAAGACAATTAAATATGATTTACCTTTGCTCTGTCAACTATTTACGGCATAGTCTGGGTACACTCACGGAGAATTTTCTAAGTTTGTTTACTGACGTCGCGTTCGATTTTATATCGTCATATTCACTTTCGCGCCGTCGGGTGTGGCTTTTAGCACGTATGAAGACACCGAACTGCATAATCATATTTCAAATTTCAAGAAATTGTGGTTTGATATGCCGATATTTATTTTGATTTTTTATGTAGACAACACTGCTGAAACTAACTGATTAATGATAAAGATATATTATAAATAGGTTATTGAATTTATATTGGGAAATATTCGACACTCGTTCATATGGCGGAGACGCACTCGCAAGTTGTCCGTCCTTCGCCAAATGAACTCGTGCCGAATATTTCCCAATATAAATTTAATAACCTATAAATAGTGAACGGAAGACGCATATGGAAAACCGAATGAACAGCTCCTTCTCAGATAGGTGGTCATTCAGCCACCCCAACCGAAAACATCGCTAACACAAAAGGTGGAAGAAAGCACCGACAGGGACGACGAGACCAAGTAACAGTTACATTAACTGAATACCCGCTTTCGTGGAACATATTTCAAAATGACTGAGCGTTTGGTGTCCACTGACTTTGACAACTAATTATATAAACCTATTCACATTAAAGTTAGGACCACCAAACAACAAATTTGCTATTCCTATGCTATACCGACCTTATTTGTAAATATTGATAGACGTTTTTAGTTAGATTATATTTGCGCATTATTTATGCAAGGTAAAGAACACTGACAGTTAGGTCTTATCAAAAACAACTTTTTTGTTCTTATGAATTATCCAATTGTACTGAGATCTCCCAATAAGTCAGATATATTTTTAAAAGACATTCTGTATGTATATATTTTGGTATACGATTCGATTGAAACAGCATTGTAAAATTACGCTAGCCAAGACTTTAATAAATAGTCAAGTTATGCCGTGGTATGCAAAGAAACTTTGAAGCTAGCAGCAAACATTGCACTGACTGGATTCAAAGGGCAACAAAAATCAACTGGCGAGGCATTGGCAGAAATGCTCTTTAATATAGAGGTCTAATTTATCAATACAGAAGCACCAGTGCCACGATATCATATTAAAATAATAGTAAGTGCATTTCACAAAACAAAGCTGCATCGTAATGCTTACCATCAGATCGTCCAATAAAGATGATAAATTTTATTGGATACTGGTTTCCGAGATCAATCCTCCACCAAGAAGGCTTGTTTTCAGCACCGGCACAACAACGACACGTGTCCGCTTTTGTGTCTTCTCTGAAGTCCACAGCATTGGAAGCAGTAAAATTCTGATATACTGACGACATAGAAACATTTACTTGACCTCTGATACGTTTTATTAAGTTATTGTCTGGAATTTGAGAACACATTGTTATGTATGAGCATTGTCATCAGATACAAAATACATTTACATGTATTAACTAAAACTTGTTACAAAACGGTTTGTGGTCGTTATTATAAATTTTAGTTACAGACTTTATTTTGTTTTACTTATTTGGTGAATGTTCTTGTAAAACCAAGGAGACGGGAGGATCCTAAGGTAGTAAAGAGAACACTTGCACTGGAGCTCTTCTCAAGCCTGTGCTAGAGACGTGGTCAAGTTTGCATTTTGATCACAGATCACGAAAAGACTAAATTAAACCGAGTCTGCTGTATCCGTTTCATTGGTTTATTAATCATATCCAAAGGATCTTTCTTTTCAAACCGTATTACCACTTAACGTTTTTTTATGTTTATCTAATGTCCCAAAAAGAGTAATTTGCTCACAGTGCAGAACAAACTCAGACGCTACGACACGCGATAATTCATTAAATTTAAGCAGATACCCTTAATGCAAATGGATCCCTATTTTTTAAGTATAGGAGTCCTAGACATGAATGGGTTACATGTTTGAGGTCAATAGTCTCATGTAATTTGTACAAAAGGAAATAATTTCTCGAATATAGAAGTACGAGGGAATACCCAGCAGCCCAAACATAAGCATTTAATGCACAAGACAAAATTCACTGTTAATACTGTATAACAAAAGCTCATTGTCTTAAAATCCTATCATGGTAAACATGATATTTTTTAAATACAATTTACACCAGGGCTCAAAGTAAAGGCGATAAAAGTTGCACAATCATTGGCCCAATTTGACAAACCATAGAACGTGTACAAGTCCGAATTATTTATAAGCAGATAAAAGGAACTGTGACCAGGTGCTGGCCTGTTGCAAGCATCTATTTTATTATATTGTAATCTTTTCTATCCCATAACCTTATAAGGTCGTTGGGGCACCTTAGTTTCCGTTTCTTGACCAGGGTCAGGAGTTCATCAGACGCTCCAATTGCTGCTCGGATCTTTCTGCGAACCTCTTTTTTGGTTATATGGTTCTTGTACGGAATGTTCAGGTACCTTCGGTAGCATCTCATCTGAAAGGCCTGTCTGTTTTTCTAACTCTGCTGTCATGGTCCACGATTCAAAGGTATATACAAAAATGGAAGTGACAAGGGAGCGCATAAGTTTTACCTTTGATCCAAGATATATGTTGTAATCTCTCCAAATTGGCTTCAGTTTTGTAAGAGCTGAAGTGGTTTGTGCAATCCTTGAGAGAACCTCCTTTTTAAAGCCATCATCCGAGACAATTGCACCAAGGTATTCGAAGCTTGTTACAGTACAAAGTTTCTCCTTTTTTACCTTGATCTCCCTCTGGATGCCATTGGCGCTATTTGTCATCAGTTTGGCCTTCTTAGAACTGATCTCAATCTTATAACTTGTGCAGGTTTTCCACCGACTGCCTTATTAGAATTTAGAAATTATAGTATGCTCTTCTCTGGCTTTCATCGCCAGTTATTGGCAGGGTCACTGAAGAGGCTTGAAAAGCCGGAACTTTGAAGTATTTCCCATGCTCCTTCTTTCAACTGTGTTCTCTGCTCTCGAAGGAACTCTTTAAGATTTTAATTTGACTTTACTGCAGCTAGTGTTGTGCCTTGTGGCGGCCGTAAAACGTCTCCCCGTGCATCATCCATAGTGCAACTTATTTTTATTTTTGTCCATTGAGATCAGAGTATATATTCTGAGAAATCAGAAATTTTTGATTGATTTATTAGACTTTTTCTATATCATCGCTTTTTAATCAATTTGACTTCTTTTGACAATTATCAGTATTTCAACCGACTGCCTGATTAAAATTTAGAAATTACAGTATGCTTTACTCTGGGTTTTCAGCGCCAGATATTGTCAGGGTCATTGTTGAGGCCTTAATAGCCAAAACTTCGAAGTATGGCCGATGTTCCTTCTTTCGAATGTGTTCTCTGCAATTATAACCCTACAAATATTTTAAATACAGACCTATATCTAAGCCTGTGAAAACGGCTCAGATCTGAGCCCGCTAAATTTTGATTTTTATTAGGCTGCTCACAGCTGTTCTCCAGGGAAACCACAAGTGAAGAAACATACTTAAAAGAAGTGCAGTATTTTATTTGTTTTCTAGCTGCAGTCAGCTTGTTTTATCTGTCCTGTAGGTGTATGTATACTGGTAGTCTTTCCCTCTCATGAAATTCGAGAGCTTATGATAACATTAAAGGGGGGAGATAAATTATGAATTTTTGGTGGCATTTGGGTTTAGATGTAAAAGTAAAAAGTATGCAAAGACCAGGAACTGAAACAATCAAAATCCAAATCCAGCCCTCAAACCATAGTTGGAAACAACTAAGATTACAAATAATCAAGATACAGAGAACATATGGCCAACCGAGTGAGCAGCTTGTTCCCAAAAGGTGGCCACTCAGCAACCCAAACCGAACCAAAATAATAAGAACATACATAAGGTAAAACACCACAGAAACTCCGACACCAAAAACAGGCAACAGAGAACCACAACAGAACTACCGCCTTGGAACGGTCAGTAATGAATTACTGGGGGGCTTAAATCGATTTTACAGGCCCAACCTCACCCTCAGTTTCTGAAGTGGTACAAAACATTTAGTTGGTTGTTCGGTTCGCATAACCCTCTAACTCGTCAATGAATCATCACGGTAAACACATAAATCAAATTTCAACACCGTGAAGAAGCAAAGACGAGGACTCAACAGATACAACGGGCCGTCTGACAGGTGGAGATCCCTGTCCTGCCAAACAACCCCACTGGAAATCTGAAGCAAAAGAAGGTCACCAGTTGAGCCCCGGTGGACCAAGCAACAGACAAAAAGGCTCCGGTCCCAACCAACTACAATATATAGCTTTAGGTCGGGGCCATCATAGAGTCTGACGACCGATCCCCCGGTGTGCAATTAAAGAGTGCAGCAAAGTTATCAACCGTGATTGGGTTAATCACTAAGCATGCAGACTGTCGCATAACACTTAAATTATAGCCAATACGTTTGTGACGTATTATTATTTTTCGGAATTGATCAGAAAAATCAGTCCTACCCTTAATCTTTTTGAATTTGTATACTAAGTCACCATAAAATTCTGGTTCCGATAGGCCTTGGTGTAAAAGAAATTTTAATCCGACATCAAATTTTGAAACCAATTCATGAAGTCTGCGATAGAATTTAGAAAAAGCCTTTCTAAGCTTATGATACCGATAGCCCTGTTGAAGAAGTTTAGCAGTTAAACATTTATTACGAGCATTAAAGTCATCTACATGACTACACACTCTAGCAAATCTTATAAGTTGAGAAATATACACTCCATAAGAGGGACGACGTGGAACGTCACCGTCCAAAAATGGAAAATTAACTATATCAAAGTCAAAGTCATCACGTTTATCATAAATTTTAGAAGATACAAAACCGTTAGAAATAGATAGATGTAAATCCAAAAAGGGGGCCTCGGTATCTGAAGTATTAGCTTTATTCAATTTAAGTTCAGGTGGGTAAATTTGGTTAACCATGCTTTCAAAATAAGGATTATCAATATTCAGAAGATCGTCTAAATATCTAGAGGTTGAGTTTAATGCCTCAATGATATCAGCTTGATTATCAACAGAAAGAGAAGTCATGAAATCTCTTTCATAACAAAATAAAAACAAATCGGTCACAAGAGGAGCACAATTTGTACCCATCGGAATACCAACAATTTGTCTGTATAACTTATTACCAAATCTGATGTAAATATTATCTAAGAGATATGATAAGGCGTCACATACATTCTGACATGACCAAAGACTATATCCTCTATATATTTTACGGTCAGTAGAAGTGAAAAACGCTTTCTTATCGTTACAGGCAATATAAAGGGTATCTTCATTTTTGGGGATCTGAATACAAGCTTCAAATAAAGCAATATATAGTCGGTTGGATATATTTGAAATCCGATTAGCGACTGTTCTGGTAAGTTTAATATTGTAAGATTACCGGTAATTAGCATTTCAAAACATGATATTGCCTCGTTTATTGGACAGAACTGGTACATTGACCCTGCAGATTGAAAGAATGTAAAACAAAAATGTAGCCTGAGGCTTGAAAAGTTAAGCCACACCGTTTTCTTACAAAGCTAACGCGAACACTTTCTAACAAAGTGTACTTAGTTTGTACTTTGTATTGCGTTACCTAGGAAACCAACGTTAAGTTAAAAACTTGAAACAAAACATGATTAAAAATGTTGCATAGTAGTTTGAGTTATCTGGTCTGTGTATATAGTTCCTTACGGTAATATACCAGCCGGGACATTGAGCGTGCAGCATCAGACACATTTAATTAAGAAGAAAAAGAGGCAAGGGAAGTCGAGACATGGGCTATCATAGCAATATGGATTACATGTTTTTTTTTTAAAATTAGTTTAATTTCCATGCTATTTTTCTTTCCTTTTCTAGTCTGCTTATATTCAACAAATGAGTCGATTTAGCATGGATCCAGCTTCAGGGTTTACTTTTAATTTGACGAATATTTTACGTTTTAAGGGACCGAGTTTTACAGAATTCTAAGCCACAAAATTAAGTGGCAACTCAAAACGACAGCACATTTGATGCGGGATATTTCTGTGCAAATACCATTTGTCCTAAAGAATGTAGTTTCACTTTGCAGTACGGCAACAAAACAAAGAGAAGGAAAACAGATCGAATAACGTATACAACCAGTTACTGGGTATTTTATAAATTCCTCATATCTCATATACTTAATGCTTATAAACAGTAAATTAAAAATTAGCAAATGATAAGGTAATGCATACTATTCATGTCAGGGACACACATTGACATATCTTTTTTTCAGATGACCTTCTTGACTTTGAAGATATTACTAGAATTATTATTATTATTACTATTATTAATTATTATTTAGCAATAATTACATGGGTTAACTGCTTATTAATGAAGTCTTACCGCTTTTCTGAATGAGTCTTGACCGGATATTTCATATACAGTAAGACATTTTTGATACCATTTATATCAATACAATGATAGAAGAAGCATACATATTAAAAGTCGAATGATCAAAACTAACTTTGTCTTTCTTAACACTTAAGGGAAGCTGACTGTAAGCATCGAGCATTGTATGGAAACTCAATTTTTTTTATTTTGCTCAAAATGTCGTGGTTTAAAGCTTCTATCGAAAGATGAAAATCGGTGAAAAAAATAGTGAAATATGTCAAATGGTTCTCGAGATATCTAAGCAATTACTGTTGCCATGGCAACCATTTTTAGGCCGGTCAAATTTTACATATTTTCAAGAATTTCAAAGGGAAAATGTATCTCTCCTGAGGCAAGTAACAAATACTTGACTAGCATGGTGCTTAGGACTAAATGTAATTGTTATTCTCTGCACCTTCAAAGCATCGGTCACTGCACGTTGTTGAAACCATGGCAACTTAAAGTACATATAGTCAGAGAAAAAAAATGAAATTTGTGAAAATAGCACTGTTTTAAATCAAGATTTTTGAAAATTGCAGCCTGACCTGAATGAACCGTTTACATGTCTTCAAACATCAACATAAGTACAGTTCATAAGAAAAAACAATCAGTTGTAAACTTTCACTAACTAAAGAATAAATGCGCGTGCAAATGGCTTCCCTCTTGAAATTCCGATGATACAGAAAACAACAAATACAGTTTTCTAGATTTTTTTGCCTTAATTACCACTCTGCCAGATTGAATTTACTACAAAAACAAATAATGAGTCTTTCTATATCCCATCTTCGCAAATAACGGTGTAGAAACGTATTTGTAGATGTTGTTTCTATGGTTCCAATGCATAAAATGTGTTAGATCAGTTCAAAATAACCCTAAAACCACGTAACTAAAAAAACACCTCCTAATTTGCATTGAAATCGATATGGTTTAAAAGTAGTTCAGTACTAGGTTTCTGTATCTCTTATGGTTTTCATTTTTTTTTTCGAATAAACAAATTTAAAGTGCTGCTAAGATACCCCATCCACTAATTTATTATGCATTAGCGATATCACCATTTTTGGAAGAGAAATTGTGTAAATGTGAAAAAATGTGTGATTTAGTTCTAGTTAAGATATATATTTTTTTCTTTACCAGTGAGTAATCGCTGGTTGATACATGCTGTTGAAGGGCAAATCGCAAAATATTAATTCTCGACGACGAAGCCGGAGTGAGTTAAGAAAAGCTGACTGTAAGCATCAAGCATCATTTTGCTAAGTTTTTTTATGGTTCGAAAAATCACATGCCAAACCAATAGTAATTTCATCACAAAATGGGAATAAACATTTGTATGGCACCAAAAATTAAAATTAAGATGGCAGACTGTAATACGAAGAGGGTTAATGGCATGTTTGTAGTTTTATGGCTTTTTAAACAGTACTTTAGTCATGCGGCAAGGCATAGATGATTTTGAAAGACTGTGTGCAATGGCACTACGTTTATGAAAAAAGAATTCTGGCTTCAGAAGTTGAGATTCGAACAAGGACTCTAGCTTAGCAGGCCCGCGCTTTACTCGTTCAGCTACAGAAAAGTAGATGAAATAAGGGAAGTGGATGGGATGACTAAATCACTCGTGCACACGTATACCTTAGATGGCACCCTATCAGGATTACCTAAATTACAAGACTCCAGGAGCCCCAGTAGCACAGTAGGTTAAGCCCTGGCCTGCTGGTCCAGTAATTCCGAGCTCGTGACACGCTGGAGGCGTAAATCTTTCCAACAACCAATTGATCTCTATTGCACACACATAGCCCTTCATTGCCCCCTCCCCCGCCCCCACACATTTTCCTCCAGTCGCCAAGATATGGCTGAAATACTGTTAAAAGGATGTAAAACTGTAACTCGTTCATGCATCAATTCTTGGCAGTTCTATGTAGTATCACGATCACAGTTCACAGAACATTGCTCAAAATTTCAGCCTATCCTCCGATGAAAAGACAGTCTACTCGAGTAGGCCTACACCAATTTCTGTCCTGAAAATGCCTCTTTTTGTGTTTTATCTACTTCAAAGAAGCAATTTATTCAAGAAAAACTAGTAAATGTATTATTATCAACATAAAATAAAGAAAAGGCAAATATTTTACTGCAAATAAAATGTTTTTACTCCGTTCTTCTATTCCGTGATTTCTGCAGACGTTTTGCTCGGGACAACTCGTGTCATCAAATATATCTGCAACTGCAGTCTTGGTGAATGGACCTATTTCATAGATTTAAAATGGTCATGGTGAGCATTGTTGACAGTTATCTTATTCTTTTTAAAGATACTATATTTGATTATGAAAGATCATGGATACTACCTGTAGTGGTCGCACATTTGTAACTGTCAAGGGAGGTAAGATAATCCCAGATTGACTTAACTCCCTTGCTACTATTTTACAACATTGACACATTTCAAAGATGAATAAAATTTAAAACTTTGCGAGTTTATACCTAATTTTTTGACATTCTTAAACTTCGAGCCTTGTTCTATCATGTATATATGGCCTGATTTTCAAATGTGACTGCCATTTTTAGGTATTAAGCGAATAAAACCCCTATTTATCGCTCAAAATTGGATCTATTTTCCAGTAAAAGCTCATTCGTTAATAATACGGGATAGAAAACATAAATATTATGTAATCTTATTACACAGCTACGTATTGTTAAACTTCACGAACAAAACAGAATAGGATAATATTTGTTGTTCATTTTTTAGCGAGGGAATATTACATTCAGGTCTTGATATTGACATTTTCTAAATGGACTTCTGGTTACATGGAAACGGCCGAACGCTGACCGCAAAACACTTGTGAAACACAAACAAGCATGGTCTATAACAATTTCCCCAAATATGAGATAAATCCGTAATTTTCGACTTTTCACGTTATTGTGGGCTAATGTTCGATATTTACAGTCAGCCTCTCTTTATGTATTGATAATAATGTATCAGAACACAAACAGGGACTGTACAGAATTATCTGACCAAATATATCTTGGAAAAGTTACAATGAGAGATACATGTTATGAACAGACTCATGAAAAGACGCTTTATTTGTGCCTCCTAAAGTATATCATTTTCCATTGCTAAACTGACATAGTGATAATATGGTGCAGTGTAACAGATGGGAGCAACACAAAAAGGTAACGTTGATTACAATCAAGCACGATGTTAAAAACTATCAAGTGAGCCGATACTTTATCAGTTGCCTCAGCTGACAGCCACTTTTGCATGTAGCTTACCTGATTGCCTCGGCAGACAGCACAGGTAGGGAACAAGTATCTCCCCTGTGATAATTCTAAAACTAAACATGGATCAGTTAGGTCAATTTATACATATTATACTGGTCCCTCAAAATTTTAAGTGATGCGTTTTGTGATGTTGCTGTAAGTCAAAAATGATAAGAAAATTCTAAATGCTTCGAATGTTCATGTTGGGTTCTTGTGAGTGTAAAACAGTAAATATTTTCTATTTAATACCAATGGTAAGTTAAATGCTTTCTGGCATCCAAGAATTGAGCCTTTTAAAACAACTTACTCAAATAAAAAAATCTTATTCCTAATACATTACAGATATGTACCGTAATGTTACTGTTACCATGCCTTTCAAATACAGGACAACCCCATATTATCAGACTTGGAGGTATAAACAATGGTGTTTCTTCATGGCTACTTTACATGTGTAAACTTAAGACACAAACAGTTACACTGAAAGGTTATATCATCTACAGTTAGATATTTTTGTCAGTAATTGTTTTGGGGAAGATCCTAAGGAAAAGTAAACTTTTCTCTTCAGCTGCCAATGTCACAGCTAACTGCTACCTAACTAATTCAAAATATGTAAGCAGTTCGTTCAACATAGTTTAAAGAGAAGTGACAGAGTGTGTTGATTAAGGACCAATCATATAAAATTCATTCCAGCAATTCATGTTTGTTAATTGTGTTTTAGTCACGGTTATGTGCGTTACTGTTCTTATTTGACTGATGATCATCTTTTTCTAAATATGTCAATATATCTATTTATTTAAATATAAAAGAAAAACATATTAATGATTTTTAATTGCTTTTTACACTTATAACGTTAAGTGTCCCCTACATTTCGTTTGTAACAGATTGCTGCTGTAACACATTAATGTTACCCTTCCCGTTACTTTGGTCAGTTTCTAGGTAAAACACATAAAATGATATATAAGAATGGCATTTTACATGCAAACTTACATACTTTTTCAATTTAAGACAAAATATAGACTACAGCTAATTATACCTTCTCACCAGTGTTTCGGGAAGTCATAAGAAATAAGTTACATTCTATCTTCAACTGATATTGCCTTTACTAACTGCAACCTAACTGATTCAAAATATATCAAGGAATTCTGTCAAAGTTGAGATGAGCATGAATCGAATAAGAGCGATACATTATGATCATCTAGGACTACATGTAACAAATTCATTCCATCGGTTGGTCAGATTCTTATTGATTATTTGTAGTTTAGTTACAGTTATATACGTTACAAATATATCATGCTTTTTGGTCATTATATCTAGACCAGTTTGCTTTTTATGTATTAGAACATTTAAAAAGGGACATTTATGACACAAAGTATTTTCTACATTGCGTTTATTGCATTTAGTTGCTGTAATGGACCAGTGTTACCCCACCCACATTTTCGGCCATTTTTTCGGTAAAGTGTTGAAAGAAACACTGGGAACAACCATTTTGCAATTCCCTAAGTCAATGCTCTAAGTGACTATAATCAGGGCATTAAATAAACATCCATGCCAACTGGCCCTTGGACTATTACCTTAAACAATGTGTTGAAAAGTACATAAAATTGGCGGACATTTTGTTTTTGCGGCGGCCATCTTGAAAAAGATATACTTTCAAGTGGCCCTCGATCTTATGTTAAAGTGCATGTCAGGTACTTGCTATCCTGTAAAGTTCATGTTTGTATCATCAACTCAAGTATTTCGCTATATCCCGCTCTGGAAGGAACTCTTTAAGATTTTAATTTCTCGAGAATGTCAACTAGGGCTTCTAGTTCTTGCTTTTCCTCAGCATCACCTGCCTATTATATTACATCCGCCTTGTCAATGTATATGATGAATAGTGTATATGATGGAAATAAAAGTCCGGTAACTAAAAATCTGAAAGCCAAACTGTTGTTCAGCCGCTGCCATCGAGTCAGAGATAGGATTTTCGTACAATTTTCTTAGTCTGTTGTAACCCTTCTGTTGGTCTAAATTATTTAGTTCAATAAAGATAGCTGAGTTGCCACCTATTTGGGAAAGAGCTGCTGACTCGGCTTATTACTTGTAATTTATTGTTTGTTGGGATGTCTTTGTCAATCTTTCCCTTTGATGTTGGGGAATAGGGTTTGGGATCTGATTCAGTCAGTTCCTGAAGTGTAGTCACTCTTAAAATTTGAAATGGCGACACTGTATGCCCCATAGAACTATTTTAAGTATTGATAGACGTTTCTCTCCATGATTACCCTGTGATAACAATTTACTGGTAAGGTAAGTAGCTTCCCTATTAACAAAGTCTTGATATTTGAAACAGACTCTAGCAAAGGGACAAGGGACTAATAAAATATAAGGAGAGTAACTAAATATGATCTACTGTAGCTTACAGTCTTATCCTAATATGTATTGTATCTTGTAAAGTATTTAATATCTTTATGAGCCGCGACGCGAGAAAACCAACAATGTGGTAGTGCGCCCATCGCAGACTCAGATCAGCCTGGACATCCGCCCAGTCTGATCAGAGTCTTCGCTGTTCGCATGGAGATGGCTTAGTCCCTTAGCTACCCTTTAAGCACTTAGCAAAGAGTCTGACCAGACTTGATGGATGTTCAGGCTGATCTGAGTCTGCGCAGGGCGCACAACCACATTGTTTGTTTTCTCATGTCGCGGCTCATATATTGTTGAAATAAAAATGTATGAAACAAACGTATTGATTTGTTTACCTAAGAAGAGAATTATCTGAACAACATGACGTACTGCAGATATGCCCATTAACAAGCCATGGATGAGCCCTGAACCACCCATGAAAATGCCACCCATAAAAAGCGATATAATCAATCGCCATAAAGTGGTCATTACTTCACCTTGACTGCCAAATAATGGTCAGTAAAACAGAAATATATGAGCATTAATAATTCAAATGATTTGTCTAGTTTTTGTTGCCATTTAAAACATTTACGCTTTTCATGATAGTATCAAATGAGCAGCTGCCAATACCAATAAAAATCAACATTATTCATGGGTCGTTAATAATTAATGCCCCTTACTTAAAAAAGTCACTTTTAATTGACATTTTTATGCCCATTCCACATTACCATTTCATGTTTTTTCATGGTAGAGAGATACTTACCTTAAATCTAATTAGTGGGCATTAGTACTTTCATGACTTAGTATTCGGCAGACCTTTCTTTTCTCATGGCCATTTTAATATGAAGAACTGATGACTTTTTATTCTATCTGACATTACTTTATCAGATTATTATAACCTTTTAATGGCCGTTAATCTTAGCAATGATTCCAAATCAATGGCCATTAATTATTTGAAAGGACATTGGTATTTCAATTAAAATAGACATTAATTCTATATTTCTGTGCATTTTTGTTAACTGTTTCAAGTTTCAGTGACTTGAATGGCCAACCTTCTAAGTATGGCCTATGTTTCTTCTTTGGAATGTGTTCTCTGCTCTTGAAGGTACTCTTATAGAATTTAAATTGTGCTTCATTTTGATTCTCATTTTAAACCAGTATTGATCAGTATGACTCTTGCTGCACTATCATTTTGGTCCTCTGTTAGCTTTAGAAAAATAAATAAATGCTAATATATCATTGATTCATCCTTTTATATATATATAGATGAAAGTATAATCACAAATTGGTGAAAGCAACATACATGAAGTTTTGATAAAGGCAAAGCATAATCTCACTCTGTGCTTTTAAGACGGATTAGCAAGTGTGCTAATTCATTAGTTAAATATTCTAGGAAAGTAAAATGTATCGATTCATTTTTTTGTATGTAACAAACATTTTCTGCAAAAAATATAACTTACAGAATGGAAGCAACTCTACCTTTCGATAACAGTTTATGTGATTTAAATGGCTATTAAATTTGGTCACTTAGAATCATTGCATGTTTTGATTTTTATTCTTCAGGTGGCAAGTTCATGAATATTTTACCATGTAAGCTAAGGGATTCTTTGCTGAGGTAGTGGTATAAATAAAGGATGACAATTGGCCCATTTAAGAGACATCTATTAACACGAGAACCTCGTTTTTATCATCTCAAATATCAAACACTCTTTCATTGTTTACAAGCTACATTATGTTGTTTTGAAAACTTATAATCACTTGTCTCAATATTTCAATTTGTAAACTGTACACTTTAGCATAGCTTCCCCTTTGAACGAATGAAATTCTTAAAAGGGACTCAAATTAAATACCTTATCTAGCATATTCCGGAAATGCCGATGTTTAAATGTCATATGAGTTCGGACTAATGATTTGAGTTCTTTGACCACTTTCTTTTAATAATTATTTGCATTAACCGTTTTAAAAAGAAATTGCACGTAAGTGAAACTACTTTTAAGAGATAGAAATATTTTTTTATATATTTTATTAGACTTTTAAAAGGAACAAAACCCCTCATATATAGGACTTGCACAGGTATGTGAACTTGGCCTAATCCCCTCCTTCTATGTTTTTGTATTTATATGGTTCATTGCACTTGCCTTTTGCTTTCAAGCTGTCAAGTTAACTTTGATACTTCACAGTACATGTATTTTCATGTACAGGGTAAAGTATATTGATATATACTTTTTTCAGTCATGTTGTCATGAATGATTAAACATATTAAATCGTCTCTCTGTGTATCCTTGTGTCCTAATACCTATGAGAACCCTCGACTACGACACATGAATTCTGGATTTAAGTATTGATGGTTGCATTAATGGCCATACATTTTAACGTCATATTTATCAAGGGCATGAAATAAAATCAAGTCAATTTAAAGTGGTACTTGTTTTTATGGCCATTAGACGTAATGCTTATGGTCTTTACTGTTAATATTGACCTTTTTATGATTACTTTAATGGTCATAAATTTTTCCATGATATTTATCATGACCATGAAACAAAATTTGATCTGTCTCAAGCAGCCTTTTTGTTGTTAACGCTCATTAACTTCTATATAAATAGCTATTATCCATTTTTAATGGTTAAAGGTAACAAGTGTTTTCTTCATTTAAAGGTCATGAATTTAAAGGTCGCACTCAATGGCCGACCTAACTTAGCTGCTAACCCTGTAATGGGCATTAACAAAGCTATTTTAAGCATGATGAGCATGACAAAAAACTAAAATAAGAAGTTATTGCTTATGTAATTTTTAATGCAATTAGTAAAGGTTTTAAAGGGCTGAAAACAAACACAATTAATTATTTCTTACAAAAATACTAGCAGTCATTTATGGATTTCATGATTTCCATGGTCTATTCATTTTTGTTTTTCATGGTAATTTTAATAAGATTTTAATGACTCATCTCTGTAGCAGTGAATTTTAAGACCATTGCATACTGCCCTACAAGGAATAATAGAAAATATCTTTCTCTAGGTATAAGGCAGCCAGTTTTTTGTAGATGTTTCAAATTCTTAAGCTTGATAAAATAGAATTGAAGTAGAATTTAAATAGAATTCATTCGAAATGTAGGCATAATGGGGATCTGGAGTCAACCTTTTTTTAAAAAAAGAGAGATGGAAGAGTTCTTACCCAAAACATGCCTTACAAAATGACGCAACTGAATGTACCCTACTCTCACCTGATAATAAATGACTCAGCCCAAACTTAGATAATGAGGACTACGAATATATTTACGAAAACTTTTTTTTTCAGGGGAGGGGTACTTCCAACCCGTTGCTTGATTAGGCCTGTTGCTTTTACACAAATTTGGCCTTTCACACGTTTTCGGTTAATATGACACGTGAAGTATATAATAAATGATAAATCTGTTGAAGAGTAGTTTAGGCTATAGACTAATTTAGACTCTTTCAGCCTTTGCATATTTAGCCATTAAAACATTAATCATTCCAGAACATTAAACATACGGGGAAATTTGCATTTAAACATTGTCATAGCCTTTAAAGTCAAATTTTACTTAATAAAATTTCTAGCAAGACCAAGTCGTGATTATAAGATAATTAAAAAGATGGCGACGACTTACTCGCCTGTAAACAAAATGTTTGGTGTCCCCATCTCTAGCAAGTACTCACAAATTTTAACAAAATCACGCAAAAGCCGATGTTGAATATCTTTTGGCGATGTCACAGTTTGACCGGTCAGTCTTATAAATTTCTGTATCTCGGTGATGAATATCATGTGATTTGAACTAAGTCCTTAGTCTTGGCTTTACATGTAATTGAATGGCTGTCGGCGGCAGGTCTTCAAGATTTTGGTATATACTAACCGGTTTTACAAAGGGTACCTGTGTACCCAAGCTTGCATCCATTCGGACACTCCCCCGTAGATTTATTACAAAAATTATCTTTGCATTCACCGCATGACTGACACGGGTATCCATAAGTACCGTCCTGACATTCTGAAATTATATAAAATAGAATAGATTTAAATGCAATCAAAGGAGGGGTGTCTATAAGGCTGTTTTCATGGCCACAACCGATTTTCTTTAAACTTTGTAAACTCAGACTACTATGTGTTGGCTGTAAAATCATGCAATATTAAATGTATCGGTGAAGGTTTCTTTGGTGTGTATAAAATGAAAGTGGGTGGGGTAATTCTGACCCGAAGAGGGTTCTGTTAAGAAAATGCTAATATTTTTATTGCTGCATAGAACTGGAAGTCTACCATTTCATGAATTCTTATGCAATGCCAGTTATAACAAATGATTATAATACTATTGTGAACTTTTAACATGCAGTGCGTTTATACTCACTTGTATAAAATACCTAAATTCTAGCCTTTTTTATTCTCCAACTTTACGCAAAACCACAACAGCTTTTTACACTCAAAGCTATTCCAGTGATAATTTGCAGTTATACAGTATATTAGATGGTTGTTCCAAAATTACGCGATAATTTTTTACAATGAATATATTTTGAGTTATCTCCCCGTAAATCTGCTTTTTTATTTTATTTTAATTATTACTCAGTTTTTATACCTCGCCACACATAAGTGGCAGGATGTGATGTTTCAAAGCTGGTTGTCCATGTGTCTGTCCATCTGACCGCCTGTCTCTCTGACTAGCTGCCTGTCTGTCCATCTGTCTGTCTGTTCTTTCATCCATGAACACTTCGTTTCTTTTCGATAACTTGAGTATTTTGATGTTTTTTTTAACTTGGCATGTGCATTGGTCTTGGCAATAGCTCGCTAGGAAGAAGGCGAATTTTGATATCTCCTGACAGAATTATTGCCCTTGTCAATGTCTAAAACGTGGATTATGGTCTGTAATTCCTTTACACTTTCACGGAAATGATTGAAGTAATATACCATACATTTCTGTAACAAGCAAAATTTTGTCTACCAGGGTAATCTGCCCCAGCCTTGGGGATATATACATGTATAAAATCATGAAAATGTTTACAAAATCAGGCTTGAGTGTGATTTTCCTGAAACTTGCAACAACTTATCTAAACAGTACTCGCTTCCTGTCAAGATCAAAATTTTGTCCCCAACGATTATTTGCCCTTCGCATAGGGCCATTTACATGCATAAAACATGCAAAAACTATATAAATCAGATTTTTGGTATATCTTTATGAAATTTCATAGAAATGATATAATTAACATTAGCTTTCTTTCACAAAATGAATTTGCTTATTGTATTAGAATTGTATCATGTTCTTTCCCGCGTCTCTTCTTATTACACATACTCTGAGTAACGTATTTTGCAGCTTGTAAAGACCCAAGACAAGAAGACATGCCAAGTTTGAAGAAAATCCATTAAAAATACTCGTAATCGAAAGGAAACGAAGTCTCACGGATAGACAGACAGACATACGGTCAAACAGGCAGGCAGATAAATGTACGTACAACAGCTGAACAGAAAGACAAACAGCAGAAAACAAACTATAGCAAGTGAGCAAGGGCTCACGTATACCCCCGACCAGTGCCACCGCTTCATGAAAGCAAACTTTTAACACAAAAGTTAAATGCAAATGTTAAACGAACAAATTTAAAGTCTGTGACCTTGACCTTAGATCAGCAGCAGCATCCATGTAAAGTCAACTAGTATAAAATAAAATTAGTCATGCATCACTAGACTCCATTTAAATATATCAGAACAAGCAAAAAAAACAACAAATGGCTGTGTCCTAGTTATTGACCCCTGGCCCCACCCATGAGCCTGACCCTGAAGTCCCTATCAAAATGAGTGCTATTATGCTGCAACTGATTAATATTTAGTTTCTCGTCATGATGGGGATAAAACCAATTTCTCTACCAGTGCTGAGCCATTCAATTACCCTACATATAAATATGTAACGTATATAACCATTTATTACTGTGACTGCCAGCCGAGGCAATCAAAAGCAGTACCTACTCTCCCAACAGGGATAAACACCATTTTTGCTATGCTGTCAGTCGAATCGTCAGCCACGGGCCTCTTTGCACAGTAACCGCTTTACATAGGTTAGCAAATATGTGTGGTTCCCGTGATCATGACTAACATATTAATTTGTGATATACGTGATCTGTTTATGCATCTCCCGGCCATCAAATACATTACAAACTATTAACAATGTGAATATTTAAGGCTGGTAGAAAGTGACATAGTTTAGAACTCATATATCATTCTGTCATCAGCTTGTTCAGTTCTATTTTTCGTGATGTTGTTACAACTATTTAACTAGTCAGGTAATTTTGCAAACCCCATGGTTTTATCCCCACTTGTTGTTACTATCAAGGACTAAAGGTGTTACGTAATACAAATTTCAGTCAGACAATTTTTCAATATGTAAGCAACTAAAATTGTTGTTTTGATATTGCAAAAATGCGGTATTCCCTAACAGTATTTAACACATTTGTACAAAACTGATAAGATAAGCAGTACGATATCATAAATAAGCAGTTTTCAACCACATTTATTGCTAAAAAGTAAACACTATGGTAATACCAGGTCACAGAGATCAAATGCAGTAAGTTATTTAGGTTAACCTTTCCTTGGCATGCATAGCTATGCACTTTTTTATTGTTTGATTATTTGCTGTTTAGAAATACTGTATTGCTAGTTTAGGATATTGAAAATGAAGAACTCACAATGAATACGTTGTATACGTTACTTGTTCGGCCTTTCTTTCTTTTTTTTTCAATATTATGCTGCAAAGCATAACTATAGTGTAAACGAATACATTCTGAAGGAGAACAACTAAGATTTGCTCATAGATATCTGAACAGCGAGGACCAACATTAATATATGCTGTCATTTTTATTTGCCATTTCATTATGTGTGCAGAGCTACTGGAACACTGTCCCTGAAAATAAACATTTTTGTCCAACTAAACGTATCTTTATGTTCTTTGGTAAATAGATCCTTTAATAGATGATTGAATGTAGTTAGATTCTTTAAGAGATGATCGAAAATAGTTAGACTTTAAAGAGAAATATAGATAATCTTAAACATAGCATTTGTATGCTAATAAACTGCCAGTGTCTCTTTTCTGGCGACTTTAACGCCCGGACAGGTATAAAACAAGACTTTGTAAAGATAAACTCAAATATTCCAGATTTTCATGAATATCATGAGATATTTGATATGGGCGAGATCCCAGAGAGAAATTCTTGCGACAAATCTATCTCACCAAACGGCAAAGACTTACTGAATTTTTGCAAAGTGTATTCTGTAGTAATTGTTAACAGCCGTTGTGGTAGAGATTTAATCGGTTCATATACATAAATTTCTGCCCAAGGATGTAGTTTGATAGACTATGTACTTTGTTCCCCTGATCTATTGATCCATTCATCTCAGATTTCAATATTGAAACACGAACGGAATCAAAGCATTTGCCAGTTAGCACCAGTCTTAAAAACGTACATCTTGTTAATGACCCTAAATCGAAATCGTGCATAGAAAATGGTAATGATAGCCGTAACCTTACGAAATACAATTTTTCGGGGCAGAATGTTGATATTTTCAAACAAAATATTGGGACATTCTTTACCAATGAGAGAGTACATGATTTCCTAAATAGCATAGACGATAGTAGCATAAGTGCAGATAGCATTGCGAAAATGTTTGTTAGTTGTCTTTGCGACTCCAGTGTACAGTATACGGTCAAAATGAAATCCAAATCTAACGCGCCTTGGTTTGACGAGGATTGCGTGTATTTGAAAAAAACAGAAATACAGTATCCTACGGCGTTTTAGAAATATAAATTCGGACGTTGATCGAGACGAATATATACTGGCTAGAAATTCTTTTAAACAGAAGTGCGCAGAGAAAAAATCAATATATCAGACTTCAAAACCCGATGATTTAATTTCTTCAGTGAACGACCAGAAAGCGTTTTGGTCAAAACTTAAGGCCATGACCCGTAGATCATCCCGTAAGGGTAATATTTCCAATGAGGAATGGCTACGTCATTTCGAGTCGTTGTTTAACGAAGGCGCTGACGAGGCAGACAACGGAGATAACAATGAGTTTTATGCTGACTTTAATTTAGATGACGTTCAGCAACAAATTTTTAATGCGGACATTACTGATGAGGAAGTCATAAAAGCTGTCAAATCACTCAAAATGGGAAAATCAGCAGGACTCGATTGTCTTGTACCGGAAATATTTTTTCATGGTCTGCATTTTATACTGCCATTATTAACCAGATTCTTTAACCGGCTATTTTAAAACCGCGGATTTCACAGAGTCTTGGGGAAAATCTATTATTGTACCACTCCATAAGAAAGGTACTCTAGATTCACCGGATAACTATAGAGGTATTGCACTTTTAAGCGTTTTCAGCAAACTATATGCATCGGTTCTAAACAGGAGATTGACGTTTTATGTAAATATGTATGATAAAATATCGGAATGTCAAGCAGGGTTCGAGAGGGTTACTCCACTGTTGATAACGCTTTTATACTGAATGCATTTGTTGATAAATATCTCAGTAAGAAAAGAGGCAAACTGGACGTGGCCTTTGTTGATTTTAAAAAGGCGTTCGATTCGGTGCATAGGGGAAAACTCTTGCATGTCTTAAGAAACGCCGCAATTTGTGGTCACTTATACCGAGCCGTGTATAGTATATATAAATCTGTTCAATCGTGTGTACGCGCCAATGACTCGTTGACAAATATTTTCGACTGCCCTATCGGTCTTAAGCAGGGTTGTTTGCTCAGCCCTGCCTTATTTTCTGTATTTATCAATGAACTAGCCGATAAAATGTCAAACAGTGGAATTAAGGGCTTACAGTTCTTCCCGGAAATTTTTGAAATTCTGTTGATTATGTTTGCTGACGATGTAGCACTATTATCCGATTCCGTTATAGGGTTACAAAGACAATTATCTGTCTTACAGGAATTCTGTAATGATTATAATATATGTGTTAATACTACAAAAACAAAAGTTCTCGTTTTTAAAAATGGTGGTAAACTGGCAAAACGGGAGCAATGGTTATATAAAGATACAAAGTTAGAAGTGGTAAATGGTTTCCATTATGTTGGTTTACTATTCACCACTCAGATGTCGCTAAATCGTATGGCAAATGATCTTGCTGTAAAAGGCAAAAAAAGCTTTAATCTCTATTCTATCATCTTTATATAGTTATGGCAATTTGTCTAGACAAACATTTTTCAAATTATTTGATGTTAAGATTGCACCGATATTATTCTACGGATCAGTGCTGTGGGGTGTGAAAAAACACGATTGCGTAGAACGTGTACACGGATATGCATGTAAACGTTTCTTAAATGTTAGTTTTAAAGCTTCGAACAGTTTTGCTCTTGGTGAGTGTGGCCGATTTCCCCTACACATCCAAACTCATATTCAGGTTCTCAAATACTGGCTTAAACTATTACACCTTCCAGACCGTAGATTTGTTAAAAAATCTTATAATATGCTACATTATCTACAGACCGGTGGTCAAACTAACTGGGCATCACGAGTTAAAGATATGCTGTACGCCAATGGGTTTGGATATGTATGGGAGAATCAAAATGTAGAAAATGAAAATAACTTTATACGTATGTTTTCTGAAAGACTAAGGGATCAGTGCTTGCAAGCATGGTCAGAAAGTATTCACAGCTCCTCTAGATTAACCCTATATAAAGAGTTTAAAACTAGTTTAAGCTATGAATTCTATCGGGAAATTATTAACTTAAGAAAATATAGAAATGCTTTGGCTTCGTACAGAGCTGGGTCGCAGGATTTAGAAATTAAAAAAGGGCGATATTCAAAGATACCAAAAGATGAGCGTTTTTGTAAAATATGCAATAAACGGGAAATAGAGGATGAATATTATTTTCTGTTGATCTGTAATGCAAATCATGATATACGTCAGTCACTCATTCCGACACAATTCCACTCTTTTCCAAATAAACAAAAAGTTCTTAACCTCATGTCATCTAAAAACGAATATTTTGTTAAATCGCTCGCCAGCTACATATATAAGGCGTTCGAAAGAAGAAAACAGCTGATCAATAGGAACACGTAACCCATATATTGTTACAATTGTATATATGCTGCATGCGCATGTCGTATTGTAAAATATATTATATGCTTTGTATATTAGTGTAATGGGCCGGTGGCCTAAATCACATTTTGAATAAACTTGTAAACTTATAGATTGCTACAGTATGCTAATAAACTGCCAGTGTCTCTTTTCTGTATTAAATGTTTCTGATACTATTCTCCCAAACGCCTGGTTGACACATTATTGTTAGTTACATAAAGGAACTTAATAAAGTAATGTATTGACATTACCATTAATTATTTTCAAAAGTTTGTTTTAACTGTAACTCAGCAATGTTGTTTCTCTTGGTAATGTAAAATATACGATAGTCTTACAAAAGTAAGTATACGCTGTCAGCAAATATCTACATTAGCTTTGATGCAGAACTGTACTTGGCTTAAGTCTTCAAACTTCAGGTTTACTGTTCTGCTTTATATTTTTTTCAGTGTGCGCTATAAACTATACCAAATCCTGTCAATAAACAAGGTGGTACTCCATTTGCATTGTTAATTACTCTTTAGTTATATTTTTATAATAAACACTCCAAAAGCGCTTAGCTTTTAATGTTATCAAACTGTTTGTATATCATTTTATTCGAGCCTTATATGCAAAATCTATGCTGGCTTAGCTGCGGCTTTAGCTTTTTTTTATTTTTTCTGGTGTGGTAGTTTGTTTATTTTTTTAAGTTGTATATAACAAATTTCACGTATGTTACTGTCTTTAGAACTCAAATGTACAAATTGTAAAAGACACAAACTGGGCAATGCCATTATAAAATACTTTTATTTTTGATATAATGACAAAGTTGCCAGCAAAAAAAAAATAAAAACGTTTTACATGTGCAGAATATGTAAATGCCCTTAACATTACAATTTGTAGTATACTGTGTTTAATCACGTATAAAACACACCTCATGAATCCCTAAAAGTAATAACTGAGAAGAGTGTTGCTAGGTCCAAGTACACAATATATCATAAGAACACCCGGACTTATCTATGTTATTGTTTTTATGTGACAGTTGGGAAAACCCTGATTAAAGGTATTCTAATGAAATGTTTTAAATGTTAATGTTATTTACGTTACTACTAGTGATGACTTATCATAGAAAATAAACCAGAATACATTTTTTCTTTTATATTAAAAGATTCTTTTATGAAGAAACTACTACCAACGAAAATAAATCGATTATATCGTCAAATTATATGAGTTTAACAACAATAGCCCTCGATAACGTATATAATATATCATTATGGCCGACTAAAATGCATTCAAAATATTGTGGAACTGTTTCTTGCTGTTTAGATAGGCTGGCATATTCAATATTGCCTTCTACTGTTGTTTTTTAATTCATACAGTGTAGTTCAAGGACGTAAATTATACAGAAAGTGATAATTGTAATTAGAACATTTATAAGGGGATACTGTGTTAAACATCCATTTTCTCGCTAAGTATACAAGATAGGATAATAATTTTTGCAGATCTGAAAAGATCAAAAAATGGCTTTAATAAAGTAACAAATATATGGTCTAATGGTAAAGGAGTAACTTGCACCAAGAAAGTATTTTGGATGGAAATAGCAATTTTGATGGAGTGTAAAGAAAAAGGTCACGTATATGACACCATGTAGGCTAAATTGACCTGTGAAACATCATAACTTTTTGCTACTGGATTGTTCTATTAGACTCTACTATAACTTTAAACATAGGAAAGTGACTTCTATATTTTTTTTTTTAATTTTTGATAATTTTTATTTTATGTTTATTTTTTTTTAATGGGAAACGTTTGTAACAGGCTGTTACAGCTTAACGCCCCACTCGCCAGAGGGCTAACATGCTGCAAAATACTTCTAAGATGCTGGGCTTTAAGAAAAGTGTGGTCTACAAAATTCCCCCTGGGGGGAGGTAAACCATATCTGGCTCGTGGCCTAAGATATATCATGTACCAAATATAAAAACAACCAACATGTGGTTACAGAGATATGAGCAATCAAATGGTTTAACGCAAAACTGTGACGTAAACTAAGTCCTAACTATTACCTCCAGGCCCCACCCAGCGTGCTTATTCAAGTATTTAGTATTTCATATCATAGACATTGCTATAAAGATCAGCTGAACCATATGTAATAAGAATCTGGCATGTGGTAACAGAGATATGAGCAATCAAGTAGGTTAACGCCAAACTTTGACGTAAAGTACACGATCTGACGGAAGGGAGGACTGACGGATGAACGGAACTGACAAACAGACGGAATGACAAAACCTATATACCCGCTGACATAATTCATATGTCGGGGTATAACAAAGCTGAAGCTAGTCTACAGTTACCTCAAAGCCAAGGTAATCCGTCAAAATGTAAGAACTCACTACTGTGACTCTTTTGACCTCTAGGGTCAACTTAAACCACAATTGGGACCAAATTAAAATGAGCCGAATACCACTGTGACTTTATACCAAGTTTTATATATACTTCCAGTGAGGTTTGAAAAAGATATAGCTTTTGACACAACCCCCTTTGATAAAAATCAAATATATCTTATTATAGCATGTTTAGTTATGGCACAATAATTCCACAATGTGACACCACAGAACAAAAAACAATGATATCAATTTATCCCAATGCAATTCTTTTTAGATACCAGTGAAAACGATTGCTCTTCCTGTTACAGTTTTCCGAAGCAAAGAAATGTCCACTAGTCATTATAAATTGTAGGTTAAAACAAAATATGACGTCACAATTTAAACCAGCGTCACACATTTATGCCCCATTTTTAGGCTTGGCTACATGGTAAATGATAAACTTCAGTCTTTTATCAGCTTGAATCAATCAAAACATTACTGTTATACTTTGAGTACTACGTGCTCATTATTTGAGCTAGTTAGCGAAGTTGGACCCCGTACTCAATATATCTCTGATCGCAAAGGAAGAAAAAATTTTTTTCACCCTTTTCCGTAAAGAATCGATCGGCAATTTTGCATTTTGTCTTGACGAAGTCTAAGCAAGCGCGTGTATGACGTTATTTTTGTCGTAACGTCAGCGTCATTGCTTACGTCTGCTGGTAACGTTTTAGAAATGGCGGCGCCCTTGACGTTATGTTTGGTTGAATCATTGACTATTTTGGAGTGTGTCCGATTTTTCAGGCAAGTAAACCGGTTAAAATGAAAGCTTGAAAGGGTATTATGCAGAAATGCTCATGTTTTTCATTTTGTCAAATGCTATTTACCTAAATCCTCCAATGTAGAAAACCGATGGACAATACAGCAGAAGCAAAACTTTGGGTTGGTCAAAAGTGGAGTTATAAGAAACGATTTTCCGTTTTTGTGATTTTATCGATGTGCAAACGCCGGCAAATCACCTACAAACTGAAAAAAGGTCGATGTAAATGTTGGCGAATCTCACACAAACTTAGTTTAAAGCCCTGCGGGCTATATTCAGTTTGTGAATGATTCGCTGGGGTTTAAACATCGATATCACCTCCCCCACCCCCCCCCCCCCCCCCCCACACTCAAAAAAGGAAATTCATTACTATAATAAAAACGTTGCAATTCCACAGCTGCGAACTTCGTCAACAAACTGTTGGGAAACTGTCAGAAAACAGATTTCCCTATAGTAATCTATCCCCTCGAGCAATAACTTTTCAGTTCCTCCCCTATGAGGAGCGGCAGTAGTATAGCGGAGGACATCCGGACTATCGATCCAAGGGTCGCAAGATCGATCCTCCGCTTCTCCGGTCTTTCGGAAAAAACTTTAACCGAGGACCCGTCTCCATATTACCTTGTTGTCGGAGGAACTTTAAACCAAGTTCAGTCACTCACTCCTTCTCTGATGCGCTTTATTTCCTTTAAATTTCACTAAACGGTCAGCCTCCTTATATTTTGTGTGATTACAGAAGCGGTTAACGTTTAGGCCATCTTGTTTGTCTAAAACAGAACGTTTGACGTCATTACGGCAGAAAGACTGTATGCCCAATATGTCTTATTTTTTCATTGATTTCTAATCCAACCAGTTTAATTATAACTCCTGTTTAGTGTCATTACGAAAGAAATTCTATTGTAAGTAATGTATCTTACGGGTAAAAATATGCCTTACCAATTCTCTCCCTTAGAACTCCCGCTCTTTCAAAGCTCCGAATTAAAGCTCCTACGGAACTTGGAATTGCAGGCACTATGCGCCTGCAAGCGAGTGCTGGCTATTATGTACGAATATTATTACTTCGAATAGCTTTTTCTAAATTTTATCGTAGACACTTTGAACTGGTTTCTAAATATAATACAGGGTTAATGCCACTTTTGCAACAAGGCCTATCGGAACCTGAATTTTATGGTGTCTTAGTATATAAATTCGCAAAATCGTAGGGAAAAGAGAATTTCCTGATCAATTTGAGAAAACTATCATGCGATTTAAACGAATCGGCTATAACATAAAAGTAATGCGACAGTCTGCATGCTTAGTGGTTAACCAAATCACGGCTGACAACTTTGCTGTCCTCTTTAATTGCACGCCGGTGGGTCGGGGTTCAGACTCTATCATAGCCCCTAAATAAAGCTATATATTATCTATATATTAGTTGGTTGGGGCCGGATGTTTGTCTGTTTCTTGGCCCACCGGGGTTCAACTGGTGGTCGTCTTTTGCTCCAGTGTTCCAGTGATGTTGCTGACGCCCCCGGGATCTCACGGTGTCTCAACACGTTTTGGTTGTCGGGTCCTCATTCTCGCCTCATAACAGTCTTTTCTTGATTTTAATTGTTCCCGTGATGACCCTCTGATGAGTTAGGGGACCTCCATACGAACCGAACTACCAACTAATTGTGTGCACCGCGGCGGAGGGTGAGGATGAAGGTTTTGGGCCCAGTAAAACCGGTTTAAACCCCCCAGTAGTTATTACTGACCGTCCCAAGGCGGTACTTTCGTTGCGGTTGCAGTAAGTAAGTAAGTAAGCTTTATTTAAAGAGGGTTACTTATTTGGCTTTCGCGAATCTTCCATGAAGCCCTCTAAAAGTTCATGCATACAAACTTTACAATTCAGCATCATGATAATAAATATGTGAAAAATTACAATAATATGAAAATTTCAATACAAGTACACGCACACTCATACACACACACACACACACACACACACACACACACACACACCCACATACATATCCAGCAGGCACATAACGTCAAAATGACGTCGTACAGACGTCGAATCGATGCCATCACGTCAAATCGACGTCAGCACGACGTAACCTCGACGTCACGCGCCCGCTGGGTACATACTAGACGAATTGATAAAGTATGAATTTTTGACGATAAGCATATAAAACTAATTAAATTGCGGGGAAAAAATGCAACAATAAATAAAAAACAGCTCACGTTTTCAAAAGACAAAATATGAGCACCGGAATACTTAAGGTGGTGATTTATGATAAATGTAAAAATCTGCATAAAACCATAAAAAAGTAAGGTATCTCCCTGAAAGTTAGCAGACTTCTTATTTTTGTTGTTCTTTACAGTTTAGAATACAAAATAGACGTAAATGCAGGTTAAAAAAGGTTTTTTTATAAGGAAAGATCAAAGGATAATTTTCTGCGAATAAATCTGAAAAAATAATAACGTTATTGAAAATTTTCGTAGTGCTGAAGGTGCATTATTGCATAATGAAGAGCGTCCTAGCAATTATTTATTCTAACTCTTTCTCAAATTATAATGTAGACCAGATGAAAACGGTAGCTTTTTCTCAAATGTTCAAGCATGTACAAAGTAAATGTACACTGGACGCATTTATTAAATATAGGGTAGGCAAGCATACCTATGTTAACACCTACAATATAAATAATACATTACTGCCATGATCAGTGGTGTGTAGATAATATTGTTCAACCTTGTTAAAATAGTATCACCTGTCTCACCTGCGTGTTTTGACAAAAGAATTTGGACACAGACTGCATCTTTTTTTCATCTGCTCAGCCTGATTATGTGTGAAAGAGTTTGAAAAAATAATTGCTAGGACGCTCTCCATTATGCAACAAGGTACTCTAAGCACTAAGTATATTTTCAATAATGATATTATTTTTTCAGATTTATTCGCAGAAAATTACCCTTTGATCTTCTCTTCTAAAAATACTTTTTAACATTAACAAATGTTGCATTTTCGGATTCAAAATTATGAGAAACAACATAAAGAAGGCATCTGCTAAGTTTTGGAAAGATCAGTGTTATTTTGAGTATTTTATGCAGATTTTTGTCTTTGTCCCAAATCAGTGATTATCACCACCTTAAAGTAAAATAGAAGAAGAAAAACACTCAGATGAAATGGCGGCGGAGGTGAAATGGGGAAACTTGATTGATATTTTAATTTTTCATCCATGTAATACATTTATTAACAAAAGAATAAATGGATACAGCATTTTTAATTTCTAAAGGTATATTTTTCCAGATTACTGCTCCAGAGTATGACAGGCTACTTTTATATAAATTGTTGTTTGCCTTGGGAATAAGAAAGTTTCTATTGGACACAGACCGCAAATTGGAAGCTGTTTCATTAGCATCGTAGTTTCTCATTTGAAACATATCAATTAAGTATTCAGGGGCATTTTTTGGGCTATTTTATACACCATCTTTGCTTTTTGCAAAAATACACTTTCTTCAAACGAGATTCTTTAAGATTTAGATACTCATAGCAAAGGATAAGTTTACATGCTCGACGCTGCAGTTTGTTAATTTTATTTATGTGATTGTTAGATGAGTTTCCCCAAATAATGCTGCAATAGTCAAAGTGAGTTTTGATATGCGCATTGTAGAATAAAAGTCTGTGTTCTAAGGATAAATAACATTTTATTTGAGACAAAAGCCACACATTTGAAGAAACCTTCTTTGAAATTAAAATCTAAAAGAAAACATACTTAAAATGGGTATTCCAAATACAGTTCTCATCAATGTTACCACCTAAGGTACTGAGCTGTATTACCACATCATGATAGCTAAGCAATAAGCCGCTGCCAGCAAGAGTTACTCGCTTCTTTTTTACGTTCGGTGCTGTTTAATTTATTGTGTTTTCATTTTAACCCTTCTATAATAAAAAAGAAAATAGGTAAAAATAGTTGCTAAATGGTTTTCGTATAATTTGCCTAGTCTGTTGTACCCCTTCTGTTGGTCTAAATTATTTAGTTCAGTAAAGATAGCTGATTTGCCACCTATTTACAGTGGGAACGCGTATCCATGGCGGAGTGATATTTTTATACAGATAGCAACGAAAAAACGTTCGAAATTCCTCAGATTCAGATTCAATCGACGAACGGGTCGCAATTTCAGTGCTGCTTTGTCGGCGAATCAAACTACACACAGCCGAAAATAATACACGGTTTTATTCCTTACATCTTAGTTTAATTTCCTAGTTCTCTGAGATCCGAACTGAACACCGAGATACTCGGCATTCGAGCAGTTGACACGATCGTCGAAAGACGACTTTTTCAGTCAACTTCAAAAGCAATTTTCAAAACAATTCGACTTTCTCCCGCCGGCGGACATATGCCATTAAAAACTATGGTATTCGCCCTTTCCCTGTGACAAAAATCAAGTAATTCGGTGTTTGGGACAATTTTCTTTGCAAAATAATCTTCGGGTACTCTAAGCAATTTGTTGTTGTTGTTTTCAACAAAATGGCGGACAACAGTGTTTACATCACTGGCCCGGCTATGCAATTCAACGTTTGCGACAAAATCGAGAGAATCATTATTCCATGTATTGCTAGAATACCAAGCGCGATTAAATTAAATATGTTTATTAAAAATACAATGCATGACAGTAGTCTATCTTTATATTTTATTCACAAATAACCACAATTCCATACCCACCTGCAGAGTTTGTAAACAAGGAAGCTAGCTCAGTAGTGCTGGGTACGTCATGAAATTGTGACGTAAACAGTAAATTGATTGTATTACTGATATTAACTTGTGAGTCGGCTGACAGCCAGTGTGCCAGTATTTCAAATGCTATATCGCGACCCTGTTTGAAAAATTAAAGCAAGACAAATATCGCTACACCACTAAACAACTATTCAATTAAGACAGCACGTGAAATTTTACTTTGGGAGAGAAAACTTAATGGGTCCTACATCTGAAGGATCAAATGGAATGGTTGTGCAGGCCCGTACACATACTTTTGCCAAGGGATTAGGGGCGGAGGGTAAGAAGGTGTGGTTGGAACGAATTTCAGTGTGAGTGGGGAGGTGGCGGGAGGGGAGGGGTGCCCTAAGGTGGTGAGGGGTTGGGGTGGGTTGAAGGGGGTAAGAAAGTTAAGAAAATCCAGATTTTAAGGACACTTTTAGAGCTTTAGTTTAGGGGTGTAAACTCGCTTTCTGGCAGAAAATTGATTTTTTTTTATATAATTTGCTCGGTTATGGGAGGTGCACCCTCCGCTCTCCGTCGTACAGGCCCGGTGTGCTGGTTGGTGAGAGGGCCGGGAGGAGCGGGATGGATGGATGGATGACTTGCGATTTTACGCCCTTTTCAACAGTATTTCAGTCATATCAGGACAATGGGCTTGTGATAATGAAAGGCTGTGTGCAATGGAACCCCGTTTACGATGGAAAGAACTCCGCCTCCAGCGGGGCTCGAACCCGCGACCGCTGGATCAGTAGGCCAGCGCTTAACCCACTGAGCTACCGGGGCTCCTGGGAGGAGCGGGAAGGCGGAGGGGGGGGGGGGGTAGGGGGAATCGACTCTGTCGCCTGGCAGCTTTGACAAGTCTGCACCTTTTCTCAGGTCAAATATAAAACAAATATCGAAAAGTATGTGTATGTGTGTTTTTGGTGTGATGTCATCAGCGACAACACGCGGAACAGACACGATTACAAAGATCTACAAATTTGTAATTTCCTCATTCTAGAAATCGTATGAAAACTCAACCCATTCTAGAGTCTGAATCTAGAAACCAAACATTGTTTGCAACTCTTGTTCGGCTCATACCGACTCCCACAGTCCAAAGAGTCTCGGTAGCGCAGCTGCCAAGTGGAGTCTCGCCGGTAAAATTTACTTGATCAGTCGACTTTCTCTTTAATAAATGTCGACTCAAAATAGGTTAGGCCCTATAGCATTCATGGGGTGATAGCCAATGGACTGACATGGAATACAGAAGTATTAAAGGCCCAGCAGACATTCAATGCTGAATCAATGTTGGGAGTCAGTGTTGAATCAATGTTGAATTATACATTGAATTGAACTGAAGCCTCAATACTCCATTAACAAATTCGCAAAAGTTTTAGCCTATTTCTAGCGTTTTCGTGAGTACATTTGGGCAGTTCGATACAAAGTAATATAATATAGAGACAAACACTTCAGATCTTGGTCGGACTGATCCCGAAGCAGGATCTACGCTGTTTGTCATTCCATCTGCATCTTTAGACGCATTACTGCAGTGAAAAACCAAACATCAGTTTTAAGACAGTTATGCTTAATTCCAATCTTTAGACTTCGGACTACCCATCCAGGGGTCGCAAGATCGATCCCCCGCTTCTCCGGTCTTTCGTTTACTTTAAACCGAGGTCCCGTCTCCATATGACCTTTTTGTTGGTGGGACGTTCAACCCGAGTTCACTCACTCCAATCTTTAGAGACTTTATGGTACGTCAGCCAGTTCAATATAAGGGAAGTTACTTCTCAAATCACTATTATAATTCTTTCTGCACGAGTTTCTCCCCATGTATTGCCAAAACACGGTCTCCTTTTTTTCCTTACTGAAGAGATTGAAAGTTGGGGCTGAAGAGATATACAGCATACTGTATAAGTGAAATTTTCACATATGTAGACTAAATCCTCCGAAGACCTTGAAAATAAGGTCAACGTGATCAAAATCTATTATGCTCTTATGTTTGTCCTAATGATATATCCATGCAAGTTTGGTGAAATTGGTTCAAGAAATATTGTGGGTACAAGAAATTGTCATGCTGACGCAGACCACAGGTCAAGTCTAAGGCCTCTTGTGACCTTGAAAATGGGGTCAAAGTCACCAAAACCTAATCAACTTTTTAGACATCTTTACAAACCAAGGGTACTAAGACCACTATGCAATCCAAGGGTACTAAGACCACTTTGTTCCTTACATACATAAGAAACAAAGTGGCCTTAGTACCCTTGACTTGCAAAGATGCTAGTTGGCTTGTCCAAACGATATATCCATGGAAGTTTGGTAAAATTTGACCCACTTATTCAAAAATATGGCAGATACTTACTGCCTTGTGCACAGAAACTGACTTCCCTTGGGTAAACCTGTTAGAGCAAAATTTTAGCTTTATGCATCAATGAACGACAAATGATCATGCGACGCTTTCATCAAGGTACATCTAAGATAAACAAACTCCTTGATGGTTCCATGTAACGTTCAACTGATGCCGCTTCACGACCACGGCTTTTTAACAATATGTCCCAACACGTCGTTACTAACTTGACGTCCAGTGACGGTCCTATGTCCCCATCTCAAACACTTGTTGAGGTATCTTGCTGACCCATGTTTTGCGAATCCTACTGTGCTTAAATATAAATAAAAAAAGGGCAAAGGTTTTCCATAGCCTAATAGCCGTAGGGGCAGTGGGGTTAGAGGCCTACTGTATCTTGGGCACAGCAGATGAAAGAACGAGCCCATCACTCTTTTTTCGCTGCCTTATCTTTCCCTTGTTTTAAAAAAGTACCCATTTACTGTTGGGTTGAAAGAGTTTTCCAGTCGTCGGATGGCAAAACCCGGGTGTGATCTCATTGCCTTCAGGCGACTTTCTGCACCATAACTGAGTCACTCTAACCACTCGACTACGGCGCCTCTCTTGTAACTACTCGACTATGGCACCTCTATTATCCTAAATATTGGGACACCTAAAAACATTAATTTTCCTTTCTGGACTAACTGAAAGTTAATGGTTTTAAGTGTCCCAATACTTAAGCACATTATAGTAGTCTATGCTAAATTAGCACGAAAATGGCAGAGACAGGGTTTAAAATAAAGTATAAATTATACAATAACTAAAATTTGAGTAAAAAAAAACAAAACAGAAGACGTCACTAGAATTCTAGAAGCACTTTGGGCTTTATAAAAGTTTTATAAGAAAAAACCAGAGATTTAATAAAATACACATTTATTATGAAATGCCAGGTTTGTCAAATACTAGCTCATCAGGTGGGGGTGGGGGCTGTCAGCTCTGCAATGCCCTTGGTTCATAAATTAAATGCCACAGTGTGTTTATATACTCAGTGATCTTTTGAGGGATTTGCTCTAACTGTCGCCAAAAATCTCATGGAAATCTATCAGTAGGGGCAAATCTCATGCAAAAATTATATAATTTATAATGAATGGTACCTTAACTTTTCATTGAGAATGGAGAATTTTTCAAATTTTAGTTCAATGAGATGTGTTCTCTAATATGATTCTGAGTCACACTCACAAAAAACAAATCAAATAAAAAGGACAGCTGTCCAGCAAACCAGAAAACTTGATTAAATATGTGGCAATTTAAGGCTCAGGACTCTAAATTGAATAATGGTAAGATATAAACATGATTAAACAAGAAAAATAATAGGACAATATCTAGTGAGCCAAAGTGGAATTATTCTTTATCATTTCTCTTCAAGTAAAATGTACATTTGTATGTTGTGGTGTCTCATTACAGTTACTTTTGATCAAAAATTAAAATTTAACACAAATTTCAAATGAACAAATTAGTACTATATAGGTATTCTAAATGTATAAAGCTCTGATCAAATTATTTTATTCACATGCAGTCTGACATTGCCCTTCAGTGTTTTCCCTATAAGTATAAATAAATAAATATCCAAAATAAATTATAACATATGTACATAATAAGGAAAAAAAAATCCTGGAGACATTTCCACAAGTGATGGTTTTATGATAATGATTATACAAAGACTCAGCTGGAGCATGATAGCAATTCTGGGAATTCTGTCTTATTCAGCCATAAAAACATTTGTTGTGATCCATTTATAGAATCATCTATGCTCTTGCTGAAGTGCTTCTAATGAGAGGGCACAACAGGTGTTAATATGAAGCCCATTGATGCTGGTGCAACATTTATGGTGGAACTGTGTAATTATTTTCATTCTAACATAGTCTTGACTTGTAGAAGGACAAACAGCATTATGCAACATTCCACATAAAGTGCAGGGTCCAGCAGTTAGCAGGGTATGCCCCATTCATTATTTTATGCACTTATAATGATATAAAAAAGCTTGCTAGCATAATAAAGTCTTAAATAATATTTGGCCAATAAAATCCTCTGTGAAAATGCTTTTTAATAGGCTGGTGTGTGTGTGTGTTTGGGGGGTGGGGATAGACAGGAAGGGGCTACCTCTCATTCAGCTGCACTAAACTGCATCCCTTTACAGTCATGACTCATCATTTAATGTCTGTCATCAAGCTTTTCTCTCTAGTAGCTTAATAACTGATTAGTAATTACAAGTTTCTTTGCTTTGGTAAGAAGCTGCAAACATTTATGTTGGATTAAATTAATCAGGAAATATAAAAATGTTTTTTATTTTTCAGTTTATGGTATCATTTCTATTGATATAACTTCAGTATGAGCCTTTTAATTTTCTTAATGAGATTTAAGCTAAAACATAACTTTTGGCATTTAATTCTATAGAATATATATTTCTTCATGCCCCTTTCCCCTCCTCCCATCTCAGCCTCAGGCCAAGCATAAAAAGTATTTTGTTAGCAGTTGCCTATTAACTAGGGTTTTTTTTGGAGAGTACTTAGGTAGGTAGGCTTTCTTTTTAATCCCTGCAAACTATGAAAACAACAAAAACAAATAATAGTTCCACATAAAATGTCACACACAGTTACAGTCATTACCCATAATACTAAGATAACAGCATCCTACATTTTGAACATATCTATATCACCCACAAATGGTGTACCCAAAATGTGCAGGTATTAAGGACAAATTGCTGACCCAGATCAGACTGCTCCTGGTCTACACTGGTTGCTCAGACCTGTTTGTCTCACTATGCAGGTTGATCACGGTAAATGTGCCGTTAAATAGAAAAAACAGATCTAGGGTGTCCCAAGTGGCCATCTTTTTTTTTTTTTTTTGGGGGGGGGGGATGAGGGGTAAGATGAATTTTGGTGTGTAGGTAAGCAGTTGCTGTCTACCCACCAAAAGTGCAGGGTCCAGACTCAGGGGTAAGGTGAATTTTGGTGGGTAGGTAGGCAGTTGCTATCTTCCCACCAAAAGTGCAGGGTCCAGACTCTTTTTTGGAAATTTTGGGTGGAGCCAGGTTATTTTTTTCACTGATTTTTGAGGCCAGATTATTTTTTGAAATCCCCTTATGAGCTAATTTATTTTCTACTTGCATATTTTTTCTTGCAAAGACAGGGATTTGTTTCGAAAAATATACCAGCCTCCCCCCGCCCCCCCTCCCCCCCCCCCCCACCACACACACGAATATCAAATGGTCGGTCCCTTAGCGCCTAGTGGGACAGGGTTTTGGCAGATTTATGAGGAAGGGCAAGCTGTCTCTTGTACTTTTTGTTTTTGTTGGATGACTTCTGAAATGAACGTGTGTTGAGGGGGGGGGGGAGGCGTCGTCCGGGACAGAATTCTTTAGAAGGGCGAGTGGTCTCAGAATGTGGGGCGCGTTATCTTGGGGGAAGTTGTCTGGGGGAGTTTTCTCAGAATCTGGGGCGAGTTGTCACCTGAAGGTGGGGCGACATGTCTTGTCAGTGGCGGATACAGAGCCCAAATTATCTTATTTTCATGGGGAATTTCAGGAACAAATGGTCAAACTGCATAAATCGAACCCCCTCAGGTAAATTGAACCCCCTATCCAAAATTCCTGGATCCGCCCCTGCTTGTGGCTTTTTCGTTTGTCAAACTTTGTGGTTGATAAGTGCGTTTGTTTTGCTTTCTCTCGTTCTCGGCGTGTAGTCTAAATTCAGAAGCCCAAAAAATCGCAGGCAGACAGACTAACGCAAAATCTTAATAAATTCACAGTATGCTAAATGATTACAAGCTTTACTTTACCATAAATGAATAAACAGTTGGTCTCCTCAAGTCGATCCAGCTGAAAAATGTCTGTGTGTTGACAAACGCACGTGCCATGTTTACGTAAAAATGATCACCTTCATTATCGATTTTCAACGAAAATAGACTTTCTCCCGAAGATATACCTGGCTAAAAGACGGTCGAAAGTATGAACTACGGTTCAATTATAATGGCATCTAATTTGGTTTTTGGGACAATTTTCTTTGCAAAATAACTTTGGGGTACTGTCGTAGGGTTTTACTTTTCTGAAAAACGGTTGTCAAACTGTGGTCGTTGTTTTGGGTGTGCAAACTGCATTGAGGTACCGATATGCGTCTGATTTCAATAACAAATCATCAAATTTCTTTCTGATCTGGTCCGTTGGAAAACTATGACTGCATATCTTATCAAACGAGCATTATTTTGGGACAGTTTCTGTTAAAAATTTTCCGCCATTTTTTTCCGGCGAAAAAAGGGATTATTTCTTTGTGCGTAGACGACCGCTCAGAAAATGAATTACTCAAATGTTATGAGTCTGCGTTCCAACTGTTAGGAAAGAGCTGCTGACTCGGCCTATCACTTGTAATTTATTGTTTGTTGGGATGTCTTTTTCAATCTTTTTCTTTGATATTGGGGATAAGGTTTGGGATCTGATTCAGTCAGTTCCATATGTGTAGTTACTCTTTAAATTAGAATAACATATCCGGCACCTCTGCGCCGTGAGTGTTCATAGCCCTCGTTTACAGCACTCTCGAACATCGTATCCATGTCAGATACACATGTGATTCGCAACTTGGGTTGCAGATTATTTGCTTTTGCATAAATGCTACCGTCAATTGACTACAGCTATTTTCTTGGCCCTATTTAATTTCACTGTGTCCGAACAGAGCTTGATTGTTGGGCGAGAGGTCTTGAGTCTTTTAAATATTTCTCAAGTTGAGCTTGGCATAAAAAATCTTAGCTTTAGTTTTGTAAGATTGGCACTTCGTTATAACTTGGAAATTCCCTTTCTTATTGGCTTCATCGATTGTGTGACACTGATCGATGCCATTGACTCTAATATACTTATCTTCAAGGAAGACTTGATTTATTATTTCCAAAACAACTTTTTCACAATCGACCTCATCAGCTACTTAACATTATTCAATCGGATCTACGACCTTATTGAATGGGATCGTCTAACTCCTTTTTTAATTCTTGTTCCTTGGCTTCGTGTAATCCCGCTTAGCAGTCTTCACATTTAAGTCGCATTTCAGCGTTTCGATTCCTTCATGTTTTTGGTTGAGTAAGAGTCTCATAACTTCTTGTCTAAATTTTGAAATAGTGTTATCAGCAGCCTTTTCAATAGTAGCAATTAATGACTTTTCTATAGACGATTGAAGTAAGCAACATTTAGTAATAGGCCCCGCAGTAAGACGAAACTAGTGGGTAGCAAAATAAACACAAAACGTATTAAATGTAGATGGCCACAAAGCTAACTACCATTAAACATAATTTGGCAAACTAAACATCTATTTTCAATAAACAGTCGATTTCCGAGTACTACAGATAAATGAACCAAAACAAACAATAACGTAAATGCACAAAAGATGCATCACCTTGGAACCATCAAAATAAAATACTTGGGGTAAGCTTACCCGCCTAAGGTGTTGAAAAAAATATTTTCATTTAAAATGAGAAAGTTTTGGCCAATTTCAAAGAAGTTACTTTTGATCACATATACGGTTTATAGGTAAAGGTTACAAATGTTACCTTTCTAAGTATCAGAACTGTACGTCAAGACCAGTTAATTTGTTATTGTGCAGTTTATAGGTAAAGGTTACAAATGTTACCTTTCTAAGTATCAGAACTGTACGTCAAGATCAGTTAATTTGTTATTGTGCGATATTAATGACCAACACGAATGATTTCCACGTACAAATTAAGTCACAAAATCTTCTTAGGACAATCTATGCTTTGAATGGAATGTAACGACCATTGTTTTCTGCTTATGTAGGCAACTAAATTCTTAAAACGTTAATTAACAATGAATAATTAATATATTTATCACAGTAGCGTCGCTTTGAAGTCAGATTTTCAAAAGAGTGCATTCCCTGGCGAGAATAATGTAAGCGTTACTAGATATTCTAATTTAATTTTAAGTATGTTACCTTGGTTAACATATGTGTTGTAAGATCAAAAATACTTTAATACTTTATTTACAGTTGTTTTGTATCATCTTCTTCACGACGTTATCGCAAAAGGTCAAATTTGTCAGTTTTAAATAGCTGATTTGTCATCTTCTTTTTACACACAAATTTGTGAAATTTGCTTCGCAACCATCAACTGGGAACAGGTATAAATGTATTCAACAGAACATTCTTCAACTTGAAACAATATGAAAGCTAGGCAAAAAAGTCTATTAGAAAGGTATATAAAGCGGGGAGTTAGCTTTTTTCAACAGGGTATTTGTAAATTGCAAAAAAAAAAAAAAAAACGATTAAGTTATATTTTAAATATTTGAGGGTGGAATGATATATAGTAACGAAACTAACAGCAGCAGAGTTGTTATTTGTTTTCTAAGCAGCCTTATATAAAACACACTAAGCTTTCGTGAAGAAAATATAAATATTTGATACATGTTAATTGTTTAAACATATCTCTTATCGAAATCGATAAATATTTTTCATATTTAAAATTTAGCTGGGTAACGTAAATAAAATGTTACAATAGAGTGATGCAAGGTTTGCCAAGGCAGCCCATGTTTCTTCTTCTGACTGTATTCTCTGCTCTTGAAGGGACTGTTTAAAATTTTAATTCATCCTAATGAACCCTCGTTAAGATATTAATTTACTCTAAATTTCAATCAAATTATTTAAATCTGTCAGTCAATTATGTCGTTATAGGCATGGCAAAAATTAGTCACTTTTATGTTGGTACGTACATAAAACATAACTATGTGTATCAATATGAAGGAAACGATATATCCCCTCGTTCACATGTATTGTGTTAGGCGTGCAGTACTGTACTAAAATATTATTCGAATTGTTTCTCCAGTCATCAGTAGCATTGCTATCAAAAGGGTGACTTGAATTCATGTAGGCTAAGAAAATTAGACTCTACCACTACTTACCTTTTTGTACTAATTTCAGCTCACATATGGTAAGAATTTTCGTTGAGTTGATTTCCAAATGTTCCAGTGCGATTGGGGGATCTACTGTTGTTGTGAACCTTGTTCTAGACTCCAATTTACCATCATATAGCAGATGCTTATCTTCAGATGAATTTGAGAATCCCTTGTAAATATTAAACCCTGTTGACTGATAGCTGTTGCCGACTAAAATGTTACAAGAAAAGAATACAACAAATATCATTACAGGTTAAATATCAAACTGCACACAAGTAAGCGATTCAGAACTTCAATATAAATTCAAGTACAGTTATTATTTTTTTTTTGCTGCAACTTCCAGGAAATACTCAATAGTTAAATCAAAATAAGTAAATATCAAAAAAGTAAATATCTGCCAAAAGTGTAATCCTTTCAATTTTGCTCAAGAAAACCTATGCATAAATCTCATACGTAGGTACTATTTTATGTTCCGTGTTGATCGTATTAATAGAGATTTCCGACATAAGATACGGTACGACAACTAACGAACCTTAGCTACCTTAGCGAAACGATAGCAGACGTTAGAAGCTGTTTATTGGGGAGACCTTCATATTTAGATCCTGAGAAAGTCCAATGCTTATTTACTAGCCTTTTTTCCAACACATTAAAAAACACTCTTTCTGTTGGGTACCAAAACTAAATTAAAAGTTCCGGCTGAGCGACTTTGCAAATAGAACATGTATACAGCTACTGGCGAAATGACATGTTCGACATGGATAAGCATGGTCACCGCGTAGTGTACATATAGCCTTGCACTGTTCTATCAGCAAGTCTTGAGTAGGTTGGTTGGTTGTTTCGGGTTTAACGGCCCTTTGAGACTGTATTTCAGTCTATATCGGTCCGTCTCCAAGAAAGAGGGAGAAATGATAGGCAAGAGAAAAAATGTCCAAACAACCCCAATCCGCACTTACTGCAAGCACAGTCGGCCATTGCCCTACTATAATTCAAATTAGTAGGACGCCCCGGGACTGAAAGTTACCCAATCACCGTCGCTCAACCCGACCACCCCGTATATCTTGGGAATTCAGTATAGCGTACCGTGAAGATTCTGACCAGACTGCTCAGAACCAGAATCAGCAATGCATTTATGCTTGCATATTGCTCCGAATCAGTTTTTGTCGCGCTGTTTTAGCAAGTTGCGATGTCCGTCATTACGTCAGTACTATACATTTAATTTGTCAAAAATCACTGCACTCAGGGTTCTCAAATTATTGAGCATGATCAGACTGCAACACTTCAGAATTGCAAAATTCAGCCAGGTCAAGTATATTAATTTAGAGTTATAAGCAAAAAAAACTACAACAAATGACTAAGTCCTTATTATTGATCCCTGGCTCCCGCATGGGCCTGACCCATTAGCTTAGTTAGTCCGTAGCAAAAAGTGCTATAGCGATATCATGAACAAAACCAAGAAATCTTCAAAGCCGGATTAAAGAACGAACGGAAGAATGAATGAACGAACGAACGGCCTGAATGACAAAAACTATATAAACCCTAACATACTTCGTATGTCGGGGCTATAATAAGGTGGGAGATATTCCACTATATATTTATCTTTCTTACAACCATTTTTCCGGGGGAAAGGGGGAGAGGGAGGAATACACTGTGACTGAAACAAAAAGCAACAAAGCTATTTCAGCTCGCCTGAACAAAGTCCAGTAGCAGCAATTGCACTACCCCCGGCGTCGGCGTTGGCATTAGAGTTGGCGGCGGCGTCGGCGTTACATGTAGCAAAATGTTAAAGTTATACGTTAAAGTTTTTATAATCCCATATAGTTTCTAAACCCTTTGGTCGATTTGAATTATATTTGGTATGGTAACAGATATTGGTCTGAAATTTTATTCAGCACCATGGAGACGACCTTTTAGGTCAAGATCACGGACAAAGAACTTTTATGTTAAAGTTTGACGTTAAGTTTTTAAGATCATATAGTTTCTAAAGTTAGTATGGAATAAACCAAGCCGTGCATAATTAGGCGCCATTCAAGTATATGCTATCTATAAGAAAAAACAAACAAACAAAAAACAAATGGCTAAGTCCTAATAATTGACCACTTGCTTCACCCATGAGCCTAACCTCGCAGCGTAGGTAGTCTATATCAAAACCAATGCTATCGAGATAGCATGGACCAAATATCTCGGAAATCTTCAATGCAATTGCAGAAATATGAGCAATCAAAATGGTTTAACGCAAGATTTTGACATAATGAACATGCCTAAGTTCTTACTATTGACCACCGACCCCAAACCTTGGGCCTGACCTTTTCACTTAGATAATTCAAATCGAAGTTGATACTATCGAAAAATCATAGATCAAATATGGATTTGGTTGGTTGGTTTATTTGATGCTTAACGTCCACGGTAAACAACTAAGGTCATGTCGGGACGGTCAGTTAACCTAACCACACTATTCCTGGGCAGGCTTAGACCTCCTAAGCGGTTAACCAGTACTAAGTGCACATACTTTCGCCAGTAACTGACAACTGCCTTTCTTGAATCAGCGGAAGGAGAAACGAAAGTATGTGGCCAGACCGGGATTCGAACCCAGGACCTCTGACTTACGAGTCAGGTGCCCTACCGATTGCGCTACCCGGCCCATCAAATATGGAAAGAATCTGATGCTTGGTTATGGTGAAATAAGCTATCAAAGAGTATTTTACGCAAAACTTAGATGTAAAGTTGACCAATGGATGAAGATGTGAAAAAATCGATGTACCCCTGATATACTTCGTATATATGGGATATAAAAATGGTCGTGTTTACGCGATCAGAATGACAAAAAGATACAAGAGGTGATGCACGCCGTGTCACCAAAAGCAAATGCAAAGCTTAGTTATGTGCATGTATGTGCGTGATATGCAACGTTTTTATCATCGCAGCTCGGCCATTTTGAAAAACGCAATCCCTCTGGGGTTTCTATCGTTTTTTTTGTAGCTTTTATTTACTATAGTTCTATGGGTTCCTTGATACAATAAGGGCGAACATAATTTTGAGCATAACGTTTACGGCTATCGTGTGCTAAGCGTAGACTAAGCTCTTTGCCAAAAAAAAAAAAAAAAAAAAAAAAAAAACGCATGGCATGTACCGTCGGGAGATTTAATGTTTTCCATCACGCATTTGTGCTTGTCAACCATAAGCCTTACATTTTTCAATAGGATACACTAAAATGGCAATAGAACCGACTTACAATATTCAGTACGACCCGTGTACGCAAAGATTTGATATTTGGTTCAGTCCATAACTATTCTCGGTATAAATAGTCCATGTTTTGGCTATTTTTATAGAATTATGGTTAATTTGGGTAAATATTGCTTGGTCAAACTTGGGTAAATATTGCTGTGTATTCGGCTTGTTTTATTTCCCCCAAAAGTCCTTGTTTAATTTCTATTTGATATAACCTGTTGCGATCAAAAGTGTCTCCAATATTTGCTTCTTTTTTATCAGTTTAACCTGATAAAATATGAGTGTTGTGAAAAATGATTGTTTTGGATATTACTTTTTATGCATTAAAGACTTGTACCTAGAGAATTAAATGCAATTTCAATAATGATGCTCTTTTTTCACTTTTATTATGTTCCATTTTTTTTTTTTTTTTTTTTTTGAATTTTGGGCCACGAATAACTATTTGATTATTCATTTCGATAAACCATTTTCATATCAACAAATCAGAAATTTTTGAAAATTTGAAAAGTCCAAATTTTGAAATGTGAAAAATGACATCTGCGTCTGCTAAGTTTTGTAAAAATATCTGGCATATTTTAAGCATATCATGCAGATTTTTTAGGCTCACCACATATTGATTATCGCCACTTTGTTATGTCCCCCCACCAAAGGTGAGGGGGGACATATTGGTTTCTGTGCGGATCCCGTCGGCGTCGGCGTGACAGATTTCTTGTATGCGCGATATCTCTTGATGGATGGAATTTCACCAAACTTGCATGATTATATTATTGGGACAAGTTCAAGAGCTGATTAGATTTTGGTGACCTTGACCTCATTTTCAAGGTCAGAGCTGATTAGATTTTGGTGACCTTGACCTCATTTTCAAGGTCACTGTAGGACTTAGCTGACAATTTCTTGTATGCGCAATATCCCTTGAACCAGTGGATGGATCTTCACTTAACTTGCATGGATATATTATTTGGTCAAGTTTAAGAGCTGATAAGATTTTGGTGACCTTTACCTCATTTTCAAGGTCACTGGAGGACTTAGATGACAATTTCTTGTACCCACGATATCTCTTGAACCAATTGATGAAATTCAATCAAACTTGCATGGACACATCATTGGGACAAGTTTAAAAGCTGATTAGATTTTGATGACCTTGGCATAATTTTCAAGGTCACTGGAGGACTGAGATGACAATTACCTATTACCACAATATCTCATGAACCAATGGATAGAATTTAACCAAACTTGCTTGGATACATCACTGGGACTAGCTAAATAGCTTGTTAGAGTTTGGTGACCTTGACCTCATTTTCAAGGTCACTGGAGGACTGAGATGACAATTTCCTTTTACCATAATATTTCATGAACCAATGGATAGAATTTAACCAAATTTGCTTGGATACATCACTGGGACTACTTTAAGAGCTTGTTAGAGTTTGGGGACCTCGAACTCATTTTCAAGGTTACTGGAGGACTTAGATGACAATTTCTTGTACCCATAATATCTCTTGAACCAATAGATGGAATTTCACCGAACTTGCATAGATACATCACTGGGACTAGCTTAAGAGCTGATCAGATTTTGTTGACATTGACCTCATTTTCAAGGTTACAGGAAGACTTGTATATGTGAAAATTTCTCTGAATCGATATATCTCATTAGCCTTTGGCTTGATTTTCACTTTACTTTCATAGATATACCATCGGGACAATCTCAACAGTTTGCTGTGTTTTGATTACCTTGACACCACTTTCAAGGTCAAAAGCTAACTTAAAATTGCTTATTTTTTCTCTTGAAAATTAGTTATATCTAGGTCTAATTGACAGATATTCATCAGACTTGCATATATATATCGTTGTGACAAGACATGTTTAGTATTTGGTGACCTTGACCCTTTTTTAAACGACATAGTCATCTATGTAGGATATGTTTAGAACCAGTGGATGGATTTTCTCCAAACTTGCCTAGATATTTTACCTGTACAGGCTTTATATTCATTAGAGAGGATGGGAAATGGGCTGGTGGGGGGACATCAGTTTTTCTCTGAAAACATTTCTAGTTTTGTATTGACAGTATTGTGCAGTCTACAAAAAATATGGTATGACATGATTATGTGAAAGTGCGACAGGTTTCCAGGCGAATTGTTTCTGAGCCCACAGGCGTAAACCAAAGTTTTGCAAAAGCTAATACTTGTAGGTGCTCCGGTACGGCACATGCTTGCAGTGTTTGCAGTAGGTACGAGAGTCAGACAGTTTCTGGTTGTTCGTTCTTGTCTATCCTATTTCCCTCTTGGATGCCTAGGTCGGGGGATTGTACTGGGTAAATTTCAGTGCCGGGGCATCCTTCTTTCCTACTAATGTGGACAATAGTATGGCGAAGACCGACTGTGCTTGCAGCAGGTGGGGGATCATTTTTGTTTGTTTGTTTGGGAAGGTTGTGGTGAAGCGGGGGGATATGTTTGCCTTACCTATTTCCCTCTTTGGGAGGCGTCTCGATATAAACTGAAATACTGTCTTCAAGAGCGGTTAACCCATATTACAAATAACCAAACTATCTACATGTACCCCTCTACGGAAAAACAAAATATGTCTCAAAGAGGGCTATCAAGTAGGCTACATATACAAACTGATTTAAATCGAAGTATTTCGATACGACGTTTTTTGCTGTATAGCTGCTGTTTGATGGGCTGTTTAGAGAGTGTTTACATGTATGAGACGCATCCTGAAATCATTAAAATAAGGCCGCTTATTCCCATACAATTTTGCGCATACTGACAGCCTCATGAGAGCATGCGCAATTTAGTTTGACATCAACTGACCCTTGTGGCGGCCGTAAAAAGTCTCCCCGTACATCATCCATAGTGCAGATTTAATTTTCGTCCTTTGAGATCAGATGATATATTCTGAGAATTCTGAAATTTTAGATTGGTTTAGACTTTTAATCTAGATCATCGTTTTTTATATTATTTGGACCGATTTTGATACTTGTCAGTCTTTGAATCGACTGCCCAATTAAAATTAAGAAAGTTCAATAGGCTTTTTCTGGTTTCGTCACCAGATATTGTCAGGGCCACCGACGAGGCTTTATTAGCCGAAACTACGTAGTCTGGCCCATGTTCCTTCCTCTGAATGTATTCTCTGCTCTTGAAGGAACTCTTTAAGATTTTAATTTCATGTCTTGACCAGACTGTGCACTTCGCTGATATAGGCATAAATCGTGTGTGTCAGTGTTTTTGCTCTTTTACAGACGGACTGAACAAATAATGATCTCTCCCTTGAAACTAGCTCCTTACGTATGCTATCGTCGCTAACGTTCGTCCGTTATGGTATCGTCGCTTATGTTGGAAATCCCTATTGCAACATTAAGCCACAGACTCACCGTAACGTATTTTCGGCTAGGTTTAACTACGTTTTAAAACGTGGCAAAACGCTAGTATACGTTGTAAAACGTAGTGAATACGTATATAGATAAAGTTAAATACGTTACCTTATTACGTTTGATCAAGCTTTTTAACTCAAACGTGGCATTTTAATTTACGTAGCGTATACGTAGTAAAACGTATCAACACATAGTAAAACGTGGTCAAAACGTAGTAAAAAAGCCGAAACGTATGGAATACGTACAAAAATGAAACAAGAATAACCTAGAGTTCCTCTAAGTCTCAGTCTCACTGACACGTATTAAGGACTAGGTTTTTCTAAGTATCTAAGACGAACCAAAACGGGAATATGCGTATTAAAACGTGAATACGTATTATATACGAATAGAAACAACTACATTCGTGGCCTAGCTACGGTTGATTTGAAAAATCAGCTTAAACGTAGCATTTCATACTACTTACTTTATGCGTAGTAAAAACGTATTGAAGCGCTGTCTAAACGTACTAGAACGTAGATGAAACGTTTAAAGTACGTAGCCATACGTGAACGTCTTCTACACACTAGTACGCATTATATACGCACAATGACGTGTTGTTCTTACCACTCGACCACGGCGCCTCTTTACCATATCTATGTAACGCTCTCATACTCTCGTTTAGTGAGTCCATTGTCAAATGAGAGTAACAATCCCTCTTCAGTTAGTTGACTTAAGGCAGATAGCACCGATTATACAAGATACATGACAGAGTCAGAGACGCAGTCAGGGAAGCTGAGGGAATTTAGGTATACTAAAAGCCTTCTTTACGCTGATCCCCACAAACACAACAAGTAACTAAGCTTTTAAATTATATTCATATAAACATCATATAACAAAACAAAAACCCCAAAAAACATAGAATATGAAAACACCAATGTTTGCGCTCTGTTGTAGCGAGCGAGTTTACAATCAGAAGAACTGCTCAATGAATCTTAACAAACCGTTCTTCTAAAACTATGGCTTTATTGCCGCTACAACACCTACAGTAGAAACGGAAATGGGCTGTCACTGCTTAAACACTGTCACAACAACAATCTCTGAAATCTACACAGACACTTCCTCTAAAAGTATAAAGTATGCAAAGACCAGGAACTGAAACAATCAAAATCCAAATCCAGCCCTCAAACCATAGTTGGAAACAACTAAGATTACAAATAATCAAGATACAGAGAACATATGGCCAACCGAGTGAGCAGCTTGTTCCCAAAAGGTGGCCACTCAGCAAACCAAACCGAACCAAAAATAATAAGAACATACATAAGGTAAAACATCACAGAAACTCTGACACCAAAAACAGGCAACAGAGAACCACAACAGAACTACCGCCTTGGAACGGTCAGTAATGAATTACTGGGGGGCTTAAATCGATTTTACAGGCCCAACCTCACCCTCAGTTTCTGAAGTGGTACAAAACATTTAGTTGGTTGTTCGGTTCGCATGATAACCCTCTAACTCGTCAATGAATCATCACGGTAAACACATAAATCAAATTTCAACACCATGAAGAAGCAAAGACGAGGACTCAACAGATACAACGGGCCGTCTGACAGGTGGAGATCCCTGTCCTGCCAAACAACCCCACTGGAAATCTGAAGCAAAAGAAGGTCACCAGTTGAGCCCCGGTGGACCAAGCAACAGACAAAAAGGCTCCGGTCCCAACCAACTACAATATATAGCTTTAGGTCGGGGCCATCATAGAGTCTGACGACCGATCCCCCGGTGTGCAATTAAAGAGTGCAGCAAAGTTATCAACCGTGATTGGGTTAATCACTAAGCATGCAGACTGTCGCATAACATTTAAATTATAGCCAATACGTTTGTGACGTATTATTATTTTTCGGAATTGATCAGAAAAATCAGTCCTACCCTTAATTTTTTTGAATTTGTATACTAAGTCACCATAAAATTCTGGTTCCGATAGGCCTTGGTGTAAAAGAAATTTTAATCCGACATCAAATTTTGAAACCAATTCATGGTGTCTGCGATAGAATTTAGAAAAAGCCTTTCTAAGCTTATGATACCGATAGCCCTGTTGAAGAAGTTTAGCAGTTAAACATTTATTACGAGCATTAAAGTCATCTACATGACTACACACTCTAGCAAATCTTATAAGTTGAGAAATATACACTCCATAAGAGGGACGACGTGGAACGTCACCGTCCAAAAATGGAAAATTAACTATATCAAAGTCAAAGTCATCACGTTTATCATAAATTTTAGAAGATACAAAACCGTTAGAAATAGATAGATGTAAATCCAAAAAGGGGGCCTCGGTATCTGAAGTATTAGCTTTATTCAATTTAAGTTCAGGTGGGTAAATTTGGTTAACCATGCTTTCAAAATAAGGATTATCAATATTCAGAAGATCGTCTAAATATCTAGAGGTTGAGTTAAATGCCTCAATGATATCAGCTTGATTATCAACAGAAAGAGAAGTCATGAAATCTCTTTCATAAAAAAAATAAAAACAAATCGGCCACAAGAGGAGCACAATTTGTACCCATCGGAATACCAACAATTTGTCTGTATAACTTATTACCAAATCTGATGTAAATATTATCTAAGAGATATGATAAGGCGTCACATACATTCTGACATGACCAAAGACTATATCCTCTATATATTTTACGGTCAGTAGAAGTGAAAAACGCTTTCTTATCGTTACAGGCAATATAAAGGATATCTTCATTTTTGGAGAACTTTTTGAAGGCCCTCTCAATCAAATCAACAAGTTTTTCCTTTATTAAATTATGGGGTAATGTGGTATAAAGAGTAGAAAAATCATAAGTGGACAAACTAGTCGCACGGAACCCTCTTGACTTCAGTTTACTAAGTACCTCACCAGAATTTTTTATAGACCAAAACATATTTTTCCCTGACCTCTCATACACTGTCTCATAGTACCAAATGACACGAGATTTCACAGCAGTGAGGCAAGAAGTTAATAATTTAGATAATTCTGTAGTAGTACAAGAGCTAGAGTTGGCAATGAATCTAGCTTTATACGGTTTTTTGTGAAGCTTAGGTAACCAATACATCGTAGGAAGTTTGTCTTGGCGTTCCTTAACGTTTACAGCAAGCTTTAAAGGCAAATTATTTGAGTGGCTATTAACGACAGTCTTCTCATCTGTAAAAGTCTCTTCGTAAGCCGTGGTGCCATTAAGTTCCTGCTTCAAAGTGTTAATATAGTGCAACCGACAAACAACAACAATGTTGTTTGCGGCCTTGTCAGCAGGAACCAAAACATACTTCCTATGAAAATCCTGGATACCCTGCTTCAAATATCTAAAGGAAGATTTAGGCTTAGGAGGTAAAAGATTAGTATTGTGTGAATAAAACTTTATACGTTTATCCACAATATTAAAGATACTTAGTTTCCATTTCTTTAAAGCGTTACTTTCGACACCCTCTCGTTTACACCAACGATTACCAAAATCATTTAATGCAGATGCAATTTTAAAGCTCACAACAACAATCACAAATACAGTGTCGTGAAACTTAATCGACTCCTCACAGTAAATCGTCACCAGACTTACATCGACAACAGACTTACGTCGACATTAGCTTCCATCGGCTTACATCAGCTCCACTGGCCAAATACGTTATTCAGCTGATTAATATTAACGCCCTTTTCGGAGGTTTCATCTACTACAATAGCTTTCTGGCCTGGATATAGTCAAGTGTAATATTTCGGATAATAGGATACCAATTGTGGCTCAAGCACTTGTTGAATTGTCAACAATGAATGCCGTTACGGGATACCTTAAAGTCGTAACCTTATTGCCCATAAAAGACTGGGTTAAATCGAGCCTGCCATATTCCTAGCTTCCAAATGAGCTTCATGTGTGGTAGACTGCCTATGAAGGTGTGTGTTTAAGACGGGGGTCAAGTCGAGGGGTGCAGTTTGGGTGGTAGACTAATTTAGGGGAGGTTTTGTTGGTAGCGTGGGGGATATTATATCCTTTTTTAGAGGTGGTGGGGTGGGGGAGGAGTAGACTGATTGAAAGCAGCTGTAATAAGTTTGAGAGGTGCACGAATATGTCCTTGTATTTAACCTTGCAATTCTAACTCAATATTAGTAATATATGTTTTGGAGAGGCGCCGTAGTCGAGTGGTTAGAGTGGCTCGGCTATTGTGCAGAAAGTCACCGTAAGGTCGTGAGTTCGCGGCTCACTGTCGCCATACGATGACTGGAAAACTCTCTCTGTCAACCCAGCAGTAAATGGGTACCTTTTCGAATCAGCGAAGGCTAAGGCAGCGAAAGGAGAGGGATGGGCCCCGCCTTTCATCAGCTGTGCCCAAGATACAGTGGGTCCCTAACCCCCACTACCCCTACGGCTATTAGGCTACGGGAAACCTTTACCTTTACCTTTTTATGTTTTGGAACCTCAGAACTTTATTAGCTCGCCTGTACGAAATTACAGGGAGCTATTGATGTCTCTTAAACGTCGGCATGGTCGTTGGCGTGAGCGTGAGCGTCACACTTTAAAGTCTTACGTCAAATTTTTTTTCATGTGATGGACAAGGCACTGCAGGCGAGCTATCCTGTACGCGGACAGGTCTTGTTACATGCTGCAGAAAGCTATAATATTTGCGTTAAAATAGCGCCAGTAAACATCATTACGTCGCAGTGACGTTGATATGACGTCGGGTAGACGTTGTTTGCCGGTGGCGAAGGACTATGATGAAACACTGAAAAACTTGTCCAGTGTGAATTTATGCGGTGTGATCAATTTCAAATCGAGTCAGAGTTACGCGGATGATTAGGTAGGTAGTTGTCACGCTGACTGATTTCGCACGCGCAGAACATGTGTTAGAATACCAACCCCACCCGTATACAAAACTTTTTATAGCGAACACTTTATATGGTATTAAAAGGCGTTTCCAACCTGTCAGATGGACTTAGTCTCCAATTGAAAATCTGTTATTTGTACTTTTGTGCACGTAAGCCCAACATCATACGAAGAGCTAAGTCATAGGACACATTGATGAGAAATCGGCAGAAGTCTAGCATTATCACTATGCACAGTCTTACTTGAATTGATTAGATAATAAAAGTATGAGCAGCGAAAAACCCAGTTTCAGAAATAAAGGAACGGATTTTAGTTCTATTGGAATTATTTATGACTATTTAAATACAACTATCAAACATTGACATGCATTATACTTGTACAGTTCTTAAACTTTGAGAAATTTTGAAGTTTTCAAACTTTTTGAATATAATAAAAATCACGGCCATCTATTCAGTTAACATCGCTCAAATACACAAACATTTTATTTTATATCTAGATTGTGGTAAAAATTGATTTCAACGTAAAACAGCTGATGGCTGAATTGTGCTAATGTCAGATAATGAATGCGTAAAAAATGCAAAAATCTGTTTTGGAAGATTTTACAAATGTTGACCTTAATTGTTTCTTGTAGTAATAACGTAAACTGAAAATGTCTAGACGCATTGATTAGCGGTTAAATATTTCATCGTTATATCACACATTTATAAGGTTAAGGTATAAACAAACTTTAGAGTAAGTCATATGTTTAAGTAGACATTGGCTTAAAAATATGCTAAAAAGTAGATTTTTACCAAAGAATCACCTGATTTTTGTTCAAAAATTTGTTTTCTCGGTTACCATGGCAACGGTTTTAAAAAACACGATACTTACTTTGCATCAGTTAAATTTTGAATTAAAATAAATTATTACACATTTTACCAGTCATATCTTAGTCACGCTAGTTTGACTAACTACCTGATTTTCACATTGATTTTACAGTGCTTTATAAGTAGGTGGGGTACTTTGACCCCTTAGAATATGATTTACATTCATTTTTGAAGGTTACCAGATTTTCTGGTTCTTCCATAAGTATTCATAAATGTTTATTTGCACTTTTACACACTTTTAATGCAAGCTACCAGTGCATTCTACAAGGATTTTGAAATCAGAAAGTTTTTCACTTTTGTAAAAATGGGTGAAATTCAAAGCCAATTATTTTAAAAGATACCCCCCAACACACAGATATCTGAATCTAGATTTTGTTTGAGGTGACAACTGAATTTGCTCTGGTAACAGCCGCTTTGCTATATGGTGTTGCTGATAGAAGATGAATGCATTCAAAAATGCTAAAAAATCTCATTTTTTAGGATTTGGCAAACAACGCTGACCCTACCCTGTTTCTTTCAGTGATAAGGCCAACCCACACTGTGAAAAAGCATAAGATTTAATTTGAATATTTACGGGATGCCTCAAATATTTATAGTGTATAAACTGTATGTTTGAACATGAAATATATATGATTAGACACTGGCTTAAATTTGTGCTAAAAACATAAATTATTTTATAAAACTGTGTGATTTTCGCTCAAAAAGTGTTATACTGGTTACCTTGGCAACGGTTTGAAAGAAATTGGAAATCTTTTGCATGAGGTTTTTTTTCATCAATACTCAACTATACAATAAGTTTCAGCGATATCTGAGACATGTCACTTTCCACCATCTGCCTGATCCTTACATGGAACGGTTCTTAACTTTTCGCGCCACATATCGACTATCGCTTTTTGTAGGCTATCGGCAAAATTTGTCTCGAACTTTCATCACTCATGATTGTCATTGTCTGGAAAGTGCAGGATGAAGGCAGATGTAATATGTTTCTCTCAATCTCTGCATAAGCCGTCTTAACTAAGTATTTTTAATATAAAAATAGCTTTGCCATTATGCCCTCCCATACAGTTGACGGGCACCCGAGTTGGGGCGGGCTTCCACGTGTTATGACATTTGAACAATTCCCTTGTCCAGTTGGCTTTTGTACAGTATAAGCGAGTCCAATTTTCCAGTTCCTGATCCGACCCAAAAAAGAGCCTATAATATTCGGCACTATAACCTAGCGTTCCAACGACTGGACATCGGTGACTCTCTCTCTCTCTCTCTCTCTCTCTCTATCTCTCTCTGTAAAAATGATAGGCAGCTTTGATTTAACTGAAACGCCACATTGCTTTTAGCTTTCAATGAATTATCCTATCAACGTCGATTAAATATTCTGACGACATTGCCTCGACGTTGATAAGGCTGCCTGGCGTTGTTCAAATGCTAGGGACAGCCTAGGAATTTTTAATATAACTGACATTTGGCATAGCTTTTGATTAGTATTTTAAGTGAGGATGGTATAATAACGACTGTCTATGGTTGCTACCATGGTAACTGTTATGTACGTGGGTGGAAGTGTATACAGTTATCTGACTATTCATTATACGATTCATTTTCTCACGAGGCATTGTTATTGCAACTCAACAGCTGCGAACTCCGTCTAACAAACTGATGAGAAACTGTCAGAGAACAGCTTTCTCCCCAGGAAAATTAGCTTTATATTTTTTCAGATTCTTCTCTATTGTACTTTCTATTTCTTTTTCTTGTCGTATGAAATTTGTGATAAAAGTATTGCAACTCAACAGCTGCGAATTCCGTCTAATAAATTGTGAAGAAACTGTCAGTTATCCCACAAGTAGTCTTCCGTACTGAAAACTATCTTTTTTTCAGTTTCTCCTCTACGGCACTTTCTATTTCCTGTAAATCTTGCCTAGCGCCTAGTCTCCTTGCATTTTGTGAGCAGACCATGAAGTGATCACAGAAGCGGCTAACATTGACGCCATCTTGCTTTTATCAAACAGAACGTGCGACGTCATTACGTAACGTAGTGACAGAAACTGCCGCTCGGCGGCGCTGAATAACTCCCATCTCACCTTAATTACAGCTATTCGACATAACGTACGATAGGATAACGAACGGACTTAAGCTGCGATAGAGAAACGACTACAGACCTCATAAACTGTTAGAAGCCATTCCTATTCGGATTTAGAGATATGCGATAGTCAGATATTTATTCAAATGAAATTACTTTTCGGATTTGTCACTTTTTTATGGTTTATGAGATCGGACTTGTGCTTATATGGTTTATGAGTCCGTACATCATCCAAAGTGCAGATTATGTTGTGTATTTTTCCTTGAAGATTAGAGGAAATATTGCGTGACATTGTTACGACATGAATCGGATCGTCGAATATGTTAAAATGTAGTTCTTTTTCATCTTTTCAATCAGTAGGGCTACAGTTTTAAGGGTAACTGTGGTAGTAAAACATTTACGGAAATTGTGGATATCCGCCATGCATTAATTATCGGTGAATATCACACGTGGCTTATTCACTGTAAAAACATGATTCATTAAGTCACATGATTTTAAGGTGAGATTACCACGCTTCTAATTTACTATTTTTAAATAGGTGACTATCATTGAAATTTAGACGTGGCTTGAAATTCAAAGTGAAAGGATATTATATTATAGTGCCTAGATTCAGTTGTTAAGATCTGACAGGTAAGGTTTTATTATATTTATTCAGAATAGATTTGGCTAAGAATGGAAAAATGTGACTTCTGATTGATATGGTATGATTTAAATGTATCGACTGATTTTGATGATTATGATCATGCTGCGCATGGAATTTGTATTTTAGGAAGTTTTGTTAATTATGGAAATAGTTTGTAATACTGATGTAGGTTGACCTGGTGTGCTTATATTTGACGTCGAGTGACGTCAGTTGCATTCATATTATTCATGTGATGTCAGTTGCATTCATTTTATTGCGACGTCAGCACTTTTTACATTAGTTTCATGTATACGTGGCCTATAAAATTAGATTGATTTGTATTGGAACTAATTTACATACTCGACGTTAATTGACGTAATAGCATGCACCACTTTAAGGGTTTTTCCATATGTCTAACGGTAACATTTGGTCGTCATGCGTTTGATATGCCTTCCCTAGATGACGTCATATCGTGTAACGTCATGATGTCAGATCAAACGTAATGACCCCAAATGTGTTAGAAATGCTTATTAAGCTATTCAAAGGATATATTCTATGGCGAATGGTCATACACTTAGTTTAAAGAAGTGAATTAATACATGGGCAAATTAGATTTTGGTAACTCAATTTAATGTAAAAAGGATATTGTTTTGATCATTCGTGTTTTATGTGGGATATGTCATGGTGATACCTGTTGACGTCAGTATACTTCTTGACAATGTTTGACGTCAGATTCTTCGACGCACATGTGTGGTAGGATCTACGTATCTTCATTTGCGGCATTGGTAAGCACAGATTTGGCTTTAGATCGTGAGCGCGAGTTGTGTCTAGTGACACGACTGGCGTGTGCACGGTATGCTAGGCATTCGCCAAGGGCGTTGTATGGTATTTTCAAGACAGGACCAGGTCTTACATATTGTTATTATGTTCATATAATATATTAAGTGTAAGTTCGTTATTTTTAGGCACTTCAAGTCCGGCAGTCAATTGTTTGGGCGTAGAGCCACGTCTCACCTGGAGATTCTATATACATCTCCAGGTTAATACTAACCCGGGTAGAAGCACAATTACAACGCCACGCCCCCAAGGTTCCTAGCCAAGGCGGGAAGCGCGAATAGTAGGCGAAGTCGGCCGGTGTCGTCATTTTGATTGGCTGCTGAAGTGAAAGTGGCACGGTGTTAACCAGTAGTGTTCGTCCACTAAGGTGTTTTCCATAATATATAGACTTGTCCCTGGTATGATCCAGGGAGTGACCAGTATATAAGTGCGCGATATGGAATAAGTGGATGTTTCCAAATATATAGACTGGTCCCTGGTATAATCCAGGGAGCGACCATTTTAATATAGCCGGCAACGATATTAAGGCCTTATTTTTTTGTTTTGAGCTCAGTTAACGTCTTTTTGTATTTTTCTTTTAGTTCATGGCGCCGAGCCGAGTACAGTGTTGACGTCAGACGGTAATCCATTTGCGTAACATACGCAGATCGATTAGAGGTTTGAAACAAACACCTTACTTGGGCCAGCAACATGAACTGATATGTGTTGTATATAATTGTAGTTGTGACAGTTTTAAATTGTATTGTTTGCATATAGAACTTACATTACCATATATATAAACTTCAAAAATGCTAACGTTGTTAGAGTTTCCTTGTTAATGTAATATACTGGTCGATAACACCGTTAACCGGAAGTCACCCTCCGCGTCCTTGCGACGCATAAGGCTCTACACCCGTGACACCCGTGTGTAAAACCTTCTGCGTAACAGACATCAGAAAGTTTCCGTTGGTTTAGACCCATATTTTAAAAATCTCTTTTTACTCAGTCGGCTCCTATTTATGCCTTTATGTCTATCACTTTTTAAATCGAGCGCGATATTACACTAGGAAATTACAGTATGTTTCTTTGTTTTTCGTCACCAGACCATGTCAGGGTCACTGATGAGACTACAGGAGCCGAAACTTCAAAGTATGGCCCATGTTTAATATATCAAATGTGTTCCTTGCTTTTTATGGAAGGAACTGTTTTAGATTTTTTTTTACGTTTTTTTTTTTTACCCTCCGTGGTCTTTATAAAATGGCAATTTTTCAACAAATCAAAACATATACAATTTGCGAAAAATTAATCTTTTTTAAAGGCGAGAAAAAGAAACAACTAAAAGATATGCTAAGCCACAATCGTACTGTGACGTATTGAGGGTTAGGTTTTACTACGTTTTTAAACCGTCTACAAACAGCCGTATACATTGTAAAAGTAATGAATAGGTATATAGATACAACAAAATACGTGGCCTAATTACGTTTGGTTTGGAACGTACAACTTAAATATCAACTTATGCCTGATGTTTGTCTGTTTCTTGGCCAACCGGGGTTCAACTAGTGGTCTTCTTTTGCTCCAGTGTTCCAATGGCGTTGCTGACGCCCAAGGGATCTCAAGGTGTCTCAACACGTTTTGGCTGTCGAGTCCTCATCCTTGCTTCATCACGGTCTTTCTTGATTTTAATTGTTGACCGTGATGACTCTCTGATGAGTTAGGGGACCTCCATACGAACCGAACTACCAACTAATTGTGTGCACCGCTGCGGAGGGTGAGGGTGAAAGTTTGGGCCGAGTAAAACCGGTTTAAACCTCGCAGTAGTTATTACTGACCGTCCCAAGGCGGTACTTTCGTAGCGGTTGCATTTGTTGTATGTTCGGTGTTGTTTAATTTATTGTGTTTTCATTTTAACTCTTCTGTAATAAAAAAAGAAAATAGGTAAAAATAGTTGTGAAATGTTTTTCGTATAATTTGCTTAGTCTGTTGTAACCCTTCTGTAGGTCTAAATTATTTAGTTCAATAAAGATAGCTGAGTTGCCACCTATTTGGGAAAAAGCTGCTGACTCGGCTTATCACTTGTAATTTACTGTTAGTTGGGATGTCTTTGTCAATCTTTGACTTTGATGTTGGGGATAGGGTTAGGGATCGGATTCAGTCAGTTTGTGAAGTGTAGTTACTCTTAAAATAAATATTAAACGTAGCATTTCAAACCGCTGACTGTATGCGTGGTAAAAGCGTTTTGAAACGTTGTCTAAACGTACTATAACGCAAATGAAAGGATCAAATACATACCCATATGTGACGGTCCTCTACGTATTACTATATATTATATACGCTTCCCTACGCTTTAGCTCTTTTTGCGACGTTTTATTTAGCATTTTATCGCGCTGTTGTATGCCTTACGATACCTACTAAAACGTGACTTGATCAGGGATTGCCCACATGAAGTGACCTGCGGAGATATCGATTTGGTTCAGTTTATTATGAAATAATTGAAGCAGCAAGTTCGTAAACAGTTCGAAAAAATACTCGTGAATGCTCGTTAATAATCGCGAACCTCGCATGAATTATAGATCTTCGCTTTCATTCACGAATTATATACTTAGTGGTGTAGAATCGATAACCCCGTTTTTCATCGTAAAAACAATCCTGAGATCGAATCTACACAGCATTTACAAAGTTCCATCTTTTCTTCCTTTTTAAGTTGTCAGGTGAAAATGGTAAAATAGCGAGTTTGCGTGACAGAACCTTTCTTTTGTCTCAATTACTTCATGTATTTTATGCTCATAATAATATTAAAAAAATGCTGAGTTTTTGCTTGTTTGGTTTTGCCATGACATATGCACAACGGCATTTATTTTGTGATCAGAAAAAGCAATTTGTAGGAGCAAAGCATGAATGAATAAAATAATGGTAATAGAAAAATGAGAGAAAAAAATGAGCTCTTGCTCTAGATTCGAACTCTTGACCGCTGTATGGAGACCGTCTCAGTAGTCACTACATAACCACTACACGACGGATCTGAACACACAACATTGCTAAGATACTATTATTATACACAGCAAGAAAGGCGGAGATCAACGACTTTATACGGATCTGTTTCTGATTGTTGGCAAAAATTTAAATTTACCTGTTTTATAATGCATGGTTCCATAACGATAGCTCCGCCTTGCCAGGTCACTTCACGAAAGCAATCTTTGGCTCTGTCTTTGGGGCAGCTCACTTCTAATTATCATTGCAGTGCTGGGGCTAACCTGGGAATCATCCAATATATTCGGACAGCTGAAAACTATTCTCTTTATGACAGTCTGTGCATATAATGGAATGACTACCCTACCATTAGGCTTGAGACCCAGGCATGACGAATGCAGTCTCAAAGCCTTGGAAAATTGTGCCAGGATGCATGACAGGTTTGACCCCTAAGGCTCGAGATATAGGCGTGAAACGGTGCTATCTCTTGCAATGAATGACTGAATGCTGGGTGATCCTTGATGGCCTGAGAGAGAGGCGTGAAACGGTGCTGTCTCATGACCAAAATTATGAGAGCTAGGCGTAAAACGGTGCTGTCTCAGTTACTTGAAAGAGGCTCGAAAACGGTGCAGACTGATAGGATTCAACCCAGAGGCATGAGAGAGAGGCGTGAAACGGTGCTGTCTCACGACCAGAGCAGGCGTGAAAACGGTGCATGAAAGAAGGGGTCATACCTGAGCCTGAGAGCTAGGCGTGAAACGGTGCTGTCTCATGGCTGGAACGGGCATGAAAGACCGGTGCTAGGTAGGGTCATCCCAAAAGCCAGAGCATTAGGCTTGAATGATGCTGCTCGTGGCTTAAATCGGGCTTGAGACGAAACGGTGGCAAATGTAGGATCATCATGATTTTGCAGACTCGGTCATGCATGAATTGTTGTGCAGACAAAACAGTATGAGACCTGAATGCTGATGATGCTTTGGGTAAATTCCATAAATCAGGTTAGCCTGAAATGGTACTGTCAAACTATTACATACCAGCTTGACAAGTGATATTTTGGGGAGAAGAAGGCCAAACGAATTTGATGGTAGGCAAATGAGGCCCCTAAATATTAGAGCCAATTTTTATCTTTTATTTATTTTTTTTATTTATTCTTAGGCTGAACTGTAATCCAACTAATGCAATAAAGGCATCCAGATGCTCTAAGACCATGACTGACATGTTAACACCTATTTGGTTTGAGGATGACAGAGTTTCTCTGCACTCCTACATAGTATGTCTGAATACCCTTATACTCTAAGCATGATGCATTCCAATGCCCTAAAGTTTTAACCAAGCACAGCATCTCATGTCCCGGTTCCATTATAGAATGACCACTTTATTCTTCTTATCAAGCAGAGACGGGTGTGAACTCTTCCCCATTGTAATGCAAAATTGTGACATCTGAATTGTTTAGTATGAGACAACCTCAATCGCTTGATAACTGAAACTTTCAACATTTATCCACTCTGAAATAACATGTACTGTATTTGTCCCTCTAAGTGCAAAGGGCACTTACAAACCAGGCTTAGACTGAATGTTGTTGAAAATGTGTCTCATTTATTGACAAAGTAATAATAGCTGGTACCCATACACACAGACATATACCTCAGGAAATGCTCTTCTATGAGACATGGTGGCAAAGTGCTGATAAAGTCAAGTGCACAGTAACTTGTGAAATGGCCAGAGGCTTACAGATACCTTGACCAACTACGTTCTAGGGGCAAATCCAGATGATTCATGACTTTCAGACTGTAGTTTGAGGTAGGCACATATGTGCTTATTCTGCTGAATTCTAAGAAAGTTGTGTGGGTACAGGGCATGGGTGCTTTAAGGAGTGAATACGGTAATTGCACAGTAACTGAAAGCCTGAAGTAGATATATCTATTAAATTTTAAAACCACTGCAAAGTTTAATACATACATATAACTATTGCAATTGAAATTAAGACTGCTGAGGAAAATATCCACCAGATGCTGGTCAGATGCACCTATAATACCAGTCTATAAAAGGCCTGCTGCAGTCACACAAATAGATCAATGACTTCCCCTGAATAGATTTTGTTGTATGTGCATGTGAATAAGTAAGACCTGAATCAGACTGCACCAGTGTACATGCCGTTTAAGCAGAATTGATACATATCTGAGAATGTTACATACTAAAAGACCAAAGTACATGTATCATAACCACACAATGAGCAAAACACAGATCAGACCGTTTTCTGGAAGCAGGGTGATGAAATTCTCACTGTTCACAATTCTGACACATCTCCAGACACTAAAATCAAATTATTGGAACTCATATTGAAGATACAAGTAATAGATCAACAAGCTGCAACTGTCTTTCATGAATTTTAAGCATGTATATATGTCTTGGAATTGTATCTGTTGGGTCAGAATCCTAATTATTCCAGGTGACCTACATGATGCAACAGTTGTTATATTCTCGAATAATTGCAGCTGCAATAGATTATAAGCTGTTTAGGTCAGTTAGTCAGTTTGCTTGTTATTGATACCAGCTGCACATAATTAATATTTTGATAACAAATTTTACAAACATCCTAACACCCAGATTTGCAGAATTCCCTAGATAACCACTGCAAGATTGCCACCCGGACTGCAGTTGAGTGGTTTGAGCCCTAGGCAGTGTCACAGACTGTCATAGGTTTGACTCCCAACCAAAAGAAAATGTTGCAAATAATGTCAACCCAGCAGTAAATTGGTAAATTTGGTATCTGTTTGAATTAATGAATGTTAAAGGCAAGCTAGGCAACAACATTCTCCCCCATATAATATGGTGAAGGTATGGTGGCCTCGTCATGACCACAAGGCACAAGAGCATAATACCTATTGCTCAATATTAATAGATTTAAAGAGTAGCTACAATTCAGGAACTGACTGAATCAGATCTCAAACCCTATCTCCAACAAGACTGTTCAAGTGCCTGTAAGCGGGAGCATTATGCAAAATAAAACTATGGCTGAACTATACTTTTGTCATCATAAATCAGTTAATTTTTATTTTGCTGGCATGCACACTGAAGAGAGCAAGAATAATCATGTACAGGGAAATTAAAAACAACTATGATATAGCAGAATTACATGTATGTTGTGAATGAATTGTTGCCTGGCACAACTAACATTTCTACGTCGTTGGAAACTGAAAGAATGCTCCGCTACTCTCTTGGGTATTTTACGCCCCTTCAAGTATACTAGCCGGTCACGAAAACCAGAGAAAAAACCTTTTAGAAAAAAATGCTCTGGAACGTGAGTCGAAGCCATGCTAAAGCATACCTCAGGACAGGACGTCGACCTCATCCAAAAAATACCTCATCTGTATATTGTGCCAAACAGTATTCATACACATAACAATATTACAACTCTACTCATAACAAGTAATGGTTCGGAACATTTCGCACAAATTAATGGACCACAGAATAAAATGATTCATTCACCTGACTAAAAAACAGCTGACCATATGATGAATTTTCTTACCGTAAAGACAACAGTAAATTCTAGCCATACTATATAATGCAGACATATGATTCTGTACAGTGTTCTCTCTTTACTATGAAGGCATTAGTTACCAAACATCTTGATATTAACTGAATTACTGTTATAGAGAATACCAGCTCTGCACAATAGCCATTCCAAGCATAACAAAATGACATTATAAGCATTTGCTGTTGTAAATGCGGTTATAAAGAGGGTTGACTGTACTAATAGATACAAGTTATTGACAGTTAGCGCAGAACACAGCTTTCTAATATGTGCCATTTCAAAATGGTGACAACTATTAGTAGTTGACTTCTTCCTGTAAGTGCACATTTTAGTAGATATTGAAGGAAAAATTTAAAAGTTCAGTAGCAGAGAAAAGCTGCTTTATACTCACTGAAGGCTTAAGACCTTACAACTGAAAAATGCAAGTTTCCAGAGTATCTACAGCTCTTGGAAAACATTTGCATTTATAGTCCTACGCCTCATAAATTGTGGTGTGCGCTTGAAGAGGCCGACACAAATCAGGTCGAAAATTGAATGTCTAAAAGGATGACAGTGGACCCCATACAAGGAGTCACAGAAGTGAATTCAGGAAAGTAAACTTTGATAACAGGGATAACCTCCTGGAGTTTCCCTATCTCAAAAGGAAGAATAAAACACCTAGACTTATTTGATAATGTCACTGTTCTTATCACAGGTTAAAACAAAACAATGTCAATGACAAGATTCCTTCCAAAGCACTGGAGTCTAGGCTGATATATGATTGATTGTGCCCCACAATCAGTTTTAGTTTTGTATGTGACGGAATTATGCACCATGGGAAGTTTCCACTTGTATGATTGTCATGTTAAACACATTTTATAGCAGTCTAATTCCTTCCTGCACCTTATTTCTTGAGTTAAATGTACATGCTGAATTGTCAGGTTCCACTGAACATCAGAATGGGTGTTTGAATACTTGTTAAAACACAAAGTATTTCCTGAAAGTATCTGAAGTTGTATGTAATACCTGTCATTCAGTTTATCTCAAAGATGCCTAAATTGTCCACTACTGAGATGGCAGGCTATCAGGAAAAGATGTTCACTAACATATATGTATAAAACACCCACACTATATTGCATTGTAAGTGTAGCACAAGCTAATGAGCTAAACTGAGTGCGAATACACTGCAGGCACAGAGGGTACATGCAGCCTACACAACTGCTAAAGAAGCTGTATACACTCCAAAGGATGAATATAAACTTGGACACTATTTTATTCAAGTTTATATGATACATTATTCCAGATCGAAGCATGTCAAAACCTCTGAAAATAATATATGTCAGTAGGATTTGTCAGTGGCTTTGAAACAAGTTTGAGCTTGAAAGTATTCCTAATGTAAATTAAAGCTTGAACACAATTCATTCAAATTAATGTGATATGTTAGTCCAGATTATTCATTCAAATTATGTGATATGTTATTCCAGATTGAAGAAAGTACACATGTTAAACATCCTCTGTATACACTATATGTCAGTTGAATTTGAGTTAAGGATTGAAAATCTTCCAATTGTGAAAGATTTAGCAACTTCTATGATGGCATCCCATGACAGTAAACAATATGTCTTTCCTCAGACACTGATTTATTTCACCTTCTGAGCTAATCAAAGTCTAAAGCATTTATTCCATAATTTTACATATTCCTCTCAGATACGTGGTCACGCTTAGACTGGCTGCAGTCTGAAACATTGATTTGCCTAAATTCATATTTTTTTTTCGTAGACTGTAATAAATTTCATTCTCTTTAATCTCTCTTTTCTCTAAGCTGATGTTTCAGACTGGTATTACTAGGTTGAGTGCTTCAGAGCTTAGCCAGGTTTGAGTGACATTCATTTGTTTTTGATGATCCTTATCTGATTTGGTGAACCCTCAAACTGATCCCTTCACAGCACTAATGTTTATTTAACAGAGCCTGTAAGAATATTACTCAATTACTTATACTGCCTAACCAGTTCCTTGACAAAATGAAGCTTTGTGTATTAAAATTAGACAGGACTAAGATGCCCGTAGGATGGGAATTGTGAAGGGTACCATAGGAATTCTAAAAACTGGGACACCTAAATATACAATGTACTGTCATAAATGTCTTATAAATGGAACAACTTGGTTTTACAATTCATTAATATGCTCAATTGAAGCAGATAACAGTGTAGACCTAATCTGACTGCTACCTTGAGAGCAGTCTGATCTGGGTCTGCAATTTTGCTCAAACCAATCTGTCCCAATATTCAGAATTTATTGTAATAGAGTGATTTAAATCTCTGTTGATGGTGCATCTCTGATACACAGACACTTGGGGTCAGTAGGTGCATTTGGTCCAAAATTGATCTACTGCAAGTTAAACAAGTAAATTCAGTGAATTTATATCCCCGCCGAAGAGGCCCTGATTTGTTGTTTATGTATAAGTTTCATAGAATTCTATTCATTGACGACTTAGTTATGGCTAAATTTGTCAATTATAAATTGATTCAAGGGCAATAACTCTTACATAACTGATACCATTCAGACGAAACTTTGTGCATAACGGCATTATGGTCGTTTATACTTGGTTTAAGTTTCGTGAAGTTTCGGTAATAATTGGTTACTTAGTTATGGCTAATTTTATTGATTTTAAGTCAATTCAAGGGCAATAACTCTGTACTAAAATTGCCATATGGATGGAACTTTATATGCATGGCCATGTTATTGTGATATATATTCAGTTTAAGTTTCATGAAGTTTCGATAATTGGTTACGTAGTAATTAAGTTATGTCTGATTCTATTGATTTTAAGTCAATTTAAGGGTAATAACCCATGCATTACTGAAGCCAGTCTGATGAAACTTCACATCCATAACCATGTTATGTCGATATATATTTAGTTTAAGTTTCATGAAGTTTCAATAATTGGTTATATAATTATGGCTCATTTTATTGATTATAAGTCAATTCAAGGGCAATAGCCCATGCATTACTGAAGCCAGTCTAATGAAACTTCAGGTGCATAACCATGTTATAGTGATATATATATTTTTTTAAGTTTCATGAAATTTCGATAATTGGTTACATAGTTTTGGCTCATTTTAGTGATTTTGAGTCAATTCAGGGGCAATAACTCATGCATTACTAAAGCCAGTCTAATGTTACTTCACATGCGTCAACGGTTTATGATGATACATATTCATTCTAATTTTCATGAAGTTTCGATCATTGCTTACATAGTTATGGCTCATTTTATTGATTTTTAGTCAATTCAGGGGCAATAACTCATGCATTACTAAAGCCAGTCTAATGAAACTTCACATGCATCAGCGGTTTATAATGATACATATTCATTCTAAGTTTCATGAAGTTTCGATCTTTGGTTACATAGTTGAGGCTCATTTTATTGATTTTGAGTCAATTCAGGGACAATAAACCATGCATTGCTGCAGTCAGTCTTATGAAACTTCACATGCATCAGCGGTTTATAATGATACATATTCATTCTAAGTTTCGTGAAGTTTCAATCATTGGTTACATAGTTATGGCTCATTTTATTGATTTTGAGTCAATTCAGGGGCAATAACTCATGCATTACTGAAGCCAGTCTAATGAAACTTCACATGCATGACCATGTTATGTCGATATATATTTAGTTTAAGTTTCATGAAGTTTCGATAATTGGTTACATAGTTATGGCTCATTTTATTGATTTTGAGTCAATTCAGGGGCAATAACTCATGCATTACTGAAGCCAGTCTAATGAAACTTCACATGCATCAGCGGCTTATGATGATACATATTCATTCTAAGTTTCATGAAGTTTCGATCATTGCTTACATAATTATGGCTCATTTTATTGATTTTTAGTCAATTCAGGGGCAATAACACATGCATTACTGAAGCCAGTCTAATGAAACTTCACATGCATCAGCGATTTACAATGATACATATTCATTCTAAGTTTCATGAAGTTTCGATTTTTGGTTACATAGTTGTGGCTCATTTTATTGATTTTGAGTCAATTCAGGGGCAATAACTCATGCATTACTGCAGCCAGTCTAATGAAACTTCACATGCATCAGCGGTTTATGATGATACATATTCATTCTAAGTTTCGTGAAGTTTCAATCATTGGTTACATATGTATGGCTCATTTTATTGATTTTGAGTCAATTCAGGGGCAATAACTCATGCATTACTGAAGCCAGTCTGATGAAACTTCACGTGCGTCAGCGGTTTATGGTGATACATATTTATTCTAAGTTTCATGAAATTCCATCCCATGGTTACATAGTTATGACTCCTGACCGACAGACGGACGGACGGACGGACGGAAGGATGGACGGACAGACGGACGGATGGACATGGCGAAACCTATATCCCTCCGCAAGTGTCTGTAGACTGACAATGTCTTTTTTTTTACTTGCGATGCTGGGGGGTGGGGGGTAAGCTGTACTTTGCTTGCACCTGTAATAATGTAGCCTTGGCAGACAGCCTGTTCCTAAATTGATTTTTCCACTGCACCTCTGCATACCCAGACCAGGCTGTTCCCCCAGAACAAGTAATATAATGCTATGTGCTGGAAACACCTCATCTGCGCAGAGAAGAATTGTCTTTAATTTTAAGCAGATGGAAACTCTGTAGAGTGAACTATAACAAAGACTTTGTAGACCTCAATGACAATAATATACCTTAAAATTCTTAGTATTGGAACAGACAGGTCTGAGCAGGGTGGCATATAATACCAATTTCCCTACCCTGTGCTTTCGACCGAGCCAGGCAATAACCGTAAATGCAAAAGTGGCTGTCGGCCTAGACAATCCACAACAACATCATCTCGGTCGACAGCCGTAAACAAAAGTATCATTTTCCGTTGTTGGCAATGCTTACAATTGAATTCTCGGTCGACAGCCATTTTTGAATTCTCGGTCGACAGCCTTTTTGAATTCTAGGTCGACAACCATTTTGTGTAGAACCGTCTTGGCCGAAAGCACAGGAAATTAGTATTACCATTGTGAAACAGTGCACACCCAGATCAGACTGCCCCTGGAGGAGCAATCAAATAGGTGTTGGCCATTCTATCTGCACCTTTGAGACACATAACTGTACTGAAATACCAAACTGTTCCAAACCAATAGTTTTTAAGACAGTAACGGTAATTATTTTGGTTGACCAGTATACACGCCTACCAATCGCTCTCATGCGAAACCACGGTTCAGAAAGCCAATCCATGAGAGGAGAGTTTCCGGTTTTGCAGGAGGGGAGCCGAAATCGTAAACAAATTTGACATCGGCACAAGGTTTGAGGTATTTATATTCTCTGAAATCTATTCAAAATATAAGAATGCTATTTTGTCACATATAGATTGTTTCTTCGGCACATGAAAGGATTAGGCACATGGTCTTGCATTATTCCAGATATGCATTTAGTACGGCGGAGCATGTGTTCAAAGTCAGTCTCGGCGATATATACATGTAGGGAAAAGTCGCATTCTCTTGCTTGATTTTGAGTCTCTAACCTTGTTAGTCGCAAAGAAGTGAACAGAACTACTGTATGCGTGAATCCAAACGTTGGAAGTAAGTTTTCCGTGATAGACAATTTAGAATTTAGAAAATATACGCAAAAACTTAGCATCGTCAGCCTGGTTCCGCATGAGATAATAGAAAATATAAGGAATTTTTATCAAACACAAAAACATCTTCTGAACAATAATTGGATCAAAACTAACATAAACTCTGTGATAAATCATTATTTTATACACTGCAGATGACTTTCAAGTTGTTTTTATTCCCCGTTTGTCTTTTAGGCCTTTTGCAAACCCTCTTTCAAACCCTCTTGCATGTCTCAAAAACAGACAAACGGGGAGTAAAACAGCCAGAAAGTCATCTGCAATGTATAAAATGATGATTTATCACAGAGGTCATGTTAGTTTTGATCCAATATTATTGTTCAGAAGATGTTTTTGTGTTTGATAAAAATTCCTTATATTTTCTATTATCTCATGCAGAACCGGGCTGACGATGCCAAGTTTTAGCAAATATTTTCTAAATTCTAAACTGTCCATCACGGAAAGCTTACTTTCAACATTTGGATTCACGCATACAGTAGTTCTGTTCACTTCTTTGCGACTGACAAGGTTAGAGACTCAAAATCAAGCAAGAGAATGCTACTTTTCTCTACATGTATATATCGCCGAGATTAACCTTGAACACATGCTCCGCCGTACTAAATGCATATCTGGAAAAATGCAAGATTATGTGCCTAATCCTTTCATGTGCCGAAGAAGCATGTGACAAAATAGCATTCTTATATTTTACATATATAGTTCTCAGAGAATATAAATACCTCAAACCTAGTGCCGATGTCAAATTCGTTTATGATTTCGGCTTCCCTCCTGCAAAACCGGAAACTCCTCTCATGGATTGGCGTTCTGAACCGTGGTTTCGCATATGAGCGATTGGTAGGCGTGAGTATAACCATTTAAACCATACTGAATAGCTGATCTCCTATCCATAGAATGCTGTGCTGTGTGTGAAGAGATATATTTTTGTTGTATTATATTTGTAGGCTTATCAGCTGTCCGATCAGATTTCTGCTGTACAATTAGTTATAGCAATAAACATTTTAACTTTGACTCCTCTACCAGCAGTGAGTGATTAATTGCAAGCACCAAAATCGTCTTGTAGAAAATACCAGTAGGACCAGTCTGAAACATCAGACCAACAGAAAAATGGGACTTTAGAGACATAGTATCTAGAATTTAGCTTCGAAAAAATATATGAATTTAGACAAATCAATGTTTCAGACTGGAGCCAGTCTAGGGTCACGCTCTGCAATAGAAAAAAAACGCTTCTCGGCCTCCACATCACTAGTGTGATGGGCATCACTAGTGTGATGGGGGGACAGAAAAACTAATTCTTGGACAAATCACCTTAGTGTATATAATGATCTGGAAAGAAAAAATCAGACATCTGCTGAAACATCCATGGCCGAGAACCAGTTCCATACAGGATGCAGTAAGAGTAGAAATACACAACTACTAGAAGAATAATGGATTCCAATAATAATAGCTAAGAAAAAACATGTGAATCCAACAATTTTCAAGTCACCCCTGAACAGTGAACTACTCTCCAGACTCAGTAACCAAATTTATTTGATTGGTCACTCAGCCAGGCATAACTACACCCTCACCCAATAGGATGACCACTGATAAGATTAGTGTGAAAACAAAACAACTGTAGAATCAAATGGACACCTGCACTCCAGACAATTATATAAATGTTACATAAGACTGATATTTGAAGCTGAATACACAAACTAACTGAAATAACAACAACTGAAACAGACTGTTCAGGGTGCATGTAAAACTTAGCATACATATAAAAAAGACACTCAAAAATTTATTCTACCTCAAGCAATTTTAAATAAAACTGCACAATGTCATGAAATTGAGAATTAACAAATTCTTGTGTATAAACTGTAAATAAAATTATTCCCATTTATTCCGTACACTACCTAGTAGTCCCTTGTACTGAATTGTAGTAGGTAGGTAATTTGTTGTAATCTCTCCAGAAAGCGTGTCACTAAGCCTTTTGATAACTGTGTAATACGAAGTAAATCGTAGTTAAACGAAATGGAGCCTTACTAGAAACGTGGTACCAATAACACCTAAATACCTACAAAACGATATACATTTTTTGCCAAGCGTGCTTGCGGGAACCGTAGTATAACTTAGCCCCACAAAACGTGTCATTGACATTGGGGCTTATAGGTTTCACACTTGCTTTTAAACGACCAAAAATTATTGTTAGTTTCACAGACTAGATTAATCACTGAAACCTTTAACTGAATTTTTTTTATTTTTTTTTCTTCTTCGGATTAATTTGTAGGATTTATCTTATTTATTTACCTACGGCGTAGCTATTAATTCGCAAAAACACAAGTGCATTCAAAATTTTGTCAAAATTGTCCAAACTAGAAAATATCTAAACGCAGCTGCATCACTGCATCCTGAAAGTTATATATTTGATTGAATTTTAGTAGCGATTGCAACAAAACACTGCGATATGAAACAGTACGATTAAGTATATCATAAAATACTTACATGTATAGATATGGACATGGTTAATCAATCTTGCTCTCGACTAGTGGAATTTGAATAATATTTGGCAAAAATGATCATCATAACAAGACAATGTGTTGCAGTTTAGACGGCACGGTTGCTTGTACGTCAAGGTCACACTGGGCACGTAAGTCTGGGCATAGGCTGTAGTGAAACATGTTCTGATCCGGTCTTTATCTTTGTCTTGCATGGTCGGATTTCAAATTTATTGAAAATGAATTATTATCATAACAATGCAAAGTGTCATGACTGTACAAGAATCATGTCGTTAGCTTTAAGGTCAAGGTTACAGTCCAAACTTAAATGTTTTCATTGGATACAGTGAAACATTTCATGTCAGGGTCATAGCTTTATCCTGCATTGTGGGATTTCAACTGCTCATGATAGGAAGGCAATTGTCGCGTGCAAAAAACCATGTCGCTTGCTTGAAGGTCAAGGCCACCCTGCACGTATAAGCTTTGACTATGGTCTGCCCAAAAAGTTTGTCCTGCATCATAGGATTTCGAAAAAAAAGTACATAAATAATTATCATGACACGGAAATGTGTCTTGTGCGAGTCGCGTGTCCCTAGCTTAAGGGTCATTGTCCCAGTTTTCGCTGAAACTTTGCGGCTGGAAAACACTTAAAGCTGTTACTATTAAGCCCATAGTTTTTTCTCTGCATGGTGGCATTTTAAAATTATTTGGCAAGACGATTTGTTGAAAAAAGGATGGATCATTTTATTAGCTGAAATGTCAGTCACAGTCCGCACTTAAGCTATGTGAATATGCTAAGATGAAAGCAAGTTCGTCTCATATTCGCGTCCGAGGTTTGAATGCAAAATAAATGTAAAAAAGTCATTTTCACCTTTATGTTATTGCCCTCTATTTTCTCTTTGATACTGTACAAATCTGCCTCTAGTATTAAGCCCATAATTTTTCCTGCATGGTGGCATTTAAAAATCATTTGGCTAGACGATTTGTTGCAAAAAAGGATGGATCATTTTATTAGCTTAACTGTCAGGTCACAGTCCGCAATTAAGCTATGTGAATATGCTAAGATGAAAACAAGTTCGTGTCATAATCGCGGCCGAGGTTTGACTGCAAAATAAATGTAAGTCATTTTCACCTTTATCTTATGGTCCTTTATTTTCTGTTTTACACTGTACAAATCTGCCTCTATGAAGCTAGTAATCCCTCAAGTGCTCACGCTCTCTCAGATTATAAACCAGCCTACTCATTTCACCGAAAACTCTTCTTCCCTTCTTGACCTACTGCTTGTAAATGACAACCACCACGTTATAACTAGTGAGTTGGGGACCATTTTTGCAAAAGGATCTACGGTATCACTTTCTCATATTCGGATAATCAATTTCTCTAAGACAAAGCGGAAGGCTTACGTCCGACGGATATGGAAATACGATAAGGGCAATTACGAACTACTGAAACATACTGCGTCTGTTACGGACTGGGACTCTTTACAACATTCAGACATAAACATTTATGTTAAAAAACTTACAGATCAAATATTAAGTATAACCGAATCATGCATACCAAATAAAAGAGTAATTATTCGACCATCTGATCCCCCATGGATAACAACTGCTATAAAAAGACAAATTCGAAAGCGCAAGAGGTTATATCGTAAAGCAAAACAAACAAACTTTCAAAACCAATGGGTTAAATTTAAACGACTTCGTAACGAGGTTGTATCTATATAATTGCACCAAATTTAAAGACTTCTATTCCGCCTTTAGAAAAAAGATGGAGTAATATACTCGGACGATTCAGCTAAAGCGAATGCATTGAATGATTTCTTCAGAGACCAGACGATATTAAATGATAAAAATACGGTTCTTCCAAAACTCCCTATGCTATTGAAAACAGCCTTGATTCCCTTACGTTTACACCTGGCGAAGCTGAATTGATGCTAAATGCGCTCCCACTTGGTAAGGCTGCAGGCATCGATGGGATAAATAATCGTATCCTCCTTGAGTTATAAAAAAACTTGGGCCCAGTAAAACCGGTTTAACCCCCCCCCCCCCCCCCCCCCAGTAGTTATTACTGACCGTCCCAAGGCGGTACTTTCGTTGCGGTTGTATTTGTTGTATGTTCGGTGCTGTTTAATTTATTGTGTTTTCATTTTAACCCGTTTATATTCTATAATAAAAATAGAAAATAGGTAAAAATAATTGTTAAATGTTTTTGTATAATTCGCTTAGTCTGTTGTAACCCTTCCGTCGGTCTAAATTATTTAGTTCAATAAAGATAGCTGGGTTGCCTCCTATTTGGGAAAGAGCTGCAGCCTAGGCTTATCACTTGTAATTTATAATTGTTGGGATGACTTTGTCAATCTTTCCCTTTGATGTTGGGGATAGGGTTTGGGATCTGATTCAGTCAGTTCCTGAAGTGTAGTTACTCTTTAAATTTGCTTCTCCTATCTGTTCCTTTTTCAACCAGTCATTTCGTAATGCAGAAGTCCCAGAATGCTTTAAAGTAGCTCACGTATGTCCTGTTTATAAGGGTGATGATCCTTCTGTTGTTTCCAATCACAGACCAATTTCATTGCTAAGTAATTTTGACAAGGCCTTAGAAAGACTAGTTTATAAACATATCTATAATCTTTTTCGTGACCTCTTTCTTACCTCCTTTCAATCTGGTTTTACCCCAGGAGACTCTACTGTCAATCAACTTACTTACTTATACAATACTTTTTGTCAAGCTCTAGACTCTGGGAAAGAGGTAAGAGTTGTATTCTGTGACATAAGCTAGGCATTTGACCGTGCTGGTCTTATCCACAAACTTACGGCAACAGGAGTTTCTGGTGATCTTCTAAGTTGGTTTATTAGTTATCTTGCAAAGAGAAAACAACGGGTAGTCTTACCTGGAGCTGAGTCTGATTGAAATTTTATTCATGCTGGTGTCCCGCAAGGATCTATTTAGGCCCGTTACTCTTTTTACTTTATATAAACGATATAGTTACCGACATAGGTTCGAATATTCGTCTGTTTGCAGATGACACTAGTATTTATATAATTGTCAATAACCATAACACTGCCGCAGAAATTCTAAATTCAGATCTTGAAAAAATATCAAAGTGAGCAATGACATGGTTGGTAAATTTCAATGCTACGAAAACAGAGGCTCTGCTGATATCCCGTAAAACAAACAAGCTCACACATCCTAAAGTTTTCATGCTAGGTCAAGAAATAAACGTCCAGTTTCATAAACATTTAGGTGTATACTTTTCATACGACTGCTCTTGGCACTAGCACATAGAGTACATCAAGGAAAAGGCATTGGCCTAAATAAATATGAGAAAACTAAAATATGAATCGGATAGAAAATCACTAGAAATAATATATATGACATTTATCCGACCTATCTTTGAATATGCGGATGTTCTCTAGGACAACTGTACTTAGATGGAAAAACAAGAACCAGAAAAAATACAGTTAGAGGCAGCACGAATCGCAACCGGAACAACAAAGCTGATCTCTATTCTAAATTTGTACGATGAGACTGGATGGGAGCCACTTGAAACAAGGAGACAGAAGCATAAATTTATTCTGATCTACAAAATGTTTAATAATATTTCACCGGAGTATCTCTCGACACTCGTTCCTCCACAAGTACAAGCTGTTTCACATTATACCGTATAATGGGAATTTTCGTGTCGCCTAATTTTCGCGGAATTTTGCGGTCAGTAGCGATCCACGAAAATTAAACTCCGCGAAATATTTTCCAAGTTTGTACAAAATAGTAATAGGATTTTTTCCCCCAAACATATGGTTTGTGGTATTCAAAGCGCCCCCACAAAACCTTAAGAGTATGTGACTATAGAGCTATTATTTTCGGCGCAATTACGTTAGTTGCTAACTAGACTAGTTTAAATAAGATCAAACTATCGACTATCCGACTATACTGAAAACTATCGGTGAACACTGTTCGTAATGAAGTACGGCAGAAAGAATACCATGAAGATCGGGGTGACTGGTATTTACATTCTCAGTGCATTTATTGGAAAGTCCTATGATAAAACATTAGAACGTACTGGTAATGTAGTTTATACTTCAACAACTACATCGATTCACGCCACGTTACATGAGTTAAAGGACGTCAAAATAAACCGTCTGTTTGGACGTAGGCGACGTTATGACGTCATGACGCTGTCTGTTCCGCAAAGTAGAAAAACTGAGTACTGAAGCCCTTAACGCAAATTTGTGGTCAATTATTAGAGTATGGAAACTTGAACATTTATCGTCAATTTTAACAGTTCATAACGTACACGTCACACTTCACTATTGAAGCGTCATATATCGCAGCTTGCAATATAAAATGTAAAATGAAGTATAAGATGTGAAGTACATGTAGTAAAGCGTTATTTGAGGTCTCGTATATTACAGGCGCGTAGTTATTTGATAATTCAGTTTGCATTTTTTACAGTTTACAGCTTGTGCTTAAAAATTTATGACAACGAATATAGAGAGACGAGCTCTTTAACACCTACTCACTGCCACTACGATCACAAGTCTGTTGGAAACCTTTAATGTATTCCCATATTATGAAACAAGATGTCAGATCTGAGCTATCTGGAATCAAGCCTAAATGGTGAGCTGTGAAATATGAAGTATACAATATGACACATGAACTCACAAACATATTGCATACGTTCCTGTTCATATTTCACACCCTACTTTACAGTTCACACTTTGATAAAAGTCCCCTTTCTTTATCATTGGTATAATTGGAAGCTTTGTCATTTTAAATGAACTGATTAGCAAGCTTTTGAAAATATAACATCATTGAGTTTCCCGTAAAAAAGGGTTCAAAAAGATTTTGGTCATTCTATCATAACTTGGATGAAGCGGTAAAAATACAATGCACAGACAGGGACCCATGAAGCGGTAAAATACAATGTACAGACAGAGGGTCCGTTGCTAGACAGGGAACCAGAAAAGGAACTGTAATTTGAGGACAGTTTTTTTTTAGTTTTTCCGAAGTATTGACAATTATATGATTTAATATGCACACGCCTCAGCCAAGATCAGATGAAATTTTATGTTTCACCAGAGGTGATTTTTCAAGGGTTTCTGAATGACTTAATTCTTTTATTTTTGAAGTCTACAGATGTTGCAGTTTCAGAAAATGTAAATGGCGAGTATAACATTTTATACTCTGGTATTCATTTTTGTTAAAAGGGCTGTATTTGACTCATGAAAAGAACACAGACTCCATTTTTTTAATATTTTCATTTTCAACTTAAAACAAGAATAAATTTTAATAATTTATTATGAATAACAACAACATACCAACAGTGAAAATTTTGAGTGGGGGAAAAGCTGAAAATGCTATTGTTTTCCTTTTATTTCATGTTTCATTAAATGAAAATGTTTTCATAATTAGGGGATATACCTTGTATTGTTTTGTCCAGTTTCTCTGTGGGTCACCTGATTTTCAATTGATTTACAAATTTGAAAACTTAAGTCAACGGCTTTCAGGTGGTGTGCCATTTATGCATGATTGCAAAATGAAATGCAAGATAAATGCAAGGAAACAAATGTTCCCAAATTAACTTAAAATATCTACGGACAGGACATTTCTGACTTGTACATGAAACACTGCAAAATATTTCTACTTAAATTATAAAACTGCTATAGAACAGACCAGTAAGTGAAAAAACAATATTATTTACTTCATATAGTCACCAAAAGACCTGTTTTTGAATATGAAAAATAAATCACAATATCATGTTTTGTTGTATCATGGTATGTGTTCTGAACTCACTTTTCCTTTCATAGGAAGAAAATAGAACAACAATGCCAACAGAGAATACTGTAATGTCAAAAACCTTAACAAACTGACAAAACTACTGGTCAAAATACCACCAAAATTGAAACAATAACACAGATAATTATTTCTGATACCATAGCGTGTCTACGGACGAGACATATTTCAAGTAAAAATTGTAATTGCAAGAGTTCTGTAGATTTCATTTTTTAACTTTAAACTGGGTTTAATAAGTTTATAATGCCAAAACATTCATAAAATGTGAACATTAATGTAAAGAAATAATTTCTGACAATACAGCATGTCTATGGCGGCCCTTTTGGGTTTTGACCCATGTAATGCAGATATCTGAATGTCAAATATTATGTATTTCTCATTGAAATTCAGATATCTGTAATCGACATAGACTGAGATATCTCAAACTGCAAAATGCTGATATCTGTATTTTTTTATCATAATATGGATATCTTCATTTAAGAGATATCTCTAACTTTGCTGAAATTCAGATATCTGCATTTGAGATAGAGAAATCTGTAAATGACTTGCAGATATCTGTATTTGAAATTTAGTTATTTGAATTTCTTTACCAAAAACAGATATCTGAATTTTAGATGCAGATATCTGCATTTCATTGACAGACATCTGTGTTAATTGTCAAAAAAGATAAATCTTCATTTACTGCACCGTACATAAATGATCCCATCTTATGTCAAATTCTATTAAAAAGCCAGGCCAAATATAATGGGTCCGGTAGCCAGGCTAGATGCAAGTTCAACTGGCAATAAGGACGCTGGTTCGATCCCACTAAAGTCCGGCAACTAGGAAAGTTTGTCCCTACTTCTTATTTAAGTAGAACAGGTGTCAGTGAATGGTGGAATGATCGGACTGCCCAGCAAAAGTGTGGTTAGATTTACTAGGTCTCTTACCATAACTGTGATAACCCTAACTGTTTTACTGGGATGTTAAACACCTAGCCAACCAACCAACAGGGTCCGATAGCTCATTTGGCTGTGTGTTTGACTGTTGATCAGGAGGAAGCGGGTTTTATCCTGCTCCATGCAGGCAACTTCAAGCATGTCAAAATCTTGAGCAAGGGAGTATTGATTATTTGTTGAAATTAAATTAGAAATAATCAGGTTAATACGTAGAGATATTTGCTTTTAAAAGATAATTATTGATATCTGTATTCAATAAGAGATATCTGTTTTTTGTTTAGACATATCTGTATTTCAAATACAGATATCTGTGTTTCTAAAAAATGCTGATATCTCTGATATAAAAAAGAATTATCTGAATTTAAAATGCAGATATCTGTAATTTAAATGCAGATGTCTCTAATTCAAATTCATATATCTCTATCTAATAACCAAGTAGAGATATCTGCATTTCAAATACAGATATCTGTATTTGAAATACATATTCTGCATAAAAACTTAGATATCTGTATGTAAATGGAGATATCTGCATCTTAAATGTAGATAGCTTTATCAAATGGGTATAAACCCAAAGGGGCAGCCATACATGTCTATGGACAAGACATATTTGAGACAACGTTTGTAATTATCATAGCAGGCGATAGCTGTTTGAGTAAATAGAAAACAAAGCCTCGGCTGCAGAGGTTTGGATGGTATCAAATTTCTTCGAACTGTTTTGTAGCAGACGACATAAGATGAAAGCGATTGAAACTGAATTAGGTAAGATCTAGTCACAGGAAACCTATCCTCGACCAATTAATACAGCCTTTAATGGCTCACCTACCTCGCGAGAATTCAGATATCTTCTACCGAAGAATTAGGCACTTCCATATAAATATTACAAATGACCGTTAAAATCCGATGTACCCAAGATTCTTCACGTCATGATATATTTGACAAATGAGGAGCTGAATATAAATGGCCTATGTGGGGGATATGATAGTGGATTATATTGCGGGAGCTATGGTGCTAAAACAGCATTCAGTAAGAGAAATCTTACAGACAATGTTTCCATAACAAAGTAAATATTCTGTAAGCAATGATATACCATTAAACCAAAAACGGTACATCCTGTCCAATATGTCTCGTCCGTAGATCAACATGATACTTTGAATGCAGGTATAATGCAAACTTTAAAGCCATTAAATGTTTAAACTCAACTTTTCATAGTTGTGAAAAGTAAGCAGACGGATTTTATAAGGCTATTTTATACATTTTTCATAAATTGATTTTTGAATGTTTTCAGAAACAGGACTTTGCTTTCTCTGTTTTTAACAGACTGGACATCTGGGGTGTAAGGAAATGCACTTATCCTCAAACAAATAGTTTAGTCTTACTCAAATAGTTGTCTATAGTATCATTTTAACAAACAAAATGCGTAGCAGCTGGAAAATTGGTGGTTACCAGTCATAGTTTATCCAACTACTGTTGATCTACGGACAGGACAATATCTACGGACAAGACAAAAATTACATTTTTTCCTTATTGCTGCTCTGTCTTAGGTGGTGGTATTATGTCTTATATAGAACAATCAACAGTAGTAAGGAGTCCATTCTTTAATGAGATTTTTTGTCCAGACATATGCTACCTCATAGAGAAAAGGGTGTCTACGGACAGGACACTTTTGTTGTGACATTTTACATGGTTATTTGAAATAGAAATTTTTACTCTATGATAATTTATATTCATAATATTGGTGATTTTTACACATAAAGAATGTCTATGGATTGTTTATAGCACATTATAAGTACAGGGGATAGCAGTTTTAATTATCTGACAGATCAGCTCCTATTGATATTTAAAAATACATCAGAGCGTCACACTTCAGCAACTTAAGTATTTTTGCTATAACTCCAAGACCGAATGCCGTAGCCCATTCAAATAAACTGCGTAATAAAGGGTAAAGAATTTGCTTTCTAACAAATGTTATTTTGACTGTGCATGACAGATGGATTTAAACTGTCTCCGTCTTAAAAAGTATGTTTTTTCAAGTGAAACAGCATAACACCTGTTTTGGGGCTATTTTTGGCTATTTAAATCATTATTGTAAAGAAATGGCTATTCCGATCAACATGAATTTTTTAGGCCGGCGAGAGATGCTTGTCTCTGACATTCTGCAATGTAGTTTATGTATCTCAGTCCTTTAAAATTTGATATGCAAGTGCATAACATAAGTTAAATGGTAAAATGTCATCTGATCTTGGCTGAGGCGACAGTAAACCACATTTAATCACAAGATGTGAACCGCTTTTCACACTGATCCGTGCTTTTATGCATACGCCTCTGTGAACAGATCAACATTGTCGAATTCAAAGTCTATAGTCCTCGTAGTGGTTTAAATGTCGAAGAAACAAGCAGATGCACATTAACAGTTTGGTGCCAACATTTACGTCTGATGACAACATGTCTTTATCTACTGGATGCCGGTTGAAAAGTGTGAGGCAGTGAATGGGATCTTCCTCCTGTATAACAAAGTTTTTATTTTCGGAAACAGGCCAACTACATGTAAAATTATTCAGATAAGTTTTCAACAGTTTTAAAGAAACTCGAGGATTTCGTTGTTGAAAGCTGTCCAATCACGATCATTTACATGAGTAAAACAGTAGTGAAACGATTCAAGACATATCTCGCAATAAAAGTATGCATGAGTTCATCTACTGGGAAAGTATCTGGGCACCTAAGAGTGAAAACCTATCTGTTACATATGAAAATGTACTTAATATTCAGAACTTGAAACACGACTGGGTTCTATAATTCATAGCTCATAATTGGCATTACATTGATTGATTGATTGATTTGTTGTTTAACGTCCACGGTAAACAGCTATGATCATGTCGGGACATGTCGGGACGGTCAGTTAACCTAACCATACTATTCCTGGGCAGGCTTAGACCTCCTAAGCGGTTAACCAGTACTAAGTGCACATACTTTCGCCAGTAACTGACAACTGCCCTTCTTGAATCAGCGGAAGGAGAAATGAACGTATGTGGCCAGACCAGGTTTCGAACCAAGGACCTCTGACTTTGAGTCAGGTGCCCTACCGATTGCGCTACGCGGCCCGGCAATTGGCATTACATATATGTATATGTATGTGACGTACTTTGCAGAGAAGTTTCTTAAGTCTCAACTAACGTTTTACAGGCCTCATTGCTCTTTCGTGAAATGGTCTATCGGGAGGTATCGCGTCAAGGTTGTGATAGTTAATGATCGTGATTAGCAAATTTAAAAGACCCAGTCACCCCGCTTTTGTTTATATTAAATCGCTCGATGGGGAACCAGAGAAGGAAATGATACTTTCAGGAGCAATGTGTCATTTTACAAAAACAAGCTCTCCATACTATACTCAATATATGCAAATCAACCCAACCTTTTTCACCAAACGTTATTGTTGATGCGTGTTTTCATAATGATTTGTGTTCAGACGTTTTACCACAAGCATGACTATGTAGACTCTTGTACTGTCCACTTTGTATGGTGCAATTACCAACTATGAGTTGTGAAGGATAAACTATGACTCATGAAAGTATACTTAATAGTTTATAGTTTGCATTTATCCTGATCCGTCCGACTCACATTCCGACTCCGACAAATTCTGGGTAAAGGGTAGATCACCTTATCAACTTTTTTAATAAAACGTCTTTTGACTGTTTGCATTTTGTGTTGCCTTCTCTGCCTTTTACACGTTGTCCTTGTCAAGGACAATGTTATGATTGTGGACATACAGTAACGAGTGCGTTTCTTTCATTTCTTTGGTGTATCTCTTGCTTCCAAAGGATGTAACTGCTCATGTTGTTGTTTCAATTATCGTAACGACGTTCCCCGGGTGGCTCAACTGTACGTAACCATAGTCGCACACGCCGCCGAATGTCCTTCCATATCTAACTGTTCAGAAGTGGTTCATTTTCACTGCAGCTGGTGTTGTGTCGGGTGGCGGCCGTAAAATGTCTCCCAATACATCATCATAATTGGAAGCTTATATTTTCAGGTCCTTTTGGATCATTGAGTTCGTTTCAAAAGATGTTGAAAACTTAGATAGTCTTCTGCTTCAGCCAGTGCTAGGGAGAGTGACCGGTGTGCAAATTTCATTACTGGTAATGAGCAGATTAAATTAGACCGAATCTGCTCTTTTCGTTTCTCGGGTGTATTCCTTGCTTCTAAAGAATTTAACTATACCCAGCTTATTTACAAGCCCAGCTTTAGTTTTACACATATGTCCTCTTATCTTATGCCTACAAATGGCTCCTCCGTAATACACTCTTGTCTGTCCGTGGGCGCCGTGGTCGAGTGGTTAGAGATGCTCGGTTATGGTGAAGAAAGTCGCCACAAGGTCGTGAGATCGCGCCCTGGCTTCGCTATGCGACGACTGAAAGACAGTCTCTGTCAAGCCAGCAGTAGATAGGTACCTTCTATGAATTAGGGAAGGATATGGCAGCGAAAGGAGGGGAATGGGCTCCGCCTTTCGTTTGCTGTGCCCAAGTTACAGTGGGCCTCAAACCCCCAATGCCCCTACGGCTAATAGGCTATGGGAAACCTTTAAAAATACCTTTTACGTTAATTAAGCGTCAGAACTGTTGAAGATGATTATACGGGGTAGGAGGACAATCATTCCATTTCATGTACGGTGCTCGTGTCTCTGTGAGGGTTCAAAGATAAAGTCTCGTCATGTCTTTGTCATTCCTTCGAAAGAATGTCTCTATTTGTACAGAGGATAGGACATGGGTTTACGGCCCTTCAAGAATATTTCACTTTTGTCAAGCATTAAGCAGAGATGGGTGAAAACCGGAGCATCCGGCATAAAAAACAACCTCACCTTCCGTAGGCAGAACTTGGCTTTCTCCATGTACGCGACCGAGGCTTGAACACACAGCGGTGAGGTACCTAATGTTTAAGCCACACAGAGGCCCGTATCTGTACTTCAAATGAATAAACATTCAAGTTACTCGTCTAACATCTTGATCAGCCTTTTGAGATATCAAGTTGCACGAAACGAGCCATAATAAGACAAATAATTTAGCAGGCTGAAACTTGCACACTGCAGCTTAAACCGCCTGCAAACTGGGGTTGTAGCCACGGATTAGACTTGCCAGTTATCGTTCCAGGCAGCTAGTCGGTGGTCCGATATAAAGAATAGGAATCAGATAAAATGAAAGCATATATATGTTATACCACTTACACAGATTGGTATGTCCGTATAGAAGACGCTTCGCACTGAAATCGGGGCCGTCGATTCGTGCGACGGTGTTAAGTAAGTTTCAGTGTTAGAGCGCTCCACTACATGTAATTTGGAAAACAGGATGGCAAGGACCGGCTGCACTTGCAGCAGGTTTGGGCTGGGAGGTTTTTTTACCGTATTTAAACCCTGTTATCTCCTTTTTCTTTGTCGTTTTCTTTGTGAGACGGCTCTATATAGACTAAAATACTGTCTCAAAGGTTGTCGCGCCCGAGGAAAACCAAATAAGCGATTTGATTTTGTGTCAATCCTAGTTTATTTTGTATGTTGTTGTTGTTATATGTTACGAAAAAAGAGAAATTAAATATGTTTAAACTAAGCCCAAAACAATCAACCAACCAACTCATGGTATACTATTCTTTTAAGAGTTTCGCAGAATATCTATTCACAAGGGTGAAATGCGCATGCTGCACATGTTGATGCGCTTGAGTAACTGACTATCCAAAATGGGCGGATTTAGTTTTCATCATCGTTTGGTATTAAAGAAATAGTCTATAAATTTTATTATTATTCAATGAATTCTTCGGGTTTTTACTAATTTGTCTCCACACAAGGCTCAAAAATGAAGTGAAACTCATTAAGTCATAGGCTACCTATGTTATTAGAAATCAAAATATATCCGGTGTGAATCCGCCACCCGATAGTCTTAGTTCTTAGTATAGTTATAGTTGATAGTCGAGCGCTATTTAAACTAGTCTACTAGCAGATAATTACAATTTGAACATGCTGTCACTTTTTCGGTTGATTAACGGTCACTTGTGTACCTGAATATGCAAGTACAATTGAATTACTTTGAATTGGCTGTGATTTCTATTTACTTTTATCCAGAACAATAGCAATTCTATCAATTGCTCGCATATTTCAGTTTACTGTTTCTGAGAACTAATATAAATTTGTACAAAGTCTGTCTTACGTTTTTTTTTTTTTTAAAAAAGATGTGTATCCTCTCAAACCATAATGGAGCCGATGCTATCTAAACTAATATGTTCATAACAAAGTGATTACAGTTTCATTACGTTTCTCTCTCTTTGTGCGTCTTGATTTTTCAGCCAAGCCAATATTTTACAGGACAAAGACAATTTTCATTTTCGTGGATGTTCACATCAGCGAAAATTAAAAACCATGAAAATTAATCTTCATGTTTTTGAGGCAAATCCGCGAAAATTTGGCGACGCGAAAATTTTCCATTATACGGTAATTTGAGAAACGCTACAGATATTCAAACTATTAACGCGCATACAAGTCAGTATTTTAACTTTTTTTTCCTGTCAGTAATACGAGATTGGAACAGTTTACCGAACGATGATAAAAATGTTGATACAACTGATTCTTTTAAGAAACGTTTAAGTCAAAGTCGCGTAACTGTTCCAAATTCCTTTTACACATGATCGAGAAAATCTCAAATATTACATACTAGACTGAGGACAAAGTGCAGTTCACTCAATTATGATCTATTCCTGAAGAACATTATTAATTCGCCTTTATGTGCTTTGGGCGTGGTGAACTTGAAAATGCTGAACATTTTTTCTTAGGTGTCATATCTATCGAGAACACCGTGTTGACCTCCTCGCACTATAGCACTGTATCTCTGCCTGTTCTTCTTAACGGTAATGAAACACTCTCCGTACATAGCAATATTGCAATCTTTGAAAATTTAAAGAGTAACTACACTTCAGGAAGTGACTGAATCAGATCCCAAACCCTATCCCCAACATCAAAGGGAAAGATTGACAAAGACATCCCAGCAAACAATAAATTACAAGAGATAAGCCGAGTCAGCAGCTTTTCCCCAAATAGATGGCAACTCAGCTGTCTTTATTGAACTAAATAATTTAGACCAACAGACGGATTACAACGCACTAAGCAAATTATATGAAAACATTTAACAATTATTTTTACCTATTTTCTATTTTGATGATAGAAAGATTAAACTGAGAACACAATAAATTAAACAGCACCGAACATAAAACAAATGCAATCGCAACAAAAGTACCGCCTTGGGACGGTCATTAATAACTACTGGGGGGTTTAAACCGGTTTTACTGGGCCCAAACCTTCACCCTCACCCTCCGCTGCGGTGCACACAATTAGTTGGAAGCCGTGAAAAAGTTCATACTATTAAGTAAACATTTTTAGAAATCTCTTACATAGAATCCCCACCATAAGGTCACTAACTGCGTGTCTGAGTATTGGGAAGTGCGTACTAATAGAAATAATAGCGAGCTCCACTCGATCTCTCCATCCTCGAGCTTCAGTTAACTATGTATATATTTTTTTTTTCGCATTCTACTCGTCATATCATTATTTCTCTCTCTCTCGCTTCTTTATTTGCGTTAGTTCTTCTGATGTTAAAACTTTACCATGTTTACTACTCAACTACATATCTACAAACATCACTTTTATGGCAGTTTTCATTAATTCGAAAAATCTGACTGTCTGAAATGTTTCTCTTTTTAGACTGAATTAGACAGGATAACGGGTTTCTCCGCTACTAAAGTGCAGGTGTACAACGGTTTTTTAGCTTCAAAGCAAACCGTCTTGTCACAAACTTAGCGGTACCTGTCAGCGGTATTATTAACACATAAATCACAAAACACGTGGCAATGCTCTTCAACATACGATGAAATCAATCGAATAATAATAGTGAAAAAGGATAAAAGTCAAGCCCGACTGCGTAAATAATGCGCTATAAAATGAGAAAAGGATTTGTTATTATTATTATTATTATTATTTGATAGAAAAGTGCAGAGTTCCTGGTGGTTTAAAACGGCGGTGATAGTTTAGCAGTAATGGGTAAGGATGAAACAATCTGCAAGAATAAGGCACTCGGGCAATAAAGATAACGTAATTCGCCGCCCGTGTACAAACTGGTAATACGAAGATGTATATATTGTACAGACCCTGATCAGCCGTGTTGCATGTAAATAATCTGCGCAATTGTTGATAATAAATGATGTGTGTGCGTTTATGTGTGAAATTATAGAATTCGCTATCTGTTCGGCAACGTTTGCGCCGTCGGATGATCTGTGGCTAGCCTGTGCTGTTCGATTGTGCAGAAAGATGCTGTCTAGTCTGGCGCTCTCAACTGGGAGACGGTGGGACCAAATACGCCAGACACTGCCATTTTCAGTTGTGGCGTTCTGAAAGAGGCTTCAATTTCAGTATTAATTAGTTTCAACAACGTCGTATTAACGTCTGTGCGACAGTATGACGTCGCGCTGCTGTTGATACGACTAAGGGTCTGGCCACAACAAAGAGTAACTGACATATGGCATGTGATGATTTTCACACATATTTTCTTAATATCCGGGGCCCTGATCCCGTTCTCTTTGTTAAAAAAGTACATGTATGTGATGTACGATTTGTTTTTGAATAGCGTCTCTCTCAAGAAGGTTGTTACTGTAAATACTCTGACCAACCTGTGCAGCCAAGCACACTGTTCGAAGTGTCTGTCTGCTGCCAAATATACTTCCCAGGGTCCGTAGATTGTTTTGCGAACGAGGTACTCTGATCAGACTGGCATTATGTGCAGGCTGATCAGAGTTACGTGTTTGCAACAATCAAACGGTACATATTTACACGGAATTAATCATGTCAAATCAGCTTATAATGTGTTATATAAATTGCACGGACAAATTTGTTTCATTGAGGAACCACCTGGGCACGAGCATTTTTGTATGGGAGTCTATGGAGAAATGGAGAAAACGTCTCACGGTTACGCAATTTTCGGGTGTTCAAGTTGGTTACTAACCCGAAGGAAACAAAGGAAGCGAAGTGTAATGTCCTGTTACCGTCCGATATAACTGAGCTGCAACAAGCAAAATGGGTGCTTAACGTATATGCTAACACACAAGACTCAAACCAGTCTGGATCAGTGCTGTCTGACCATAGCTTTGCATATAGCCGTCAGTTTCATCAAAATCCATACATGGTGTGTATGGACGACAGAGTTCTAATCAGACTGTGCCGCTGCGCAGGCTTATCTGAGTCTATTTTTGTCGTGTATGACATGAGCACCGTTTTACATACATCACTGGGGCTTAACTTCGCCGAAAACAGCTATTTGGGATAAGTGTGCAAACTGCGAAGAATGAACTCCGCCTGAGCAGTCACTCAAGTCTGATATGAAGTTTTGCTGTTGGCAAAAATGCGAACAACGAAGGCTCTGTTCAACCTCAGACAGTGCAGGAATACGCCATTGACGTAGTTTCGTTCGGTATTCTTCTCAAAAGGATCATCTTTTTTGAAGAATAGAAGTTGCTTTCCTGGCGAATTCTTGCCTTTTAGTGTAGTCTCCATTTTCGTCCTGGCATTGTTTAACTCGTATGCTCACATTTGGGTGTTGAAAACCAACTCGTGGATAAAAAGCTGTGGAAACCGATCATGAGTGAATATGATCTAATCATAGCGGCAGAACTTGACCTGTAAACCACACAAACCGTCAATCTGCTGTCTCGTAAGAGACAAGACCGTCGGAACTTTTTGCAGGAAAATGTACGTTGAGTCAAACAATGTACTTTGAGTCAGACAACATTTTAAAATAATTCGATAATTCTTAGATTTTTTTTCGTATTTATCAATAAAAATACGTTGTGACCCCTCGCCAAGTCATTTTGACCCTCGTTAGAATCGTCTCGCAGAGACGGTTCTACTGAGAGTTCACAACACATGCTTTTGCGGAGAACGGAGGATAATTATCCCTCTATTATCCCTATTACCCCTTCTTATCTGGAGCATTGATTCATAGTTTAATTCATTTGTTTGTTTGATGGAACTCTTTCTGCGAACTTTGTTTTCTGTGCATCTTCTGCTGAGACCTAACAAAGTCAAGGTCGCAATAAGCAGGGATGATGGTATTGTTATTGTTGCTGTTTTTTTTTTTTTTTTTTACCAAAACTACTTAATAACTGAAGGGCCAAAAATGCCACCCAGCTGTGTACTCAGTATTCATATATTGTTTCGAAGTACAGAACATATCATTAAATAATGGGTTGGCTATGACTGTCGTCTATAGTAGGCTGGTGGCATCATTTCTCCAGGGTCCGATTGTTGAAAACCAACGATGGCGTTGGTGAACGAGGCGTAAGATTTGCAAATATATGATAGGCCTTCGAAAAAACGTTGCTGCTCTTGATGAAAAAAATCTGACAAGCTTTTCAAAAGTTATTCACATTTTTTCTTGTTGGAGCAACACTCTTGATGTTACCGGGATGCTTTGAACCACCTGGCCCAGGACGTAACCCTGCAGGCAAGAAATATCGAAACATCGTCATATCAACGTCACTACAACGTCAGGGTTCGAGGTTATAAAACTTGAGAATAATGTGCTCGGAAGCAGCCAATCAGTGTGCTTTATTTTGAGTTTGAGAATATACTCAAGTTTTATAATCTCGGGGCCTGGAAAAGTTACACTGAGATCAATACGACTGTGTTTCAACGCTATGTGTCTGCTGGGAACTTGACAGTGTGCATATCTCTGCATGTAGTAAGGATCACAATATTGCGAATGAAAATATTTCTACGCCATAACTATGTAAAGTTAGTTCGGATTTTATTCTTTTTGTTGTAGCTAACTAATTTCAAATGGTGGTGAAAAATGCTCGTATTTCATGATAATGGGACCCCCAAGCTCAAGCGTGAACCGGGACAAAATATAAAGGGGTTGTTAATTTTGCCGAACGTAAAAAAAAATATGTGTCGAAGTACAAATGTATCAGTATATGAGCGGCGCGACGAAAAATATAAAGCGGAGACTGAAATCAGCCCACTCAAATTTGCTCTACATTTTCCTTGACTCTCAAATGTGGACACCAGTAACGCTGACAGGACAGGATTATCTGTGTCTTCGCTGTGTTCGCACATGTCCAAATAACTCCCTTGAGTATACTTACATTCAGTTTGTAATCCGAAACAGTTTGCGAGTTCCAACTTAATTCAGTTCATTGAGTGAAAATGCTCTTGAATAATGAAATTTATTAGCTTCATCCATTCTGAACACAGTCCATAAATCTTAGTAAGCATTAACAGAGACTAAATGAAAATTTTCATTTAACACAATTAATGAATGGGCTACTTCAAAGAGAAATAAAGTAGGCCATGATACAATTTTACATAATTGACTTGTCAATGTTATAATAATGTGTCCAACCGTAAGAAGCAGACTGGACTTTTATCACTAATTTATTCACCTATTAGCTCACTTTTTGTGTATTTAGTTAGTTATTTATTACCCCAGATGTTTCGTAATACGATACATTTCAGGTATCAAATAATTGCATATGATGCAAACTGAGTGAAAAGAAACCGTATGACATGTACCAGATCAAACGTATTTTATTTTTGTTTCAAATCAGCTTTGGGCAGGTACAGGCTTAGCTGAGTCCCTGCTGTTCGTTGATGTCGCACAATCGTCTTTCTCGTGACATCACTTGTGAACTAATTCGAACTTACGTAACAGCGACGAGAGTCCTGAGAGTCTTTTTAGCGAAGAAACAAGATGAGTGAGCCGGAACAAAAGTGAAATTTTTCAGTACGGGTACAGGTGATATCAAATTACTCTAGAAGAATTTCAGCAACCCAGCGGGTACATGACGTCGAAATGACGTCCTACTGACGTCGATGCGACGTCGGTACGTCGCATCGACGTCAGTACGACGTCATTTTAACGTCATGTGCCTGCTGGGAATAACAAAAGGCCGTAATAAAAGGATCCGACTCGAACAAATTGTAGGTAAATTAACGTAGTTTTTAGAGATATAAACTGAGATGCACAAACCATGCGAAAGAGAGGTGCCCAATGGTGAAAGTACTTCCCATTTGGGAAAAAAAACTAGACCGGCATGCAGTTCGATATATACCGGCATGCACCTCAAAAGCACTACCTTGCTGTATCGACCCTACTGGTTACGATCATCAGAAAGCCGAAAAGAAAGTGAGCATATGGTAACTGCGAGTTGCGCACTGAGATATTGAGACGCCCCCTACTTACCAGTGCAGTTTATACCAACTGACCTCAGCAAAAGTCAAGAGATAATGAGCTAAAGTTTACTCTGGAAGCTGGTGACAACGTTCAAGGTCAATGGAGAACTTTGTAACGTTTTCACTTCCTACGTTTGATCAAATACATTATAAGATCAACTCTTAACCAAAACAAACTGGCCAAATAATGTGGATCCAGACAATACGGCTCATCCCAAATGGATTTGAAGTCTAGTTCTTTTGGTGTGTGCAAAGAACATCATTTACTGACCGTTCCAAGGCGGTTCTTCAATTTTACGTATTTTTAAGTCCGCTTGTCTGTGGTCTTCTAGCAATATGGTCACCTGTAAAGCTTCCCACTTTGCTCTCTCTCTCTCTCTCTCTCTCTCTCTCTCTCTCTCTCTGTAATTTATAATAGAAAGTAGGTAAAAATAAATGTAACTGTTGTTTTTGATGACCGCCTATTTGGGAAGGAGCTGTTCAAATGAAATCAAAAACTGTAAGTTGCCTTAAATGAGTGTCTTGTCCATAGTCGAAGTCATCAGCTCAGCTGCATGCAGTCATGCATCAAGACTTAGAGGTTATTTTTTTACTCTGGGTTGACAAAATTTTTCAATCGTTGGCCGGGCCGGGTTTCGAAGTCGCGACTTTGCAATAGCTATGCGCTCTAACAAATGGACTACGGCGTGACACACAATCACTAGAAAACTGTGCAGTCCAAGTCTGTAACTCGGGTAACACACGTTGGTTGGTTGTTTTGAGTTTAACGGCCCTTTAAGACAGTATTTCCGTCTATATCGGGCCGTCTCTGAAAGAGAGGAAGAAAGAAGAGAGATGTGATAGCGTGAG